>OW618049.2:9078679-10386679 GCA_939531255.2 Thera britannica
CCTGTTTGCCATTGTCATCGCCTGGATGTGCGCAGACCTTTAATAATTTTGAACTTACTTAGCTCATTTATTTGGTACCGGCAAATTTTTATAATCCGCACTTGATGTGCAGGCTGGTTTTTCCGCAAGTAGGCCGCTGGCGGGCCCTTTTTGCGTGACCCTTGACACGTGTTGCTCGAACTTTTTTAGGTTCTACGACACGCCAGTTTCCTCACGATGTTTTCCTTCACCGTTTTGAGAGTACACTATGCCAATAGTGCACATATAAATTTTTCGATAGAAAAACTCATTGGTACACGACTGGATTTGAACCCACAACCTTCGGATCGGAAGGCGGGGCCGTTACCACTAGACCACCAATGCTCTCAATGCTTTATTTGGTACCTATAACTAACTGGTCGTCGTCAAGCCATTAATGAAGACTACCAAATAATCATTTTTGTCACTTATACCTTTTAGCACATTGATTCATTAAATTCTTACTCCCAAATTGGCCACATTTGTTTCATAAAGTTCGGTTGACCGAACTACTAGGATATTTTTCTCCACTGTTGTGAAAAAGTAGTCTTACACAGGACTACTGGGACAAGCTTACTTCCTCTGGTTTTGCGATATTATACTTACTTACTTTACGTTACTTTGAACCTCCCGCGACTTCGTGAAATTGCCTGTAAAAAAAAAACAATTTAATACTGTGAACAATCCACACAACACTATTCTAGTCCCAAATTAAACAGAGCTTGTACTATGGGTACCAGCTAACCGATATAATACTTACTTATATGCATTTTTTGTAAATACATACTTATAATACAGTATAACACCCAGACAGAGAACAAACATCTGCGTTCATCACACAAATATTTGTATAGAGGCAGAAGCAGAGGGCCAAGTTACTATCAATCTGAGCTGAGAAACCAGTCAATGCCTACAAAAAAATTATTAAAAAAGTTTTTTAGTATGTATTTAATATTTCACCACGCTTCGTGCACCGCCGTCCGTTTCTGCTTCTTCACTACTTTCCATCCTAAGGTTGCCTGGAAGAAATCGCTTTCAGCGATAAGGCCGCCCATTGTACTTTATTTTATTACGCTGTTACTTGTGATGTATCCTTGTGTACAATAAAGTGTTATCTATCTATCTATCTTTTTTTTTTAAACTTGTTTTTAGGCATTGGCATAGGTATTGGCATTTACAATATAGCATATTGTATGCTGGCCTAGGGCATTTTGATTATACTTAAATACGGACTCGTTCACATAAAAAAACTAATGCTATGGGCTCTATTAAAGCAATATAAACTCTTTCAATGTTGACCATTAATAGACCCCTTAGAGCGACCTTAATTTGGTCGATTTAAATTCGGTCCTGAAAAGGTCGGCTAAGGTCGGCTCTAGTGAAGTGTCGGTCGGTCGGTATTTATTTACGTGGTGAAGGAACATCCCCTAATGTTAAGGGTTACAAAAAACTGAAGACCGTCATAAAGCGGTGAACACAATTTTCGTAATTTGTAACCAACTTACCGATATAGCTCGTAGAATTAGTAATAAGTTATTTATTTACACAAAAAAACTTACAATTAAACAAATAATTACAAAATACACAAGAAACAGTTGAGCTATCTGCAGACCGTTACAAACTATATGTGGTGGTTCTGTGGACTGTAGTATGTTCTATGCGCTGGTTTTCGGCGAAGCTTGCGAGGGTCCAATTGAAACACCAGTCTTCCAAAAATCTTCTTTATTATTTCTTCTAAGTAAACAACTGATACAATAATTTTCTTGAACCGAAACTTTTCTTCTGAACTTTTATTTCTTCAGGCTTGTTCAAAATTTAAACTTTTAAACTGTCAAACTGTTAAACTTAACTTTTAAAACTTAACTATCGCGGGCTATCTGCGCTTCTTATATACTAATACCTCTCTATCTGTCCTACTCTTACAATATCGCTCTATCTTTGTCTGACTAGCTATCCATCTCTTTCTATCGTATATGTCTGTCCTTGTCTATGGAACAATCTAAAATTTTCTCGAATATTCTTAGCTAGCCGTCTTTGTCTAATTAGTATATCTATCTCGCTCTGTGCGCGGCCCGAGGTTAAAAGTAAACAACTTATTCTAGAACAATTACAATAGGAATTTTCTAGCGTTTTCTCTAGCAAAGCAAATCGTTTTTCTTTATCAAAATAGTAAATCTAATCTTATTCTAGGAGACGTTGCTAACAGTTTTCCCCGCCAGTGCGCGACGCGTCGTTGGGCACTCCATCTTTCGGCTGCAACGTCTTCCCTGATGCTAGGAGGATAAGTCGCGAGGTCGGTCTCTTCAGTAGTCCTCCTTTGGTCCTCACGCTGACAATGCGTGTCCTCTTATCTGGTCCCGGGAACGTTTCTTCAACCACCCCGCGCGGCCATGTGTTGCGCGGGAAGGTTCGGTCCGCGATGATTACTACATCGCCTTTTTCGAAAACAATGCGCTCCTGCCCATTCATCTTCCTTGGCATGAGGGTCGGCAGGTATTCTCTCAACCACCTGTTCCAAAAGTGGTCTGCCAGTCTTTGCGCAGTCTTCCAGTTCGGCTTCCCGATGAGGTCAGTGTCATCGAAGTTTCCCAAGACAGTCATTCCGCAGGATCTTCCGATCAAGAAATGGTTTGGAGTCAGACTTTCTTCTCCTTCTGTCGGATCCGCCACGAGGTGCGTCAGCGGCCGAGAGTTCACCGTGTGTTCAACTTCCGTTAAAAGGGTGTGTAAGACCTCTTCTGGTGGACTCTTCTCTCCAAGTACGGCTGCGAGTGCTGTCTTTACTGACCTCACCATTCGTTCCCAGGCACCTCCCATATTGGGTGCTCCAGGTGGAATGAATTTCCAATTTATTCCTTCTCGTCTTGCTGCCTCGACGATTTCTTGAGGCATGTTCGCGAGCTCTCTTTTCAGTTCGTTGTCCGCTCCGACGAAGTTCGTTCCGTTGTCGCTGTAAATCGTTCGGGGGGTTCCTCTTCGAGCCGCCATTCTTCGTAGCGCCATTATCATGGAGCTCGTGTCGAGTGATGCCGCCAGTTCTAGATGTATCGCCCTCGTGGTTAAGCAGGTGAAGAGCGCACCCCAGCGTTTTTCCTTTCTTCTCCCTATCGTCACGTGCATCGGGCCAAAGTAGTCAACTCCAGTGCAGGTGAACGGAGGTTGGTGGTGCGCCAAACGTTCTTGAGGTAAGTTTCCCAGCGGTGGTACTTCCGGTCTTGATTTTCTCACTCGGCACCACTGACACTGATGCGATACTTTCTTTACAGCGTTCCGTAGCGACAGGATCCAGAACTTCTGCCGTATTTCGTTGATGACCGTTGCATGGTTGCCGTGATGTAAATGGCGATGATAATGTTCTATCAGCAGTTGTGGCACACGATCCTTCCCGTCTATGATAGGCAATCTCAAGTTCTGTGATCCAAAGTTCCTGATGTTCATCGCTCTGCTGTTGAGTCTAAATATTTCATCTTCATCTAGCATTACGTCGACTTTCTTCAGACGGCTGTTGTTATCAAGCGGCTTGCTACTCTTGAGGTTCTCTAGTTCTTTCTGGAACGATCTTCTTTGAGTCTGTTTGATGAGAGCTTTTTCTGCTTTCCTTATGTGTTCAGGTTCTACTGGTAGCCATTTTCTAGTTGCCAGGTTCTGTGTTCGAGCATGTGGTTTGCTGATCTTCTGTTTCTTCTCATATGGCTTCCAGTTCTTTTCTCTGGCGGCGTTCGCGCTGGCCTTCTTTCTTCGACACAAATCCAAGAACATGAAGACTCTTGCTGTCGCACGGAGTAGGCGCGTCCAGCTTTAAAATCTGTTCGGGTCCGGTATCATTGATTCTTGGATTCTGGTCGTTGTAACAGCTTCTGAGTTTTTCTTCTCTTCCCCTGTGATGATGCTTCCTTCAAATCTTCTGTTGGGCCATTCTGCCTCTGGTTTGCGGAGAAACGCGGGACCGATGAACCATCTTGACGTTTCGTTGAAGTCTTTCGGTGTGTCTCGCGTTGCGTCGTCAGCTGGGTTTTCCTTAGTTGGAACCCATCTCCAGTCTCGAGGTTTTGTGAGGTCTTCCAGCTCAGCGAGGCGATGAGCGACGAACGTCTTGAATCGTCGCGGATCTGACTTCATCCATTGGAGTACAGTGCTGGAATCGGACCAATAAGTTTTCTTCGTGATGGTCAGGTCCATCTCTTCGGCAATGGTTGCGGCTAGTCTGCCTCCCAGTAACGCGGCTTGCAATTCCAAGCGTGGGATCGAAGTGCTCTTGACGGGCGCGACTCTCGCTTTTCCCGCTATTAGTGCGACGTGTACTTCTCCGGATGTGTCGTTCGTTCTCCAGTACGCTGCTGCGGCGTATGCTGTCTCGCTGGCGTCTACGAAGGTGTGGAGTTCTCCTGTACTATTGAATGGCGCCAAGCATCGGGGAATCTTCAAATTTTGTATGGCTCTTATTTCTTCCATGTATTCTAGCCATAATCGTTTCTGGTTCTCGCTGATAGTCTCGTCCCAAGTCGTTCCAATTCGCCATATATCTTGAATCAGTCTCTTTCCTTTGATCAATACAGGAGCGACGAGACCCATGGGATCGAAGGTCGACATTACAGCGCTCGTGACTTCTCTTTTTGTCGGAAGTCTGTTTCCTTTCAACACTTCTTCTGGAGTGTTTCTTAGTCCAATATTGAAGGCTAATGCATCTTCATCAACTAGCCACCTCATTCCGAGCGTCTTTTCTTCATTTCCGAGTCTTTTTTCTGTCGGAGGTGGTTCTTCATTTTTCAGTTCCTCTAGGATCTCTTTCTTGTTGCTCGCCCACTGTCGGAGTTCAAAGTTCGCTGCTTTGTGCACCTTGTTCACTTCTTCTGCCACCTTTGCTGCCTCTTCGGTCGTTCTGAAGCTTTGCAGATAATCGTCCATGTAGTGGTTGCGTATTATAGCCTTGGCTGCTGCTGGATGTTCCTTCTCGTGATTCTTGGCGTTGGTGTTCTTGACGAAGATAGCTGTAGCTGGTGATGAAGCTGCACCGAAGATCACTGATTTCATCCGGAACTCTTTGGGTCTTGATCTTCGGTCTTCTCTTCGCCAAAGGAACCTCAGGCTGTCGCGATCTTCTTGCCTGATTCTGATCTGAAGAAACATCTCTTTTATATCGGCGACGACTGCCACAGGCCCTTCTCTGAATCTGAGGAGTACTCCGAATAAAGACTGGAGCAGGTCGGGTCCTGGAAGCAGAGCGTCATTAAGGCTTTTTCCTTGATATTTTGCGGCAGCGTCGAACACGATGCGGATCTTTTTCTTGACGGGATGCACTACGGAGAAGTGTGGTAGGTAGAACGTTCGATCTGGAGTAGAATCTGCTGGGGCTTCCTCGGCATATCCACTGTCAAAGAGCTTCTGCAGTTGTTTGCCGTATTCTTCTTTAAGAGCTGCATCTTTATCTAATCTCTTCTCTACGCCCAGCAGACGATTGAAGGCCTGCGCGTAGTTGTTCGGCAGCACCTCATCTTCCTTCTTCCACAGCAGTCCAGATTCGTACCTCCCATCGGGTAGCTGTTTGGTTGTCTTCTCCAATAGTTCAAGAGCTCTTCCGTCAGCGTCGTTACTTGGGTGCCGCTGCTGCACGCCGATCGAATCCAAGTCAAAGTGTCGTTTTATCAATTCTTCGATCGCTTCTTCATTTTCTGCCTGGCGGCAGTGGTTCATGTATTTAACTGGTGCAGCGGCAGATCCGGTGCTGCTTCCATGAAGCACCCATCCCAGGCTGGTGAGTGACGCGACGGGCTCGTTCTTTTTCCCTTTCAAGATCTTCCGGGATACGATCAGATCCCAATTGTCTTGACCGATCAGTAGGGTCGGGCGTTCATTTTCGTAGATCAGTTCGTCCATCATTTCTTTCAGATGGCTGCACCCTTCAATGGTGCTCTTGCTGACGGTCTGAGGCGAAAGCTTCAAATCTTCAATTGTTCGTACTCCTTGGAGTGTTCTTCGATCTCTTCGTTTTGCTCCCTTTATTTTCAAATCCATTTCCTGGGAGTCTTTCTTTTCTATTATTCTTCCGCCAACAGTTTCAAGGGTGAGTGCTTTTCTTTTTCCGGTGGCTCCGATGCGATCGACCACGCTCTTGTCTATCAGTGACACTGTTGAACCTTCATCGAGCAGTGCCAAGATGCGAGTCGATCCTTTCGGGCCGTATATATCCACTGGGACCATCTTCAAGTATGTTTTTCTTCCATCGGTTGCTGTAAACACTGGCTTCACTACGCTTTCTTCTCTTGCTGGTTGAGGCGCTGCTGCAGGCGATTGAGCGGTTGAAGCTCTATAAGTCTGTTCTGTGTGCAGCATGATGTGGTGCGGCCTCTTGCACTTCCTGCAGGGTTGGCTTCGGCAGTTCTGTCTTGCATGTCGCTTGCGTAGACACTTGAAGCACAGTTTCTTCTTTACAGCAATTTCCCAGCGCTCGTTGTGCGATGTGTCCCTGAATTTCTTGCACTCGGTGATCCAATGTTCGCCTTCGCAGTGAGCACAGAACTTCTTAAATCCTTCGGAGGTCGCAGCAACTGTGCTTGACTCGGAGTCTTCTTCTTCGTGGGTGGCGTGCACCGGATATCGTTTCTTAATGACCAGTTCCGGTGGCGCGATCTTTCCGCACAGGTCTGCTTCCACTTCTAGGAACTTCTTCATTTTCAATAGTTCTGGCTCTTCATCGCCTATGCGTGCACTGTAGTCCAGCCATCGGTACCGGAGTATTGGCGAGAGCTTTTCTGTGATGCTTCGGCTGATTTCTGGTGAGTACAGGTAGTGCGGCTTCTTCAAGGCGGTTATCGTCGTAACCGCATTTCCCACGCGACTGGCGAAGATGCAGATCTCTCGCGGGGTGTCTCCGATGCGTGGTAGTTCCTTTATCTTCTGTAGCTCAGCCAGCACCAGTTGTTCAGGTCTCCCGAAGCGTCGTTCTAGTGCAGCGATGATTTCCTGGGGGTCTGAAGTCACGAACAGTAATCCTCTGATGGCTTCTTTGGCAGCTCCTTTCACTGCCTTCCTGAGGCGAGCCATATTGTGTACGGTCGTACACATCGCCGCGCTATCTTCATATGCCCTTTTGAATGGCAGCCATTCTTCATGAGACCCACTGAATTCTGGCAGGTCCCAAATCTTCGGTGACACGGTCATGCTTGGTCGTACCGATCTGGTGGCGTTCATGATAGCTTCGGCAAGTTCCTTAATTTCACTCTTCTGAGTTGGCTCGTTCTCGATTGGTTCTGGGTTCTCGAAATAGTTCGTCTGTTGTACCCATTGTTCGACGTGGGTCGATCGTTCAACTTCATATTCTTCATCCAATTCTTCTTCAGAAGCGTATTCTGCTAACTCCAGATTTGTCTGGGCTAGCGCAGCGGCAGCCTGTGCAGCTTCCAATTGCTTCTGCTGTAGTTCTCGGAGAGCTTCCAGTTCAGTTCTTCTACTTGATTTCGTAGATCTCTCCGGTTTCCTCTGGATGACGGTTTCTGAAGACGCGCACGGTAGGGCGGTAGGTCTCCCTCCAATGTTCTTCAGTTTCGTTCGTTGCGTGGCCGCCGATTCGGCTGCGGGCGCGGTCACCCTCGTGGGGGTGAGCTTCGCGGATACCGACGCGGGGCGTGCAAACACGGGCTCAGAGCGGCCGAGCTCGGTAGCATGCGCGGACGCGGACGCGAGACTCACGCTCGCGGGCGTGGCCAATGCCTGCTTAGACGTTCGGGTCTGAGCGGCCTTCGGTTCTTTCGCGGCGGCGCCGTCGGGGCGCGGGGGAGGGGCGGCAACTACGGTAGCTGCCGCCAACGCGGCGCGAGTCCTCCTCCCTATGCACGAAGCGGCGGGCTCCAATGCTGCGCTAGTGGCAGCTACGGTGCGGCGCGACGTGGTTGTCCCGGCGGAAGCCTCCGTGGTTCCAGTATCAGTTGTTGCCAAAATCTCCATCGACCAGTCAGTGGTCAACGCTCCAGCAGAATCTTTCTTGTCCGATCTGGACTTGGCGACTGGCGAACGTGAACGGACGATCGGCATCTTCTTTCTTCTATCCGGCGCTCGAAGGACCAAAAAATGTGGTGGTTCTGTGGACTGTAGTATGTTCTATGCGCTGGTTTTCGGCGAAGCTTGCGAGGGTCCAATTGAAACACCAGTCTTCCAAAAATCTTCTTTATTATTTCTTCTAAGTAAACAACTGATACAATAATTTTCTTGAACCGAAACTTTTCTTCTGAACTTTTATTTCTTCAGGCTTGTTCAAAATTTAAACTTTTAAACTGTCAAACTGTTAAACTTAACTTTTAAAACTTAACTATCGCGGGCTATCTGCGCTTCTTATATACTAATACCTCTCTATCTGTCCTACTCTTACAATATCGCTCTATCTTTGTCTGACTAGCTATCCATCTCTTTCTATCGTATATGTCTGTCCTTGTCTATGGAACAATCTAAAATTTTCTCGAATATTCTTAGCTAGCCGTCTTTGTCTAATTAGTATATCTATCTCGCTCTGTGCGCGGCCCGAGGTTAAAAGTAAACAACTTATTCTAGAACAATTACAATAGGAATTTTCTAGCGTTTTCTCTAGCAAAGCAAATCGTTTTTCTTTATCAAAATAGTAAATCTAATCTTATTCTAGGAGACGTTGCTAACACTATATATATATCAACTGATCTAAATCAGTACTAGACGGAAGCGTCCCCAAGACGCTGGCGGCATTGCTACGCTGAATAGCTTATGCGCTGCGCCAGATACCCACCAGCCCTTGGGTCACGCGTCGCTTCGAATATCGCTTAGGATTAGTAAGTTGAGGTGGCAATGGGCAGGTCCTATAGCTTGAAGGACCGGCAAACGTTGGGGAATAAAGGTTCTCGAATGGCGACCACGAACCGAAAGACGAATTACGGTGCCGACCCACTAGATGGACCAACGACGTTGCTAAGATCACGGAAAGTCGATGTATGGATAGGGCTCAGAATCATTCTTCCTGGAAATTTGTAGGGGAGGCCTATGTCCAGCAGTGGACTGCTTCAGGCTGATGATGATGATGATAACCAACGTTGTGTCAACTCTACTCAGTGAGTTGTCCGCAGTTTTATTTAAAAATAATGTGAAACTTTGTCTTTATTTTCATGATGGTCCAGTATCATGAGCTCTGTCTTTGGCTCTGGTTTTGAGTTTGTGTGAGTGCTCACCAGTGCGTGTGTGTGTGTGACGTCTTGACGTAGAATCACACAAACTCATCACCAGAACCAGAGACAGAGCTAGACAGAGCTCATGCTAGGCCTACAGTACACGTTTTCGTAAATCTCTCATTGCTAAGAGATTAAGCTCTTACCCGCACCTGGCTGGTTATAGAATGACCCTTACATTATGCTCTGAGAAGTTGGCTTAGGAAGTTTTGTGTTTTATCTTTTATCAGCTTAATTGGATTTTGGAAGGTTTAAGAATCTTATCGGCTTCATTATTTTTTTAAACGACCAAAGTTAATTTATGTTACGAAGTTTAAGATTTATTGTGTTAAATAACTTAGGCGTTTTCTTAAACAACTTCCGACTAAAGTGCTATTTTGATGAGTTAACTAACATTTCACAGCGCCATAAAGCCCTAAACTAAGCAAAACTTTTATTGTGAGAACCTGCTAGACCTACCACAAGCTCTGTATAGCTCTGGTTTTGAGTTTATATGAGTGCTGTTCACCAGTGTATTATACTGTATGTGCTGTGACTTTTCGACGTAAGATTTATTTAGTCAACACTCACACGGACTCAAAACCGGAGCCAGACAGAGCTTGTGGTAGGCCTGCTGAACGTACAAATAAAATACCTAGCTATCAGATAGAACATATTTTTTGGTGGGAATCGAACCCACAACCTAAGAAGGTCCTAGATAATAATTGTTCGCCTAATGGTCGCACGGACATAAATTCCTAATAGTACTTTTAAAAAACAAAAATTACATTGTTAGTTCTGTAAAAGGATGTGGAATTGAAATAACCTGATTGTATTTTTTTAGCGCAACTGATAAAATACTGCAATAGTTTTAAAATTGTGCGAGTGTTTTTAACAAAAATACTGTTGGCTATTTCTCTCTAAAGCCTTGTACACATCTAAGCGTTCTGCAGTAGCGATCACTAATAATAATATAATAACTCAATAAAAAGCTGGCTATCACTAAAAAGCTGTCAAATATCTCTGCGATATTTGACATCGTTTTAATGATTGCCACCGCAGAACGCTAAGATCTGCGCAAAGCAAATATATTCACTTTTTCCATTCATTCCATTTTAAAAGTAAAAGTAAACAGGCCTTTGCATCTATTATAGATGATTTATAAAGCGTCAGGGACAACTGGTGTTTACTCATGCCCCTACTTGCGGGACGCTATAGTGCTTGGGACAGGGTTTTAGATGAAATAGGCTTGCCCAGCACCTACCATCCTGACAGCTTAGTCGGTCTAATCTACAAGAAAGACATGGTCGATACGTGCGGAACTGACTAAGCCGCGGGTTTCCTTACAATGTTTTAACATACGAGTAACTTTACTTAAATATCATGTTAACTGTAACTAACCTAATAATTTGGTAAATTTATCATCCGCACTTGATGTGCGGGCTGGTTTTTCCGCAAGTAGGCCGCTGGCGGGCCCTTTTTGCGTGACCCTTGACACGTGTTGCTCGAACTTTTTTGGTTTTACGACACGTTGGTTTCCTCACGATGTTTTCCATCACCGTTTGAGAGTACTGACACAGTGCACACACATTTTTCGACAGAAAAACTCATTGGTATTGATTTAAACCCATGACCTTCGGATCGGAAGGCGAGGCCGCTACCACTAGACCACCAGTGCTCTCTGTAACTAACCTTTTTCATCTCTTTGTATTTTATACTTATCGGAAGGCAGGGTCGCTACCACTAGACCACCAGTGCTCTCACTTCTGTCAGTCTTATTTTTTTTGAAAAAAGACCTATTCGTCATTTTTTTCAGACCTTTCTCGTTGTGGTTTAAAAGTGGTAGATGATGATGATGATGACTTAACTTATAATAGTTACAATGATAAATAGGGCTTGACCCAAAACAACAGCGAGTTCTGTATGGAAATCGAGGGATGTTTATGGTAATATTACGGTCATCCTTTGTAACTTCCCCAACCCCAAAATCGTATTTAGAACTAGAACTGGTGACTTTAGCATCAGTTAATACGAGTTCGTTTATCTGCTACCTTATTTTTCTTCGTGGTTCTATCTCACTAGGAATTGGCACAGCAAGTATTTTTCTTCCATTCTCTCTTATTATTTGTCATCTGAGTAGGTACTCACTTGTTCATCTGCTACCAATCTGTACCAATGCCAGCAAATCCCCGTAAATTATTATACTTATCAAATCATTACCATAAATTTATTACCTTGGTGGCCCAGCATAGTTCAAGTCAAACTCATCAGTCAAACCACAAATTTCGAAACATCTTTGAGATGCCAGAAACCTTGGGTTTTTCTATCACCTCCTACGGATATCTTAAGATGCGACAAAGTGAAATAACCAGGAAATGGGCAGTTTATTCCTAAGCGCAAGACCTGTCAAAGCCCTCGAGTCTTATTTAGACCAATGATTACAATCATAAATACTTTAATAAATAATAGCTATTAAAGTATATAAAGTTATAAATGTAACTATATAAAGAACAATGGGTGGCCTTATAACTGAAAGCGATTTCTTCTAGGCTAACTAAGACGAAAAGAAGTGGAAACAGCAGAAACATAATATACTTGGGTAGAGATCGTCCAATCTTAAACTGCACGTCTCAATACTTCAGTTAGTCAAAGTAAATTGTTCTTTATTACCTGCATCACAAAGATCATTTTCATCACTTTGTTGTGAGCCAACTTCAAGAAAACGTGGTGGAGGGGCGTGCATTTTTAGACTGGTTTATCTCTACACGTCTTGTCCTAAAAACACAGATGGTATCATGAGAACTTGTTCTTGGCCTACTGTTACAATTTCGTAATAGAGTTTTAGGTACTTACCCTTTTTTGATGAACAAATATAAACGCGTGCTAGCAATACTGATCCGTTGCTAAAACTATACGGCCATGTTATTTCGATGTGCGAACTTGGTGCATAAAATTGTTCAAAGTATCAAACTTATAAACTTCTCCTATGAATAACATATTGGCGCTTTTTTCCGAAAACGTTTCTTTCTTGTTTGTGAACATGGACAAAAAAATAAGTATTTTTAGCAACTTTTATCGATAATCAACAAAAAGTTGATTGGTGCCACAGCTTAGTTGGTAGTTGGTTATCCCTTTGCGCTGTCGGTTGTGGAATCTATTCCTATCGTAATTTTGTTAAATACCCATTTATAATAAATTTATTTTGTGATGAATATTATATAATAAATATTGCGGAAAATCCACACTACACCATCAAGCCCCAATTAAAGCAGAGCTTGTATACTATGTCAACCAGATCGCTGGTATAAATACTTCATACTTTTTATCTAAAAATATATACTATATTACATCCAGACAAAGAGGAAACATCTGCGTTCACCACACAAATATTTGTTCTCGGCGGGGATCGAACCCACGAGTTACGCAGTAAATATATTTTCTTTCTTTCTTTTTATAGTGTCAAATCACCTTTACCCACACTTCGCAGTACTTCGTTCTTCGTTCGTGACTAGTTGCAAACCTATCGCCGCTAGAATACTAATTGGTTTCCTGTACCTCGCGTCCCAGTTTTGCTACCAAATGTCGTCTACCAAATGTTGTTTTCGTTTCGCCTATTTGTCTCTCTCTATTGTATGGAAAAAAGATGAGACAGCAAAAAAACGTTTCGTAGAAACGATCGAAAAGCAAAAGAAAGAGACACGTGCTTAGTGCTTATACACGAAAACAACATTTGGTAGATGAAATGTGATAGCAAAACTCCGACTTCGGGTACTGACGTCTACTATTTTTCTTCTTCTTCTTCATTTAATGGCATTTGTCTATTTTGGACCAATTTTGCCAGTGTCGAGTTAGGATATATTACTTACATCAATAGTTTTTAATCGAGTCAAGTCAGTCAATAGACAAGTCGGCCCTGCCCTAATTGGCTTTGAAAACAAATGATAGCCATTTTTTCCAAAACCATCTGAAACATTTTCGATCAAATCACATAGTATACGCTTTCATTCCAACTGCTAACACTTTGAGTAGGTAATGTTGGTTAAAATACCACCGAAATTACACAACAAAACTCAAATAACACCAGTAAAACAAATAAAATAAAAATGCTATGTGACTTCCAAAATGACAGAAAACGAATCGTCTACTACTCAATAATAGTCAAACCAAAACTGTCGTCCTATTTTGACGCGTGCATACAAGCTCATGAATATTCAGCTGTTTGACAAAAATACTAAAAGCATCGAGGTCTCTCTGGCTTTTCAAGTCATTTCGACGGTCTGAATACGTAACAAAATAATAAAAAAAATGTGAGCTGTGAACGGATGTTTCAAATTAAAAGCTTTTCCAAGTCAGCGTCCACAGAGAAGCGAACGCAATTTACGCCGTGACCCGTACGGAAAAGCGCTTAATCAAATGCACAACCTTACACGTTTTTTGGGGATGTGAAGTTACCTCGAAAATGTATTTTTCGTTGATTTTGAGTATGTATTGAAAATTCATTTCGATTGATTCTTGCCAGTCAAGTAAAAAGAGGTGAGGAGAGTAAAGGAGAGGAGAGGAGAGGAGAGGAAAGGAGAGGAGAGGAGAGGAGTGGAGAGGAGAGGAGAGGAGAGGAGAGGAGAGGAGAGGAGAGGGGAGGGGTGGGGAGGGGTGGGGAGGGGAGGGGAGGGGAGGAAAGGAGAGGAGAGGAGAGGGGAGAGAAGAAACATTTTCACTTGGCTTCACGCAATTGTCATCAATTGTCAATTTCCCGTACGGAAAAGCGCTTAATCAAATGCACAACCTTACACGTTTTTTGGGGATGTGAAGTTACCTCGAAAATGTATTTTTCGTTGATTTTGAGTATGTATTGAAAATTCATTTCGATTGATTCTTGCCAGTCAAGTAAAAAGAGGTGAGGAAAGGAAAAAAGAGGAGAGGAAAGGAGAGGAGAGGAGAGTAAAGGAGAGGAGAGGAGAGGAGAGGAGAGGAGAGTAAAGGAGAGGAGAGGAGAGGAGAGGAGAGGAGAGGAGAGTAAAGGAGAGGAGAGGAGAGGAGAGGAGAGGAGAGGAGAGGAGAGGAGAGGAGAGGAGAGGAGAGGAGAGGAGAGGAGAGGAGAGGAGAGGAGAGGAGAGGGGAGGGGTGGGGAGGGGTGGGGAGGGGAGGGGAGGGGAGGAAAGGAGAGGAGAGGAGAGGGGAGAGAAGAAACATTTTCACTTGGCTTCACGCAATTGTCATCAATTGTCAATTTCCCGTACGGAAAAGCGCTTAATCAAATGCACAACCTTACACGTTTTTTGGGGATGTGAAGTTACCTCGAAAATGTATTTTTCGTTGATTTTGAGTATGTATTGAAAATTCATTTCGATTGATTCTTGCCAGTCAAGTAAAAAGAGGTGAGAGGAAAAAAGAGGAGAGGAAAGGAGAGGAGAGGAGAGTAAAGGAGAGGAGAGTAAAGGAGAGGAGAGGAGAGGAGAGGAGAGGAGAGGAGAGGAGAGGAGAGGAGAGGAGAGGAGAGAGAGGAGAGGAGAGGAGAGGAGAGGAGAGGAGAGGAGAGGAGAGGAGAGGAGAGGAGAGGAGAGGAGAGGAGAGGAGAGGAGAGGAGAGGAGAGGAGAGGAGAGGAGGAGGAGAGGAGAGGAGAGGAGAGGAGAGGAGAGGAGGAGAGGAGAGGAGAGGAGAGGAGAGGAGAGGAGAGGAGAGGAGAGGAGAGGAGAGGAGAGGAGAGGAGAGGAGAGGAGAGGAGAGGAGGGGAGAGGAAAGAAGAGGGGAGGGGTGGGGAGGGGTGGGGAGGGGAGGGGAGGGGAGGAAAGGAGAGGAGAGGAGAGGGGAGAGAAGAAACATTTTCACTTGGCTTCACGCAATTGTCATCAATTGTCAATTTCAATTGTTAATTTCAATACCTATGAATGAAAATTGACAATTGTCATCAATTGTCAATTGTCATTCATAGGTATAATAAAAAGCCATGATCAGTAGTAGTAGATAACCATGTACTCAGCAAAGTGCAGTGACTCCAAACAGCTGTTTGCTGAAACTGCTGGTATATTCAAGCAGCACTAAGTAATCATGAGCGTCGTAAAACTTAACGATAGCAGATCCAACAGCTCTTTCTGTAATTTGAACCTGAACATTTATACACTACTGCCTTTTTGTGGAGTTTTATGCTTATGTCCCTATAACTATACAGTACGCGCAACGTATATTAGACATCCATGTTTGATTACGTCCGTCAATTTGTCAGTAACTGATAAATCATTGAGCGTACAAAAGTCGTGTCATTGATCACAAGAGGCTGGATGGATCTACACTTTTTATTAACTAGAAAAGCCTTGCGCATATCTAAGCTTTCTGCGATGGCGAACAGTGAAATGTTTTCAAATATGACAGCGTTGCACTGATCCCCACCACATAACGCTTAGATATGCGCAAGTCTTTATACAAAAAACTAAATGCTGTGGGAGCTTTCTTTCAGATTCTTCTCTTTTTACGATTTTACAAAATAGGGGCCAAAATGTGTGGCGAATGTGGTATGTCGTGTGTCAAAGGCATAACTACGTACCAACTCCAGATTTTCTATTTGATATCTAATAGGTAAAATATTGAGGGTAGTCAGAGGTACGTTCTAATGTTTCATTTTGGCCTCGTTTTTATTTATTTCAACAGAAATACTGTTGTAAATTGCACTTAGCTGTAACAAATCTACTGCCTTCAGACTCACGTCAATAGTATTCAACGTCCAAACGAATTAAATCAACTCGGTAACAAAAGAAGAACCTTTTCCCATTAGGCGAAAGTAAACCCTAGTAATCGAGTTTGAATTGCTTTAAAGATTTATACCCACTATGTTTGTATACCTACCTATACAGAACATTAATGTTTTTTCGTTTTTAATTGAATTTTAATTGAAAAAGGGTTGGGCGCGCTTCGCTCGTAAGCTTTTATTTGATTCAAGCTTTTGAAGATATTTTTAACGTAACGATTTTGAGAGAGTAATTGAAAACAATTTATTGGGCTTTAATGATGCCGATCCTAAAAAATCAAATCAAAGTTTTAAAAGTGTAAGTATAATTATTCTTGACGGGATAACATCGCTATGAAACAAAGCCAACTAGGCTCTTCCATCCAACCGCGACTAGACAAAAGCCTCTTCTATTTGCGTTCACGCCTTGGAAAGATTAAATTGTATGAAAATGACACTAGCTTGACAGACGCTCACGGGAAACTAATGACATTTTCATACAATTTTATCTAGTGGTGTGCCAGAGCCCAGAAAAAAAAACACTTCTTCCTCTAGGGGAAAAAGTTTTAATTATTATATTTTGTTTCACAAAGGACAATGAGTCTACAAAAACGAAAAAAGTCTTTAAGCCTAAGTAGAATAATCATGAATAAAAACTCGACTTATTACTGTTTCAAAAATAAGAACAACATTTTGATTTATGAATAAGGAACTCAAATCGGCGGCGCTCTCTTTGGTAGAATGCATGCAATGTGTTGTGGCTTCAAAGGAAATAAAAAAAAAATATTGTTGCGATTTTTTTTTCAAACCATTGATCGACATTGATCCTGAACAACGTTCCAGAAGACTGAATCGTGACAGAGATGTCAATGTAGAGGAATAAGATTTAATTAGTTCCCTGAGCCCTGTGTTTTCCTGCAGGCAGCCTCGACAGAGGTCGCTTTGGTCGCTCCAGTCTTGAGGAACACCGTACCTCACCAAACATTGGCTAATACCTCTAGTAGTCTAGTGCCTTCAAGTGTAGTTCAACGGTACCTTACGTTACCCACAAACCTCTTTATGAAATCACAATGTAACCACTTAAAGGTTTCTTTAACTCAATCTCGGATTAATTGAAATCCTTTGATGTGATACGACACACGAGCGATAATTTTCACGCCTTCAGAACCGATCACAGCTTGGTGAACAGTTGCGAACTGCGGTAGTGGACTGATCGTGCGAACCATGTGCGTACATTTTTACTACATTTCTGATTGATTCAGAATCAGCATCACTGAGCGATCCCGATGCCATGATAGCCATATCTCGGTCTCATACTTTTAAATCAAGTCGATAGACAATTTGACTATCGGCTGCTACTTCTAGCTGTCATCTCTTTGGCAAACAATGGTAATGAGTGCAAATGTCGATTATTATCCATGTATACACCATTTTTTATTGATTTTATAGTGTTTACTACTGTTTACAACACTCACAAAGATATTTATAAAATTCCAAAAATTTCATACCTAGCCTTAATAAAAATAAAGGAACTCGGCACCATCGAATCCCAACCACACTCTACGAATAACTCATAGGGACTGTTAATACGGTACTAACGCAACCGTGGCCATTATTATTGCTCAACTATAATCGCTCGTATGCGAGCCCTTGCTTGCCACACGAGAGAAACCAGGCAGATTTATTATGAAGGAGAAGAAACTCGCAATTTCTAAGCAATTTACATGTGTTATACCGAATTTTGTGAAAGTTACTCCAATGTACCTTTTGCTTCGTATCAAGTTATTTATTTGTTCGTGAAATTTACCACTTTGGCCAAAAGTTTTTCGAACTTTGAGAGTTAGTAATTATGTGTATGTTATTTACATACAATTACTTTTAAGGAAACCTTATTACGCACTCAGATAAAAACAGGCTAGTGATTACTGAAGACTGAAACCTATACTGTCAAGGCTGATCCAATGGTGATCTAGCGATAGAAACTCAACTCTGAAACGCCTGGTTGGTTCCCGAATAAGATACAATAGAAGCCAGAGACATTTCCATCTAACCTAGTGTTCATTGGAAATGGACTGATGTTGTTCTATTGGCTTTCCTGCCTTTTAAACTGAGGCATTTCCTGACAGGCAAACATAGTCTGAAAACGAAAAATTTTCTTTATCTATAGACGTGTATAGACATTTGGCTTGTGAAATATGCTTGTGGAAAAATAAATTGCATGAATATGACACCGTTTGACGTTAGCATCTGTCAAGCTAATGGCATTTTCATACAATTTATTCTACGGTTCGTTTTCTGTCATTTTATTTGGAGTCTTAGCACAAAGTGTGAGCAGTTGGAATGAAAGTGGAGTATTGTGAGATCCTGATTTGAATAAAAATATTTCCGATGGTTTTGAAGAAAAACGCCACCACTGTTTTATAGCTTACGGCTGATTTTGTTTATTGACTGACTTAGCTAAAACATATTTTATTTATGGACTAATATCACAAGACATTAGTAAAATTGACCAAATGGACAGATACCACTAATTAAGAAGAAGATTTAATCATACGGACGACGTGTTCCACTTACAAAAAGCCGACTTATATAATACTTTAGTGTACCCGCCCTCTATTACGAGAATATCCAAGAGTTTCTAAAAATGTAATGTAGGTAACTAATAGAAAAACGATATTCAATAGAGAAAATTTTAATATATCAAAGAAGGTTTCTTCAAAGCTTCGATGTAGATCCTGCGGAAAATCCAAGTAATTCATCTTCTAGTAGATAGGGACGAGTGAATACCGACATTCACTTACCGGGAGTGAATAGGGAATAGTGAAAGGAGTAGGTTAGAGTTCGCGATGTGATGGAAAGGCCATTAGAACTGAATACCTTTCCAACCCTTTTTTAGTCTAGTGGCTTGCTTAGTTCAATGTTTAGCAAATATTATTTTTTTAGAAATAAATTCTGTAAAAAGAAATTGGAAACATTCGGGTCCTATGCATATTCAAGGTTTATATACAAATAAAAGCATTGTATAAATATGTATTCATATTTTTTTATTATAAAACTAGCAGATAAAACAAGCATATTTTTGTAACCATCGCCTAAAACAAAGCAATAACTCATACGTCATACGTCTATAATATGTCACAAACGTCAGGAACATGCCCTACGATGTCCATGGTTCAGCCTCGCGTGCCAGTAATTTCACTAAGTACCTGAATATTTTGGTCTAAAAAAGAGTACATAAAAAATCCTGTATTATGGATATTAAAACCTGCAAGTAGTAGGTAAGTACAGTCACCGTTAAAAGTAGATTAATATTTCTGGTTTGTAAAGTTAAGATATATCTTAAACCAATCCACTTTAGATTGTAGTTTTGAACATTGTTTCAGACAAAGTTCACACGAAAGTGTTTCAAAGATCGGCTTTGAAACACATTTTTAGAATCAATTAGGTACATTACTTCGCAAACCACTAATAGATCTTTAAAATTCTGTCACGCTACGGGAATCAAGCACGCTCTAGCGTTCTCTCCAGATTTTAATTTTTTCAAAGGTCGTTATAAATATTATTAGAAATTCAAACAACCGGCAGCCATGAGGAAACACAAAAGAAATAAATCAAGTGAAGTTACGTGGACCATAACAAATAATATAAAGTGAAATACAATGGTCGAGCGGGGGCAGTCTATTCCCAGTAGCGCAGAACGCTTGATTGATTTATTTCCAAGTTTTTATGGACTAAGGGCTCTTGCCATCATTGTTAAGGCTATATTGCGAAGGCTGCTTGAGTATTAAAAGCGTTTTGAGAGCTTTTTTTGCATACTTTTGTAATATTTCGATACAATTACTACGTATTAAATTAGTATAAAGGCGAATTAAAAAAAAGATAGTCATATCCACACAATACTATCTAGCCCCAAATTAAGCAGAGCTTGTAATAAGGGAACTAGAGAGCTGATAGTTATATTACTTGTTTAATTTTATTATACATTCTCATAATACATTCTAACACCCAGACAGAGAACCAACCATCTTTGTTCACCACACAATTATTTGTTCTCAGTGGGGATCAAACCCACGACCTTTATCGCAGAAGGTAGAGATACTACCAACTGAGCTGAGGAGCCAGTCAAATTTAAAATGAATGATGAGATGATGATACAGATTGATCTGGAGTCATTGATTAAAAAATATGTACTAGTATGATAGATATTTCACATCGTATAATCTAACTCAAAGTGCTAAATTTGTTATTGCACTCGCGTGCATAGTGGGCTATTAGATATTTATTATGATTACCTACAATTTAATCAAAATTATGCTTTTATAAAAAGCTTTGTTCATTCCCCATAAGATTACTTTCACCTGTGATTTCCCTCGCCAGTCCTTAGACCCCCACTTAGACTTGCAACTCACCCCCTTGTATTAATAAGGCATGCTACTTAACAGTTCGGTGTATGCCTTGAACGGGTATTCCCTAGACTTGCCTAAGTGTGAGTGAGAGACATGACAGGTAGACTTGCCTCTCATTCTGGTTCGGGCTGATATTTAGCAGTGGGTGTGTATTAGTGACCCGTTTACATTGTGCTAGTATGTACAACGAACTTAAATGCTGCTGTGTTTATAAAATGTTGTGTAACTTCCACATTCACTTCTAAAGGCCTGCGCACATCTAGGCGAAGGCGATGGCGATTAGTGAAGCGCTGTCAAATATCGCTTCACTGATCACCATCACAGATTGCTTATATGTGCGTAAGGCCTAAGCGTTTTCATTCTAGAACTGACTAGAAATAACAATAATCTCATTTTTTGACAAGAGATAAACAAAAATGACTAAAAAAGTAGTTCATCATAATCAAGTATGTAAGTGAATCGTAACTCTGATATTGAGTCAAATGATTTTTCTTCTAATAATTTAGGAGTCCGCCCAAATAAAACCAGTCATTTTAGAGGCTTGAAATAGGAAAGGCATATTTTTCAGTACGTAGGCGTACTAAGTGAGGAATTTTAAATTCACATCTTAATGGAGATCGAAAACTGAGTTTTTTAATAACGTGTGGTTCTCTGACATGTTTAGTTTCGTAGATAAACAAAGTCTATGCAAACAAAATAGGTAGTATAAGCTTACAACGTTATGAACGGTACCGTCACTATGTAACGTATGCCAGTGCATACGCTACATAGTCACTTACTAAAAGTTTTTAGTGGGTAAGTTACTTACTTCCTAATATAACCAATCACTAAACAGTGTAAACAGTTCTTACAGAGTCAGATTATAATGATCCCGGACGGATCGACTGATTACTTTTCTCAATCAGCACTGCGATAAATATTTGATGAGCGCCTATAAAGGAGTCGTTTCATAAATACGTTGGCTGTAAGATGAGGCTCGTACTATTTTAAGTGAATGTACCAAAGGTTCAATCAAGCTTTTAGACCGAGTTCCTAAAGTAGAGATTCGAGTAGGACTATGACCAGCAGTGGGTTAAGTCGAGCTGCGGATGGCATTACCAAAGATACGCCACAAACTTATAAAAGAGATAAAATAACACCAAAGAGTGGAACTCTCTACTGGCGTCTGTATTTCCGGAACGTTTTAATCCAGGTTTTTTTTAAGACAAGAGTGATTCGTTGGATTTATGCCAAGCATACTCCATCTTAGGCTGTGTCCTCACTTTTCCTCAGGTGCAATGGCAGCCAGATCCTTAATAAAAAAAATAAACAATATTTGCATCTCTACTTAAACTTTTGAAAAACTTTGGCCGACATATTTTTATATGACGAGCATTCCTCTGAAATTGTTAAACCCCACCCTTAAACTAACAATAGCAGCACAGAATAAAGTGTTAAGTAATCGTTTATTAACGAAACTGTGGCTTAACGGTAGCTGAATATAAATAACTCATTAGCATCCTCTTTGCAAAGTGAAAATGGCCACTTGAAGTTCGTTACGACCCTTTACTATGAACCCTGGCCTAATTATTAGAAACCTAATTTGAATAAAGAGTTCGGAGTAAATATAAGAAGAACTTGGTTTTATAGGCGATGGATGGAATTTTTCACCTCATAAAAAAATCAGATAATTTTAATATCATATAAAAAAAAACAGTATGGAACGGTAGTTTGTTTCCTGTTTTTCTAGGCTTGGTCGTGTGGAACTGGTACCTAGACTCACCTAGCTTTAAAACGTTTCAAAGTGATTCTTGTAATCGACTGAATAAACACTTTTGATTTGATTTGAATAAAGTTAGTCACTCGAAACTTTTATATCAAGTTCGCAACACTGAGATCCGTCGTCATACAAAGGTCTACGATGTTGGCGACAGGGCGGTAAATCTCAAATGGAGCTGGGCAGGACAACTGGCTAGATGTGGTGATAGCCGTTGGAGAAAGCGTGATGGATAGAGACGACCGGAATCACCTGGACAGGAGACACGTAGGACAGAGGAAGCTGGCAGAAGATGAAGGAGGCCTATTACTCAGCAGTGGGTGATACCAGGCTGAGAATAGAATAGAATATAACTTTATTGTACACCAAAAATTATAAGGTAAACATGGTAAAAAAGAATACTTAAAAACTAGAGGCACAATGGGCAGTCTTATCGCTAATAGCGATTTCTTCCAGACAACCTTTGACAATTTGATCTTTGCTGAGATGATGACAATCCCTCGTCTTTATTTAAAACAGTATAGGTACTTGTACTGAAAGCGTGTCCCCCCCCCCTTCCTGATCTCTTCTCTCTGCTGAGGTTTTCCCTAAGGACTATAGCATGGGGTTCTTCAAAAAGGGCGTTTTAAAAGTTTTAAAGGATCGGCAACGCTTGTGATGCCTCTGGTATTGCAGACGTCTATAGGCTACGGTAACCGCTTCCCATCAGGTGGGTCGTAAGCTAGCTTGTCTACTATGTTGTATAAAAAAATCTACAATTACAATGACAACTTTGATGAAAGCTTTTATACAACTCAGCATCTGGTGAGCTCTTTAGTTCCCTATGTACTTATTAAATACCATGTACTTAATGAAGTATTAAACCAATTTTACTATAAGGTAAATTCGATTAGTTGAACGTAACAAAATTTATTAGTCTTCATTCATCGTAAAATAAACCATTGAATCCTAGATTCAGGTAAATTAATTTTGTAAAATGCAATTTTCAAGCTAATCAAAACGTCGGTAACAGAGGTGAAGTACAAGTTGGGTTCATGAATACCTATTTATTTTAAAGCTTTTGTGCCATGAAAAGTTTATTTATTGCACAGGGCAAATTATTTTGCATCAGAATTTTTTGTAAATACATTCTTAGGGTGTTATTAATAATCCTGGCGCAACGCTGGAGTAGTTAAATCGTGTTTTGTCACATTTGCTCGAGTTGACAATTGCATGTCAATGCAAGAGACAAAACACGGATTAACTAGTCGGGAGTATAGCACCCAAATATAGAACAACCATCTGAGCTCACCACACAAATATTTGTTCTCGGTGGGGATCGTACCCACGGCCTACGGCACAGAAAGCAAGTTTATTGCTAACTAAGGCTTGATGCCTGTCTATTTTAGATTAATTTTATTATTATTTTCAAGTGCGGCCACATATCGCTACGGCGTAGGCTTGCTACGGTGGTGGCGTAGTAGTGTGCTACGCATTTCCTGACCTAAAGACGCGGGCCCACCGGGGTTCATGCTGTGCACGGGCACGCAGCGCTTTT
Source organism: Thera britannica (assembly GCA_939531255.2). Taxonomy (NCBI): domain Eukaryota; kingdom Metazoa; phylum Arthropoda; class Insecta; order Lepidoptera; family Geometridae; genus Thera; species Thera britannica. The sequence goes on from OW618049.2 coordinate 9,102,277, forward strand.
TTGCTGCGTGTATTAATTTACTTGACAACGTGTTTAGCGTTTGTATTAATTGTACCAAACTCTGGGTTCAATAATTGTTATTCAGCGTGGCAATTCTGCCAGCGGCTTGGGGACGCTTCCAACTGGCACTGATTTGGATCAGTTGAGCTAGGTATCTCTAGATCGTTTGAAACGACCTGCATGATAGCTCAACTGTTTCCTGTGTTTTTTGTACATTTAGTAAATATTTGTTTAATTATTGTAAGTTTCTTTGTGTAAATAAATTATAAATAAATAATAATAATATTGTCTTAATATCGTTAACACTTGTATTTGTATAAACTTATTTATTAGATTCCTTATTTCCAAAATATATTTGAAATTTAAAATTGTATTAAGCGCCGTGGATTTTGTTAAACAAATAAAATAAACCAAAATTATAATAGGTTTTCACACCTTTGAACTCACAAATCAATCATTTTCGAGCCCTAGCTGAGATGAAAGTTGACATAACCAATAAATTTCTAATGGCCTACGCACATCTTGGCGATAGCGATGACGATCAGCTGAAACGCTATCAAATATGACAGTGATATTTGACAGTGATTCAGCTGATCGCCAACGCAATCGCCTAGATGTGTGCATGCCTTAACATCAAAGCTTTGGAAAGTGTTAGTAACTTCAAAGACGAAAATTTATTTCACATCAGATAAGCGCAAAGCTGTTCTAACACTCCATATAATTCAAGGCTAATTAAGTCTTGAGAGGCTGTTACAGAGACCAAGTAAGTGGAAGGTGGTAATTATGCTCCATGCGCACTGTTTCATTAAAATTTCACCTTCACGAAGAGTTAGGCTGAATAGCTCGTGCACTTTGCTGAAACTTTCAACAACTATTAAGGTGATGAACACCGTGAAACAACACCTCACTCGCGCACTCAAACTTTTTGAAAAATGTTAAATAACTGAACTTATTGAAAAATCGAGAGCAACTGATTGCACACATTTTAGCAAAATAATATTTTGATCCTTACACGTTTTCATACAAAAAATTTGCATATATGAATCTGGTGTGAGTACATTATTAAACTTTTATGAAGAAAACCATGTGCAATCGGATTGCACACAAAATAGTTGCTCGCGTTTTTTTAATAAATAACTGCAGTGAAGGTCAAAGTGTGCGAGTGATAAGGTCATTGACGTCAGTCTGCTCCTTAAGTGCTAAGAAAATGCTGTTCTTTAGGTAAAAAGACTTACTACTAAACTTTTAAGACTTATACTTTTAATAAAAACTACTTACTATCTAGTGAGTAATTTTTATTACGAGTAAGTCATATGATTATTTGACTACAATCTCTTGGGTGTCATAAACTACCTACTAACACGTTTAATTATGTACAAAAAAAACATTACTTACATTACATACATTTTTTGCTCGTGTTATCAATTTTAAGAGATAGCATTAACATAATACACTCAAATGAATATTTCTCTGTATGGAAATTGAACCCACAACATACCTACATTGCATAAAGCAGAGCCTGTATCTAGTAAGAAGTAGTATGAAAGTGAGGAAGCGGTTCTGTGTGAGCTGTGTCTTCGACGTCTACTAACGACTCATTAGAACAACTCTTTGAAGAAGACTAATTGTATTCCGAGGAAAGTAATTGTAATTAACAGTGACTTTAATATATTCAAATACTCGTATGCTAACAACATGAACACGTGTATGCTATGCTATTTGATGTTATGAGCTTAGTGTGACTTAATTATGACGCCACAATCTTCAACGTGTAATGAATTACAACGTGCAATGTATTGTAAGTATGTATTTGCAAAAAAAATGTATTCAAGAAATAAATCGACCGTCTGGTTCCCATCGTACAAGCTGCTTAGTTTGGGGCTAGATTGTGTTGTGTGAATTTTCCATGATATTATTACTTATTATTAAATTAAATCTTAACCATATCGGCTGTGAAATTGTAAATTACATATGGAATTGTAAATATTGAAGTCATATTCACCTTCTGCTTCATGCTGGTTTTAAGAACGAATATATAAAAACTGCCAAATTATGGGTGTTGATCATCTTCAATTTCAATTTCAATTTAAAAAGCCTTTATTAACAATCTTAACACTAGTATAACAAAATAAAAAGTACTTAATAATCTATATGAAATCGGTAGTATGGTTGTTTTGCTTTCCAGCATTGGCCTCCCCCAAACACTTCTATAATTATTTTCATTGATCACCTACACTCATATTATTATAAAAAAGAATGGTGTGTATGAAACGAATAAACTCAAAAACGACTCGACCGATTTCTAAACTATTTCACTCTTAGAAATCTACATTATCCCTGCGTAAATAAGTTATTACTAGCGACCCGTTTTCGCTTCGCATGGGTGTCATTTTCCCTCCCCCCTCCTGCGAAAGTGGGGTAGTAATAATATGAATTCTTTAAAATTACGATAAAGCTTTTTTTAATACCCATTGTTCAAATATTATACAATAGGCTTTCTACATTGGTAACAATTTGTTAGCAATAAAAACGATCACTGAAAGTTCCGATTGGCAAATTTTGTTGAAATAAAAGTATTTTTATTGCTCTGTAAACATCGCAAATACCTACACAAATCAACGTGAAGCGACTGTTAAAAGTTTGTTTACACAAAATAACAGCGTAGAAACAGGACGACACGTCCGTAAAAACTACCAAACTACAAAATAGTTTCGCGCAAAATGTGCCGTCATGTTTTTCACGTAACTCCCACGGGATGACTATTTCATCTTCCGCTCCACTGGAACGGCTGAGAGCAAAACAGAAAAAAAAACAAAAAATGTTTTGTTCCGCAATCTGTGACACCAAAAGTTGAAAAAGCTTGATCATTATTTAAAAATTCAACCTTTTCCTCCGCGCTAACCCGAAAAGTCTCTCGGAATTTAATAACGTCCTTTTAGCGTAAACTGAAATTTAAACGATAATTTGTCGCCCTCACCTGACAGAAAGATGGCTAATTGCCCTTTTCCAACAAATTAACAGTCGCGCCACGAAGATTTAGCTGGAAAAATAATAATGTCACAGTTGAACACTTTCTTACTTCGCGAAATTTTCATTCTAACTTTTGTTTTAATGAGATAAAAATATAACAGAAGAGACAAGATTTTAATAACACTCTTTAACTATGAACCATTTGGACACTATTACGTTGTAGAGGTCAATACGCAACTAAATAAAAATCTCGTCACGAAACTAGTTTTTATATTCTGCAAAACTTTGGTTCCAAAAACTGTCCATCATGTCACATTTATTTCGTTTCTGTTTACAATCACATTCTTTTTTCAAAAAAAATAGCACGAAAAAACTCCATAAAATCAGATGAAACACGAGTGTCTGTCAGTGATGGCCACATCTAGCAATTTTGAAGTGAGTTGGAAACTTTTTAGAACTTGGAGCGACTAGCATTACTTACGCTTGTAGCTTAGAGAAAGTACACTTGATGAATAAATAACGTATTTCTCTTCTTTTCCTGCTGACAATTCCCTAAAAAAGGGAAATTGACCAATTTTGGGGACATTAGAGGCTCTCGTGCCATTAATTCAGAGCTGGCAACTTAGTTTAGTAAATTACATCAGTCTTTGCTCAGTTACACGGAAATGTTGGCTGAATTCTTTAACAAGATCACCTTAGGGCGCTTTTTCACGGGAGATCTAAATTGACGCTGCTCTGTTTCACAGGCAATTTATGTCTCAACTTCGTACATAATAATCATATAAATGTTTCTCCTAGTGTTTTAATAATAAATTCAACAAAAAATAGTGGTCCATCGCAGGATTGAAAACATGATGTATGCACCAATTAACATACCAAAAGCCCAGGTAGGTATAGAGTGTGGGTAATTTACCGAATTCACTGAAATGTGGTACGAAGATTCATTGGTACCACACTCTATAAAAATATATGCCTAAAAATAGAAATAGAATCAGTTTTGATAATTAGTCATGACTTGAGACACGAATCTTTCTTGGGTGCGCACTAAGAAATCTGTGAGGATATCTATGTACACAAGGATACAGCTCACGCTACCTTAAAACAAAGAAAAATGACGCTTACTGCAAGGACATAAAGAGTGCATAGTCTAATGCGTATTCTTGTCATTACAAACGCAACTTTTTTTCAATAAACTACAGTGAACAAAAATGTTATTAAACATTAAAGTGTTCAGCACCTTTACAGTCGCACTCGATTTCTCGAATCAGCAGAAGTACGGGATAATTCGTCTCCGGTTCGTTCGATCGGCCTAATTTGGGGAAATCTCATTCGACTAATGGCTGCAATGTTTCACCTGGGTGCTCCCGGATAGCTTAGATGTCGGGGACTTGCGGTTCGGTATGAATGATGATCAAAGCACAGAGAATTTACACAGATGTGCTCGGCGAAAGGTTTCTAAATTGCAGCAAATAGCTTTTGTCATCAAATTTACGCGAAAGTTGACTAAAAATCATAGTAAGCTAAAGTGAAAAGAGTTTTTGTGTGGAGTTTCATTCATATAAAAAAGAAGCATGTTACTTTTTTTATCCTCACTTTGTATATAATTTTATGCACAGTAAAGTTACTTAAATTGTAAAACAATAAAAAATAAAAATAATTTTCGAAACTCTCTCAAAAATAACGAATAGGAAAATATTTTTTGTTTGAATGTAATGAAAGAAACGAAACAGGGATTTTAATTTGTCCGCATCGGGAATTTTATTCGGCTATCAGTCGTTTTAGTGTCGGAATGCATTTTTATCGTATTCGGTTTCATTTAAAAAAACGTGTATCCGAATTGTTTTTCTGTGTGTGAATTTGGTGTAATTACATAGAATTTCCCCGATAGAGATATTTTTACAAAATAACGATTTATAAGACTCACATTTCTTTATGGCTTAACTCAAGACATCATTATATCTTAGTTACGTTGTTGAGAGACACTCTTAATTTATTTAAGTATTATAATCAGCTATCTGGTATATAGCACAAGCTCTGCTTAATTTGGGGCTAGATAAATGTTGTGTGGATTGTGTGATTTTATTTATTTAAATTGCAAGAATAACTTTAAGGATGAGTATGTGGCTGGCTATAGGCGTAGAGGTAGAGCAGATAAAAAAGGTTTGGACTGTTTGAAAGATGCCACGAGTGAGACAAGAAAGAGAACCGAGATGTTAGGTAATATAAAAAAATTGGCGGAGAATAAATAAAGAATAACTGTTATACCCGTCACATTCAGCACGGGATGGAGGCAGGAAGATAATGATGACATCTTAGGCTGAGTTCGTTAAGAAATTCACCTAATGACCACTCAAATCCCCAGCAATATAAAGCATGGATTACATCATTGCAACTGCATGATTTTGCCTTAAACGATTTCCCAATAAAATAAACATCGAAAAAGTTGTAATAAATCCTGATAAATGGCCGATCATTTAAAAGATAGATCGCTTTTCGTAAAAATATGTGACTGCGGGAAAATTTATTCGGTATGCAGTACAATACAATATTATTCGATGCGTTTTATTTTTTTAAAAGCATTTTTGCTTATTACTTAAGTTATATAGGGTGCAGTTTGACTAACATGGACAAATTATGCAACTAATATTAATAGACAAGTTAAACTTATAAATGCAAATATGAGTGGTTTCCGTGGTTACGTTTGCACCATTATTTGCTTCACTAATGGTGCAGACGTAAATGGTTAGTTAAGTTAGCACCATTCAAATTGATATAACTTCTCCACATTACTTTCCCTGCTGCGGATAAAAACAATCAAAACAGTTTTTGTGAAACTTTAGTTGTATTAAGTGTATAATTCTTAAAAATATATTCATTTGACTTTGGTAACTGTACATAAAAAAACTGTTACGACTGAACACAGCAACCCATGATGGTACAATACCATGCATTCCATTTCAACTCCTGTATATTTTATATGCCTCTCCAAATTATTTTGAATATCGGCGGACAATACTGGCAGACATGCATATTTATCGAAATATTTAAATTATTGGTGAATATTTCACCAATATTTATTCAAGCTTAAATACACCCCACCCACTCTTGTGGCAACACTTATTTAAAATTCAAAAAGGGTCAAAAACCCTTTAATGGTCCACGGTCTTACTTTGTACATAGCACGTCAAAGCGTTTATCCTCTTAGGTCGACCAACAAAATATTAAAAGCTGGTTCGGAAAGGAATAAAATAAAACGAGAAATAGCCTACAAAAAACAGACAGGGAGGTGGCTTGGTTATAAAAGACTGTCCTAGCGTAGACTGACAAACGGTTCTTCTTCTTCTTAGGGTGCCTCTCCACTACTGAAGGTTGGCAGTCATCCTTTTAAACTTTATTTTATCTAGGGCAAGCCTAAATAGGTCTTCCAATTTCTTGATCCCGGTCCATTCCTGATGTTGCGAAGCCATGATGTTCTTCTTCTTCTTGTTTCGTTAAACAGTTCTTATAAATACATAATTATATTTGGTGTTTTAATTTCTAGATTAAACGCATTGATGGACTCTGTATCTGTCGTGTTTTTTCTTTTTGAATAAATAATTTGTAATTTGTACCTAGGAGTATGCTATTTACAGTAGGTACGGTATGTAATCCAAAAGAGGTTTATTTGAATAATATGCCTCCCGTCTGATAATAATAAAATCATAGACACAACCACTTAAAAACTTTTACCGTCACACTATGTTTGATATTATTAAGTTATAGTTCATTACATATAAATAATACATCTGCAATTATTGTAACCACAGCACATTTTTAATTAAATAATTAGTTTTAAGTTAGTGTTTTTTTTAATGCAATTTTCTGCAATAAAATAAAATTAATTTGATATTATGTACTGGCTGTTAACAAATTGCATTAAAAAAAATATGAATTTAAATAAAAAAAAAAAACATTAAAAACGTTATAAAACTAATTATTTAATTAAAAATGTGCTGTGGTTACCATTGCAGTTGTATTATTTGAAATTCTTTTAATTGGACCTGGGAACTCTACTATGGTGCCGTGGTCCAACTGCAAAGATAGTTGGACAGAGCAGTTGGACCACTGCGCCGAAACGGATTTTTCTTTAATAAAAATTACAATTGTATGATACCTATTTAAATGTTTTATTTACCTTTCAACCTCTCATGAATGATCTAAAGTGGAATCCTTACCTACTATGATTCATCTCTGTTTGAGTAATCAAAAGAACATCATAGCCACTTCACAAGTCATTTAAAACCACGAACAGAATATAATCAGCAATTAGACAAATAGAAACCTATTGCATAAGTATTAAGGGTGACTTTTGAAGGGTTGTTGATAGTTATTCGGAATGCCATGGTTAACAATGGTCACAATTCCAACTGGCCAGCACCGGACGTGTCTGCGAATACGTAATGACCTGTGATGGTCACATTTGTAATTTTATTACTACCACGCCATTCTTGTTATGGTAATGCTGATTATAAGCGTGATACGGAAAGAAAATTGTAGCTTGAAATATAATGAATTCGTAGTTTTATTGAAGCTCTTTGCGTAATTGAATTCATATTGGATATTGTTAGTGTGTGTTATTCGCTAAAAGGTTTTTGATTAGTGAAAATAAACTGAAAATAAATAAAGTTTCACGATCTTCTGGCCCTGTAGGTAATCCCTTCTAATTTTTTATACCAATTTTTTCCTCCATTTTCTTAATAAATATGTATGAGAGGGAGTAGTCATATTTTCACAAACATTAGTTGGTATTAAATACGTGAGAGATTGCAAGCTTATCGCCGTTGCTAGAACACTGACTGACTAAGAAGTATCTACAAACTAGAAACCTAAATATACAATTCTAGATGGTCTCATGTATTTTTATTCCATTTGTCAGTCTTATTAAAAGTTCCGCATTTCTTACAAAGTCCTGAAGCACGCTCATAAAAACATGCTTAAGTTTTTCCTTATAAAAAGATCTATAGAAATAAACTTAAATTATAATTCTCCTCAAAAGACTCGAGAAAGATATTTCATTATTCACAAAGGCTCTCGGAAGGACAACTTTCTGTATCCCAAAATTATTTGCATCAAAAAGAGGATACGAACTTGTAGCTTACTAGTTTCGAGTGCGTTCTCGACTGGTAAAGCAGATTTCCTAAAAACTAAAAACGTCGCAGCGGACGTAATATAGCGGAAATTTTATTATGACACTATTTGGCATACCTATTATTAAAAGATGGCAGTCGCATAATTTGTATAACTATATTTATTTAAATGAATCCCTATTTCTCTTGGTCACGCCATCGCGCGTGAACGCCTGAACCGATTTGGAAAATGGTGTGGTTGCTTAGAAACAGAAGACGGACGCAAGACGTTTTATCCCGAAAAAGTGACAGGAACAGGGTGTGAAGGGAACGGGGTGAGTGAAGCTGCAGGCTGCCACTAGTTTCTTAAAAAAATTGTATGTCTCAACTTGTATTTTACCGTAGTTATCATACTATGTTCCAATGCGCTGTGAAAACCAAAGTTTGCAACAACTCGAAAGATATTTGCATGCAGATTTTACAGGGTTTTGTTCGGGATAGCACTCGACCAATCCGCAAATAAGAGCTCTTTGGGCACCAGTTTGCGACAAACATTCGACCACTTTGCATATCTACTCGTTGTTTCGATGAGAGTGTGGATTCGAAGTAGAACAGACATCTAGTTTGTTGAACTTATTCATAAATATTCATATTCTAGACACAATCAATTCCAAGTAAATAAATCATCATCATCATCCTGAAGAAGTCCACTGCTGGACATAGGCCTTCCCCTACACATTTCCAGGAAGAACGATTCTGAGCTCTTTCCATCCACCGACTTCCCGCGATCTTAACAATGTCGTCGGTCCATCTGGAGGGTGGGCACCCTAATTTTCGTTTTCCGGTTTGTGGTCGCCATTCGAGAACCTTTATTTCCCAACGGTTGTCGGGTTCTTCGAGCTATATGGCCTGCCCATTGCCACTTCAACTCATAAGTGAGTTGAAGTGGCAATGGGCAGGTAATAAGAGCTATGTCTGTGAGTTATGACTATGAAAGTAAATAAATACTTTTAATAAGGTTTTAAATCAAGTGGATTTTAAGTCAACTAACTTAGGGACTTCAAAATTTGTCTAGGCGACTGATTGAAGGAACGCGTGACCCAAGGACTGATGGGTATCTATCGCAGCGCATTAGTATTGATATTCAGCGTGGTAATGCCACCAGCGTCTTGGGGACGCTTCCGTCTGGTACTGATTTGGGTCAATTTAGCTATCTCTAGATCGTTTGTAACGGACTACAGATAGCTCACCTGTTTTTTGTGTATTTTTTACATGTAGTAATGTTGTAAATATTTGTTTATTTGTAAGTTTAAAAACAAAGTTACTTTTACTCAACTTAGAAGTTTGCGTATTTTCATTAACAATTATCTAAAAAGGCTGGTCAGGGGAGAGATATTCAGAGAGTTTATGTATATCTCTATATTATATTCCCTACAGACGTGTCTTTGGCTAGCTGAAATTCCCAGATCTACCGGTTACGAGTGGGTTAACTTATTTGAAATGGGTATCGTATCATAACCGACAGGCAAAATCAAAGATGAAAAGGTCGGCTACTTGTCCCTAGAGACACATCGAGACGATTCCAATTTGTAATAAAAGTTGATCGTAACAAATCTGAAATATTAGGAGGCATTGTAAATTGGATCACGTTTTACGTCTTCTTAGGAGAATTTGGGATTTGTGCCCCGATTGTGAAGGCAATAACTTCAAATTTTGGCGGCGTAACTGCAATATTTAAGGCTTATTTTCATAAAGCTCAATAGTAATTCCGTAGCCAATCCAATGTCAATGCAGACTGAAGGTTTATTCGACTTGAAGAGCAATGGTAGTCTCAACATGTTTCAATCCAGGCTTACTTGAGTATGAGTATGAGTTTCCTTAACCGTTAAGAAATTTATTGTCTATGACATGTTTATTTTAGAATAGGAATTTTATTTTATTTGCTGAGATTTTATTGTAAATATTATTTGACTAGTTCAACCTTTTTGTGTACTATGTATTGTGTTGTGGTGTCTGCTTATTTTATTTTAAATATGATTTTACTCAGTTGATTGTCGTGTCGTGTCGTAAATAAAGGAAATGAAAAAACTAAACTTAACTTTTTTCTACGCTCTTTGGAAATTCGACTTATTTCCATGAAAAAACTCAATGCAAAACCAATCCTATAATTCGGAGTCAAATGAGTTCAAGCTCAGTGAATCAGCTGGTATATGAAGCGATCTTTATGTGGAATTTCTTGAACGTTCACTAGAAGTTTTGATCAGTTACAGTACTGCTGATTTGAAACAAAATTATAGAAAAAAAATATATCCATTCCGTCCGTAATTTATTATATTTTCTTAAAATCCGTTGGGGAATAAAGGTTCTCGAGTCACGAACCGGAAGACGAAACGTAGGCGCCCATTTAACAGATGGTCCGATGACATGTATAAGATCACGGGAAGTCGGTGGATGGAAAGAGCTAAGAATCGTTCTTCCTGGAAATGTGTAGGCCTACGTCCAGCAGTGGACTTCTTCAGGCTGATGATGATGATGATATTTTCTTAACATATCTGCTCTTTTGTGAGCATAACCACATTCAGATTACCATGCACGTTTTAAACCTCTTTCACACATCACAAAAATGCTTTTGTGATGATGAAAAGAACTTGAAAAGAACTTCGTTTGGACTCAGTTACATGCGTAACTGAGTCCAAACGAAGTTCTTCCTGATTAGCCTTCGAGCCATATTGAAGGTTAGAACGACGATCGCTATCGACTTATTATACAAACTGGCAATATCTGGCAAACAGTTACAATATCTCACCATGAGAAATGACGACTGAATGGAGATGTGGTCTCTTTTGGCTCGGGTTTGCAATCAAATCGGTGGTTCATGACCGTTGCCGATGTTTTGTGACTTCACTTGGGTAATAAAGTTGATCTTTAATACACAAATCAATATTTGAGGAACATTACTGTAGGCCTACCATGACCTCTGTCTGGCTCTGTCTCTGGTTCTGGTTTTGAGTCTGTGTGAGTGCTCCCCATTGCATTATACCATGTGTGTGTGACGTTTAGACGTAGGATTTATTAAGTCAACACTCACACGGACTCAGAACCAGAACCAGAGACAGAGCCAGACAGAGGTCATGGTAGGCCTACAGTTGTGTGTGTGGAGTACAAGGATGGATAAAATAACGAATGAGTATATTCAAGGAAGTCTGAAAGTGGCGCCGGTGACGGACAAAATGAGGAGTTATAGGTTAGCATAGTATGAGCATGTTATGCGGAGGGATGAGGGTCATATTACGAAGAAAGTGTTGGATATGGATGTGGATGGTGGTTATAGAAGAAGAGCGCTTAGAATGAACTTAATATGAATTTAGTGTCTACCAGTCTATCAAAAATGGTTTCTGTAAGTTTCAAGAGTTACCCGCAAAGTTTCTATCAAAGCGTAGAAGGGTGAGAATATTAACGAACCGGGAATAATCTATTGAGAAGTCCACTTATCAATTAATAGCAGTAACGAAACGCGATGACTGTGCAGGGCTTAATCTCTTTTTGCCGTCTCACTGGTCCGCTATTAGCCTAATGGACCGACGAAGCTACGATGTAACGAATCCAATATAGGAGTTGGAAGTATTAAAACAAAACAATGGGTTTTATCTTTTCATGTTCGGCCGTTTGAACCACCCGGTGGAGAGTTGCTGTTATTCTTTTTAAATGGTTTTACTCTCGATATTTTTTATAGTTCGCGTATTCCGTAGCCCAGCCCTTAAAAAAGGTTGTGGTCACAGCCACACGAAAATCGGACAAGTGCGAGTCAGCGTATGAACTTTATCGTACATGATCGACATAGTGCATTCCTGCAAAGGATTTTTTATAAATAGTAGAAACAGGTACTTATAAACCTGACCCAGATTTTGAACAGTGTATCGTAGTAACCACGAAATAAAGAAGTAAGCAAAAGCGTGTTTGGTGCTCTGTGGTAGTAACACACGGGTTAAACTGTGGAGCAAGCACTAAAATAACCTGAACAATATTTGTTTTTTGCCTCCCAAAAACTACATTAATGTTAGGTTTAATAACTTCCGTCAATGTAAATAGACCGTAAAAGTGTGACTTCACAAGTCACCTATTAAAGTTGTAGACACGCCCATCGTACCCACAACGATGGATCCGCGCCTGAGCCTTAACTGAGTTGAGCTGGAACATGAAATTCAATTATCTACAAGGCGTACCGAAGCAAAAAAATAGAAGCAAATCCGATTCTATCGAAGAGCAAAATACTTATAGAACTGAAAAGTACCTATTTTTATCCGATGACGTTTTGATTTTGCTCCGATAACTTTTGCAAACGCAAAGCAATTATACGTAACAAATAAAATCTACTTCTAAACTTTTGTTAGCTTTTGTCTTCAATGTTTTGAATTGCTGTCATAAATCAGGTAACTTGAATACGCTTTAAGGTTACTGACTTTTAGTAATAACGGCGGATATTACCTTCACAGAGAGAGATGAAAATATATCTGTATTTGTTTATAATACTCGTAAGTCCGTCTCAAATAAGTTCGTATGATGTGCGTTTCGTATGGGTAAAAAAACCTAATACATATACAGGGTGTCCCATAAGTCAACGTCCAGCCGAAAACGGGTGATGCGCCAAGTCATGACAATTATCAAAAAAATACAAAAAATATATTTGCTAAGTAACTTTCGAGTTATGCATATTTTAAAAAAACAGGAAAAACTGACACCCTGTGATGATCTTTTAAGTCCTGTGACTACAAATATTAACTTTTCATGAAACTTTTTTCTGCAACGTAAGCATGAATAACCCTTCTGTAAATTACAATTGAAAATTAAGCCATAACTGCCTCAGTTTTTAATGAAATCGTGGAGTTTTGGCCAACGTTTCATTTCAGATAATGACATCACCAAACTTTAACCGTCTGTACCGCAAAAAAAATGTACTACACTATCATGGCATGTAACTTTAAAAATTGGCGCATTTATCCAGAATTCCAAAATGGTATAATACTTGCTAGAGTACTCCTTAGTTTTGGAAATAAAAAATGTTTGTTCAACTAAACCGGATTTCCAATAAATTTTATTTCATGAGATAAAATGTTTGTACCCTTTAAATTATGGACTTAAAATGCCTACGCTGCGTTTTTAAGTCGCTCACAATTTACAGGTACAAGTAAATACCATTTCGACAATGCAAGTAAACAGATAGAGCCACCATCTTGTCGAAAGAGTAATAACCATGATTGTTCAAGTAATTTGTTAGTTTTAGGTGTAAGTTTGAAATAAAATTCAATCATAGACCGATGTCGAACGCTGCCGAACGCGGAGGCCGATTGTGCCTCTTTGTCGCTCGTTCCGCGCTCTCACTTGCACTTCAAGTATTAAATGGAACGCCTCAGAGCGAGGTAACGCCGCATGAGTCATTTTTTCGTACGAGCAGCCGGCTCCATCGAATTATAAGACGTTATCACGTCAAAAACCATGTAATAAGACCAGCGACGGGCGAAGGCTAACTTTAGATTAAAATCACGATTGAAGTAGTCCTATGATTGAATTTTATTTCAAACTTTTACCTAAAACTAACAAATTACTTGAAAACCCATGGTTATTACTCTTTCGACAAGATGGTGGATCTATCTGTTTACTTGAATTATCAAAATGGTATTTACTTGTACCTGTGAATTGTGAGTCACTTAAAAACACAGCGTAGGCATTTTAAGTCCATCATTTAAAGGGTACAAATATTTTATCTATCGAAATAAAATTGATTGGAAATCCGGTTTAGTTGAAAAAAGATTTTTTATTTCCAAAACTAAAGAGTACTCTAGCAAGTATTATACCATTTTGGAATCCTGGATAAATGCGCCAATTTTTAAAGTTACATGCCATGATAGTGTGGTACATTTTTTTTGCGATACAGACGGTTAAAGTTGGGTGATGTAATTATCTGAAATGAAACGTTGGCCAAAACTCCACGATTTCATTAAAAACTGAGGCATTTATGGCTTAATTTTGAATTGTAATTTACAAGAGGGTTATTCATGCTTACGTTGCAGAAAAAAGTTGCATGAAAAGTTAATATTTGTAGTCACAGGACTTAAAAGATCATCACAGGGTGTCAGTTTTTTCTGTTTTTTTTAAATACTCATAACTCGAAAGTTACACAACAAATATTTTTTTTTATATTTTTCTGATAACTGTCATGACTTGGCGCATCACCCGTTTTCGGCTGGACGTTGACTTATGGGACACCCTGTATAATTGCTAGCACAATGGTTTTATTGAAATACCTATTTACATCAGTAAATAAATGAATAAATTTTGTGGACAATCCACGCAACACTATTTAGCCCCAAAGTAAGCAGAGCTTATACGATGTGAATCATACAGCTAATTTAATACATAAATTCTTTTTTGTAAATACATACTTAGAATACAATATGTTTGACACACAAATATTTGTTGTACGGCGCACCAGGCAGAGCTACTACCAACTCAGCTGAGACTGAACTGAGACAACTAAACTGGGGTGCAATTCTAGCAACACAAATTACTCAAGCGATCGCTGAATTTGATGCGAATTGTCAATTTTTATTTAAAATATTTGAAAATAGAACGTGGATTCAGCAATCACTCAATCGTGCCGTGTTGTTTGTTTAAGAAGGTCGAGGTTTCAAACTAAAGTAGATACTTAGGATATTGCGTAACATAACAACAACAAAGCATACAAATTATTGTGATACGAACTATTGGATGAGTGATAGTTATCTATTCGATGACGTTGCTAACTACCGCTTCCAAACAGAGATTTGCAGAGATTCTATTGGCGATGCTCCCATTCATACATCATCCATTCGTGATTGATGGCCCACGAATCGGCACGTCATTGTTTGTGATACAACAAACACTTGAGAGCTCAAAAACGACTGTCCTGATTCTAAAACAATCCTTATTTCTATACCGGTAAGGCACAAGAAAAGTGGAGGGTGTTGGGGTGACAAGGGATCGTTATTTCGTCCAGGTTGAAACCGTGATCGTGCATAACTAAAGCACCTGTTTGACATTTTGGGAAAAAACAGAGAGGTAAATGACGTTGTTGGTTTAAATTTTGCTGAAATTAAATTAAAACGGTATGCAAATTTTTGGCTGTTCTGGTAGTGATTGTTTTAATCATTGCTTTTTTGGTGTTTGTGCGTTGATAAAATTAATGGTCGAGCATTATTACCTTTACAAATTTCATGATTGCGTATGCAACTGTAACTAACACAAAAAAGCTACTTCTTCTTCTTGTCGTTTCACTAGTAATTTAAAGCCAATGTGGCGAAAGGATTTTAAGTTCAAAGAGGTAGAAAAGAGCTCTGCATAGAGGTTTTGTTGTAAATATGTGCATAGTAACGTTAAACTAATAAACTAACTTCATAAACAGAGTCTCCTTTCCTCAAAAGGTTCAAACTCCATAGTTTTAATTAAACCATTCTCACAGCCACTAAAATATTATAATCATCTCATAATAGCCACTCAATGGTGCCAACAGTTGGCCACATATGGGATTAACGCCAAACGCCATCTCCGTATAACCCGACCATTTTACGATTATAGCGGTTCAGTAACAACACGGGCGGAGAGCGGACTAACAAAACTGGTCGGTTTATAGCAAGATTAGCCAATATAGACACTTTACTTCGGACCGCTGCAGACACTTAGCACGTGCTGGGAACCAGCAATAACTTGGAAGGTTTATAATAATGGTAACTAGTAAACGGGTACGGTGGCGGCGGAAGGTATAAGTTGGTATAGCCTTTATGAAACTAAGAACGATAAGATAATAACCGATAATATTGAGATTGTAGGACCACAAGACGAAATATTTAATGGAAGAAAAGTTTGGACGGTTTTAGGGTCTGGTCCAGAACAGAACACTTATTTCTCGTTAGATATAATATAGATTTATATAAACGGCTCTTAGTGGTAGTAGAGCTCTTTGTGAAGGGCTCGTCCGGGGAAGTACTACCACCATGCTTATGTCTACCGTGAAGCAGCTTTTCTGTGTTTCGGTTTGAAGGGTATGGGTACCGGTGAAATTACAGGCACATGTGGCTGAGCATCTGTATGCCTCAAGTTGATGGACGCAGGGCAGTGCATCGTAGGTATTTGATGACTTACTCTAAGTAATGTATCAGATGCCCCACTTAGATATCTAATAAACTACTTATGATAATCATGTCAAAATATCTAAGGATTTAACTAGCTCAAACTATTTTCGATATGATCACTAATCAATCTGTACCAAATTGTGAGAATAACCAAAGCCTCTTACTTACCTATTTGTTTAGGTCTGGTCCCGAAAATCAGATACAAGACGTTTCAAAGAGATTTTTGTGGTTTCACTAAATAGTGACATTTGATATGATTTGATCGATGATGTGGGCGCTTGTGATATGGGTTGACGTAAGCACCAAGTATGCTCCTGTGATGTGAGATTTATAAACACATTTCTGACACGTTGTATGAGAATAAAACCGGCCAAGTGCGAGTCGGACTCGCACATGAAGAGTTCCGTACCATCATAAAAACGGTTAAATATTATTTTTATTTATTTTAAAAGTTTATAATATACGTCAATATTTTTGGAATATTCATTACCAATAATGATTTGATTTAATTTAAATATCGATCAAAAACGAGAAAAAGTCGCTGGAATGGGCTCATAGATTGTTTTAATTTCTATTTTAATATTGTTTTTTATTAGTAAAGCGGCAACAGAAATACACCTATAATAAAACTCACTTCTTTTCGTAAAATAGGCTGTAATAATTACTCCACGTTACACTTTAATATTTCTCAAACTATACATAAAGACTACACTTTTAAGTTGTATTCCGAACTCGTACCAACGACCGACTGACTCCACTCCTTCGCTCCCTGCCATCCCAACCGTCTATCCCCACTACTTTACCAACCAACGTCAAGGAGGGAGGGAGTTAGTCAGTGTTGCCAACGGCATTTCTATGAAGTTGACAGACAATTTCACAAACAAATATGACAAGTGTCATCAAATATCATAATAGTAATTTCTATTAAACCATTAAAATTAGAACCATTATTGAAATTCATCACATTCGGCCATCCGACACTGTGCTTACTCTGGAAGCACATGCTAAGTGCACAATATAATAATATGAAAACTTAATAAACAAAGCCTGAATTCAAAACAAATAATGAGAAAAGATGACCATTCAAACACAATCCAAAAAAAAATTGAATGTCTAAAAACAAAACTTGAATTTAAAACAAATACTTAATAAGAAAAGATGACCATTCAAATACAATCTAAAAAAAAAATTGAATGTGTAACAACAAAACTTGAATTAAAATACAAATACTTAATGACAAAGGATGACTATACAAATACAATCTAAAAAAAATCTAATGTCTATCAAATTCGGCCATCCGACAGTGTGCTTACTCTGGAAGCACATGCTAAGAGCATAATGATAACATGATAACTATGTATATGTATGACTAAACAAAACTTGAAACTTGAATGACTACCAAAATTCAGACAACTAATAAGAACAAATTAAAACAAATCCAAAATTACAATATAAAACTTGTAAACAAAATGAAATTATTAAGTAGAAGATACGAAGACACCCAAATAAATCTTAGTAATTTCTTAGAATAAACAGATATTAAAAATATAATTCTATCTAAAAATAATTACAGTTAGATATCCCGTTTACCATATTCAAAGCCTGTATGCAAAAAAAAAATTAACTAAATGAAATTTCTAAGATAATATAACAGTTTTGTATCAGAAAAGTCTTCGCATCCCAGCCATAAACAATGCATTCGGGTAAAATATTATTTAAATTAAATACTCCTATAGCATAAATTATACTCCGATTGTGATAGGAAGACATCTCCATGGTTAAAAATACAGTCAAACAGTTAATTGTTTTGAAAAGTCAAATAGTAATTTGGTCTCCCTACTACAATATTCACGTTGACCGGATTGAGAGGGTCCAGAAAAAGTTTCTGAATATTTTAAGTTACAGATGTGGTCTTAATAGGAAATTGCCTAACTATACTGCAAAGCTCCATCATTTTCATTTAATGTTATTAGAAAATATCGTCGCAAATATCATAATCTACTGTATCATTTCAAAATTACCCACTCGCATATCGACTCTCCTTGCTTACTTTATCTTATTAATCTAAATATAAAGCCTAGACCTCGGCAACCCTTTCAGAACACTTTCGCCTTACAAGTCCATTCAAACAACGCCTCTTATTATAACCCCGTTGTCAGAATGTGTCGCCTATTTAACGGTTTATTGATTAAATACAGTGATAAAATTCATATCTTTAACAATAATCTAAATAAATTCAAGAATGCATCTTTGGCCACTCTTTCATTAGAGTGTGCCGAAAACTCAAATTAGTTATTTAATTAAGTCTGCACTCTCTTCGAGTCTTAACTCGAAGTGTGTGCACTTACTGTAATAAAATAATTGTATGAGTACACCTAAGTTCCAAGTAAATTTTAACTTTAATCACCTACTACTAGTTAAGCCTGGTTACACGCTATTTACTAACTTTCCTGTTCTATGCATTCTGTGTACGCATGTTTTGGGGTACTGTCTAGCTCATAACTTAATAGTATTTATGCCTGTAAATTATCGATTGTACTCTGTTTTGTGTACCTAATAAACAAATAAAATAAAATATAAAACAAAATAAAATTGTGGTAATAAACTACATAATTCTTCTCCTTGCTACGTAACTCGCGGCTCAGCCTGTTACTACGGCACCTTCAGAGGCGCGTCATGGCTCAAGCTGCTGATGTGGTGCCTTCCGTGGCGCATCACGGCTCAGACCACTGATGCGGCGCCTTCCGTGGCGCATCACGACTCAGGCCGCTGGTGCGGCGCCCTCCATGGCGCATCACGGCTCAGGCCACTGGTGCGGCGCCTTCCGTGGCGCATCACGACTCAGGCCACTGGTGCGGCACCTTCCGTGGCGCATCACGACTCAGGCCGCTGGTGCGGCGCCTTCCATGGCGCATCATGGCTCAGGCCGCTGGTGCAGTGCATCACGGCTGTGTCCTGTGGCACCTTCTGCGGTGCATCGCTACTAACTTTGCCTGGAGTTTTAAGGATCTGAAACTCGTCATAAAATTTACAGATCTGCAAGCACACTGTGGATAAATCTATTATCATTTATCTGCTTTATATCTAGTTGAAATGAATAGGTTTTCCAATTGTGAAATAATTAAAAAGTAACAATATATTCCAAAAATATAAAACACTAAATGTGCACTATCCACGGCATTTAGACGAGTTCTCTGTACTTAGTCTTGCGCTTTAAATACTACAAAAGATACGTTTAACTTAGTTCAGTAAATGCATGGAAACGCCATCATTAAATCTGACAGCGAAGAACTTATCAACTTGAATTTCTCCATGCCATGCCCTGCCATGGCACTGCAGGCATGTACTAGTAATGTCATCTCCTCATTGTTCTTGCTGAAATGCAAACATCTTCTCGACAGTGACTGTTTTGGTAAGTAAACAATCTAGTGGTTCAGGTTTACGACGCACTAACTTCAATTAGAATCTTTGTCCAATTTTTATTTAAAACTTTGATTCAGTTGTAAAACTGAACTGCTAAACTGTAATTGAACACCTAAAACTGTAATTCATCTTTTTAGTAAGTAGTAAGTCTTTTATACATCGCTAATCTTTAATTTATAAATAATTCACATTTATTTTATCTTAAATTAATCTTTAATTCATCTTTATTTCATATTTATTTCATATTTAATTCATATTTAATTCATATTTAATTCATATTTAATTCATATTTAATTCATATTTAATTCATATTTAATTCATATTTAATTCATATTTAATTCATATTTAATTCATATTTAATTCATATTTAATTCATATTTAATTCATAGTTTTGAACTTTTTGAACTTTTTGAACTTTTTGAACGTTTTGAACTTTTTGAACTTTTTGAACTTTTTGAACTTTTTGAACTTTTTGAACTTTTTGAACTTTTTGAACTTTTTGAACTTTTTGAACTTTTTGAACTTTTTGAACTTTTTGAACTTTTTGAACTTTTTGAACTTTTTGAACTTTTTGAACTTTTTGAACTTTTTGAACTTTTTGAACTTTTTGAACTTTTTGAACTTTTTGAACTTTTTGAACTTTTTGAACTTTTTGAACTTTTTGAACTTTTTGAACTTTTTGAACTTTTTGAACTTTTTGAACTTTTTGAACATTTTGAACTTTTTGAAGTTTTTGAACTTTTTGAAGTTTTAGAACTTTTTGAACTTTTTTACTTTGACCAAACAGATCTCGCATGGTTAATTAATTTCAACTTCTAGGCGTACATAGTCAAACTAAACTCACTTGGTTTCAAAATCAATTTCGACTTTTATGGCGAACATAGTCAAACTGAACTCACTTGGTTTCAAAATCAATTTCATCTTTTAAGGCGTACATAGCCAAACTGAACTCACTTGGTTTCAAAATCAATTTCAACTTTTATGGCGTACATAGTCAAACTGAACTCACTTGGTTTCAAAATCAATTTCATCTTCTAAGGCGTACATTGCCAAAATGAACTCACTTGGTTCCAAAATCAATTTCATCTTATAAGGCGAAAATAGCCAAACTGTACTCACTTTGTTCTAAAATTTTATTAATCTTTACTTCTATGGCCTACTTAGCCAAACACAGATCCCAAAACACTTTCTTTAGACGAGCATTAATTACGTTCAATGGCCTGGTTAACGTCCCCAAACTAGATCTGTTTGCTCAAAACCACCAAGAATTGCTACTTACATTTTGTCAAAATGCTGTTTCGAGGAGACTCCCCAGGTTCCCTAGGTGTTTTTTTTTTTATTGTACTTTTTGTTTTTCTGTTTTAATTGTAATTTGTTAAAAAAAATTGTCTCCAATAGTCTCACTATGTGAAACCTGTTTATTGGACCCTAGTAACAGTTGTCGTTTTAAATTATCAATTAGAATATAAGTATCTACTGATTGTTTACCTAAGAAATAATAATAAATAAATAGTCTACAATTTTGATAAGTTTAGCTCACTTTACTTCAAAAACTCGCTTTAGAGGGTAGGCTTGATCATGATCATTAACTTACTTATTTTAAATCCGGCATGGTTAGACATTTGCGGTTAGAGGCTACTCAAACTATACTGAGCTGCTATGGTATTAGCAGTACATGAACAGTTTTAGCACTATCGGATAGCCCCTGTATCAACTTTATGGTTAGGCCCGGTGCACGACAAAGACCGTACCGGCTTTTATGAAATTCAAGATTGTGCTCGGTCTTTGCTATTTACGGCCACTTTATTATGAAACTTTATTCGATCACTCATTTTTGATGTTAAGTAAATTATAAGAAATAAATATAACTTTACAAATAATCATTTCAACATAACCCAGCCAATAACACTCTGCTTATGCCAACAGATATTCTAATTTATTTAAGGGTATTTATTTAATTTTGTACATTATGCTACATCGGCACAATGGCGACTAATAGCATGGACATAAAAATGTTTGTTTATGGGTCTAGACAGGAAAGTAGGCCTTTCCTAAGTACCCTACAGTTCTGCATATCAAAAAGTAACAAGAATGCTACAGAGGACTGACTTGCTTTTAACACTCAAGCTCAAACTCAAGCTTGTTTTTTTACACTCAAGTACCTTCACTTAATTTCATACACGGTAACACGAGTCATGTGTTTTCAGAGGGTTACCAATAAAATGATCATTGTAATGCATAATAATGTAAAACTATTTGCTGTTATTAAGTTCGTTAATATTTTTAAAATATCTTTCGGTAAACTTAGCGTATATTCCAAAAATTAAGGGAATGTCAATTGTTTGAAATGGAACAGCTTAACTGAGCAGTCAAAGTCGTTAAATATTAGGTGCAGGCCATTTCATGTTCGGATGAGCGGCTAATATCAAATTTCATATGATACCACACACATTTTAGGGTAGGCATAATATCAGGCATTTCAGACAATCAAAATTAAAACTTGTTGAAAGGTGTCAGCATTACCGGATAGTCTCTGTGCAATACAGACCAGTGCGCATGAACAACGAATCAACATACTAATTCAAACTTGGTTTCTATACCTACCCTACAACGTTAGGATGCGAACGATCAGAATAAAACTCGAATGATTTCACCCACTTAAGTAAAAATAAAATCATTAAATTATAACATTTAGGTAAGTACCCGTTATTGTTCATAAGTTCGATCGAAAAAGCTAGCACAAACGGATAATCTCGAGGCAATCTCGACCGATTCATGCTCGCAAAATCTTTCGTACTTTTAGTCAAATTAAATAATTTTCTACTCAACCCAAGAAAAATAATTACTTGGCGGGTGGAATCATATTAAAATCCGTAAGAAATATTTTACATACCGTAAGTTCTTGTCACTTCTGAGATATAATAAAACTCACTTCTTTTCGTAAAATAGGCTGTAATAATTACTCCACGTTACACTTTAATATTTCTCAAACTATACATAAAGACTACACTTTTAAGTTGTATTCCGAACTCGTACCAACGACCGACTGACTCCACTCCTTCGCTCCCTGCCATCCCAACCGTCTATCCCCACTACTTTACCAACCAACGTCAAGGAGGGAGGGAGTTAGTCAGTGTTGCCAACGGCATTTCTATGAAGTTGACAGACAATTTCACAAACAAATATGACAAGTGTCATCAAATATCATAATAGTAATTTCTATTAAACCATTAAAATTAGAACCATTATTGAAATTCATCACACACCATCTGCTGTGAAAATGTCATCTGTCCAACTACCACGATTCATGAAATACAGCTTGGTGACAGCCGGACAGACAGACGACTGGACAGCGGAGTCTCAGTAATGGGTCCCGTTTTACCCTTGGATAGTACGGAACCCTAAAAATAGCTCCTATCTGGACACCGCTTAACCTACATAGCCTTCCCATAACAAAACAATACTTAACTAGGCAAGTAGCTTAAGCTGCACGCAGTAGCTTCATGTGTTCGCCGCTCGCGTGGGCACATTTAATTAAAATTAAACTCATACTCCTGTGTACAGACTAAAGTTTGTTGAAAGTGTTGAACTTTGGTCTAAGCGGTCATTGACCAGGACTGTTTATAGCCACACTGGAAGCCTTAACTGAGGTCTCTATAGAAACATCTGTGTTCATCACACAAATATTTGTTCTCGGTGGGAATCAAACCCACGACCTAAGGCTCAAAAGGCAGAGTTACTACCATCTGAGCTGAGTGGCCAGTCAAGTCAGTAAAGCTTTCGCGATCATAACACGTACTGAATCTATTACACGGGTATTTATCGCGTAAATAAAATAAGGTAAATAACGCGATAAATGCCCGTGTATCAAAATCTTTCTTTCTGAACTCATAGGGTGTTTTTAATAATCCTGGCGCAACGCTGGAGTAGTTAAATCGTGTTTTGTCACATTTGTTCGAGTTGACAATTGCATGTCAATGCAAGAGACAAAACACGGATCAACCAGTCCAACGCAACGCTACGCTAGGATTATTAATAAGACCCATAACTTTTATAAATATGTCTGTTGCTGGAATTATTATGAGCATAATGATGATAAATTCACAACAAGCAAGAAATCTCTGAAACTGTTGCCAAAGGTCTATAGAAAGTTGTCATGACTGACCAACCAGTAGACCTACCATAAGCTCTATCTGGCTCTATCTCTGGCTCTGGTTTTAAGTCTGTGTGAGTGTTGACTAAATAAATCATACTTTGAAACGTCATATAAACAGTATAATACACTGGTAAGCACTCACACAGACTCAAATCAGAGCCAGAGACAGAACCAGACAGAGCTCATGGTAGGCCTACTGTCATGCAGTAAAACAAATACAAAATAGGGTTGACCTACAGCGAGGGATTATAAATACATGATAAATGTTCATGCTATTTCATCATGTATGTTTTACCTAAAGGTTTTGTTTGCCAACAATACCATTTCTATTTTCATACCATTTATCATGAGTAGGTTTACGCAGAACGTCACATGGTCTACATTTATCACTATCAAATCGGAAAGAAATAAACATAAGTTATTCAGAAGAAAAGAGTGAACAAATGTGTGCTTAGACATTGTTTGTCATGTCAATGCTATATATTTCTGTTTTTTTTTTTTTATACACCTAAGTTGTCAAACAAGCATACGGCCCACCTGATGGGAAGCGGTTA
Source organism: Thera britannica (assembly GCA_939531255.2). Lineage (NCBI taxonomy): Eukaryota > Metazoa > Arthropoda > Insecta > Lepidoptera > Geometridae > Thera > Thera britannica. Next base: position 9,126,650 of record OW618049.2, read on the forward strand.
CCGTAGCCTATGGACGCCTGCAATACCAGAGGCATCACAAGCGCGTTGCCGACCCTTTAAAACTTTAAAAACGCCCTTTTTGAAGAACCCCATGCTATAATAACTCATAAAATAATGAATTAATCATGTCACAGTACCACAAATTACTGGCAAGTCAGGCTGAGCTTCTGTATGCGGAAAGCTGATGGAAGCAGGGCAGCGTATCGGAGGGCACGTTCCTGACGTTCGTGACCTACGAGACAATGTTTTTCATAGGTTACCACTGAACATCAGGTAAGCCATATGCTTGTTCCACTTGTTCCAGTTCTAGTTGTATTAAAAAAAACGACGTTTTACCTCTAATAATACCTCCTCTCTTTATTATTTGAAAAAGCTGTCAAATATTTATACACCTACCACATACTGCTAATCTGGAAACAAGCTATAGGCCTACCACAAGCTCCGTCTGGCTTTGTCTTTGGCTCTGTCTATGGCTCTGGTTTTGTGTCTGTGTGAGTGTTGTCTTAATAAATCCTATGTCGAAACGTCACACACATTACAATGTGTCTGACCAGTTTTAATGCACTGGTGAGCACTCATACAGACTCAAAACCTGAACCTGTGACAGAGTCAGACAAAGCTTGTGGTATGCCTATAGGTCAAAAGAGGCCAAAGTACGTTCCAACCCACGATTCACGATTAAAAAATTCTCAACGAATAAAAGTGTTACATAACAAACAACGAAAATCCAAAGAAAGAATGACGTGCACGCTATTCGTGCAACTTTGTCTGAAAAAGCAACACCAACTTTAATGCTCGTATTTCCATTTGCTAAGCCATTCAAAAGAAGGCAAAGGTTTCCAACGCAAAACCATCACGGAAGCATCCCATTCACGGTAGCCATGCAACGGCCTTTTATCTTCGTACTAGCCTTTTTGTTTCGCCCCGCACTCTGCATGGATATAACCAATGCATATAAAATGATGCATGTTCTCAACGTGCAAAGATATGCAGCTCGCTCGCCCAAGCGCATTAATTACAAAACGCTAGCTTGAAATTACACTACTCTGTACGGTATTAGTGTTTTTGCTTGTTTATTTCGTTCCGTAAGCACTTTTCATATATCAAGCTGATCGTCTATTTTTGTGAACGTGAAAAACACTACTGGGAATTGTAGAGAAAATCATTTCGTCTCAAGTTTACAACAAAAGTTGGATAATAATTTTCATCAGAATCACGTTGCCGAAGTAATTCAATACCGAGTCGGAAACTTTGTACGGAATTGACATTCTACTTTAGGACGAAATGAGAATATTTTTGTTTGCTAAAGTCGTTCCTTCGTCCATTTTCATCGATCGTGCTCATCTGATTCTTTAAGCATCATTAAACGGGGATTTTGAAACATCGTCAAAGGATATTTTGTCCGCATTTTCCTGTTGTTGCTTTTGCCAGTTACTGAAAAATCAATGTCTATACATTTATAGATGGTTATAAAAGTGAACGAGTTCAATTTTCCTCATAATACGCTTTCCCAATATAAACATTAGTGGTCGTTGGTGCGTGAAATTTTCCCTTTCCATGCGTGCCTGATGCCCTTTATTGATGTTTAAACACGGTTTAGAAATACAGTGTACGTACACAAACCGTGTACTTAGGACTCCAAAAATAATCCAAACGACTGTAGCTTTTATGTTTTTATTGTAATGATAAGCTTTCGGGCAGCGGCACGTAATCACAAAAAAATACTGGCAACGAGGTCACAGATCGCCATTTTCAATTCCTTGTTTCTAAAAGTTTCAAAAGAGGGTTTTTTTGCACGTAGTCTACGTGCAATTGAAGCTAGCCTTTGCCAAACGTTGACCGAACATCACTTGCATTGGTAATAGAAACGGCTTCTACAGAAATAAAGAATACATTGAAGAAAAACCATATTATTATATTCTCGTTTTCACCTGTGCAATCTTTTAGTTCGTAACCTCACCCTTTGGATTTCACTTCATTTGAAAAAGTTGCTTTTAAATATTTGTTTTTCTTTCACATTAACCTCTTAGGGTTGATTGCTCTATCTAAGGAATAACACTATCCGTCGAAAAAAAATACAACTGACTTGAGAACCTCCTCCTTTTTGATTTGAAGTCGGTTAAAAATGTCAGTCCTTGTTTTTGACTAGGTCTTACAAGAAATGGATATTATTTTAATCTGACGGATTTTATCTGTAGATTCAAAAATTTGCCTTACATCGTAATTTTGTTTTACAAAAGTTATTTCTAACAAGGGCAATTATGCCAATAATTCTCAGTAACAGATCAAAAGAGAAATGTTCAACCATCCAGTAACGATTACATTAGTTCTCAAAAGTAGCTTTTTCTATTCGCTTTTCGATCGCTTCGTAAATTGGTATCGCAAAACAAAATTCTGAGAACCTAGTTCAAACGCCAACGATTATGCCGGTAATTCATAGAAACAGTTCAAAGAGAAATGTCTGACCGTCTAGTATCCAGAATTCGTATAAATTCTCCTCCGGCAGAGCAAATGTTGCAAATGTCCATACTTAGCTTGAAGCATCAAAGGATGGTATTCAGATTCATGTTAGGTTGTGGTTAGAACAAGCGGCGGTGAAAACTTTAAATCGGAATATTTAAACATTTTTGCCATGTTTTCATGCTCTGCTGCTAAACTATCAAAAATTTATGGAGCGAAGTATAGGGGTTAAGACTTTGTCCGTCAAGCAAAAACTACTCAACTTATGTCTTCATTGAATCGCAATAGACCGTGAAAGCTGACCTCATTGAACCCACATGTAGTATTTTTGAATGTTTGTAATAAATAAACTCAAAAACTACTGTGCCGATTTCAAAATTTCTTTCACCATTGGAAAGCTTACATTCACCTTGAGTAACATAGGCTATTTAATGTGTTTAAAAAATAAATGTCTACCCGTGCGAAGCCGGGATTTTGAATTGATTGAATTAGCAAAAGCCGAGCAAACAACAGCGAATGTAAAATGGTCACTTTTTGCCAAACCAATAAGAGTTAGTTCCACAAAAAGCCGTGCTAACGATCAAAGCACTTAGCACGCGTATTTCATAAACGAGCGATACCAACAATGATAACGGCTTATTACATTAACCGTGATCGACGCACGAAAAGCGTAAATAGGCAAACAGCTGTCAAACTCAACTTTTATTTACAAAAAGTGACGTTTGACAGCGGTGATTGCCGGTTTGTTTGTTGGGCACAGAGTCAACATACCGTACATACATTAACCATACCGCTGAGGCATTCTTGTAGGCCTGCCACAAGCTCTGTCTGGCTCTGTCTCTGGCTCTGGTTTTGAGCCTCGTGTGAGTGTTGACTAAATAAATTCTACGTCGAAACGTCAAACACACAGTATAATACACTGATGAGCACTCACACAGACTCAAAACCAGAGTCACAGCCAGACAGAGCTAGTGGTAGTACTGTTACATGACGCTTATTAGGACTGATGACGACATTTACGGTTAAACTTGCTTCTTTCCCCGGTACACCTAATCAAATTCTCTAGCATGAAAATACCATTATGCGTCGTATCGACCACACGAGACACACAACTTTGTCGTGTTCCCAGTCCATGTTATAGTCATTTGTAGCCACAGCCTTATGGAGGTCGGGGTGGTTAGGTTCATTTCCGAACAACCTAGATCGTGTACATTTCGAGAGGCACCCGCTGGACCGGTCATTATTTTCGTAGCGTTTGTCGTTTTAGAAATAAATCAGTACCAAGCAACCCTCTCTATATTACTGTTATTTTTACTAAAAAGAGTGTTTTGCTATTTAAATTGAGTTTACTGAGACATGAATCTCTCTTATGATTATTTAATTTTTTGTAAAATAAACTTATCACAATGATAACATTACAAACTCAGACATAAAATAAACATCAGTATTCATCGCTCATAATAATATGTTTGCTCTTGGCTGAAACCGAACTTATAATCCACAAAAAAGCTACCTAGCCAAATAAACAAGCTTTCAGATAGTTTAAACTAACTTTGACTCTAAACCAACACATATTTTACTGTGAAAATCAGAACTTAGTTCTAAGTTGGTTAGAACCAACTTTAGATGTTCTTTAATAATTCTATAAAGTTTTGATGTCGAAACTTCTGAAGGGTCTTACGAGAAGATCAAATAAAACCACTTGAGACGTCAACTGTAATTGGTTGAAGCATCGTTCAAAATGGTCAAAATTAACTTTAAGGTCTACGAAATAGAAAGAAAAGCATTTATTCGTACAAACTATACGACGAAAAATAAAACATTAAAGTGCCTGCATTAATGTATCTCGTCTACACAATACGCAGAGTTTACGTGTGTGAGAATAGTATTAGGTGAATTACCCCAGGTGAACTAAGTCTACGGCGCCTAATAATCCTGTAGTGAAGCAAAACGCTGTGAGACCCAATTATTCTATATTTCGAACTCTAATCTTTACTAATATTATAAATGCGAAAGTAACTTTGTCTATCTGTCGCACTTTCACACCACAGAGCTACTGAGCCAATTTAAATTTGGCACACAGATCTGTAAAATAATTAGCCTAAATAATTAAAAACGCTACCCAAAGACAATATTTAATTTTTACGTGGACGAAGTCCCGGGCACAGTTAGTTAAACTATATAGCGAGCTGACGACAATGCAAAAACGAGCCTACAATTAGTAGGAATAAGATGTTCATTAGAAAACTTACTTGCAGTGCTCTACAGGGTACATATGTACTCGCCGCTGTACTTAGTTATTATTGACGGGCGAGTACATAATATAGTGAATAATGTATGTTCATTAGCAATAAATAATCTAAATCTGAATCTAAAATTGACCAAATTAACAGCAAAACGTCGTCTGGTATTGTGACTTACGTTTAATGAACCCTCCTCGATTTCTATAATATTGTAAAGTTAGGCATTTTGCGCCTAGCGACGAAATTAACAGATTTAGAAGTGAGATTTCAAGAGAAGTGTTTGGTTTGTGTGATAGACATTTATTTGCGGCAAAAAGACATTATTGCGTATTCATTCGGATTTCGGCGTAAAACTCTTAGATAAAAATGTGGCTTGATGAGCAAAACAAAAATACACACAAAAAAAAAGAAATCATGAAACAATCAACTCCGCAAATGTCCGCTATATAGATGAAACGAGATAAACCAGACGACTGGACTCGACCAAACCAAAGATTATACGACCAAACTAGCTAACAAATAAATAATTCCAGCTCTACTTTAGTACGCCACAAAAATATATCTGACTAAAACAGAAATATTTTTATCTGACGTAGAGTGTTACTCAGAGATTATCGAACCCGAGCTAAGTGCCATAACCTATAAGTTTCCATATCCTTACGTATGTGCTTCAGAGCCATGGTGTCTCGTGCGTGTCGTTGGTCGAGTAACTTTATATTTCCCGCCGTCATCGGCTTGAGTGAGGTCAAGTGAGAGGTCGGATATTTTCCCTTTACTTACTTTTTCTCGAACGTCAAAGAAAGCTACCGTAAATGGCACTTGAAGTGTTTTATTCCCAAGGAGATATTCCAGTTAATATAAGTGGAGTATTTCATAAAAGTAGCAAGACTGGTACTAGTTCGTTGAACTCTGAAATGGTCTGCACAGTATTTATTTGCAGTCCCTCTTAGTTGATGCATACTAATTAGGTACGTTGTTCGTTCATGGAGTAGAGCTACTTAACATTGCACGCGATATAATTATGTTCACTAAAATGTTTCGGTCGCCATTTTTATAAATTTTTTTATTATTGCTAGCTGAACTTTTAACTGCCACCAGACGGAAAGTGAAAATCCAGCCTAAGGTGGAGTACGCTTATCTATAATACACTTCTTCTCTCTTGACTAGAAAACTCCAATTTGAGGTTTCTTTAAACTTCTTTAGAATTTTAAATTCTTTTGTTTCTTTCTTTTAAACCTCCGCACATGAAAATCCACCACAATGACAGAGTCCGCAATATGAAAATCCGGAGCAGAACAAAGATAGCTGAATATATTTTTCAGTTTCATTATATAAGTACTGAATAATGTGATTGTGTGTAGTTTGAACCTCAAAGACCTTATTATTCTTTTAAGATTTTCTTTTTAAGATATTCATTATTATTATTAAAATAAAATTAAACTTTTTCGTATTAAAATCTGTAAATTCTCAGCCATTAGCCATTCGTTTTTTATAGGTGCTGGACAGACCATTTTTAATACAGCATCTTATTAGCTCACATAAAATATTATAAATGAAAAACCATTCAGAATATTACTTCATCAAATTTTCTTATAAGTCTCTGGAAAATTTCATTAATTTTATTTCTAAGAAAGTACAATGAAGCTTTATTACTGCCATCGTAAAAATGTACCATTTAAACGAATGAATAGAAGTGCGTCTTTTACGAGTAATTAAAAGCTTGTTTTTAAAGATAATAGGTATTCTTCTTTAGGTACTTTTTTATGAGAAAACAACATGAAATATTCATTCTTATTTAATTTATTGCGAACAAAATAGACCCGCGTCAACAAAAATAACGCTCATTGTTAAACACACAGGTTTAATGCTATATAGGTAAACAATCTACGTATTATTGCTGATAGTGAGAAGCATTGATTATAGGTGTTTTTTCAAACAACAAAGGAGGTTACAATTTGGTTGAAAAGTCGAAGTTCGAAGTCGGCTTTTCAAGTTTTTAAACTTAGTTATAAATTCAGAAGTTATATTAGATTAATGTGTCTTACCAGCGCGGGTTAGGTAAGTTCATCCAATATTCTTGTTGGCTCAAATGTTTATGTTTATCTCAATATTCCTCTTATATTCAATAATTTAAACAACAATAGATGCTGTATGAAGATGGGCGCGTCTTGCTCGTCAACACATACAAAGGTTTGAAAGCAAACAACCTAAATTTGCCAGTTTCGAACAACCGGTAGAAGTTATAACCGCGTTATTTTGAGACGGGCTAAAGTCAAATATAAAATTAAACACTTAGATAAACGTTGTTTGTAAAGCCTGAAGCGTCAGTTGCTGGTTTTCAATTTTACACCAGTTCTATTCTAGCTAGCTTTTGTTTTAAGAAGTCAAGTTTAGTACCTACCCTCAATTTGTGAATAGTTCTGTAGGTATATATCCCATATACCTACAGGGTCTTATTAATAATCCTAGCGTAGCGTTGGACTAGTTGATCCGTGTTTTGTCTCTTGCATTGTCATGCAATTGTCAACTCGAACAAATGTGACAAAACACGATTTAACTACTCCAGCGTTGCGTCAGGATTATTAATAACACCCACAGGGTATGTACTCGTATGTATGGTACGTTGCCTAATAAGGCAACGTACCATACCATCAAAATTAAGGAAGGCTTTAATTTTACCGTAATATCTTGAGGGTTTTGTCAATAAAAAAAAGCTTTGAGGACTACTTTGAGTCTTGGTGGATCTAAAAGCCATGAGCCTACGTCAATTACCAATAAATAAAAATGATGGACGACTTTTTTATATGAGTCATGAAATCTGAGATGTTTTCAACCATGCTTGATTTCTTTTTAATATTCGGTCACCAGTTCTTAAAGACGAGGTCCGACAAAGATAATCAGTCCGATCAGTAGATAATAATATCATGACCGAAGATCGAATGATAAAATAATTTGGTTTATTTCTCAAAGATAACTAACTCGGTTATCATCAACTGGCATCATAACAAGAAGATCAAAGTAACGAAGGAAACGAAGCCGAGTGATGGCACTAATCCATCTGGACGTCTTGCTTGCTTCGGGTGCGTTTCCAGAGACGTGGCAACGAGCGGAGCGGAAAAGAGACTTTTAAAAATCGACCTTTGGTTGAAATCCACATTCCACAAGTCATTGCTTTGTAATGGATACAGTCAGAACAGAGACGAGAAGAATTGCAACAAATTGCATGTCACACGGAGTAACACGAAGCAGAACGCGGGCAATAAGCGGCAAGCGGAGCAGATTGAGCTGAGTTTCAGTTAGTTTGTAGTCTCTTTTTTGCTCAGCTTCTCTCAGCTCCAGCTCCACTTCACGCTTTTGCACCTTTGTCGAAACATCTACCTCTTTTCACTGTTTAGGTCCGCTTATCTTCACACTCAAACACAGCCTAGTCAACCACAATCTTCTAATAACTACATTGACGTAGCAATACCAATATCATAATCGAAATGATATCTGATCAAATCAATGAGTAACCAGAGAGTATTTTGTTCATAATAAAATAACTGAAATTCAGTTTAAGACTCTTTCAGTTCTCCTTGTTCTTTATTCAGTTTACTTTTGGAATGCGCTTATTTTCGGACCCAAATCCCTAAAATGTTGATAGGGTTTGGAGTACCAGCACGCTTTGCTCAGGAAGATTGATGACCGCAGTATTTGTGTTACATACTCAAAAGATGTTACTGCATATTTTCTGTTATTTATCTAAAGGTGGGATTCGGTATTTCGTATTTTTATTTATATTTACCATCGCATAACTTAGTCATCTATGAGCCGATTTAAAAAAAAACCTGAAAGGTTCACATTCAGATTTTTTATCAAAATCCATTCGGCAGTTTGGTTATGAAGTCTGTTTCTCAAGTATTTTAAACTTATTTTTTTCTGTTTACTGTCGAGACCAATCATACCTATTAAAAAGAATGTAAATACATTTATTATACATAATTAGGCGTATATGTAAGACAAATACATTATGACACACAGAATCAACACCTAATGAGAGGCAGAAAATCTAGGGAAGAGAATGTCACCTATAAGTCCCCTCTAACAACATCTATGGGGGGTAAATGGAGGAGTTCTTTAATATGCCAGGACCACAACGACGTTGCAACTTCAGTGATAGTACTTGCATTTGATTGGAGCACCATTATTTAATTATAGAGGTACACGAAAATGCTTTTACGTGACAAAGGCTTCTTCTGTGGTTAAAATGTTCTATTAATTGTGTTTGGTAGGTTTAATTAAAAAGTTTTGAAGCGAAAACAGTAACCGTACTGCATAAACAGTTGTTATCGATTCAAACTATAAAATAATAAGGTATTGCGTATGTTCCTATCTAATATTGATTCCTTCACAAGAAAAGTCAAAAGTAATTTTTTTTTCATCTAACTTATGAATTTACAAGTATTTTGTATAGGATACGAGTGCCCTATGTGGCTCCTGCATTGGCATTGGCGACCAAATTAGATACAGATAGTTTTTTTTTTAAAGAACTCTTTCACACAGAATTCTGAACTTCCAGAAACCACGATAGGCAATTACTTACTAACTTTACAGTAAACAGGCTTTTGTATCTATTGTAGATGATTAATATAACGTCAAGGGCAACTGGCGATTACACAAGCTCTACTTACGTGACACTGTAGTGCCTGGGACAGCAGGGCTACCACGAGCTCCATATGGTTATGGCTATGGCTGTCAAATTGTGTATATAAGATAGGCTGACCCACACATTCATTTTCTTCTTGGGTTTGAATGTGTTGACACAATTTTGACAGCCATAACCATAACCATATGAAGCTCATGGTAGACCAGCAGGATTTTAAATGGAATAGAATAGGCGACGAGTTTCTATTCAGTAAACATACCCGATCAATTTGTATAAGCTATCCACACTGTCTGATCCACTCGTAGTTGTTAGACTTACCACCTATCATCAAACATGAGACAGAGTCCGCAAAGTTTCCAACGTGACCTGCGTTTGGATGAGTAGTCTGTCTTGCACTGAGCGAAGTAGAACGGCTTGTTTACTACATTCATATTGCAACCTTTAGTCTTCCTGTTCCTGTTTTATCACCGGGACTTGCTGCCTTCCAGCCAAACCTCATTTCCTTTCACATCATGTTGGCTCTCAATTCAAAGATTTATTTAACGTACTATATTTTAAATAAGAAGGGCGTTACTGGCTGCGACACAGTTTTATACTTCTGCAGTTAACATCGTTTATACTTGTTTTTGTTTGAACCTTGTACCTTGTTTCCAAATAAATATATTTGATTTGATATGTTTTTCTATCAGCTAGTTGTATATAAATTAGGTGATGTATTAAACTCGACCTACTTACAATTGAATATTTTATAATTGTCCAAAAATAATAAACAATCCTGAGTCGTAAGCTTTATCAGCTTTTTATACTGTGTTAGGTATATTATTATTATTTAAAACTTTTGTCTAGGCGACTGATCGAAGCGACGCGTGACCCAAGGGCTGGTGGGTATCTGGTGCAGCGTATAAGCATTGCTATTCAGCGTGGCAATGCCGCCAGCGTCTTGGGGACGCTTTCGTCTGGTTCTGATTTGGATAAGTTGAGCTATCTTTAGTAACTATCGTTTGTAACGGTCTGCAGATAGCTTAACTGTTTCTTGTGTATTTTGTACATTTTGTAAATATTTGTTTAATTATTACAAGTTTCTTTGTGTAGATAAAAGTTTATAACTTTTATTTAGATTTGAGTTTTTGAATAAACGAATTGAAAAAGATAAAATTGTCTTACAGTGTTTGTTTTAGATTGTCGCTTGTCCCTGTCCTCTTTCTCTTTTTCATAGCCCAAAAATGTAATTGGCCAGACATGTTGCTTTACCCTATTCAGAGGGTCCATGTGATACTGACTTACACCTAAGAACTATGTATGTACCTAAACTAAACCATGTTTATGCAATAAATGTATTGAGTATTACCATATTTTATCTCATGGGTCAATGGCATTTTATAGGCATGGCACAACCCTATTTTCGAGTTATTTATGCCCTTATCTGATACAGCAGTAACCATATTTCCTTCAGCAGTCATGGGGCTCTATAATAGTATGGAGTGAAACTGCCATTTGCAATGCACTGTGTGTGTAGTCTGCGCTTGAGTAACCCAATTGCATTCTAAGCGCAATTTTGAGTTGTAGTGTGAGTTTCTGATGCGCGAGGTGAATGTGGATTGGACTTTATAGTTGACTACGTGTGTTTGAGGTAAGAACAGAGTAAGTAATATGACTTTGCATAAATGAAAATGAAATGAAATGTATTTATTATGTAAATTTTTATTTACAACAGAATATACATTATTTACAAAAACTATTATTATACAACATGAAATAATTAAAAAGAAAATATAAAGTAAAAAATAAATAATAATAATATAAAGTAAATATATAATATAATGTATTTATTTACAAGTATGGTACTATCACCAAAGTTTCTGCCTAACCAATTTTGAAACAGATTTGCTTGCAAGTGCATTAGCTAGCTGACTCCGCCTATTTCTTTGTGATAGACCAATGAGAGACGTAAACATCTGTTACACTTAGTAAAAGCCATCCGTTTTATGACATTTACACTTCCAAAGACTGGTTAAAACCTGGTCTCAAGCAAATCACAACGGGATATCGGTGACTAGCGTCACAGAAAATGCACCCCTCTAAGGTGGTGAGGTAGAACTTTTGGTGATAGTACAATAAGGTTTTAGTAGAACACTGGTGGTCTAGTGGTAGCGGCCTCACCTTCCGATCCTAAGGACGTGGGTTCAAATCCAGTCGTGTACTACTTTTCTGTCGAAAAATTTATGTACACATTGCTAGTGCTCAAACGGTGAAAGAAACCATCGTGAAAAACCCGCGGCTAAGTCAGCTCTGCACGTATTGACCATGCCTTTCCTGTGGATTAGACCGACTAAGCTGTCAGGATGGTATAGGTGATGGGCAAGCCCATTCCATCTAAAAAAAAATCCTGTCCCAGGCACTATAGCGTCTCGCAAGTAGGACTTGAGTAATCACCAATTGCCCCTGACGCTATATAAATCATCTACACACGTCTTATTTGCAAAAAACAAGGAAAATAAAAAACAATGCATAATTAAAACTAAAATAAAATGATACAAACAAAGAAATACATAGTCTTATAATAGCATAGGTTTTACTCTTTTTTTTTTATAATTAAGTTGTCAAACAAGCATACGGCCCACCTGATGGGAAGCGGTTACCGTAGCCTATTGACACCTGCAATACCAAAGGCATCACAAGCGCGTTGCCGACCCTTTAAAACTTTCAAAACGCCCTTTTTGAAGAACCCCATGCTATAGTCCTCTCTCTTAAAACCAAAGGGATTGATTATCTATAGACTGTATACAATTTGTAACGGTAATATTACCGCATTACAGTTTAAATCGCTGCAAAGCGGATTACTTCGTTCTCGGTAAGTCTAACTCATCAAAGTTTTAGCTGCCGCAATGGGGATTTTAGAGTTGCCAACTCAGGTGTTTATCTGACAGATCTAGACCCTCCACAGTTTTTTTTACAATTAATAATATAAGTTTTAAAATTTAAGCAACCGACTTCATGGTCAAACTTTTAAACCGATTTTGACGAAATTTAAATGGGATCAATTATTATAAGTTATGCTATAACAAACATTAAAAAAAATTACAACCGAATTTAGAACCTCCTCCTTTTTTATTTGGAGTCGGTTAAAAATAACACCATTGGCATTTGATTAGTAGCTTAAAAGCTTTTCTCGCGTTATATTAAAAGCAATTTTCAATAAAAACCAGCCACTAAAGTCTGTGTAGTTGGCAACCGCTGACAATATACAAAATGTAAACACTCATCAATGTGTACCTATATTGCTTACACGCTTGTTGGTACACAATCACTTGAGGATAAGCTTTTTCATCATCAACGCTGTAGGCAATCTTACGCTAATGCTAGCATTTTGACAGGCGTAACGACTCAGTTGGTAGTACCCTGCCTTCTGCGCCGTAGGTCGTGGGTTCGATCTCCACCGAGAACAAATATTTGTGTGGTGAGCGCAGATGTTTGTTCTACGTCTGGGTGTTATATAAATGTATGTGTACTACGCCAGTACCCCTACCGGGAACCAATCGTACACCAGCTGACGTGGACACGTCACCGTCTCGCAATCGCTATTCATGCTTCTTGAAGAATATGCTAGGGGCGCTTTTGGTTTCTCCATACAAAATGGTGGCAGAGGTGGGCGATACGATCGGCGATAGGCGTCAGGCACCGCACACAGCGTCAAGCACCGCACACCGATTTCATACGATTGGTTCCCAGTAGGGGTACTGAGTAGTACCTACTCAAACAGTGAAGGTAAACATCATGTGAAAACCGGCATAAAGAATCTAAAAAGTTTGAAAACATAATGTCAAGTTCACGAAAGAAGCCTCTCTGAGGCGCGCTTGAAAACCTTACACCACACTGGTTTGAAAGAGACGGTGACATAATGAGAAGAAAAAGCTAGCATTTAAGTCTATACGAAAAAATTAAAGCCTAAAGCATGTTGGAATAACTCAGAAGGAAATAAACAGAGGATCACTATTTGACTGCTGTCACAGCTCAGTTGGTAGTAGCTCTGCTTTCTGCGCTAGGACATGGATGGGCAATTTCAATTCGTCCAATCTAGGTCTATAACCTTCCAAAAACAAATCAGCTCATAAATGACAAAATTATGCTATAAAAAACATTATAAAAAAAAAAAGTTTGTCTATAAAGTCGGTTTACTGACGATAGTTTAACGTGACAACGTCATACAGTACAGCTGTCCACGCGTACGCATCGCTCACTCAAGTAGGAGAGAGACAGATGTCGAACGCCGAGGCCGATTGAGCCTCTTTGTCGCTCGTTCCACGCTCTCGCTTGCACTTCTAGCCTTATATGGAACGCCCCAGAGCGAGGTAACGCCGCATGAGTCATGTTTTTTCGTGCGTGCAGCCGGCTCCATCGAACTAGAAGACGTAGTCACGTCAAAATACAACCGAAATAAGAACCTTCTTTTTTATTTGAACTCGGTTTAAAACAAATTATAAGTATTACCAAACAAGAAGGTTACGAAGTTTGCTTTTCTTTTTAACCGACTTCCAATCAAAAAGGAGGAGGTTCTCAATTCGGTTGTATGTTTTTTTTTATTTTTTTTCTAATTTTTAATTTAATTACCGCATAACTTCGTCATTTGTGAGCCGATTTGAAAAATTATTTTTTTATCTGAAAGGTACTGCTTTCAGATTGGTCTCATTTTAATTATATTAAAATCGGTGTTGCCATTTTTTTTTTAAATAATTTTTTTAATGTTTGTCCGTCATTTATGAACCGATTAAGAAAATTATTTTGTTATTGTGAAGGTTATTCTTACGTCCAAATTGCCCCAAACAATTTTGATTAAAATCGGTTTAGCCGTTTGACAATGAAGTCGGTTTCTCAAGTTTTTTAAACTTAAATTATTTACTGCTCTTATCTAAAATCAACAACAGCACCTGCCATTACAACTAAGCCTGATTAAACACAGGAGCTCACAAAAGTGAACGGCGGTCTTGTTCAGGCAATTTTCCTTATTATGGGGGCAGGAGATATCATCGGAGCTATGAAGCTAGCTATGAACAAACTTGTAAGAAAGTATGAACTGTAAGCAGAGGAAACACTATGAACCGTGATCGAATCTAAAAGGGTACAAAGCTGAGCTAAGAATTGTTCTAAATTTTTAACCGTCTTCAAATAAAATAGAAGGAGGTTCTCAATTCGGTTGTATTTTTATTATGTTTGTTATTGCATAAACTTCGTTATTTAAAGCAACAATTTATCCAGCAGTGGCTTTCTCCAGGCTGTTTTTGATGAGATTGCAGAATGACCAAAGTCAAAGATGTTTTTATTCAGTAGTAACTCAAGGATCAATTTAAAACGTCTTAAAACTAAGTGAGTCTAGGCGCCACTTCCACGTGACCAAGTCTAGAAGAACAGGCAACAAACAACGGCTTCGTTCCTACCATTTTTTGGCTAGCCATGGACATAGCTTGCTCCCGTACTCTTAGGTGCTGGGGGGTTTCCCCACTAACACCTATGAGATGGAATCGGCCAAGTCGTTATCCTACTTTGCCAATTAAGCCAGTTAGATTGGAACATTATCTTGTTTGTGACAAAAGGTAGATTATGCTGGATATCGACTTTTGATAGGTTTTTTATCTTACGATCGTTCCTGGCTTATGGGGAAAGCCTATGTCCAGTAAAGGATTTATTTCTTCTTACCTTCATCCCACTTTATTTAGAGTCAGCACAACATGTTCTCCTCTTCCATTCTCCTCTATCAGCCGTCATCTCTGTATTCACTTCTTTCTTATCCATGTCATCTTTCACACTGTTCATCCATCTTTTCTTTAAAGTTTTTCAGTAAAATCTTTTCAGTAAAGGATTTCTTTAGCGATGGTAATTGGCGATCATTATCTTCATCATCGGGCTGAAGAAGTCCACTGCTGGACATAGACCTCCCCTACACAGTTCCAGGAAGAACGATTCTGAGCTCTTTCCATCCACCGACTTCCCGTAATCTTAACAATGTCATCGGTCCATCTGGTGGATGGGCGCTTTTTTTTATTTGTAACCTGGTCAATAAAAATGCTTCTACGTAACTGGTTACGAATCCTGGTTACGTAGAAGCACTAAATGATGTTGAGGTTTCTTATATTGTTTTTTTCTAAACTGAATAGTTTGCGCGAGAGACACTTTCAAAGTGGAAAAAAGTTGGTCCCCCCCCCCTCTAACTTCTAAAATAAGAGAATGATAAAACTAAAAAAGAAGAGATTTTTACCTTTTTACTTAAGCAATAATATTTGTGTTTGTTCTTTTTTATGTAATAACTTACAACGTATCTAAAGTTAATCAGAACTAATCTCTGTAACTATCGTCGGTCGTTCGCTGTTGTTCAACTAAACCACATAAATTGCGCTAAAAGCTACCATTAAATTGTTTTATCGACGTGAAGCGCTACTAAATAGGTTGAACCTAGGTTTAAAGGTATTAGCGCTAACCCGTAGGGCACGCACACACGAACGGCGAATATAGTGAGCGGGCTGAGTTTAAAAAATAAATAAAGTAGACATTACACAATCCAACTGACCCTATCTAGCCCCAATCTAAGCAAGGATGGGAACTAGATAGTTGTATATATTATTTTGTGAACAATAAATACCTACGTAGTATACAATATAACACCCAGACAGAGAACAAACATCTGCGTTCACCGCATAAATATTTGTTCTCTGTGGGGATTGAACCCACGACCTACGGTACAGAAAGCAGAGCTATTACCAACTGAGCTGAGAGGTCAGTTAGCAGCCAGCAGTAAGGTTTAACTATAAAAAGGTCTGAGTTTTTTTTTGCTTTTCTTATTGCAGGATTAGTGTTCATTAAAACAATTTCTTAATAAGGAATCAGGAGCAGGATTATCGGATTTTGGATTAATTGATTAAGAGTTCTTAGACATAAAAAGCTGTTGTTTTTGTTGATGTCAAAATCTAATTACGAGTAAGTTCCTATTTAGTTGGTTAGTCTTTCTGATAAATTTTGAAAGCATTTAAAAAATACATATTTTGGATTTATCCAGTTCCACTAGATAAACATACAAAATCTTAAATGCACAACGGTGCTAATCACTAACTTCCACTCATTTCAACTTAAAATCCTTTCACCACCTTTTTTCGATAGACCCAGTGACCGATAAAAGAAGAAGATTGATAATATGTCATGTGAAATTCGCTTTATAGGTACTTCCGTAAACTCAGTATGTAGAATGAATCTAAGTGATTGGTTGGTATGGTTGGTTGCTTATGTTTTCAAGAACCCCTGGAAGTTTTTACTTTTTATACAGAGACTTATGTTTTTTCCAAGAACCCCCGGAAGTTTTTACTGTTGATCCTGCCAATCAACTTCACCTGCCAAGGAGTGGAACTCTTTACCGTCGTCACGTTTCCGGAACATTGGAAATTTCAAACCAAGAGTGAAGAAGTGGATTTTATTTAAGCGTGCTCCATATTAGGCTGCATTTTCACGTTCCACCAGATGTGATGGCAGTTAGGCGAATAGCAATAAAAAACCTTATTTTTCTAATTGACCTTTAGTTAGTTACTAAATGTATTAAACTTACCAATTTTTTATTGTTTATTTAGTTTGTATGGTTTTTTGTTGTAATCACCTTTTTCTGTCTTTTTTATAATTTAGGCGGGATGTAAATTACTGTAATTAGTTATTAGGGTCAATAAAATGATTTCTTTTTTTCATTCTTCTTTATTTTTCAGAATTAAAAGACAGTTCAGCCTGCTCGAGAAGTAAATTTCAAATATGAGAAGTCATAAAAACTCCGTGTACCCCAAGAGCTTCAAAAGAATAACGTAAACAAACTCACGTAGAATCCCGAGCAGACCAGACCTGGTGATGGTCAGTGGAGTAAGGCCCTGGCCGAATAGTGGCCGAAATCGGGCCGAAGATATCTGGGAACCGTCCGAGAGCGCGATGGGTCAATGACATCGTAAAGGTCACAGAAATTACCTGGACAAGAGACGCACAGAACAGCGGAGGCTGGTAGAAGATGAGGGAGGCATATACCCAGCAGTTGATTATACCGGGCTGAGATGGTGATAATAATGATGATGAGTAAAAAACAAATGTTTGACTCGATGTATCGTGTGTATTGAGGTTCAACAGAATCCATAATCTGTTCCACAAATAATGACCCGAGAGCAAGTGACAGGAGCGTAAACAGGAACATTACGTTTATCGGCGAACATGGGTTGAATCGCACAGCCCGAGGACGTAAGATTTCCCTCTTAACTGCGCTACTTAACGTTTTATTTGAAACAGCCTGCTGGAGGATTTGTATTTGTAATTCGAGTTATTCACGTGGCCTGAATGGTGTTGTGTGATTCAGGTTTTATAAAAAAGAAATAAAATACATAAAAAAACATTGTAGACAATCCACTCAATACTATCTAACCCCAAACACAGCAGATCTTGTACAATAGGAACCATAGCTGATAGCCATTTTTTATTTTGATATTTTTAGTTCTTAGAATACGATGTAACACCCAGACAGAGAACAAAAATCTGCGTTCACCACACAAATACTTGTTCTCGGTGTGGATCAAACCCACGACCTATAGCACAGAAAGCAGAGCTACTACCAACTGAGCTGAGAGGCCAGTCAAACATTTATTTGACATAAAAGCGTGCACGTAAGACAAATACATTAAAATACACAGAACGAACAGCTGAAGACAGGCAAAAAATGTAGGTACACAAGGATACACATACGACTATACACTGGTAGCTCTTATTTCCTTTTAGTAAGCATCATTTTTCTTTGTTTTTAGTTATCTTGAGCTGTATCCTTGTGTACAACAACAGCTGTGTACCTACCTACACCAATACCAATAGAAACTCTTAGAAGCTCGGTCCCAGCCAGTTCCATCCCATGCTGAATTGTGTAAAGATATATTATGTCAAATAGGCCTGACTCTGCTTATAGGTGCCTGATATGGCAGTAACTTTCTTGTATCTGAGTGTGTTGTGGGTTCAAATCCCACTAAGCTCATTACTTTTGGGACAATATAAAATATTTTTGTCTGACTCTACTAAAATCTACGCATAATCTTGGTGGTGAATTTTGTATTCATTATACGAACCAACCACCATCAAGCAACCATCAAGCATTGAGTCAAACATCAAGCTTTATTGAACACTCAAATCTCAATTACTATCAAGTTTCCGCCGTCGCTCGTAGGAAACCATGTTTATTTTGGGTTCAGAAATTACCATGTTCCCCACTAATGCGTACGTTGTACAAATTGCTAACATTATGTAAACTGTAATTATAACTACGCAGTGTATTTTGTGAGGATCGTACGATCGTGTTTATTTACAAACAACTGGATGCCGTACTATTGTTTTAATGGAAATCTGTTTTATATAACTAGAATTAAATTGGACTACTGATCCTAAAGACAACTGGCTGATGAAACAAGCATATGGTCGATCATCGCCCTTAAAAAACAGTGCCTCTTAGCACACGCCTGCTACAATGCACTGCCTTGCATCTACTTGAGACATACAAATGTTCAGCCTAACGTACCAGTAATTTCACCGGCACGCACACCCTTCAACCTGAAACACAGCAATGCTGCTTCACGGCAGAAATAGGTATGGTGGTAGTACTTCCTCGGATAAGCCCTTCTCAAAGAGCTTTACTACTACTAAACTGCATTTGTTAAGCTGGCAAAGTTACAAAAATTCAAAGGGTAATAACTTTTTGTCTCATCAAGCTTAAAAGTTTGCTAGAAAATACTTCATCGAGCTTCGAAAGAAAACCTCATTATTAAATCATTAGGGTAATCAAATTAAAAATCGCTGAAACTTCTGTTACTTTGCGTCTTAATGTTAAAGAAACAAGATTAAGTAACAAAGAGTATCCGCAAAACTTCACGGACCCCAAAAGAAAAAGTTCAATTAGCAGAAAGATTTTGCCTTCCCAAGTTTAGGAAAAACTACTATCCTTTACTCAGAACTTCTTCCTAACCATGTTTGTTTAAGCTTTTCCTTTTTTTGTATGACCATTGTTGTGTTTATACTCTTAATCTTCTTAATTAGATGGCATTCATTAGTCCATTTGGTAAATTTTTAGCGAGCCGTTAAAAAGTATCACGGATTATGAATGACAAGTTCTGCTTAATATAGGGCTAGTGGGTTGTGTAGTTTGTCCATAATATTTATTATTAATAATAGATGAGTGATCCAAAAGGTGTGAATAAGAAATAATAAACTTTTTTATTTTGTATCTGCTGAAACAGACTTACGAAATACTGGGAAGTAGAAAGTAATGAAAGAGGCTTTCAGCACCCCCTTACTATTTAATACTGAAGGGCTTAAACACTCATGTAATAATAACGTTGTCGACTTGTCACGCTCAAATATTTGTGTTTCATTTCGTACGGAGCCATTTAAGCCTTTGTAAGTCTTACGTAGAATGTTACTTTGTATTTTCATAGCAAACAGCATACGATGATGTTGAATACGACTTAAGACTCCTTTGTATTCACAAAATTAGTAAGCAGTTGCGACAAACTTGAATATTACAAAACAGTCTTCTCAGCTCAGTAGTAGCTCTGCCTTCTGCGCCGAGGTCGTGGGTCCCCACCAAGAACAAAGATTTGACAATATCGTGATCAGGATACAGTGTGGTTTTTCGAGTGATTCTTATTATTTATGTATGTTGTATTACATAAATAAATATTATAGACAATCCACACAACACTATCTAGCCCCAAACTAAGCGGAGCTTGTACTTTGGGAACCAGATAGCTGATATAATACTTTTTTTTTAATACATACTTAGAATACAATATTACACCCAGACAGAGAAGAAACATCTGTGTTCACCACACAAATGTTTGTTCTTGGTGGGGATCGAACCCACGACCTACAGCTCAGAAGGCAGAGCTACTACCAACTGAGCTGAGAGGCCAGTCAAATAGAAGTATAATAGAATGTAGGTATACAATTATTATTCCTCTTCTTATCGCGTCAAAAGAAAGGAAAGTATGAAATATATAATATAATATATTTCGCGTGAAAGGATTTTAAATGCGCCTTATAGGGGCTCCTTTCGTGCACTAAATAAGAAATAATAATTTATGTTTATCACTGAAGACGGAAGATAAAATCAAATTCATCACACAAAAGTTTGCAAGTTTCGATTTATGTAATATAGTTTGTGCTATTATCAGAGGGGGAATAAGAAGGCTACTAAGCTGTAAAGCCTTGGCAATCTATTTCTATTTCCAGAACGAAGAACGACAATGAGCTGGAATTATTAACACGGCTCAATTTGAATAAAGTATTCTAACAATGTTGTTTTTGAAAGTCGTTTAAGAAAGCGTTATTTCGGTATAATTTTCTATTGAACCTTTTTCTTAATTTTGCTTTTAAAATAGACTTATTACTAAAACCGTAGTATCAACCTTATTCGGAGGGTTAAACTATGTCTTTTTCTTCTTAATTAATTGCTTCCGTCCATTCAGACATTTTTGCCATTCAAGTGAGGATATATTATATAAATACCTACTCATATAGTTATTCTTCTTTTTCTGAATTAATGGCACTTTTGGAACAATGTTTGCCAGTGCAGGATAGATAAGTGCGGATATATTACATAAGTAAATAAATTAGTTTTTAGTCAAGTCACATAATGACCATAATAAGATAATTACTTCAACCATGACAATAAAGCCATTTGCACATTTAGGCGTTTTGTGGTCAACGCTGTCATATTTGATATTGATGACCTGGATGTGGGCTAGGCTTGACGCAAGGATTATTTCTGTTTTAAAAACAAAAATGATGCGTATGCGTGTGCTTTGATACTTTAAGTTGCGATAGTGTGTTTTTATTTCTTACATGACTCAACGCTCATCTCATACTACCTTCTTGGTGATTGCATGCAAGTATGTGTGAGGCCGAAGTTTTGGAAGCTACATCAACTCGGGTCAAAGCATAGTTTCTCAAGTTTGTAGGTACTGAACCTTTGGTAACTTCATCCAAATTGTTTCTTGTTAATTATTTACCCGATCACAAAGGTAAGTATGCATTATTACTTTGAAACTTGTTAAGTAACTATTAGGTTCTAGGTCTAACTTTAACTTAATCTTGGTTACAAGTAAAAAAGAAAAAGTTAAAACTATTTTTTTGCAAATTAATTTGATAAACACATTGGACGACTCCAACATTAATCTTTTTTTTTTCGCTATTGGTGATCCAAATAGACACATAAATGAGGATGAAGTTTTCTAATCACAGTTTTTTTTTACACAAGTTGTTGATGGAACACGCACGCATAATGGCCCACCTTATGTTAAGTGGAAACCATCGCCTATAATAGCCCCTTCCCACTGGTGCGTGATATCGCGCACCAGCCCGCACCAGCACGCACGACACACCATGGGAACGGTCTCGTGCGCCGAGGTGCGCGGTAGCACAGGAGCATTTTCTGTGTGCGTTGCCGTGCGTCGTCGTGCGCGGTGCGGGCTGGTGCGTGATATCACGCACCGTAGGAAGGCGGCATAAGAAAGTATTATTTCGTAGGTCGCAAGCGTCAGGAATGTGCCCTACGATGCACAGCAATGCTGCTTCATGTCAGAAATAAGGCACGGTGGTAGTACTTCTCCGGACAAGGCCTATACACAAAGAGCTCTATAGATACTACTATTTAAAGAAACTGGTGACTGTATTTGCTTGGTTTCTAAGAAGACGGGTCGAAATAATTCTTGCGATTACTATACTACAGCAAACATAACAGTCGAACCCACCTAAGAGCATCCCATCAAACCAAACTTAATCAATTCCCCATATTCAGCTCAATGAGCAGGAACTACTAAATTGAAAAGTTACTTACTCGGTAACCAACTCCCGCCAATAAATACACCAGAATCAATAACCTACTGAGCTGGAATCGCCTCCCTGAACCAATGTATCCTTCAAAGTAATTTCAAAGGCAACGAAGGGAATATCGCACGCAATAGATATAAAACGTGTCGAAGCGGTTTTGGGAAATATTTACGCCTGGTTGATTTAGTTTAAAACTGGTGTAAAATGAGACGACCTGGGAATGAAGAGATTATGTTTATTAATTAGGTTAGTAGGTAGGTAGTAATAGGCGAAATCTATCCATTGTCGCCCGTAGCACACCTCCGCCACAGAACCGTTAAAGCGGCACCACTAGATGAATTTCGTGGCGATCAAATGAAAAAAAAAACGGCGGCGGCCAGAGCGGAAGTTTGGCTGGCGTCGGAGCAGATCGACAAAACCGCGTGCAGAAAAAGATGAAACATATTCAAATCTACGCGTTAGAACAGGCAGTTTCGCTAGTGATCCACATCTCCTACACGGGACAAGACATGACAAAATTTCTGCGGTACCACTGTAACGGTTCCGCAGTGGAGGTCTGTTACCCGGAAAACAATAGTCGACGCATTCTGACGCCATTTCTTTTTCCCCGACTAGAGATGTGTTTCTCTACCCGGTCTCAGTAGTGATATTCCTAAAACCGGATCAGTAGAAGTGATGACATGCGTTCGGTATGGTGCCGAGCGAAAGAGGGCGGTAGCACCCCTGACAAATATTTTTGTGGCGCGTGCGCTGGAGTTACACACGTGTATTGTGTGAACTAATTATCACTATTAACACTTCTTGTGGGTCGGCACAACATGTTTTCGTTCTTCATTCTCCTATAATATCAGCAGTCATTTTCAGCAGTCATTCTTTTCTTACCCATATCATCCTTCACACAATCCATCCATCTTATTTTTAGCCTACTTCTGCTTCTATTAAGCCATCTTACAGTCTTCTTATACCCATCCACATTCATATCTAGCACTCTTCTAATTTCTAATTATCAGATGGTAACTATCGGATGTAGTTAGGTACCTAACCTACTAAGAGAAATGGTGCAGCTGTTAACTCCTAAATGGCGTTTAACAACACACGTAAAAGTTTTACTACCACAGGTAAGTCATCGTCATCATTAGACTGAAGTATTCTACTGCTAAACATAGAACCATGCATTATAATAATATAGCTCCGTGAAGCGTATAAATCAGCAATTGGGAGTACTGGTGGCATATTGGTAGGCGGCCCCACCATCCAATCTTACGTTCGTGGTACTAACACTACTAAACACATTCCATTATATTATCGCTTTGTAGATGACAATAACTCGTCAAGAAACACTAGTTATTTAAGGAATAAGTATTTTGTCACGTAAATATCATGGTTTCACATCAGTGGTTGTTTCGTCACAAACATGTCAAGGTGTCATAAAAACAGTCACAGGTGAGTAAGCGTTAGAGATTACAAAGGGCAAAGGTGGGTCACTAATAAATCTGCTCCACTAACCCAGCCATAACCCCGTGGTTGTAAAACTTTACACACCTCTGAAAATACATTTCCATATGCTGCAGCTATTTCATAATTTTGTAAGACTGACAGACTGTCTAGAACTTTCTGCTTTTTTAACCGACTTCCAATCAAAAAGGAGGAGGTTCTCAATTCGGTTGTATGTTTTTTTTTTTTTTTTTTTTTAATGTTTGTTACCGCATAACTTCGTCATTTGTGAGCCGATTTGAAAAATTATTTTTTATCTGAAAGGTACTGCTTCCAGATTGGTCCCATTTTAATTTTATTAAAATCGGTGTTGCCATTTTTTTTAAATAATTTTTTTAATGTTTGTAACTGCATGCCTCCGTCATTTATGAACCGATTTAAAAATTTTTTTCTTTATTTGGTTATTCTTACGTCCAGATTGTCCCAAACAAATTTGATTAAAATCGGTTTAGCCGTTTGACAATGAAGTCGGTTTCTCAAGTTTTTTAAACTTATAATTATCGTTTATATATTTCAACTCTTATGGTACTTTATACTTTTCATCACTAACGTTATTTATTTTTCTTCCAAGTTTGTTTTTCAAATTAATGATTTCGTGATGAATCGTAATTTGTATTCTGGCTCCTATAATAATTAAACTCTATAATCAGACAACTTTGATGTTCATGGTGTTAGTTATAAAAACAGGAAAAGTATAGTAACTTATATACAAAGTAACTCGTGAGTTTATTCGACTGAATTACGAATACATGCGGCACACAGGGCAATCTAATCATAACACGGAGGATTTTGAATTAATCATGTTATTCCCTCTATTACGACTCTGTGCACGTATCGCATCTTTAATTTATGAAAGAAACGAGATAATTTTGTATGTATGGGACCAGTTAAGTCGTAACTTTGAGATATCTCATTTTTATTTCATCTTACTTTAATATGGAGGAAATCTTAACCTAAGATAAATCTTTAGCAAAACTTAAATTTAGTTTTTTTTTTCAATTCATAAGAGCTGAGCGTTATTATTCCTAAGTTTTCAACATTAGTAACAACTAGCTGCTGGTAGGCCAGCTGATGGAACAAAGATATGACTCACCTGATGTTAAGTGGTAACTAAAAGTACAAAGCATGATTATATTCTTATTATAACAAAGATCGCAGGAAGTCGGTAAAATTGCAGGAAGTCGGTGGATGGAAAGGGCTCAGAATCGTTCTTCCTGGAAATGTGTAGGGGATGCCTATGTTCAGCAGTGGACTTCTTCAGGCTGATGATGATTACAAATAGTTTTGTGAGTTTGAAGTGATGTACAAAATACTCATAAATCAGTTGAATTCTGCAGGCCGATGTAATCAAGAAATAGCTTCACGGATCTCTAAAGGGACTGCAATTTAAAAAATAAATATTATGAAATGAAAATGCTTTCGGTTGAAGTATTCAGTAGAAAAATAAAACATTTGTTGCTCCGTTGACCTCGATCTTGTGCCAACAATACAATACTCGTACCTTATTCGCTTATTCATTCGTCCGGTTTAAAGCCACTATAAAATACCTCCTTCATTTTTGCAGTCGGTCAAAAGTGCAGCCATTTTTCAGGGAAACATAGTTGTCCTGTTACATTTAGTTACATCCGTTGCCCGAAGCGTATTCAATAGTTTGCATTTTTGTTGCGACTTTTTAATGCTGGTATTATTTTGATATTCAATTCAAATGCACAATTTTATACAAAAATTATGGTGAATAAAATACTATGCATAGCCAAACAAGCCATAAGGATTTTTCTGTTGGACAAAAGAAATGTTTCATAATGCGCTAAGTCTATGTAAATTGTAAGAAAAATGCTGTTAATAATGAAAATTATCACAAAAATACTAAATTCACAAACTTATACACAAGTACGTTGTACAACAATTTTCAATAGTGGTTGATGATTTGTAGTGGTGAATATCAAAAGGCGCCGCCATGACAGTTTTACCCCAATGGCCAGTGACTGACGCAAATATTAAGTGTCATAGCATTTCTACTACTTCGCCTCATATCCATGTCATGTCGGTCCACCATGTTTTTGGAACTTTGCTCTCGTTGGTCAAAAAAAAATCCTTCTCTCTCTCGAATTAAAATTAAAGAAAAATTACAATTTAAACAGAACGAGCCGGTATGAACGAGCTTCGCTCGGGTTTTAAAAAAAATGGTATTATTTTTTGCCAATAGATGTCAGGAAGAGTCGTATCTTTATTGGCTTATTTTTAATTAACAACGCCTTCTGGCTTGCAGTTAGTTGCTCACAACCGCCAATAGATGGCAGGAACAGTCGTATATTGAGTTTATGTTTGATTATTGCAAAACACCAACTTCTCGTCATTTTCTAAAAATGAATCCTAGCTAGATCGATTTATCGCCCCCGAAAACCCTTGTATAGTAAATTTCGTGAAAATTGTTGGCTCAGTTTCCGAGATCCTAAATATATATATATACAAGATTTTCTCGTTTAAAGGTATAAGATATTATATTGCTAAGCTATATTCATGATTAGTGAACACAGACCTAGCGTGGGCTCTATAGCTTCATGAAACATCTCATTTCCAGTTTCTTAAATCTCTTTTTTTTAGTACCATCACTGTGGAATCATGGTGAACTCTGATTTGTAATACAAATCACGTGCAGTACATTATATTATATACATAGCACGTGTGATAAAGACATGCCGCAATTCTGGTTATTGTTATTGCATATTTCGTTAACCCCCCAAACGAGGTTCCATATCGGCTCGATAGTCTTTTGACACGAACGTGTGTATAGACGAAACTCACTCCGTTTAAACGATATTCGCCCCAAATACAAGGATAATGCTAGACGTAAGGCCACAATTTCAGGGTAGAATTGGGCAGTGGGGGATGTAATAATATATTTTATAGGGTGTGGCTGAGCGCCTTATAAAGCGATGAAATGCGGTTCATTTCCAGAGCAAGTTCATTATACTTAAGACTTTTAACGATCGAGTTTTACCAGTTTTCTCAATGTTTTCGAATGGCGTAGTTCTCGCTCCCCGCTCCGCTCGACGCTCCGCTTCGGTTGTGAAATCAGTACTTCGGCGAAAGCGTTATCGCTTTGTCAACGGTTGAGTACACGTTGAGAACAGGTAATGACGTCATCTGTATCGACCTGGGTCTTAAGTTTTATGGCATATTTATGACTTGCCTTGAGCGTTTTTCTTTAACCCCGTATCTTTAAAAAGGAGACACCGTCATAAATGTGAAACTCAAGAGTTTTGTCGACGAAAAACAGATTGAACCATGTACCTATAAGTATTTTTTTACAACTTTTTGTGTTCTATGGTCCAGTCAAGTGTCTTTCTCTAGTCAAATCAAATCGGCTACATAATTTCCGTAAAAATCTTATGTCACAGTGTAATCAGTTGTTGCCATACAGAGTTACAGACATCATAATAACGGTGATAGTTTCTTAGACGACTGCAGCTCAAATTTACTTGGAAGCAATGGTGATTTAATGCATGCAAAGTAATGGCAGAAATTCCTTTATTTTGTGGTTCATGTAATGGTGAAAGCAATTTGGTTTAATGGTTTGCTAAAAAGCTTCGCATGGCTTATTAACATTTTTATTCGAATACAGTTCAACAAGTTTGAAGTTTCCCGTGACTCACGTTGCAAATAATTATGAAACCGACTTTTTAGAATCTCCTTGTTATCCCGTATTAACTAAGTTTGCAATTCATTTGTTTTTTTTATTATAGACAGACGACGAGCTTACGGCCCACCTGATGGTAAGCGGTTACAAGTTTTAAGTTTCCCGTAACTCTCGTTTCAAAATAATTATGAAACTGACTTTTTAGAATTTCCTTGTTACCCTGTATTAACTAAGTAATTAAAAGATTAGAGACAACGAGCTTACGGCCCACCTGATGGTAACCAGTTACTGTCGCCCATAGACATCAACAACACCAAGGGTACTGTTGTTGCGTTGCCTACCCTGGAAGAGTTTTTTTTTTACGTTTTTCTTAAAGCTATTCATGTTGTACCTACCTAAGGGGGTAAACCTCTGGTGGTAACTCAACGGTAACATGAAACTTTCTAGAACTATAAGACTTTTTTCTATTCTGTCCTATTTCTGGGTCTTCTATTCTCTCCACCGATTATGATCCTGTATCAGATTCAGTCGCTCTTGGCAGAACACATCCAGTAAATTCTGAAAATAAAGTATTTATTTTAATAAAAAAAAATAAGTTTTATTTTAAATATAATATATTATAACTTCGAGACCGTTGTATATTTTCTCTTCTTCTTTACATTTTCATGCTACTTTTGATTTTTTTCTAGAAAAGTTGCCTATTCTCCAACTTTCTAAGCTCTTCAACTGACTTTACAGACTGTTGTCAGGCTGGTTGTCCTACGAGAGTAAAACCACGAGCTATTGCTAGTAACATAAATATTATAACCACAATTTCAAATTTCAAATGTAATTACCATCAACGTTTGCTGTTCGTGATGTTATGAAGTAACTAATAACCCTATTATAACTGTTCGCTCAATGGTTATTATTTTTGCACGCAATAATAATATTTGCTGGGTCAAATGGTGCTCAAATGGCTCAAATGCTATGGAGGAATACGATTTATAGCTAAATTATTTTTACTATTCCCCTCATAAAGAAATAATTGCATATGATTTCATATTGGATTAAAGTGCACAAAATTAGTTTTAGCTATAAAGTTTATTGTTTTAAGGTTTTTTTTGAGAGGTTTCGACATCGTTTTTCCTGGAAATAGGTATGTGAAGTAAGTCTATGATATTATATTATAAAGAATTTTCATCAGCACTAATTGGCATGCCCCTACAGAACAAAATCTTAAAGCAGATCGGATTTCATCCACAAATCCTTATTTTCTTAAAATCCGATGTCAAATTTGCATTAGACTGATATGCTTAAAGAACTGCTGTATTACGAGAAAGAGCGTTTACACTGTACTAAAGTCTGTACATCCCGCTTGGTATACCCAGACAGGTAAGCATTCAAAGCATGTAACTTCAAACCAAATTGTGTGGCCAAAATAAATGTATTTTCTTTCAAAATTAGTACAATCGTTTACATACGCATACGTAAACCACACACAAGTATTTTTATGAACAACGGGATATTTACCATGATTTAATTTTGTGAATTTTGACTCCGATATTTCGGCATAGACCATGATCACGGTTGAACTAAAGTCCACGAGTGAAAGAAATTTCATACAAATTGATATACCCTCTTTCGCAATCTTTTATTGGTATCGATACCAAAAATAGTGAATAGTTTAAAAAGTTACTTATGATCTTAAAAACTAGCTTTTGTTTCGCGAAAATGATGTGAACTTATTCAAAATTTATTTTAAAATGTGAAATGTGTGCAATTCAATCCTCTTGACAATAAGTTGCTATGAGTAAAAGATATTCAACAAAATTGTAAACAAAGTAAACCTAGCGACGGCAACAAAAGAGGAAGAATTTAATATCCACGGCATACGGAATGCTGGTAACAATTTGGTTTTCTTCCTAAGCATTCTGTTTTAGGGTTCTACATACTCATCGCTTTTTCCCATTTATTTGTTCCGGTTCAGTAAGTAACCATCTTTGATGACTGGTTTTGTTGCAGTAAGCGCTGTTTTATTCGACATAACATGTTTTGCATACGCTCTCTTTGTCTGTAAATAAAACATGAACCCGCATTATTATGTATACACACTGTATACGCAGCACATTAAATTACGGGTTTGTTTCGACTCGCATATTTTTTCTTTGTTTTCGATGTAGCTTTCGACATATAAATAAAAAATATCTGGTGCATAATGTATTGGTAAGTTCATGCTAACAAAACTAAGGCTTGTACGTGATATTATAAAGGTAATTTAAATGTACATTTAATAACTTAGTTTTTATTCATACTAATAACCTATTAACCTTTAGTAGGTACATCAACAACATTGCAAAACTCTTCTAACTAAATCAGTCTGGCACTGATTTGGACAGTTGAGCTATCTCTAGATCGTTTGAATTGGTCTGCAGACAACTCAATTGCAAGTTTCTTTGTGCAAATAAAGTGTTCTAATTTATAAAAGTGTTAAGATTGTTAAGATTTTGTGCCTTTGATAAAAGTCAGGCTCGTCAGTGTTCAATTGGAATCAAATATAAACATAAAATCAAATATGTCTTTGAAAGTCAATTCTAACCAAGTTTCAATTGAAATCTTCATCAAAACATTTATTACGCCCCAAGGTTGTTTGAAGCTAATTGGTTTCCAAAACTTTATAATCGAGTTAAATGTTTCGTCTCCAATATTTGGGAATAGACATATTTTAGAAGTTTTTTAATCATCTTTTAATTTCAATTGTGAACGTAAAAATTAAGAAGTTTTACTTTAATTTTCTTTTTTAACTATGTATAAGTTTGTTATAATCTTTTAAAACCCTGGTGAATTTGTATTATTTTTGATTTTTTTTTAGAACTACGCTGAAGAAAAATTTTAATTCAAAAAAATATTTCGAGTCGTTTACCAATCAAAATGTTATTACATACATAATTTAAAGTGAAATATTTTAAGATCAATTGCTCTTTATATAAAAAATATATTTTGGCCTTTAAAATTGTACAATTTATTTGCTAGTAGTGCCACAGTTTTCACCAATAGTATTCTACACGTGCCGAGGTTACCACCTACTCATCTTCTATTCAATAGAATCACTCATTCGAGCATTTTCGTATTCTATACGAAGCCACCTGACAGCCAATGTATTGTCAAAAGAAGCAATTCGTGGTAGGTATCTAAACTATACTTTAGCGAATTCATTAATTTTATTCCGTTTTAACACGGTCCATAATTACTAAAATATTTTGTACGTTATGCATGTATGTTTCATTGAATGCAGCTGTGCAACATACTCGAGTAGTTTATAATAGATTCCACTCTTCTTCTTATCGTGTCATTGATTTATTCAAACCAATGTGGTGAAAGGATTTCAAGTGCGTCTCAGAGAGGCTTTTTTCGTGCACTCAACACATACGTTTTTGAACTTTTAAATTCTATGACACGTCGTTTTCCTCATGGTATTTTCCTTCATCATTTGAGAGTACACACATTTTTCGGCTGAAAAACTTTTTGCTACACGACTGGATTTGAACCCATGACCTTAGGATTGGAAGGCGGGGCCGCTACGACTAGACCAGTGAATAGAATCTACTAACTCAAGTCTACCATAACATGCAAAAATTGCAGTTTTAAAGAATACTTAGTTTGTTCCACCAATGGTATAGACGGAGTTAGATATTCAAACAAAAACGTATCCAATTTAAAGTTAAACGCTGTCGGCATGTTTGTCATACTATCACACTACAGCAACTAATTTAAAATGTATGTAGTTAAAACTAAGGTACACAGATAGGAAACTCAGCAAATAATCACTTTTCTTTAGAGTAACACCAAATAATTTTATTTACAACAGAACATAGGTACATTATTTACAAAAACTATTATTATAAAATTGAAATGATAAAAATAAAAAAATACTTTTTATATGAAACTAGAAAATTTAATAATGAACTCTGTTTTCCACCGGTATTACAGGTAGAAAACAGAGTTCAGATCACCGACCGCAGGCAATGTGCCCAAAAGGCTGGCAACGTTACCAATATTCTTTTAAGCTACAAAAGTTGTCTATATAGTATCGAGTAAAACCGCGGGCTTTATTGCTGCAAAATAACAATGAAAGCGACACAAACTCTGCGCTGGACTGCACTTACTGTGAAAATCCCGGCACTACATAGAAAGGGGCATTGTCTCTACGTTTTTACCGCACTCCGTTGGTTCAAATTTACATCGGGATTTCAAAGCTTTCCATAGGTCCGCCTGAAAATGCCGCCTTTATTTACTAAGGACCAAAGTTTTGTTTGCACATCTCATTGCCGAACAAGTACCTAAAAATACTTGCTGTGCACTTTTCTATGATTCTTTTAGATACAAAAGGGATCACTTTTACTTAGCCCAGCCTTCTGTCACGAGTAAAATGATGCTTTCTCATCGTGCTACTTCTTCTTCTTATCGTGTCACTAATTCTTTCAAACGTGGTGAAAGGATTTTAATGATTTTTTATCGTGCTACTGAGCTTGTTGGTAACGCTACGGGAAATAACTGTTGTAAATGATACTGCTGCTAATACAAGGTGTATCTAAATATGTGTACTATGCGAAGGTGGGGGGTTTCAGACCACAATGGTGATCAGTTGTGGGTGGGAGAAAATTAAAAATTCCTATTTTCAGTTTCCCATACAAAAATATTTAATTTCATAATGCCTAAATAAATTGACAACCCTATCCTTGTAACCCCTTGACCCCTTGACCTACTACCTCTGTAGGTCTACTACTACTACCTACTACCTCTGTAGCTGATTTTAGGGTTGTCACTTTGTATAAAGTCAGCTGTTCATGTTGAAACTTCGTTGCATTTTTTTTCAGAGATACCAATCGAAGTTCGAAAAGTCGTTGAACAAAAGTTGTTCCCCGGGGGGTGGAAATTCACCCCCCTTCAGGATAGTACACATATTTTGATACACGTTGTATAACTGATAGTAGCACGCATAATAAATAAAAGATTATGCTTACCTAGGCTATGAAAAAGAATATTCTTTCACCGTCAATGTTTATCTGCACATTGGCCGTAAAACCTTGCTACGGTGTAGGTAGTAGAGTCTATAAATGTGATTCAATGAATTCTGCATTGATAAGACTGACACAAGGTAAAAAAAGTATCATCATTATCATCATCATATCAGACCGGTATCAACCACTGCTGAGTATAGGCCTCCTTCTTCTTCTGCCAGCCTCTTCTGTCCTGTGCGTTTCTTGTCCACCTTTACGTAGAAATAAAAGAATAAAAGTTGCCAAATGGTGGTAAGAAATCGTGAGATGAAGCATTACGAATGACGTGTAAAGGCACACGATGGAACGACGACATTTGAAGAGAAGGTTAAAAGTAGTTTAAGTAGATGGATTGAGAGGACTTAAAATGTATTTGCCTGAAAATGTATGAAGGATAATGTCTAAGACTTTCTATGAACATTTTTACGACGATGATAATAAAAAGCTTTTTTATACTGGCAACCAAGACCAAGATCGCATGAGTAAAATAAAAAATTAAGGACTAGACTCAGAATGAATAAGCTACAATACAATCTTTGTCAAAAAATACACAAATAAAAATAGCTCTCCATGCATACATAGCTCTATAAACGTAAAAAAATATTTTCAAACATAAAAATTGAAACTAACATCCAATACAATTTGTTATTGAGGTCACCATTTTCATAGCAGCAATCCATCATTCCGCAGCGAGTTGCAACTAGATTTGCGCTGTAAAATTCAATTTTACTTCGACAGCTGAGTGATCGAACTGCAGGCGATAAGCCAGCTGATTTTCCGTTTGTAGATGACGTCATTATTGGACGAGGCTGGAAAAAGAGAAAGTAAAAAGGAGATGATGCAGAAATGAAACTCTCTGCAAGGTATGTTTATCGTTCTTCTGACTTCTTTAGAAAAAATCCATTACAGCAGTAATTTTAGTGAGTCTAACACTTAAAATCCTTGGATTGCAATGGGTTGAAAGAACTAGTGTGATGACAAGGAGAAAAAAACATAAAAAGACCGACAGAGAAAATGTCACATCCGAATGATTTTCCCACGTAGTTAATTTATTAAAATAAATAAATAAACATTGTAGACAATCCACCCAACGCTATCTAGCCCCAAACTAAGCAGAACTTGTACTATGGAAACCAGATAGCTGACATAATACTTACATAAATATTTTTTTTGTAAAAATACATAGGTATCTAAAGTACAATATAACACCCAGTCACAGAAAAAAAATCTGTGTTCACCACACAAATATTTGTATCGAACTCACCCAGCATGTATAATTATTTTTCGTGTTTAGTATTTCCCAGCTTTAGAGATGACGGCTCTAAGTGGGTATGTATGTTGGTTCATACTTTCGAAAACCAAAACTACTGCAACTACACTGAGTTCAGTTCTATATGCCAGTCATATTATTATTAGCTACAGAAGCGCACTCGAAGGTTGGCAAGCGTAATGTGATTGGGACGGGGCGCTTTGAAACATGCAAAGGCATACGATGTGACGTCACTGTTCATGCCATTGACGTTCGCTAATGAACGTGACGCTTATCCGTCGCGACTCGCAATGCAACGAGCCAAAGTGGATAATAGTCTAGAACAAAAGCTTTTGACTTACCTATCTTTTTAATTAAGAGGGTTTATTTCTTACGGCCTTGCGGATGCAATATCTTAGGAACAAGTATGAGTCATAAAAATATGCTTGTAGAAGCAAGTTACTTGAATCTTTGAAATTTTGTATGTTATTTAAAAAAGTACTAAGTATAAAAAGGTATGGTATTGTCTATAAATGCCAAGATATATCTAGGTTACTTATATAAGCGTATTTTTCATGTAACTTTCTGATTTAAAAAAAAAATATCTATGTTTATAAAAGAAGCCGGTAAAAATACTGTTGAGCATTCAATATTTATTTTCCAATCTCGTTTTCATAAACCTCAGTTTCGAACACGTTGGTAAACACATCAATAATGTGTAGGCTCTCAAGAAATATGTATGACTTACAACAAGCAACATATGAAAACATTATTTCATTTTCTTCGCTCTCATATAGATTTCCCCAGGCGGTAAGGTGGTGGAAAACCAAAAACGCTAGAGCTCTCACTGGTATATTACAAGCTTTCGTGCTTATGAATAACAGGATTATCAAAGGTCAGAATACCCTGGTCTGTCTGGAGACTTAAGACAACCCGTAGTGATGTTTACGATATCTATTACCACCGATATCGCTCACTCCAAAACTATCAATAAATACGATCTGGAGATATATTTCATTGGTTTCCGCGACAGTTATTGACAATCAGCCGAAGTACAATGCAAATAAAGGTTATATTGGCCCTAAAAATCGCACAAAAATAGGAGCCAATCAATGCTTTATCGTCTCAACACGCAAACGCTATCACAAAGCTTTTATATTTTGGTAACACGTTCAGCAAAGTTTATATGAGGTCGAGTGCCCAATTCTGTCGTGGAAAAAAAGTTATTAGACGTGGTGGCGGGTATTACTTAAGCCACGGTAATATTTAGCCAAGGAGGCTATTTGTTCGCCGCAATATACTATGGTCTATAATAACGCTACGTCTTGGAGGACACCCTGACCCAAAAGTATTAATATAATACTTCCCGCTGTTCCCTAACTGACCCTATCTTTAGGGCTACTTATGAGGCTAGTATGTTAGCTATATTATATGATTACATGCTGTGATTCACAGCTGCGCTTCAGAGACATTTTTATAGTGCTGATTTATTCGAAAAATATCGAATTTATGGATCTGTACAGAATATGTAAACAAAGCCTTTTCATATGGATTTAAAAATGTAAATTAAGGTATAAAAATAGTGTAATTTAGGTAATTTTAATTATATTTTTGCATGCTATAGCGAAATACGCAACATTTTTAGGAAATTACAACACCCTGTTACACCTATTTCAAGAAAATAAGAAATTCCATTCTATTCTATTCTATAGTCCTTGTACTCCCTTGAAAAAAACCCCATAATCTTAATAACCCTTTATTCAATAGGTCATAGGTATACCTAGGTACTTACCATTTTTCTCAAGTACCTATTAGCCTGTTGGCCTAGATAACGCTACGACAGCATTAACTCATGCAGGACCTATGTTAAAAAGGTAGAAAGAAAGAAAAATATTTACTTTTTTATGTAACTTCCCAATTTTCTCAAGGACGAGTGCCTACAACTTGGGCGACATAAATCAAAATATCGCTAATTATTATTGTGCAACAAACAAACATTAAATACTAGTTCGTCTCAGTTATTTGACAAATTTTCGCACTCTCTCATTCAAAACTAATGAATGAACTTATCACGAACCAGAACACTATTGAAACCAAGTCTAGAGTACTTCGTTCAAAATAATTATCAAACTTCTTCAGTTTAAAGTGAAACATTGCTAGAAAGCTTTTAAGCACCGTGTTGGAATTTAGTTCTCAAAGATAATCTACTATTCATTAATCTGTTGTCGATAAAATGAGATAAAAATGTGAAAGCAATATTGAACCTTATATACTAACGCTTAGAGGTTTGTTTAACTAAGCACTACTTACTCATTTATCTGACATACCTAATCTATGCGCCAATACGCATTCCTGCCAATATGCATTTTTTGGGGGCAGAAAACGAACCTTCAACCTTCGACCAACGATTCTAAGACCAAAGCCATTAAGCTTAGTTTTCATTGCAATTTAATATAAGTGGTACATGTTTAACAAAACTTTCATTAATGCATCTCAAAGAGTATTGTCTCCAAGATTCTACTTCAAACCAAAAACAGTACTTCAAGTAGTAAGCAAAGTCTTAATTGGCAGAAGGTAAGGGAAGTAACGGTATTGCTTTGACTACCTGATTGAGAGTAGGTACTTAAAGCTTCTTCTGAGTTTCACCGTAACTTCCTTGAGTGGTTCCCAAAGACTTGGGTGTATACAGGGTTATTCATAATTAGCTGCAAATACTCAGGAATTAGGTTCAACAAATAAAATAAAAAATATATATGTAATTATTTTTTTTTAATTTTGAGTTAAGTTTTTGTATCAAAATTTTATTTTTATTATTTTTTTTACGGCTATTGCATAATGATTGCCATGGAGAACAGGACGATGACCCACCCAGGTGGTGACTGAACTCAGAGTGTCGCTCACGGCGCGCGGGCGCGGATCAAAGGTCAAAATAGGTCAGGTGCCAATGATTCCAAAGGAT
Source organism: Thera britannica (assembly GCA_939531255.2). NCBI lineage: Eukaryota > Metazoa > Arthropoda > Insecta > Lepidoptera > Geometridae > Thera > Thera britannica. Next base: position 9,163,252 of record OW618049.2, read on the forward strand.
ATTCTTTGTCGATTTTCTCGGGATTTTCATAACAAAACTTAAAAAAAATCATTTCATAAATATTTTTTATTTTATTTGTTGAACCTAATTCCTGAGTATTTGCAGCTAATTATGAATAACCCTGTAAAGATGGAGCAATACCTACTACTATTATTTTGTAAGGATTATAGATTCAGCCGTGAACTGGCACCTTTTTCAATCGAGATTGTTTGAATTGACTTTGATTGAGGTTTTAAGGTTTTTTTTAAACAACTAGCTGATGGAACAAGCATATGGCCCACATAATGTTTCAAAAGTCTATTTTGGACATAGTTGTAAGTTTCAGACAATCTTTTGCTTTTATCTTTTTTTATTATGTTAGCTATCACAGTTTCATAAATACATGATGTGGGGCATAAATACATGATACAACTATAACCAAAAAGAACCAGTGGTATGATAAATACAGCAATTATACAACCTTTCAGATCCAAACATTCTAACTTCATCGTTGGAACTTTTTATATCTCGTTGAGTGTCTGCCTGATGCGTAAAATAAAGTTCACAAACTCTGTAATAGAATATTCTTCGAATGAGTTGCTCGCTAGCTTGAAAATAACTGTGTGTAACTCTTATACAGACCAGCAATTTGTATAGTTATTTTATTTTCTGTTATCGCATGCAAGGATTCCGAGAAATTTTAGAGTAATTGCTGTTCATTTTTGAAATAAAAGGTGTTTTGAACTTAATATGGAATTTTTGTAGTTTGTTTATTTGCCAACTTTTTTTATTACATTATGTGTGTGTGCTATGGTTCCAAAATGTAACGAAATAAATGAATTGAATTGAATATAACCTAAAAATTTAATTGAACCGAATTATGCCCAAGTAAGTACTGGTATAATACGTATTTCGAATCGAAATAAAACAAGTGAAGTTTAAAAAAATTCAGAAACTGACTTGGCTAAACTGCTGAGCCAATTTTGACGAAACTTATATGTGTGCTGGTCTCATATAAATTATAGCTAACCTTTCAGATAAAACATAATTTTTCAATCAGCTCATAAATTACGAAGTTATGCAAACACATTTTGAAATCGGTTAAAAATACGAACAATTTGCACTTTAAAATTTCAGAAATATCATTTTACAGAATAATGACATAAGTTTGGAACTGTGTGTCTGTAGCAACTCTCATCAACTTTAATCGCCCGTGTAAGCTCATACAAAGTACCTCAAGAAGGTGTCAGAAGTTGCCAAAGTAGCGATGTGTAGCAACTTTAAGCACCCAAAACTTGAAGATCTCTCTAAATCTACGAACTTCTCGTCGACAGCGTTTGAGACATGAGTTTTGAAGAGTGCCACGTTAGCTCAATTATGTTTTAGGACCAGCATTCTTAAGTGCTTTTGTTTTAAATTGTAGTCATTACCTATTTAAACAAAATTTTATAAATTATACACAAGATTGATGGATGGAGAGAGCCTAAAATTGTTCTTCCTGGAAATTTATAGGAGAGACGTATGCCCTTCAGTGGACATTTGATTAATGCTGATACTAGCGTATTGGCAAAAATACTAAAGCATAAGTCTCGTACCAACACACAAGAACATGAAATTTCCTCCTATCGATATTGTTTTTTTTAACATGATATTCATTCCTTGGCTACAATCTCACGACTACGATGCAGCAAGATGGTCTAGAAGAGGCTCAGATTGTAGTGGTCAGGAAAAACCGCCGACGGCAATGAGTTCCATTCCCTGGAAGTTCGCATAATAAAGGTGAAGCCAAAACGCTTAGTGCGAATGATTGGTATGCTAACGAGGTATGTATGTTACTGAGCCGTGCGTCTGCTAGTCCTTTGGTGGAAAGCAGATGGTGGTATGAGATTGTGCAATTTCTGACTACATTCCCCAAAATGCAATCTAAAGAATATCGATAGGCAAGTAACTTTGCGACTATGTGCTAGACTCTGGATCTTAGTCTGCGTCATGTGTTGCTCACCTATCCGCCTAGAAGATGTATGTGTGTGTAGATGTAGATCACAAACTTTTGTGGAGTTAGCTGCAAGTACGTTGATGACGCAATGTAACCATTTGAGATTGTGTGTGTAGAGTGATCAAAAACTTTTGTGGACAAGTAGTTAGCAGCAAAGATGTTGATGACGCAATGTAACCATGCACAAAGATCTCCTCATTTTATATTCCGGAAAGTGTGCTATAAAACTGTACGACTTGGTTCCCCGATCATCGGGCTACCAGACGTACGGAAACGTGACGGCCATTTATGGTTGACATAACGACATAGCGCTTTGCTTCAACTTTTATTGAGGACAGACAAAGAGTGAAACGGGATTCGTTTTCTGTCATATTTGGAAACAACATTGCTTTTATTAAGATTCCTTTTAGTGGTCGTGTTGCACAAAATGTTCCTATTCTACTGTTTTTATGGAAGTTATGTAAGTACATGTCTTCCATCTACCATTTAAAGTTTGCACGTTTGACACCCTGTATTCTGAGGGTATCTAAATACATTATTTGCTTGGAATCTAACCACAAAGGCATAGGAGTCATAAAAAAACCAGCCAAGTGCAAGTCAGATTCGCGCACGAAGGATTCCGTACCATTATCTATATAAAAAATCGCGTTTGTTTTATGTTTTATTCTATTTTGTAGTATTTGTTATTAGAGCAGCAACAGAAATACATCATCTGAGAAAATTTCAACTGTCTGCTATCACGGGCATGAGCTACAGTCTAGTCATAGACGAACAGACGGTCGGACAGCGGAGTCTTAGTAATAGGGTCCCGTTTTACCCTTTTGGTACAGAACCCTGAAAAAATGTGAAACGATATAACTCACGTAAAATTACGACGTCCTTACAAGATACTTGTAGATAACACTTTATTGCACCAAAGGATTTCTTATTAAATCTAGATTACTGCAGTTCTATGGAAGTTCTACGAAACAGCTCTCTGGCCGTGTATTTAGTCTTCATAGATAAGTTGCTTTGTTGGTCCTCGCATATACTCGTAATGCCCGTTGCAATAATTACTTAGCCAACTCGCTAAGCTACAAGGAAAAGTGAGCTTAAAGTTTGCTTACGGCTTCGAAACTTGTGCTACTTAGTTGTTTTGATAGTACAGTCAATGTAAACTATACGAATACAAACCCTTTTATTTACGTACCGAGTTTGGTATTGGTTGGAAGCTAAACAAAGTTCTCGGAAGGACATAAGACCAGTACAGTCTAGGTACACAAGGATACGCATCAGACTATACACTGCTAGCTCTTATGTCCTTGCAATAAGCGTCATTTTTCTTTGTTTTTAGGTAACTTGAGCTGTATCCCACTGTACCCCTATTTTAAGATTTTCTTTGAATTACACTCACAAACTTCTCTGCCGTGCGAGGCCGTGTAATGCTGCCTTCCTACGGTGCGTGGTTCTGCAGATCATCACGCACCGCGCACGACGACGCACGGCAACGCACATAGAAAAGACTCCTGTGCTACCGCGCACCTCGGCGCACGAGACCGTTCCCATGGTGTGTCGTGCGAGCTGGTTCGGGCTGGTGCGCGATATCACGCACCGGCGGGAAGGGGCTATTAGGAGACACAAGAGTATAACCATAGACTAAATTAGTCTATGGTATAACTAATAATGCTTTTCATCGCTGTACTTGAAGAAATATTTAGAAAATTAGACTGGGACAAAAAGGGTTTAAATTTACACGGTAAATACTTATCGCATTTACGCTTTGCAGATGATATTGTTTTGCTTTCAGAGGACCCACAAGAGATGCAAACTTGCATAGAGGAACTCGGCAAAGAAAGCAGAAAGGTGGGACTGGAAGTTAACTGGGACAAGACAAAATTAATGACAAATAGACAAAAGGCTCCTATGACCATCCTATCTTCCAATCTAGAGTATGTCGAGAATTATATCTACCTGGGGCACTTGATCACTTTTAAAACGTGTACTGAAACAGAAATAGAGCGAAGAACTAAGAGTACATGGAACAAATACTGGGCGATGAAAGAAATTTTCAAAAACAAGCTGCCAATCAAACTAAAAACAAAAGCTATGGAGATGTGTCTGCTTCCATGCCTCACATACGCATGTCAAACATGGGCACTCACAAAGAAGAGCTTAGATAGAATAAGAGTGTGCCAAAGAGGAATAGAAAGAAGCTACACAGGACACAAATTAAAAGACAAGATCAAGAATAGCGTCATAAGAAAAAGGACCAAAGCACAAGATGCCACTAGAAAAATTCTACACCTGAAATGGAAATGGGCTGGACATGTGCAACGAATGGCAGAAGACAGGTGGTCCAAAACGGTAACGAATTGGTACCCCCTTGATAAAAAGCGTAGACCAGGCAGACCCCGAAAACGTTGGAGTGACGACATCGTAAAAATAGCAGGTAGCGCTTGGAGTAGAGAAGCTAGGGACAGAACGAGATGGAGGCAAATGGAGGAGGCTTTTACCGCTCTAGGCGGTCCTTATTTATAAATTGAATAGTTTAGCTATACCTTAAGTAAAAAGGAATTTAAATATAAGTTAATAATATAAGAATGTAAACTAGTTAGAATAAGGGAAATAAAGCTTTTATCTTATCTATCTTATCTATAACTAATAATGTCTCTACTGAAAGGCGAAAAATTCAAACGGTGCCAATATCAGTGAGCCAAACTCAATACAAAACAAGGAGTGCTAAAGTTTTGTAAAATGAGAACTAAGAATAATATTTGGCTTCAAACAAAAAGTTTTATGACCAATAATATCTCAAAATTGAGGTAAATATTTTTTGCTTGTTCTACCAATATCGATGAAAAAACTCCACTTAATACAGATTCATGGCCCAATAACATTACTTTTATAGTTATGTTTTGATTGCTTCACCAAAGTAAAAGGGGTTGGACCTAAGTAAGCAACAGTCATTCGGTTGGCCACCATTTAAATTATGACTAAAATAACCAATCAGCTTATTTTATTGATAAACATAAACGTAAAGTTAAAGAACGAAACCGATTGGAAAACGATGAAACGCACAGGTACCTACTTTATAAGTACACGCATGGTTTTTGGAAATTCGCACTCCTACTATCCGAAAATTGATAGCAAAGATCGTATGGAAATACATAGTTTCATTCAAACGAAGTATTACAGAATCCACTAATAAAAGTAATTTTGTATGAATCTCTCTTTATGGTCCCAAAACATCTGCTATTACAGTGCATTTACGAATGAAATTTCTGGCTTAAAAACAGGTAAAGGCTTCAGGCCAAGAATAAACCATGACGCAAACGCATTTGCCTTCTTTATCCGGCCACAGTAATCATAACTTTACAGTAGAAAAGTATAGGTAAATTATAGGTAGGTATGTGTTTTGTTATACAGAGATTTGACGAAAAATGTATCGTGTCTGGGAATGACACCATGATTGTCGTCCTATAGTTTTTTTTTAATTATGGGTAGATTTAATTCTGCATGTTTTATCAAAAAAAATAATGTCTAGTAGATTATAATTAAATGTGTATTGGCCGTTTCTTGGGCCTTGGCCGGCTTGCTTGACGCGTAGTTTTTCTACTGCTTGTAGTATGTACTGTGCTCCAGCGATGCTGTATGTCTCTAGATACCCGGTCCGATAAAACGGATTGTTCCCGCCGTATCTCGACAATTATCTAGAAAGGTTGGTCTTTCATTTCTCGCAGCGTCTGAGTTTTATGTTCATAGATCTGTATCTGAAATCGTGAAATGAAAATTGCGATATATTAGGCACTGGCTTTTGAAGAAGGTCTCGTTATGTTTGCTGGCTGTCAAGGTGATGTTGACTTATGACTATTCAAACGAATATAGTCTTTGCCAACTAAAGTCGGTAAGTACGGCGTGGGTGGAAGCCTACAGCGTAGCTACGACTACGGCGTAGCTATATCTACGGCGTAGGCAGTATCTTTATTCATAGAATAAATTAAAGTACAAAGCTTTACTACATAAATTGGACGATCTACAATAGAAGGACGTATTTAGATTTTCTTTGTGAAGTTTGAGGAGAGGCATATCGCGTTACAGTTTTTTAGTTTGAGTTATATACAGCGTGGTCTATACAGTCTCGACATTATTATAAATACAAAAGTTGTATTTTATGGGACAAAAATTAAATATATTATATATGATGGCGCGTTTTCTAAAAGTGATGTTATACTGTTTAAATAAAAGTTGATTTTTATTGATTATATCGAAATTAGAATATAATTTATTAAATTGATTATTTAAGTTCATTTAATGATTTTTGTAAACGCACTTCCGTTTGTTATTATTTTCATTTAAAAATCAAAATTAGTGTTGTATAAATAAATAGAAGATTTATAATGTTGTAAAATAATTAGGAAACATTTATGGAATTAATTTGTAATTTATTGATGAATGTAAGACAGCTGTTTGACTTGTACTAAGAGTACTTAAGTGCGGTACTTGGACGGAGCTACCATTCTTTTACCGGTTGAGCGCCCTCTGTGCTCACCATTGTCCGGTAGCGCTGTAATAATCGTCAGACGATCACCAGCATTTTGTCAATTCGAAAAAGAAAAACAAAAAAAAAAGAAGCTACTATTCTGGATCAGTCGCTCGAACAGTAAAGAACTCTCAATAAAAGTGCTACCTACTAAGTATTTTGGTATCTTTTATGACATCATGGACCCCGCTCTCACATATATATTATTATGAAAGCGAAAGTTCGTAAGTATGGATGGATGTTTGTCACTCTTTCACGTAAAACCTACTGAATTGATTTTAATGAAACTTTACAATAATATAGCTTATACATCAAAATACAATTTATAAAGATATTGTAAGGGAAAACGGATGTAGCGGGGCATAACAAGAACGGGGCGAGCAAAGTCGCAGGCGGCCGCTAGTATTTTATATACGAAACCAGTGAGCAAAATAAACCAAAAGTAATCGACTACCACAATATTCAGTATGTTTTTTCCTCAACAAATCTCGTTTCGGCACCTCACGAAAGGAGCTTATCTGCTAAAGCAGACTTGTATGAAGGATTCGTATTCACCGGGTATCACCAATTTCTTACTTGATTGGGCTCCCTGATGGCTTTCGGAACAAAGGCGGGAATAGCAGGCTTCCATTGTGACTTGGCATTTGATTACTTGTAGTAAACTAGGATGGATTTATGGCGATATATAAGCTGGCTCATGGTTATAAATCTACCAGATAAGTAAGTTTGTATGATGGCCAAGGCTGGACGATGTTTTCAAAGGATACTCACATAAATCCTTACAGCAATCCTCCTAATATTTAGGTTAGTTCCAACTAGTGGCTAGGCCAGTTTAATGTGGTTCCCATTTGTGTATATACTTTACATATATACTTATATCAAATCTACTACAGTAAACAAGTTATTTATTTAACTATTTAAATATTTATCGGAAAAACAACAGCTTATAATAACTTAATAATATTAACTCAAAGGATACTCACATAAATCCTTACAGCAATCCTCCTAATATTTAGGTTAGTTCCAACTAGTGGCTAGGCCAGTTTAATGTGGTTCCCATTTGTGTATATACTTTACATATATACTTATATCAAATCTACTACAGTAAACAAGTTATTTATTTAACTATTTAAATATTTATCGGAAAAACAACAGCTTATAATACTAATAACACGCTACATACACACTATACACCGTGTACACACTATAGTACACGGTGGGTGTACGCTAGAAACTAGTAAGCCAATTACAGTTTTTTACGAGGGAATAAATGAACAAATATACAAGTAGGTACATACATATAGTACATACATAGAGGTCAAAATCATAACCCTCCTTTTCACTTTTTTCTTTGTTTTTATACAACTAGCTGATAGTACCACCCACCTGATGTTAAATGGTAACCATCACCGATATCAAAACATTGGCTCGTAGGACACGCACGTCACAAACGGCCCTACGATGCCCTGCCAATGCCCTGCGTCTATCAACACCATGTTCGGGTAAAAATATAACAGTAAGTACCCAATTTATTCCTATTAGGACCAGATGTGTGTGGTTGTACCTCTTTCTGCTTGCAAAGTGTAATTACGTGGAGTAGACATAACCACAAATTCACAAATTGGTTTTGTGTATTTCATCATTTTCATTTTCAGAAAGTCACGCCCGAAGTAGGTACTTATTCCATAATTGCGATTCAATATTTCTCCGAATAGCTATCATTTGACTTCGTGATACGGCATATTTATTTCCATTGTTTAATCAGTTCAAAGAATTGAATCACAAAGAGATTTTAAGGGACAGTCAGCACCAAAAGTAGATTAGCAATAACAGTTATTCAAACTTACAGTTACAATGATAACTTCGGTTTACAAATAAATATGAACGGATCTTAAAATAAAGTTCAAACCTTCAATCGAAAGCGAGCGATAACAAAAACTAACTAAAAAATACTTGAACTTTACAGAAATCAGAAATACTAATCTACTTTTCACGTTAACTGTACGGCCCTTGTTTTCAAATACAAAATGTAATTATCACTGCAGCATTTCAGCACCTTTATACATTTTGTGACAGTATCAAATTCTCACGTCATGTTCACAGCGCGCAGTAAAATTCTAAACACCCGACCACTGTTCAACTCAGCAATCCAACAGTTATCTTGTAAACTGAACCAACAGCTGTGGACCTAAAGTTCATTTTAGAGAATTCGCAATTTATTTCAGGATATAACATGTCATGCTTGATTAGTCACCGGTAATACCACACTGGTTCGATCCCCGTTCTCGTAGGGGAAATGTTTGGGCGGCTCGTGACAATTAGGGGAGTGAATCGCAGCTATAATTATAGTCGTCTGTAAAGAGGCTTAATGTACGTCTGGGAGTACTCGTAGTCAAGGGTATATTTATATGTTATACTAGTGATTCGCCCCGGCTTCACGTGGGTGTAAAAATTCAAAGGCAATGACTTCACATTGTTCATCTCTTTTTTCTAAATTACGCATAGTTTTTGTTATACAACTCGCTGATGGAACAAGCATTCGTCCCACCTGCTGAACTATCGCCTATAACAAAGCATTGTCTTACAGGTCACCCAGCTGGATTGCTATAAGATGTCTTGGTATACATAATTTAATATATAATAACAGTATACTGGGTGGGGCCCTTGACGGCATTAAATAAAACCACGCATACTCGGAGTCGTATTTTCAGATTTTAGAGATAGCTTTTACATCAGAAGCTTGAAGATTTATCGAGTAATCGATGCGTTTTCAATAAATAAGGTCACGCCATCACAATTATTATTGAAGACATCGTTTAATTAATTGTAAGTTTTGTAAACTTCAGTTTTAATATATAAATAAATAAATGTATAATGTATCACGCGTGAACGATTGGACCGATTTGTCTGAAAATTGGTGGCGAGGTAGCTTAGAACCAGGAGACCGACATAGAATAGTAGGTACTTTTTACGCCGAAAAGGTACCGGGAACGAGGCGAGCGAAGCCACGGGCAGCCGCTAGTTGTTTATAAAAAAGTGGAACTCATTATTGTCAATACGAATCTTCATCCGTCGTTTTGCGGAGTAGTATCCAATATGCTGCGTGAATTGTTTGAAACGCTCTGACATTTCCAATTTCCGTCTGCAAAAGGATGTCTGTAATCTTGCTGAGATAATTCTACGCTCACAGAAACTTGTACTGACAGCATCGGTTACTGATGGCTATCATGGTAATGTAATTATTTCAGTTAGTATCTAAACTGCTTCTGCAGCTGTTCGTTTAAATAAGAAATAACTAATAAGAACTTTATTTTCGGTCTAAAAATTAGCACAGCAGCAGATCCATGTATATAATGAAAATATTCCTTCAAATCTACTGCCTCACTTTGCTTCAAATAAAAATAATAATAAAATATAAAATTAAAATAACTTTGAATTCAAAAAATACAAACATAAAAGTAGCTATCTCTTTTTGTTGACGACTGTCCTAGCACCTTTAAAAAGTCATTACTTAACTCAATTTCCTTCGACGGGTTTGACTAGATGAATGACACTTTAATTTTTTTATCTTCACCTTAATCTGCCTACAGTTAAACTTATTAGAATTGTATGAGCTTATCTCTTGTGACGGCGTTTAAAAGGTTTTTGTCATGGCTTAGAATAATGCTGGGCCCAATAACTTTACGTGCCTTCCGTAACAAGGAAGCACAGAACACATTCACATACTCAAAATAAAGAACTTCGAGCCCATACAAAAAGCACAAAGCAGCTAAAAAGCTTCTAAAAGCTTAAATTTAAAAAAGAGACCGCAAATTCTTAGTTCTTGGATTACTAAATCCAAATATATTTTACCAATAAATGGCGTTTTTTTTAGCAATGTAAAAAGAATACTTCCTACTTAGTTTGCTAGTCCCTGCAATATTTTACATTATACCTTCAAAGTGTATTCAAGTCAAGTCTATGAATAACATCCTAATAATATTATACAAGGAGGAACTTGCGCATCCAAACTGTAGGCGGTGACCACCGGTATCCGTGACGTCACTTGTCTTGCCCACTGTAAGTGGCCACTGGAGTCAAGACGCTGTGCTGGCAAGTCTGGCAGCTTGCCAGACGCCGACTTTGCGTTCTGGACTCGAGTGCAATTGCGGTAGAGGAGGCACTATTACGGCAAGTCTTTGTTTTTGCGTCTCGACGTACTCAGCCTCACACACAAACCTCGAACACAAAAAGGAATGGTGTTTGAATGGGACTGTTATGTAGCTAATATCAGAAACGCAAAGAGCTGGAATGTTTTGCATTGCGAAATGTAAGAAAAAATCCTAGTCTCAAAATCCAATATAGCGGCAGAGTTGACTCTTCACCAGCACCAACCTTCAAACCAAAATAACGCTGATTCACGGCAGAAATAGGCATGGTAGTAGTACTTCCCCGGACGAGCTCTTCACAAAGAGCTCTACTACTAATAACTAAGACTACGGCTGACATCCCAAACCACTACACACATCTTAGATCTTTTGGTTCAAATGGATATTCAGATGGATAGCAGATCATTTGAGACATTCTCACATTTGTCTGTAGCTTTTTATCCCTATACATATACGTGACAGGTTACAAGCCCAACACCACAGAGAGCGTTAGACGTAATGCACAAGAAAAAAAAAATCAACATAACCTATAGGTATCATTAACTTCAAATGTTAAGCCAAACGTAATAAACAATTGCAGACTTGCTAAACTACAAATTCAGAGACAAAAGCTCTCCGCATTCAAAACAAAAATCCATCTTCATTAAACAAACAAGCCGGAATGATAAATGCGCATCTAAAGTAACACACCCAACGCTTAAATTGAAGTCAAATAGTGAGCCAGCAAGTTTGGGTCACAGCTTCTATCGAAATAACAGGAACAAAATACTAATAATATTTATTTCATTTATTCTAAAATACCTATCGTTCATGGGCTCGAGACCCTCTGTTAAGTTGATAGGGCTGAGCTAATTATATTAAAAAGGTCTAACAAAGAAATACGGTTTATCATTATTTAAATGATGATCACAGGTAAAGTTTGTTTTACAAAAGTAATTGATTCGAGTCACCGCAGTGTGATCTTTCCAACATTGGAACTGCCATAAAGCAAAAAAAAACTAAATGAATCATGAAAGCAGTAGTGCAAGTCAGAGACGGACTACAAACTGCAACCGCGTGCAACCGCTGTGGCCTCTATTCCAAGCGCCTCTGTTCGTATCTATGCGTCTCTGTTCTCTGCGGTTTGTCACAGACCTTAAAAAAAACTTGCTAAGACGTAAAGTACAAGGTATTTTTTTTTATTTACCTATAGGTACTCGATCTTATACACGACGAAGGTCTCCCTTTTGTTTTATAAAAATTGTTAAAGGTAACGCAATGTATTGAATGCCAGGATATATAATTATATGGAACAAACGGGTATTTATCGCTATTACCTTTATAAATTCCCGACGTTTCAACCGTGTTACAACAGCCGTGGTCGCGGGAAGACTGGAGTTCATTGGAGCTACCAATGAGCTCCAGAATAGAAGTGGAGGCAGTCGCAGTTGCAACTACCCTCACTTGGCACTTAGCTATACTGCATAACTGACCAAGCTGTCTCCGTCAAGCTACGGATCAAACTCGGGATCAAACCGATCTGCAGCCGGATGCCAATTAACGTGTTGACTGAACCTCGTTACGAATGGGCGAGTGCATCTCGCCGTGGACAAGCTCACTAACAATGTTATCGTTGCATTGTGGGTCAATCAACTTTGTTATAGGGTTAGGTGCATTGTCAACGGACTTTGTTATTGGCTTAGGACATCAGAGAATCGACGATACAGGTTCATTAGGCTTACCACAAGCTCGGTCAGGCTCTGTCTCTAGCTTTGGTTTTAAATATGTGTGAGTCCTCACCAGTGTATTATACTGTGTGTATGAAGTTTCAACGTCGGATTTATTTAGTCATTATTCACACAAACTCAAAACCAGAGCCAAAGACAGAGCTTATGGTAGGCCTACAGGCCCAGGAGGTTATTGAATCATCTCTTGTGAAGCATACTAAATCCAACGAACCCTTACAATACAATCTTGTTATTCATGTTGTATCAAAGAGTAATAGTACATTGTTACCTGAGTGTTGAAAGTCACGTTTTTTGAGTCCCGAGACGGGTTTGGCGCCAGAGCGTTAGCAAGGGCGCCAATGGAGCTTGAGGGACTTAAAAGACTTTCACCCGAGGTAAACACTGTGCTTTTCATTACGAATACAAGGAAAGTAAAAATAAAAACATGAAAGAAAAATTTGTGAAAATGAAGATTGAATTGCCGCCTTCCCGTTTTTTTTTTCTTTTTCTCTGGCGGGCCTTCGGCTTCGGCTCGCCAGCATTATTCAGCCATTATTTTCATTCTCATAATTTAAAAAATGGTAAATGTCAAATCTATGTTATTTTAAATAAATAGTTGAAGCTATATATTAATCAAGTAATTTAGAAGATATATTATTTATTTAATACTATCTTTATGTTATTTAAATTTAAATTTTACATTGCGCTTTCTTATTAGACTTTTTAAACTTCTTACCGTTGTAATGGGTTTCCAACCTACTTGCTGAATAAAAAGTTGGAATTTGGTTCAAGGACCTCCTTGCAGTTAGAAAGACTTTAGAAAGTTGGAACATGGTTGAATAAAATAGAACTTGTTTTTTTTATAATTTGACAGCTGTCAGTAGAAAGCGATTCTCCCTAGGGCTGAAAGTTTTACTTTCAATTAGGCCCCTCAGGCAACTTCAGACCTACTTTCAGAGTATGAGTAATGAAAAGTAGTTTACGTGCTTTTATTCTCTATTATTCTTTTAGCCTATTTTGAAAAGTCACTTATTATGCCAAATATTGGTGTGTAGATGCTGCATCTAACTTGGTAACATGGCCAATAGAAGCCTGTAAAATTTTGAAAAAAAAAAATTGTTCTCTTCTGCTGATTATTAATTTCTACGATTATTTATTTATGATCAGATTCGAACCCACGATCTATAGATTGGAAAGCAATGCTGCTATCACTATACCTATCACCAGCTCAAGTACTGTACAGTACGAACCCGATTCAGTTACATTAACTGACGAAGCTCGTTTGAGAGACGTAGAGATTGATTACCAATTAGCAAAGCGCTAGTAACTAAATAGCATTTCCAATACGTACTCCATCTTGAATAGAAAATTAGCTTCGTAGTAAGATTGCTTATTGAATTAACTAGAATCAATACAGCAATATGCTCATGTAGCTATATTTGATGTGGAGGTTTCTAGGTATTCTAAAAGCAATTGGCTTTGGTGGAGAAATTCTCACGTCAGCAATTGCAACGTATACAACGCTTTACAGTAGATGAAAGGATGATCCATTAAGCTGAACGCATACCAAATAAATTATAGTTTAAAAAACTAAAAAAATAACGCTTTTATAACTGATTGAACTAAAAAGTTAAAAATAAAACTGTAATAATCAATTGAAAAATTTATATTATTGTACAAAAAAGCGTGGGGTGCTTTTTATAATAACTTCAGATATAATAAACTATTGATAAAATATTTACAACAATCAAAATCAAGCACCCCACGCTTTTTTTGTACAATAATATAAATTTTTCAATTGATTATTACAGTTTTATTTTTAACTTTTTAGTTCAATTAGTTATAAAAGCGTTATTTTTTTAGTTTTTTAAACAATAATTTATTTTTCACTTTTTTTTTTTCATTTTTTTTTATTTATTTTTTCATATTATTGCATTGTCATCGACCTTTGACAGGTGTGCAAAGTTCAAATCTGATCGTTCGAAGTAGGAGAAAATCGAGCTCAAAGAGGTCGGTTACATACATACATACATACATACATACATACAGGTGAAGCTAATAAAAGCGTTATAAAAACTTGGTCTACCAGAACATTTGTAATCCGCACCGAAAGTCTTTTGCCAGATACATTCGTACTTGACCCCATAGATGGTAAGAAAATTGACGAGGCGAAATCTTTCTTTATTATTATTATTAAATAACTAGCGGCCGCCTGCGGCTTCGCTCGTCCCGTTTCTGAAACGCCCCGTTCCCAATACGCCCCGATCCTGTTAGACCTCGTTCCCGTTACTTTTTCGGGATAAACATTATTTTATGTCCGTCTCCTGGCTATAAGCTACCTCTCCACCAATTTTCAGCCAAATCGTATATAATATATGATTTTTTCTACAAAAAAACGTTGACCCAAACAATAAATGTAAATAAACGACATCCTTAAACACACTTCACAGAGCAAAACAAAGTTCCGAGTTAAAAACCCTAGAAAACAACAAAAGAAAAATTATATTTAAAGCTTTTTTCCTCTGTAATGAGGCAGAGATGCATGAAGAGTCCTTCCATCTTTACTCAAAACCCTGAATTTGAAGATTCATTGTTTGTTTTATTTTTTATTTCCTGTCCATACTCTAATATTTATATTGGCATTTTATTTGGCTTAATTATTTACACAGGTGACCTATCCAGAATATTTGGATATAAGTGTGTCAATTTGTCAGTTTGTAAGTGTGTCAATTTTGTCACTACCCTTTCCGAGAACTAAATATGGCACTAAAAATATTATGTTTGAAGGAGCTAAACTTTATACCAATTTACCTAAAGCCATTAAAAAAATAGAATGTACAAATAGTTTTAAAAAGAAAGTCGCTTCACATGTGATTGAAAACGTTCCGATATAATATTCCTATATTAGTTTGCAGGTAGAAATGTAATCTTGTGTTGTTAAATGTACTTTTATTCTGTAACCTATATTTAGCCTGCTCACTGTATAACATTATTTTATAAGTTATCTTAAGTTGTCTTTTAAGTGAAATGTAATTATTTCTTAAGACAATAAATTCTCTAAACCGAATTTGGCTGCGCTGGTAATTAAATCCTATTTTATTTTCGAAATTGTTACCTACTTAGAATTTTCACCGACCTTATTATTTTCTGAAATTTTATTTGTCGTCTATTTTTTTTTTTTGCTTGTTTATTTTTCTGCTTTTAAAATAAAATGAGTTTTATAAGAGGTCGCCGAATACAGACGTTAGAAACCCTCAGATGTTTTTTTTTCTTTGTCTTGGGTCTTCAAAAGTACAGTACTGTCTGTAAAATATTTGAAGCGTAAGATGATAATTACTGCGGTGTTTTTAAGGACCCCTTAAAACTCCCTTTATTTTTTAAAGGACAAAACTGTAATGTGTCTAATGGAGGGCCTTTTAATTTTACATTAATTATTACGCCCCAACTTTCAACATTATTAAAAAAAGGCGATGTTTTTATCTTGGGAAAAAGCGAAGAGATTAGAGAACAATAAAAATATTTTTAAGACATTTTTATTTATGTACTTTGTTTTTCCCAACCCATACCGAGTTCAGGGTTGTTGAATTTAATGTCTGTTTGTTACACTTTTGGAGAGCTAAACGACTGGATTGAGGGGATTAGTACAGAACAATTCCACTTGGTTTTTCAAGATTCAAGTTTAATAATCCAATTTTACTCGCACTGCTTATTATAGGTATTGATGATGATTTATATAACACCTAATTTTTTTTACAGATACAAGGCATGTTATTATATAGTATTTTTAAGAACGCCACCTCGTAACAACACCTTGGACAAGGAAATGAATTCAGTCTTCCAAACGATTACACAACCCCATAACAGATGGCGTTGTTTTTAACATCAGAGTTCTACAAACTCGGCAGATGGCGCTGCGACACTTGAATATTTACATTCCCCTCAACAGATGGCACTGTTTTGCAAACTGAATTTGAACCCTGAACCTGATACTGGAAAAACCATTTCCCATGTTAAACATTCTGCATTCCTGTTTCTAAAAACATCAGTTAGATGGCGGAAAGATTTGGGATTTATTCAATTGAAAAAATATTGTTATGTAGATGCCAAAAAAATAAACTCTTCTCAATTATTTGGCTCAACTTTTAGAACCAGGATTTCAGACAAAATTTTCTTTAATTCAGTGCTCTTAGGAAAATCAGGGAGTTTTTAGATGGTGGCAAAGACTTGATGTTTTTTTTTATCACACTTGGACAGCATGCTGGATTTTGACACCTCTCAACAGATCGATAAGTAAGTATTCTTCTTCCAAGGCCAAGTAGGTATTGTTTCTCAATTTTTTTTATTTAAAGGTTTAATGTGATTTGACTGGCATCTCAGCTTAGTTGTTAGAAGCTCTGCCTTCTGCGCCGTAGGTCGTGGTTCGATCCCCACCGAGAACAAATATTTTTATGGTGAACACAGATGTTTGTTCTCTGTCTAGGTGTTATATTGCATTTTTATTTATGTAGGTATATATTTACAAAAAAATGTAAGTATCGTATAGAACAAGATCTGCTTAATAAAAATACCCCCAAATCAAGTGGAGCTTGTACTATGGGAACCAAAATAGCTGATATAATGCTTTTACTTATTTTTGTAAATATATACCATGAAAACAAAATAACACCCAGACAGAGAACAAATTATTCTCGGTAGGGATCGAACCCACGTCCTCCAGCTCAGAAGGCAAAGCTACTACCAACTGAGCTATAAAGACAGTATTAATATTTATTTATCCAGCTATCACACATTCGAGACATCTGACTTGATGTATCAAAGAGCATAGTTAATTCTATCATACAGCCGCGGTGCAGAGTATCTCAGGCAATCACATTGCAAGCAATTAAGCTAGCACTGAGATAGCCAACAACTCGATTAAAGTTGAAATACTACTGCTACTCTCCTCTTATAGCTGGAGGGCTCGAGATAGTTTTCTTACTTCGTTCAATCGTTTCAAAAGTATTTGCATAAGCTCTACAGTACCTAATCATGTTACAATATTTTTGAAAAATATATTTTTTTGTTTACTAATGTTTTTGTAAAACAACTTTATTAGCTTCAAGTTGAAGATTCATTATTTATTTTATTTTTTATTTGCTGTCCATACTCTAATATTTATATTGGCTTGGCTTAATTATTTACACAGGTGACCTATCCAGAATATTTGGATATAAGTGTGTCAATTTGGCTGCGCTGGTAACTCTTAAAATTACAAGAAATATAGATTAAATAATTACAATTTAGTAATGACTTTGAATGACAATACTTAAACGTAGAGTCCCTATTGTATATACTTAACCAGCTTACTTACAGTTTAAAGTACTAACAGCTTACAGCTTTGACAATCCACACAACACTATCTAGCCGAGCTTGTACTATATGGGAACCGGATAGCTGATAAAGTACTAATATTTTTTTTGTGTAATTACTTTTGGAATACAATATAACACCCAAACAGAGAGCAAACATCTGCGTTCACCACACAAATATTTGTTCTCTGTGGGGATCGTCCCTGCGACCTACGGCGCATGCAGAAGGTAGACAACCAACTGAGCTGAGAGGTCAGTCAAAGAAAGAATTTTTTTTTAGAGTCGTGCGAATGTTACCTTCAGCTCTTGAACCACAAAGCAACACTTCAGTAATAACTAGTCCGGCTTAACTGGTGGAGTGTAAGATATGACAATTCAGGTGCATATTGTATGAGTTAACGCGGCTTATGAAAGGCAAGAACAGTAGCTGAGTTTATATGCAAAGTTCCTGTCTATTCCACTTTAGCTACATAATTCATTGTGTTCTTGTGTAATAATTAATTACCTGGTCATGATTTTAGCTTCGCATGTATTGATCACGCTGGAAATTAACAGGTCGTATAAAGCTATGAGGAAAAGAGAAATAAGGCAAAATGTTGATGAATTGGTTCCCAAGATACAACAAAAGAAAGAGGGGGCGATAATTTAAAAGATGGGAGGACCAGATAAAGTATACTGCAGGGAAAACATGGACGCGGATAGCGAGAGATAGAGAGAAGTAGAAGAGTTTGGAGGAGGCCTTTGCCAAAAAAGGGCAAACAGATAGTGACAGTGTGGATGTCGTAGTGTAAAATAAAATTTAGTTATAAAAAAAATAAATAAATAAAGCTGTGAGGATGGTTCATAGCTTATACAGGATGTTTTTTATGATAAAGGCGGTGATGGCCAACTCCGTAACCACGAGAGTTAGGGAAAAGTCGTAAAAGGATACATGCCCATGATTCTTTCATCCATGATTTTTATGAAAACAATAACAGCATTTTTACTTTCAATTTTTTTTTAATCTTTTACCTACTTTTGACGGATATGGACCTGAATGATTTTTCAAAAAAATTTACACCCTGTATTATTGAACCAATCGTTTAAGAGCGAGTCGAGTAAACCAGGCGGACGGAAAATAGGTATTTACTGCGGCTCGCTAGTTGTGTGCGTACTCACGCACACAATGATAGGTTCGCTCGACGCCGTTTACACCTAGTGTGGCAAAAGTAGGTAACCCATGATTTGAAAAAAATGTTGTTTGGTTGAGTGACTTATAGAGACGAAATTTTGTTTACGTTATGCCAGAAAGTAAAATTCATCTCTCTAAAAAAAACAATCTGAGGTCAGTTTACAAAATAATTACATTTTCATTTCACTTTTCTTTTAGGTTTTTTAATACCTAATAGTAATAAATAATAAATATTGTGCACAATCCACTCCACACTATTTAGCCTCAAACCAAGCAGAGTTTATACTATAGGAACCAGACAGCTGATATATAATACTTAGCATATAATTTTTTTTTTTTTAATACATACTTAAAATACAATATAACACCCAGACAGAGAACAAACATTTGTATTCACCAAACAAATGTTTCTTCTCCGTGGGGATCGAACCCACGACCTACAGCGTAGAAGGCAGAGCTACTACTAACTAAGCTGAGAGGCCAGGTTTTCGTTTCATTTTCAACTATATTTGCATATTTGTGAATAATATTTTTGGTGGTAAGTTCATACCCCGCTAAGCAGCAAAAGCTGAGCCAGGGCCTATTTGGCATAACATGTACCTAGCGCGGGACGTAGTTGTTTTTTTTTATTATGTGCTAAGATAGCAAGTAATTACTCAATTATTTGTGTTAGAATTTTTTGTTCATATTTTAGTTTTGATTTTGTCAATGTTCCGTTCTGTGTACCTATGTTATGTTAAATAAATTTTCTTTCTTTCATACTTTCATTCATTTTGGATCCAAGATGGCAGCTTCATTTTTATCCTAAATAAATGATAATTATGGGTATCGATTTAGAGGTTGTTGGGGGCTCTGATTGTGGATTAGACATTCATTTTTGAATCCAAGATGGCGGATTCTTTTTTTTTCATAAATATTTGATATGGGTATCGTTTAATGGGTTTTTGGGGGTGCTGATTCCGAATCTGCCATTCATTTTTGAATCCAAGATGGCGGATTCTTATTTTTTCTTAAATATTTGATATGGGTATCGTTTTATGGGTTTTTGGGGGTGCTGATTTTGAATCTGGCATTCATTTTTGATTCCAAGATGGCGGATTCTTTTTTTTCTTAAATATTTGATATGGGCATCGTTTTATGGGTTTTTGGGGGCGCTGGTTCCGAATATGCCATTCATTTTTGATTCCAAGATGGCGGATGTTTTTTTTCTTAAATATTTGATATAGGTATCGTTTTATGGGTTTTTGGGGGTGCTGATTTTGAATCTGCCATTCATTTTTGATTCCGAGATGGCGGATGTTTTTTTTTCTTAAATTTTGATATGGGTATCGTTTTATGGGTTTTTGGGGGCGCTGGTTCCGAATATGCCATTCATTTTTGATTGAAAATGAATGCCAGATTCAAAATCAGCATACCTTACTTAAATGAACCTTACTTTCAAAAGTTTAAAATTCTTACGCTGACCTCAATATACATATTGGAAATAAGTAAATTTGTTAGGAAGTACCCAAACTTATACAAGAAACTGAGCGATCTTCCCAGACGGCATGCCCTGCGATCTGGAAGAGACAAATTAATCGCACCACCGTCAAAGCTCGCTATGCATAGTAATGGTCCTTTCAAAATGTCCATTAAAATTTATAATAAGTTACCAGATGACATTACAAAATCACAAACTGACTCCATATTTGTAAAAAAATTAAAATCATATTTAATTGACAAGTGCTATTACGAATTAAATGAATTTTTGACATAAATAATAATTTTATACCCACTCGTACATATACTTAACTTACCAAATTAATTAAATCCAATGTATCCCTACTACCTATTACTATTAATAAAACGACACGTAATTAAAACTAGTATAAATATTACACAAAAAAAAAAAAAAAAAAAAAAAAAAACCTCGGTCTGCCAACCTCTTACTATTGTAGTGTCCTAAAGGGGCTCACATGTGCTACTTACCACTGTTTGTAAAATTAACACCTCACTTACCATGTGTTTACAATAAATCTATTGAGTATTGAGTATTGAAAAGAATCCGCCATCTTGGATTCAAAAATGAATGGCATATTCGGAACCAGCGCCCCCAAAAACCCATAAAACGATACCCATATCAAATATATAAGAAAAAAAAAACATCCGCCATCTTGGAATCAAAAATGAATGGCATATTCGGAACCAGCGCCCCCAAAAACCCATAAAACGATACCCATATCAAATATTTAAGAAAAAAAAACATCCGCCATCTTGTAATCAAAAATGAATGGCATATTCGGAACCAGCGCCCCCAAAAACCCATAAAACGATACCCATATCAAATATTTAAGAAAAAAAAAGAATCCGCCATCTTGGATTCAAAAATGAATGCCAGATTCAAAATCAGCACCCCCAAAAACCCATAAAACGATACCCATATCAAATATTTAAGAAAAAAAAGAATCCGCCATCTTGGATTCAAAAAAGAATGGCATATTCGGAACCAGCGCCCCCAAAAACCCATAAAACGATACCCATATCAAATATTTAAGAAAAAAAAAGAATCCGCCATCATGGATTCAAAAATGAATGGCAGATTCAAAATCAGCGCCCCCAAAAACCCATAAAACGATACCCATATCAATAAATTAATGGCATATTCGGAGCCAGCGCCCCCAAAACCCCATATCAAAAGTTTATGACAAAAAAAATCCACCATCTTGGATTAAAAAATTAATGGCAGATTCGGAACCAGCGCCCTCAAAAACCTATAAAACGATACCAATATCAAATATAAAAAAAATGAATCCGCCATCTTGGATTAAAAAATGAATGGCATATTCGGAGTCAGCGCCCCCAAAACCCCATAATTATCAAAAATTTATGACAAAAAAAGAATCCGCCATCTTGGATTAAAAAATGAATGGCAGATTCGGAACCAGCGCCCTCGAAAACTTATTAAACGATACCAATATCAAATATAAAAAAAAATGAATCCGCCATCTTGGGTTTTCGATTCGCAATCAGCCTGACCAAAAAAACTTGGAACAATACCAACATCAAATTTGAAATACGAAAATAATCTATACCTACATATTTTTACATATTTATATTTTTATCGATTTTTTTTTCTGGAACAGAGCGCCACTTTTCTTCTTAGAATATCTTTCTTTTCGCTTTCCCATTGTTCCATAAACAGAGTAAATATTTATAGGTACATCACATTTTTTTGAGCAATAAAAAGCATAGATAATAAAAAATGGCTTACCTCACTTTACCTGTTTGCAGCTGTGTGTACATACACATAAGATCGCGTTTGCTAGTTGGCTCGCGTCGCCTCGCAAAGAGACGTGCTCCCACTCTGAGCTCTCGTGGTGGACTGAATTTCCGCGAGCGTTCGTCGCGTATATATTCAACTTCGCGCGTCCATAGTAAATTTGTATGGCGGATTTGAGATGCTTTTTTAAAAAATTCATAACTAAATAACTAAATGATTTATTAAAAATCGAAAAAGGACTAATTGTAGACTAAACATTTGAGATTAATTCGAATTAAAGTTTGTTCATAAAATCAACAGTGTAACATGACATTTTTTAATAACGCCGACATACGATTTGTCAAATTTTACCTATCTGTGTTTATTTAATTATAGATAAATATTTTTTTTTGTTACGGAATAATTGTCAATACGTTCAGTCTGGTACTTTATACAAAGTTTTAGATTCATTATTGCAAGTATATTCATAATATCGATTTAACCGTGACTATCGTTTTCAACTATTTTGCACGACTCGCTCTTAAGTTCATAAGGATCAATGTTTGCTAATTAATGTTTTAATGCCTCCATTTTGAAAACCCTTTCGTGCATGGCCTGGGGTCATGTTTTTAGAAGGTGAAGACTAAGAAAAGCAAAGTTAGCACATGGACAAATTCTCATAGCTAAAGTTTTCGTATGAGATTAATGTCGTAAACTAAATGAGTCAACTTACCCTTACCTGGATAAACTATGGCAATTTGACGTCTAGACATCGCATGCATACGAAAACATGAGTCACTTTATGCATGTTATTAATTTGAAGTGTCTCATTATTGAAGCAAGGTAATGTTTATGTTTCAGTAGCAGTAGACTTCTTTGTGAAGTGCTCGTCCAGGAAAGTACTACCACCAATGCCTATTTCTGCAGTGAAGTAGCATTACTGTGTTTGGTTTGAAAGGTGTGGGTGCGGGTGATATTACTGGCACGTGAGGCTGAACATCTGTGTGGCTCAAGTTGATGGACGCAGGGCAGTGCATCGTAGGGCACGTTCGTGACGTACGTGACCTACAAGGCAATTCTTTGTTATAGGCGATGGTTACCACTAAATATCAGGTGATGGGCCATGTGCTTGCACCAACAGCTCTAGTAGTTTAAAAAAATGGGTACTATGAGATAGTACTCATTACCTTGACTAAACTTACTAAAGCTCAGGTTCCTTGAGGTTGAAACTTTTGAGTAGATTTCCTTTATACAGATCCAACATTTTTAACTTCAAAACCGGTTTCTTTCATTGTTTCATACTTAACGTAGAAAAATCTGCAATTAAATAGAGGCATACTCGTAATACGTCTTTCAAAATATCTCACTCATGATCAGCTTTAAACTTACACGGATTACATCCAATGATGGAAAACTTCTTGCTAAATAAACAAACCATACGGCACTAAAAAAATCCGCAAAGAAAAGTGTGTGAAGGAAGTCACACACGGTCTGCGTAGGAACGCCAAAAGCGTCGAATTCACGCAGAGAATGAAAGAGGAATCGTAAAAGGCTTTGGGATTGAGAATGCTGAATCATCGCGGTGTCGAGTGGCGACGCTTCGCTTCACTAGTGATGACGTGCAATAACGAGCTAGGGATGGGAACATGTCGATTTCATTTGGGCTGTCGGTTTTACGAGCTAAGACAGCATTTTAACGTATTTTTTTTTAGTTATCGTCCAACTGGTGCGCATCTATCTTTCCCGTTTTCCACACTTCTCGATATTTTGGTAGTTTCATAATTTTTTATTCATTGCGTCAGTAGCTTATTTTTACGCTGGAAGCTTTCATAGAAGTTATTTGTAGTGATGTCATTCTGTGCTTACGGAAGAGCTAAAAAGTTAATAAACAGACTGCCTTCACAGCTCAGTTGGTAATAGCGCCTTCTGCGCCTTCGTTGGAGGGCGTGGGTTCGACCCCACCGAAAAAAATATTTTGTGTGATGAACGTATTTGATGTTCGTTCTCTGACGGGGTGTTATATTGAACAAAGCCCAAAATTAAGCAGAGCTTGTACCTTATGAACCGTCTCAAAGTACACATGTAATCCCGTACAAGCCCTGCTTAATTTGGGTCTACTTAGTGTCGTGTGAATTGTTCAGAATGCTTATTAGAGCTGAAAAAACTATGCTAACAGTATGCCCGTATCTAGTATTATCTACGAAACACATTGAACAAGCTTTCAAATTAAAAAAAGTAAAAAACTTCGATAGCCTCTTAAGTCTACATCCTTACCCACAAGAACTAGTGCCTAATCTTGCGCGGGATCTCAAAAGGAGCCCTGAAAGAGCACGGTGCCTGCCTGATGAAAACCAAGCTCAAGTGACGCCCAGCCCTTTAATATTCACCCCATGCTTTGTCCCTAACGATTGACGAAAATCGTCGCTAGTGTGAGAAGCCTCGAGCAAGCCACCGCTCTGTTTGCGTAGGACAGTGTACAAGGTGTCACTATGTAATTCGGGGATGTTTATGATACAGCTGCTGGTTTAGACGTAAGAAGTGGGGTCGGTTATCATAAGCTTTTTGTATGATCAGCAAATGTTTGCTGAAGCAATAATAAATATTGTGGACCGTCAATACTAAGCAAATATCGATAGCGAGTAAAGAGACATTCGGTGTCCAGGCTCTCCACAATGAGGTGTAAGTTGGTAGGTAGCTATCGCATACCCTCCGCATCAGGGACGCAGATCTTTTGCGTATGTATACCGATGGCTATAAAGTTATATATTTTACTAGCAATCCGCCCCTGCTTCGCACGGGTCGCTAGTAGAAAATAGCGTGATGTTATATAGCCCATAGCCTTCCTCGATAAATGGACTAAACAAAACAAACATATATTTTCAATTCGGACCAGCAGCAGTTCCCGAGATTAACACGTCCAACCAAGCAAACAATCATCAAACTCTTCAGCTTATATTTGGAGAACATATAGATTTTATTTAATTTATTATTTATTGTTTCTGTGTTTATTTTCCTACGTAATAAGGACTCTGAAATCACTTCAGTTATAAACCAGTGCATCAGCTGGTGACCTATGTCCGAGTTTAGTAAAATTATGATGACCCCAGTTTCCTATTCAAGAAAATCTGCAACAAGCAACGGCAGTGGTTTCCAAACTAAAGCAAATTGGCCAAATTGGGAGCGTTTTGTGGCCTTAAGCCTCCGCTATACGCTGGTCTAAAAACAAAACACGACCGGAAAGTTGGAAAAATTTAAAATAAAGATGGCGTTGCCTGACCTGAGCTGTGAATTCATGTATTTGATACCAACTATTACTTATTCTGTGCTTGGGTCTGACATTTGTCACGACATTACAATGTGTTGATTAGAATACGCTTCGTTAGACAAAAACACAGACAGATATTCAGTAAATAAATATAACCCAATTGTTATGTTAGCTGATTCCCGTCGCAGAGTTTCCATTGCATATTTTTCATCCAGGATTGGTGATAACAATGGCAAGCTGTGCGGTATTTTTTAAACTACCACGAACGCTACATTTTAAATCTAACTTATATAGTAGTGTAGTAGTAGTAGTCTAATTTATATAGTATAACAAGCAAATAGCCCCAGATTTAATAAAAGAAACCTTCCACCAAGAGAGATTTTCCTTATATTATGCAAAACCAGAGTGAGTTGCAAGTTCATAAATGTCGGTAGTCGGTGAATGAACACTTGTATTTTTTAAAGGTAAAAAACGGAACCCTTATAAATTCGTCATGTCTGTCTGTCTGTCCATCCGTATGTCACAGTCACTTTTTTTCAAAAAAATTAAATGAAATGAAAAGAAATAATTTATTTGCTTGAAGTATGGTACTTACAAAACTGTAAAAGCTATATGTACTGATGAAACTTGGTAAATAGATGTATTCTGTAAACCGCATTATGATTTTTATACTTAGAACTGACACTCAAAAAATATTTTTTCATAAAACTTATGAGTTTTCTTAACATTAAGTAAAAGATTATTAAACCAGTTAAGTATTTACGACAGAGATGCGTTAACGTCATCGTAATTAGCCTTCTATCTATCGACTTTAAAAATTAATGAGGTATCGTCAGCAAATAGTACTGTTTCACATAGTTTTTTAACCAAAAAAGGAAGGTCATTTACGTACACTAGAAACAAGAAAGGACCTAATATCGAACCTTGTGGCACCCTTAAGTCAATAACTGACCCAAAAGATCTCTCACCGCCCACATCAACTTTAAGGATTCTATCAGTCAAGTACGATTGTAATAAGTCAATGGAGCGATTTAGAATACCGTAATGTTTAAGTTTAGATATTAAGAGGGTGACGGACGCAGCTCGCAACTTCAATTCGAGGCGCGGGCAAAAATTGCTCCGAATATAGCTATCTCTATTCATTTGATGCGGGCGCCACGGAATATATAATAGTAGTATACACACACAGGCGCTCGTGTGACGTGCTACTTCTATACGTGAATCCAACCATAGTGCCGCGCTTGTGCGTGTGCGTCAGCCACTGATAACGATTTTTATGCATTGCCTAATTTCGTCAACGTTACTAACACCCGTTTTCACTAAACCTAGGCGACGCCTAAATCGGATGCCTAAATATTAACGGGCCGACGTACACAGCTCGCAACTTCAATTCGAGGCGTGAGCAAAAACTGCTCCGAATATAGCTATCTCTATTCATTTGATGCGGGCGCCACGGAATATATAATAGTAGTATACACACACAGGCGCTCGTGTGACGCGCTACTTCTATACGTGAATCCAACCATAGTGCCGCGCTTGTGCGTGTGCGTCAGCCACTGCTAACGATTTTTATGCATTGCCTAATTTCGTCAACGTTACTAAGCGTCAGATAGGCTAGTGGCTAGGGCGTGCGGATTCACACTGAGAGGACGAGGTGGGCGGGAGTTCAAATCTGGTCAAAGAGAGTTGACTTTTTGCACCCTACAATTTTATGTTTTTACTAGCTGTCACCCGCGACTTCGTCCGCGTGGTTAGTATAAAGTCATAGTTTGAGTTCGTTTAAAAGAAACTATTTTATGGTGGAAAGCGGACAACTATTGATATGTTTTCACTGTTTTTTGCGTATTTTTTTAGAGTTATTTTTTGTAAATTTGCCTTAGTGGCTAAGTTGGGTTATGTATGCGTTGGTTTTACATGACCAAGTGCTGGTTACCTTAGTTTTGAGTTTGCATTCAAAACTATATAAAGTGTGTTCGAAAGATGGTAAATGCTGTTGTAGCCGATTTTTTTCAGCTGTGTTTAGTTTTGGTATGATAGGTGCTTCCCGCAATTTTGTCTTAGTGGTTATCATGGGGTTTTTTGTAAACCTTTGTGTGTATTCAAACCTGGTGACAGATGCTGCGGTAGCAGAATTTTTTAAATGTTTTTTTGCGTATTTTGTAAAGCTCTTTTTCGTGATTTTGTTTTAGTGGCTAATTTGGGCTATCGTATTCGTTGGTGTACAATTGAATCTTGTTTTTTTAGTTTGACATGATCAAATGCAAGTTACCATCGTTTTGAGCTTGTACTTTAGAGTGTATTTGAATTTGAAGGTGAGTGCTGTTGTAGCCGTTTTTTTTCAGCGGTGTTTAGTTTAAGTATGATAGATGATTCCCGCGATTTTGTCTTGGTGGTTATCATCGGTTTTTTTGTAAACATTTGTGTGTATTAAAACCTGGTGACAAATGCTGCGGTAGCTGAAAATTTTTTAATGTTTTTTTTTGCGTATTTTGTAAAGCTATTTTTTGTGATTTTATGTTATATTAGTGGCTAATTTGGGGTTTCATATGCATGTTGGTGTATAATCGAATTTGAATTTTTAATTTGACATGACCAACTGCTGGTTATCATAGTTTTGAGCATGTACTTTAGAGTGTCTTTGAATTTGAAGGCGAGTGTTGTTGTAGCCGATTTCTTTCAGAGGTGTTTAGTTTAGGTATGATAGATAATTCCCGCAATTTTGTCTAAGTCGTTATCTTTGGTTTTATAGTAAACCTTTGTGTGTATTCAAACCTGGTTACAGATGCTGCGGTAGCTGAATTTTTTTTAATGTTTTTTTTGCGTATTTTGTAAAGCTCGTTTTCGTGATTTGTTTTAGTGGCTAATTTGGGCTATCGTATTCGTTGGTGTATGATCGAATCTGGTTTTTTTAGTTTGACATGATCAAATGCAAGTTACCATAGTTTTGAGCTTGTACTTTAGAGTGTATTTGAATTTGAAGGCGAGTTCTGTTGTAGCTGTTTTTTTTCAGCGGTGTTTAGTTTAAGTATGATAGATGATTCCCGCAATTTTGTCTTGGTGGTTATCATCGGTTTTTTTGTAAACATTTGTGTGTATTTAAACCTGGTGACAAATGCTGCGGTAGCTGAAAATTTTTAATGTTTTTTTTTGCGTATTTTGTAAAGCTATTTTTTGTGATTTTATGTTATATTAGTGGCTAATTTTGGGTTGCGTATGCGTGTTGGTGTATAATCGAATCAATTTTTTTAATTTGACGTGACCAACTGCTGGTTACCATAGTTTAGAGCATGTACTTTAGAGTTTATTTGAATTTGAAGGCGAGTGCTGTTGTAGCCGATTTTTTTCAGCGGTGTTTAGCTTAAGTATGATAGATGATTCCCGCAATTTTGTCTAAGTGATTATCATTGTTTTTTTTGTAAACTTTTGTGTGTATTCAAACCTGGTGACAGATGCTGCGGTAGCTGAAAATTTTTTAATGGTTTTTTTTGCGTATTTTGTAAAGCAATTTTTTGTGATTTTATGTTGTATTAGTGGCTAATTTAGGGTTTCGTATGCGTGTTGGTGTATAATCGAATCAGATTTTTTTAATTTGACATGACCAGCTGGTTACCATAGTTTTGAGCATGTTCTTTAGCCATTTTTTGAAGCGGTGCGGTGTTTAGTTTCGGTATTATAGGTGTTTTCCGCGATTTTGTCTTAGTGGTTACGGTGGGGTTTATGTAAACTTTTGTGTGTATTCAAATTTGGTGACAGAAGCTGCGGTAGTAGATTTTTTTTACTGTTTTTTTGCGTATTTTGTAAAGCAATTTTTTGTGATTTTTCTTTAAACTATTTTTCCCTTTTTTCTTCTTTTAGGGAAATAATTTTCCTATTTTCTTTCTTAGTGCACCTTTGCTCTATAAGAGGAACACATCTTCCAAGTTTCATGCTTCTAGGACTAATGGTTTAGGCTGTGTGTTGATTTTTCTTTAAACCTTTTTTCCCCTTTTTCTCCTCTTCGGGAAATAATTTTCCAATTTCCTTTCTTAGTACACCTCTACGCTATAAGAGGAACATACCCTCCAAGTTTCATGCTTCTAGGACTAAAGGTTTAGGCTGTGCGTTGATTGTCAGTCAGTCAGTGAGTCAGTCAGTCAGTCAGTAACGAAAGAGTTTTATATATTTAGAAGATTTTTTGTGGCTGCATTACCTGACTAACCCTCTAAGCTTATTGCTTGCTTGTTTCGCTTTTCTAGTATTCAATAAGCAAGGATTGGTCATGCTCTGAATGCAAGAATAAAGTGAAAAAAAAAACAACATTCCTGAACCGATAAAGAACCTTCAGAGTAGCTATTTACGCACTTAGAAAAGACACCAGGAAATTCTCTAACATGATACGAGTGAGTTTATTCATCAGGTAGGGTTTGTGCGGGTTCTGGACCAAATTGAAGAAGAGTAAAGAGAACCATTGACTCCGAGTTGAGTTGAGAGAGCCATTGACCCCGGCGCGGAGCGATGGAGTTGTGGTTGATGACGTTCCAGTAGAGGATGATGGGTGGGAGTCCGCTCAACATCAGGTGTGGTGTGGTTTGCTTGACCTCATTGGCCTAGTGGTTGGAGGGTGCGGGTTCAAAATCAGTGATAACGTTACAGTAATAGATGATGGGTGGGTATCCGCTCTACGTCAGGTGGGGTGTGGTTCGCCAGACCTCATCGGCCTAGCGGTTGGGGGGCGTGGGTTCAAAACCAGTCATGACGTTACAGTTGAAGATCATGGGTGGAGGTCCGCTCAACATCAGGTGGGGTGTGGTTCGCCAGACCTCATCGATCACACACACACAGCAATAAAAAACACGCAAAGCGGCTCACTTACCAAAGTACAGAAAGTCTAATAATGTGACTGCATTTAAAAATATACTTTATTCGTTGAGCAATTAGGTTGCTTTTATTCTGCTTATTTACATTCGCAAAACCAACGATTGCGAACATCGACCTACAATTACATGGACCTCGGCTTTCGCACAAAACTCGCGAAAAAAGTGTACCAAGCTAACCTACTATAGGTGGATACTTATATAATGATTATAAACAAACTGAAAAAAATATTATTTATGTCTTATCACAATTACTATATAGAACTCAATTTTGATTGCATGAAGCAACTTCTAGTGAACGTTACAGAAATTTTTCCAAGTCTTTTTATCAATATTTCCACCAGACGTTGAGCAGTACTCTGTTTATTGAGCTCCAGTTATATAAAGAAAAACTATTTTGTTAAAGTATTTCTCAGTCTTTTTATCAATATTTCCACCAGACGTTGAGCGGTACTCTGTTTATTGAGCTCCAGTTATATAAAAAAAAAACTATTTTGTTCAAGTATTTCTCAGTCCTTTTATCAATATTTCCACCGGACGTTGAGTGGTAGCAGTTTTTAGGGTTCCGTAGCCAAATGGCAAAAACGGAACCCTTATAGATTCGTCATGTCTGTCTGTCTGTCTGTCTGTCTGTCTGTCTGTCTGTCTGTCCGGCCGTGTCACAGCCATTTTTCTTCGAAACCATAAAAGCTAGACTGATGAAACTTGGTGAGTAGATGTATTCTGTGAACCGCATTAAAGTTTTTACACAAAAATAGAAAAAAATCTATAAATTTTGGGGGTCCCCATACTTGAAACTGAAACTCAAAAAATTTTTTTTCATCAAACCCATATGTGTGGGGTATCTATGGATAGGTCTTTAAAAATTATGTTGAGGTTTCTAATATCGTTTTTTTCTAAAACTATAAATTTGGGGGTCCCCATACTTGAAACTGAAACTCAAAATTTTTTTTTTCATCAAACCCATACGTGTGGGGTATCTATGGATAGGTCTTCAAAAATGATGTTGAGGTTTCTAATATCGTTTTTTTCTAAACTGAATAGTTTGCGCGAGAGACACTTCCAAAGTAGAAAAAAGTTGGTCCCCCCCCCTCTAACTTCTAAAATAAGAGAATGATAAATCCAAAAAAAATATATGTTGTACATTACTATGTAAACTTCCAACGATATTTAGTTTGAACGAGATCAAGTCAGTAGTTTTTTTTTATACGTCATAAATCGTAAACCGCAATTTACCTTTCGACGAACTACAAAAACCTTTATATTATGTTAATTGATGCTACGGAACCCTTCATGGGCGAGTCCGACTCGCACTTGGCTGCTTTGTTTGAACTACAAATAAATAAAGAAAAAAAATAATTTGTTGTAATTTTTCTTAGACCTTTTATCAATACTTCATATACAGGGTGGAATTTTGTAATGCCACCTGGAGGGAAAGTACTCTTAATACTCCAGATAGAAAATTTTACTCACAGGAAACATTCCTTTATTTTTGAATAGAAAGCAAACTGCATTCAAAGTTTTTCGAAAATTCTCTCACACCCGGGAATTGAACCGGCTTAAATCAGAAAAATTATACCTTGTACTTTTATTGCATCGATCGTTAGTCAATTATAAGGATGAAATCTCTCTAACAAACATGATAAATTAAATGAAAGAAAAACCAGGAAATCTTAAATTAATTTAATTATTTACAAAAAATGGATAACTAACTAGTTACTTGAAATTAGTTGCTTGAAATGGGCTCCATTCTCTTGGATACACAAATTTATTCTTTTAACGCATTCATTTCTTTAGAAGAATAAATTTATTCCTTTCAAAAAAAAAATTAATTTAAAAATTATTTTATTTTTAATTTTAGAAATTGCTTTCTATCCAAAAATAAAGGAATGTTTCCTTTGAGTAAAATTTTCTATCTGCAGTATTAAGAGTACTTTCCCTCCAGGTGGCATTACAAAATTCCACCCTGTATAGAAATTAATGGTTCATAATTTGTTTTAGTCGAAATGTTGGCTTTTTTCGAAATTTCGGCAGACTTTTTGACCTAGTGCTGCACCTTAATTTCGTTTACCCAACCTACAACCTACCTAGGTACTTAGTATTTCCCATCTTCACTTAGTACCCTTCCTAAACTAACAATTATCAAATATCTAAGCACTAGCTGTGCCCGCGACTTCGTCCGCCTGGAATAGTGATTGGGTAGCATTTATAACTTCCAACGAAAGAAATCTGTATTCGAGTGCATGTGGCACAGTCAGGGTCGGGCAGACGACGGGTAAGCACAGTTAGGCATATTTCCCCCCCATTTTTTTCTTGTCGCAAGCTTAAATAAAACATTTACATAAACCTTACATATTTCCATGCAAACTTTCAAGAATAGTCTTATTGTTATTTTACACCCTTTGTAATACATTAATTTGTGGGGAAGTAGAAGAGAAGACAGCCGCGACTGATACACACAGTGTGCACAGTCGAACGGGACCTGGCTTGCCAGATTTCTGTCAGACGTCCGAACGCTCAAGGTTACGTCCGCGGCTTACATCCGATAGTTTGCACACTTCAGTGTACATTCAATAGCTAGATATCTATCAATCAGTCGCGGCTGTCAGCCGCGTCCGCCTAATATGTTCCCAGCTTAAATATCGATCTTTTCAATCCATCGACGCTTATGACTATCTGCCACTGGCAACACTGGTCGGCAATCAGTCAGTCATAAGGACTTGGCGAAAAGACTTTGCATCCCCGCCAGCACAAAAAAAAAGTCAGTCAGTCACTTACACAAACAGAAATTTCTCGATCGAAAGCCGTCGCAATTGTACAAAAAAGTGTAATTCTCATGAAAAATGGTGTTTTCAATAAGTGTTTTGCAATAATACGTTGCATAAATGTCCTTTCTAATGATTTAACCTATCTGTGTACCAAATTTCATTGCAATTGGTGATTGGTGATCGTCGGAGTGTTTTGGTGTCAGAGTGAGACAGAAACATCAATGTGATGCTCTTTATAACATTTTAAAAGGTTTGTAAACCTTTTTTCACAATAAAAATTAGCCTATGTCCTTCCTCAGACCTTGAACTATCTGTGTACCAAATTTCATTTCAATAGGTTTAGTAGTTTTGGCGTGAAAGCCAGACAGAAGGACAGACAGACAGACAGACAGACAGAGTTACAAACGCATTTATAATATTAGTATGGATTATGTTTTATGCCAGTGTAGGTATTTAACTAGTCCGAAGTCCGAGCGATTCACACACACAACCGAAGTGTCCCGTGTGCTTCAAGCGTTTCCTCCCCCTGCACCCCGCCACCCGCACCGTGCGTGCGCGATAGCAATAGTAGCCGTTCGAAAATGCCATGAATTTGATCGTGTTCCGTAATACCAAAAATGATGACTGAAAACTTTTTGTATTCTTTACATAGTATTGTTATTCTGTAACTAGACAATATAAACTAGGTTCCTTAACAAAAAACACGTAAGATATTGTTGTTTTTAGTACGAAACCAATAGGTAGAAAACTTGATAAGTTTAGCATAAAAATGTGCAAAATGCGATTGGTGTTTATTTCATTTTAGGTAAGTAATTTGAAATAAAAACTGTTGAGGAACCTAGATAAATACTATGCAAATACAATTATTACAATAATATAGTGTAAATCTGTCTAAATTAGAAATCATTTTGGTATTCCGTTTGTATGAAAATTTTCCATACGTCAGCCCCTTAACTAGTTTTTTCGTGTGGGCGAGCTGCAAGCAGCTCGCGTGTCGGTGTGCTACTCCCAGTTTTACATTACACTTGCACTTGTAAAACCCCAAAATGTAGTAAAGAAAGTCCTAAGTAACCCTAAAAGTCGATCAGTGAATCAAGTTCCTCAGTGTAGTAAAACCCCAATCAAAGTCCTAAAGAACCCTAAAATTGTTTACATAATCAAGGTCCTAAGTGAAGTAAAATTCCAATTAAAGGCCTAAGGAACCCTAAAAGTTGTTTATTTTATCAAGTTCCTCAATGTAGTAAAACCCCAATCAAAGTCCTAAGGAACCCTAAAAATGTTAACATTATCAAGCTCCTAAGTGTAGTTGAAACTCCAATCAAAGTCCTAAGGAACCCTAAAAGTCGAACACTTAATCAAATTGCTCAATGTAGTAAAACCCCGCGAGCTGCAAGCAGCTCGCGTCCTCAATGCGTTCCCACAGGGGCGGAACCCTAAACCAAGTGAAGATCCAATCAAACACCTTAAAAAACCTAAAATTCAATCTCCAATCATAGTCCTCAGTCGAATGAACCGTTTGAACGACCTTAATCGGACGATTTTTGCAAAACCGGAAGTGGCACAGCCGCCATTTTGAATTTTGAACTCAGTCTAGTGAACATTTTTTCACACCCCTAAGACACCCTAAATTTCAGTAGGAGGGGGTTCTAAATTTCAGTAGGGTGGGCGTGGTCGCGTGGCGGCTCGCTTCGCTCGCCGCAACGTTCCCCCCGGGTTCAGGAGGAGGGGGTTCTGGGGGCTTGAGGGGGGGGTCACAGCACGGCTCGCTTCGCTCGCCGCGACGCTCCCCCCGGGTTCAGGAGGAGGGGGTTCTGGGGGGCTTAGGGGGGGGGGGGGGGTCACAGCACGGCTCGCTTTGCTCGCCGCACTGTTCCCCATTCGCTCGCCGCAATGCTCCACTCGAAAAAAAGGGTCAAAAATAATAAAGGAGTCTAGAGGGGGGAGGGGGGCAAAATTTATTTTGCTTTCAAAATAATCTCACCTTCCCTACATGACCCAAAAAAAAAGTCTTGCAAGTCACTCCGCTTGGAAGATACGAAAGGGAGGGGGTGAAAAAAGGGGCAAGAGGGGGGTGTTTTTTTTGTTTTTTCAATTCAGGAAGAAACCCTCTATACGAAACCCTAATCGAAAACCCCCTATCTCGACGGCATCCGGTAGCACTCACAAAAGGGGGGGTCCTGGGGGGCAAGGGGGGCAATTTTTTTTGTACAATAATATTCTTATCTTTTTTCTTCTCTTTCGTCTTCTCCCTTTTAATCTTTTTTTTTCTGAAAAGTAATATTTCATCAAAATCGGCTAAGCCGTTTTGTTTTATTGTTTGTTACTGCATACCTTCGTCATTTAATTTTATGATCCAATTTAGTAAATTTTTCTTTTATCTAAAAGGTTATACTTCCAGATCTGTATGTAAATCTAGTAAGTATAACTTAGTGCATAGAATTCATGCCTATGGAAATAAATAATAATAATAATAATAATAATGCTGGACAATTCACACAACATTATCTAGCCCCAAGCTAAGCAAAGCTTGTGTTATGGGTGCTAGATAACTGATATACATAATACATTACATGCATAGATAATTTTCATTTCAATTCATAAATGAATTGAAATGGAAATTATTTATGGGTGGCTTTAAGCTTTGCACTCATTTAGGCCTTCGGTGCTCATTGCGGTGGAGATCAGTGAAGCATTGTGAAATAACACTGTCTATTCGACTTATATTATTGTATTTTATCGGCATTTAAAAATATTAGGTATACCAAAGAGTTTCGACAACCCCAACTGACTCTTCAAAGTTCTGTCAAACGCAAAATCTTGGGAAACTCCTTGCTGCGTGTATAGAAATAGGCACATGTATTTTGGTATTTGGGTATTTGAGCGCACCGTGCATGAAGCCTTTGACAGAAAGTTCCAGAATTCGGGACATTACAGGCACCTCCAGATTTAAAAGACGGCAATCAAAAATACTCAAAACCCATGATATTATTGTTATGACTGGGCTCTCAGCTCATTTATTAGTAGCTCTGCCTTCTGCGCCATAGGTCGTGGGTTCGATCCCCACCGAGAACAAATATTTGTGTGGTGATCATAGATATTTGTTCTCCATCTGGATGTTATATTGTTTTCCAAGTACCTATGTTTTTACAAACAAAATGTATTTAAGTATTACATCAGCTATCTGGTTCCCATAATACTAACTCTGCTTAGTTTAGGGCTAGATAGTGTAGTGTAGATTGTCCATAATATATATATATATATATATATATATATACTTCCTTTTCATTGTAATGGGCTCCCAAACTCTTTGCAAAATCGACACTATTTTTATAAAGGCCTAAAATCGGCTACTAGTTTTTGAGTCTTCTTCTTGTCATGTCAATAGAAAATTAAAGCTGGTGTGGTGGATTATGAATGTGCCTCAAAAGTTTTGCTACTTCACGTTGGTTTCATTTATTGTTTTCCTTCACCGTTAGAGTGTACTGACATAGTGCACATAGGTTTTTTGGCAGATAAACTAATTTGTGCATGACGGGGTTTGAACACACGCCTTTAGAATCAAAAAGCGGGTCGCTACGACAATATAACCGGTGCTAAGCAACCAGAGCGCCCCTCCACCTAATGGACCGATGACATTCTAAAGATCGTGGGAAATCGGCAAATTGTTTTTTCATGGAAATGTATAAAGGAGGTCTATATCTAGCAGTGGACTTCTACTTACTGATGATGATGACGGAAAGCACTGGGTAGATAGGAAGATAGCTACTTATGCAACTACAAAAATGGAGGTATTTAACAAAAGCATTGCGCTTCGCTGGTCACGCACGATAGGAACGTGCCCTAGAATGTACTTGATAAGTTATATGCTACATAAAATATATACTTCTACAGGCTGATGATGATGTGAATACAGGTTATCGATCATAATGTACGATGAAGATGGTTTTATGTCATTTCGTTATACTGTGACAGTTTGTTTTATGTTACACTGTGGCAAATTTATAGTACCAGTAGTAGCTATGATTTAATCTAGGGTATATTTTACGTAGTCAGAGATGAAATGTCATGTCACGAAATTTGACATAGGTCCAACCTTCTTGGCCGCTCGGGCTGTACTGAGAAGTAAGTACAGAAACCTATCTATTTATATTTTTGAAAATTTTATTTTTTTATAAAAACTACGGCAACTAAGAAAAATGCAATAACATCAGGTTTTTACGTATTTATTAAGGTAAACGGGAACAAAACTTTCATTGCAATGGCTCTAACAGCAACGGAAAAAAACCATTTCAAATCCAAAAAAAATTGAGAGTTTTTGGCAAACTTTGCGTTCAATTTTATCGAACCCTGTGAGTTGAGGAGAATTTCTAGCCTAATCATAATTTTTTTACACCATTTAATTGTAATATTTTACAAAAAAAATAAATGGATTCGTCCATACAACGAAAAAAAATGCTACTTTACATTTTCGGTTTCACCTCATGTAGGCCCTTAACTGAACTTTGTTACACAAAAGTTTCACGGTGACCGAGCAATCTAAGTTGGCGATGTAACAACTTATCTCCGGCGCATTCTATTTTAGAGCTAGCTGGAAGAAATAATATATTTTTTTCTTTTTTTTACTACTTTGGGTCATGCTTCATTGAATAAAGTTAATAAAGCACAGGCTGATCTTGCATCAAAATGACAAAGCACCGTCCATTTTGACAGCTTATAGATTAGATTTGAGCATTGCGCACATTTAAACGTAAATTTTAACATTACGTACCATGTTTTCTGTCCGATTATCCATATGAGTTCTCGAAACAACCAAAACCAAATAAAATAATATTTTAAATGTTAATAAAACCAGTCATCAATCAAGCCACCACCGCGGCTGGTCTGAAAAATGGGGTATTTCATTAAATAAAATTGTGACCTCAGTTCAGGCACGCGACGCCAAATTGTAATTGCAACATTTAAATAGCATCAATCATCAGAATTCGCTAGATTTTGGCTATACGACGCGTTGAGGCAACGACCTATCGACCGCTTTAAATTCTATAAAACAGTTTAATTTAGACACACCATCTCTATAAAACTCTCAAATCTGAATCATAGTTCATAGTGTGGCAATGCCGTCAGCGTCTAGGAGACGCTTTCGTCTGGCACTGATTTGGATCAGTTGAGCTATCTCTAGATCGTTTGCAGTTAGCTCAACTGTTTCTTGTGTATTTTGTGCATTTTGTACGTTTCCTTGTGTAAATAAATGTAGGTATGTACTAGGTTAAATACAGGGTTATTTTCATTCGTTACTGATGTTTGTTCTCTGTCGGGGTGTTACTTTTTATCCCGTAAAAATAACAGTAAGTGAAAAAACTTCCAGGCGGGCGAAACTACGGGTAGCCGCTAGTTATTCCACCAATTACCACGACGTCAATGCTACTTACCACCTATTATTATTATGTGCCCTCCGGGTCCCACTGCTGGGTAAAGGCCTCCCCCACTACTTACCACCTACGTGCAAAACACGCATAAATTATGTAACTTCTACCCATAACTAAGTTTCTAAATGTAGGCCAACGTCAAAGAGTTGCAACACTCGGTACTTGAGGGGTGGCCGCCTTTGAATTAAGAGGGTTGAACTACATAGATCATTATAACGCCACATAAGACAATCCTTGTTAGACGTGCTATGCGAACCGTAATTCATATAAATAAAAAATAAAAAAAATAATGCGGACAATCCATACAAATCTAACCCCAAACTAAGCAGAGCTTGTACTATGGGAACCATGGTGGGAAATGACAGTGAATTTAGCAAAGTTAAAAAAACAGAAGACCATAACATTTTTAAATTAAATCTAAATCGAATACAAAGTTTAGTGAAAACAAAAACAGAAATTCAATTGTATTCTGTGGGCATAGGGAATAAAGTATAATATAATACTGTGTCAAATGTAATAATGTGGACGTGCCTCTGATTACCATTATTGATAAGTTAGCTGCATAAAATTTACTCCGTCTCTGCTCCAGATCAAATGAAATCTAGTTTGACCCTAAACTGATTACATCAAAGACTGGATGCTACGTTTGACATGCTCAATGATTTTTTTTATTCGATTTCGAACTTTTTTGCATTAATTTTAAATCTTTCTTTGTTATTGAGAATCTCTATTAGACCAGAGAATTAATAATTTTAAGACAACAAAAAAATTCTGCCGTGAAGTAGCATTGCTATAATTCGGTTTGAAAGGTGTGGGTGCCGGTGAAATACCTGGCACGTTAGGCTGAATATCTGTATACCTCAAGTTAATGGACGTGGGCCAGTGCATCGTTGGGCAAGTTTCTGACGTACGTGACCTACGAGGCAATGCTTTGTTATAGGCGATGGTTACCATTTAACATCAGGTGGGCCATATGCTTGTTCCATCAGCTAGTTATAACTATAAACGTGAATGAAGTCGTAAGTAAGTATACAGACAATCTTATCATTTCAAACCTAACGAAAACTTATCAAATTCTAGTGTTACTTTAATCAATTGAATTTAATATAATTTAAATCAGACTTCTTAGCATTCTACCAACGGTTGCTTTACTTTAAAAAATTAAAGATTCTTCTCATCTTTGACCTCGACGGTACACCTTTAGTATTCAAATACCCAGGACCCGACAAACGAAACTAACCTTTATGCTGGTATAAATAGATATAGATGTGTGGTGGTTACTGTGAATGTGAGGTACAGTCGCTTACAACTATTTTGGAAGGCGTTTTCGTGCACATTCTTTGTCAGCAAAGCGATTTGGGAACAATGGTAGCAAAAACTCGTGTTCTTTGAAATATCCTTCGGTTGTGATACACATTGCTCAATAATCGTACGTACAAACTTACTTGAGCTTTTTACATAGCTACACACAAACATACACATATGTTTAAATATTATACATATTTAGGGCTACCTATCAATAAATTTGTACATTGAAAAACACAAAACCCAACTGCTGAACCCATATACTAAATTCCCGGTGTCATGTACCAATGTGCCTATGTCTAGTAAGAAACAAAGGCCTACGATCTCCAATAGATGATTTCATGCATAAACCCAGCGAAGTGAGCTCGTATTTGTATCATAAATCTCGTAGATCGAGAGTCACCTCCTAAATTTCATCACGATAAACCACATCCGTACCAAATATGGTAAGTTTTTGGAAAAATGTATGCGCGCAATGCAAGTCCTCTCAAACGGTGAAGGAAATATAATGAAGAACACGTGACTTAGCTCCGCACGTATTGATAGATAGATAGATAGATAACTTTTTTATTTGGCTCAAAAAAACACAACTTATAGTATAAAGAAAAAAAGACCACAGAAAGAGAAGAACATTGAGTAAAGGTACGGCTACACAAGAAATCATAAGAGAAAATAAAACAACTTATAGTATAAAGAAAAAAATATCACAGAAAGAGAAGAACATTGAGTAAAGGTACGGCTACACAAGAAATCATAAGAGAAAATAAAACATAGAACACATACAGAAACAAGTAGACACATAATCTTAGTTCTATTGCTGAAAAGGGTGCCGACAGTATCCAATTAGGTATTTATAGTATTTGTTTTTGAGCCAAAATGGTCCTCACTCAGCTTAAATGCTACTTCGCCTCCAAAAAGGGGACGAGGCAGCGCTGGTTTTCAGTGATCAGGTATTTCCTGTGGATTAGGCCAACTAAGCTGTCATGGTTGGATGGACTCTATCAAGCGCATTTCATTATGACTAAGTACATTTCATGTACAAGCACATAGGTATAGAAGCACGATTAGTCGTATACCAACTCTCAAAAGGGTGTATACTCGTGGCAGTTTTACAATACACGAGTGCCAAAATACGAGCTAACACAAGTTCAAAATACACCTAAGCTACTTCATGCCGATGGCTAAAGTAGCCTGTGGCTCTTAGTCTATGCTCGCCAGATCTCCGTCTCGTGTTCGTCGAACACAAAGGCGCCCCGACTTCACCGCCAATTTGTTAGCACCTCACAAAGCCACCTCGTACTATACCGCTGAGCATGACCCTCAAATTAAACGCTGCAATATTATATTGTTGTAGACGATGGTATGGAAACGCTTTAAACCTTTTCAGACTCTTGATTTGCTTTTTTTGTGGCAACGCAGATCATAATTATTATTAGAAGGAATTTGCAGGCACTGTCGTGTTTGACTTTACGTTTATGTTCAATTTGGTTGAATCTTCCATTTATAGTTTCGTTACAATCATCATATAACTACCTATAACATTTTATAACACAAGTTCAAAATACGCCT
The DNA here is from genome assembly GCA_939531255.2 of Thera britannica. Lineage (NCBI taxonomy): Eukaryota > Metazoa > Arthropoda > Insecta > Lepidoptera > Geometridae > Thera > Thera britannica. Next base: position 9,204,543 of record OW618049.2, read on the forward strand.
AAGCTACTTCATGCCGATGGCTAAAGTAGCCTGTGCCTCTTAGTCTATGCTCGCCAGATCTCCGTCTCGTGTTCGTCGAACACAAAGGCGCCCCGACTTCACCACCAATTTGTTAGCACCTCACAAAGCCACCTCGTACTATACCGCTGAGCATGACCCTCAAATTAAACGCTGCAATATTATATTGTTGTGGACGATGGTATGGAAACGCTTTAAACCTTTTCAGCGGCTTGATTTTGCTTTTTTGTGGAATTATTATTAGACGGAATTTGCGGGCACTGTCGTGTTTGGCATGTGTTTATTTTTTCTGCAATTTGAATCCTGTAAGGCCTGCGCACATCTAGGCGATGGTGATGGCAATGGCGAAACGCTATCAAATACTTTGTCATTTTTGACAGCATTTCATGTGATCACCATCGCCTAGATGTGCGCAAGCCTTTACATTTACGGCACATCTGTCCATAACATTTTTGATGTATAAGCCTCTAGCAAGACGATGAACATTGATCACCATATTTAATTACAAAACTAGTAGTTTCTAAACATAATCAGCGTGAAGAACTCCACTGTTGGACATAGGCATCTTATACATTTCCAGGAGAACAATTCTGAGCCCTTTCCATCCACTGACTTCCCGCGATCTTAACAATGTCGTCAATCCATCGGTTGGGTGGGAAATTTCGTCTACCGGTTCGTGGTCACCATTCGAGAACCTTTCTTCCCCCAACGGTTGATGAAATTGTAGGTACTTATTTGAAATCTTATAGCAGTCTGGGTCAGTCCAAATACCTACTAGCTATGCTATTTGACAAAATGCGGGCTAATAAAATTAACTTTCCTAAGAACGGGTAAATTGAAATTCAACAAAGTAAAATCGTAGCGTATAATCGTTGGAGTAATTTCACCTCCCACACACTTGAAGACCCTATTCAGAATAGTGAACAGGGGTTTTGTTATTCAAGTCTCAACGTTTTATTCGAGAAACAAGTGTCTTATAAAGAGGCTATTAAACCCTCCGAGTGACGACTGCAAAAAGTACCACTTTCAACAGTTCAGTTATTACTATGCTTAAAGAAAAATGGTCTGTGAGTCTATGGCGGTAAGGGTCACTAGTTTTTCTGCTGCCAGTTGTACTATGACAAGGAGGTCGAGAGAGAATACAAGTGTTCTTTCTAGATATTCATTTTTCTCATAAATTACACCACTAGAACTTTCATTGTTATAATTTTGTCTTGGCAGAAAAATAGTGCTGGTTTCAAATATTATGACAAACGTTTTGTCTTTTTTGTCTGAAATACATTACGCAACTTGCTCTATGATCTATAAAAAAATACTTTTCACATCCAACTTTGTCATATAGTCATCCTTCAAATTTTTACCAAAAACATGTGAATAAAAACAAATTTATCTTTTATTTTCCTCAAAATACTCCTTGGTTGTTCCAAATATTTGTGTGTAAAGATTTTTGTGCTGCCAACTTTCTCTTCCTAAAAGCTCCGTGATGTTACCATCAGCGACTCAGCGGCTCAGAGTAAATGTAGCGTAAATTCATCAACCTTTACATCAACCTTCCCCTAATCTGTAAGGCAATATATCAGTGGCCAGCACAATAGCAGATAGAAAGCACTGCGAGCAACAGTTAACCTAACTGTCAGTAATTTGGACCCGTATGAAATAGAATAAATCGGTCTCTCTTGTAACCTCCTGTATTCCATAAAAACTCGACCTTAAACCTTTCGAATAACCCTCAAATTCCTTTGAATAATTTCCTTTTGATATCACCTTTTGTCTTTTGCATAAATTTGGCAAACGCGAGAATAGGACTAGAGTTTTGAGCCGTATAGTAATAAAGATAAAGTTCGAATTAAGTTGATGGTAGTTTAGGTATGCGGTGTACTAAGCCTGATGTGTTGTGAACGCAGGAGAGTTAATGGTGCAAGTGTTATTGAAGCCAGATATTGCTCCAGAAATTTGGTATTCTACACGTATACAACTGTTCTGTGGTTTGGTCATTTTCAGGCTCGTTTACTCGTTAGGGCTTATACTAATCCTACGTGATGGCTAGTCTGATAATAATACTCTAACATGTCAGATTATTTACTACTTAGATATATTTATTGAAATGCTTAATTATTTCGCTTTCACCTTTGGCTATCTATTCTAATAAAAATCTTTGCTTACAAAATTATGTTTAATTTATAGTAGGTACCTTATTTACCTTATTATTTATCTATAAAGTTATTTCGCATAAGACCACATTGTAATAATATATTATGTTTGGTACTCATAAAAATGTATCTTCGACGTACCTACTTGTCTTTGGCGAAACAATAATATTTACGTACCATGGCTAATTATCTAGATTTTATAATAAATATTGTATAAATAAATAAATCCATACAACACTCCAGTCCCAAACTAAGCAGGACTTGTGCGATGGGAACTATAGAACTGATATAACACTTCTATGCATTTTTTTATAAAAACATAATAGGTACTTAGAGTACAATGTACAATACAACACCTAGACATAGAACAAACATCTGTGTTCACCACACAAATACTTTGTTCTCGTTAGGGATCGAACCCACGGCCTACGGTGCAGAAAGCAGGGTTACTACCAACTGACCCGCAACTCCTACTGTCTAATGGTATCAAAATAATGGCATCAAAAATGAATTAAATTCAAGTGTTGGTAATGTTTTTCAAATTCAGATAGCACAACCATTAAAAGCTTTGACGACAGTCCCAACGTTTTACAAAAGTATCAATTCTCATAAATTTATGAAGCGATATCTCGTTTATAGCGTCGATAGCCGTCGCGAACAAATAAAACTGCTTGTTTTATGTTTTAAGTTTACGAGCTATTATTTATAAAAATAAATAAAATCCGTGAACAGCTTTATACCCCACACAAACGGTATTTTTAAATTATTTTCTACGTTTGTCGGCAAGGACAATGTTCCAGAAAATTCCACAGCAGTGGTTTGAATTTGAAACCTGACACTGCTACAAATGTTTTGAATTTATCATCAATCACATTGTTTGTACTTACCGTAGGATAAAATTGAAAATGTATTTGAAAATGACGCTAAGGTAAAGTTCAAATATATCAAGATCATATTGAATTTTCACTCCGTGCTATCTAACCCTAAACTTAACAAAGGTTGTGCTATGAAAAACATTACTGAGGTACTTAGAATTCACACAATTATGGAATAAACGTTCATCATCCATTAATTTCTTACCTATGATTGTAGGTAATATATCTTTAAGAAGTTTCAGAGTGAGAGAATGAGACTAAGTAAATTACATAATATTTCTCAACAAGGAACCATCCACGTTATTCTACAATAACGTGAATAGTTTCCTGTTAGAACCACTAAGTAACTACCTTTCTAGAATGACTACGTCCCTTTGTGCTGGAATCTAGGACAAAGAATTTTCACTGGTTAAAAGTTGCAAATAAATAGAACAGTTTCAAATATAGAACACCGTTGGAAAATTGCAAGGAGTCGTATATCTAGTTTGAATACAACCTGTTTTGTGTGCTACAATGGATAAGATTGAGCGTGGTTGTCTGGTTGGCGGCAGGAAAGCTAAGCTATACTAAGTTAATGTATGAGATATATTGTAGTAGTAGAGCTCTTTGTGTGTGGCTCATCTGGGAAAGTAGTACCACTATGCTTATTTTTGCCGTGATGCAGCATTGAGTGATTCGGTTCGTATGGTGTATAGGGGGTGAAATTACTGGCACGTGGGGCTGAACATCTATAAGCCTCAAGTTGATGACCTCACCTGAACGCAGGGCAGTGTATCGTAGGGCACGTGAAGTAAGTGAAGTGGTACCACACTGGAACTTCACTGCTATTATCTTAGATTATATTTGATTTGTTTAATGATCATAATTAATTATAATAAAACGATAGGAACCCAGCCGTAGTTTGTTGCCAGTTTTTCTAGGCTTGGTCGCGTGGAACTGGCACCTATTGGCCTTACTCATAAAAATATGTCAAAAGATAAACAGTGGTTAAACTATTGCCATCTCTTACCACTGCGTAATGACAAACAGTGACAGGGCTAACTTTAAACAATGATTAAATTTAAATTGCGTTTATAAGTAGGGCTGTATATGTATAGACTCACCTAGCTTTAAGAAGTTTCAAAGTGATTCTTGTAATCCTACTGAATAAATACACTTTTGATTTCGATTTTTAAATTTGACGTTCCAGACCTTATTTGAAATAAGAGGAATACAATCCCAGTTTTTATTTAGGTTTAACCTACATACGAAACAGTCTACACTCAGCTCTTAATATGAATAACCACTGCGTCTTACGATGCTTAGCTACATTATATTCTCTTCTTTATAACGCCCCGTCATCATATTTTACATAGTGTTTCGTACTTCCGTCCCAGTAGGAATAGTTTGTTGCCTGCTCCAGAGAGTCGTCTTACCTTTAAAAATTAGAATGGTGATGGTTGAAACTGTAAAAAGATAGTAGATGCGGTAATTACAAACTAAAATTAATGTTGATGATGATTGACGGCTTTGTATGAAAGTATATAGCAGTAATATTTCAACCAATTTTCAAAATAAACCAATAAACAGTGCTTACTTGCCCTCATAAACAGTTAATAACGTTTTTAATCATGAAAAACTGATTAAAATCGTTCCCCGTAAACAATCTCGAAAAATACGAGCCAAATCTGAGTTTTGAGCTTATATTAAACCGCAAATATCACAGAAGCGGTATTCACAATGCAGGGGCGTATTCAAGTAAACGAGCCACGAAACGTTTAACTTTATAGTCGTATGCGTAAATATGCACAACGTAATTTGCAATATCGATTTCTCATAGTCACGTTGGTGGTCGCCAAAATCTATCTAAAATGCAAGGAGGTCACGACACGACGCTTTCAGAAAACGAGGAGTAAAAAAAATTAAAAATAACAATAAGAGAAAGAATTCAAATTTGGAATACTATTTTCTAGTAGGTTTAAGCAAGGATTTTGTATACTTCGTAACAAAGTAATTTTGAATTTAGAACACCGTGCAGGCATGGTGTATAATGCAAGAAGTTTTTATTCTAATAGTAAGTACCTACATTCTTTGGTTCAATGTGTGCGTTTGCTTCGAAAAGATGATGGTTGGCTCTATAAATGCTTCATCGATGCGAAGGTAACAAGCGTGGCAATGTGCGTGCTTGAACATGTTGTAAAATTCATATAGTCCTGAAAACGGCCACGTTTAAACCGTTAATATTACGGACAGCACCGCATAATAAGCTGTTTACGTAAATCTGGCTACCGATGAATGTATAATGTAATCAACGACTATTGCTATGGGGACAGTAATCTGATCTTCATACAGTTCTTCAGTCAATTAATCATATTCAATGGGGTTTGATAGACCTGCGCACACCTAGGTCAATGGCGTCAGCGATCAGTGGAAACTGTCAAATTTGACAGCGATATTTGACAGCGTTTCACTGATCGCTATCGGCAGCGACCTAGGTGTGCGCAGGCCTTCAATGACAACGAAGACTCATGATTTTTTTCGGCAGTGACTAAGCGTAATAACATGACAAGAAAATCAGGGAGACATTTGCATATTAGTTATGGATACGAATACCTTAATTACTATTAATATTTTGAAATAGTTTCGGCAGTTGAACTTTTATTAAATTTAACTTTTTATTGTACCAAAATTTTTACAAAAGGAAAGCATATGCATATAATTAAAGTTAAATGAAATGAAGCATGCATGCATCGCAATAATAAAACCCGAATATAGTTCCTTCCACAGAAATTAATAATTTAATTAGTGAACATTAAAATACCATGCTTACCGCCTCGTAATTTCATTAAAAATATTCGCAGAGTAATAAAACGCGGTTTTAATGAAAACTCGTCATTATAACACAGATGAGTTTGATCTACGGGGATGACTACCATGCCTCGACATATAACCGTGACGTGTTTTTAATAATAACTCTGAAATTAAATGCAGTTACATAATAAGAATTTAAAAGATTTATTTGGTAACAAACATAAATATTGCAAAAGTGTTACTTACTACATTATACTAGCAGGTAAAGTATATACTAAATATTAAAAATGATTTCTATTGGGTAATGTACATATATTTTTTTAGGAATCATTAAGAATTAAATTACCAGTCTATAAAAAAGTGCTCTGTTGAATAAGTCTCTCGGATGTCATTCATAACCCCATTTAGTGCCATCCTAACATTCTCTCTCAGAATGAGAGAAAGAACGCTGCTGATTTACTAAAACTACTACACTTATTAAAAAGCCAAGTTCTTGAATAATAAAGCAAGCCTCTAGCTAGATAGCTAGGTAATTGAATGCCTTGTTTTTAGGGTTCCGTAGCCAAATGGCAAAAACGGAACCCTTATAGATTCGTCATGTCTGTCTGTCTGTCTGTCTGTTCGTCCGTATGTCACAGCCATTTTTCTCCGAAACTATAAGAGCTAGACTGATGAAACTTGGCTAGTAGATGCATTCTGTGAACCGCATTAAGATTTTTACAAAGTCAAATATGATTATATTGTTTACTAACTTTACTGACGCGAGTTGTTATTTTTGGTAAGGCCTGCGCACATCTAGCGCGATGAAGATGGCGATCAATGAAACGCTGTCAAACATAGCTGTAATATTTGACAGCGCTTCACTGATCGCCATCGCCGTCGCGCTAGATGTGCGCAGTAAGAAACAATCAATCACAGAATGTCATGTTATTAGTAAAAGTCAGTGTCTACAATTTTTTTTTTAAATCTAGGTGAATTCAAGATATTGCCTGCTGATGTAACTCTGCTACCGTAAAAACATATTATTAGCGCAATAAAACATAATTATTTACGGCGAAAACCGGTAACCTAACAGCGATAATTTAAATAAATCGACAGTTAAGTTTCTGGATAATACTTTAGTTGCTATGTAAATAATTAACTTCGGAAGGTTTTTTATAAGACTGCACACAGAAAACTTTTTTGAAATTGAACTGAAAGTGAATCGCAAGGATCCCTTTGAATTGTCTTTTTTCTATCTTACTCAAATACATTATTTGCCTGACTACGATTTGCTTAGGAGTTTTCTCTCCAAGTAATGCTCAGCTCAGTTGGTAATAGCTCTGCCTTTTGCACCGTAGGTCGTGGGTTCGATCCCCACCGAGAACAAATATTTGTGTGGTGAACACAGATGTTTGTTCTCTGTTTGGGTGTTATAGTGTATTCTAACTTTTCTAAGTAGGCGGCTTAATTTGGGGCTAGATATTGTTGTGTAGATTGTCTACAATATTTGTATTTATTTTATTTAAACTATAAAAATCACGTAACATTTCCTTTGAACATCCGTACAATGATTTAAAATTAATTAGCAGTGTAATTAATTTTCCTAAAACCTTATTTGAAACTTCGTTAATAAGATTCTCTTTGTGTGCAGAAAAGGCTTGGAGTAATAATTGAAAGCTACAGGTCACGCTTTTGTCAACAGTTCATACATGAAATATCTCACAACTGAAAATGTGCGCTACCTCTCCATGGACCCCAATATCGTCAGCGTGAGATCAGATTTGGACCTTCGCCAAAAGGTAACAGGAAATGGGTATTAGCAGCATTTCTCGAGGACATTGCACTGACAGTACAATATGCGATCACCGATCGATCTTCACCATGCTCACCTTAATCACCAAAGTGAAGAAGAAGAAGAAGGTATTTTAGCAAAACACCTTTAGCTTAGTTTTAAATGAAATAAAGTTTTTACAAGTTACAAAAAAAAATATGCTGCCTTCAGATAGACAAAGTTCAATTGAAAAAAAACGAGATATTAAACCACCACAACTTAAAAAAAATTGTTTTCTTGTTTTATTGCGCATTCTACTATAGGTACTCTAAGGGTGGTTTATTAAAAACGGGTTAAGCAATTACACACATTTCCTAAGCCAGCCAAGTAGAATCCAATGAACACTGAAGCACATAAAAAGAAAACACTTTTGAAAAAAAAATATATTAGAAGTAAACCAAAACCACGCTTTAACACCTTACATTTTCGCAATATGAATCTCACAGGCACTATTTTTTTATCTTTCAGTGTGTTCTTTACTGGTTAGTGATGTAAGTGGCATGTACTATTAAGTATCCGTCGGACTAGAGCTTATTTTTTTAGTAGTTCCATTGAACAAGTTCACTTGTGGGAGAAAGTTCCAACAAGATATTCGCATTATATTGGTTAGCCAAATTGAAGGTTCTACGTTAGTTTAATCAGTGAAAGAAGCCTGCAAAAGTCTAGCAAACTCTAGATAAATTCCCATTATGCAATGAGTACTTTAATATCTCATTCCACTTAAAAAGGTTCTATTATACAGCATTTGAAAAGGAAGCCACAAAGTATTTCACTTTGAGATATTAAACCGTATAGATTTAATTACTCGCAGAGCTGGTTCGCTACCAACGAATGGTTATAGAGTCAAAGCTCATTGCATTAATTTCATCTTTTATATTTATTTTTATCTTAATTTTACTGAATGACATCAAACAATCTGTCATCATGACAGAAATAAAGTCTAAGGCCTGCGCACACCTAGGTTGCTGTGGATGGCGATCAGTGAAAGCTGTCAAATTTAACAGCGATATTTGGCAGCGTTTTATTGATCGCCATCGCCAGCGACCTAGTTGTGCGCAGGCTTTAATAGTAGTGACAGACCAGTAGATTAGTGAAATGTTTGAAATTACATAAATTAACATCGCACTTAAAACCACTTTTATCACGAATCTTATTTTATTTTACTCTTGAATCTTTCTTTAAATTATTTACCTAAAGCGTGGACCTCTCTTCAACAGAAAGACTCGTAGAACCGTAGCTTCGTAGTATCAGTTCGGTATTATGAGATATAACCCAGTAGTTCCTTCCAAAACTCACATTGCATTGCAAGTTATTACCATAAGTAACCAAACGAATTAATATTTGGGGCATAATAACGTACCATCTGTGCTCTCAGCTCCTAGAATACTTCGTAGCTCCGTAGAGCCGCGTAGCTCTGCTTCGTAGCAACAGTTGCATTCGGAATCGGCTACGATACGCACGTAATTCGGTTTTTTTCGCTAAATTTGCAGCGAAACTTTTGCAATAAAAAAGTAGTTTTGAATACTAAAATGAATTTTAATGAACTTAACGGAATAAAAGTTGGCGAAATATTCAAGTTGCGTGTCTGGTGACGTGCAATATGGATCGTGCTGTTTCGATTTGTTTCTTTTTGTTCGCGTTTGTTAAAGGTAATTTTATTATGAAGTACACATTGGCATTTTCATAGCTTTAATTTCTTGGTGGTTACTATTCATGAACAGAATGAAATTTTATGAGCTTCCTTAAAAAACTTTTCAATATTACACAAACTATAAATAAAAACAACTAGCATTCTAAATTAATAAGTTGATGCAGAACGATATTTTTTTATTTCTCAATTTAAAACGAAATAAGACTCACGTCTGTGATTATTGATGCGTTTCTTTTAGAGGATTATGCATATAAATGTATATTCTCGGGTGTAAAAATACCACCTCAAAAACTAAATATTGACCCCAATATACGTTCATATTTCATAAATTTAATTATGAAAACGAAATTTCCTTACATCACAGTTTTTTTATACTAACATTTATCTTTCGCTTTGCTCAGTTATCCATTAAAAAAAATACCTAAAGGTTCTGGGACCCTTTTTAACCGACTTCCAATCAAAAAGGAGGAGGTTCTCAATTCGGTTGTATGTTTTTTTTTTTTTTTATTTTTTTTTTTAATGTTTGTTACCGCATAACTTCGTCATTTGTGAGCCGATTTGAAAAATTATTTTTTTATCTGAAAGGTACTGCTTCCAGATTGGTCCCATTTTAATTTTATTAAAATCGGTGTTGCCATTTTTTTTTAAATAATTTTTTTAATGTTTGTAACTGCATGCCTCCGTCATTTATGAACCGATTTAGAAAATTATTTTTTTATTTGGAAGGTTATTCTTACGTCCAGATTTTCCCAAACAAATTTGATTAAAATCGGTTTAGCCGTTTGACAATGAAGTCGGTTTCTCAAGTTTTTTAAACTTAAATTATTTATACCCTGTTTAATATCATTATTTTACTTTACAAGTTATAATAATTTTACCTTTCGCCAGCAATCAGCATGTAGAAGTGACGATATGGGCATACGCTCGGGATGAAGAGTGTTCAAATAGTTGTAAAAATTATAGGAGGCCAATGGACAATAATTGGATGATGATAACCAGGCGTTCCATTTATAATTTATTTTCAGTTTCAATTTGCCTCCGAGTGGTAGGCATCACTGTGCCAGCGCTGAAGCAGCGAGGGGAGTCAGTGACCCTTTCTTGCGAGTACGACTTGGAGGGCGGTCGGTTGTACTCTGTAAAGTGGTACCGCGATAATGAGGAGTTCTACCGATACATGCCGCGGTTGAGGCCGCCACAGCACGCGCACAGACTCGAAGGTGTTAAAGTTGATGTGAGTATACTTACCTATTGAAGGAATCCACGTTTTATCTGACAGTCAATATGCAGTTAACTGATTGAGTCATTTCAAATGTTTTATCGATAAACTTCGATAAAAAACCAACTTGTTATATCGAAAATGTATGTCAAATTTTGTTTATATAACATCTATAATTTGGGGCCTGGTTTTACAGTTATCAATGATGGTGTATTGTTCAACTAAACAAGACAGTCAGATCATATCTGCAGGCATCTTTTTTGAAAACAATAGAGAAGACATATACCCATACAAACTTAATTTACACAACTATGGGCGAATTAAGTATTAATGAACACTGAAATAGCTGTAATAGGCTTTTACAGTGGTCCTTATTACCGGCCAGTTATATAAAGTTGGAGTGTCAGCCGTTGGTCGTGGCAGTCGGGGCTTCAGAAAAAGAATGACGAAAAACTTACTTTTTTGGGTTTTTATTAATATTTCTGTTATCCTACAGTTTTCTCCAACTTTATATAACTGGCCGGCAATAAAGACCACTGTTAAATTCTATTACAGCTTTTTCAGTGTACATTTATACTTTGTTTGCCCATAGTTGTGTAAATTCAGTTTGTATCGGAATCGAACAACCTTAAACTGTCATACTCAAACCAGCACAGGGGCCTTATTCTCGGGCGAATCTCGATCATTTTGCAATTTTATCTTATTGCTTCTTTTCGAAGAGAGAATGGATGATTTCCTTCAGTAATTTATCGGCGACCTCATCATAGAAACCTCGACAACTACGATATACGGAAAACGTAGAAAAAGTGCGGGGTTGTGCAATGCCAATGTGTATTTAGGGGACATTGAAAATCTCGGTCGGTCGAGAATTTGGCCCCAGCATTATAAATTATGTGAAAATTATTATGCTGTGCTGGTAGGTTTGTAGTTCAATCATGCCCTAACCACACTGGACCGGTTTATGTGAAATTTCAATTAAATATACATTGTACTACTTTTAACCCGAAAAACTTCCAGTTGGAAAAGTCGACAGCCCGCCGCGTTCATCTCCGGGAGCTGACGCTGAAGTCACGAGGGTTGTACCGATGCGAAGTTTCTGAAGAAGCGCCGTCTTTCCATTCAGCACAGGCGGAAGCTTTCATGGAAGTATATTGTAAGTTCCTTGACCAATTAATGTAGTCTTGAGCTAGAGGCAGAATCCAGAAATTTAGCTACGGCGACTCAAGAACCTACTACTATCTTACAGAAAGTGCAGGTCTATTAATTAGTAGCAAGGTATAATAGTGGGTCGCCCTGCACCACAGGTTTAGTCAGAAGCTCGACAAAAAAATCGGATTCAGGACTTTAAATATTAATATAAAAATATTTGATGCGGAGATTATGTCCTTTTTGTTTTTTTTTTTTAGTAATCGATCAAAAAGCTTACCACAAAATGGTACCGCCCAACTTAAAATCACACTAAGATGAAGACCGCCATCAATGTACCTACATCTCGCTCGCACATTTTGGGATGAATAACTAACATTAATACGAAACAATACGAAACGCGCTATAGACGTCCAACAATAAAGTCCTTGCAATACCCTAACGCCATAAAATCAGGTATCTGTGCGTAACACGAAAGAAAATGTTTATTCTTCCGTTACACTTACGGAGATAGCGTATCTCAGACTGCAATTATATGTAAAGCAGGTTGCCGGCGTAGGCACTGTAGCATATGTTTTTCCAGCGCTTACAAGCAAGAAAGCCAACCGGCATGACACGGCAGCAGGATTAGAGTGATGTGTTGCAAAAAGTGCTGGTTCTATTGCCATTGCGAGATAGGCCAGCTACGAATGTATAGGCCGATGGACTGACGACATTGTTAAAATCACAGAAAGTCGGTCGATGCAAACAGCTCAGAATTATTCTTCCTGGAAATGTATCGAGGAGGTCTATGTCTAGCAGTGGACTTCTTCAGACAGGTGATGATGATAGAGATAGATAGGCTTAATAGGATCTAAGCTTGCGAGAATTTTGGTAATAACTAAAATTATAAGAATAATGATCTGCTCATGTTTCTTAACGGTAGATATCATACTGTACACTAGCTAGGTGATAAGTAAGGTAATCAACCGGCGCGCCGGCGCTGGTAACCTGCTTTCCGCATAATAGCGTCAAAAGTTTTGCTACCCAAAAGGAGTAGGATTCCAAAGGTTATGATGTGATCACGATTTAACGTTCGGCACGATGCCTCCTTTTTAACGTCAATCGGCTCTCGAACCCAATTTCAATTCGGCTAGCAAAATTGAAACATAAAAGTAATGGCTCATCATTTTCCTTTACGCACCGTCATTTCTGTTTATGAGGTAAAAATACTTCCTGGTATTTTTATAGGTAGCTACGAATCAGAGTGTTTGATGTAAGACCATTGCTTAAACAAAGCCAATAGGTATGGTTGCCAAGGAATGAAATATAAAATAGCGAAACATTTATGGCATTACAGTCAGCGATAAATAGCGTAAACTGTGGATGGTCTGCCATTTTGTCTTGTTATACGAACCGTACAGCCGTTAAAATACGACAGGATGAAATAAAACCGTTGAAGCTACTAATTGGGTGGCTAACCTAAGTTCAAAGAAAAGTGATCATGTGACTGTCAAGTGTTGATTGCGGTCACAGTTGTGTGTGTGTGTGTGCTATATTTAATTTATTTAGGAATTTGAATGTGTATTTTTATTTAACTTGGTTATGTAGTGAAAGATGAGATTAAAAAAAACATTTTGATTCGTAGCGGCGTAGCTGCGTAGCTACATTTATGATGCAGCAAACCTTTTTTGCAGACAAATACGTGCAGCTAGTAGGTAACTATCACGCACACGCTTATTTTCACTGCTTGATAACTAATATGTATTACAAAATCTATGAATGTACCTCAGGTAACCAAGTAGCGGAAAAGAAAATTGCAAAATAGAATAATTTTGACTTAAATTATGATGTGTTTTCCGCTAACTCTAAAACCATCATGATTTTATTTAATTCCAGATTTTCCGCGAGAAAGCCCCCGTATCACCGGCCAAGATCGAGGGTACGTGCTGCAGGATGATCTCGACGTGAACTGTTCATCAGCCAAGTCCTTCCCCGCGCCAGACTTGCACTGGGTTATTGATGGAAAGAAGGTGAGAAATATGGCTTGCACTGATAAAGATGAATGCACCTAGTTGATAAGATTTTTCAGATCGGTGAAAAGTAGCTCCGACCAAGTTACAGACAATTTAGGTGGTTGGCACGCTCGAAGGCCTCCCCCATAACTTTTCCAAGAACGACCCTAAACCTTCTCCATTATCATCCTCATCATCATCAGCCTGAAAAAGTCCATTGCTAGACATAGGCCTCCCCTACACATTTCCAGGAAGAACGATTCTGAGCCCTTTCCATCCATCGACTTCCCGCGATCTTAACAATTTCGTCGATCTAGTCAAAAGAGGCATCCTACGTATCATCTGCTGGCACGTGGTTCCCATTCTAGAACCTTCATTCCCCAGAGGTTGTCGTTTCTTCAAGCTACGATGAAGCATAGTTGTTTGCCCACAAACTCACTTTGTATTCATTCTGTGGCCACAAACCTGACACTGACACTGATGCATATTGGTGGAGTTTCAGAATTTCTGACACCCTGGGTCCTGTTTAATAAAGCTGACAATTCGACATTAATTATATGTCACAAAGCGACAAATTTGTGGAATTGTGACAAATATGTCACAAAGGCGCGACAATTCCACAATTTTGTCGCTTTTTGACATAATATTATGTCGAATGGTCAGCTTTATTAAATAGGGGGCTGGTTCTCGAGGTTTTTAATTATTCTTGAATGTATGTCCAGGTGACCGATAGATCCTGGCTGATTGCGTACGGAGCTAAGCCCGCGGCTCAAGGACTCCTGGTTTCGACCCTCGGTCTACGAGCACCTACCAAACCTCGGATGAAGCTTAAATGCGTTGCAAGCATCGGAAATCATAGGCGGGAACGGACAGTAACAGTTGGTGTGTACTACAGATAAATTAATAAATAATGCAGACAATCCACACAACACTATCTAGCCCCAAACTAAGCAGAGCTTGTACCCAGTTAGCTGATAATTACAATACTTGTATACTTTTTTTTTATACATAAATAGAAGACAATATAACACCCAGACCGAGAACAAACATCATGTTCACCACACAAATATTTGTTCTCGGTGGGGATCGAACCCACGCCCTCCAGCGCCAAAGGCATAGCTAATACCAGCTGAGCTGTGAAGGCAGATGATCGGGTCAACAGGAAACTTGAATTACATAGCTTTCAAAATGGTTATTGGTTATGTGGTGGTAATTAAACACACAGCAAAAACTCAAAATCACGAAATACCTTGATGAGAGACTAGGAGATGTTATAATGAGTACCTATACATTTGCCTTAGGTATACAAATCAAAAATAACTATGACACCCAAAATTATATTACTGTTGCATCTTTCTGCAGCCGACTGTACTTATATTGAATTACATTAGAAAGATAAAGCCTACAATTTACTAAAATGTACTTTATCGTTGCAGAAATGAACTCATCCGCATGGGGCCGGCCTTCAATCACACTTATTATCTGGATAAGAATAATAACTTGTTTGTTTTAATAATGTGATAAACTTTAACAAAACATGTAATGTAAATAAATATAATTTAACTCGAATACAAATATAAATAAACTTTTCTATCAAGACAAGGCAGAAGCCTATTTTTGAACAGACCCAATCGTATCGTGTATTACCTTTCCCTCCTATAGAATTATTAATAAAATAATATTCAATATTTTATTTTATTTAATGTCTTAAATAACAATTTATAAAACAATGCAGGGATATAATGAATAATTCAGTTTGAAGATGAATTATTAATCAGACCTAATTATAATTATATCATAGAAAAACCAGTATCATTTAACTAAATCTAAATGAAACTTAATGACACTCTAATGTTGGTAATAAAAATATAATATTATGTAAATATGTAGCTCTTTTAAAAGCACTAAGCGAAAACCTTAACAATTTCCACGCAAAATCTTATCACAACAATTATTTTATCTATTCAAGTATTTACCTATTTTTTTTCGAAACATTTAGTATGAAGAAAACTACGAAACTATTCAAAAGCGATATAAAACATAATTATTTTAAGCAAATACAATATAGTCCTCATAAAACAGTTTATTTTACTTGGAATGGACATGCAGATAAAAATAAAAACAAAGCTACAGAAATAGTATGTACTTATGATAGGAAATTGTATCTTTATGTTTTTTTGAGAATAAGAAAACATTTACGCACCTACACAATATTTATACGCAATATAAACGGTAAAAAAATACTTACAAAAAAATAAAAAATACAGAATTCGAAGTAGTTTGAATTTATTGTCATGGTTTTTTTTCTGACCAGCAATAATCAATTGTAAGATTTATTTTGACAGTTCTACAAATAACGTGATAGAGTCTGTTCAGAAAGAGAGCCGTCGTGGCCAAATTATGAACTAACGTTTCGATTTTTATTTGGCAGCTCATCCCTTTCTTTCTGTCAGCATTTTGCATCATAAAAATTAAATAAAGGAATAGTACACTTAGTTGTTATAGGATTAAAACGCAACAGACGCGCTATTGTATTGCCCACTAAACAAAAAAGGTAATTAAGCACAGCTGCGCTCTCATGTCCCACGACGGTTCTCTTTCTGAACAGACTCTAATATTTAATTCATGAGATAATTATGATATTGCATGTTTATTTCGCAAAGCCAGATCATGTCTATTTAATCAGAAAAAATCTTATAACAATGTGCTTAAGAAAGAACACACTTATGATGTGTTATTGTACAGCCAGCATCAAATGAAGGTGAATATTCAACAGCTCAAATTTAAATTAGCAAGCGTCGTAACATTAGATTAATCAAAGTGCAGGCTAAACCAACGCCTTCAACAAAACTGGTATACACAGGATAATAATAGAAGACGGCGTAGTTCCTTAAAGTACCCACAAAACACTTATCGCTATAGTGCGCGAAAACGCCAAATTAGATGGAACATTTTGGTTTGGTCGTCGCATTAGTCGCTCTTATAGCAAACATTTCAGATATACCAACATCTGATGCTGAATGTAGTGTACATAGGCACTGTGCTTCATAATTACATACAATCGAAAATATACATTATTATTGGACAAATTCGATGACCACATAAACCTCGAACGTTTAACCCTCCTGTCCAAAATCTTCCATGAACTTCTTCAGCTTAGTCATATCTTCGTCATTGACAGTTGGTTTGGAAGTCGCTAACGACCTCATCATATCAGACATTGTGACCGGTGGTTCACCAAGTTTGTCCCCGGGGACTTCCATCCAGGTCATCTCAATTGCTCCTGCTTCACCCGGAGAACAAGGAGTTAAGAGATCATTCACAATAGTATCGGGATCAGTTGGGCAAGGGCCGGTTATTTTCTTGAAATGTGTAG
Organism: Thera britannica; assembly: GCA_939531255.2. Lineage (NCBI taxonomy): Eukaryota > Metazoa > Arthropoda > Insecta > Lepidoptera > Geometridae > Thera > Thera britannica. Next base: position 9,221,572 of record OW618049.2, read on the forward strand.
CTGATTGCACTTTTCGTACGGGCTGCATCAAAGCATCACGCACAACAATACTGATATCCGCTCCGGAGTATCCTTCCGTCTTTGATGCCAGGACTTTCATATCCTGTTCAGTTAACATGTGCCTGGTGTTTCCCAAGTGTAGCTTGAACATGTCTAACCTAGCATGCTCTTCAGGCAAAGTTATGTAGATACGCTTCTCAAATCGCCTTCTGATAGCAGCATCAAGTACCCAGGGTATATTTGTAGCTCCCAACACTAATATCCCATCCATATCATTGCCAACACCCTGCATCTGCACCAAGAACTCAGTTTTGATTCTACGAGCTGATTCCGATTCATTGTCAGAGCGAGAGGAGCAAAGGGAGTCAACTTCATCAATGAATATAATGCTAGGTTTGTGCTGACGAGCAAGTTCAAAGAGATTTTTCACCAACTTCTCAGATTCACCCAGCCATTTAGAAACAAGGTCTGATGATGATACTGAGAAGAATGTGGAGTTATTAGCTTCAGTGGCCACAGCTTTGGCTAGGTATGATTTACCAGTACCAGGGGGTCCAAAAAGTAGGATACCCTTCCACGGTATTCTTTTTCCAGTAAACAGGTGTGGGAATTTAATAGGTAGGATCACAGCTTCCTTCAATGCTTCTTTGGCAGCTTCTAAGCCAGCAACATCACTCCATTTCACATGAGGTTTTTCAACAACGATTGCTCCTTCAAGCTTTCCCTGGAGTTTCTTTTTCTCTGGGTCATCGGAGTCGCTATCGCTGTCGCTTTTTTTGTCCTCACTCTTAGATTCACCATCTTTCACTGGCTTCTTCTTTTTGTCTTTCTTTAGGTATTCTTTGAGCTTTTCAGCCCGGTCTAGGTATTGCAGGCATTTAGCCCTGATGCTTTCCTTGGCCCTTTCTCCCTGAGCCTCATACTTGACGGCATGAAGAAAGTACTCCACACCATGCTCATAGAGACGTAGGGCTTCCTCATAGTTTTTATTCTTATCTTCCTCTGTAGCTTTTGTAACGAGGTCAATGGCCTTTTGCAAGGTGTTAGTTGACGCCATTTTTATCTAAATTTTCACCTGTAATGAAAATTATGTCATAAATATAAATAATCAGGAATATTTTATTGTCAATCAACCAATAAAACAAATCATTCGATTTTTGCCAGGCAACAGCTCCAGACCAGCTTTTTGAGTTGCTCTTGTGAAAGTGATCTTGTTTTCAAAGCAAGATGCAAAAAGATTAATATTTATTTAATTAATGATGATGATCATGAATTCTAATCAAAAACTGCTGTTTTAGAGGAGCTCCTAACAGGAAAATGACTCATCCAACTTGAGAAAATCAATGCTTTTCTTTATTTATACTTTTTGCAATACAGAAGAACATGGTAACAGAAGGTGGTTGACCGTGATACTTAAAAAGGACAAGACTACAACACGAATTCTTAAGATGCTATGACAAATAAAAATGGGAGTAGGTATGAGATCATGGACAAAATATCCGAGTGTATCCACCAATACAACAGCGAACGAGTACTCACCATTCGAAACACAGAAATCATAAAGTAGCACACCTTATGCTGTTGTTTTTAAACCAAAGAATCAACCACTAGAATCTCCGTAATTCTAGTTAATTTGTCGAAAAATTAACTCAAGAATTCCTGTTTGTCGCAATTCTCATAAATAAAATTCCGTGACATTGACAGTTACAAAAATATTTCACCCCATTGACATTGACACCCATTCATCGATTTTTTTAAAGTTTTTAACTGGCGCTGGAAACATAGTCCTTGCTTAGTCCAAGTCCAACATCTCTTCATTTGCCTGAGAGAATTCTTCCCGAAATTACTTGGGAGGAATTAGAAATGGAGGCGTCAACGTTTAAATCCACGAACAATATTTTCTGCCAAAATTGACGGGGGACGAGGTAAACACGCATGGCACACGCGCATAGCAAAATCCTATTCATGTAAACACACACATTGACAATCCCGCACACGATCTTAAAATTTGCACACAGATAAAAAATATAACGTAGTTACGCAGTGTCAAGACTCACATTAGGATAATCTCTAGTGATGGGCATTCCGTAAGACCGGTAAATTGAACGAAGAATAAAATAATGAATGAAATGGGTTTTTAGGTACAGGTAATTAAAATAAGTTATTCACAACAGGTTTCACATTTTGTAACAGTCAGAAAATAAAAGAACTGAATTTAGTTGCTATGTTTTATTAATGGTTATAAGTTTGAATAAATAGTTCTAAACATGTTATAGCATAGTACACATAAGTTTAGTCTTTTACTGAATAATTGAAAAAAATATATTAAGTGAAATCAATCAGTGTAATGTGATTTCACTTTATATATCGACATCACAGCGAAGTTTGTAGTTCTGCCTTCTGCGCTGGAGGCGTTGGTTTGATTCCCACCGAGACCAAATATTTGTGTGGTGAACGCAGATGTTTGTTTGCCCGAGTTTGAGAACTTTCTGCAAAACGTTCCGAGCAAATCACACTCGTTCTTGTTGCATGCCAAGTTGTTTTTTGGCCAAAAAATTTTGTCCACTCTTCAAGCAACAGGGTTTTTTGGAAACCTGCACAGGACGTAAAAGAAATATAAAATAGGCAAAAAAATGTTTTCACTACGCCCACGACTTTATTTTTGAGTATGATGTCATGTCCTATTTTATACATTGATGAGTAGAGGGTTTGATGACTGGTACCTAGGATACCCATATTGTGGGATTTGTGAATAAATGTAGGTAATCCGATATTTCGTGGCGGCAGCCATCTTGGACCGATTTTCATCAAAAATAGCTAAGAACACTCCCGACTATTCACCTTTCAAACAAACAAAAAACTAAATTAAAATCGGTTGATTCGTTCGGGAACTACGATGGGACAGACAGACGCACACACACAGACACCGCAAACTCATAACATCCCGTCGTTTTTACGTCGGGGGTTAAAAAGCACCAAATACGTAATTAGACAACACTGTGATAATAATTTAACGTTGATTTTATCATTCATTCATTCGTCAATTTCATTCAACTTTTCCCAACACTATGCCTTCTACCAAGGTTTATTCTTTGACAATGGTGTCGTAATACTATCGCTAATCTGTCGCAACCGGTATTTCTTTTGAACTAAAATTCTACAAAATTACAAACACAATTGACAAAATAATACTCACTTGTGGTAGGAAATACTATTTTCCCGGAAGTTTGATGTCTCTGATCGTCTTTTACTAGAAACTACCATGCAATTCACCATTTTCACGGAGCTCCACTTCGCGACATGAAACGACACACAATGGCTGCGGTTGCGAGTAAAACACTTTTATTTATAGGATATGATCGAGATCGCTATATGACCGGCAGAGGGGAAAGCCCTGTCTTGACATCTCCATTTCTAATTCCTCCAAGCGAAATTAGCAAAAACGGCGGAAAACGGAAAGATTAATGTACTCTACTAATTCGCGAATTTTAAGCTAGTATACATAAGCGGATGAATTAATTTGAAATCCAGATGTCATCTACCCAAGGATTCTTGCATTTACCTTTTTAGATCCGCAACTACATATTCTTTGACTGGTTTCTATGCTTGCTAGCAGATGGGTGGGGATCTAATTGGATACAGTTATGCATAGTTGGTCCAAGCGCCATTTTCAGTTTTTTGGGAAATTACATAAACGCGTTTTTATTGGTAGAAGATTTGCGTTTGCATCGTCAGAAAGTAAATCTATGTACATCGAAGCTTATATTTGTAATTTAACATGTTACAAGAAAAAAACACAAAAAAAGTTTTTATTTTGGAATATATCGTTAAAAATGCACTTGGACTCCTAATAAATATGATGTTCTCATTTTGCAAAACGAGTCCAAGAGACAAAATAATTGTTTATTCTGGAAGATTAGCTTTAAGTGCACGTGGAAACGAATTAATATGATGTACTCATTTTGCAAAATGAGTATAAGTATAACATAAAAATGTTTCCTGGACTATTTTCCTATCGTTTAATAAAAAACCCTTGAATTTCCGTATTTACTCAGCATCTTATATTAGATGTTACAGAGGATTGATAAAAATAAATAAAAAACTATTAAAATGGCACTGATAATAATGTCCAGAAAATAAAACAATATAATTATCTAAAAAAATATACTAAAAATATATTTAATAAACAATAATAATTTAAAACAAGATAAGGACTATCTCAGATATATCTTCAGCTTTCAGACAGACAGAAAAATGATTGATGATATTATTGGTCAACACCAACCCCAAACCCAGAACATATCGGGTAGGATGTAGGATGGAGTAGGTAAATAATATATAAATCTACTCTTCTTCAATAAGTTCCGGATCAAAAACCTAAATGGCCATCAACACCTTCAACAACAAATCATCTTCAATCGTGTCATCAGAAATCAAATCTTTTGTCAAATGCTATAGCGTCGTTTGGGATATTATGAAACAGTGATTTTAAATCTTTTAGTTTTTTCTCTGAAACATTTTGTCCTTTCCTACCCTTTCTTTTCTTTACATCAATTTCTAAGCTTTCTTCCTCTTCTACTGCTCCTGCCTTGACATAATGAGGCAATGGATGATTTTAGGTTTCCTTTATCTGGTTTATTCTTAACCAATTAATTATTATTGACCTTCTCGCCCACTGTTATCTTTTTTCTGTTGACAATAGCTTTTTCCTTTTCTTCAGTATTTGTGATTCTTTGTTCTGCAGCTTGCCATAACTTTCTTGTAGTCTTGTGGAGTATAAAGTATTAATTAAAGCAGTTTCAGAAATATAGGGTGCTTTTCGAGGAGAGATCATCAGGTCTATTTTTATACTTTTTTGCTATATTGTACGCCCGAAATAGGTAAGCTGTTGGAACATAATTACTTTTAAGATCTTTTATACACAGTTTTACAATAAAATTAAGTTTTTGACTTTGGTAAACTAGTATAATATGTGCTTCCTTAAACATGACTTGGGTTATTCTGCCAGCCTCTCCTTCCACCCAAACAAAGATTACGTTCAGAAGTTACAAACAACTGTCGCGTAGACTACTGATGCGTAACACTACGTCGTTTGGACTAGTAATGTTTAATGGAAATGTGCTTTTTCATCATAAAATTTGGTTGTTAGTTTTAAATTGGTTGTTGGACTTGTATTGCATTTCAAAATACTTAGTTTGCTATAGAAGGCGCTTGGACTGGGTATCAAAAAATACCACTTAGAGTGAAGCTGGCTGCAAGAGTGTTTTTTCTATGGCTTAATTATGCCCTAGTGATTACGAAAATGCGAAAAAATCAAAAAATGAAATTTGGCGCTTGGACTCCTTATGCATAACTGTATCCAATTGTAAATTGTAAAGGTGGAACTTAATAAAAAAAGCTTCAATATCGCTGCTTATTTCATTTTTATTATTCTTATCTTTAAATAATTTAGTAGGTCAATTTAGGTACCTACAAGTAGTTATAATGTATGACACTAACTTTAGACTAACGAACAAAATACATGCTACCACCACGACCACCTACATAACACAGAAGTAGGAGTAGGACAAGCAGTAACCAAGTCGAGCACTCCATAGAAAAAACCTAGATGGCTCTGTTTCTTTTTTCAATAGTAAACAAATTGATTTGAAATTAAAAACTAGGTCACCTCCACTATCATGATAATAACTCGTAAGTAATTCCGTAATGCATGAGCCTGTCGACCAGTTTAGTTCCACGAAAAGCCGCACCTACGTTGACCACACCACCCCTGAAAACAAAATGAAGACTTTATTAGACGTAGGTAGGGTAGTCGGCAGCACTAGAAAGTAAAATTCGTAAGCAAGATTAAACTCGCAGCAATGCAATGTACCTGCCTATATTTACACGGCAAATAGGTAGGTACTTGCCTATTAATAAAGTAGGTACCTAATGTAGATCTTAAATCAGCATGCTTACCTACTTACTTATCGCGGTTTTAAAGACCTAGAAAGCCTAGTTATATACAATTTACAGTAAATTTTGCAGCATTGCAATACCTATATTTACAGTACAAATAGGTACTTATTACTTAACTACTAATAAAGTACCTAATGTAGATCTTAAATCAGCATATTTACCTAATTATCGCAGTATTTTATACCAAAAGAACGAAAGCAAGCGAAAGTACAAAGTACAAATATAATTTAAGAGGGAATCACACAGGCGAGTCTCCATACAAACGTAGTCCCCTATTTCCTCCCTGGATAATGACTCTAGGGGTAACCATTTTGTCTCATAAAATCCAGATCTGGGGCATCATTCTCGCGCCGACCGGGATTATTTTTCGGTGGAGATGTCGTCATAGGTCGGTCAAAAAGTCGTGACAACCATCTTGGCGTATTCTCACGATTTCTTCCTTCAATTTTCTCGGTCGAAGTTCATGCGAGACACAACGTCTAGTCCGGACTAGCCGAGACAGAACGCAGTATTCGAGATCTCTTGAATTGGATAATTGTTTGACAAACACAATATTATTTTCAGCAAAATTCTATTTTATTGCTTCTTTTCGAAGAGAGAATGGATGATTTCCTTAAGTAATTCATGGACGACCTCATCGTAGAATCCTCGACAGCTACGGAAAACGTAGAAAAAGTGCGGAGTTGTGCAATGCCTTTGAGCTCTCCGATTATGCTTATAAGAATCACTTTACGCTAAGTAAAGCATTGGCCTGGAAACTCATCGAAGATATTGTGCGGTCCCTACTTGCTGCAGAGAAAGATTTCCACCAAAATCAAAGGTATAATTTGGTAACCTAACCTCTTACCAACCAAATATAATTCAATGGTAAGGAACCTTTGGTAGATAGGATATGCCTCCTATCAGCATAATAAGACAAGTCCCTACCTATAAGGCCTTACTTACCTAGAATAATAAGTTAAATTAGTACACTGTTCTGCTATTGTGGATTGCAAACTAAGTAGGTAGGTATTATTTTATGACAATTACATTATTTTTCTAGGTCTTCATCACATTATACTTCTTGGGCACAGGGAGCTAGTCAGTACCGGCTATGGCTAGGCATCCTAATGGATCTGTCATATCTTCAGTATCAAGAGAATTCAATAAATGGGTACACTTCCCAACGACCCCCGATGAGGCAGTACCTATCTGAAGATTGGGGAAGGTTTTTCAAGAGTTACCGGACCTTCCACAAAATGAAATGAACAGTCAACTCATAATAGGATGAATATAAGTGCAGTAATATATTAAATCAATACTCTGATAAAAGCTTGTCTTTTTAATCATTATCATTTAAATACAAGAGATTTTATTACAATTCTTACTATACTTGAAAATTGGACTAGAGAACTTACATACAATCAAAATCAAAAATAACTTACATTAGGTATTAGAAAAATATCATAAGAGTGATAGCCAAGGAATATAATACTCTCTACGAGAGAAGAACCACAACTCCATACATAAAAAGTGTAGACGAAATATCGCATAGACGCTAACGCCATCTACTAGGGATTCCACACTAACTGCGAGTGCTGGCGAGTTAGCGGGTAGTTTGACATTAGTACCTACCTACGCCCTACTGTTATTGCGATACTATAGGTAGGTATAAAATAAAACGAAATCATGATGATGCTTCGTTTATTGGTCTAAAATCTAAATACATAAATTGTTGTATAACAAACAGAAGTACAATTACTATAATATTATTAACACAGCCAAATTCAACGTGAAGTATTTGTCAATAACCGCAACAATATAATCGTAAATTCACTTTTTGTTTTTATTTATGAAATAGTAATAACTATCAGGATTGAACATTGTAGGCAAGATCTCAAATCAACCATAATAAATATATTTGGACAAGAACAGATTTTTTATTTGTTTTCTCTTCAGAACTGTTCTCACACAAGGTCACTATACAGCATGAGTTTGAATTCATATGTTATCCCGAAAGGGGGATAAGCTACTCCTGAATGCCAACAGCATTAGTTCTATGACTTTTCTGAATCAGGACTTTTTCATTCAACAAATGGTGTGTAAAGTTTACGCCATGATTTTGCTTAAAAGCTTGTTATGTTAGGCAACCCTATAACCAGCTGATTAGGTACTTGACCTCTGTTGAACTATGTCTTATTTGACACCCAAAATCTGCCGACGACTTACTTAACCCAATATTGGGTTAAGTAAGTATTTCATAATGTTTGTTTCGCCTTTGTTTATTTCAATGAAAACGGGACGGGACCCTAAAATTATTTGGCACTGTCAAACTTAGACAATTAGGTTAAATTGTCTAAGCTGTCAAAGGAAACCGAACTCGAAAATCTAAAAATAAACTTAGGCATTTCAGTCATTTTCAGTATTTCGTGGACTATTTCGTTGCGAGCGCATGTTGAAAAGTTAAACTAAGTGTACAAAAATCATTTAACTGTCGTAGGTATGGCCTACTTAAGTGCTTGTGAATAATGTGTGCAAAACCTACCTGTACCTAGTACTCGTAGTAGTACCTACCTATGTAGCTACCCGTCTTCAGAACTGAGTGCTTATACCATGGAAAGCCAGTAAATTGGTATGTACCTAGTTTGTAAGTTTTATTACTACTTACCTATTTGCGCCGGCCCCGCCCAAGATGTAGGGTTTTCACACAAAATATTTTGTCAATTGATTATTTTTTTTGTATGGAAGATTTAGATTTCGTATTTCACATAATCATAATCATAATCTTTATTTATCTTTAGACATTTTACATGTGCTTAGATACGTCACACAAATATAGTATATAAATATGATTTACATAAAAAATTCAAATAAATTCTAATCAACACATACATTAAATGATGAAATAAAAGTAAAACAATTGTAAATTAAATTATTTCCTATTTTAAAATAGGAATGTAAAATTAATAAATAAGTCACACAGGTAATTGATCACAAAATATAAATTTATCAGCCAGAGCTTCGTCAATTTTATAATAACTTTTAGATATTAATCTATTTTTAATAAACCTAAAAAAATCAATGTCACTCTTATTTCACAGAAAGGTTTTCATAGCTTGTGCAAAACCATGGTCCCTATCACCACCTTTCGGGATAACATACGAATTCAAACTCGGGCTGTATCTGTAATCTGTTTGCTTGAAGCAACAACACTGTGGTTGAGACTAGTTAGTAAAAAAGTGAGAAATAATATAGTGACCTTGTGTGAGAACAGTTCTGAAGAGAAAACAAATAAAAAAAAATACTTCACGTTGAATTTGGCTGTGTTAATAATATTATAGTAATTGTACTTCTGTTTGTACAACGATTTATGTATTTAGATTTTAGACCAATAAACGAAGCATCATCATGATTTCGTTTTATTTTATACCTACCTATAGTATTGCAATAACAGTAGGGCGTAGGTAGGTACTAATGTCAAACTACCCGCTAACTCGCCAGCACTCGCAGTTAGTGTGGAATCCCTAGTAGATGGCGCTAGCGTCTATGCGATATTTCGTCTACACTTTTTATGTATGGAGTTGTGGTTCTTCTCTCGTAGAGAGTATTATATTCCTTGTCCCAAACAGTCTCTACCTAGAAATAAATAATATTTGTATACCTACCTACTATACTTCATATACCTACTAGAGGAAAAAAATAATAGACTGAATAAAAACCATGTCTTTATTTACAAAATTACTTTATTTACAAACATTTAATTACAAAATTCACATGAAACCGTTGGGCTACTCGCAGACTGTTTGCAAATAATGCCACAAGCTCGGTGGATAGTAGGTACTTAAAACAAAACATCAAAACTAAAGATTTGGACAACTAAATAGGATTCAATGAGACAATGAATAATTATTATGATTGACAGGGATTTACACGATTATTTTAGTAAAATATAACAGTGTACGTCTACTGCTGTTCTTTTTACCCCAGTCTCATCTGCTGTTTGAGTAAAAAACCTCTATTCAGTTTCATTCGGTAGTGTTCCAGCTTTCTAGTAGTAGCTTGGTAGTGTTTGTTGGTTGGTACAGTTCCAAACACCTCATAAACACTTTGTGAATAACACAACGAGCCCCACTTATTATAGTTTTGTCCGTAATGCGAATATTATGGGGATAAAATAATTTAATTACTTTTGTACAAAAACCAAAAATAAACTCTTCTTCTTTCTTGTGGTTTGAGTGTTGCCCGCTAGTGAAATGTATTTCAGTTAGTTCAATAAAAAAAAACGAAAATTATTAACCACGCTTGAAGCACCTTGGTTCATAAATCAACCAAAAAATAACAGTTAGGTAAACGTGTGACGTCACGCGACCTCGAAGATGAATCACCGACGCTAGCATTTCAGCCCTGAAGCAAGGATTTAGTTGCATTTATCATAATTTATCATACTAATAATAAAATTTTTAATACTCGCATAAAAAAGCGGCGTGAAAAAATTTTCTTGGGAAAAATATTCGAGAATGTGCTGATTATTTTAGTCGATGTGAACGAATTCAATCACTGTTCACACAAAACTATATCGTTAATAACTACTTATTGAGTTATTATTGCGATATTTAAACATTACACAACACAAAACACTTGCCAAATAGCAAAAACACAAAAATTCACACGTAAACAATGCCCGCGCGCGTGGTTCCATAAGACTGATTTTGTTTTTTTGTGTTGTTGACGTCTAGGTAACTGTTTTGAAGTTGACATACATATTTACAAAGCTCAAATCAGTGCGAAAAGGATGGTTTTTCGTTCCTTACGGACATTGTAGTAGAAAAAGCGAGTCAGACAGATGTCTCAACGCTTGGCGCAAAACTTTTTTTGGTGCATTTATGCACCAAGGTGCTTTGGTTTGTGTTTGGTATGGAAATGCACCAAGGTGCTTTTTTTTGGTAGTAGCTCTGCCTTCTGCGCTGCCGGGCGTGGGTTCGATCCCCACCGAGAACAAATATTTGTGTGGTGAACGCAGATGTTTGTTCTATGTCTGGGTGTTATATTGTATTCTATGTATGTATTTACAAAAAAAGGATTATTTAAGTAATGTATCAGCTATCTGGTTCCCATAATACAAGCTCTGCTTAGTTTGGGGCTAGATAGTGTTGTGTGGATTGTCCGCATTATTTATTTGTTTATTATTTATTTTAGTTTGTACAGTTTGAATAACGTGTTATAGACAACTTTGTTGCTATTAAGAACTATTCTACTTCGAGGCTAAAAATAAAATATTAGTTACGAGTAAGTCCTCCAACTGCTAGATCTAGCGTTTTATCGTTAGATAGAATTAAATAGCAACACTGATGAAGTATGCGCCGAATTACGTTCCGTTATTAGTCAGTTTGATATAATAAACTTGAATTTGAAATTTTGACCTCTAAACTCAATTTTTCCCAACATTTTAGCTTTGTATAAACGTAATTCAATTGTAGTAACAAATTGAAATATCATTTGATAAATAATTGAACAAAACACTAGGATAATAGTAAATGACCGATCGATTAATCGTTCGATTATTAGATAAGCGTGTAACGTAACGCATCTCGTGTTGAAAAATATGCCATCAACAGAGATAGATGTCGTATTTCACTGAGAATTGGCTTTTTGAGTATAGACAGACATTTTTCACTCGGGATAGCTTATGTTTGTCAGAGATCAATAGGCCGAGATCTTTTAGGGACATTGAAAATCCCGGTCGGCCCCAGAATCATGCCCCTGCTCTATACGTGCTCGTATGTTTTCCTTTTTTTCAGAAACTTATTGATAAAGAAAATATCACCTCCAATTCATATTTCATATAAATCATATGAGGGTCCTAGAGATAAATCTAGAGGCATTATCTAGGGAGGAAATAGGGGACTACGTTTGTATGGAGAGTCACCTGTGTGATTACGAAACGACCAAGAAGAAAGTACCTCTTGCTAGAAGTCATTCTTACCTTGGCATTATCGGTCGATCCTTCAACAATGTCACGGCGGAGGACACCATAGCTACAGCCGTTGCTTTGTAGACATCGTTAGATGATACCTTGAAACCAAAATAATTAAAATAGGTTCATTATTTGGTACACAGGGCGTCCCACAGATATGCCACATGGAGGGATATTGTAGATGGAACATTTTACTGAAAGAAGACAGTGTTTGAATTTAAAAAACAATTTATACAGCATTCATAAACTCTCTTCTCTTTATTTTAATTCAATTAGGTAGGTAAGGTCCTACCTCTATAAGTATTTGTAGGTAGGTACTTATTTAAAAACATTTACTGCACAGCCCAATAAAAAAAGAAAGTATACTTACCTACTAAATATTTTTGTCTCTAGGTAGGTACCGGTACTAGGTATACCTACTAAACCTATTATCTCGAGAAACAATAGCGTAAATTGCACACGCAATGTACCTAGCTACCTACTATTTAACTGTTTAATGTAATTATCTAGTTTTTTACCTTAGATTTTAAAACTTTGTTTGTTGGTTTGGAAAAATCTTCCACGCTATCATCCCAACCTTTGCCAATCAACGTAAAACTGTATTTTACAGCTTGCATCATTTTTTCCGATGGTCCTTTGTGCGACATGTATCCAGCTGTGAAGAATCGTGGGTACCTCCATAACAAGTTGCTAAAGCATTTCAAATAGCACAAGTAGTAATACAGGTACATAATAGGTACTATGATCAAGTGAATGAGGAGGGGCATTGTTGTGTACATTTTGAAGTGGACAGGCCTTTTATTTTGGTATTCATTTAGGTATATTTCTGAAAACTCCATTACATTTTCATCTGGGCCAGGGTATGGATACCACAGCCGCCCTAGGTTGCGGTGAAAAAAACCCCTGGAAATAAATAAATACGTAGTAATATATACGACTAGATATATACAAGAGCCCTCCCTCTACGCTTACATAAGAATCTCAGCGAGAATCTTAGCAAGATTCTACGGAGAACGAAAGATACCGCGAGAACGGTGAATGTAGATCCGATGCTCCCGTTCTCGCATTTTCGCGGTCTTTGTCTCGTGCCAAAAAACCGATGAAAAGTGGAAAACGCAGCGAGAATGGGAGCATTGTAGGCTCTACATTCACGCTTCTCGTCTCGCTGTATTCTCGCGTTCTCAGGAGATACTCGTGTGAATGTGGAGTGGGCATAAATAGCTGATGGTGTAGGTATATTTAACATTGTTTTTGTTGCAAGTAAACGTAGGTATTCTGGGTACCTCGTCAAAAAGTATGCAGTTTCAAAAAAATATTATTATGTATTTATTCACCTCTTCATTTCTTGCGGAACTTCTCCAATTGGTTCGGGGAAGGTTTCCTGTTTCAATCGTATGAATTCCTTCATATTTCTTAGCACATGAACCAAGGACTCCCATGTTCCGTAGTGTACCAGACAGTTTCCAGGCCAGGGGAAATACGCTCTTTTCGGAATATCTAATTCCACATAGCATTCGACCGCATTCAGTGTGCCTGAAAAAAATAATTATAGATGATTATAAATATGATTGAAATTTGTTCTAAAAAAAATACTAGAAGAGCAGGAGCAGATTTAAAAGAGACAGAAGATGTGAATCCCCCATTTTGCTTCGACGCAGTCTGCTAAAAATGCTTTTCCTAACTCCATGGAGCACTGGTGGCCTAGTAGTAGCGGACTTGCCTTCCTCCACTGGTGGCCTTTATAAGACGCACTTCAAATCCTTTCACCACACTGATTTCGAAGGAACCAGTGTCACCAGTGACACGATAAGAAGGCTACCATCATTTTATTTGATATAAATAAGTGGTACCTACTTACCTTTAAAATGTTCTTCCAAATGCAGAAGCCCGGACGCAGCCGGAATGGAAGCAAAACCACATGATGGTATTATCAACACGTTAGCATCTTCAGCAGCTTTATGATATTTTCGATACAAATCCAATATGTGCTAAAAAGCAAAGAGCATTTTTTTATGAACTAGGTAATTAGGTCTTACCTGATAAGTTGTTTCTTTCTGACGTGATTCTCTTCGTGATCTGTCTTTGATACCTTTTTTAGTTTCGTTGCATTTCCAAATTATAAGGTGGGTATACTATAGTCAGAAATTTAAAAAAAGAACATAATCTACAAGTTAACTAGATCAAATTCATGGTAATTACATGGCAAATTCATCATCCGCACTTGGTGGCACTGGTTTCCGCAAGTAGGCCCTTTTTGCGTGAAGCTTGACACCTGTTGTGCGAACTTTTTTAGGTTCTACGACACACGCCGGTTTCCTCAAGATGTTTTCCTTCACCGTTTGAAAGTACTGACATAGTGCACACATATTTTTCGACAGAAAACCTATTGGTTTACGACTGGATTTGAACCCACGACCTTAAGATTGGAAGGCGGGGACTAACTACTACCACTAGACCATTCTTTAGAACTAGATAATGCATTTTTATTGGTCAACTAACCTTTATTTCTGCGGATATGTCGATATAATGCGTCCTGGATTCGATGCATGCTTCAACAATTTGCTCGCTGAAAATTGTGTTCGGCCCAACGCAGTTTAGAAGAATTTTAGCCTGCCTTGTGGTTTGCATAAGTGAATCTTTGTTATTCACGTCCACGTTGAAAACAGGAATCTTTGATACGTCCAAACCTGTGGAATAAAATAATAGGTAGGGTAAGCAGGGGGAATAGCGCTCACTGGGTAATGGCGCTCACCTCTGTAACTCTGTCAAAATGGAACGTAGCAACATGCCTTATCGCGTAAAATACGAGGGGAGGGAGCCTTTTAACAGACAGGAATGCAAACGGGTAGTCAGCTCGCGTCATGTGACCGTGAAGTTAATTTTTTCGTTTTCAGCTGCGCTGAACGAATTTTTGGTTCAGTGTTTTTTGTCGGTAAGTCCAAAACTTAAACGCATATTTATTATTAATATTTCTTTTCTAACAATAAAACTATTTAATTTTGTGATAAGGTCATCAATTTTTAACAATTGTGTATAGCTTTTTTATAATTTTAAATACATGACAAAATGACCGATTGGGGTTATACCGCTCATCGAGCGCAATTACCCCTTAGTGACTTATTCAGTGTTGTTGTAGATATGCGAAAAAGTCACAAAAGTGGCTTGAACCGAATAAGACCTTCAATCTGCTGAAACTGCGACTCAAGGAGGTTCGTTCAAAAGAAAAGCTGCAAAATAATATAACATACTATTTACTACTTTGAGATTTTGACTAAAATATGCTAAGTATTATATGTTCAGGGATTTGCCAGATGGATACATCTGAGATATAAGTGTCTTAAAAATAATATATTACTATTTCTTATTTGTATTACCTCTAATAATAATAATTCTTTTATATTTTATTATAATAATTGAAGTTGATTCGACATTAATACTCGTTAAATTGAAAAAGACTAATCTCACGTATAAATGGAGATAATTGATTCTAATTTCGAATTGTAGATGATTCTTTTATTGTATAAGGTTGATCTCATTAATATTTATTGAATGAAAATGTATCTTACTAGTGAAATTCCAAATAACAAGCTTGAGCGTCATTACCCCGTACCCTGAGCGGCATTACCCAAAGCCAGGGGCAATGCCGCTCAAACACGTTTTTTTTATAATGTTTTCCTACAGCTAGTAGGACAAAGATATATGCTTTTGTTGTTAATTTGTTGATTCCTCGATAATTAAAGACTATATTACTTTTCTTAATTTTGATTTATCATAAATAATTTAAAAAATACACCCAGTTTTCCTTAAGTGAACGCCATTCCCCCTCCTTACCCTATACCTAGCTAAGCACAGGCGGACTAGAATATTAAACCTAGGTAACAATTGAAAATTTCGAGGTAGTGCCCTAGACAGCCTTGCAATTGACATCTAAAGGCGATAGGTACTCGACAAATAAGCACTTAGTACATAATATATAGAGTAGGTCTAGGTACCTAAACTGTTCAATAGATTTTTTTGTTTTTTTTCTTGTCGAAGTATGTATACCTACCTACCTACTTCCAAACTATGCGTACCTACATAACTTACCTTATAAACAGTCTTAATATTCCTGACTTGTACTAACAAGGCCAGGTATACCTCAGATATTTTTCATTGTTTTGTGAGAGGTCATATTTTAAGCTTTGAAGGAGGCTTAAACCTTCAAAGGTACTAACTTTGTCTTCGCTAGTTACGTAATATCTGTGGGTAAATAGGTATTTTAAAGTCAACTGATGCCCTATTTAATTTATTCACGCGTGTCAATGTGGTTACAACGTATCAAAAGACGAATGTAGGACAAACCCCTCTGATAGTAACAACCCAGTTTCAATATTTAGGGTAATTAGTTAAGTATTTATTAAGGTACTTATGATAGATTATGTAGGTACCAACTTATTTAAAAATTTGTGCCTACCTACCTACTTAGGGTTACATAAACCTACATTTTTTGTACAGCTACGTGCTTTTGGGCTCTTATGAAACACTTAGTCGATTGAACTCATGAGATTTGGACACCATCTTGGGTTGGTAGAGAGGTAGGTAGAGTAGGTACCTAGATGGTAGATAGTTATCGAGAACTACTGGTAAGAATATAATATGAGTTAAACCAACCAATGTTTGTAACAGGCTTTATTTGATATACCTATTTTTTTTATTAAATTGATAGCACAGTGTGTGGTATTATTTAGGAAGGTACTGTTAGGTATCTTAAGCTTAACCTTACCTACCATTATTTTTTAAATCATCAACCAATTTCTGAAGTTTTTCTGGTGAACGTCCAGCAATGCCCCATTTAAAATCAACTGTTTCCGATAAGCACTTTACAACATGAACTCCGGTAAAACCGGTCGCACCAAGTATTACAATATCAAGTTCGGCTAGGTACTTCCATGTTCAAATCGCTGAGGACAACCTTGCGTTGCGTTCCAAAAAAAAATATGTTCGTCTCACGGTTTCTTACTAAGTATGCTGGTTTAAATGCGAGGTGAAGCGTGTAGTCCGTAGTTCTCCCACTAGTTTTCGTCTTCTACCTACCACTCCCCCCCTATGAGGCGGATTGAGGCGGCTCGTTTCGTTAATTTTATCAGCGTTCATAGCTCGGAGATTTCTCTGCAGCTCAGTCGGTATTACTATTTTAATAGGTAGTAGGTAGGTAGGTAGGTACCCGTGCCTGCCTACTTTTTTTAAAAGATTGAATTAGATTATTAGATCATCCACAATATTGGTAGACATAATAATAAAACAATAGGTACTTAGTGGTTCACCTAGAAAAAGATAACAAAAGGGAACTCACATTCATATTGGTTTTCCAAATACTTACATGTATTGTACTATTTTGTAGTTCCAAGACTTTTGTAAATAATATAAAATCAAGAAGTAGGTACCTACGATATCAAAATAAAATTACGAATTGCATTACAATTACATCATAGGTACAACGTGAATTGTTTTATGCTAATTTCTATTGTTGTCCTAATTTTTTGGGTCCGAGTTTAAATATGTTACGACTGTCTAACTAGACTCTTGAGTCTTAAAATAAAAACGACAGCATTGATGAATTGAATAATTTTATTTACACATACTATGTATTACTTCAAACTTAATTATAACAATAATAACTGAACCTGAACTGTATCATTACTAGAATCCATTTAAACTAGGTGCGTAAGTTATTGCTAAAAACACTGTCACTTGTACTAAGCTTGTACACACACACCACAACTAAATATATTAGCTAAAGTGCTAGTACAACTTGTTTGGCATATTAGCTAATATTAAGTTTTAGGAACTCAAAATATTAATAAAAAATTACAATAGTTAAGAACATATTTATCGCCTTTGCCTCCTCCAAACTTTTATTTATTTATTTATTTATTTGATAGTGATTACCACACATAAGAAGGAAGACACATAAGAAGGTTGCTGGTTCAAATCCCACTTGTCTCTTAACTTTTGGGACGTTAAAAATCTCTCCATAACTACCTACATTTTCACACTTTTTAAAGTCATTAATTAATTTTAATAAGCAACAACAAGGTGGATGGGAGAGCCATGTGGCCCACCTCATGTTGGGCGGTAACAACAAGATCATTATCACCGTCATCAGCCTCCAGAAGTCCGTGATCTGTGAGTGCTAACAACTGCCTATAACAAAGTATTGCCTCGCAGACCCATATTAAGAATGTGCTCTATGATGCCCTGACCTGGTAAAGCTTTAAATGCCAGTAGTTTAATAAGATTCCACATCCTTCAAACCGAATGAAAATGCAGTAATGCTGGCAGTAACAATCATCCCTGTACTAAGTACTTTACCAGAAAAGCCCCTAACAAAGAACTCTACTACTACAAAATAAATGTTCCTCATACAAAAAAAATATATATTACCACCTACCTATTCTAACACAAATAATACAAAAAGCTAACGAGTACGGAATGACTCTATATATGTGCTTCATCGATTTTAAAAAGGCGTTTGATAGCTTAGAGTTCAACGCTATTTGGGAATCACTACTAGAACAAGGCGTAGATGAAGAATACATCAGCATCATACACAGTATATATTCAAAAAGCTGTGCTAAAGTCAGACTGGAAAGAGAAGGGGAAGAATTTTTCATTCAAAAAGGTGTTCGACAAGGCGATCCCTTATCACCTAAAATATTTTCGGCCGTACTAGAGACCATTTTCAGAAACTTAAACTGGCAATATCAAGGACTGAATATAAATGGAGAACACTTGAGCCACCTACGCTTCGCGGATGACATTGTGGTATTTTCCGAAAGCCCGGCAACTTTGGCACAAATGCTAAACGACCTCACAAGAGAAAGTAAGAAGGTCGGTCTATCGATCAATACATCCAAAACAAAGATACTGACAAATGGAACATCCCTGGATATAGTAGTAGATGGTGGAATAATTGAATACGTGAGAGAGTACACCTACCTAGGTCAATCAGTTTCCTTTGAAAACTGTACAGCAAAAGAGGTACAAAGAAGGATCGCTCTATCGTGGCAAAAATATTGGAGTCTAAAGGAGGTAATGAAGAACAAGCAAACTAGTATTAAAATTAAAAAGAAAATATATGAAGTCATTATCCTACCGTGTTTGACTTATGGCTGTCAAACTTGGTCTCTTACTAATGAAGACGAGAAAAAATTAGCTATTTGTCAAAGGAAAATGGAAAGGAGTATGTTGGGAATCAAATTATCAGATAAAATAAACAACATAACGATACGGAAACGAACAAATCTATGTGACATTATCTCAAGAATTAGGACACTGAAGTGGAACTGGGCTGGACATATCTGCAGAATGGATGGCACCAGATGGACTAAAAAAGTTATAGAATGGATACCACGAAACCATAAAAGATACAGAGGGCGGCCAAAAAAGCGTTGGGAGGACATCTTCAGACTGAAATGTGGAGCAGACTGGATGAGGCAAGCCAGGAACAGAGAGTCATGGAAGAAAGCGGGGGAGGCCTACGCCAAAATGGCGACTACAACAACATAAACATTGACATAATAACAATAATAATAAATAATAATAATAATACTTAATAATTAATATTGAAATTTGTATATAATATAAGTGTGTGAAATTGTAATGTTTAAGTTTAGGTATAATACAAATTTTATTAACTTAATTAAGGAAAGTAATGCATGTAATTCTCTTTAAGTGTTGTAGAATAAATGGCTTTTTTACTTTTTACTTTTACTTTACCTATTCTAACTTCAAAAATCTTATCAGCTAACACGGGGCAGAGTTTGCTTATATAACTTGAACTTTCCCAGGTATTTCTTCAGTTCACCTTTTGGGTAGGGCTTAATAGCTAAGCAAGTTGCAATGTTCTCTGGTTGCTCTATCCACAAATTGTGTTTGATTGAGTTTTCCTCTAGCTTTTTGGCAATCGCTCTCAATGTTTCTTCATTAGGCACCTGTAATGTGAATAGTAATTTAAGGCTTATTATTTACACTTTTCAATGGCGCTTTGTCATAGAATCTATGCTTGAGGCTCAACTAACAGTCAAGCATTGTTTCTGAGTAAGGGCCTAAGATTCAGCTTAACTTCTCAGGATTATTTCTTGCTATTTCTTTCAACTCCCACAATCATCAAATAAAATTCAAGGAGGATAGGGTAAGGGTCTAACTGCGTGAGCGTATGAGTGAGGGCCCTCCATACCACTAACAAAATATAACATACACATAGTTAAAGGGTTTCGTTCACAGGAAGTCTGTGGAAAGAGACGGCTTAGAATTGTTCTTCCTGGAAATATAGATTGGGAAGGTTCTAGCCATAACCTTCCCAATCTATATTTCCAGGAAGAATTAATTATAAATTATTATATTTATAGATTGGGAAGGTTATGGCTAGCTGTGGACTTATGCTGATGATGTTGAATTTGACGGGTTAAAAATAAGCAACTACATAGATGAGACGTGGCTCTTACCTCCAGAACAACTTTATGCATGTCATAAACGCCGTCTAGATATTGCATTGTTACTTCGTCTCCTCTATTCAAATGAATACAAGCTATGGCCGCATGACACGCCTGTGTCACTAGGGCTCCAATAGTCCAGCCCATGTCACTCAGAAGATCGCTTCGCAGTAAAATATACTGCACTATTGTGTTATTAGCCATTTCGTGTGTTTTGTGAAACGTTGAACACTAGCAAGGCAAGCCGGCCAGCCACTCAGTATTTTATTGAATTGAATAGGCTCTGTGTTTCTTTAGAACTAAAGAAGTCCTTCGAATTTTTGAGGAATTTGATTGTATTTTTTTTAGGACTAGAGGTTTTTGACGTGATAACGTCTTATAAATCGATGGAGCCGGCTGCACGCACGAAAAAACATGACTCATGCGTCGTTACGTCGTTTCGTCGTTTCGTCGTTCCATTTACCTGAGCCCGAGCCCGGGTCGGGTAATGGGTAAGGGTAAATGAGGGTAAGGGTAAATGAGGGTAAGGGTAAGGGTTCGGTTGGGTTCCGGGTCCGGGTCCGAGAGTTCGAGTCCGAGTCCGAGTCCGAGTCCGAGTCCGAGAGTCCGCGAGTCCGCGAGTATTTTCTTATAACGTTATCACGTTCAACTATCGTCAGTAAACCGACTTTACAGACAACCGTTTTTTTTCAATTTATTTCTTCTTCCTTTTTTTTTTCGGCGTCGCATTTCTGTTGTTCTCTGATAGACTTTTGTCTCTAGTCTGTCACTGTCATTTCAGCGGATAATCTAGTCAAAGTCAAGTGGAAAAGAGTTATCTTAACATGGCTTAGCAAGGTTTATGTCGCTTAAAAAGAACTGTCCCTGAGTGTCCCTTCTTGTGCCCAAACACCTGCACAAGAGACGATCTTAGCAACGCCACGGGCCATGCAGTAGAGGTGGCAAAATACTACTTGAGAATTGTCTAGTGTTCCATTGACACGTTATAAGAATTAGCAAGGTCACCTTGCTCCTCCTTGCTCGCACGCAACACTCAGTGAGCTTGGTGATTCGGTTAGGATTTTTTTTAAACGTAGCACTTGATCCGGTCCAGGCTAATTTTTTTCTTCTCCTCGTGAATTGATTGATGGATGAGAGACTGCTGGATTGACTGACAGCTCTGTCAAAAAGTACAGTTTGATCGGTGTCAATGTCATGTCGAGAAACAATCAATCAACGGTACAAACAAAACAAACGCAGGATTATTTTCTTATTTCTTACATTACTGTATGTATTTCTCAATTTGTTGCATTGCATAAACACTGAAAGAAACAATACGATAGCTTCAACACTAACATGGCTTCAGGATTAGAAACTTACGTGAACCAGACCGTATCAGTGATTACTTCAGATGGCAGAAATTTCATCGGCACCTTGAAGGGGTTCGACCAAACGATCAACATTATTTTGGATGAATCACATGAAAGGGTGTTCTCCTCATCAACCGGCGTAGCGCAAGTCGTGCTTGGTCTTCACATTATAAGAGGAGACAATGTTGCAATCGTCGGACAAATAGATGAATCTATTGATAGCAGATTAGACCTTGGGAACATTAAGGCTGAACCTTTAGGAGCTATAGCTCATTAAAATTAGGTACCTAATAAATCTATTTTTAAGTAACTTGTTTTTTAATTGTTACTACCTAGGCATAGGATAGAAAGAAAGATCTAGTTTTTCTGTGAACTAGGTTTATTTGCAGCTATTGCTCACAAATATTTTGCCCTTCGGGGGCCATTTATTTGTTAACCTTCTTTTGGTGTACATTGTAGATACCAGTCTCAAATGCAAACCAGGTTAGTAGTAGTAGCACGGTTAAACATAATATTCCACATTTTCTTTAACATAAACATGTTTATTCTTCAATAATAATAAATAAGTGCATATACTATTATTTACAATACAATATTGATATGACTTTTAGCCCGACTTATACCAAGTCGATATTACTAAGTTCTACAATTTAATACAACATTTGATAGTCAAATTAAAAAAATAGCTCTTCCTTTACCAGCTTGTTATGTTTTTCGAGTCAATTCAATCTGCATAGGGCCTGAACCACATAAGGCCTGCGCACACCTAGTTCGCTGGCGGTAGCGATCAGTGAAACGCTGTCAAATCTCAAATCTGACAGCGATATTTGACAGCTTTTCACTGATCGCTACCGCCAGCGAACTAGGTGTGTTTGGGCCAATAATCAAGCATGAGATTAAAATGAGAATAAACCTACAATACATCATTGAAAGTTATAGCGCACATCTGAAAAGCTTGAGCTATATACTGGTGGAGCTATAAACAGGAAAATTATTATTATACAATATTTAGGTACTAAGCAAAATAAGATTATAATATAACTTTGAAACTACATGATAGTTTTAACACTATTGTTAAGAACAACGGGATATTTACCATGATTTAAAACTTAATAAATTAAATCATGGTAAATATCCAATTGTTCAGTAGAGTAGGTTGAAAAGTACCTCTAGTGCTGTGTGGTATAATTATTCTAAGCTAGTCCGAATGTACATAATTATCAAACTACGAATAACCTATAAACTTTATTATTTTGATATTTACATTCATTATTCTAAATATATTAACAGCTATAACAAACTTAAGTTAGAGAGAACTTGGGCATATTAATTGTATTTGCGAGAAAAAAAATATGTTTGGCCCATTTGGTGCATCTTAAAAAATAAAAGCATCTTAGCTTTCTATCCAGTGGAGAGTGTAATTAACATATTCATTACATTGACATTATTCTAGTTTATTAACAAATATAACTAAAGCTTTTAAAAACATACCAGGAATGGTTGTCCAAAAACCAATATGCAAAACAGAGTTTAGTCTATCACATTTGATTCAACATGCATCATTTTGTACTTCATTTTTTATAATTATACAATTTAATAATAATAATAATAAAGCCATTTTATTCCCAAAAATATTGGTTACATTATATCATGTTTGTACAATTTACAAGCTACAATTATTACCAAAGATCATCAGAAGATGTAGATATTTTCTTGAGTCACATTTGTAACTTGTAAGATTGGAGAAACAGGGCCCGTAGCTTAGTCAAATTATGAGTAACCATTGTTATTTGAAGGCTGGATGAGAATAATCTCTTGATGCCTGAAAATAAATGATAACAGTTAAAAAAGTTCTTTGCATGATATTTTTAAGGCTAAAGAAGTAGGACTAGGTACCTGTATAAAATTATAGTATACATTAATTCAATACTCTATCTAGGTACTTCTAAAGATTTCTATTACCTACATTATGTATTATATTGAAAGTTCTTCATTCAAACTCCATGAACTACCTATGTACGTACCTAATATGTATACATATCTACACTATACCATAGTAACTAAAGTACTAACAATCTCTGCCAAGTGTCAGTACCCCATTTCTGTCTACTCATATTAATGTACAGACAATGTTTTTAGATTTAAATTTTTGAAAACCACTAATTGGTACTGATACTTTGATTATCACGGACAAACACAATATTTACCTACTACTACCAATGAACTAAGTACCACTGATTTACGAATTGATTTTGAAAAATGTAGAGCCTCCGACTAAATAAATATAGTACCTTGCACTATTCCATGCATTATTCAGGCTTAATTATCTTAATTTCTATGCCTTGCCTGGAAAAGGGAAAATATCAAGTAACATAGCCAAGTCGAGCCATAAGCAAGTCGCACTTTGTATTTTAAGCGTGTATTGGAAATGACAGGCACATGAGGCTTAAGAGGGAATCACACAGGCGACTCTCCATACAAACGTAGTCCCCTATTTCCTCCCTGGATAATGCCTTGATAAAGAAAATATGACCCTCATAATGATTTATATGAAATATGAATTGGAGGTGATATTTTCTTTATCAATAAGTTTTTGAAAAAAAGGAAAACATACAAGCACGTATATTATACAGGGTGTCCCATAAGTCAACGTCCAGCCGAAAACGAGTGATGCGCCAAGTCATGACAGTTATCAGAAAAATATAAAAAAAAATATTTGTTATGTAACTTTCGAGTTATGAGTATTAAAAAAAAACAGAAAAAACTGTCATCCTGTGATGATCTTTTAAGTCCTGTGACTACAAATATTGACTTTTCATAAAACTTTTTTCTGCAACGTAAGCATGAATAACCCTTCTGTAAATTACAATTCAAAATTAAGCCATAACTGCCTCAGTTTTCAATGAAATCGTGGAGGTTTGGCCAACATTTCATTTCAGATAATTACATCACCCAACTTTAACCGTCTGTACCGCAAAAAAAATGTACTACACTATCATGGCGTGTAACTTTAAAAATTGGCGCATTTATCCAGGATTCCAAAATGGTATAATACTTGCTAGAGTACTCCTTAGTTTTGGAAATAAAAAATGTTTTTTCAACTAAACCGGATTTCCAATCAATTTTATTTCATGAGATAAAATGTTTGTACCCTTTAAATTATGGACTTAAAATGCTTACGCTGCGTTTTTAAGTCACTCACAATTTACAGGCACAAGTAAATACCATTTTGACAATGCAAGTAAACAGATAGAGCAACTATCTTGTCGAAAGAGTAATAACCATGGGTTTTCAAGTAATTTGTTAGTTTTAGGTGAAAGTTTGAAATAAAATTCAATCATAGGATTACTTTAATCGCCTATTTAATCTAAAGTTTGCCTTCGCCCGTCGCCGGTCTTATTACATGGTTATTGACGTGACAACGTCTTATAATTCGATGGAGCCGGCTGCACGTACGAAAAAAACATGACTCATGTTGCGTTACCTCGCTGTGAGGCGTTCCATTTAATACTTGAAGTGTAGTCCTACATGAATCTAATAATCCTATTGAATTTTATTTCAAACTTTCACCTAAAACTAACAAATTACTTGAACACCCATGGTTATTACTCTTTCGACAAGATGATGGCTCTATCTGTTTACTTGCATTGTCGAAATGGTATTTACTTGTACCTGTAAATTGTGAGTGACTTTAAAACGCAGCGTAGGCATTTTAAGTCCATAATTGAAAGGGTACAAACATTTTATCTCATGAAATAAAATTGATTGGAAATCCGGTTTAGTTGAAAAAACATTTTTTATTTCCAAAACTAAGGAGTACTCTAGCAAGTATTATACCATTTTGGAATCCTGAATAAATGCGCCAATTTTTAAAGTTACATGCCATGATAGTGTAGTACATTTTTTTTTTGATACAGACAGTTAAAGTTGGGTGATGTAATTATCTGAAATGAAACGTTGGCCAAAACTCCACGATTTCATTGAAAATTGAGGCAGTTATGGCTTAATTTTGAATTGTAATTTACAGAAGGGTTATTCATGCTTACGTTGCAGAAAAAAGTTTTATGAAAAGTCAATATTTGTAGTCACAGGACTTAAAAGATCATCACAGGGTGTCTGTTTTTTCTGTTTTTTTTAATACTCATAACTCGAAGGTTACATAACAATTTTTTTTTTTTATATTTTTCTGATAACTGTCATGACTTGGCGCATCACCCGTTTTCGGCTGGACGTTGACTTATGGGACACCCTGTATAAGTAACCATTTTGTCTCATAAAATCAGCAGATCTGGATTTTATGAGACAAAATGGTTACTTTAGATGTTTAGAGGCATTATCCAGGGAGGAAATAGGGGACTACGTTTGTATGGAGAGTCGCCTGTGTGATTCCCTCTTAATAATATGATGCACGCATGGCAATGCATCGTAGAACACGTTCTTAACGTTCGTGACCTGAGGAAATGCTTTGTTATATGCGAGGTTACCACTTAACATCAGTGGGGTCTTAAGCTTGTTCCATCAGCCAGTGAGCACTGGGGGTCTAGTGGTAGCCAGTACTCTCAAAACGGTGTAGGAAAACATCGTGAGGAAAACCGGCGTGTTCTCAAGCAACAAGTGTCAAGCGTCGCGCAAAATGGGCCCGCTAGCGGCTTACTTGCGGAAACCAGTCCGCACACCAAGTGATGATGACGCAGATGATGAGTTTGCCGAATTTTCCATTAGCCAGTTGTATAAAAATATGCTTTTTTCTTACTGTTATAGAAATTATTATTAGCACCTTACCTTTGCATTTTCTCAATATACTTCTGAGTGTTATAAACTTGGAAGAATTGTTTTCCATATTCGAATGTAGCGATCATAATAGCACAGGCCGGCGCTACTTTGAATATTCGAGGGAGCAGTCCTGTGAATAAGCCTTTGAAGCCGTGGTTTTTGTAAATGTTTCTCGCGATGTCTTGCATATTGGAAGCCCTCTGCTTGGCTTTGTTACCATCTGAAAGATTAGAGTCTCAGATTTAAGAAGACAATCGCTGTTAAATTCAGCCCTCATTTATGCATTGTTGTTCTAGCTCGACAGAACCCACTAAAATCGAGATTATTTCGAGATTATTTTATTTGGAGTATTGAAAAAGCATACAAATCACAGTGGTGATTGTTTAAGAATAGTGACCGCCAAATAAGTTGGCCAATTAGTATACTAGCAGCCAAGCCGTAGTTTGATGCCTGTTCTTTTAGGCTTGGTCGCGTGGAACAGGCACCTAGGTCTTAGGAGTCTAAGACCTAGCAGCTTTAAGGAGTTTAAAAGTGATCCTAGAGTTACCATTATACAAAAAAATATTTATTATTTGAATTTGAGCGATGGACTTGTAACTTAAATCGCAGATCGTACTTGTGGTTAGCTTCACATGTGATATAAATATTGTGGACATTCCACACAACACTATCTAGCCCCAAATTAAGCAGAGCTTGTAGTGTGAGAACCAGATAGCTGATATAATACTTATACAGGTTTTTCTGTAAATACATACTTAGAATACAATATAACACCCAGGCAGTGAGCAAACTTGCGTTCACCAAAATTTGTTCTCCGTGTGGAACCCGTGACCTACGGCGCAGAAGGCAGAGCTACTACCAAATGAGCTGAGAGGCCAGTCTATGGGTAATTGGGTATGCACAACATCTATGCAAGTAATAGATTTGACTGCAATAATAAACACGGCTAGCTTCAGTGTGTTCAGCCTATTTACCGACTAGGTATACTAAGAGAGGATAAGGTACTAAATACTAGGTACTGACTAACCTGCATAGATTTCCTTTTCGCCTAATTCAATCTGTTGGTGTGTTTTCACGACATCAAATGGCAGTGTTATTAATGCAGCTATCTGTAGTAATAAAATATTACAAATTAATCAAAACGGAATGGTACGTATTTAACTGAAATACTTTAGGTACAAGAGAAGGAGATATAACATCCAGACACAGAACAAATATCCGCGTTCACCACACAAATATTTGTCTTCAGTGGGGATCGAACCCACGCCCTCCGGCGCAGAAGGCAGAGCTACTACCAACTGCGCTGAGAGGCCAGTCAATTATTAATTATGTTATTATACTAGCCAACTACTTACACTGCCTGCCACAGATCCACAGAAGAAATTGAATGAAAATGTGTTTTTTTCTGAGTCCGGTTTGTCAAAAGCTTTTTTCGTTGATTCAAACGTCGTCCAATAAATACCTGGAATTACACAATAAAGTTTGTAACCTTGCGAATAAGGTTTACTACTACACATTAGGTATGTAATGTATGGGGCCTGTTTCAAAAACACTACAAAAAGCTATACTTTTACATTACTTTCAATTTGATTTTGACCTATAACTTTCAAACAAATTGAAAGTTATAGGTTTCTGGCTCATTGTCATTCATGGAATGGTTAATGGTTGGTGGTTCTTTTAAGCACAGCAGTTCGTAGTGCAATTACGTCATAATAGGCGGAGTCATACTAAACGGATTCTACTGTATATGTATAGGTTTTTTTTTTAAAATCATGAAAGGCGATTTTTCATGTAAGCTCTTAGAATAAGTGAATTGAAGTGGCAGGTCATATAGCTCGAAGAACTGATAACCGTTCGGGATTAAAGGTTCTCGAATGGCGACCACGAACCGGAAGACGAAAAGCAGGGCGCCCACCCACCAGATGGACCAACGACATTGTTAAGATCGCGGGATGTCGGTGGATGGAAAAAGCTCAGAATCGTTCTTCCTGGAAATGTAGGGGAGGCCTATGTCCAGCAGTGGACTTCTTCAGGCTAATGATGATGATGATGATGAATAGTAGTTAATTCTAAAATGCAATACCTGAGAATGGTACATCCCTCAATAGTGTTGATCCTAATCCTCTGAACAGTCCTCTGTAGCCTTCATAGTTTATTACTTGGCGAAGTGCCAAATTTATTTCTGAAACATTAATATATATTTATTTATATTTATATATTTATTACTTACAATAATATAAGTACCTAGGTATTACTATAAAACATTTCAAAACTGCAATCAGCGAAGGACCATTTTGAAAAATCTTAAAGATCTCCAATAAACTACAGCTTGGTTCAAACCGTTTTCATGTATGATCTTTTTAGAAACCAAATAAAATGGTAGTGAAGTATCCAGTGTGGTGCCAGCGTCCAACTAAGAGAGACAAATATTTGCCGTAGAAACTATCTCTTACAACTGGTTTTACGTGGCACCACACTGGAACTTCACTGCTATTATTTTAGTCTATTTTTGATTTGTAAAAGGATCATATAAAAAAACGGTAGGAACCGAGACGTAGTTTGTTGCCTGTTCTTCTACGCTTGGTCGCGTGGAACTGGCACCTAGACTCACCTAGCTTTAAGACGTTTCAAAGTGATTCTTGCATCGTAATGAATAAAAAATTATTGACTTTGACTTTGACTACGTCTATTATCGCCATCTCTTGTTTCTTAATTATTTATCTTTAAGTTAATACCTACCAGAGTAAGTTAATTTCTTTGACTGCATTTTAGTCCTAATAAGTTCGAGAGGGCTGACAATTGTTACAGCTAAAGTCCGAGCCGTAGCCCCTGCTATCAATGGAATCCATATCGGCTGACTCACTGTAATTAAGAAATTATTATTAATATCAAGACCTAGAATCTTATTTTCTTGAAATACAAATAGTTTAAAATTATATAAAAATTAATTACTTATAAAAATATTATGTCCAGCAGTATACTTCTTTAGGCTGATGATGATGATGAAGTAATGTCAATATCAAGAGCACTGCTGGTCTACTGGTAGCATCTCCGCCTTCCGATCATTTAAGTCGTATAATAGCGAAATACGCGAATAAGCATAAGGTCGTGGGTTCAAATCTGTATCAATATCACTTGGAAAGAAGATGACGGGAGATGGACGATGGCGGCCACAGAATGGTGGTCAAGGCAGGCTTCAAGACGAAGTTGGTGGAACAACATTGTTGAGTGTGCTGCGAATGAGTAGATGAGACTCGCAAGGGAGCCGAACGAGTGGCGTAATAAAGTGGTGGCTTATACTCAGAAATGGGGGCAAACAGGCTGAAATGATGATGATGATGGCAGTACTCTCAAACGGTGAAGGAAAACACAGTGAGGAGGTTCTTGTTTTTTCTATTAACTATGTACCTTGTAGTCAAGGCCATAGAACACAACAACAAATAAGTTCTATTTATACTTTTATTAATAACGTGTTTTATTAATAAGTGCCTTAATAACGTAGAGTTAAGGTTCATTTTTTAAATAACACAATTAAGCTGTATAGAAAAAAATTATCTGTAAAATCTCAATTCTGTAAAAGTTCTAACTTAGCTGCTGGTTTTTTTGTGTTATTATTGTATTGATAATACTATCTGTACTTACTATCTCCTGTCATTTTATTATAAGTGGTCTTCATTTTATATCTAAGTTGTTCATACGACACAAAGTATATCACAGTGCAAGGAAGCGCCAATACTAAAGTGGGGCTGAGGCCTGACCATAAAGCAGGAACTCCTTCCAGTTTAGCTATTTTGTAGAATGCATCCTGAAATAACAATATATTGGAATAAAAATTTTATTTAAACTCAGCGCCACTGAAAACGAGTGCCTAAATAGTCCCTTGCGCTTTTATGGAAAATGCTGAGTGGAAGCCTTTTTTCATCACTTACTACGTATGTTGTTATATTTTTTTATAATGTACCTATCTTTATCTTTTGTGATGTTAAATAAAAAGTTTCTATTTCTATTAAACATAACAGTTCACACCAACTAGTTATGAAAACAAAATATAAATAATTTAGAACAATTATTCAAGAATATTATAAAATATTTAAGAATCATTGATTAGCAACAAAAAAGAAAACAATATGCTAAAACAATTTTAATTCATAGAAATAATGAATGCAACCCAGCTGTTAAACAGCTGATTAGCCAAAACATACAAAAAAATGTTTTTACTCAGACCATAATGTTGTATCACTACGAAATGTAAACTTGAAACTTACAAAAGTGCCATGAAAATGTACTCGTCGCGGGATCCATCCAGTTTCTCCACAAGGACATAAATGCTCCATTAATCCATTGCAATATAGGTAACATTTATTGGAAAGCAATGCCTTTTGTTGTGCTTGTAGTCGAATCTTTACCACATCTAGTGGAGTCACTGTAAAGCAAATAAGTGTGTATTATAGTAAGATTTCATCACCTTGTTCACTAGACTAGTTAATTTTTATGCACCACTTATTTCTAAAGTTACTTACTGAACAGTGAGGTTATAAGAGCACCAGAGCAAGCTGATGCCATTTGCTGAAATGGAGTGATTCTAAACTGAGGATCGTCTTCACGTATCATTTTGAACTTAATGTATGAAGTTTTTTGTAATAAAATAATTTACTTGAAGAATCAACACACCCGGTTTGACCATCGAATGGATTTGAATGTTTTCTTTTCTGTTTTTGTCTGTCAGCTGTAATGTCAGATTGCATGGCAGTCACTGTCACTGTTTATTAACTTTCACTGTCATAATATAGTGCTTCCATCCTTCAGCTGAAAACCAGAAGCAAAAAAGATCGATTATTTAGTCGATTTTACCAGCACTTACATAGTACAGAGTTAATGATTGTAGAAAATTATAATACACAAGCGGCCACCCGTGGCTTCAATCGCCCTGTTCCCATTACGCTCTATTCCTGTTAAATTTTTCAGGATACAATGTCCTTCTCCTTGTTCTAAGCTTCTTTTCAGCCGTTCTTGAGTTATAATTTAAACACCGCTTTCTCTTCTAAATATCACTAAAAACTAATCCATTCCACGGGAACGGGAACGGGTTATAGACTTCAGATGGGCTTTTCTGATGGAAATTTTTAGTCAATTATTTTAACACTATCATTATCATGCTATGCACTTTTAGTTTAATACAATGCACATCACTATTTGTTCAAAAAATCAGTCAGAAAAGAACTGCCACATGGATGGAGGGCGTTTGTGAAAATATTTTACAAAATTAGAATTAAATCAAATCGTGTCGTCAGAGAACTCCGTGTTTTCATTAATATAACGGATCAGTAGATGCAATATATATTTTAAAATGTTTGCCAACGCGCCCCGATCTTTATTGTGAGTACATTTCATTTATTTTCGGAGTTTACATAACGTGTCAGATGTTTTTTAAACCCAATCTTCGTGTGATGTTACTGAAATTGCTCGCTTTATTTTAAAAATAATCTCTGTATTTGGTAGATTTCGTTTGAATTCATGAATTCGCATTCGGTTTCCCCCATAGAAAATGATTCACCGCAAAAACGAAGATTATACACCGCAGGATAGGTACAATGCGATTAGTATGATGCGAATACTTTTTCGTTACGGGAAACCGAGGTAGGTTACTGCTAGTATGGGTAGTATTAGGTACATTAGATGTTAGAGGCTTCTCTTTGTGAAAATGGGGGGCTGGATGGGACTCCAGGAGATTTAGGTTCTTGGCTAGGCCTAGATAGTGTTGTATAAATTGTCCAGCAGTATTTTATTATTTTCTTATTTATATCTTGTCTGTTCTGTTAGGCTTGGTTGCTTGGAACTGGCACCGGACCTAGCTTTAAGAGGTTACAAGGAAATCCTTTCAATATAACATAATACCTTATGACTTTAGTACATTCTTACACAAAGTTACGGTTTTATCTGGCACCATAACCATACCAGTTTTGAGGTACATGCAAACGAATTCATTTTCCATCTAACTAAAAAGAATTTTTAATTAGATTATGGCTAAGCAGGCTCCATTTTAGGCTGCATCCTCACTGTGGTATGGCAGCAAAATGCTAAGCTATCTATATTTAAAAAAAAACCATTCTATGATGGCTGCAGTTTAATTCTTTATTGATCAAAATAAAGGTTATATTTGGATACCTACATACCAAATTATCTAGGGTACATTTGTTTATTTTGATCAAATCTGGCATAATATGTGTTTATTTTGATTAAATCTAGCATAAGTAATCTATCCTTTCATATATTAAAAAAAAAATATTCCTTTGACACCTTGTGATTACAAAATTAGAAATATGTATCTTAAACTTTTATGAAATTAAATGCTTACGTTACAAACTCTGGCTTTTACCTGCAAGGGATCCACACCTAATACTTCATATGAGCAAAATTTTATCAACACATACATATTTTAAATATACCTACTATTAAATGAACAAATGTTTACTTAACCGGAATAGAAGATGCGAGGATCAAGACAGGGCCCGGGGAACTGATTGAGCCTTGTCTAGATCTGTGTCACTATCCAGTCTACTGGAATATTGTTGCCATCAACCCAAGGTCCTACTCCGCTATTTTATGGAGTTGGGCTGGCTGGGGTGATGTTAGCAGGGAGACAATGCACAATTCACCTCATCCCAGGACATCAGTACAGACCTTAGTCCCCAACTCAAATTAGAATGTTTTGTTACATAACAAGTAGTTACAATAAGTGTGAATAAAAAGGTATAATAATAAAAACACTCTAAAATTATACTTGTCACCTATTGTACAACAGTAAATAAACAGCTTGCATTGCTATTTTTAACCTGCCCTCTTTCACTGACTTGGCACCGACATTGTAACCTGCCTGAGATTATAGCAGAAATACTTTTGGCTAAATACAATTTTCCTTCTCCCTGCGTCAATATCTTCACTGCTGAGGGTCGTGACCTTTTGCAGGACCTCAGTCTGTACTATGTTCCTCCATCGGATTATGTCCTCGGCTGTAAGGAAGGTTTCTGTTGCCGAACGCACTGAGAACGGTTTCGTATTTACAACCAATTCGGCTCATAAATTAGGCTTTCCAAATCTGCCCTTTACTTACTATACTGCTCCGCAATAGAAGAGGCGAGTTCCAAGACAGGGCTCAGGGAACTTATTGAGTCTTGTCCCTCCCCATCCACATCCGTGTCACCATCAGGTTCACTGGAGTACTGCTGCCACTAACCCAAAGTCCTTCTCCGTTATTTTAAGGAGTTGGGCTGGCTGAGGTGAGGTTTGGCAGGGGGACAATGCACTATACACCCCATCGCGGGACGTCAGTGCAGATCGTATTCCCCCAAATTAATTAGAATTAGAATTATTCTCCTATCTATCAGCAACCTCACCGCCCCTGGTGAGGCACGTTGATGTATTACTTACTGTACCTACTCAATAGAGTATAAACAACTCAACCAAGAGAAAACTGGTTGAAATCAGGTGCTGTCTATTCTTGCAGTTGCGTACCAACATCTTACAACTGCGTAAGAACTATCGAATTTGCATTTGGGTACTTAGAGACTCCTTTATTTCATATCGCTTAACCCTAGAGGAGACACTCGTACCTCCTAATTATAGTCTGAATAATAAACCTGCGTACTTTATATCTTATGCATTTTAAACAATTCTTATCATTTACATCTTCATCAGCAGGTACCTACCTGCTTAGTAATAATACTGTTATTTGGGAAGTAATTATGGGTGGGTAACGAACACTGTGACGGCTATTTACAAAAGATTTGGGGCTCGTCTCTTTATCTAGAGAGGTTGATGACATGTTTGTCTCAGTTCGGTGCCAAAAACCTTACTATGCGTATGTGATGTTAAAAGGCATTATTTTTTATTTGGATAAGGATCATGTTAATTAACTTCGCAAATAATGCCTTAATTTATAACGAATTGGATCATCTACCATAAAAAAGGTTATAGTGAGTCAACCTTGAAAGATAGACATACTCTGTCGCCTTTTTTTAGAACTTTTAATGAAGAATAATTCCTTCTTAAATAATTTTTGTGTAACTTTAACCGTTTACGCAGCGAACGCGACGGAAGCTCTCAAAAGGAATATTTTTTCATGTTTTTGCAACATTTTGCATTGACGCTCTGTTCATCTATTAATCGTAGCGTGATGTTATATCTTCCTTGATAAATGAACTAAACGTGTTTTGAACCTTACCAGCTATAAAATAAAATTCACATTGCTTGTTTATCTAAGTGCCCATCAAAGGCGGCCAACGCCCCTTGTCAACTGCGTTCAAATTGGCATGGAAACATTGCCAGCTTACATAACAACCACAAAAGACAAAGATTATCTAGTTCAAATCCCGCTGCGTGTAGCTCAGTTGACCTTCATTTTTTCAGTCCCACTTTCAAAATATTACACGCCTTTTAGAGATGAACCCTAATATGACCGATGTTTTGTCGAATTTAAACACCATGAGTCATTAAATTTCGTCAAAAAGCGGTAGATCGAAGCCGGCTGCTAAGCTTGTGGAATTCTAGTATAATTCCTGTACTTTAACTGAAATTGGCCTGTCTGATAAGTTTATAAATTGGTCTTAAACTAATATTAGAGAAAAGATTTTTGGTTTTGGATGTAACCAATAAACGCAAAAACGGATTTCAAAAATTCGAAAAGAAAATACTTTATCCCATAGGCTGTGAAGTCCCGAGTTTGAATTGTTCCACCCGTGCGAAGCTGGGGTAGATCGCTAGTTCACAATGAATTACATCTGTCAAACCATTCAGGAAAATGCTAATTATACCCACTCACACGTAATTGTATAGCTGATTAATAGCATAAGTACACTTTGTGTAATCCTATGCTATGAATGAAACAAGGTTGGGCTGATGATAGGTAGGCACCGCGAACTTGAACAGCTGACATTGAACGATACCTCAAGTATTGATTTCCATTGTTTGTGATATCATACCGATAACAACTGCATATACCAACTCTATTTAAGTGGATACGCTATATCCTACTTCCTACTAATATTATCAACGCGAAAGTTTGTAAATATGGATGGATGTGCGGATGGATGTTTGTTACTCTTTCACGTAAAAACTACTGAATGGATTTTAATGAAACGTAACAATAATATAGTTAAAGATATTGTAACGGAGAACGAATGTAACGGGAACGGGGCGAGCAAAGCCGCGGACAGCCGCTAGTATGTGGAAATAAATTATCCTCGGTACAATGTACCTACGTATTATTTGTATGGGTATAAAAGCCGGTGTAGTACCTCGGTAACCTACTTTTACTACCCGATGTATCGACGACATTGTTATCATCGCGAATGTATAGGGAAGGCCTATGCCCAGCAGTGGACTTCTTCAGACTGATTATGAACTTACTTTTATGATCCCATTATCAAATAAAAAGTATCTTAAAAAGATACCTTGGTTACTGAGATTGTTTGGGTGACTTTGTGATGTCAGATTCAAATCACAGTACAAAATGAAAGAAAAACCTTGAAGTTCACACGGGACCTTGACCATGACCATGGTGTTGCAATGATGTTCGTATTGCTGTGTTGATACCGTTACAATGACGGGCGCATGAGTCTTAACACTTTCACGTCTCTAGACTAGAGTATTGGTTCTGAGTGGACGAGTAGTTTGATCACTCGTTCTACTCTCTTTTTCGTTGTTTCGATGGTTCCCAATGTTCCCATGATATTTTTCTTATGTGTCTAGCCCAGAAATGGGCCACTTTAATTGCGTTTTCCGTGGCGTATTCAGGTCTTTCAGCGTGCAGGTGTTAGGGCACTCTGGGCAAGCCAGCAGATGAGGCATAGACTGTACGGCTCCGCGTTCTACTGAAATAGTAGTAGACCAGGTGGACCGTTTCCTGAGCAATTCGTGCAATTCCTAATTTGTACAACGATAATTAAAGTCTTTATTCGTTCAATATTTGTTTTCCTATTACGTACAATTACTAATTCATACAAAGAAAAAAACATGGGTGAAAGAACTACTTCCTAATGGTAGTTCTGCACTCCTGGTACACGAGGTACAAAGAAAGAAGAAAATGTAAAAAAAAATTGTTCATGATGTTTCTATGATTTTAAACCAAGATAAGCTAGTTCCGAAACTTTTTCTCATAAAAAATACGATTTATTCTGAGTGATTTTCTGATGATTTAGTATCCACAAAAGCTAGATTGTGATAAAACTTTCACTAACAAGATTACGTGTTGTGGTTTTGTAAAATTAAGCTTTTCTCTGATTAGGTAAACATATTATACTTCTTTTTAAATTATTGGTATTACCTAGTTTTTTCTAAAAGTCGACTTGCCTTGAATATTTGGTTTAAATAATTAACTGAATTGGATGACGAGAGTTCTCTGTGTAGGTGTGTCAATGGTACTGAAAATAGATGACATTTGAAATAATAGTTATACAGCGACCAAAAAGTCGAACACCACGAACAATTTTCATTCTTCTGCTTTCACCTTGAAAAAAAGTGCCAACGTAGTTAAAAACCCATAATACCTTTATAATTTCTCACCATTTGTTAAAAAAGCATTTTATAACCAAACCAATGATTTTGAAATTCGAATTATGTATTAGAGCTTGGCTACATAATTTGGAAGTATCCGTAAAATTTGAATAAACACATTTTGCCGGCGGCGTACAGTTTGCAATCTACATAATAATATAATATCAGTTTAGTTTACAAAGATCTGTTGACTCTGTATGCAATAGAAATGGACGATGAACATACAATTTTAACTGTCAAGTAAGGTTAATCATATCGACACCCATATTTATCCTTCTTTAATCTGCATGATTAGTAATATCGGACCGCTTCTAATGTATTGCAACACCCTTATGGGTTAATTATGTATTGATTCAAAAATGAATCCTAAGATCTGACACTGTTAAATTTACATGTATGTATAAATAAAAATAAAAATAGCTTTATTTACTTACACAAAGAAAAACTTAACCTAGGTACTGTTAATTATATAATAAAAAATAACTATATGTAAATGCCGCCTCTGGCGGTGAAAGCCTCCTCCAAGAGCTTCCATTCTGTTCGTTCTCTTGCCTTCCTTAGCCATAGTTACCCGGCTACTTGCGCGATGTCATCACACCATCTCTTGGGAGGATGTCCTTTTTTGCGCTTTTTGTCCCGCGGACTCCAGTTAGTGGCTGCATGGGACCATCGGTATTGATCCAGCCTTTACATGTATGTATACACGGCATGAAATATACCGAATACTGAATGTATGCAGGTAAAGAGTAATGAGGTTCATCGCGATCGCGGTTTTTGTTTAGTTTTAGCTTCTAAGCGTGGTTCATTCTAGAGCACCTGCCTACCGACTATATTTAGCTAACTGATAGGTATATTTGCATTTAAATTAATCACACTGTGGCCATAACTTTGTCGGGGCCACATCTGTTAGTACGTTTCCTGTAATTTAGTTTGCCAGTTCAATTTTAAAAGCATTGGTACCAAGAACCCTAGCTTTTGGGTTTTCAGTTTGTGTTAAATTTTGAACATTTACAGCTACCGGTTAGTTACGAATTAAAATTTGGTTTTATTTTATTAGTGTTTCAGATAACCTTGTAGCCGTGCGACCTTGTCTAAAAGTTTATTGAAGTGACTTAAATAGAAATCGTCAAAGAAATTTATAGTTTTTCACAACTTGTTTGGTTCATAAATTTAACGTAGGTAGATAGTTTTACTTTGATGATGTGATTTGGTTGTTATTGTTACCTATCGGACCAAATAGCACACTTACTTCAAGAGAGCTTTATATTATTCAGTATAAATAATGAAAGAAAACAGTCTTTGCACTAATTCAGATCCCGAAAAAATCCGTGTAAACAAAAATCCAGTAGCAAAAAATATCCCATAATAAGCAATAGCTGAGGCTGGTTCATGCGACCAGCGAGACGTAATATTATTGGTCATTCAAAGAATGACGCACACTATTTTATTTCGTCATACAATAAAGTATGTTTCCCAGTAAAAATTTGTAACTAACATATTTCGCACTATGATGTCATTGCCAACCTACTCCTGAATACGTCAAATAAAGTGTAGAGACCTGTTCGCTACAATTAACATTGAATTTGCAAGATTTGGCCATCTTATTTCAAGGCCACAAACGCGCGTCCACGAATGCGTCCTATTGCTTGAATCACGTATCAAACAAGTTTGTGTATTGGCTACCGAACCGAAATACGTATCGCGAACACAGTTACCTAAGCATATTGTTATGGGGGGAAAGGTAGGTCAAAGAAAGATGGATGAACTGTGTAAAAGATGCCATGAATAAAAAATAAATGGATACAGAGATGACACCTGATCTAAGAGAATAGTAGAGGAAAACATTGTTATTCCGACCGTTTACATAAAGTGAGATAAGGAAGATGATTACCACATTATCCAATGTTCGTATGCAAATATCATGGGACCATATTGAGGAAGCACTATGAAACGTGCCAGTTATGGCCAAACCAAAGCAGTTAGACAAGCGACGCGAATTACGTGCGATATGGCAAGATTCGTAGAGTCTATTTCAATTCAGGGAAATTAACGCTTCACGACTCACGATCACGACTCATCCGCTTACATTTCTTATTAAAACTGACACACCTATAGATTTACAATATGTTAGTTGTGTTACAAGTTAAAAGTTGGTAGGTATTTACCGCATATAACGTAAACTCTGCTCTGTATTCTGTTTTTAAAATTGCAACTATGGAATCATTCAAAGCTGAGAACTAGCATTGAATAGCTTACTGCAAATCTTCTAATTTCAAACCATGTCAACGTGACCTTGTATTTAATCTTTGGCCGAGATTTGCATTTTCAACAGAATCATATAGCAAGTTAGCAAGTCAATACTTGGTTGTTTTCGTGCATACTTGACATTTCAATTCCACTGTTTTACCCTTGGAGGAATTAGAAATGGAGATGTCAAGGCAGGGCTTTCCCCTCTGCCGGTCATATACCGATCTCGATCATATCCTTTTAATAAAACTGTTTCACTCGCAACCGCAGCCATTGTGTGTCGTTTCATGTCGCGAAGTGGAGCTCCGCGAAAATGGTGAATTGCATGGTAGTTTCTTGTAAAAGACGATCAGAGACATCAAACTTCCGGGAACATGGTATTTCCTACCACAAGGGAGTATTATTTTGTCAATTGTGTTTGTAATTTTGTAGAATTTTAGTTCAAAAGAAATACCGGTTGCGACAGAGTAGCGACAGTATTACGACAGTATTGTCAAAGATTATACCTTGGTAGAAGGCATAGTGTTGGAAAAAGTTGAATGAAATTGATGAATGAATGAATGATAATAAAAATAAATAAAATAAACGTTAAATTATTATCACATAATGTGTTGTCTAATTACGTATTTGGTGCTTTTTAAATCCCAACATAAAAACGACGGGATGTAATGAGTTTGCGGTGTCTGTGTGTGTGTGTGTGTCTGTCTGTCCCATCGTAGTTCCCGAACGAATCAACCGATTTTAATTTAGTTTTTTGTTTGTTTGAAAGGTGAATAGTCGGGAGTGTTCTTAGCTATTTTTGATGAAAATCGGTCCAAGATGGCTGCCGCCACGAAATATCGGATTACATTTATTCACAAATCCCACAATATGGGTATCCTAGGTACCAGTCATCAAACCCTCTACTCATCAATGTATAAAATAGGACATGACATCATCCTCAAAAATAAAGTCGTGGGCGTAGTGAAAACATTTTTTTTGCCTATTTTATATTTCTTTTACGTCCTGTGCAGGTTTCCAAAAAACCCTGTTGCTTGAAGAATGGACAAAATTTTTTGGCCAAAAAACAACTTGGCATGCAACAAGAACGAGTGTGATTTGCTCGGAACATTTTACACAAAGTTCTCAAACTCGGGCAAACAAACATCTGCGTTCACCACACAAATATTTGTTCTCGGTGGGAATCGAACCAACGCCTCCGGCGCAGAAGGCAGAACTACGAACTTCCCTGTGGTGTGAAGGCTGACGATGTAATGTGATTTCACTTGTATTCAAGTATTATATCAGCCATCTGGTTCCCATATTACAAGCTCTGCTTAGTTTGGGGCTTGGTAGTGTTGTGTGAATTGTCCACAATATTTATTTATTTATTTATTTACTTTATATATATTTTTCAATTATTCAGTAAAAGACTAAACTTATGTGTACTATGCTATAACATGTTAAGAACTATTGATTCAAACTTATAACCATTAATTAAACATAACAACTAAATTCAGTTCTTTTATTTTCTGACTGTTACTTTTGTAATAATAATGTGAAACCTGTTGTGCATAACTTATTCACAACACTCACTATTACCTGTACCTAAAAACCCATTTCATTCATTATTTTATTCATCGTTCAATTTACCGGTCTTACTGAATGCCCATCACTAGAGATTATCCTAATGTGAGTCTTGACACTGCGTAACTACGTTATATTTTTTATCTGTGTGCAAATTTTAAGATCGTGTGCGGGATTGTCAATGTGTGTGTTTACATGAATAGGATTTTGCTATGCGCGTGTGCCATGCGTGTTTACCTCGTCCCCCGTCAATTTTGGCAGAAAATATTGTTCGTGGATTTAAACGTTGACGCCTCCATTTCTAATTCCTCCAAGGTTTTACCTGAGCATAGCCTTTTTATGTCTCACCACATGTTTGAAGCTTTAAATCTATTGTTTCTTTCATTACCCTGTATAGAATAAAAGCGTAATTATTTTCCAATAATGTAAAAGAAACCATTTTCAAATCGATTAGCTATGGGCCATTATGATGCCCGGAGTAAGTAAGCTGGTGTAGCGTAGTTGTATGGAAAAAACGGGTATTTATCGCGATAACCTTTATTATTTCTCGATATTTCGACCGTGCTACAACAGCCTTGGTCGCGGGCAGACTCACTGGTGTAACGTACTCAGACACATCTAAGGATTATTTTATTGCTGAACTGAACTTTCTTTCATTTCTATATCAGTGGAGACAATACATCTTCAGTGCTTCACCCCAACAGAGACTGACAAAACATATCTCTTTGTTTCAGATGTTGCACGAACGCTCTAAGCTCACCCAGAGCGTTGGCGTATGCGCTGACAAAATGCTCAGCGCTGGAACCGTCATGCCCAAATATGACTGTCAGCAGGGAGTACCACGAGGTTACCGGAAACATCCTCTGTCCGAACATGATCCGGGGTATTGACCATTTGAGAGATCCACGACTCAATAAGGTAAGAATTTTATTGAGATTTACTTCTGAAGATGTTTTAAATTATCGACGTGGAAGATCTGGATCTGGATGGTTAAGAAATTATTAGTGATAGTATTAGCGATAGTAAATTACTATTTATTATCGCTAATAATATCACTAATCATTTTATAGTCGTGCAGTGCCGTGCAGTGCAGTGCTTAGTGCAGATTCTTATGTCAGATTCAAAAAGCCCTAAGGTAAGATTCCGACCTTAGCAAGGCAGCAAGCAGCATTGCCGTGCGATACGCTGTTTGTTTTTCATACAAATCTGTACGCGCGGTACCCCGAAAAAATAAGCGTGGCAGTGCGTGCTGTCGAGACGGATCTCAACATCAATAATACTACTTCAATATAGTGAATTCTGCAATTGTTTTAGAGAAGAATTTGAGTCTTTGAGATCAGGAAATTCCTGCTTGTCAATGTCCTTGCTACTGTGAAATATGTATGTACTTGAAAGTAGCTTTAAATTACTTACGCATCGTTTTCCACAAGTAAAATAGAGAACTGGGTAATTGTGCAATTCAATAGAACTCTCATCAGTCTGTTTTCGGATTCGATCTGATTCTTTGATTCGAGTCGTTCTTGGTTGATTACTTCCAGAGTTGACCAATAATTTACGAAGCTATAAAGATATAATTTTGTTCCAGGGCCTCGCATTCACTTTAGAAGAACGCCAAGCCCTCGGCATCCACGGCCTCCTGGCGGCGAAGTTCAAGTCCCAAGAAGAGCAACTGGAGATTTGCCGGATATCCATCGATAGATACGAGGACAATCTCAATAAGTACCTCTATCTCGTCGAGTTACAGGTGACTAAACATGATAAAGGTACTTGTTTCAACGTTTTATAGGTTACGGATACGGGTGTACGGATTAACATGAGATAACATTGACGTGACATTGATTCTTTTATCTTCATTGATTAAACGTTTGGGAAAATACCTGTTTATGTTGTTGTGTTGTTGTTGTGACTGCACAAAGTGCACATGTAATGTTTGGAACGACCTTCAAAGATTCTTTAGTGCTAAAAGATTTAAAGGAATGTATGTTCTACTGTGAATGTACAAATATCTTATTCAATTTTCTAAACAGTTTCCCTTGACCAAAAAACACTTATTTACTTTTCCAAAATCCAAAAGTTTAGCAGCACCCTTTTTAAATAACATCCTTTTTATAGGGCTTGAACAAGGTTTAAGCTATTAAAGAATCAGTGTCACGTTTATTAATTTATCTACAAGGAAATGAGGAAAACGGTTTTTAACACAATTTTCCAAGTAACACGATATTACGATATAACAAAACATTCACTTGAATACCATGTTCTAACACTAAGGTATTCGGCACTCTTAGAAAATACATATTATAATGTACTTCTCACTCAAACATGGCATAAATATTGTATCCTTAGGAGAACTCGCTAACCATAATACAATACAAGCTTGTATTGCATTACTTGTAAGTATGAAAACTGGCAGAGTAGGACAGCCCGAATTAGATCGAATCAAATATCAAGATCAAAAAAATCAAAATGTATTTATTCAAAAAACTACAGGTATTGAGAAATAAAGGGTTGGGATGGGATCTCTTCTTTTAAGTTGTGAAACATGTGTAAGAAGAGATCCCCTCTTTTCTGTAGCTTAACATTGCCTTGTAATTTAGTTTAAGTTAGTCGTAATACGTAAATAGGTAAAGAGCTAATTTTAATAATATTTAACGAAAAAAGACATTCAAACATTAGGACTTCCGAGCCGAGCCTACACTGTTATAAACAATAGTAGCTGGTGTGGCCGCACATTATTGATCGATCTGGAAATGTAAGGCAAAGCAAATGTTTTGTAGTGGACGACCTACCTAAACAAGTGTACTAACCACTGTATATCAATAACAATTTTATGAATCTCCTTCATCAGATAAAAGATTAGAAAGAGAATACATTTATTTGATATACATACATAGGTGCTAGACGTTAACAATAGATAAATGTAGATAAAATATGCCAAATAGGCCCCGACTCAGCTTTTGGATGCCTGACAAGGCATTATCTACTATGTCAAGCAGCGCTGGTTTTCAGACCTTAAAAAGGGATAAT
Organism: Thera britannica; assembly: GCA_939531255.2. Lineage (NCBI taxonomy): Eukaryota > Metazoa > Arthropoda > Insecta > Lepidoptera > Geometridae > Thera > Thera britannica. Next base: position 9,265,467 of record OW618049.2, read on the forward strand.
CGTATACAGTGACGCTAAAGTCTACTTTCCTTTTTAGGGTTCCGTAGCCAAATGGCAAAAACGGAACCCTTATAGATTCGTCATGTCTGTCTGTCTGTCTGTCTGTCTGTCTGTCTGTCTGTCTGTCTGTCTGTCCGTCCGTATGTCACAGCCATTTTTCTCCGAAACCGTAAGAGCTAGACTGATGAAACTTGGTGAGTAGATGTATTCTGTGAACCGCATTTAGATTTTAATACTAAAATAGAAAAAAAACTATAAATTTGGGGGGTACTTGAAACAGAAACTCAAAAAATTTTTTTTCATTGAACCTATACGTGTGGGGTATCTATGAATAGGTCTTCAAAAATGATGTTGAGGTTTCTAATATCGTTTTTTTCTAAACTGAATAGTTTGCGCGAGAGACACTTCCAAAGTGATAAAAAGTTGGTCCCCCCCCCCTCTAACTCCTAAAATAAGAGAATGATAAAACTAATAAAAATATATGTTGTACATTACTATGTAAACTTCCAACGATATTTGGTTTGAACGAGATCTAGTCAGTAGTTTTTTTTTATACGTCATAAATCGTAAACCGCAATTTACCTTTCGACGAACTACAAGAACCTTTATATTATGTTACTTGTTGCTACGGAACCCTTCATGGACGAGTCCGACTCGCACTTGGCTGCTTTTTTAAAAAGTTATTTGGCGAAATAGAATTACCACGAAAATGCATAAGTATCTCTTAAGACAATATGTTATTTCCTAAGTTAGTGAAAACCCCAAGCACGAATGTATCAACACAAAGCTGACGAATGTTAAAAGCAAATGAATAAAGAGAATTGCTTGAGCAATAAAATTAGTGAATTTGACTTTGAAAGATAAGGGATAACAAAATCACAGTCTTTCTAATAGTAACAAGTGCAAAGTGATAAGACAATAGTTTGTTTATCTTATCAATTCTAAATCAGAAGCGTCATATATTCAAAAGGAAAACACGACGTAAGAAGTGATAAAAATAAACGCCGAAAAAGTCTTCTTTTTTGAAGTCGGTTAAATCATTGTAAAAAAAAAAGAAACAAAAGAAACGTCAACTTTGCATGTTTTTTACACAACGTCGTCAATCTTGTCCCTATTTTCGGGACGCTATAGTACCTAGGACAGGATTATAAATTAATTAGGCTTACCCCAGCATTTATCAATAGCATCAATAATACGAGTACCAAAGTGCTAGATTCATTATTCCCGATTCGAGAAGTATTGAACCCACTCGAAGCTATTGAGCTAGTTAGATTTTTTCGCATTTCTCTGCGAAAAATGCAATTTCAATCTTCTAACAAAGTAGTAGTTATTCAATTAAACCACAGACATTTGCAGTAATAGCTTTTCAAAAAGGAAATGACAATTTGCGTTTAAAACGAGCTCTGAATAATTGGAAATTTGCAAGGGTAATTTCCAAACAGTTATTTCATTTACTCATTATGCTGTTATTCGTATCGGTCCTATTTCAGCTCATGTGATGTTTGTAAACTGTTATACTTAGGTATTTACTAATAATAACGATGTAGAATTTCATGATTTCATGATTGATTGAGCTGAAAGGTGTTGGTTTATTATTTAGTTTCTATGAGTACCTACATACTTATCTAAGTATGTTTTGCCGAAAAAGCTTTCTACTATTTCAGTATCTTACTAATTTACATAGATGGCTCATTTCAATTGAATCATAAAACACTATACTATAGCAGGCTAAGTTGCTATCTCTTTTTGCTGGCATAAGAGTGACAGGGACAAAAAACAAATTTGTATTTATGTTTGTGTTTGAATTATGTTCCAAAACAACCAAACCGTTCTGAAAGTAACATAAAACAAAGGAAAAGTAAATAACTGGCTTGTTTTTAATACAGGTTACCACGCAAGAGTAATCGCATGTAGGTGCTTGTAATAATTCCTTTAAATGTATAGAGTAATTCTCTATCATATTTGGGAAATATAATATTATTAAATATTAAAAATTATAAAATATTAAAAGAGTCTTTATTGCAATATAAATATCATCACGAAAAAAAATTGATCTGTAATTGAAACATATCCAATCGAATGAAAAATAGTAGAATATATTTTCAAAATATATACTTTCAACATTTTCCAAATAATATTTACAGTGATATTGACTTATTGCAGGACAGAAACGAGAAGTTATTCTTCAGGCTTCTAGCTGAAAACGTTGAGAAGTTTCTTCCTATTGTTTACACACCGACTGTCGGCTTGGCGTGCCAGAAGTTTGGACTCATCTATCGGAGGCCTAGGGGACTCTTCATCACAATCAACGACAAAGGACACATATTCAACATTTTGAAAAACTGGTTAGTATTATATGATTGGCCTCTCAGCTCATTTGGTAGTATCTCTGCCTTCTGAGCCGTAAGTCGTGGGTTGGATCCCCATCGAGAACAATATTTGTGTGTTGAATGCAAATGTTTCATCTCTGTTTAAGTGTTATTATTTTTATTAATTCATTCATTGAAAACATCTTGTTAGTAAAACTTTAAAATCTATTGTTAATTACTTATATTGCAGTACTTAATATTATTCGTTGTTATATTGCATTCAAAAAGTATGAAATTATTTACAAAAAAAAATATGTATAAAAGTATTATATCAAATCAACTATCTCGTTCCCATAGTACAAGCTATGTTTAATTTGAGGCTTGATAGTGTGGCGTGGATTGCCTACAATATTTTTATCATATTTATTATTTTTATGTTGTCGTCATATCAGCCCGAAAAAGTTTACCGTTAGCTATAAATGAGGCTACTAATGTAAATTCTTTAAAATTCCAGGCCGGAACCCGACGTGCGAGCGGTGGTATTCACTGATGGAGAAAGAATCCTAGGTTTGGGCGATCTCGGCGCTTACGGAATGGGCATTCCTGTCGGGAAACTGTCTTTGTACACCGCCTTAGCTGGCATCAAACCACACCAGTGTCTGCCCATCACTTTAGACGTGGGGACTGAAAATCAGGTAATATAGACAATAATTGAAATGGAAAATCTAAGACTAAATAAAAAAAAAGCAGCCAAGTGCGAGTCGGACTCGCCCATGAAGGGTTCCGTAGCATAAAATAAGATAAAGGTTTTTGTAGTTCGTCGAAAGGTAAATTGCGGTTTACGATTTATGACGTATAAAAAAAAAACTACTGACTAGATCTCGTTCAAACCAAATATCGTTGGAAGTTTGCATAGTAATGTACAACATTATATTTTTTTTAGTTTTATCATTCTCTCATTTTAGAAGTTAGAGGGGGGGGGGGGGGGGACCAACTTTTTTCCACTTTGGAAGTGTCTCTCGCGCAAACTATTCAGTTCAGAAAAAAAACGATATTAGAAACCTCAACATCATTTTTGAAGACCTATTCACGTATGGGTTCGATGAAAAAATTTTTTTTGAGTTTCAGTTTCAAGTATGGGGACCCCCAAAATTTATAGTTTTTTTTCTATTTTTGTGTAAAAATCTTAATGCGGTTTACAGAATACATCTACTTACCAAGTTTCATCAGTCTAGCTCTTATGGTTTCGAAGAAAAATGGCTGTGACATACGGACGGACAGACAGACAGACAGACATGACGAATCTATAAGGGTTCCGTTTTTGCCATTTGGCTACGGAACCCTTAAAAGAGCTGGAGACCTCGCAAATACAAATACGCTAAAGTCGAGCCATTTACTGCATTTCGAGGAGGTATTTTGCCTTTTGAGACTTAAAAAAAGAACTATTGAAATCGGGTCTCATGCGGTGAAGATATCCAATACCTTGTTACCCCTTATTGGAAGAAGTACCAATCAATAAAAAATCCCCGACCGCAAAAAATAACAGTAAAAACCTGTTAAATAGTTTCTGTCAAATTTCGTTCAAATCTGTGAAAAAATAGAGGCTTTATACGAGAACAGACAGACAGACAGACTAAAGCATGTTTGGCTGAGACGCGTAAATATGTGCCTAACTATAATAGCTAAAATAATTAGTGAGAGGGAGTCTGAGCAACCTTTTCCCTGAGGGTCTTGGAGTGGGTGCTTGGAGTTAACCGAGCCTTAAAACTCGTGAAGAAAACCAACATTTGTATTGCAGGAACTACTCGAAGACCCCCTATACATTGGTCTGAGACAAAAGCGGGTTCGTGGGAAGGAATACGACGAGTTCATAGACGAGTTTATGGAGGCATGTGTACAGAGATACGGACAGAACACTTTGCTACAGGTATGTATCAAAGTGACCGACATAGCTCGTAGAGTTAGTAAGTTGAAGTGGCAATGGGCAGGCCATATAGCTCGAAGAACCGACAACCGTTGGGGAATAAAGGTTCTCAAATGGCGACCACGAACCGAAAGACGAGGCGTAGTGCGCCCACCCACCAGATGGACCGACGACATTGTTAAGATCGCGGATCGCGGGAAGTCGATGGATGGAAAGGGCTCAGAATCGTTCTTCCTGGAAGTGTGTAGGGGAGGCCTATGTCCAGCAGTGGACTTCTTCAGACTGATGATGATGATGATCAGATTTTTTGAGATTTTGTTCCTACTTTAATTTTTATTAATAAAAAATATTAAACAGTTGTATTTTATTATTATTAATAAACAACACAGCATAAAGAATCTTGCCATACCTAGTTTCCTAAAGAGATTATTTTCAGATTTAGTAAAAATCAACAAAAGTTGAATATCGCTAGACAATGTTGATGTGTGTACTTATCGTAGGTATATCTTCGAAGAGCCGATTTGAAAAAAAATTTTTTATCAAAAAGGTATTTTTTCCAAATGGGAAATTTCATAAAAATCTTTTCAGCAGTACTCAATACTCAATACATTTATTGCTTTACACATGGTTTAATTTGTACATACATAGTTTTTAAGTGTAAGTTGGTATCACATGGACCCTCATGGCCTCATGGGCCTTCATGGCAGTTTGGCCATGAAGTCGGTTTCTCAAGTTTTATATCTTTTTGTTTTGTTGCTAGTTATTTTTTGAACAATTTCATATATTTGAAGTTTGAATAAAGCTTATTTTTTCTAATTGGCTCATAAATGACGAAGTTATGCATATCAAACATTTAAAAAAAATATCAACCTAATTGAAAACTTCTTTTTTATTTAAAGTCGGTTAAAAAGGTGGTAAGAGGCTCGATTAAACTCGATGTTAGTAACGATGACACACAACCCCTCAATACAACAATAATAATCAGTTTGCAACGTAAAATCCAAACAATCAGTGTTTAAATCTATCAAAGCCGATAATTTATCAGTTGATAGCCGTAATCAATCAAAATCATTATAGTTGTTTTTGCCCACGTTTATAGATTGTACTGTCTGAAATGCATGACAGATTATCACGTGGGTTGTATTATCGCATAGATTATGATGTTTATTGTTGCCTCGCGGTATCAATATTTACTATCGGGTTAGTAACAAAACAATGTCTTTCCCCTTCCAGAACCCGAAGTCGGAGTTTTGCTACCACATTTCTTTACCAAATGTTGTTTTCGTTTCGCCTTTTTGTCTCTCTCTATTGCATGGAGAAAATATGAGACGGCAAAAGTACGTTACGTAGTTAGGGTTGTTGTCTCATCTTTTCTCCATACAATAGACAGAGACAAATAGGCGAAACGAAAACAACATTTGATAACGAAATGTTGTAATTGCAGTGGGACTTGGGGGACTTGGGGCTTAATTCGCGCTCGCCTGATGCCCCTGTTTTTCATCCATTCTCTCTACATGCCCAAACCATAATTGACTGGCCTCTCAGCTCAGTTGGTAGTAGCTCTGCCTTCTGCGCTGTAGGTCGTGGGTTCGATCCCCACCGTGAACAAATATTTGTGTGGTGAACACAGATGTTTGTTCTCTGTCTGGGTGTTATATTGTATTCTTGGTATGTATTACAAAATAAGGATATAAGTATTGTATCAGCCATATGGTTCCCATAGTACAAGCTTTACTTAATTTGGGGCTAGATAGTGTTGTGTGGATTATCCAGAATATTTATATATATTTATTTATAAACAGATTAAACAACCATGCAGCCGCTACATCCCTGACATAATTTAAACGGGAAAGAAAGGGCTTAAATTTATCTTTTCCTTAAGATAATTTGACGCCTCTTGTCTTACAGGGTCATTGCCTTACAGGGCAATGACCGATCTATTTTTATTCCTTCGATATAATAAATAAGTCACATATATCATCTTTCATCTTTGGCGAATGCATACACACACAATATGCATTCGCCAAAGAATGCAAGAGTAGAGCCAGAAAATTTAAGCAATCTTACATAGTTAAAGGCATGTCTGCACACTTCAGGGCATGTAGTCAAGTCGTATTCTATATTTTTGTGAAAATATCCTTTCACCACATTGGCTTGAAAGAGTCAGTGACACAATAAGAAGAAGAAGTAAAAATATAGATGTATATAGATGCGTAGATATGTCACGTGTTGTGTCAATAAATTATAGTTTAAAAAACTAAAAAAAAACGCTTTTATAACTAATTGAACTAAAAAGTTAAGAATAAAACTGTAATAATCAATTGTAAAATTTATATTATTGTACAAAAAAGCGTGGGGTGCTTTTTATAATAACTTCAGATATAATAAACTATTGATAAAATATTTACAACAATCAAAATCAAGCACCCCACGCTTTTTTTGTCAATAATATAAATTTTTCAATTGATTATTACAGTTTTATTTTTAACTTTTTAGTTCAATTAGTTATAAAAGCGTTTTTTTTTTGTTTTTTAAACTATATATTTTTTTTTTTTCTTTTTTTTTCATATTATTGCATTGTCATCGACCTTTGACAGGTGTGCAAAGTTTGAATCAAATCTGATCGTTCAAAGTAGGACAAAATCGAGCTCAAAGAGGTCGGTTACATACATACATACATACATACAGGTGAAGCTAATAAAAGCGTTATAAAAATTGCTAGAGTCCGCGCAAGATAACTGCGTCCAGAAGTCTCCATTCTTTCCTCTCCTTCGCCCAATCTCTCACACTGCTTACCATGAATACATTTTGTGAGTTTTAAATCCCCGATGTTTTGGCACAGTTGCATGCAGCATTCACCATTATCACGGGTTGAACTGGACATAACCAAACACAATTTATAGTTTACTTGTATATTGTATGTATCGAACTCGTGACTCGTAATGTTGAAGCATATCTAATGTAATGGTTGTTTTAAGTGCACTTTTAAATTCTTTCACGACTGATTTCAAATCTATCAAAACACACGACGAAAATAATTATTGCTATTATCTAATTCTAAATCTATACTACATAATTATTATATCTATTTATGTGTGAGTCAGGGCCTATTTGACATAGCATTAAGCACGGAACGTACTTACAGCGCAGGTAGTGGAGTGGGTATGTAACTAACCTACCTACTTTATTATTTGTGTTGGATTTTATTTTTGTATTTTTTTGTGCCTATTTATAATTATGTATTATTATATTATGTTTTAGTATTATGTTTGTCAGTGTTCCGTTCTGTGTATGTTATGTTAAATAAATATATTTTCTTTCTTTTTTTCTTTCTTTTCTTTCTATGTGTTTTTGTGTGTATGTTTGTAATAAATAAACTCAAAAACTACTGTGCCGATTTCAAAAACTCTTTCACCATTGGAAAGCTACATTCACCCTAAGCAACATAGGCTATATTTATGTGGCTGTGTTTAAAAAATAAATATCCACCCGTGGGAAGCCGGGACCGGCCGCTAGTTATCAATAAATAAAGAAAAATTGGGGCCAGATAGTGTTGTCTTGACTGCTCACAGTTTTTTTTCTAACCTATATCGCCCCACTGCTGGGCAAAGGTCTCCCCCAAATCCTTCCAACTGTCTCTGTCTCTATATCCATCACTTTATCCAACCATCCTCGCTCGAAAGCGTCGAGATCGTCCCTCCAACGCTTTCTTGGCCGACCCCGGCCTCAATTTTCTATATAAATTTATTTAATTCTTCCTCCAGTTCGAAGACTTCGCTCTCCTGAACGCGGGTCGCCTGCTGGAGAAATATCGCAACAAGTACTGCACGTTCAACGATGACATCCAGGGCACGGCCAGTGTGGCGGTCGCCGGGTTAATGGCCGCCGTGCGTGTCACCAAACGGAAGCTGGGAGAGAACATCTATCTGTTCCTTGGAGCTGGCTCTGTGAGTACACAAGAAACATAACTTAAAAAAACTTACATAACTAGGTACATCATCATCAGCCTGAAGAAGTTGACTGCTGGACATAGGCCTCCCTACATATTTCCAGGAAGAACGATTCTGAGCCCTTTCCATCCACCGACTTCCTGTAACTAGGTACTGTTAAGGCGAAAACTATTCATTTTCATTCAATATAGCTAGACCTCTGTATGACTTTATAACACGGCAAACAATACATTACGCCGCCATCTTTTTCTATCCCCACTAGTGATGTGCTCTTTGTGTGAAAACTGAAGAGCAATAGGTTGGCGTGGTACGGGCATGTCATGAGGAGGGATGAAAGTCATGTGACTAGGAGAGTAATGAGTATGGATGTGGATGGATATGTGAGCAGAGGTAGACCAAGGAAAACATGGATGAACTGTGTGAAAAATGACATGGATAGGAGAGGAGTGAATGCAGAGATGACGGCTGACAGAGGGAAATGGAGGAAGAAGACATGTTGTGCTGACCCCACATAAAGTGGGATAAGGGCAGGAAGAAGACTAGTGATGTGCCTCGTCGCTGAGATCCAGTAGGGATGTCCTATTCCCAAAACCGGCTAACAGTTCTAACTTCTTTTGTTATCTGAAAGGTAATAAATACTTCCAGATTCCCCCATAGAAATTTCATCAAAATCGGTTCAGCAGTTTGGCCATTAAGTCGGTTTTTCATGCTTTCTAAAATTCACTTGTTAATACAACATCGAGAAGTGCGGGGGGGCAAATTGGCAAATTTTTATCATCCGCACTTGATGTGCGCCTGGTTTTTCCGCAAGTAGGCCGCTGGCGAGCCCTTTTTGCGTGACCCTTGACACGCGTGTTGCTCGAACTTTTCAGGTTCTACGACACGCCGGTTTCCTCACGATGTTTTCCTTCACCGTTTTGAGAGAACTGGCATAGTGCACATAAATTTTTCGACAAAAAAACTCATTGGTACACGACTGGATTTGAGCCCACGACCTTCGGAACGGAAGGCGGGGTCGCTACCATTAGACCACCAGTGCTCTCAAGCGCGGGGGGTCTACAAATGAGATATTGAAGTTCCTTGCTCCTATTTTATCATCCTTTTTAATTCCGCAGGCGGCCAACGGCATTGCCAATCTAACAGTCGCTGCTATGGTAGCCGAGGGCCTATCGGAGAAGCAAGCTCGCGAACGTGTCTACATGTTCGACGTCGATGGTCTGCTATCCACCAAACGACAAGGAGGAGTGCCAGGACATGCGAAGTCCTTTGGAAAGGACATTGAACCCGAAAAGGACTTTGAGAAGTGCGTCGCTAAGATCAAACCTAGCTGTCTTATTGGTGAGTTTTTGTAACTTAATTTTATGTTGATTGGTTTTGAATTATGTGATTTGGGTCCCGGACCTCAAAGATCTTTGAAATCTAATGAAATAAAATTAATTGGAAATCCGGTTTAGTTGAATTCCAATTAATTTTATTTCATTTTTTATTTCCAAAACTAAGAAGTACTCTAGCAAGTATTATACCATTTTGGAATCCTGGCTAAATGCGCCATCTTTTAAAGTTACTTGCCATGATAGTGTAGTACATTTTTTTTGCGGTACAGACAGTTAAAGTTGGGTGATGTAATTATCTGAAATGAAATGTTGGCCAAAACTCCACGATTTTATTGAAAACTGAGGCAGTTAGGGCTTAATTTTGAATTGTAATTTACAAAAGGGTTATTCGTGCTTACATTGCAGAAAAAAGTTTAACGAAAAATTTATATTTGTAGTGACAGGACTGAAAGATCATCACAGGGTGTCAGTTTTTCCTGTTTTTTTTTTAAATACTCATAACTCGAAAGTTACATGACAAATATGTTTTACTTTATTTTTCTGATAGCGGTCATGACTTGGCCTATCACCCGTTTTCGGCTGGACGTTGACTTATGGGACACCCTGTATAAATAGTAATAAATATGTAACCTTTGGAGCAAGCATATGGCTTACCAAATGTTGAATGGTTACTACGCTTCGCGCGAGTGTTTTAGTGGACTGTATTGAAATACTTCTCAGATTCGATTATTCTTTACTTTCCTTTGTTACTTGTTCTTTAAGTTTTATTTATTATATCAGGTTGTTCGACTGTCGGCGGTGCATTCACCCCCAACGTGTTGAAGCAAATGGCTAAGAACACGGACCGTCCTGTTATCTTCGCGCTGTCTAACCCGACGAGTAAAGCCGAGTGTACCGCACAAGCTGCCTATGACAATACCGAGGTAACCACTTTATTTTTAAACACACACGTGTCAGCCATCATAGCTTAGTTGGTAGTAGCGTTGCCTTCTGCGCTGAAGGGCGTGGTTTCGATCCCCACCGAGAATAAATATTTGTGACGTTAATGTACATGTTTGTTCTCTGGCTAGGCGCCATATTGAATTCTATGTATTTATGTATTTGAAAAAAAATAAGCTGTCTGATTCCCAAAGTTAGATCTCTGCTTAGTTTGGGGGCGACATATTATCATTAATTGGTGCATGTTTGTTCTCTGGCTAGGCGCCATATTGAATTCTATGTAGTATGTATTTGAAAAAAAATAAGCTGTCTGGTTCTTAAAGTTAGTTATCTCTGCTTAGTTTGGGGGCGACACATTATCCAACCATCATTATTTGTTAATTTAATAACAATTTTCTTATGAATCGTGTCTGAATGTTAACCTTACATGCTAAAAAGTACAATAGAAAATTTAAATACACGATAATCGAATTTTGGAATAAAATCACTACTTCTACTGACAAATGTTTATTCTACTAATACTTATTTCTTCATTCATTGAACATTCCAGGGTCGTTGCATCTTCGCTTCCGGATCACCGTTCCCACCTGTAGAGTACAACGGAAAACAATACCACACCGGACAGGGAAATAACTCGTACATATTCCCTGGAATAGCTCTTGGGGTGATCGCGACTGCAACCCACCATATTCCTGAAGGAATGTTCCTTACTGCCGCTAGGGTAAGCTAAATAAGTAAACTATTACGTACAAGCGGCCGTCCGCGGCTTCGCTCGCCCCATTCCCGTTGATTTTTCGGGATAAAAGTATCCAATGCCCGTCTCCTGGATTTAAGCTACATCTGCGCCAATTTTCTGCAAAATCTGCTCTGACGTTCTTGAGTTAACACAACACAACTTTCTCATAAACATATGATTAAAAAAAAATCTATCCTACGGGAACCATACCTTTTACCGGGATAAAAGTAGCCTATGTGCTGTTCCAGACCATAATCTATATCTGTGCCAAATTCATCAAAATCCGTTCAGTCGTCTAATTTAAAAATGGAACGATATTTTACTCCGAAACATGGCAACCAAGGAGGTAACTTATCAAAGGTTTTATTTAAATTTCGAACTGGTTTGCTTAAAAAGTATTGAAAAAGTGGTACCTTTTTATATAATAAATTGTTATTTACAGACTCTGGCCAACTACGTGAAATCTGAGGATCTGGATATGGGCCGTATTTACCCGTCTCTGGCTGAAGTGAAGGACGTATCTGTGCTTATCGCTGTTGAGGTCGCTCAGATGGCCTATAATGAAGGTAGGCCACATTCCGACATACTTAATACCTGTACTACAGTTATTAACCGACTTTAAATAAAAAAGGAGGCTTTCAATTAGGTTGTTTTTTATTTATTTATGTGTGTTATTTTTTAATTATTTTTTTATCCTAAAGGTTTCAGACTGATCCCATAAAATTTCATCAAAATTGGTTCAGAAGTCGGTTACTCTAGTTTTTTTTTAATAGTATGACGTCAATTTATAAGGCCTCAATAGTCGAAATTTTTGCTTAAAAATGTGAACACATCTGCATAGAATTTGGTTAGAGTGTAGTTGTGAATTAAGAAGTATTTAAAAATATTTTTTATATTGCAAATTATTTTTGCTCAAATTCGTCAAAGGTCAAACATAATTTTTGGGACTGCACTTACGCACAGACATGCTGCAGTTATAATTTCTAATTCAACTTAAGTTCAATGAACTTAACTGGCTGATGGAACAACCATTAGCCCACCTGATGTTAATTTATTTATTTATTTATTCATTCACTTATAATAACATTACAGATTTAATCCAATGCGTTATCTAAGGCTTAAAACTAATAGATATCTATACAAACTTCTAACTTAGTACCACCAGTTAAGTAACCATCGCCTATAACAAAGCATTCGCAGGTCACGCCATCATATCTAACCCTCTTCTCTTTATCAGGCCTTGGTTCAGTGTACCCAACACCTAAAGACATGTCCAAGCATATAACACAGTGCCAGTACAATTTCAACTATACGTTGAATCTAGCTCCTATCTACCCATGGCCTAATGATCCTAACTCAAAAGGCGATATAGGGAAAAGTCAACGATGGCCGCTACCTTGCAACACTTAACGTGTTAGATGGTTATTTATTACAGTAAAACTCAGTAACTTAATTTGATTTCTTACCATCTTATAATCAAAGACTATTACTATTTATTTATTTATATTCAAAGACCGAAATCACAATGTAATGTAGACCCTCTGGAAATTAACATAGTTGTCGCTAGTTAGTTTGAAACTTACAATATTAGTTTGTGTAACGTCAGTCGTTCAACTGAGTTCGCATCAACTATTTTAAGGCGAAGACCACCGTCGATATGACCTTCTCGCTCGCATATTTTAACTAAACAGTCAAATGCGCAAGCATGTTTCAGGGTGTTCAGCGCCTTAAAGACAGTCAGCAATCGGTATTTCCTTATTTTCTGAAAAAATCCTCACAGTATTAATGTATGTAATGTATGCAGTTTAAATATCGCATTTATCGCAGATTATCGTCAAAATATAGTTAGATTCATGAGAAATTCATTTAGTACTTTTTAGTTTGTGATTGAGTTTGACGATTTGTCGAGCTGTATTAGTGTGACAGTAGTAATTATATCTATCTGGTTCCCATAGTACAAGCTCTGCTTAGTTTGGGGCTAGATAGTGTTGTGTGGATTGTCTACAATATTTATTTATAATTATTTTTAATTAATTCCCCAGGCCTCGCATCTGTATACCCGGAGCCGAAAGACATCTTAAAACACGTGCAGAATCAAATGTATAATTACCATTACGAAAGCTCTATGCCGGCCGTGTGGGATTGGAAACCTGAAGAAGTATTCAATATCAGACCCATCCAACCAGTGCCTAAGAATATCTAAACTGAGTATTGTTTTCAACACAGGTAACATAACATCAATCATAAAATTCGGGCTTTCCGATGGCATGTAATTTGTTATTACTAATTTTTGGACATGCCTCAGACTAGCCCTTTTTGAGATATTGTCTATAATCTTGGGTAGGAAAGGCTGGAAATTTCTACCGTGGTTGCGATAGAGTCTAATTGCAATTTTGTGAAAATCTTAAAAGAATCGACCGTTTTAAACATAGCAAATATGCTCAAAATATTTTATGATTGATGTATGGTTTTTTTTTATTCTTTAGAACGTAAAAGTGGCAGCAAAAATGGCTAAACTTGAAATTCAAGTGTTCAACAACTTTCCAACATAAATATTGTTATTTACATAAAGTATTTACTGTTCTGTATTATCGTGTAGTAAATTATGTCGTATGATGTGGCTCGTAAGAGCCATATTCGTATAGCCCTTTAGTCCCAAAGCATTTAACATGTTGATATTTACCCCAATATGTATAATGAAAATATGTAACAAGGGTCGTAGTATTATTCACATCTTTATATAAAATTTATTTATTTTGAAATGTGTACGTGAATGTAGTGTGTAGTTGTTGACGTGTTCACATAAATAAATTATGCAATTGATGTTAAAATAATAAATGTGGTGGCCTTTAAAATATTAATTTAAAATGTTATGCACGATTTATAAAATTTCTGTTTTCAGCAGTTTTAAACGTTGCATTACAAACAATAATATTTTAATACCTGAAACTATTATTATACTTTGTATATTAATAGTACATTAAACAAGTGTGTATAATTTAATTTAAGTTTTAAGCTAACAATGCGTATGATCAATGCACACGCGTTTCATACGTTTTGCAAAAAAATTGCGGAAAAAAATACAAATTATTTGTTATTTATTAACCCTACAACGAAACCGTTGACAAATATTTATGGAAAATGCGCTGGTTTTGTTTTTATGCGCACGCAGGTTTTTATTAGTATTTTTTATTTTTTTATTGATAATTATTTTTTTATTTCTTTATGTTTATTTGCAGTATTTTCAGACACCTATGAATTATGAGATGTAGTAGAACCTTATTTGTAACCTACAAAAAGAACTCTAGTCACCGCAACATTTAATATTATAAAAATAATAATGTATTACTTAGTACAGTAATGTATGCATGCATTTTACATCAACGTATTACTAAGAATTAATAAAAAAGTATAATACTTATTAAAATAAATTAAAGACATTTAGGCGTTATTGGATAGTCATGATTCGAATGCTTGGTAAAATTAACCTATAAATTATTTTGTTTTATAAAAACCCAGTTTTATATAATCTACTTATTTTTATTTTATTTATTTTCATTAAGTCATCTCAATGTGTAATAAATAAAACCAAACTAAAGCACTTCTTGTGCTTTTTAAATGTATCAGGAAAAATATCAATCATCTGTGTTTTTCTGGTTAAATGAAACAAAAACTAATTTTATAATCGACTTAAGTTTTTTAAAGTATTGTGTTTTGAGTTCAGTATTTTATGAATAGTGAGACAAATTCGCTGAGCGAAGAAAAACCGTATTTTTATTTTAAGTAGCGTTCTCATTAATTTATTTTTTAAATTGTGAAAGTATCACACGATACGATGTGATTATGTTGCTGTGACAATGTATGTACGAGATTGATAACTAAATTGAAACTAAATTGTAAAAATAGTACTACTTTTCGACAATACGAAGAATCTAGAGCGAAGGGAATGCTTTAGTCCCTCGCTGACTCGGGATTCTCCTTCAAAATCACTTTGCTAGGGTTATAACCTCTTAGAAAAAATATATTTTATAGCTCCCAGAAATTGTATTTTACTGCAATAAAATGAGGTTGTGTGTAATTACTGGTTAATAACCTTTCAAAATGGCGTATTTAGTAGAGATGAAAAAACTATGTGACCAGTTTTCAGTTTTTAATAATGAGCCCTTTTCGAGTGATTGATGGAAAAATTAATTTATTTCACTAATGCAGTATGAATGTAGGAACATAGAGAATTTTTTGGTGTTTTTGTCAATTATGATCTTGTGTTTTTACTATCAGGGTCTTATTTATTTTAATGTTTATTAGGTCAATTCATTTTCCGCATCAGAAATGACGCTTTTGTATTTAATATGTTAATCTGTCGTGTACAATTAGTTGGTTGAATTGTTACAGTAAAATATGGATGTTACTAATTAAAAATGTTCAAAATATATTTTTGTTTTATTGAGAATAGATAGATAATAAGAAAATAGTTTATTGCACACAACATTTAAACCATTTATAATTAACAATTAACAAAGGTTAATTTTATGTGGTGGTATACCGGTATGGTGGTTTACCGTTTTGTTGTTAAGATCGAAGTCGGTGGACGGAAAGAGCTCAGAATAGTTCTTACTGGAAATGTGTAGGGGAGGTCTATGCTATCCAGCAGTGGACTTCTTCAGGCTGATGATGATGATGACATATACAGAAAACATCAAACTGGAATACAATAGGCAGTCATATCACTAAAAGCGATCTCTTTTAGACAGTTGGGATGGATTGGACTTGAAAAGAACGAGAGAGAACGAGAATCCTCTAATATACAGTAAGTAGAAGAAGGAGAATAATAGAACCGACAGCTGTTGGGAAATAAGACTTTATTCGTGGTAGTCGTGAAAATCTTTCCTAGACTGTTTGCACAATTTCTAATTTGTACAACGATATCGAAAGTATTTGATCAATTTTTTTTCTGTTTCGTACAATTTCTAATTTGCACCGCCCACCACCCGATGGACTGATGACATAGTAAAGATCGCGGAAAGCCTGTGGATGGAGAGACTCATTATTGTTCTTCCTCGTAATGTATAGAGGAGGCCTATCTTCTTAAGTGGACTTCAGGCTGATGATGATAATGATCCAGTTACAGTGTTTTAATAATAGGCACTCTCAAACGATGAAGGAAAACATCGTTAGGAAACCGGTATTTCGTAGAATTTGAAAACTTCGTAAACGGTGTCGAGTGCACAAAAGAAGACTCTTAGGCGCACTAAAGTCCTTTCACCACACTGGATTGAAAGAGCTAGTGACACGAAAAGAAGGATAATGGGTAGAACACGGTTAAAAGGAGCAATGGTGCTGTGATATTAGTTCTAATAAAGGCTAGGACAGACTTTATGAAACATTTTTTGCTGGCCCCTATAGCTAGAGAAGTTTAATTTCAGAACTTGATATTGCTAGGAACAGATGTCGCATCTTGCGAGATCAAAAAACACGTCAAAAAAGTTGTTTCGGAAAGTTAATCTTGGTCAAAACAATGATAGTAGGTTGGTAGGTTGGTTGGCGATTAGCTGAAACGCTGTGAAATATGACCGCGATATTCGACAGCGTTTCAGCTGATCGCCATTGCAATTGCCTCACCTTGCAAAAGCTGTGAAACAAACTATAAGAAGGAACCAAATAGAACTGTCAAAATAGAAATGACGTCATTAGCTGGTAGCGTTGTAGACCGCTGTCCACTCCAACCAACTGAAACGGATCCACTATTTTTCTTTCTCAACGATACATTAGTTGTTTCGACTGGAATATTTTATTAATTTAGATTTACGAGTTTTTTTTTCATCGCATCGTTGAAGTCCGTGGATGGAAAGGGCTCAGAATCGTTCTCCCTGGAAATGTGTAGAGGAGGCCTATGTCCAGCAGTGGACTTCTTCAGGCTGATGATGATGATGATGCAAAATCTAGCTCCAGAGTTTTTAAAATTGTAGTAAAGTGTCACGGGACTTAATTTAAAAATCCTGTTGTTTATTAAGAAAATTCTCTACTCTAACACGCAACTTTTGTTATATTTACCTATTTTAATGGTAAATACAATCTGCCAAGAAATTGGCAGAGGTATTTTTTGGTGCATGCTAAAACCACAAACGAGCTTTCCCGGAGTTTTAAAGTTGGTGTGGGTGAGTAGTACCTACCTATTTAATATCAATGTAGGAAGTAAGTATTAAACTTCTCGTAGGTATGTATAAGTTGAACTATATTGTCTAACTGGCACAAATATCCGGCGCTTCGCCAGCTGTTCCCCGGTCACTGGCCCGTTGCCATACGGAGGTTGTCAATGTCCACCATATGCCACGCCACCACACTTCACTTATAATCTAGGTACCTAGGAGATAAACCTGTTATATTATATCAGATATATATTGACTGGCCTCTCAGCTCAGTTGGGAGTAGCTCTGCCTTCTGCGCCGTAGGTCGTGGGTTCGATCTCAAGCGAGAACTAATATTTGTGTGGTGAACACAGATGTTTGTTCTCTATCTGGGTGTTATATTGTATTCTAAGTATCTACCTATGTATTTACAAAAAAAAATATATAGCATTATGTACATATATCAGCGATCTGGTTCCCATAGTACAAGCTCTGCTTAGTTTGGAGTTAAATAGTGTTGAGTGGACTGTCTAAAATATTTTCTAAAATATATTTATGATAGGTACCTACTACTCGTAGTTGCATTGTTTGTACCAGCTTACACAATCAAAACACAAATCTTATCCCTACCCCTTTTCAGACATCCGTGAATTCTTCCCCAGCAGTGAATAATTTTGTCAGAAAACTTCATAACAATAATGCGCGCATGCCTCGACTCAAAAGGACTCGGTTTGTATTCTCGTAGGTGGGCGGAGAGAATATACGATCCCGGACAGGTGTGAGAAGACGTATGACTACTACATGCTCTTTGTGAAACGCGGAAATAATGAAATCGTGAAGTTTAAATTCCATTTCCGTGAAATAATGGTGCAGCCACATAAAGGATCCGGCTGAATTTATGTTGCAAACGACGCAAGGAATTATATCAATTCGTTGGTCTTCAGTCATTGCTAATGCGCTATTCAATCAAATACCTATTGTTAAGTTTTGGGAATAGGACATCCCTACTGAGACCGGGGCAACGAGTGACTCACTAATCGGGAGATAGAAAAAATTGCGTCTTATGCTGCCTTCCTACGGTGCGTGGTTCTGCAGATCATCACGAACCGCGCACGACGACGCACGGCAACGCACACAGTAAAGACTACTGTGCTGCCGCGCACCTCAGCGCACGAGACCGTTCCCATGGTGTGTCGTGCGAGCTGGTGCTGGCTGGTGTGCGATATCACGCAGTGGGAAGAGGCTATTTAGTGCGTAGAATTTTTTGCCGTGTTATAGCCCCTTCCCACTGCTGTGTGCGTTGCCGTGCGTTGTCGTGCGCGGTGCGGGCTGGTGCGTTATATCACGCACCGTAGGAAGGCGGCATTAGAAATATAAACAGAGTTCTAGAAATAAATGTAATAGTTCGTCTTAATACTAAATACATAGGTCTACCTGTCTAACAGAACAAGATAAATCTTCTACATTTAGACTGAGTTTCATCAACATTTTTGCTAATTGGCGTAGGCGTGGCAGGTTCTACGAATAAATATCAATTAAGTCTGTAGAACATTGTACCTACCCACCTACACTAGCACCTCGCGAGCTAAAGTATTTTCAGTCAAGGTAAGCGAAGTAATTTTATTATTCACCAAGTCTATTATTAAAGTTACAAGTTGTACGTAACTACTAAGAAAAAATATCATTAATCTGAACTGGTAGGGAACACCGGTGCAAGTTGTTTGAAGACTAGTTAACTGTTAATTACGCCTGCGAGACCAACCGTGATAAAAATGCTCTAAGATAATTTCTCAGGTGCAGAAAAGCGCCAGGAAAGTTATTCAGTGAAAAATGTTGGGAATTTTTACACGCTCCCACTGAAAGTCTGGAACCTTTCAGGTTTTTCATTTTACCGTAAACATCGCTTTAGTCAGACTCTGTGGTCTTTGTCTTTTTCTTTGGGGTAAAATTTCGGAATATGCACGAATACTTGACTTGACTGAAAAGGTTTTTGGAGAAAGTAATATTCCTATGAAGATAAGACATGATTGTAAAAATCTAGGCCATCGAAAAGGGCGATGAGCGGACCACACTCTTTTATCTTTATTAGATTTTTTATATAATGTAGTTGGTGGAACAAGATAATAGTAACCCACCTGATGCGATCGCCTTTAACAAAGCATTGCCTTTCAGGTCGCACACGTCAGAAACATGTCCTACGACACACTGCCATACCTACCTCTAACCTACGGCATTCGTCTAACAGAGCAATGAGATTGAGGTCGTCCCAGGTTCTATCTTGTTATAGTCTAATGGAATGGAAATTAGACGTAAAGTGCATTACGAGCTTCTAGTCCTATTAACTAAACGGGTGTGTATTAGACAATGGCCCACGATTGCAAATTGATGTTCTTGGTCTAAGCGCCGAAATGACATCCATGGAAATGTAGCACTGGCACCTAGGGAGAGTATTAGTGGCGAATGGGTTGTACCACAATAAAATAAAAAATAGTTAAAAATACCCAATTGTATCGGCTTAGTGGGTTTGATCCAAACTAAACTATAAAGAGACATGCTTTTTAGATAGATAGATAGATAGATTTAACTCTTTATTGTACACAAGGAAATAAATACAGAAACTATTACAAAATAATGAGTACCTACAATGGGCGGCCTTATCGCTAAGAGCGATCTCTTCCAGACAACCTTTGGATGGAAAGGATAGATAAAAATCGGATAGACGGTGGTGCACTAAAAGTTTTATAAGTAGATATACTATATATAAAATAAGAAAAATTTTAATAACAATAATACTGTGAATACATACTACTTATACCTATTTCAATATAAATACACAGTTTCTTATCTATTAATATAAATACAGATAAATGTTTAGACAATACATTTTTATCGATCTGGGTATTACAAAATACGTGGAGTGTTTTATAGTTTTAAATATTGCAGTCAATAAAATCTTAAACATCGTAGAACTAGCCCAAATCTCGAGAATAAACAAAAAAAATAAAGTAATTATTACATTTGGGCACTAATTCGCCGCCTCACGCTATTCTAAACCAACGGAGTTGCAGCAGTCTTGTGTAATTCCAATCTTATGGTTTTGTCACAATTTGAGAACAGCTGGATTTCTTGAATCTACATGAAGCTTACCTACTAGCTTAATGATTTATTCAGGTACCTAATTATAAAAAAACATTCAAGCTATTTGAAAGTAGCATGTAATCTGGTCTAAATAGATAAATGAACTGGCTAAGTGCTTACCACGTTTGATCTTTAGAGTTCTGAAATTGCTGTGGGGTACCTGCTTGGTCTGTGCCTTTGCCGTACGCAGTTAAAGCATGAATAAACATACCTAACATAATTTTCCAATTTAGTTTTTTAGCGAATCCAAGACGGAAAATCAGTCATCAGCCCCTAGAAAAATAAGATTTTGAATGACTGACTCAGAATTAACTGGTTTGAGTCAGATCAGTGTGTGACTGGGCCTAAGTATTCTGATGACGCGTTAGTTCATAAGCTCTTTTGCTTTCACTGTGACTTGGTTTAGGCCAGGCCAATGCACTTGGCAAGGAATTGCTTCGTTTACATATTACTGTTCCACTTAGGGAGTTACTAATTTAAGCAAGTAATTAACGTTTTTATTTCTTTATTTATTAGTGGAGGTTTGGAAATTCACCTGCTTACTTACCTACTAAGTTTATTGGTGGAATAATTTTACCATAACATTTCTACTCAAGAAAACTACAGTTCTGTATACATAAATTGAATAGAAATAACAGTGTACAGTAGTATGTTACTACTGTAGTAGTATGTCTTTACTATTCAGAGTTTTATCTTTTTGCCCCGATTCAGTCATATTTTTTTATTTGTGGTAATTTAATATTTAAGCCAAACTTGCTGTGGTGTGGTTTTTCACAATTTTTGGCACGGAATCCAATGACGTGAAAATCGGACAATGGAAAACATCTGCTCCTGCGTGTGACATTTGAAAATTCCGTTTTTTGCGAATGCGGATTCCTCCCATTTAAAAATCATTATACCGAACTCATTTAATTGTGGTACGTTCGTACTGTAGTTCGATCCAAGGTAGTAATGACTTAGTTGTCTACACAAGAAGGTTTATGTTCCTTTGTAGAGTGTATTAGTCCAGTAGTGTGCCAGTGAAATGTGCAACTTCTAAATGGTTGTCGTCGAGAGCTGCCAACAACACTGCAGGTAAGTACGCCCGTAGGACTCCACACCGGCGTACTTTAACCGTGTGACACCCCTACTATTGGCGCACAAGGCGATAAAACGCCACTGTTTCTGAGATGATATTTTAGGTGCTATCTTTAATCTCTTTCATAAACTCCATAATGTTTTCTTACTGAAGCAAGATAGGAAAGTTTATGCATTGAAAATTTAGTGCAGAACGGACTTTGAACTCGCTATTATGAGCCAATTTTAAACTTTGTGAGTTAAATGTGTGCTATTGATGTCCTAGAAACTTGGTCATTGCCTAAGTCTAGGTCAATGTGTAATTACTGAAAACAAAACTGCGGTGCCCTAACAGGGTTTATGTTTGGAACTAGACTACTGTATCACCTGTGTCTAACAACATAAAAACAATAAATTATGTATTTGAATTTGAAAAAAAATCGGTAAATAGCCGCGTTCGTGATTTTGTTGCAAGTACGTACCCACATACTTTTGTGTGTTTAATAATGCTCTTAAAATAAAATATAGCTGTGACGTACACACGTTTACTTGTTTAAAATGAAGGTGCACACGATTTAAAGAATAGCTTCCAGGTACTCATTGAAACGTAGCGTAGGTAAGAATAGTAAATTAGCACCAGGGGAGTTATTCAGCTGAAGTAATGATAGCTGGGAATTTGGTGCCGCTTTTTACATAGCAAGAGTAAAGTAAGAATGTAATATAGTACTTATATATAATTTGTGTAAGTATTTATGAGTATTTTTGACTCAACATATTGTACAACGTCTACCACCATCCGTTTGTACGACAATACTTAGAGAGTCAGTGGCGAAATAGCGTAACTTTGAAAGAGTTGTAGGTAAAAATAATAACTAATAATAAAATAACTTGAAAAATGTTACAGATTGCATCATTCTAGCATATTAGGTACTTCAAACCATTCTTATAGTCCACTTTCCCAAAAAATTTTCACAACTTGCTTCTCGAATAGAGATTTAGATAATTTTTTTTATCGAATAATATAACGGAAAGTGGCCTGTCATTAACTGACATCCGAAAATAATTAAGAAAAGAGGAAGTATGTTTTAGTTGCAAAATAATAATTTGCACATACTCATAACGTAAACAATTACGAAGCTATCATCATCATCATCTTCATCTCAGCCCGGTATCATCCACAATTATAAAAAAATAAAGAAAATATCCAATTTATTTTTTTACGAAGCTCTATGAGACATGAAAAGTACCAAAGTTGCTTCCCGTCTCTTTTATGCGGAGGTCCCTCAACAAACCCACCGTATAAAAAAAGCAGCCAAGTGCGAGTCGGACTCGCCCATGAAGGGTTCCGTAGCATCAATTAACATAATATAAAGGTTTTTGTAGTTCGTCGAAAGGTAAATTGCGGTTTACGATTTATGACGTATAAAAAAAAAACTATTGACTAGATCTCGTTCAAACCAAATATCGTTGGAAGTTTACATAGTAATGTACAACATATATTTTTTTTGGATTTATTATTCTCTTATTTTAGAAGTTAGAGGGGGGGGGACCAACTTTTTTCTACTTTGGAAGTGTCTCTCGCGCAAACTATTCAGTTTAAAAAAAAACGATATTAGAAACCTCAATATCATTTTTGAAGACCTATCCATAGATACCCCACACGTATGGGTTTGATGAAAAAAAAAATTTTGAGTTTCAGTTTCAAGTATGGGGACCCCCAAATTTATAGTTTTAGAAAAAAACGATATTAGAAACCTCAACATAATTTTTGAAGACCTATCCATAGATACCCCACACATATGGGTTCGATGAAAAAAAATTTTTTGAGTTTCAGTTTCAAGTATGGGGACCCCCAAAATTTATAGATTTTTTTCTATTTTTGTGTAAAAACCTTAATGCGGTTCACAGAATACATCTACTCACCAAGTTTCATCAGTCCAGCTTTTATGGTTTCGGAGAAAAATGGCTGTGACACGGCCGGACAGACAGACAGACAGACAGACAGACAGACAGACAGACAGACAGACAGACAGACATGACGAATCTATAAGGGTTCCGTTTTTGCCATTTGGCTACGGAACCCTAAAAACGTCCGATAAATGACGTTCCCCGCTTTAGTGAAGCCTTGAATTGAGTTTTGTAATTACCCTCCAAAGTTAGTATTGTATAACAGTTACCAAGGAAGGCTTAGCCCGCCTATTGCATGTCGAACTTTACCATTAAAACTTCGACGTCAAAATCCGAGTTGTAATTACAATGATCCGAAGTTCGCGATTGCTGCTTATTAGACCATAGCTTTATAGGAATGTTACTATCCAATTAGTGACCAACTCAGGCGTTTAGTCAGGAGGGAATTTTACACATTTTAGAAATCTAATTTTGTTTGGTAAAAACTGCACGTTGTTGTAGACAAATATTATTAATATTGCACAAGGTTTGGTAGATTTTATAGTTAGTTTGTTCTTTTCTGTATGGTATTTTTTATTTATTTATTTTAATTTAATAAAAATGTGTGTACTATCCATACTAGAGAGTAGATGATTGATGAAATAGCGTAACTTTCTTAAGACACCTTCACGTTAGTTTATTCTAAGAGGCAAAAATTTACACGATTACCCTATAAATTTTGTTCCAGTAAAAACGACGAGAAAAAATAAAATTTTGACTTAATTTTCCTCAACAGTGCAAGGCTTTAATTATTGATCTACTTGCTTTAAATGTACTTTTAATATCTCCATCTTTCTGTAAGTATATACTCTGGTACACTACCGTTTCTTTGTTGTAAACAAAGAAAGACCACACGGTTAAACTAACTTATAAAATAACTAATATCATATTCGGGTCCGGCCAACCCCAATGCGTGTAGTCGGCAACTCATGAAAATGAAAATCAACATTCTGCTGACCGAAGATCGCATTTACACCGCAACTAATTAAAAAACTAAACTGAAATACCTGTTTCGGAATTCTAATTAGTACGAAATTTTAGTTAATTATTAAACCCAGATGTATTCTGAAATTCAACGTTTTATGTAAGGTAAATTTGAGGAATTGGAAAACAAAGACACCTGATTGATAGACATAAAGACCGGGATTTCAATGGATGCTCTCTTTTGTTATATTGGTTAAGTTTTACCCTACAATTCTTAAAAAAGTATGAGGAAGGCCTATGTCCAGTGGACTATCTTTTAGACTGAAGATTATGAAATTATCCGATCGTGGCTCGTTGATTTTATGCAAAACCAAATCTAAGCTTATTTCAAGATATACAACAATGCCTTTATCCCACCGAGAAATACTATTTTAGAACCTTTTGGTGCTATTTTAGGAGGCCGAAGCTCTATCGATTTGTTTAAGGTGACGTCGGTTCGGGGTCCTGAATATCCAATTAAGCTGACACAAGCTAACGAGACGATGTTTGTGTGATGAGTCACAAACCTCTACGATGACAGATATGACTCAACGTAGCATTTTGGTTAATAGCAGTTGAAATTCAGAGCTTGAGCTGTTTTGATCGTAAACTTAACGAAGGGACTGTATGACAAAGATAACGAGCAAAATCTGCTGCTGCCGTAACCGTGTGGGTTCAAATCCTTAGGTCGGTGTTTTGTATGAACTCGAATTCAGTAGACGACTCCGTCAACGCTGACATATAATGAGCTTACATAAAATTCAAATGACTGTTGGATGCTTCAAGTTTGCTAATTTAAGGCCTGCGGACATTTAGGCGATGGCGATGGTGATCAGCTGAAACGCTGTCAAATATGACAGCGATAGTTGACAGCGTTTCAGCTGATTGCCATCGCAATCGCAGAAATGTGCGCAGGCCTTGACATATTTGTGAATCAGGAGTATAGATAAAACATTATGTTTAATTTATAATTGTTCAAGCTAATAAGGTTTGATGAGATCCTTTAAAATTACCGTTGCAATTCTAAAAGTTTTTTCCAGGACATTTTGGTTTCATCATTGATTCAGCTATTTTTTGTCGAGTTTTCCATTATTTTCTACCATGACCTAAAAATAAAGGATCTGTCAAAACAATACCACTACACTAACACTATTTTTTTTGGCACGGGCTCGTATTAGGATTTCTTAGCCGTCAGAAGAACGGATTATTAATTAAATAGATAAAACTAAACAAACTACGTAAAAGATTTCAAATTTGTGAAATGGTGACACCAAAAATCTCCTCGAAGGTAAAGAGCGTAGGCCACCTAATGCGTTAGATTTCATAAGTCTCTGTCTTCTTCTTGCCCCTAGCCCACTTTATGTGGGGTCGGCACAACATGTTTTCCTCCTCCATTCCCCTCTGTCAGCCGTCATCTCTGCATTCACTTCTCTTTTATCCATGTCATCTTTCACACAGTTCATCCATGTGTTTTTGGTAATCACCATATGAATAAATAAATACTTATTTTAATGTTTTTCTGAGGTAATCAAATATGCACTGTTAGTAGTTATTTTATCACAGAGGCTGGTGTGACCGTGGCTCGTTTAAAAATATGAAAGCTGGAAATTGTCACGCGAAGGTAGCGTAATGTGTACCTTGAAGTAGGCCTACCACATGCTCTGTCTGGCTTTGTCTCTGGCTCTGGTTTTGTGTTCTTAGTCTGTGTGAGTGCTCACCAATGAGTGTGTGACATTTCGACGTAGGATTTATTTAGTCAACACTCACACATATTCAAAACCAGAGCCAGTGACAGAGCCAGACAGAGCTTGTAGTAGGCCTACTGTATATTAAAATTAATCAGAGTGCTTTCTGTCCTGTCTATGATTCATAGTAATTAGTAGCTGAAATGTTTTTACACAATTCTAGGTAATTTACTTGCTTTGACATATTTTTGGTTTAATTAGGTTTTTAGGAACATATTCTGCGAAAAACTATTAAAACGGTGTGATGACTTGGTAACTTAATAATTACTACAACTTTGTATGCAGAATAAGCATAAATTCTTTAAAAAAAAATATGCTCTTGATTCAAATATCATTTATTTTTTATTGTACACAATTAAGATACATTTTGTAAACGAAATCTTTTCAAATAAAAAACTAACTTTTTAAATCAGCTCAAAAATGACGAAGTTATGCAAACATACAAACATAAAAAAACTGAATTGAGAACCTTCTTTTTTATTTGAAGTCGGTTAATAAGTTCTTTCAGCTAACCCTTGAGAGAAGTAAAAATAAAAGGTAGAAATGAGGAATCATCATCAGCCTGACGAATGATTTTGATCCTTATAAAAAAAATTATGACACTTGAAAAATGATGATCCTTATAAAAATCACAAATGATTTTGATCCTTATAAAAACACCCGACGATAAAATGATTTCTCAGTTATTATATACACTATGAAAGCATTATTTATTATTCTTACATTAAAAAATCACACTGCTTCCGAGATATGCGATGTAGGTAGTGCTCTTAAACCAAGGCCTGCATTATATTTACGGTTCAATGCGCACGTGCCCTATATTTTTACACTAGTGGGTTGTTTTGTGTCTACATGCGTATGATTTGCTCTTTAGCCGTTGGAAAGATATGGGTCGCAGAAACACAAACTATAATCTTCGTCAGACGTTGATATGAAGAAATTGTTGCGTGGAACAAGCACGTTGACTCACCTAGTTTTAAATCGTTTCAAAGTGATCATTGTACAAAATAAATGAATAAATGAATTTTTACAGCTAAATTTCATACTTTTAACACCTAATATGGATTAGATTTGATTAAGCCCGTGATAAAGATACCTCGACTTTTTATATGATGCCGTTTTAATCCTTCTAATTGAATCCCGAAACTGTAAAAACTAATCATTTCTCGCTCAAAGATCTGATCATTCATCAACTCATTAATTAGAACTCCCACAGTTTCAAAGAGAACGAAAAAATAGCAAAAACCTATGAGACTCGAACGGAAACATTCAGTCTAACGCGGTCGCTACGAAGGGTCGGTCGTAGCGCTACGCCGTAGACCCACTACGCCGTAGCTTGAATATCGCGTGTTACTTCGAAGTGCGTAAACTTTGATTATTACTTTCTATTTAATTTAAAATGTGCTTTATAACTTTTAAATTAATAAATGTGGTAGTACAGTTTAGTGGCGCATAAGGGTTGAATTCAGTGCACACGGTAACCTACTTAAATGCCTAGTCATAAAGGGGTAAGTAATGACTCTTGTATTTAGTTTAATTAGTTCAAATTGACGGCAGTTACGGTATTACGAATAGATATGTGGGTCACTCTTTCGAAGTGTAGTGTAGTCTAGAATTTTATGTTCAATTTAAAGCTATCTTTGAAAGAAGATAATTATCTTACGTCATAAACTGACAACTGACTGGACTACCCTTGTAGCTCAATCTTGCTTGCTCAACTTTTGGTTGTGGGTTCAATTCTGATTACTAACATACTTTTGTGAGTTGAACATCGACGTTTCTTCTGTGTATATACTTCAGACACAATTGCCTTTGGTGCCACAAAAATAACTTTTTAGCCAAAAAAAAAGTTTTACAAATTATTTCATTTATAGGTATGGTACAAGTTTTGCTTAGATTAGTGCTTTATGACGCTGTGACAAGTTATGATATAGTTAATATTTATATTACCTCCGTTTTGATACCATTTTACTCTCAATAAGAAACTATCAGTAAAAAAATACTCATGACTGAAATCTCACCTTAGAGTAGACACTCTCAGATTGGTTTCGAAAAATAAAATAACCTTGTGTAAAAAATACTCATCATCATCACCAGCCTGAAGAAGTCCACTGCTGGACATAGGTCTGCCTTACACATTTCCAGGAAGAATGATTCTGAGACCTTACCATCCATCAACTTCCCGCGATCTTAACAATATCGTCAAAGGAGCCTCGTTGAGGCGCACTTAAAATCCTTTCACCACTTGGTTCGTAAGAATCAGTAACACGATAAGAAGAAGAACAATGTCGTCGGTCCATCTCGTGGGTGGGTGTCCTACGAACGTAAAATACTCCTACAAATATTATATTCGTTCTGTCGTTTTGAATACTGTAATTTTCATATTCCTCATTCGACATTAATACATCTGGATTATCAGCTTAAAAGCTTTGCATAATTTAATCTACATGAACATACTTAGTTTAAGTCCTGTTATAACGTTTAATAATTTATAATATCTGTGAATGTATTACATACTTAGTATAATTAATTATTAATCATTTCAATCTGGATTTGAATTGAGCAGTGACTGGAATGTCACCCATCATCATCAGCCTGAAGAAATCCACTGCTGGACATAGGCCTCCCCTACACATTTCCAGGAAGAACAATTTTGAGCTCTTTCCATGCACCGACTTCTCGCGATCTTAACAATGAATATATGATAATGTAATATTTAGACATATTGACTGTGACCAGACATTCTCAAATAATTTTCAGAAAGTTTTATGCAACTAGCAGATGGAACAAGCATATTTTGAGCAATCAAACAAAAACAAAAAAAAAGAAGCAATTTTGACTGGCCTCTCAGCTCGGTTGGTAGTACCTCTGCCTCCTGCGATGTAGGTCGTGGGTTCGATCCCCACCGAGAAAAAATATTTGTGTGGTGAACACAGATGTTTGTTCTCCGTCTGGGTGTTATATTGTATTCTAAGTATGTATTTACAAAAAAAATATATGTAAGTGTTATAATTTAGTGTCAAATAATCAGCTACCTGACCATAACACAAGCTCTACTTAATTTGGGGCTAGATAGTGTTGTATGAATTGTCCAAAAATATTTATATTTATTATTTATGTTACGACTCACCAGATGCTAAGTGCCATCGCCATCGCCTAATTGTAGAGTCTCGCTGACTTTACAATTGACTCAAATAAGTAAATAAATCGAATGGATTACATTTATGTAGTCCTTCTTAAAACACTCTAGCTGTTACACTCATGGAGAAATATTCTGGTTTGAATGGGATAAGAAATGGTTTGAGCATTTGGCACGGTTGCGCATCAGACCATAAATATCAGCGTTTGTGCATTCACGGAACAAAATTGTTTTTATATTCAGATAAAAGAGTTTTCTCGTTCTCTTAGCTAGTGTTAGCTGTTTGTGAGACGTTTAAAAATGACAAGAGAATAAGTAGTAATGTAATCTACCTTGCACCTTGTTGTTGTGTAGTTTATAAGTGAATGAAGTTTATTAGCAGTATTATAATAATACTAGTTCAATGGTAACTTTTGAAACTATCATAGTTTTTAACACTATTTTTATGAATTAGGGGATATTACTGTGCCGAAATATTGGGAGTCAAAACTCACAAAATTTAAACATGGTAAATACACCGCAGCTTATAAAAATAGTAGTTCAATAGAAAATTGGAATTCGATAATAATTATATTATACTACTTACATTATAAAAAAAATTGCCAGTACTTGAAAATGAAATGGTGAAATATATGAAGCTGATAACAATACGTACCTACCTTAAAAGCTAACTCATCATATTTCAAGCAAATAAACATTTCATTTTGTAGATTAATAATTTAAAAAGCCAAAAGTATTTTTGAGCAGAAGCAAAAAAAAATTACTTATAAAAGTAATATAAGTATCTTCTAGCTTTTTAATGTTGGAACTAGCAACATTGTAGTCATATTTTTTATATTTTGCGGACAAGTTTCCATTTTGCTACATACATATCGATCAAAGAGTTATTAGCGCTTGGCTTGTGACCCCGGAGCTTACCCTGTTTACCTACACGGCGACCTAGTCATTTATTATTTACCTACTCGAGTTTGTTTTTAAGGCTTTTATTTTTTTACAACCGCAGTAACCGGACATTTTTGATGAAACACACATTTTTGGTGGAGTACATCAAACATTACAAACAGTGATGACTTTTATAGTTGACTAGTGGATGCCCGCGGCTTCGCTCGCCCCTTTGCCGTTACTCCCCGTAGATTTTTCTTTTAAAAGTTTTTCCTCTTTTTCTCCGCTTTGGGAAATCATTTTCCAATTTCCTTTCTTAGTGCACCTCTATGCCATAAAAAAAACATACCCTCCAAGTTTCATGCTTCTAGGAATTACGGTTTAGGCTGAGCGTTGATTGTCAGCCAGTCAGTCAGTAACGTAAGAGTTTTATATATTTAGAAGATAACTCTCTAAGTTTTATATATTTTGCCAAGGTATTTATTACCACAACAAAAAGGTTGGTTATACAGTTTATAACACAGTAACCAAATGAACGCTCAGCTAACCTTTTTAAACTTCTTACCGTTGTAATGGGCTTCCAACCTTCTTGCTGAATAAAAAGTTGGAATTTGGTTCAACAACCTCCTTGCAGTTAGAAAGACTTCAGAAAGTTGGATCATGGTTGAACAAAATAGTAGTAGTACTTGTTTTTTTTAATAATTTGACAGCTGTCAGTAGAAAGCGATTCTCTCTAGGGCTGAAAGTATTACTTTCAATTAGGCCCCTCAGGCAACTTCAGACCTACTTTCAGAGTATGAGCAATGAAAAAGGGTTTTTTTCAGTTGATTTAGAAAGATCCCTTTGAAACGTCTTACGAACTAGGTGAATCTAGGCGCCATTTCTTCATTACCAAAGTTTAGAAAAACTGAAAAACTATGGCTTGGTTTCTCTAGCATTTTATTGGATAATCTTTTTTATAATCCTACATTTTTTTTAGTTTTTGGAATGTGGAAGGGTTTGTTTAATTTTATGGCGGCAGCCAACATTTCTTTTGCTACATTTAAGCCGTGCGCACATGTAAGCGTTCTGCAATAGCGATCATAACAATGTCTGGCTACATTTCTTTTAAGCCTTGCGCACATATAAGCGTTCTGCAATAGCGATCAGAACAATGTTTGGCTTTATTATGGTACTTACAATAATAATATATAGGTAGGTACTCTATTCTCTCCCACTCATATGAAATCGATATCTGATAGCGATTTACGGACCGCAGATCGCTTAGATGTGGCAAAGCTTTATGTAGTATCAAAAACTTCGAGCACCTACCTTATTATTAATAGTACCAAAATACAGACAGTGTTCTTATTAGAAAATCAATATAACAATTAACGTTTCCAGCTAAAACCACGTTTACAAGGTAAATGAGTACAAGAGAACATTCACCTTTGTATTAATTTTGCTATAATATGTGCGCAGGCCTTTAGAGACATTTACAACTGTCTATTTTACAACAATGAGATAGGCTTAAGGCCTGCACACATCTAGGCGATGGCAATGGCGGTCACATGAGACCCGAGTCACATGAGATGCTCGGATAAATGAACTGGAGTCCAAAGTTACGAGGTCTCATGAAGCCCTCGCGAAGCTGCAACATCGCTTAGCTACAGTGGAGAAGCTTTCGCGTGACATGAACATAGAGATACATGAGATACCTGAAAACCAAAATGAGGACCTCGTGGTACTGTTTAAGAAACTTTGTGAGTGTCTCAAGGTTGTGGTCTCTGAAAGTGACATCAAGGCTTGCCGCCGAGTCGCGAAGATGAATACTGATTCGAAGAGACCCCGAAATGTTCTTGTCACTCTGTCTTCGCAGCGTTTGCGTGATGATCTCCTTTCGGCGACCACTCGTTTTAATAAGGCTCACTCAGGCGACATGCTTTGTCTCTCTCACATCGGCATCAGCGGCGCTTCTACGAGAATATATCTAGCAGAGCACTTGTCTCCCGAGGCTAAGGAGCTTCATAGTGTAGCAAGAAAATTTTGTAAAGATAAGAATTATAAATTTGTGTGGGTGCGTTTTGGTCAAATTTATATACGCAAGGATGAAAAGAGTCCTGCCATTTTAATTAAAAATCAAGAAACCTTTGTTAAATTAAGTAGCGAGTAATAGAATACTTTTTTAAATTGTTATTCACACTTATTAGTAAGAATAAGTAAGTCTGTGTTACTTTCATGATGGTTTTAATCTTTTATCAAAACGTTAACGGAATCCGTAGTAAATTGACACAATTTAATTTAAACGTATTAAATTCCAACTTTGACATTATATGCCTCACAGAGACAAATCTCAATAATAGCATTTTTGATGGTGAAATTGTTGATGACCGTTACTATATTTTTAGAAGGGACCGTATGGATACCTGTTCACAAAAACGTGAAGGCGGTGGTGTATTGCTAGCTGTACTTAAAAAATATGAAGTTGTTCGTCAAGCATCTTGGGATAGCAACATAGAGGACGTTTGGGTTTCAATAATACCAGATAATCGTGATTCTCCACGTTTGAATATTTGTGTATGCTACTTACCCCCGGATATCAGTTTTGCGAGATTGGAAGAATTTTATACCCACTGTCAAAAGTTGATGTTGAGCGATTTCTCCGACGACAACTTTCTCTTAATAGGTGATTTTAACACCCCTGATTATCACACTGTTTCTGCTCATGTTGATGCGGATATTTCAACCCCTAGTAGAAAATGTAATCTTTTAAATGAGTTAATAGCCCTTTGTAATTTAAAACAATATAATAACATTCCGAATGCTAATCATCGACTGCTGGATCTGGTCCTCTCTGGTTTGGATTTAATTACTGTTCATGAAACACTTTGTTTGAGTCGCTTGGATAAACATCACCCTGCTATTGTTGTTGAAGTACCAGCTTTCAAGGTTTCCAAATCTCTTAAGCGAAGCAGTACTAGAACTTTAAACTTCTCCAAATGTAATATTGAAAAGATTAGATCAGATTTAGGTTTAATTAATTGGCATGATTTGTTATCCTCTTCTGATGTGGACATCTGTACTGACATTTTCTACGACATTCTTTTTGATATAATTAATAGACATACACCATTCGTTTCTTTGAGACATACCTCATATCCAATTTGGTATAGTAAACCTTTGATTAAATGTAACGAAGAAAAAAATAAGTTTCATAAGTTGTACAAAACTTTTGGTAATCCCCGTGACTACGACACTTTTTCACTGCTTCGTAGAAGATGTAAGGATCTTGCTGAGGAATGTTACAATAGGTATGTCTCATCTACTGAAGATGCTATTGAAAAAGATATTAAATCTTTCTGGAAGTTTGTCAATAATAGAAAGGGTCAAGTTTCTATACCTAACACTATGACTTTTGGCAATACCTCTTCATCGGACGGCTATGGGGTATGCGAACTTTTTGCACGCTACTTTGGTTCGGTTTTCGAAAGTGGCGCTGTCGGCGCGCTGGAGAGCCTTTCTGTCTGTATAGACAACCACATTTCGAACTCGCTGTCCCAGGTCTCATTGTCCGAGGTAGATATTCAGTTTAAAATCAAGCAGCTAGACAAAAATAAGGGCCCTGGACCGGATCGGCTACCTGCTTCATTTGTGAAGTCTTGCGGTACTGAACTAGCTACTCCGCTGTGCATTATATTTAACAAATCACTTAGCACTGGTATTTTTCCGAAGCGATGGAAAACCGCTCATATCATCCCAATTCATAAAAGTGGTGACAAGTCTAATTGTGAAAATTATCGACCGATAAGTATATTGTCTTGCTTTGCTAAGTTGTTGGAGTCACTAGTATATAACCATCTATATAGCCATGTTAAGCCACTGCTCTCGGATAAGCAACATGGTTTTGTAAAAAACAGATCGACGGTAAGCAATTTACTAGAGTATAAAAACTTCTTGTGCCGGACTTTTGCGAAATGTGGTCAAGTAGACTCAATCTATACCGATTTTTCCAAAGCCTTTGATAAGGTTAATCATAAACTACTCTGTCACAAGCTTACGTCATATGGCGTCCATGGTAGTTTATATCGTTGGGTTTGTTCATATCTTGACAATAGAAGCCAATTGGTGGCTTTGAAGGGCTTTGTTTCTTCGCCGGTGACGGTGACTTCTGGGGTCCCTCAAGGATCACATCTAGGGCCACTACTCTTCGTGATTTTTATAAACGACCTGATTGAGCGCTTATCTTGTGATTGTCTCTTGTATGCAGATGATTTAAAGATTTTTAAAGTCATTTCTGGGAATGCTGATTGTGAAACTTTACAGAGTGACCTCAATACTGTATCTCAATGGTGTAAAAGCAATCTTATGTATTTAAACGTTGACAAGTGTCTCATTATATCATTTACAAATAAGCGCCATAAAATTATAAATCCTTATAACATAGATGGTTATTTACTACGCCGATCCAACGTTGTTAAGGATTTGGGTATTTTATTTGATGATAAACTCACATTTCGTGCACACTATCATCATATTACATCTAAAGCCAACCAACTCTTAGGTTTTGTGATGAGATCTACGAAAGGTTTCAAAAAACCTCGTAGTATTTTATATCTCTTCAATGCTCTTGTGCGAACAGTATTGGAGTATGGTAGCCCTATATGGTCTCCTAACTACAAGGTTCACTCCAATAATATTGAAAGAACTCAGAGAAAATGCCTCAGAATGCTCATTTATCGGCTGAACCCAGGTCGTTCCAGTCTAAGTTACGAAGAAAGGCTATCTAGATTTAATGTCCAATCGTTAGAAGTACGACGTGTTTACCTCGATTTGGTTCATCTTTACAAAGTTTTACACTCTTTAATCGATTCCCCCCTGCTGTTGTCGGTGATATCGCTAAATATCAAATTTAGAGCACGTAACTCCAATAAAACCAATCTTTTTGCTTTACAAACTTTTAAAAACAACATTTCATATTATAATCCTTTAACTAGAATGGCTCGTCAGTACAATGATTTGGCAAAAAATAATGTCGAACTTGACATATTTGCCAAATTGAGCCAATTCATCAGAAATCTTAATAACATCCTCTATTTTAAACAGCCTAGATAGTGCAAGTGGTTGGTCATTAGATGCATAAGCATCTAATGACTAAGTACTTGCAAATTCAAATTCAAATTTACATTTACATTTACATTTACATTTACATTTACATTTAAATTTAAATACTTCCATACTTCTTAAGAATAATATTAGCTTGCTATGTATAAGTTGTTCTCTTTACTCGTATAAGTTATAACTTTTCTGTACGCGCATGTGTTACGTTATAATCAAGGTCAAAAATGTAATATTTTAGTTTTTAGTTATTTTGTGGTTGTAATGTGTTTTGTGCGTTAATAAAATAAAAAAAATAAAAAAAACATGAAACGCTGTCAAATATGACAGCTATGTTTGACAGTGATTCAGCCGATCACCATCGCCATGGCCTACATGTGCGCAGGTCTTTCAGCAAAATATATTGGCATATTTGTAACTATGAATTCATTCATTAAAATTTGTTAGAACTCTTGAACATCGTAATTCCAAGCTTTTCCAATATTTTCAGTCTTAAAATAAACTTTGTTCATAGAGTGTCCGACTCTTTGATTAAAATTGAAAGTTTTTACTTTGTTATATTTCATCAGAGTAGTTTTTCTTTCTCATTGATTGAACTTTTTATTTCTGGAAAACCAGAAGAGCAAGTCTCACTTCATTTACAAAATTTTGTCATGTTGTTTTCGTTTCGCCTATTTGTCTCTCTCTATTGTATGGAGAAAAGATGAGACAGCAAAAATACGTTACTTAGAAACGATCGAAAGAGTTGTTGTCTCATCAATTTTCCATACAGAAGAGAGAGACACGTGCTCACACAAAAACAACATGTAGCAAAACTCCGACTTCGGGTACAGATTTCTTGGCAAAAAAAATATTTAAAATAAAATATTCTATTACATAATCAAATTGGCACCTACTTTTTGTTAGTCGTAAAGGCTCTTGTTCAGAGGTCTCGTGACAGAGGCATTAAGACGTTAGGTGCTCACTTACAGCTATAATATTCACGATGATCACGCCATTTAGCTATCTCAAATGTGCTACTTTGCATCAAGTATTTTGGTAAAGTGCGATCCTGCATCTAAGTTTCGAGGCGTTAAATGAAAATTGCTTTTATATAGCGGGACACTTAGCTCCATGTGCTTTCGGTTTACATTTAAGAAACTCAGATATAAATAATAGAAACACCAACATTTTGATGGAAACATTGGATTCCGTCGTATTTACTCGTTACTTTCGCCTTCTTCATTTTATATAATTATTGTATTAGAGGCCTCTTCTGGCTTCGCACGTTCAGCCGTTTCTAGAGTTGTAAATAGTATAAATAAGACATACATTTTAACGGAATAAAAAGTAGCGTATGTGCTATTCCAAAATATAATCTATCTTTGCTCTGGCGTGATTTAATAGCAAATAATATTAGCAGATTATGTTAGTAAAATTATGTATATATGGTAAGAAGATCATTATCCCTGATAATGTTACGTAAAAGCTCCTATAATCGCAAGTAAAAGTTAATATTACTGTAGTTTAAGTCGTAAAACCAGCCATCAATAAGTTATATACAGCTAATATACTGTTTATCACATCGTAATATAACTGTTCGATTTATTAATGCTCGCTCGACAAGGATTTAAAGAACCCGATGTATTGATGTTATCCAGGCCATATAGCTTCAGAATATTCAGTTTATAGTTGCCGGGGAATAAATGTTCTCTCCTGATTTATTTATTGTAACTAACAGCCGCCCGCGGCTCCACTCGTCCCGTTCCCGTTGCTTTTTCAGGATAATAATCCTATATCCGTCTCCTGGTTCTAAGCTACCTCCCCACAACTTTCAGCCAAATCAGTTCAGCTCTTCTTGAGTTATAAATAGTGTAACTAACACGACTTTCTTTTATCTACACTATTTCAGTCAGTAGTCAGTAATTTTAGATCCTTATAGATTTAGCTAAGTTAGAAAAATACAGAATGTTATTGAGGGGTTGCTGATGATGATAATGCTGATAGTTCTCAGTATGGCACAGTTCTATCACAAATCAAGTGAGACACGGCGTCAATGTGAGTTGCAATGCACCGTAGAACGTAACCGTGCCACTCCACGTCGAATACAAAGCGGTTGGTTTTGTAACACTGCATGTTACACTGTAATGTAGCATTATTCTGGAACTTACACGTATGGATATGAAAACGTCACAGAGTTCTTTTACGATGTTTTATCTCCAGCGCATTCTTCTTCTTCTTATCGTGTCACTGATTCTTTCGATGCAAGTGTGGTGAAAGGATTTTAAGTGCGCCTCAAAGAGGCTCATTCGTGCACTTGACACATATTTTCGAACTTTTTAGATTCTACGATATGCTGGTTTCCTCACGCGCGGGATTTGAACCTGCAACCTTTCCCTTGGTACGGGGCTGTGTTGACCACTGCGCCATGGGATCCTAATCACACTCGACGAATAACTCTTAGGGATGTTCGGCACTAACGCGACCGTGGTCAATATACTTACCTGCTCGCACCAAGGGGAAGGTCGCGGGTTTTAACCCCGCTCAGCTCTTAACTTTTGGGACATTATAAAAATCTTTGATGTGAGTTTAGTCAGTTTGGTGTGAGTGTGGTCCATAGGTTATGTGGTATTAGTTTCAAACATTGTACGGATGCCTCTACTGCACTGTTGATTGTTCCTGATTAAACACTCTTGTTTGCGGTCAGTAGAGTTCACACGATTTACGTACGACAAGCTGGATAACTTCTAGCTATCGTGTAATTAGTCTCTTGCTGTTTGCTAAACTAGTTTTTGGATCTAGGGATATGTACAAACTTCTTACGGCTATGATACTAATATGCTCGTTCCATCAGCTAGTTTTATAAAAAAGTTAAAATATGGCAAACTTTAGGTGATGTTATTGAATAAAACCTTAGAGTCATAACGATAGAGCTGAAATTACATTACAGGTATTTATGGAGTGTTGAAGGTTCGATTGTGCTTCGGGGAGAATTATTGTATATTATTTACTTTATTCCAGGAAATTGAAAACTGCCGTACTTTATTAAAAATGTTGAAATAACGGTCATGCTACACGGGCGGTTCTCCCGCCGCGGGAATCCGCTTCTGAACCGCACTAGACTCAATTCTTATGGACATTGTATGCTACAAACTACACGGCGCAGTTTCCCGCCGCGGTTTGCAGGCGGGAGAAATTCGACCGCCGCATGCAGCGTCAAACCGCCGCTGTTTACCGCCGTTCTAAACAACACGGGCGGTTATCCGCTATTGCGTCATTGTGCGCGGGACCTTCTCGGTCGCTCGTCGTTCGTGCACTTGCGTTCCATGTTGCGGGTCCATGTTGAAATGAACAAAAGACAGCGAAAAACCGCGTCCCGTATAGTTTAATGGTCTGCGGAAGCTTTGTCGAGCGGATTCCCGCGGCGGGAGAACCGCCCGTGTAGCATGACCCTAAGATCGGTAACAGCCGGGCAGAATGACGACTTTGATTTATCAGAAATGGTATCAATATCACCGATAGTGTTTTCTTAGGGTCAGCGCAGACAGAGAGGAGCGTAGCGGAGATGATTTTATTAGGGCACTCGAAAATCTACTTAAAAAATATTGTCATAAGGTGCTCGTGCACTGCTGATCCTTTAAATTTTTTAAAACGCTCTTTTTGAAGAACCCCACTAATCTCTAGAGAAAACCTCTAGCTGGAGTGCTTTTTCACAGATAGAGCTTGAATTAGACAAAGTTACTACTATACTATTATAGAACTACTATATTGGACAAAGTTACTATTATACTATTATAGGTCTAAAACACTTATATCAAATTTTACATATAGAATATTTTGCTCAAAAACCAGACTGCGATGTAAAATGACCTCTAGTACCTTGTCTTTAGATTTATTAGGAGGTTAAGACACGTCGCCGATAGGTTCCGGGTTTACAAGGTATGCCGACATGGGAATAGTTTCCCACGGTATCCCAACATATTCCAAGGCGCGTGCAAGTCGTGCTGAATTAGTTGCGTCCCCGATAGCTCAACTATCGGAGAAGTCACGCTTGGTTTTACTGTACGTTACAATTATTTCTTGTGTAGCTTTGTACCTTGTGGTACTAGACTATACTACTACTATTGTTATATACTACTATTGATGACACTGTAAAAATCGCAGAAGATGGGGAAGACCTATTTCCAGTAGTAATCTTCTCTAAGGTGATGATAATGTTGATGTGGCGTGTTTCATGCATAGTATTTGGACGTGATTTTAACTACCCTTTGATTTATTGTATTTTATATTTATTGGTGAGCCAACCGCTTCATAAGTAAATATTAAACAACAAATTAGATTAAGAGAGCATTGTAATGGGTACCAAGATATTTACTACACATGGGGACTAAAGTCATGAGCCTATACATCATTTTTATCCTCATCTTATTTTTACGTCTGACAAGTCGCTAAAATATTTTTACCTTCCTTGTTTTATGTATGTGGAGACGCTACGTGTAACCCTTACCTACATAGCCAAAATTCCTGCACGAAACAGCCGCTTTTTTATGCCTGTATCAATATTAAATTCAATCCATTTAGCAAAGTGACACCATTGACATGTGTGCCGCGGCGGAAGTGTAGCTTGAAGGCAATTTGGAATCCATTAATAACATTCAGAGGCACGCAACCACTGATCCGGGATCGATTTCAAGCAGTATAATGAAAAACGGCTTCAAATACGGCTCGAAAGCTCGAAGTGTTATGTGAATGGTGCGGAGAAAATACGCTTTTATTACCAAAGAAAATGACAAGATCCAACAACCGATTGCGGTTCGATTTGTGTGAGGAATATAGAAGTTTGTTTTCTGTTAGCAATTATGAGTTTTTATTGAATAAAAACGTACTTATTTAAATTTAATGTTAATTATTTGATTCATAATATAAGCTTTGGGGCTAGCTAGATGGGGTGATATGAAATGTCCAACAGTAATTTTCGACATTATTTTTTATTGTTGGCTAGACTGCAAAGTGGTTTCATTTTAATTCTCTATGTGATCTTTAAAAGCAGAATAAGACAGATAGCATTAAGACACAAAACAATCATTTGTGTTCATTATCTATGTGTCTCCTCAGTGGGAATTGAACCCACAATCTACGCAACAGAGCCTTTACTTTGAGGCCAGTTACACTTAAAATGCCTAACATGACCTTTGTCGCGTCAGTTCCAAATATTTGAACAACTTTCGCAATTAACGTGGTGTGAAATACAGCCATACTTACAAACGCAATTTAATTATTGCGTTAGCCCTGTCACTGTTTGTCATTACCCAGTGGTAAGAGATGGCATTGGTTTAAGCACTGTTTATCTTTTGAAATCTATACTTCTATATTATAATAAATAGGAAAGATTTGTATTTTTGTGTGTGTGTTTGTAATGAATAAACTCAAAAACTACTGTGCCGATTTCAAAAATTCTTTCAAAATTGGAAAGCTACATTCACTCTGAGTAACATAAGTTATATTTTGTATGTTTAAAAATAAATGTCCACCCGTGCGAAGCCGGGACATGCCGCTAGTATTTTATAAAGCCAATAATGTTCAGTACTAAATAAACGTATACGACTATTTCTGTGAAAATGAGAAAACATTTTCCCATTACATTTTCTATGACCTCAGACTTTCAGCAGATATTTTTATTAATTGAGATTGAATCTTTGCTACATTTTCTGACATTGTACAAAGTTTCGCCGTTGAAATGTATCATGTTTATGTGTTGAAGCACGTCGTAAATCTACGAGATAACACTGAATTTTCACCGAGCCCAAGTCTGGTGAACACTTTAGGATTTTAGCCCAGCAGAGAATACATTGCTTCATTGGTAGCTGCGTTCATCGAGAATCCAACACTGAAGGCGTAATGTAAATGTTACATGACTTGAATACTGAATCTGTTCGTACTGATACTGACTTTTCTAGACGCTCTGAGTCATATGAAGCAGATGGAAGGCATCATAGAAAAGTACTAATGTGCTAACAAAGTTTCTATTAATTGAATAAACAGAGTGTTTTGTTTCTTTGAGAATACGTTACGCATGACTGTGTTTTACAAGTGTAACAAGTAAGTGTAGTGTCTGTTGTTTTTACGGCCAAAATGTATTGTTTAAAATCCGTGTGGCATTGGGTTTGAAAAAAGCATGGCATTTGTGGCACGTATTACAGATAATTTATGCACCGATCATAGTCAAATAATAGAAACAATAAGTAGGTAGACACTACGTTGACTACATGACAGGCTTATCATAAGTCCAGCTGGTTTAACTCTTATAAGTACAATCGACATCTCGACACACTTTCTCACATGTTGAGCAACTTCTGTCTGTTCTCAATTTGCACTGAACTGAGAGGCAAAACCGGGACGCGTCCTCTTTCCCACGATATCATAACGTGTAGAAGTTGTAAGATAGGGAGCTTTGGTGGCCTAGTGGTAACCCGCCTTCTGATTCTAAGGTCGAAATCCAGTCGTATAGTCCAAAAAATTATGTGCACTATGCCAGTAGTTTGAAACGGTTAAGGAATGCTTGGCCGTTGAATGGTTAAGAAATAGTAGTACTGGCAGAACTTTGAACAGAAGAAAAGGGCATAAATTATGGCAGAACCTAAAAAAACATAATTAAAACAACTGCACAAAAGGTGCCTTTTTTAGGCACCTGAAAATTTTTTTCACCACACTTGGTTTGAAACAACCACACGATGAGAAGAAATTCTATGATAAAATAAAATTGCGTTTATTTGTATTGCTAACCTTGATATTTCAAGAGTCAAGTGAAGTACAAAAGCTCTCCCTTAATAAAATAAATATTTTGGTAAAAACATAGATTCGGAATAATTCGAACAATAAAACGGTTCGTTGTTGAGCTGCTTTTGATTCGATTTTTTCTTTGTTTTTCATATAACATTTTTTGTGACATCTTTTAAGGACCGACCGTTGTTGAGTCTCTTGAATTTAAATATGTTTATGATTAATAAAGATATATTTTTTGCTTTACTTACTATATCTAAGTATTTGAACTTTTAGGTTACTGACTGAATGACAATCAACGCAAAATCCTAGATTTAGACTAAAATCCTAGATGTAGACAATTTGAGGGTTTATAGTATAGCTTTAGACTATGTGCTGTTTATTTGGCTACAAGACAATGCTTTGTTACAGGCGATGGCTACCTCAACCTAGGTAGGCTTGTTACATCAACTAGCTGTATATAAAAAAAGCTTCCCGTCGTAGTGTAGGGGAAAATACTTCCTGTAGCGGTCAGTGTATTGCAGTTTCTATGAAATTCACGTGAACGAAGTCACGCGGGATAACAGTAGCATGAAAATTAAATAAGCCTTGGCTGTAATCCCAGGGTACAGAAGACAAGACATCCT
This sequence comes from Thera britannica, assembly GCA_939531255.2. Taxonomy (NCBI): domain Eukaryota; kingdom Metazoa; phylum Arthropoda; class Insecta; order Lepidoptera; family Geometridae; genus Thera; species Thera britannica. The sequence continues at coordinate 9,308,133 of OW618049.2, forward strand.
CTCAAATCTCTTGGTATTCAAGATCCTTCAAGATGTCTAAAAACACTCAACAGTAAACAAAAAAGGTTTTAGTGAAAGTAGATAAAGGACTTCGTTTGTAAAAATAACAATATATTTTTTCTAAAGAAGTTAATTTTATTGTAACAGAAAACCCTTCAAAAGACAATAAACGAAACAGTAATAAAATGAACTTTTGTATTCAAATACAAGGTGATATTATTTGAGTTTGTACGCGTTTTTCTTTTTTTTACGATATACAAATGCTTTTGAATTTTCTATGACTCTTCTATAACATTATCAATGTAAAATTCCATAAAAAAAACTGCTGAGAACTACAGTTTTTTTATACAACTAACTGCTAGAACAATCATATAGCCCACCTGATGTTTAGTGGTAACCATCGCCTATAAAGCATTGCCTCGTAGGTCACGCACGTCAGGAACGTGCCCTACGATGCCCTACGACCATCAACTTGAGGCACACAGATGTTAATCCTTACGTGCCAGAAATTTCACTGGCACCATACCCTTCAAACCGAAACAGCAATGCTGCTTCAAGGCAGAAATAGGCATGGTGGTAGTACTTCCCCGGACGAGCCCTTCACAAAGAGCTCTACTAAACCCTGTTACGACCCCAGTTCTCTGTAACTATGAAAAACAAATCAACGTTAGGAATGTCTGTTATTCCTATAAAAACAATGAATTTAAAACTGTTTTCTAGAATGTCTGAAGTGGCTATGAATAGAAAGTATTTTTGTACATTCCCAATTATTTCAGGCACTTAGGGAAATAAGCGCTCGTTACTAAATAATAGCCAAGCATCTTATTTACCTGCTTTTGTTTATACAACAAGGTACCTTCACGTAACTGATAGTCGAAGGTACCTTTGTGTATGATGATGATGTGTTTGATCGCCATGCTTAGAATTTGAGGCATATAGCTACCATATAGTACTACCACCATGCCTATTACTGCCGTGAAGCAGCATCGCTGTGTTTCGGTTTGAAAGGAGTGGGTGCCGGTGAAATTACTAGCACGTGAGTCTAAATCTGTAAGCCTCAAGTTGATGGACCAAGGGCAGTGCATTTTGGATACGTTCTTGACGTGCGTGACCTACGAGACAGTGCTTTTATAAAGGCGATGGTTACCACTTAACAAAATTTTTGCCTAATACATCCCATAAGATTATTGCATAAAAAAAAATCGGCTGTCTGTAAAGTCGGTTTACTGACGATAGTTGAACGTGACAACGTCATACAGCTGTCCACGCGGACGCATCGCTCACTCAAGTAGGAGAGAGACAGATGTCAAACGCTGCCAAACGCGGAGGCCGATTGTGCCTCTTTGTCGCTCGTTCCTCTCGCTTGCACTTCAAGCCTTAAATGGAACGCCTTAGAGGAAGGTAACGCCGCATGAGCCATGCTTTTTCGTGCGTGCAGCCGGCTCCATCGAATTATAAGATGTTGTCACGTCAAAAATAAATATTACAAATAATATGGCTGCTTTTTTTTGTTCAGTGGTATTTGTAGCAGTTATTTTTTTCCATTTTCTCTTATCATCCGTCATCTAAGTACTCGCGATCATTCACACAATTCATTTATCTTATTTAGAACAACCTGTACTTTTATTTTCATTTATTACATGACATTCTTTTTTCCGCATTACATGCTCAATTTGGGAATTGAATACCTGCTAAACCTGGCTTCTCAGCTCAGTTGGTAGTAGGTCTGTCTTCTGCGCCGTAGGTCGTGGGTTCGATCCCCAATAAGAACAAATATTTGTACACAGATGTTTGTTCTCTGTCTGGGTGTTATATTGTAGGTATGTCTGTTCCCAGTCATCTTCGTAATGGTTAATCGGATTTATATGAAACTTGGATTACGCATAGTTCGAGACAAATGGGATGGGTGATTGGGTTTCTTTTGTTGCATTCAAAACCTAAATGCCTCTTTAAATTTTGACATGATTTTGAACTACGATTGCAATTAAAAACTAATTGAAACCAAACCCACCTTTGATAAGTGTTGGTGTAATAAATAAGGTCATGTTTTAAAATTAGCATAGCAACTGATAGATAGCGCTCAAATGTTGATGGTAACAAGATATTCGACTACTGCTCCTTGTTAGTATTATTTATTAGTTAGTATCAAACTTTTGATAACAACAGATTTATACACTCACACGACTGGAATAACATTAAAGTTAGTTACAGAGCCGTGGGTGAATGCCAGATGACATTTACAAAATCAAATGTGAAATTGAAATAAACAATTTTAGTTATCCACTTCTATCAAAACTCAATAAACTTTTCATATAAACCTGCATTGAAGTTGGAAATAAGTAATTATGACCAAAAGGCAACCGATTGCGAATTAATTGGATTGCCTCAACTAATTTAACTAATTTTCATTGAAAGGACAAATCTACTCCGAAGTGAAAATCATTGAACGCAACTTTGTTTAGATGTTTATTTAATTAACTTTGTCTTGGGAAGTACTCGTCTTGGTAGTTAAGAGGCCGGCGGAGGGCGAATTTTCATACAAACGTAATACCTAAATTATTATTATTTTAGGAAGATTTTCACTATATTATTGTAATAACTGTATTTGTATAGTATTTATCTAGGTTCCTGAACAGTTTTTATTTTGAATTACTTACCTCTAATGAAATCGCATTTTACACAATTTTTTCATTGCAAAATGTGATTGGTGTTAATTTCATTTGAGGTAAGTAGTTTAAAATAAAAACTGTTCAAGAACCTAGATAAATTTTATACAAATCCAATAATTACAATAATATAGTGAAAACCTGCTTAAATTAGTAATCATTTTGGTATTACGTTTGTATGAAAATTCGCCCTCCGCCGGCCCCCTAAGTGCCATTCCTATTTCAATTTGTTGAGGTACACAAGGATACGCATCAGACTATACACTGCTAGCTCTTATGTGATTGCAGTAAACGTCATTTTTCTTTGTTTTTAGGTTACTTGAGCTGTATCCTACTGTACTATGTTGAACTTGGTTTCAATTTTAATTATGATACTCGTTTACGTGTATTCGAGAGGTTTTAGCTCGCTCGCTCGATTTATTCAATAACTTTACAAACAAATGTGCTACACTACTTTACTTTTCTGCAGACTTTGATGACTTATTATAATAATAATATGCATATTTATTTCAGACACAGTCATGTTCCATATTCTAGTAAAACACAGATACAGGAAATATAGAAAAAAGTATTAGTAAAAAATAAAATAAAATTGTGGACAATCCACACAACACTATTTAGCCTGAAACTAAGCAGAGCTTGTACTATGGGAAACCAGATAACTGATATAATACTTTTTTTTTTTTGAAAATACATACTAAGAATAAAAAATAACACCCAGACAGAGAACAAGCATCTGCGTTCATCACACAAAATATTTGTTCTCGGTGGCGATTGAACCCACGATCTACGGCGCAGAAGGCAGAGTTACTACCAACTGAGCTGAGAGGCCAGTAAAAAAGTTTAATATAGATTATTATTTAATTTTTCGTTTAATTCCGCTACTAAAACTTATATTATAATATGTCTGCAGTTTGAATGATTACTTAGTTATTTCGTCCATTAGGCTGCAATTTGTGGTTTTCATTCCGCGTTTTAGGTATGCAAATTCAATTATGTAACCTTCAAACGACGTATTTATCCCCTTTGACATTTGTGTGAGCTGGTTAACGTTGAGTTTAGGTAGGTTGTTTTAAATATTATCTATCTATCGCTTTAACTATTTTCCAATTATAACAAAAAAAAATATCAGCATTTTTTTGACGCGACAACGTCTTATAATTCGATGGAACCGGCTGCACGCACGAAAAAACATGACTCATGCGGCGTTACCTCGCTCTGAGGCGTTCCATTTAAGACTTGAAGTGCAAGCGAGAGCGCGGCACGAGCGACAAAGAGGCACAATCGGCCTCCGCGCTCGGCAGCGTTCGACATTTGTCACTCTCCTACTTGAGTGAGCGATGCGTCCACGTGGACAGCTGTATGACGTTGTCACGTTCAACTATCGTCAGTAAAGCGACTTTACAGACAACCGATTTTTTTGCCTAAACAAAGAACAATACGTTAGTCCACTACAATGTTAAATAACTCCAGTGCATAAATATTATGTATGTGCATAACTTTAATTTTAATAGATATAATATAGGCCAACTAAAATCAATATGCTTACCAACATCAAAAAAACCTATCCCACAGAGTTTTGAGAATACGGTCAGAGAGGATATTCTCCAGAATAATGACGCGGATTTCTTACGAATCTCTATCTTCAAAGCCATCTATTTGATATTCTGCAAACATATCCCGACATTCAAAGTCAAACCCTCACACCAGACAAGGCCAATTCTGCTGGTTCATGATGAATAAGCAAAGCTCACGCCTTCACACCTCCTCATTCGAACCCAGATATAGACGTTAAGGCTGCGTTCACAACGAACATTTTGTGAAAAAATCTGCCACAAGCTGTGAGTAGTACCCCTAATCTATGAGTACCCCTAAGATTTGTATTCAGAGGGCTTATTCTGAGATTTCAACGTAATTTGTGGTTAGCTTAACGCAAAACGAGTTATCGTTAGCGTAGTCGATAGCCCGGATGTTGTATGGAGAAACAATGAGCGCCCCGGGATTGCGAGAACTAATGTTGTTATGTAGCGTTTGTCAGTAATTACATTAGTTTTTGCATTAAATAGTTAAATAAATACATAAATATTTATGTATTTATTTTTGCCCCAAATTAAGCAGAGCTCATAACATTGGACCCAGATAGCTAATATAATACTTGCACACATTTTTTTGGTAAATACGTACTTAGAATACAATATAACACTCAGGCAGAGATCGAACATCTACGTTCACCGCACAAATATTTGTTCTCGGTGGGGATCGAACCCACGACCAACGGCGCAGAAGGCGGAGCTACTACCAACTGAGCTGAGAAACCAATCGTAATAAGCCTACAGTTGCGTTTACTTACGTTGAGACACGAGTGGGCGTGTTGAAAGGCTTGTGCTCCTCATGTAAAAACGGGCTTATAATACAAATCTGTAGGCATAAGAGTTGTAAGTGACACTATTGGCGGTTGGTTTGGTTTAGAAATTTTTAATTTATGGAAAGGCAATAAGCTGCGTAACGTTTTCAGACGGTGGCTGTTAAAACTTTGGTGTGAACGCAGCCTAAAGGTCCACACACTTTTGGTTTGTGACGTTCGCTACCGAAATTATAGCTTTGTACGTAAACTAAAGCTATTTTCAAAATTTTCAAGTTATTACAAGTTTGTTGTCGAGTGGTAGCAGCCCCGCCTTCCCAGCCCTTCTTCAACCCACGATCCTAGGGTCGTGGGTTCATATCCAGTCGTGTACCAAAGAGTTTTTCTGTTGATAAATTTATGAGCATTATGCCAGTACTCTTAAACGGTGAAAGAAAACATTGTGAAGAAACCATTTGAAATTCATACACTACGCTCTATAGCTACATTACGCTCACAGAATCTCAAGCATTCAGAAATACATTTTAAATAATAATTTTTATTTTTTTATTTTTATACTATAACCTTGCGAACCTGTACAATGTACATTATAATTTAACTTAGTTCCCAAACTTTGAAGCCTTAAACTATTTAATCTTAAATTCTAATTGCACACCTTTTATGCAAACAATGTGCTACTGTACGTTTGTATTTATAATTTGGTATTTATTCTAGTTGATAACTTTGATTTATTGATACATTTTCCCAAAAATTGCATAAAAAATTTGACTTTTTGCCAACAAACAGTTTTTATTTCCTGTCCTAACTACGTTCAGTAACGAACATAAAGTTGGCTAACAATTTAAGATATTACTTTTGAAACATTTCATCACAAAATATGTAACTTTGGCAGGTGAAACCGCTTCAAACGAGGTGAATTATTTTGATCAAAAAATATTCTCTCGAGTACACAAACACTAAATAAAATAAATGAATATGAATAATGTGACCTCTGTTAACAACAATAACATGTTTTCAGAGCGATAATTTACCAACAATTACCAACATGTTAAAAACAAAAGAACTTAAATAACAAAATAAGCTATGTAGCGTAGATGGTCTACGACGTAGAGGGTCTACGACGCAGATTCTACACCTACACATTCCACACACAAGTAAAACGTATTGTGTGTTCGCAGCTTATACGTAATGAGGAATCCATAAGTCGTAAAAGTACAAGTGTTTACTTAGGATTGCTGAACTCTTTAGTACGAGTAAACAGCGAGGGATAAGATGCTGGGTCGGGTTTTCGATAGCAAAAGTTTATGAGTGGTTCTGACTTTGATGCCAAAGTTATGCTTGAAATATCACACCCATATTTTCACGAAATCTGTTAAATCGCTGACACGCTTTTATTATTTTATATCGTAGCATGTAGGTTATAAACTGGCTAAAAAGATTTATTAGCACCAGGATTTGTCAACATAGTGAAAAATATAATTCACAAAAACATGCTTTATTCATGTAAATAAAAACACATTTTTTTAAAATCTGTCAGATGATTATTCATACTCAGATTTTTAAGACAAAATTTAAGCATATCTGCCTAATCTTTTACCATGTCACCAAGGGGTAATAATAATAGTGACAGGTCTAATTTCAGTCCAAGTTCAGCAACGTTATTATATAACTCCACACTTTTTAAAAATACAAATTAAAAAAGTCAATATTTACAGTCTCCAACTAACATAAATATATGAAACGTTCACAACAATAAACATTTCGAAAGTAAACACATGATTTGTCAATTTTATCAAAATATTTATGGAAGAGCTGAATCTTCAGAGTAATGTATAAATCATCGTCGCCTGAGGAAGGCCCCGTCACGTTGCAATTAGATTTACCGATGGCCGAGGCATGTTATGACAGAGCCACACGCATGGCAAGCGGAAAAAAACGCAAAAAACAATTTCTAATATACACACACGTTTTTCTAAATATTTTCTACAGAATTTAAAAAAATATAGTGGCGTCTTAAAAATGTTGAAGTGATGTTATTTTTTGTTGTTATATTATAGTCAAACTATCTAGTTGTGTAACGGCGTTTATTAAACAAAATGTTATTAAATTTCTTTGCTTAGCAAAAGTAACGCTTAGTTTGGGACTACATGGCTTCAATTTCAACTATAATTTATTTATACATATAAGCTGAGGACTTACATTATTTTCTGTGCTGTCTTTTTTTAAGAGTTTAGTATAGTATTTATTGCTGCGAGGATTTTTTTATCCTAGTCCGTCTAACTTGGCAAACTGGCCAACTCTTGACAATGCTTGCGTACAAAAAAGGCGTGCCGTTTTATATTTATTACAAGCGTTTTTGCCAAGCGTGTATTTACAGCATTAGATTTCTTGTTGAACGAAGGCACGTCTCGTCGCTACTCTCCTTGCCCCTTAAGGGGCATTATATCAATTTCTGTCTAAATACATTTAGAACGAAGGTAGAATCGATAAAAACCTCGCAAACAATCTAATCAAATGAAAAAGGCTTCTGAGTACCAATTGAAAAAAATACCCGCTGTTCAACTGTGGTGGTACTTATCCAGAGTTTTTTTAACTTGATATAATTTTAAATGAAATTTTAGACTTAAAAAAATTGTTACTGTTTTGTGGGTCGTCAAACTTATTAAAATCGAAGTCTTATTTTTGCTATATCTTTTTTTTTCAATTATTCATCAATGCATGATTTCTGATTTATTATCTTTTTACCAGACCCTGTAGGCCTACCATTAGCTCTGTCTGGCTCTGTCTCTAGTTCTGGTTTTGAGTCTGTGTGAGTGTTGACTAAATAAATCCTACGTCAAAACGTAGGCATACTGAACTCTTTACCGTAGCCAATATTTCCAAAAATAAATAAATATCTGAATAATTCATTCACAATACATTCACTAGATGATTTTTTAATCGCGTAAGTAGCCTGAGGTTTTAAGCGTCTTAAACCTTCAATATAAATTAATAAAATAGAAATTTAGTGAGAAAATCTGGGTGTAAAATGCCTACAAGCTCATAAACAGACTGTTATCTACAAAACACTTACTGTCGCTACATTGCAAAAGCAACGTAATGTGCTCTTCTTCATGCGGAAGGGAGCCAAGAGTTTTACTTAAAAGGCCATTAGTTTGAGTTATTTCTATAAAAAATGTTCAGGCTCGATTCATAACAGTTTTTTTACTTCATAAAAAAGCTAGGTGAGTGACTTACACGCAACGCACAGCCTAAACTGATAGTCGTTGCGACTTGAAATTCAGAAGGGTTTTTGGAAATTAAACCCGTAAAGCGGTGCAGCGGTGGTTGAACGTAGTCGCGCCGGGTTCCACTAGTTAATAATTCACTTTCCACTAGTTTTTATAGAATAGAATAGAATAGAATAGAATAGAAATAATTTATTTTGCGTCAACTTAAAAATAAAAGGTACAGGTATTTAAGGTATAGGTACCTTTAGTTTACAAAATACATTTTTAAAGTCATTGTTTAATCATAATTTTTCTACTCAAACCTTATAATCATGGTTTTGCTAAAATTGGATTTAGCTCGTATTTCGTACAAAAGTAAATCCAAGTATGAAAGTGAAAATCTGGTTTATAATAAAAAAGCTTTCAATAGTTCGATATTATTTAGAGAAAAATTGGGCTCTGTACATTTTAACGGCAGTTTTGTTGGGTTTATATTTAATATTCGCCATACGTAGCTAAAATTTTAAAATCCATGTTGCCTGACAAGCCAAATCTGTTTTATTTTTTTAATTTGTTGTTGTGAATTTTGGATTCGAACTCTATTAAAATAAAAACTGTCACGGTATCATTATTTAATAAATTTGTGTGTCATTCATTGTCACTTTTATATTGTTTAACTTTGTATAACAAATACTACTCTATTTACGTGGCATAAAATAACTTTTGATTTGATTTGATATTGTTTTATATCTAGGTTTACCTAAAAAAGCTTTGCAATGGCGATCAGTGAAACGCTGTCAAATTTGACAGCGTTTCACTGATCGCCATTGCCATCGCCTAGATGTGCGAAAGCTTTTAGATGTGCGCAAGACTTTACTGGTTCCATATTGTATGAACCGTGCAGGTACACGTCAAACGTGCTTGTAAAGTTCGCTCTGGGTGGAAAATGCGCTTCTGCAGTCTTTAAGTAGTATCAAAGCAGCAAATTAAATGTTCTCTGCTGGATGCTAAGTACGTTTTTGCAAAAAAAAACGCAGGTATATAAAATACTGTTTCATGTAGGCTTTTTATGTTAATAGAGCGCTGGTGGCCTAGTGGTAGCGGCCCTACTTGCTGATCTTAAGATCGTGGGTTCAAATCCAGTCGTGTATCAATGAGATTTTCTACCCAAAGATTTATTTACACTACGCCAGTGCTCACAAACAGCGAAGAAAAACATCGTGAGGAAACCGGCATGTCGTAGAACCTAAAGGAGTTCTAAAATATTGATTGTGTCAAGTGCATGAAAGGAACCTCTTTGAGGCGCATTAAAAAATCCTTTTACCACTCTTGCCCCCGAATACTGAAACGCAACTCAGATTTAAGCACGTCTCAAGCGACGAATATTTGACAGTTTTCAATGAAAATCTGTCAAATATTCGTCGCTTAAGACGTGCTTAAATCTGAGTTGCGTTTCAGTATTCGGGGGTAAGTTTGAAAGAATAAGTGACACTCTCCCTGCTGAGGTTTTCCCTTAGGATTATAGCATGGAGTTCTTCAAAAAGAGCGTTTTAAAAGTTTTAAAAGGTCGGCAACTTGTGATGCCTCTGGTATTGCAGGTTTCCATAGGCTATGGTAACCGCTTCCCATCAGGTGGGGCGTATGCTTGTTTGTCTACTTTGTTGTTTAAAAAAAACACGATTAAAAGAAGAAGAAGAAGAATAGGTTAATACATTTAATATGTTTCTGATACGACATAAGAATCGTGATGGGTCATGCTGTCAGGATAGATACGAGTATCGGCTGAATGTTATTTATTTATTGACTTCGATTTTGTTTGAAGCGGAAAGTTTAGACTCGTGGGTACTCAAGTGCCGGAAAGAATCTGTATAAGCCGATATTCTAAAGCGCCATACATAATGCGTGCTATTTATATGGAAGATTTCAAAAATAATTTCATGAACAGGTATAAACTCAGCAGGTTTAAATACCAGACTCATTCAAAGATTTACCATTCAACATTTTTAAAAATAAGCTGACAAAATGGTTATCTGATAACTGTTTTTATAATATCAATGAGTTTATGAACTATGCTAGTATATCTTAAGTGACATGTATTTTTATTGATTATTAATTATTTAGTAGGAGTATGAATTATTGGAGAAGATTGTTTAATTATGTAACTTCTGACATATATTTAACTTTTGACATGCTTGTATATTTCACTTTTGACATTAACTTCATCTTTATGTAATTATTGCACGCTTAGTTTTAAGTAGAATACATTGGACATTTATAAATTTACCACCTTTTTCAACATGTATTTTATGCAATAAACAAATTAAGCAGAGCTTGCACTATGGGAACCAGATAGCTGATATGATACTTTAATATTATTTTTTTGTAAATACAATATTACACCCAGACAGAGAACAAACATCTGTGTTCACCATAAATATTTGTTCTCGGTGGGGATCGAACACACGACCTACTGCGCAGCAAACAGAGCTACCACCAAGCCAGAGCCAGTCAACCAAGTGATTTAACAACAAATGGCTATAACTATCAAAATTATTGATAGGATAGAATGTGTAATATAAGTGCAAGCATTCTGCAGATTCTCTATCAATTTACAAATAAATATTATTTAGTCAGCGTACACAGTGTAATCGAAGTAAAAGTCGCTCAGCGAGCTATGGAGAGGGCTATGCTCAGCGTCTCTCTGAAGGATGAAATCCGAACCAAGGTAGTCAACATAGCTCAAAGAATTAGTAAACTGAAGTGGCAGTGGGCCGGTCATGTATGCCATAGAACAGACAGTCGTTGGAGCTAACGAATACTAGAGTGGAGGCTGCGTTTAGGTAAGCGTAGTGTAGGACTATAGCGTCCTACAAATAGGGCTTGTGTAATCACCAGTTGCCCCTGACGCTATATAAATCATCTACATTAGATGTAAAGGCCTGTTTTTTTTTAGTATAGGACGCCCTCTGACAAGGTGGGCGATGATCTGCGAAATGTAGCTGGCAAGCACTGGAGGAGAAGAGCCGAAGACCGGGCTCACCGGCTCAGTGGCACGTCTTGGGAGAGAACTAAGTCCAGCAGTGGACTGATATACGTTTATGATTATGATGATGACAGTGTAGTCACAGCCTAAGGCAGTGTTGACTGGGTATGGGTAGGCTCTTGAAAGTTTTAAGCTTCATTGAGTTTCAGTCGGTGCTTGGCCAATACTCAATTCCCCAATTCAGATAGCAATTCTTTTTAATCATTCATTCTGAATATAAAAAAGGGTATTTAATGTATGGGAACAAAATTTGTCTTGATATTTCGAAACGCTTCTCAATATTTATTGAAATTACATGGGTATTGGTCACATACTCACTTACTACGGAAAATAAATCTATATACATATATATATAAGAAAGTTGTGTTAGTTACACTATCTATAACTCAAGTACAGTTGAACCGATTTGGCTGAAAATTAATGGAGAGGCAGCTTAGAACCAGGAGAAGGACATGGATATTATTTATATCCTAAAAAAGTAACGGGAACGAGGCGTAACGGGAACGGGCGAGCGAAGCCGCGGGCAGCCGCTACTAGTACTTAACAAAAGAAAGTTGTGTTATTTACACTATTTATAACTCAAGAAAATTGGTGGGGGGGTAGCTTAGTACCAGGAGCAGGACATACGATACTTTTTTATCCCGGAAAGGGAACGGGAATGGGGTGAGCAAAGCCACGGGCAGCCGCTAGTACAAAATAAAGCCAAACTCAAAGTCAATTAAATATTTTTTCAGTTGTATCATAAGGATCACTTTGAAACGTCTTAAAGCTAGGTGAGTCTAGGAGCCAGTCCCTAAATACTCGATACATACTCGATAAATACTCGTGTAATGTTCTATAATATGTCAAAATTGCAAAAGGTTAAACAAAAAAGGAATGATGGTCTATATTTTTGGCTAGCGCGTCGATACAGGTCAGGCATGCAAGTTCCAAAGATTTACTCACACGTAAAAACGGGGACACCGGGTCTAGTCTCATGGAAGCAGAGTGAATAGACTTCACACGGTTTTCGTTTTAAAAATATGACGCCCGCTAACGAAATTACAGTTTGAAGTAATTTTCAACCGTAGTATTTTTAAGAAAGGTATAGTAGTAAGGCGAAAACTATCAATTGAACACAGTTAGATCTCTGTTTATCTTTAAAACACGGAAAACAATCATCTTCGCATTACGACGCCATTTTTTTCCCCCAACTAGTGATGTCCATTGCCCGGTAGGGATGTCCTATTTCCAAAACTGGTTAACTTAACAGTATACCCTTATACCCATCCATACCCTTTTTGAAAGAGTCCAGATCATCACGCCAACTCTCTATTATATAAATCCTCGTATTCATGAATACGTTTCAGTTGAACCCCATAAAGTTGCTTTACAATAGAAAAGCTCAAAAGACTAGGTACAAGGCACTCTGCCAACTGCACTAAGGCCCTCAGTTACTAGCCAAAATAAATGAATGCTCCTCTTAATACAACACAGTGTAAAGTGTTCAAGCTGGTTCAATGTTGACCTAACTAGCTCTGGTTCGGCTACTCAGTGCTCTTTGCCTTGCTAACGGTTAGAGATCAAATATTAATGAAATTATAGTTATTTGTTAGTAACTAATTCAAAATTGCGAGATGACCTGGACGCGTTCTGCAGGGAGTGCCCAAGTTTGGGTCAAGAACCGGGCCTTTGCCCAGCAGTGGAACAGACTGGGCTGAATAATAATAATTCAAAATTAGCTGATAAGAATGGACTTCAGAAAAAAATACAAACGACGATACCTTATTAAGAATCATGATAAATAACAAAACATTTAAAAGCCTTGTTTCAAAACGTTTCATAAACCTGCTTGACACAGAAGCCAAATAGTAATCTATTGCGATTATTAATTACAACACTATTATTATAGCTACTTACTAAGCTTTGGTATTTTCATACACAGTGCCACCAATGTATCTGTTGATTTATCATTGAAGCGAATTTATCAATATCGCCATCTCATTTAATTTTGTTGGCAGAATTGGTCTGTTAAATAGTTTTTTCATTACTCATACTCTGAAAGTAGGTCTGAAGTTGCCTGAGGGGCCTAATTGAAAGTAAAACTTTCAGCCCTAGGGAGAATCGCTTTCTACTGACAGCTGTCAAATTATAAAAAAAAACAAGTTCTATTTTATTCAACCATGTTCCAACTTTCTAAAGTCTTTCTAACTGCAAGGAGGTCGTTAAACCAAATTCCAACTTTTTATTCAGCAAGTAGGTTGGAAACCCATTACAACGGTAAGAAGTTTTTATAGTCTAATTAGAGCGCAATGTAAAATTTAAATTTAAATAACATAAAGAGTATTAAATAAATAATATATCTTCTAAATTACTTGATTAATATATAGCTTCAACTATTTATTTAAAATAATATAGATTTGAGCAAACAATTTAGCATTTTTTAAATTATGAGAATGAAAATAATGGCTGAATAATACTGGCGAGCCGAAGCCAAAGGCCCGCCAGAGAAAAAGAAAAAAAAAACCGGGAAGGCGGCAATTCAATTCTTCATTTTCACTAATTTTTCTTTCATGTTTTTATTTTTACTTTCCTTGTATTCGTAATGAAAAGCACAGTGTTTACCTCGGATGAAAGTCTTTTAAGTCCCTCAAGCTCCATTGGCGCCCTCGCTACGCTCTGGCGCCAAACCCGTTTCGGGACTCAAAAAACGTGACTTTCAACACTCAGGTAACAATGTACTATTTTTCATTGGACAGTACGTTGTACGTTTTGATACAAAACTATTTTTAGTTTTTTTTTTAGGTGAGGTCGTAGTTTATTTTGGTAATTTAGGTCAGTGACAAATTTCCAATTAGTTTGAATTATGGCTAGATTGTAATATTATTTGAGTAGGTTATAAAACATAGCGTACCATATTACAAAAAAAAAAGTTAATTTTGCGCGCTCGAAAACAATCGGAGTGCTTTCGGTATGGGGGTTTGAAATAATATTTTTAATCTAAAATAACTTCTTACATTATAGCAAAAAAATAATAAACTTAAAAAAGTTTTTATCAAAACGTCTAAACTTTCCATTTATTGTAAAAAAAAATATTCATTCTGTATACTTATTTATTGCCCTAAATTTACAACCTATGCATGTAAACTAAACATTGACAAATTTTAGGACTAGTTATTACTAGTTACCCTGTAAGGGTGTTGGAATACAGTAGAAGCGTTTAACAAACCAATTGCTATTTTTTTATTCCATAATAGCTGGAACCCTTTTTGGTTCATGTGTATGCACTCTGCAAAGTGCCCGATAGTGCTTCATAAATGAGGTTGAGTAGTATTATTACTCGAGCTTCCACAGACTACCGCAAACGTCAGAATAAGTTCATTCTCTATGCATGAACGACCACAAATCCCAGCGCGCTTTGTTTTTTTATAATAATGCAAATCATTTGCTCATTCAATGGTACGCACCTTTCAAAGCCATCATTGGAGTTCCATTTATCAAAAGGATTTCGGTGGATTGGTTGTTTTTAGAGAAATATTGTATTTTCATAATAAATATGTTTCCAGCGAGATAAAAATAATTATTTTTGGCACCAGAATCTAAATCTTGAGTTTTCAATTTAAATCTTGAGGTCAAATTGGAACGATTGTCCATTACTGGTCATAGCCCTCCCCTATATATTTCCAGGAAGAACAATCAATAAGTCAAAGTGAGTTAAAAATATCAATAGGTAAAAAAACCCTGTAATAAAATAATTTGCGTGGGAATCCAACAATACTCGTAGTACATTATAATATAAGTGCGATAATGATCAAAACACATGCATGTCATTCGACGTTTTATAACATATTTGCGAGTAAGTAAATAAATACGACTCGGACTTTCTTAAACGAATAAATATTTATCCACTTGTTAAAAGAATGAAAAGTTTATATTTTATCTCCCAAAAATGATGATTAATTCATAAAATATTGACCAATTTTAAAAAAATTGCGTTCGTTTTAGACGGAGCATCTTGATAAGCCGTACATTTTACCTTATTAAAAAGAAACTTGTGCGTTCTAAAATATTTTATCCCTACATTCACATATTTTTTTAGCGGCTTGCTAAGTCTCTTGGCACTGTCACTTTCATATCAATAAAAAGAGATAGCAACAGACTTAGCGGCCTGTTAAGCTTAATGACCGCTATAGGACCATTATGAATACTTACCACGTTTAGTCTATATTTTCATACATAATCTGTAATGAACTTTTTATTTGTTCGAGTGTTAACTCGAATTCAAACAATACTATACTTTACACTGGCACAGCTCGATGGACACTGTATAATAGTTAATCTTCTTAATGAATTTCGATAGACATGGCAGTGACAACAATCCGCGCTCGCTGGTATGAGAGCCGAGTGCCATTTCAACAATGGCCACGCATTTCAACGCTGGCAAGCGTATTTTGCTACGAGTAGTAATCTCTCAGACGCTCAGTAGGCCCACCACAAGCTCGTTCTGGCTCTGTCTCTGGCTCTGGTTTTGAGTCTGTGTGAGTGCTGACTAAATAAATCTTACGGTGAAACGTCACACACGGACTCAAAACTAGAGCCAGAGACAGAGCCAGAAAAGCTTGTGGTAGGCCTAATTTCTCATATTATGCTCAGTGCCTACTACAAGCTCTGTCACTGGTTTTGAGTCTGTGTGAGTGCTCACTTAATAAATCCTACGTTGAAACGTCACACACACAGTATAATACACTGGTGAGCACTCACACAGACTTAAAACCAGAGCCAGAGGCAGAGCCAGACAGAGCTTGTGGTAGGCCTACTGTGTGCCTCTTAGCTTCTCTCGTACAAAGTGGAAGCGATTTCTTCTTAATTAAGTTCATCCAGTCCATTGTTTTAACGCCAAGTACTCATTCGCATACGTTTCGGCTCGTCCGCTGCCAAATGGTTATTACTAAGCATTTCAGTCATTTGATCATTAATTTAAATTTTTGATGATTTGATGTTAAGTGATTTAACATATTTTATATATTATCTTTTTGCACGGGATTTAATTTTGATGTAAATTACAAAAAAAAAATATGAGAGTAAATGAAGCGAAGGAGGTGTGTCAGGATCGTAGCAAGTGGAAATTCGTGTACTCTGCCTACCCCCAGGAATGAGGCGTGATTTTATGTATGTATGTATGTATGTAATTATTTTTGAATAAAGTCTTTCTACTGCCAATCTATATCAAGCTGTTAACATTTTGCCGGTTGATGACGATGATGATATTCAAATGCACAAACTATTAATATAATTTCTGTTAAGTGCTAGAAAGCTAAGCGTACTACGATAGTGCTGGTGAGATCACAATTACCGGTTAAGCCCGATGTTAATCCTTGTAACGAGATTCGCACTAAGACTAGTAGTTACTATACTCTAGCTAGCTCTGCTATAGACTAACTGTAGCTGAATTCTCACATTATGGCTATAAGAGGCCGGCGGAGGGCGAATTTTCATACAAACGTAATACCAAAATTATTACTAGCTTAGGCAGATTTTCACTATATTATTGTAATAACTGTATTCGTATAGTATTTATCTAGGTTCCTGAACAGTTTTTATTTTAAATTACTTGCCTCAAATGAAATATACACCAATCGCATTATACACATTTTTTTAATTGCAAATGTGATTGGATATGATTACGTTTGCATGAAAATTCGTCCTCCGCGGGCTCCTTAAGGCTTCTGCTCTAACACATAAACGCAGTTACGGTAACCAAAAATATACAAATAATAAATAAATATAAATAAATATTGAAGACGATCCACACAACACTATTTAGCCCTAAACTAAGTGGAGCTTGTACTTTGGGAACCAGATAGTACAATACTTATTATGCACTTTTTTTGTAAATCATCCTTAGAATACAATATAACACCCAGACAGAGAACAAACATCTATGTTCACCACACAAATGTTTGTTATCGGTGGCAATCGAACCCGCACAACCTACGGCGCAGAAGGCAAAGCTACTACCAACTGAGCTGAGAGACCAGTCAGAGCCAATAGTTCTGACCAATCAAACTGACGTGGTCTGGTTTTTTTTTTTTTAAGTTGTGTTTTATAAGTGAAACCACATTGAATAGTATAAGTTTAAAAAACTAGGGAAACCGACATCATGGTCAACCGAACCGATTTTCATGAAAATTTTGATTTAATGGGACCTTTTAGATTTTTTTTTTCAAATCGGCTCATAAATGTCATATTATGTCATACTACCTACTTAAGTATTCAAATATAATAGCAAACATAAAAAAAAAACAACTGAATTGAGAACCTGCTTTTTTTACTTGAGCACGCCGCGGTTAAGTCTTGCTTTTACTGAAAACGTGAGTTTAGTTCAAAACATTTACTAAAATGATTTTCACGCCCAAACTTTCAGTAATAAACAGAAGCAACTTTGCCTCTCTATTTTCGTCACGGGCAACAAATCCTTTACATGGACTGAAACAAAATTATTTCATCCACATTCAGTATAAAAGCACGTATTCGTGTTTGCAAATTGTGTAGCTGAAAAAAATTGAATGCTTTCAGAATTTGCATAACATTTTTGACGGTCTGTTGGTGTCGGTGCTATTTGATTTGGCTTATGACTTATTTTGAGAGACTGTCATTTCCACTTCTTTTTCTTCTTATTTAAATAGACATTTAAAAAAAAATTAAAATGACAATTTTGAATTCATCTTCAATTAACACACTGCGTGTACCATAATATGTACCATAATGTGTATACATAATATGTATGACTAGTGTGATTGGAAGTACTCAGTCAAAAATAAAATTATACTTTTTGAAAAGATTTCTTACCAGCTTACTGCCGCAAGCCTATACTTACACTTCACGTTCAACATTGGAATAATGTATGCCAAGTACTGCAGTAATAATCAAATACTGGGATTACCATTCGTTAGGTTGTGGGTTCAGAGCCTTTTGGCATGGAATTTTTTATTCGAAAAATGTGTGTCAGCGTTTTGACTGTCTTTTTAGGGTTCCATAGCCAAATGGCAAAAACGGAACCCTTATAGATTCGTCATGTCTGTCTGTCTGTCTGTCTGTCAGTCCGTGTCACAGCCATTTTACTCCGAAACTGTAAGAGCTAGACTGATGAAACTTGGCGAGTAGATGTATTCTGTGAACCGCATTAAGATTTTTACACAAAAATAGAAAAAAACTATAAATTTTGGGGGTCCCCATACTTGAAACTGAAACTCAAATAAAAGTTTTTCATTGAATCCATACGTGTTGGGTATCTATGAATAGGTCTTCAAAAATGATGTTGAGGTTTTTAATATCGTTTTTTTCTAAACTGAATAGTTTGCGCGAGAGAAGCTTCCAAAGTGGAAAAAAGTTGGTTTCCCCCCTCTAACTTCTAAAATAAGAGAATGATAAAACTAAAAAATATATATGTTTTACATTACTATGCAAACTTTCAACGATATATGGTTTGAACGAGATCTAGTCAGTAGTTTTTTTTTATACGTCATAAATCGTAAACCGCATTTACCTTTCGACGAACTACAAAAACCTTTATATTATGTTGATTGTTGCTACGGAACCCTTCATGGGCGAGTCCGACTCGCACTTGGCTGCTTTTTTTGTAGTTGTTCATAGCTGAATTGGTAGACTGATAAAATACCCCAATGAGTGTAATAACACTCAATTGATGTATCTACTCAACTTTTGGCCAAAGTAAATATTATGGGGGGTTAAACACAGTCACCGGGTATTTATTTGACACATACATATTTACAGTATACGCTATGTGCCAGCTGAAACAATTTTCGTTATTGTTTTATGAGTAAAAGTTTTATTTAGTTTAATAGATAGATTACACTTTATTGTACACCACAAGAATAGAATGAATTAAGTCTCATACTTTTTATCATTTATCTCAATGATGTGTAAAAAGGCCAGCTATAAGTATTTTTTTTTTATGCCGTAGCAGACAGATGAGCAGACGGGCCACCTGATGGAAAGTAGTCACCGTGCCCATAGACACCTGCAACACCAGAGGTGGTGCTAATGCGCTGCCGGCCTTTTAAGTAACGAAATATATACTTAAAAACCATTATTTATAAAAAAAACTGCTCTAAAAAAGTATTTTGAGAGGAGACAGCGACAATGCCAAGATTTGCACACATTACTCCGGTTTCTAGGTCGCAGGCTCAACAATAGAACGCCTGTAGATTAAGAATGCAAGCAACCGAATGAGGTAGGAATAGGAATCGTGTTCGTCCTATATCCGGTTCCGGAATCGTATTTTCAAGGAGAAAACCTACTTGCCGCTAGGACTGGATAGTGAATGATTTGGTGTGGAGAATCAGATTTTGGAAGAAAGAAAGCAAATATTTTTATTTAACGTAAAAGGCGTACACATAAGATAAGTATATTGAAACTCACAAAACGGACAGCTGATGACAAGCAAAAAAAAAAAGAGTGGTAAGTAAAAATAAGAGAAGAAGAGTTTTTTTGTTTGATTTATTTTCACATGATTGGTACAAAATTAAATAACTAAATGATATCCTACTAATATTAATTAGACAAAAAATTGGGTAATGTAATGGTTATGATTAAATCACGCTTGTATCAATTTTGATAAAACTTTTGGTGAATATAGTTCCTACTCAGACAAGCATAAATAGCCCACCTGATGTAACCATCACCAAAGCACAGTCTCGTGCACCCAATGCACTGCCTTGCGTCCATCAACTTGAGGCATAAAGATATTCAGCCTCACGTGTCAGTAATTTCACCTGCACCCACACCCTTCAAACTGAACTAAAGCAATGCTGCTTCACAGTAGAAATAGACATGGTCGTAGAACTTTCCCGGAGTTAATGATAACTGAAACTATTCACGTTATTATGGCGTATGTTACGTTATATGACGTAGATATCTACGACATACATTGACGAAACACAAACATTAGTTTGGTCCTGATTCCGATTCAAATGACATTTACAGTGTACTCTGTACGCTCAAGCACAAAAGTGCATTCCTGTGACTGTGGTTGGACTGTAATAATTATAAAAAACGCTTTAAGTTTTAACCACTAAAAATAATTTGAATCTGTTACTTTTAGCCTTAAATTGATAGTCATTTGGTGCGGTTTCTGTTATGATATTCTGCTTATAAATGAAACCAAAAAAATAAAATTGGCGTCTTACTTTACATATTAATCTGCTCAGAGACCGACTGGTTTCAAAGGGCACAACGAAAATAACTTAACTACGTGATAAAGTATGAAACGAGAAAATCTGTAATACCAAAGTTACAACACACTCGTAGCTCTTAAAATTAGCAAGTCATACTTACAGTGTTAAACTTGCTAATTAAGGTTTATTAAGTGCTAAAGAATCACTTATGAAAGAGAGCAAAGTTTTACTGTGCATTTTAAAAAGCAAGTGCTGTTATTCTGTTTTTTTTTTCCAAATATTAATAACTACTTAGTTAAGAGCCGTGAAATTTGTTTTAAATTACATAAATAGACAGTTATCTATTATATAAAATAATAAAAGAAAGATGACCAGTGGATATAGCTGTGTGTGTAAGTTTCAATCCAGGGTAAGTAGTAATTAAACGAATTGTCTCAAAAAGCAAGCAATGATTTAATTACACCCGTGAGTAATTTGTTTACATTTATGAATAATTTATACACACATGGTCACGTAACCCACAAACGCAACGATAGTCATCATCAGCCTGAAGAAGTCCACTGCTGGACATAGGTCTCCCCTACACATTTCCAGGAAGAACGATTCTGAGCCCTTTCCATCCATCGACTTCCCGCTATCTTAACAATGTCGTCGGTCCATCTGGTCCATCTGGTAGATGGGCGCCCGACCTTTCGTCTTCCGGTTCGTGTACTTAGCGATAGTGCGATCTACAATCGTTAAATATTCAGGAGCGCCATCTAGTTTTAAATTAAGTAAACAAACATAAAAATAAAAGTAAGTACTGTGGTTATGTTGTTGACTGTACTATTTGGTCGGAACAGCAATACACGCCGTGGGCACTATTCGTAGACCTCTCGATTGAAATTACTGTCAACATGATTTACCGTAGCCGAGAGAGCGCGCTCGGGGGTGAGTTTAGACGAATCATGCTTTAATCATTGTTACTTTACAATTTGATTAATTCTTTGCTTAAACAAAATATATTTTCAGGGTTCTAGATGAAAAAAACGTTCTTGATACACCATGTTTTCTTAATTTCAGACAGGCGAAGGTAACTTTAATTTAATATAGGTCTTTTGTTAAATACAAAACGACACAAATATATGAGCTAGTGCTATTTGCAATTTGAATAAGCGGTTTCACTAATTTTCTTTTTTCACTTAAAATGAAATCTGCTTTTTAAATATTTTTACAAAAGTGCTGACGGCCTATGTGGTAGCAGCCCTGCCTGTCGATCCTAAGGTTATGGGTTCATATCGAGTCCAGTCGAGTACCAATGAGTTTTTCTGTCCAAAAATTTAAAAATTATGTACACTAATACCAGTGCCAATAAGTTCGAAAATATGTGTCAAGTGCACGTAAGAAGCATCTTTTGGGCGCACTTAAAACCTTTCACCACACTTGGTTCCTAAGAATCAGTGACACGATAAGAAGAACAATAACGTTTGTAAAAAAAGCAAAGAGAATTACGACTTAAAGATATGACGAAAGTAAACGCCTACACCGTTCCCGCCCGCTGGGTTGCCATTCACACCGGAACACAGCATTGCTATTCAACGAGGCGGGGTAAAGCAATATTTACAATCAGAAACTGGATTATTACTTCAATAGAACTGATTTCATATTGAATAACAGAAACTCCCGTATTTTAGATATTCACTCAGCTTTCTATACCGACTTCTGTCAGTCGCCTAATATACATAAGATGGTCTCAATTACAAGGTTTTCAGTTTTCATAATTGTCTTTGCATGATTTGCTCATTCATGTTTTCAGTCTTGTCGTAAAAAGTGTGCGTAATCGAGTTTTCATAGAGAAATATTCAGATTTAAATAAAATAATCTCAAATCTGCGCATATTCTTTTACAATCGTACATAACCGTAATACTAAATAAAAAATATGATTCAATTCCCGCGGTCGTGCCAGCCGCAGATTTCAAACTCGGCGAAAGTAAAAGAATAAAGTTTTTACCTAATTCTGAAAACAAACGACATTATATAAATAAGCGAAACAAATAAAGTGGTTTTACAACTCGGTAAGCTTACATCGGATGGCGCAATAAATGTAAATGGCTACAGGAGTGCTAAAAGCAGTCGCGGTTAAGTTTGACTCGTGAAATTTGCTGATTCCACACTGAAGTGTTTAAAGTTCAGCTCTGGGTCAACGCTTTCAACTCGCGTCTATATTAGCGTGCAGAATTTAAATATATAAATTGCTCATTCAACAAAAAATGTCATAAAAAGTACACAACGGACGCAATTATAGAACGTGTCATTTGGACACACAACACCATCGAGCCCCAAACTAAGCATAGCTTGTAAGATGAGACTAAGATAGCTGTTAAAATACTTTTTTTATAAATACATACTTAGCACATAATATTACACTCAGACACGAGAACAAACATCTATGTTTACCTCATTCATATTTGTTCTCGGTGAGGATCGAACCCACGGCTTACGGCGCAGAAGGCAGAGCTACTGGCGTCAATTCCAGCAACACGGTTCGATTGAGTGATCGTCGAGTGATAGCTGAATCCGCGTTCCATTTTCAAATTTTTCAAACAAAAATTGACATCTCACATCGATTTACGCGATCGCTTGAGTGATTTGTGTTTTCAGAATCGACACCCTGAGCTGAGAAGTCAGTCGCAAAATTACTTTTTTTGTTTCTCGATTCTCTCTGTGTGGGAACGCAGAACATTGCACACGAGAATGTTCGATTTAAAATCAGCTCTTTTATAGAAGCTTCATGGCCGTATTTAGGTCAGGAGTAAGAAAGATGGTTGTCAGATTCTTAGCTCCTACTTCTCTCCACAAATTCAACTACTTTTTGTGACATACAAACACTACATGTAAAAGTGGTTTCATGACATCCTGACTAATCTTTTAAGTTGACGTTTATAAGCACATACTTGGAATTTTGGAATAACAGTCATTATTTACGCAGATCGAGTAATCTTTCTCTTGTAATTTATGCCGAGGCCCGGGGCCTAAACGACCTTACAGAGGAAATCCGCCGCAAATGGTTTCCGAGAGGAGTAAGTGTACTTTATACAACCGAAAATTATGAGTGTTGTTGTAATTAAAGCATACATTTAAAAGCTAGCCACGACTTTAGAACGTAAAGGCGAGAAAGCCAGTGCAGCCCTAAAGAAAGAAAGTCAAAAACGAGAAAAAACTGTCTTATTCATTCAATTTCATCATCTAACAATTCTAACTGAACCCACTACTGGGCATGGAACTCTTTGCTTTTGCCATTCGCTCAATCTTGAGCTACCTTCACCCATCTGCAGCCCATCTCATTGAATTTTAATAAAAAAAACTATACAACTAAGTGGACAAACAATAAGCATACGGCCCACCTGATGGGAAGTGGTTACCATAGCTTATGGACGCTTGCAATACCAGAGGAATCACAAGCGTTTTGCCAACCCTTTAAAACTTTTAAAACGTCATTTGTGAAGAACCCCATGCTATAATCCTAAGGAGAAAACCTCAGCAGGGAGATGATTCCACAACCTGCGTGTTCGAGAGGAAGTTACTCTAAAACATAACATTATGAATCAATAAATATAAAAAGCAAGTGTGTGTACGTATATCCAGGGATTTCTATATCACCGCCGACTAGGATCTATTCCCCGTTGTGGCGGTCACCCCTCGGTTTTCTGCTGTGAGTTTTAACAGAATTGATAGAAGTGGTAGGTTGGGGGAGGCAAAAAATTAATAATCTATGTCTCTCCTTTTCTAACACGACTTTTCTATGTCTATCCTTTTTATAATCTAAAATGTAAATACCACTTGTTTATAATTACTCTATTGTTTTAGGTGATGAATATCACAAGAACGCCAAGCTTTTGTTTTAAAACAAAATGGATCCAGATTATTTATTTTTACAACGAATACGACAAAATCATTTCAATGAACGTTCATCCGTAAATTGATGATTTCAGACGGCCAATAAAACAATATGTGTAACTTGCACAGAAGATAATTTGACCTCATATTATTGGGAATGACCAAAACTTAATCATATGGGAAAAACATTTTCAAATGGTTGTATAGTTTTTTCATAAGATTCATCTGTTTTTCCTAAACTTTCGGTTGATGGTCTACGCAGATGCGATTCAATGATAAAACTATAAACGACAAACTTATAAAATTTTCGTATAAAAAAGCTAATAACATTTTATTAGTTCTTAGTGGCAGAATAAACACGATTCCTGTAAGTTTTCATTCATGAAAAAAATAATCAAAGGAGTAATTTTTAGCCACTTTTGGAGATATTAGACGTGTTAGTTTATGATGAAATCCGAGGTATTTTTGTTATTTTTTTTGCCTAGTAAATGAAGAAGTGTTCGTTTTAAAACATGTTTGATTTTTTTTTTTATAACATGAATATTTATTTTACTATGAATTATTTCGTATTACTATATAATCGGCGCGGAATCAAGTCAACGCTCAGTGCCGGCCGAGGCCTTTCAGAGGTAGGACGTGCGTCGCTCCCGGTCGCTGCAAGCAAGCAGCAAGCCTCAAAAAAATGTATTGTAGCTTCACGAGTTTATAGCGCTACTGGGACGTTTTGATACTTTTTATTGTTTATCAAAACTTTGGTGAGTTTTTTTTTGTATTTTAAAGTAATGGTGTTGCATTAACTTATTAACTTTAATTACCCCCGGTTTCTGGTACGCAAAAAATAGTTAATTATTTTTAATTAGTATTTCTTTTTAATTCAGGTTTCATTCTTTACTTTTATTTCAGATATGGCATAAAAAGCCGCTTACAGGCTACTACATCACGTAAAAAAAGTAACGAGTAAGTCACCAATTGCGAAAATTTGGTCAAGGGCAAATGAAGCTAAAAGGTATGTTACCCAGGGGCTACTTTTTACAACGTAACATGTTATAGTCAATTCCCATTTTTATTAAACGTACACGGGATAGAAGTAGTAATAATTTGCATTATGAAAATCATTATTGCTAACTTATCACAAAACATAACACGCCGAAAAAAAGGTCGAAATTAGCGGGTACTTTCAAATAGTCATCCAGTCCGCAAGTCCGCACGATACCAAAGCTAGTGTTCGAAGCACGGAGCCACTTGCACCGAGTTGATGAGCTATCTATGATTGTAAAGTAATCAATTAATTTTATAACACATTTGCTCGTAAAAGGTCTCTAATTTCACCGATTTCAATATCGTAATGTATGTCATTACGCACTAGAATGAAACTGAATAAAACCGAATGAAACTGCATGAAACCGAATGAAACCGAATGAACTTAATGAAACTGAATGAAACTGCATGAAACCGAATGAAACGGAATGAAACCGAATGATACCGAATGAAAATGAATGAAACTGAATAAAACCGAATGAAGCTGCATGAAACCGAATGAAACTGAATGAAGCTGAATGAAACTGAATAAAACCGAATGAAACCGAATGAAACTGAATGAAACCGTATGAAACTGCATGAAACCGAATGAAACTGAATGAAACCGAATGATACTGAATGAAAATGAATGAAACTGAATAAAACCGAATGAAACTGCATGAAACCGAATGAAACTGAATGAAACCGAATGAAACCGAATGAAACCGAATGAAACCGAATGAAACCGAATGAAACTGAATGATACCGAATGATACCGAATGAAAATGAATGAAACTGAATAAACCCGAATGAAACTTCATGAAACCGAATGAAACTGAATGAAACTGAATGAAGCTGAATGAAACTGAATAAAACTGAATGAAACTGAATTAAAATGAATGAAACCGAATGAAACGGGATGAATTGGAATGAAATTAAATGAAATGACATTTACAATCTGCTATGTCATTTCATTTAATTTCAAATTCTCTAACTGCTTTAACAAGTGATAAACAATTTATTCGTTTAATTTTTATTTATTTCCTCGCAAATGTGTTATAAAACGCCTCTGCTTTCTTGTAGCCCTCGCCTACGGCTCGGGCTTCAATAACGCCTCGGCTGTAATTTTCAACCTACCGCACTTATATCATAATGTACTATTGTTCGAAATACGTACATCAGTACCTACCTACTGCATATTTTATTGGGACCTATTGCATGCATTATATTATTTTTTTAATGATTTCATGTAGTTTCTTCTGAGTTCGCATTATGGTTTCGATTTCTGACCTATTCCTTGTTTATCATTGTTTTCTTTCAATTGATTATGGTTACAGGTGCTTCGCCGGATGGACTAATTGAAGATGATGGTATCACCGAAATAAAATGTCCTAGTCCGGCATTCGGATTAGAGGCAGATATCGCTATTAACTAATTCTGTTATTAAATGTTATTGTTTATAAAAATGTTATTCTGGTAAATAGATGTATCCGTGAATCGACGCCATGACTGGTTTTATC
This sequence comes from Thera britannica, assembly GCA_939531255.2. Classification (NCBI taxonomy): domain Eukaryota; kingdom Metazoa; phylum Arthropoda; class Insecta; order Lepidoptera; family Geometridae; genus Thera; species Thera britannica. Next base: position 9,335,003 of record OW618049.2, read on the forward strand.
AAATACAAGGGCAGCTGCACGTAACGAATAGAAATTACTGTCTATTTGCTGTGTGGACAGGCAAAAATTTTAAATTAAAGACAGAAAAAATAATTAGGGACGATACATTTTGGAGCGAGAACATGGAGCATCGGCTAGTCAGTTTTTATAATAAATTTCTATTACCCGAAGTTGTTGATCCCCGAAAAGCTAAGTCCATGAAACTTAGAGACGATAAATATTAAAATTGTATTTTACACGAAATTATTTTGATTTATTTTAACATACCTGCCCGTTTTTGCGTAAGTAGGTACTCATTCAACAAAAGTTTGTACCTACTTACGAAAAATGAATACATTCCCTACTAAGAGCTGGTAAAGTATCAAGGTGATTCATTCAATGCGGCGCATGATACGCGCTCCAACACAGACGGCTGTGTGCGTGCTAGGTGTAACTGTATAGCTAGGTGAGTATATTTACCCAAACTTGAGTCACGACGCTCGGGATAAACGCTCTTAAATGAATATTTTTTTTCTCATTGTGTTGGTCGTATTCCATATAACTCGACAAGTTTACCAAAATATAACTTTTGGAAAATTTATGTGGAAATTATTCATTTTCCTTACTTCCCGTGGTCAGGTACCTAATCTCACATTTCATGAATTATAAGTTAGTCACGGTATAACGAATCACTATCCTGGGGGAAATACGGGGTAGGTTTATACGTACGTAGTCGGTAAGTTTATACGTACGTAGGTATTATGTCGTACGCTGAAGAGGTTTACTCGTAATCCTGTTTGCAAAGGTAAGTAGTATTTTACTGATGTCATCCTTATTGCAGTCAAAGATTGAGTAAGCTTTCTTTGATGTGCAATAGCGGAATAAGGGTATATTTTATTTAGCAAAAACAATGTTTTACACTAGTAGATACAGCGAGCAAAGGCCTGCATACATCTAGGCGACAGCGATGGTGATCAGTGAAACGCTGTCAAATATGGCTGTCACATTTGACAGCAGAAAAAATTAAAACTTTCACGAACTACACCCAAAGACTTGTAATTTCAGCTCGCAATATACCTACCTATAATTTCGACAGGCTTATAAACATGTCCTTTTCAGCAATTAAAGTTCTCAGTGCAAATTGCACTCTATTTGAATGGTAATAAAGCGAAAAATATCCGGTGGGAACAGTGGAATAATGAAAGCGTTTTAACTACGAGTAAGTGTCTGGATGATATACTGACAGTCACCCAATGACGTGTATTGTGTGCTATTCAGCGCTAAACTGATAATGAAAAGGGAATTTATATTACATTTTCAATATGGATAGTATTGATCAAAGCACTTTAGAATCTATTTTGAAAACACGTCATCTGGTTTGTGTAAAATTTAGCGTCTATTTTTCGGTACTTTATATTTTTTTTTTCGTTTAGTTTTCGCGATACATTTATTATTGAAAAAATGCAATAATATTTACCAAAGCTATACCAAAGTATTATGGTTTATAACATAATTATAACAAATGTAACAAAAAGTAGCGCCTGTGACGGACAAGATAAGGAGTAATAAGTTAGCATGGTATCGGGCATGTCATGCGGAGGGATGAAAGTCACATTACGAGAAAAGTGTTAGACATGGACGTGAATGGTGGATAAAGAAGAAGAGGTAGACTAAAGAAAAGATGGTTGGACTGTGTCAAAGATGACATGAGCAAGAAAGGAGTGAGCACTGACATGACGAATGATAGAGGTGAGTGGAAGAAGAAAACCTGTTGTGCCGACCACACTTAGTGGGATAAGGGCAGGAAGATGAACTTAACAACTTAACAACTTAACAACATAATCCACAACCTAATCATTTTAAGCAAACTATAATTGTACAGATAAAAACTAACCACTGTATTAACAGGTAGTTTTTGAGTATATCTAAGAAAAAACACATTACCTACAGTAAGTAATAATATAGTAAGTAATATTTACCTACTACATCAAAAGATTTCAAAAAGACTGCTAAACTAATAAATTATTCCACATAACTAACTACAGAGCAAAAAGTAAAATCGCCCGCGATAATATCAGAACAATACGAATAAAATGAAAAAATAAACAAACCGAATCCAGCTTATCTGATTATAATTATTGGAGCACAGAATAACAATAATTTTCGATGTTTAATTTGATTAGTCTGTCTCTCGGGATCAGACGAAATGTTTGTGAATTCCGTTATTTATTCCCAACATAATTAACCCTTGTTTGTCTTGTATTTATCATAATTACGATGAAATCTTAAATTAAATACGATTGTTTTGTTATAGGCTCAATTCGATACAGCCAGAAAGTTTATAAGCCAATTAGGATAAAAAAATATGAACATTCATATGAATTGTGACGAATTTGGTCACTCATCCAAATGGTGGCCACGCAGAACGGACAGTAGAAATGATCAAGCAAGATAAGCAAATTTGTTCGCTAAGTAGGAATGATCAAGCAAGCTTTGTCAAGAACACTAAAAGCAAGGTTATTAAATTCGTATGACCTTTGCGCTGTTAAATTATTCAATTTTTAAAACAAAGTAGAACCCTGAAAAATTGCCAATATCAAAATACTCGTAGCTCATAATCCGGTCAAACCCTACTATTTCATCGTATTTTTTTCCTGTTTACCAAAACGAGGATCTATCGAAGCAATGATATATGAGGGCCACAACAATAACATTCTGACTAGATTAATACGTTGTGGAAACAAGCTATGTATCTGTCACAGTCAACTGATTTAATTCGGCATTCAATTAACTGACTGGTATAGGCGCCGGTTTTTTTTAAATACAACTAGCTGTTGCAACAATCTCACGGCCCACTTGAAATTAATGTGGTTAAGTGGCCATCGCTTTTAACAATTGCCTCTTAGGTCAGACACGTCAGGAACGTGCCCTACGTTCAACTTGAGGCACACAGATGAGCCTCACGTGCCAGTAATTTCACCGGCACCCACACCCTTCAAACTGAAACACAGCAATGCTGCTTCACGGCAGAAATAGGTATGGTGGTAGTACTTCCCCGGACGAGCGCTTCACAAAAAGCTCTACTACTAATAAGACATAACTAATCCAAGAGCCCTACAGTACATTATGTTTTGTTTTTGTTTTTAAATGACTTGACTAAGTACACACGCTGTTTATCATTCAGTTAGTCAAACGGGACTATTTAGTAAAAGAGCCTGGCAATTAATTAAACGACGAATAAAACCAGTTGGCTGTAACATCTCAAACCAGTCGAATTCAATGTCCGGTATTCAGTTATCTCATTATACCTACGAGCCGGTATGACCGAGCTTCGCTCGGGTTTAAAAAAAAAATTGTATTATTATTTGCCAATAGATGTCAGGAAGAGTCGTATCTTTATTGGCTTATTTTTAATTACAACGCCTTCTAGCTTGCAGTTAGTTGCTCACAATCGCCAATAGATGGCAGGAACAGTCGTATATTGAGTTTATGTTTGATTATTGCAAAACACCAACTTCTCGTCATTTTCTAAAAATGAAGCCTAGCTAGATCGATTTATCGCCCCCGAAAACCCTTGTAAATAAAATTTCGTGAAAATTGTTGGCTCAGTTTCCGAGATCCTAAATATATATATATATATATATATATATACAAGATTTTCTCGTTTAAAGGTTTAAGATATAGCTATGTGATTATACCACCATTCTGAGGGTGCTAGAATTTGATAGCATAGTGACACGATTGGCTACTTAATTAGGTCGAAACGTAGTGTTAGCTGTGGTTTTGGTAGATAATTAATAATTAATTTTAATTAATTTTCAAGTCAAGAGTGAACAAGTGGATAATAGCTAAGCGTGCTCCACCTTAGGCATTTTCACTTTCCATCAGGTGTGATGACAGTCAAACGTTGTTTTTTTTTCGTTTATTGTTGATAGCAACAATAAACGAAAAAAAAAACTAAGTCAGTGACAAAATTATTGATGAAACTTCAGGGTACTGGCCTCTCAGCTGTTGGTAGTAGCTCTGTCTTCTGCACCGTAGGTCGTGGGTTCAATCCCCACCGGGAAAAAATATTTGTGTGGTGTATTTACAACTAGGGCTAGGAAGTAGATAGTTGTGTGAATTGTCCACAATATTTATTTTTTATAATTTGCTAAACTGAAATTTGCTAATATCAACCGTTCGAAGTATTCGAAATTATCAATTCGTCTAATTATTTACATAAAGCAACGACGATTTTGCGTAACGAAGTATAATTGAAGTTACCAGGTATAATTAGTTCTATAGGACAAATGGGCCAGTTTTCGTTTTAATAGTTCTACCATTGAACTACAAGGACAAAAAAGTTTTAACAGTTCTATGGCCCTACAATTCTCTATAATTAATGGAATTTACCAAGTACTAAAAGTACTATAGACCAATTGGGCTAGTTTTCGTTTTATTAGTTCTACCATGGTACTAAAAGGATAAAAAAAATATTCTATGACGTCACAGTCCATAGAAAAAATGGAGAGTTACCGAAAATTTTTCCCAATTGTAACTTTGGTACCGAATAAAATATAAATGCCTGATTAAAAAAATATACTGATTCTTACGACATTGTTAAGATTGGAAGTCGATGGATGGAAAGGGCTCGGAATCGTTCTTCCTGGAAATGTGTAGGGGAGGCCTATGTCCAGCAGTGGACTTCTTCAGGCTGATGAAGATGATGATGATTGATTATTTTCCCAGTAGTAGTATAATAAAGATAACTTAGTAATGAACGAGTTCAATAAAAATCTGTCCTGCGGCTACAGTAAATACAAACAATAGATATTGATATGAAAGTTAAAATGGATTTCATGCCAGAGGTCGTTCTGCCTGAATGAACTTTTTCACCCCCAGGTTTAGTTGAACTGAAATAGCCTTTCGAAAAGCCACACTCGATTAGAAGCTTTAGTGCTCTAAGAACATGATTTAAATTTGCGTGTTGTAAGTTAGCTTGGTAATTATGTACGAGAATATAGGCCTGGGGTGCCCAGCCGTACAGTTTTGAAAGCAGTTAAGATAAAGACGTGATTATGATCGTGGATTAATAATTGGGTTCACTGACCATTGAAATACCCACTTAGTTCAAAGAGGTTGATCTTTGCATCTCAAGCGCTCCTGATCGTTGACTGAACCACGTTTAAGATACAATTAACCTATCAACACCAATCACAGTCGTGGCCTTATCTTATCCTTCAGGACTCCGGTAGGCCTACCACAAGCTCTGTCTAGCTCTGTCTCTGGTTCTGGTTTTGAGTCTGTGTACTCACACAGACTCAACACAGTATAATACAATGGTGAGCGAGTGCTCACCATGAGTATTATACTGTGTGTGTGACGTTTTGACGTAGGATTTATTTAGACAGCACTCACACAGACTCAAAACCATAGCCAGACAGAGCTTGTGGTAGGCCTACAGGTCTGATGAACTCCTTCAAAGACTCAGCATTTACTATGATTTTGTATGTCCATAAGACGTCCTATGTTATACAATTCATGCTTTGAAAAAGCAGGTAACTCAAAGAAAATAGGTATATTAAAAATGTAGTTGGGTACCTACCCAACAACATTTTTTTTATGTTTTTGGATACTTATCTAAATACATTATTTTCAATTTGTTTAATCTTCTTTTCATCGTGTTACTGGTTCTTTTGAACCAGTGCAGTGTGGTGAAAGGGTTTTAAGTGATATAAAAATATAAGATTTTTTTCATAGAACTAGTTGATGGAACAAGCTTATAGCCCACCTTATGCTAAGTGGTAACTATAGCCAATAACAAGGCACTGCTTTGCAGGTAACGCACGCTAAGAACAGACGCACTGCCCTGCGTTCATCAATTTGAGGCATATACGAGTAGATGCCTCATGTGCCAGTAATTACTACTGTAGTTTTTCTTGTCTTAAGCCTTTGTACATAAGCGATACCTAAGCGATCTGCGATGGCGATCAGTTTAACGCTGTCAAATATGACAGCGTTTCACTGATCACCATCGCCTAAACGTGCGTGGCCTTTAAACAATGACGGAAATATTTTTATCTGACATAATGGCGTTGATATGGAACGGTAAACCCCGACTTAAGGCGTACAAGTGCCCCTCGTCCCAAAAATCCAAATAAATAGTTTCCGTGGTTATTGTTCGGTAATTGCTGGCCTCTTGTTCTGAATTGCGTGCTTCTAACAGAAAGGAAAGAAACTGAGGTAAGGTTGCGTTTTTTATATACTTAGATATATTTTACAGGTATTTGTGGGAATGGCTAGTGTTCTGTAATGAAAATGCTCACGCAACTGACACAACCTTGGGTTTCACAATAGTGTCTGATGATTTACCTTCGTGTTGAAATATCGTGAAAAAATAGCAGCATAGTGGGATCGGTACGTACCCTTTATTTTCCTTTATACTGGTAAAGGATGAAATTACAAACTAAGGACGGTTTCACAGATTGCGAATAATTGACAGTTGTTTAAGGGTGTTATTAATAATCCTGGCGCAACGCTGGAGTAGTTAAATCGTGTTTTGTCACATTTGTTTGAGTTGACAATTGCATGTCAATGCAAGAGACAAAACACGGATCAACCCGTCCAACGCTACGCCAGGATTATTAATAAGGCCCAAAATGTTTAAGCAAAAATGTGAGTGAAACAAATGCCAAACGTTTTAATTGTCGATTTCGTGAAACCGTGGAGTGATTGCGTATTTTTTGTTTGGTTTTTTTAATACATATACCGTTTTTAAATAAATATTGATCTCGTAGCATTAAAAAACCACTTAAGTTTGTGCTTATGCTATCACGAGCACACTTCTTAAATGTAAACAATAAGGGTCTTATTAATAATCCTGGCGTAGCATTGGACTGGTTGATCCGTGTTTTGTCTCTTGCATTGACATGCAATTGTCAACTCGAACAAATGTGACAAAACACGATTTAACTACTCCAGCGTTGCGCCAGGATTATTAATAACACCCTAAGGGATTATTTATCTAGCTCTATGTTGCAATCAAAACCTATAGATCTATCAATCTGTCAGTTTTGAGATTATTTTGAGCTTTGATTGCAATAAAAAACAAATTGAAACAAAACTTAGTTGACATGGAATGATTGCAACAAAACTGAATGTCGACGTAATAAACATGAGATAGCGAATAGGAATTTCACTTTGTAAAACTAGTATGGCAACAGATAAAATGATGGCAACAAGATGTGTGTAATCACTGTTCCTTGTTAGTATCAAACTTTTGATCACCTTTTGATCCAGCAGTGGATGAACGTAGGCCTCAGGCGATCTTAGTATGCCACTCTTTTCAGTTTCATTTTCTATACTAATCGGCTCTTTTCGGTAATTTATGGAGGTATAACCTGTTCACATACTTGTGTAACAAGCTATTCTGGAATTCAGTGGCTGAACAAAATCATAAATTTTAATAAATTCACTGTAATTTGCAGGTTAATTGAAAAATAAACAATATTAGCTTCACAGCAGTTAGCCAAGCGCTGGGTTCGTAGCAGGCGGGAAAAAAAGGACTCGTGTAAAGTTAGTAAAGCCATGTACACAATATGTTTGGGTTTTTAAAACAATTAAAAAACTCAGTGAATGGCACGTTTTTCGTGTACGTGCTCTGTGAAGTACTGTCATTGCTATGAGTATAGGTAAACGCTCAACATCTGATGAGCTATCTGCTCATCATAAAAACATTTAGTGCGCTCGATTTATTTATTTTTTCTACTCAGAATTTTGTGTATTCTTCCATTAATAAAAACTTAATATTCTGTCGCTGCTTCGCCAGAAAAATATAAAGTGGATAATAAACAAAATGAATTTTAGGTAAGAAATAATGGTGCTGATGGATGCATTAAAATAATATTTTTGACAACTGGGCGTTTGCTGTAGATATAATAACTTCGTATTTCTTATTTTTAATTATTCTGAAAGCGCACGTTTATATAGAATCACTTTTTTGTTGGTGATAAAGTTTTAAATATTATGATTATAAGCAAAAATATTATATTAAAAAAATATTGTGGGTGTTTGAATCCAAGCTGAAGTATCTTCCAAGAAAATAAATATCATCAGAAATCTCAAAGGCTCCGAAATTTTTCGAGAATGTATGGGAGGACAAAAGTCGCGCCCTCTTGAGTCTTGAATTCAAAGGTCTCAAATCCAACGAACAGTGTAGACCCGCCCTAAGTGCAAAAGAAACCCACTAGCGACACACTAATTGGGTGTAAAAGTAAATATTTAAAAAGGTGAGCGAGGAACGTGGGGTTTTTACTTTTCAATTACGTCAATTACAGAACCGTGCTAGGGACAAAATATAATAAGAAGCGGGTGAAATATTTTTAGAAAATTTGATAAGTAAAATATGAAGAAAGAATGATGAAAATAGCTCTCTTTCGGTAGGTTGTGTAAATAAGACGAGGGCCAAAAGGCATTTGGGCAGGCAAAGGCATTGGAATTGACAAAAACAAGGTTTTCTTATAATTTTTTTCTATACAACTTACTGATGGAACATGTATATTGCCGATTTGATGTTAAGTGGTAACCATGGCCTATTAACAAAGCATTGTCTCGTAGGTCACGCACGTCAGGAACGTGCCTTACGATGCACTGCCTCCAGTCCATCAATTTAAGGCACGAAGATGTTCAGCCTCATGGGCTAGTAATTTTTCTGACGCCCACTTCCTTCAAACTGAAACACAGCAATGCTGCTTCACGGCAGAAATAGGCATGGTGGTAGTACTTTCCCGGACGAGCCCCTCTGAAAAACCTCTACTACTACTAGATCATTCAATAACTATGCTTTAGTAATAATTGGTGGTAAAAAACGTTTAAAAATACGAGTAAAATACATAGCTATACAATATCTGCATTTAGCAAAGGATATTTTTTCTATGCAGGACGATTGAGGACACCATTTCTTCGTTTGTTTTTCGCGTTTGTTTTTCGGTGAAACTTTATAAAACAACTTCTCCAAATAAAATAAATGTAGTACCTATGCATAAAAACCGGCCGTAGTTCAGATTTCGCAAATTGATTTCCATTAACATATAAAACGCTCACCGATTACATTGTTGGCTGACGTTTATTACTTTTCCAATGATCCGCAAAAATATAGCGCGTGAAAACGATTTTGATGTAACATTTTGTACAGTATGTAAGTGAGAACCAATCAGCTTCAGGCCCCGTTCTTCATGTCATTTGATGAAAGCCTTGCTGTCAAAAATGACAGTGATATTTGACAGCGTTTTGCTGACACTTTTGTATTTACTAGCGGCCGCTCGCAGTTCCGCTCGCCCCATTCCCGCTACCTTTTTGGGATAAAAAGTCCGTCTCTTGGTTCTAAGCTACCTCCCCACCTATTTCCAGCCAAATGAATCCGGCCGTTCTTGAGTTATAAATAATGTAACTAACACGACTTTTTTATACTAAGATTTATTTTTTGAATAAGGAAAAATGTGTAACAAGGCATCCGAACTAAATCGCCCCAGTTGCCAGTTTATTACCAGTTAATTTTTATTCTTATTAATTTAAGAGAAACCATTTAAAAAAATAGTTTCCCTAATTTTAATAAGAATAACTTAAGTATGAAAATTGAACGTGACTATAATTAAAAGAACAGAGTTAAGCAACTTTCTTTGTTCATATTCGATACTTATTAATAAAATTAAATTTACGGGTATCGTTATAATGTCAATAAATAAGGAAATTTTTCATTGATTTCCATCTACGGACTAACGCTATTGGCCGAATTAAAACTGTCAGTCATTATTTTGACAAGCCTCAAAAAGAGATTATTATTTTTTAATCTGACGGATTTTGTCTGTAGATTAAAAAAATAGCCCTTAAGCCTTTCGCACATCTAAACGATCTGCGGTAGTGATCAGTGAAACGCTGTCAATGTAATATTTATAACAGCGTTTCAATAATTGCCACCGCAAAACGCTTAAATGCGCGCAAAGCTTAACAACCATGAGAGAATTTGTATATTTGTATTATGAATTTCTTAGACCGAAATATGAACGAAATAATTAATTTATCAAAAGCTTCCAGTTTAATTGAAACCTTTATGAAAGTATCTCAATGATTTTTTAGCTTGATGATGAATTTCGTTTTATTAATACCAGGTGCCAAAAATCTCAGTAACACAACAAACCATTCAGTACAACAAAAGCACTCATATATGAAAAAGGGTGAAAACTTTCCAAATCCCATTATTATTTGAAGCATTGTTCGACTGATATGAAGTGATTTACCAAATTTCCTCAATCATTATATTCACAGCTAAAAAAGGAAACAGCTAACTCACATCATAAAATGAATTACAGTCAATAAACTAAAATCAGAAACAATACAATAATACAAAAAATACAACATTGGTCGATAACTTATAATTTACATAAATGGTGAAAACTTTTTTTTTGCAATCGAGCCTCTCATTATAACGCTTTTATTATAACGCTTTTATTATTATATTAGCTTTACCTGTATGTATGTATGTAACCGACCCCTTTGAGCTCGATTTTGTCCTACTTTGAACGATCAGATTTGATTCAAACGTTGCACACCTGTCAAAGGTCGATGACAATGCAATAATATGAAAAAAAAGAAAAAAAAATAACTAAAAAGTAAAAAATAAATTATAGTTTAAAAAACTAAAAAAAACGCTTTTATAACTAATTGAACTAAAAAGTTAAAAATAAAACTGTAATAATAAATTGAAAAATTTATATTATTGTACAAAAAGCATGGGGGGCTTGATTTTGATTGTTGTAAATATTTTATCAATAGTTTATTATATCTGAAGTTATTATAAAAAGCACCCCACGCTTTTTTGTAACATAATATAAATTTTTCAATTGATTACAGTTTTATTTTTAACTTTTTAGTTCAATTAGTTATAGAAGCGTTTTTTTTTAGTTTTTTAAACTATAATTTATTTTTAATCTTTTTTTAGCGGTTTCATCACTATTTTTATTGCTATTGATAGCGATACGTATTATTATGGTTGCCATCACACGGGATGGAAAGTGAGGATACAGCCTAAGATGGAGCATGCTGATTAGCTGTAATCCAGCTGTTCACGTTTAATAATCTTGAATATTCTTAAATTATAACCACCCGGAAATACTGACGACGGAAGAGTTCCACTCCTTGGCAGTTCGTACTATAAAAGTGGAATTAAAGCGATTTGTACGAGAATGTAGAATGTCTACCATGTTTTTCATTGGTTTAAAATGTTTAGTACACCTAAGAAAATCACAAAGATTTTTGTAATGACCCAAAAGTTAAAAGCCGAGCGGAAGGTTAGGGTTAGAGGTATCGCTTAAGGGAAGGTCACGTGTTCAAATAATTTGGGGCATTACAAAAATCTACCATGTCATCAAACATTGGCTCGATGTACCATTTTCTTGAAGAAGCCCAGCTATTTCAACGCAGCTGTAAAGCTTTCATGTCGATAGCAATTTGTAGGCTGTTGGTTACGAAACGCAATACAAAAAAAGGAATTTATTATTTTTTAAGCGTTCCTACTACTCGTTCAATTTGGAACATTTCGACTAGTAATTTGAGGTCGCTGATGTATACAATCAATGTTTTTCATCATGCTTTTTGTTAAAGCTTATTATACTTAATTTATTACTTGCTTAATTTAAGAAAATACGAAACAAACCAATATAATTATACATGAATTGGGAGTGGGCAGGCCATTTGATCCGTATGAGACCAGGTAGGTGTCAACAAGAATGGAACGGGTACCCACAGAAGATCAAAGAAACGTCGCAGCCGCCGAGAAAACGCTGGCGAGATGACCTAGACTTCTTCGACACTGAGTGGGCGGAGTGGACTGAGGATCTAATCGAGGAAGGGGAAAATTTTCGGGGAGACTGTCGTCGCCCAGCAGTGCGACAGTGTGAGTTAAAAAAAAAGCATAATTGAAGAAGTTGGAATTGAACATATTGAAAGAACTCAACTTGCATACATATAGAAAAAGTCAATAATGTAAATTGATATTTATTTACAACAGAATGTACATTAAATAAATAAAAAACTACATTTTCAAAGAACAATGGCCTAGAGTATTTCATAATGAACTCTGTTCTCCACCTGTATTACAGGTAGAAAACAGGGTTCAGATTAAAGACCGAAAAGTAAATTAGTATAACTTTTTAATTTATACGGCATTTTGATACTCTGTACAGTATATAGAGCACAATATATTGCTATATACCTACTATCCCATGTTTATAATATGAAAATCATATGAGGTTGCATAACGTTCCAGGAGATCTCGAAATTGAGTTTTTTAAATTTTTACCTCCTTTAGCCGTTCTCAGCGTTTTTTATTCGCGAATAAAATTGATGTTTTACGCCCAAAGCAATGAAAAATTCTCTTAATGCTATTATACATTTTATCAGTTCGAATTGATCGCAAATATGTATAAATTCCCGTCGTTTGTCATTGAGCAGGTTATAAACTGTGAATATTTATAGCTCAGAATTTATTGATGTTTTATGTTATTGGTATAAATGCTACCTTTGCTGCATGTTAATGTTGAAATTGCTGCATATTGGCTTCAATAGGAAGCGCATTTTATATTATTCTTGGGAAGGTAGTTTAGGTAAATGGTAGCATTAACTTTCATGAAATGAATAAACGCAGTTCAAAGCTTCTGCGGTGGTAAAAAAAAAGATTTTTGATAAACCAATCCAAGAAATGACTTCTGACAATCTAAACTTATTAATACACCATTTCTTCAGCATTTATGAAAGACTATTTATATAGTGTCAGGGGCAACTGTTTTTGCATGCCCTTAATTACGGGACGCTATAGTGCCTGGGATTTTAAGATGGAGTTGGCTTGCCCAGATCCTATACCATCCTGAGCTTAGTCGGCCTAATCCACAGGAAAGACATGGTCAATTCGTGCAGAGCTGACAAGCCGCGGGGTTTTCTCATGATGTTTAACTTATTACATAATACAAAATTATAACATTTTATCATTTGTTTTCAGGTACTATCATTTGTTTTGAGACGATAATGTCGCGTCGCCATGGGACCCCGTGGTAGTGCAATGGAGGTAAGTCAGTCAAAAGCTATTTACAACCTTCAAGTGCAAGTCGGACTCACGCAATTAGATTTTTTTGAAATAATCAATGCGGCTCGCATAAATGTTTAAGATTATCGATATGACGTTTATGTCCATGTTTTACTTTAACTGCATTCTCCATTATAATATGCTTAAGGTTGCATAGTTTTATTTTATCAATTTACAAGTACCTACATTATTTTATCTTTCATAGTCATAGATTAATGTCGATGCATATTTATAAATCTATATTATTATATACTAAACATATACAACTGTTCTGCTTACGAAACTTTGATGAAAGTTGTAAAAACACAGTATTGTTACAGCACTTTAAAGTATACCAATAAACATGGTAACTGTTCCAACAACATGCTTCCACGAAAGTCCGATAGTATTACGTTGTAAAGCAATTTTGATACAAACTGGAAGAATCGCTTTTTATTGGCGTTCTTGGAACTATTTCGCTTGATGGTTCAAATCAGCAATGAAGCTTTCCCGAAGCATAATGGGAGCTCTAGTGGAAAACATTAAGTGTGGTCATAGCAATTTCATCTTGGCATTTCTGTTGGACTTTTAGCGGTAAGGAACATATTGATTTTGTTCATGACCAATTAAGCGGTAAAAGCGATGAGAGACGGTCTGATTGATGGATTTTAAGCACAGAAGAAAGAAAGTAATTTATTTACCGTGCTATAAGCCCAAAAGGGGGTAAGTATATGGGGACGAATACTATTAAAAACTCGTGAGCGGGAATGATTTTTCTTATAACTTCCCGCTCATTCACACTGGGCCAAACAGTGCAAACCCAGTAATTCACATTGCCATGTCATGGCGAACGTTTGTGTTTACACTTTAGAAATTTGAAAACTTTAGAGTTTTGAAATAACTTGGTGTATTTACTGTGATATTAGATAGCTTTATTAATTTGCCAAAGTACTAAATAAAAGTTTGAAATAATCTCAAAATTATGCTTTTTCTCTTGTGGTGTAGGTTAGAACTGTTTCATAACTGAAGCCCGCAGACAACCGCTCGACGTTTTCGTTTTTATTTTCATTTAAAGTTTTGGAGCGAGGCGATGCTTTTTATGAGCTTTGTTCGGAGACACTTTCAAGTGGCGATGGTTTTAATTTGGCAAGTTATAACCGTGATCTAGATAGAGACGACACGCCTACAATATTATCTCTAGTTTGAGTTTTTTTATATAATTTTGTTTGGCTTAAGTGGTGAGTACCACGGGGAAAAATCACCCAGGTAGTCGTTGGTCAAATATGAGTAAACAGGCATAAAAATTACTATAATTGATTTGTATAGTCTCAATATAAAATATTATTGGGTATATTCAGAAGAAGAAAATAAAGCTTACTGACAGCTGCCTCTTAGCTGTTTCTTCTTCTTCTTTTTAATTAGATGGCATTTGTTCATTCGGACAATTTTGCCAATGTCGGTCTGTTGCTTGGAGGAATTAGAAATGGAGGCGTCAACGTTTAAATCCACGAACAATATTTTCTGCCAAAATTGACGGGGGACGAAGTAAACACGCATGGCACACGCGCATAGCAAAATCCTATTCATGTAAACACACACATTGACAATCTCGCACACGATCTTAAAATTTGCACACAGATAAAAAATATAACGTAGTTACGCAGTGTCAAGACTCACATTAGGATAATCTCTAGTGATGGGCATTCAGTAAGACCGGTAAATTGAACGATGAATAAAATAATGAATGAAATGGGTTTTTAGGTACAGGTAATAGTGAGTGTTATGAATAAGTTATGCACAACAGGTTTCACATTTTGTAACAGTCAGAAAATAAAAGAACTGAATTTAGTTGTTATGTTTTATTAATGGTTATAAGTTTGAATCAATAGTTCTTAACATGTTATAGCATAGTACACATAAGTTTAGTCTTTTACTAAATAATTGAAAAATATATATAAAGTGAAAACACATTACATCGTCAGCCTTCACACCACAGCGAAGTTTGTAGTTCTGCCTTCTGCGCCGGAGGCGTTGGTTCGATTCCCACCGAGAACAAATATTTGTGTGGTGAACGCAGATGTTTGTTTGCCCGAGTTTGAGAACTTTCTGTAAAATGTTCCGAGCAAATCACACTCGTTCTTGTTGCATGCCAAGTTGTTTTTTGGCCAAAAAGTTTTGTCCACTCTTCAAGCATCAGGGTTTTTGGAAACCTGCACAGGACGTAAAAGAAATATAAAATAGGCAAAAAAAATGTTTTCACTACGCCCACGACTTTATTTTTGAGTATGATGTCATGTCCTATTTTATGATGAGTAGAGGGTTTGATGACTGGTTCCTAGGATAACCATATTGTGGGATTTGTGAATAAATGTAATCCGATATTTCGTGGCGGCAGCCATCTCGGACCGATTTTCATCAAAAATAGCTAAGAACACTCCCGACTATTCACCTTTCAAACAAACAAAAAACTAAATTAAAATCGGTTGATTCGTTCGGGAACTACGATGGGACAGACAGACACACACACAGACACCGCAAACTCATAACATCCCGTCGTTTTTACGTCGGGGTATAAAAAGCACCAAATACGTAATTAGACAACACATTATGTGATAATAATTTAACGTTTATTTTATCATTCATTCATTCATCAATTTCATTCAACTTTTCCCAACACTATGCCTTCTACCAAGGTATAATCTGTCGTAATACTGTCGCTAATCTGTCGCAACCGGTATTTCTTTTGAACTAAAATTCTACAAAATTACAAACACAATTGACAAAATAATACTCCCTTGTGGTAGGAAATACCATGTTCCCGGAAATTTGATGTCTCTGATCGTCTTTTACAAGAAACTACCATGCTATTCACCATTTTCGCGGAGCTCCACTTCGCGACATGAAACGACACACAATGGCTGCAGTTGCGAGTAAAACAGTTTTATTTAAAGGATATGATCGAGGTCGGTATATGACCAGCAGAGGGGAAAGCCCTGTATTGACATCTCCATTTCTAATTCCTCCAAGGTCTGTTGCCATCTTTATTTTGTTAATATGAAAGTGACAGTGAGACTTTTATTGAGCCTCATAGATAAAATTTACCCATCTTTCTTGTAGACTTATCGAAAACAAGGATTCACATTATTTTTTTGTTTTTTTTTATTATTGTTTAGTGCATAATAAGATGTGTAATAATAATAATCTGTTCGACGTATAGCTTTATTCCGTAGGGGGAAAAATCAGCCCTGAATTTTATTAACTATTTCATTTTTTTAAACATAATGAAATTAATACTGTCCCACTGCTGAGCAAATACCAGTATAGGTACAGTATAGGTTAATAAAAAAATAAAAATAAAAATGAAATTAATAATTTTACAAACTTACTAGATTGAAGTTGCGATCGAATGACAAGTACGAACGGGGATCTCATCATAGCTGCATTTAAATCAATTGCTGCGGCTGGCAATGGTCCAACTTCGAGAATTATTTTCATTTTGCGTGGTTTAGTCACAACACAGCAATATGGTTTACCGCAGGGATTTTTATCGAGTATTTACTAAAAAAAGACTCCCGATCTGAAGAAAAAAATAATCTCTAAACGGCTCAATATATGATGTACAGGGTTTGTAATCAAGTAAAAATTTACTAAAAAAAGACTCCCGATCTGAAGAAAAAATTTAATGAATCTTAGAACGGCTTAATACATTTTCTTAAATGAATTAAAAATACTCCATCAAGTAATCTATCTATCAAAAAACGTTAATCAAACCAAGGCATCCGTTTATCTTTTCAATAGACACACTACATAAGATAGCAGGAGCCGTAAAATCCTTTCACCACACTGTTTTTCCTTTTAATACACACATTACAACATAATATAGCAAGAGGCACACTGAAATCCTTTCACCATAGGTATTTATTTGAAACAACCAGTGACATTGTGTGTGATGATAATAAGATAGCAAATTTGCGTCAAAAAGCCAATAATTGGTCATTTATAATAAAAAAATATCTTTTTTCGAGTTCTTCTTTTAAAAACCCCGATTTCCAACTAAAAGAAAAAAAATACGGCCCGTTTTCTAGTTGTTGCCATGCAAGTGCCATGAAGGCAGATGATGATAAAATGCAATCCAAATATAATTTGGCCGGTATTTCTTTGTTACCTACAAATGAACGATCAAAGCGGTGTGTTTTAATTACTTTTCGTTTATTCGAAAATGTTTCACCATTTTTAGAACCTATCATAGCTGTCGGAGCGTTCTTTATAGTTTTTTAGGTGCATTTTTGACTGTGTTAATATACATTCTTAGCTAGTTTTGATTAGTTTGAGCTGTTTATTTGTTTGAATATTTCACTTTCACTTCATGCCTGTAAAACTCCATAACTAAATAAATCATGCACCTCCTATACGTTTCCAAGAAACAAATTTTTGAGATCAATAGAAAACAATCTTTATTTAGAAGATTACAACTTGCTAATTTTATTTTTTTATAATCTTTAAATTAGGAATAATTTACTCAGCTTTGTCCAACTTCTTGAGAGTCAGCGTCTTTGTATTTAGTACGCGAAACAAGTGATGGCTATCAGTAAAACGCTGTCAAATTTGACAGTGATATTTGACATCGTTTCATTGATCTCCATCGCCAGCGACCTAGATGTGCGCAGGCCTTTACCTTACCTAGATGAAGCTTACAAAAACAATAAAAATCTTATCAGAGTATTTTATTACCTACTCTAAAATTGACAGCTTGAAAATCAACTTTACTTTCTTCCAAACTAAATTAACTTCAATCATTTCCAAACTTAATTTTCATTTTCATCAAAGTAATAAGCCAGCAGCGTTTAGGCATTGTTTAATGGTTGGCGATTAAAACGGTACTATTTGCATAATTATATTACTTACCTAAAACATGATTACGATGGAGTTTTATGACTTTGGTCATTGTTCACCACTGAACGGGATTTTTTTCTAATTAGTCATAGACATTTTTTTAATTACTACTTAGGCACACATAAATTAACATAGATAATATGGGGGCATATGCAAAAACTATGCTTGAGTCTGAGTCGAGCCTCAAGTACAGTTCTACATTGAATAGTGACCAAAGCCTATGCTTGCTTAACTCAAGCACTGTTTCTGTCTACGGCCTAAAAGAGGAAAGATACAAATATATACATCGATACTGAGAAGTACGTCGTGTTTCTGTGTGCTACAGCAGCAAAAAAGATTTTTTTATACAACAAAGTAGACAAACAAGCGTAAGGCCCACCTGATGGGAAGTGGTTACCGTAGCCTATGGACGCTTGCAATACCAGAGGCCACCCAGCGTGTTGCCAACTCCTTAAAACTTTTAAAATGCCTTACTTATAGTTTGAATTTTTTTTATTTACTTCGCAAGATGGCAGAATCTAATTTTTAAAACCAATTTTCATGTTGGTGAACAGCCTTAATTACCTGTTATAGCTAATTATCTTATGTATTAACAAGCCGATGTTTGTCTTTGATATTTGACCTGATGTCTGTGCATGACCCTGAAGGTTAGGGATGAGTCAAATTAGCTGACGGATTAGCTGACGAGCAAACAGGCGTTATGACTTTCAGAAGGGCGTAGTTATTACCCTGGTTTGTGATGGCACCGTATGGGCACGGTACCTTTCAACAACATAACATATGGTATATGTTTTGTTGTTCTTTCGTTGTTTCTTTCTCTTAGTAGCAAATACAAACCAATATAATTACTATATCAGCTATCTGGTTCTCATAATACGAACTCTGCTTAGTTTGGGGGTTTGTGTGGATTATCCATAGGATGTACTTTTTTTGGTAAGCTAATCGCATATTAAGTCTTCGAGGTTTAAAAAAAAAGTAACCTACATACTTGCAGTGGCAACCCAATGCTATAAAATTCCGTGCTAAGCCATATTAATACTAAACAAAAACTAAAAAAAAATGTTCAATAAAAATAAATAGGTATGTATGCTAGCTCAAAAAAGGTGAGATTAAAAAAAGGGGAACTGAAAAGCGAAACAGAAAGTATGAAAGTTATAAAAAGAACAGTTATTATTGATTGAACCACTGTCAACATTGAACTGAATCTAGCTTTTCAAGCGCTTTATTTGATCCGTAACTTTTGAACAACCTAGCGCTTTTTGTGCCTCCGTTAGCGCTGCGTCGGTTTTTTTATCGAGGAGCTTGTTTGTTGATCTACAGTCATGTCTATTTTTGAATATTTGGATATCTAGTTTTCGTCTCGTTTATTTGTAACAAAAAGTTTAAGAGCAAATGCGTAAAATTTAGTTTTCAAATATTTGAATCGTTTGAGGAGACAAAATTTAGTTTTCAAATATTTGCTAATAGTTACTGATTGGATCGTCCTTTGGCTACAGGTGACGATGTTACGGCGTGCTTGTGATTGCACTGGTATTACAGGTCCACAGACTAAGATAACCGCTCTCGATCTGGTGGCGAAATTCATACTTTAAATACCCGTTTCTTCAATATTTATGCATAGCAATCGCGTTAATTTAAAAAGGGCTAGTTTATACTTTGTGATTTGTGCAGAACGGTCTAAAAGAGCCTTGCGCGCATTTGCCTTGAAGAAAACTAGTGCTACTGGTACTGAACAATCGCTATTTATGCAAGTTTCGTTTTAACGTCTTGAGGCGTTTCGAACTTCACACGAAGATAGTGTATTTCAAAACTTATCTCCGCCGACGGTTGTTTTGTGGTTCCGGACATTTACTGAATAGTTTGCGGCAAAAAAATCTGCACTTTTGTTCTACGAAAAGTTTCTGCAGTGTTTTTATCATGAATAAAAATTCATTTCTTTTTTGTGTTTTTACTGTGCAACTTTGCGACAAAATACTGTAGCATGAGATGGGGCTATTTAGGTACCCTCGGGTTATTTTATAACTTTCTACCTATTTTTACAAGCTATCCTAGCTATTTCATCTTTTGGTTTTGTTTGTGTTGTGTTCACACCCACGATACGATCAAACACTTTGTTATCATGCAACTCACGAAACTCACTCATTCATATAAAAAACGGTAGGAACCGAGCCGTAGTATGTTGCCTGTTCTTCTAGGCTTGGTTGCGTGGAACTGGCACTCACCTAGCTTTAAGACGTTTCAAAGTTATTCTTGTTATCCTACTGAATAAATACACTTTTGATTTCGATTTTGGCTCTGGGTAAAATGTAAACCAAGTGGGCCAAAACGGATGAAAAAACATTATTTTCTGTAGAACGAATGAGTTTAGTTTGGACAACGTTTTTAGAGTGAAAATGCACCATTAAACGATTTAATTAAAAGTTGAGAGTTTGTTAAATTAGAGTGCATTCCTTCTTAATGAATGCACTCTCCAGATTTTATCTGGTAGTGAAGGGAGTTTTAAAATATTCTATTACATTTAAAACTCTGGCACACGAGAGATTTTTGTTTAGTTAAGCGAACTACTTTATCGCGAGATTTTAATCGCACTATGCAACGACACGTCAGTGACGCGACCAAATCACGGTATGTGTAGTTTTGAGACATCACCTTCTATCAAAACTCCTCTACGTATTTTTAACATTACCAATACCAGTGTAAAATGCTCTCGCTTTTATAAATAAATCTTTACCCAACTATACCAAAGTCGAAAGTCGGTATTGCTACCCACTTAACAGAAACAATTGGCAAGGTCCCGGCCAAGTTAAATGAGGAAGAAAATCTATGGGTTGTTTAGTTGGTACCGGGGTCTAGCGTTAATTCTGAAACTACTTAATCTCGTTCCGTACCAGCAAGTTTAAGCGGCGCCAGATTAAGATCGGCTTCGGATTTGCGACCGGCCACGCAAATGGGATGGCAATTAATTGAACTGGTACAGTACACGGCTTTTGCTCTGGCAAGATGTTCTTATAGTTATGTAAGTAATAATTAGCGCCACCAAAGTGGGAAAATTTGTTGCAGTGCCTAACAGGGTTTATGTTTAAAACTAATCTACTGTATCACCTGTATTATCTAACAACATAAGTGCAGTAAATTATTTGAAAGATACCAAAGAGCCACAACACTCATTGCATAAAAATCAAGCGATGTGATTGAACCTAATGGAAAGCAGTGGACTTTTTTAGGATGATAAAAAAAAAGAAGGCAAAGAATTTGATTTATGGTAAAAATGTGTGTACCCGTTCAAATTTAACATTTGGGATTCTATAATTATGCCTTCACTGTCCACACACTTAACTAAAATAAGCTAAAGTACTTTCAGCGAAAAGATCACCGTTAATTTAAATTGTGTAATACATAAATTATAATTATGTGTTTATTCTTCTATAGCCTTCGATCGTTTGGTTTATAAAAGCAAATTTCTGATGCTTTTTGAAAGTTGGCGAACACAATTGCCGAAAGCTGTAGTACAATTTGAATTTTATTTACTCAACTTTGTGTTTAGTGATCAAACACTTTATCGTTTCAACAGTTTGATTTTGCTGAGTGCTTTGGAGACGGATTATGTAAAAAGCTCTCATTTTGTTGCAATTTAATCAGCTTTATTCCTTTGCATAAGTACGTAAACTGGCATTTCGATTCAAGATGACTTAAGGCCGCGCACATCTAGCGCGATGGCCATGGCAATCAGAGAAACGCTGTCAAATACCCCTGTCATATTTGACAGTGTTTTACTGATCGCCATCGCGCTAGATGTGCGCAAAGCTTTATACAATTTCAAATCAGACATTTTCTTAGTCCACAGATTTGGACCCCCTTTGCATTAATATTGTAAATTACAAACATTATCAGGAGCTATTTCATTCATGCTGCAACAGTAAAAAGCTTAGTAAAATATTAGTAATAAGCAAGTAGCAAGTAAAGACGAAAACTATTGAATAAAGTTAGAACTCTGTTTATTTTTATAACACGGAAAATAATCATTTACGCATTACAACGCCATTTTTTTATGCCCCGACTAGTGATGTGTCTCGTTGCCCAGTCTCAGTAGTGATGTCCTATTCCCAAAACAGTTAATAAGTATAATTTAATTTTACGTTATAATTTAATTTAATTCATAAAACAACATTAGCAGCTAGCTTTTATTTATTTATTTTTTCAAACTTTGCCCCGCTTTTACTCCAAATATTGTTATACTAAAAGTTAAGGGCCTATTATGTTTTCACAATTTTTTAACTTTAAACCTCACCATGTAACAATTGCAATAAATAATATGAGTATGAGGTAACATAATACATAACTGACTTGAAGGATCTACCATTAAATGTATTTAAATTAGAATAAGAAAATGGTTGCAAGATGCATGCTTATATGATATTAAAGAATATTTAAATTGTAAAATGTAAATAATTTATTTGAATTTTATGTGTTGACATGTTTTTTGATTTTATTATTTTTAGAATGAATTTTGATTATTTTTTGTATGTGATTATCTTTTCCTTTTATTTAGTATATTTTGCACGCCTTTATGAGGCAGAATTTAATGGACCTCAAATATTTGTATTTTTAATTTAGTAACTATTGTACAAACAATCCTGCGAATAAATGATTACGATTATGAAAAAAATAAAAAGAAAAGACATGGTCAATACGAGTGGAGTTGCCTTAGCTAAGGATTTCCCTTACAATGTTCTTTCACATCATTTTAGAGCAGCATTGCGCATAGATTTTTGAATAGAAAAGTCCGTGCATTCATGTATTCTGTTTAGCAACTAGATGTTTGCATTGTACGTCGTACGTGATTCTTTGTATTCGGATTAGCAAGAGCACTTCCCCGTAGCAGGGACCTTCTATGTTGCATAACACTACTGTTGCTAGTTTCGAAGCAGTAAACAGTTCCTGAGTGCTGTTATAAATCCCCGTGTGTTGCGATGGAAACACACAGAGCCTTGTCTCGTCTAACTCGTTGGCAGGTTTTCACGTCAAGTTGTCTTGGAGCAAAGTTGAGGGTATTGCATAATATTTAATAATAATTCTTGGAAAAATAACCACTTTCTACTAAACTTTTTCGCCTTTAAAGCATGGCAATGTGTGGACTGGTTTCCTCAAGTATAGGCCTCTAGCGGACCCTTATTGCGTGACACTTGACACACATGTTGCTCGAACTTTTTAGGTTCTACGATACACCGGTTTCCTCACGATGTTTTCCTTCACCATATGAGAGTACTGGCATAGTACACATAAATATTTCGACAAGAAAACTCATTGGTACACTACTGGATTTGAACCCACGACCTTAGGATCGCAAGGCAGAGCCAATACCACTAGACCACCAGTGTTCTGCCTTCAAAGCATTCGGAACGTCCAATATAATTTTTGTGACTTGGTTTTGATCAGTATCAAATACCAATCTTTTATTTAGAAATGGCCACTTTGAATGGAGCACGACTCGGGGAAAAACCAATTGTCACAATCGAATTTGAATGAGGATTTGAATATGGAATGCGGTGGAGTCGACGCTCGGGATTGGGTATTGCGTGATTGCATAAGAATCTGCGACTATTCACAAACATGCTTGAAGGTTTTCCAATGAGTATGGTTTAAAATGCGGCACATAGTAGAGGTGGCAAGAGACATTATCGCGCTGTAAACCTGAGATTTAACGGTATGCCTTCACGTTACTCGGGCTCAAAGAGATATTGCTTCTATAACCTTTATAGCACGTGCTTTCAAATCTATAACGTGAAATGCTATTAAGACGATGAAAAGCATGAAATAACCTCTCACTCAAACCAAACTCACTTTTGAAAGATAAATTCATGGCGGCAGTCTGCTCCTTAAATTATTTGTACATGCTAGTCACACAATTAAGTTAATAATCTGAATAGAATGAGTACTTTAGGACAAGTATTTAATTACTTGCACTTGATAGAACATTCTTTAATGCACTAAAACAAAAATTGCATCGTACCAACATATTGTATAGACGAACTTGAAGAGAATGCTAGAGAGTATTCTCTTCCAGTTAACCTTTGACTATGTAGGTATTTTTTTTTGTGATTGAGTGACTATTTTGACACAACGAACGAACCAAATATCAAGTGCATTATTCAATGTAAAACGTAATCGCTATCACAAAGTATATTTAAACCCTGAACCACCTAGTTAATATTGAATTGTGGTACCCAATTATAATCATTTGCCGTTAATAATTTACAGTGATTCATAAATAAAATTTATTATTCAATTCCACTTCACGCGGCGTTGCGGTAGTAGTAATTTTATAAAGTTTCATGTTAAAGCCTGCGCTCTATATAGGCGATGACGATGGCAATCAGCTGAAACGTTGTTAAATATGACAGCGATATTTGACAACATTTCAGCTGATCGCCATCGCCGTCGCCTAGATGTTCCCAGGCTTAATCGTATCACGAAAATCTATATATTTATAGAAGCACCCGTGTCATTGTTCGTGTGGCCTATACTCGTATATAGTTGGTTTGTTACTTTTTTTATTTGACTAGCTTCTCAGCTCGGTTGGTAGTAGCTCTACCTTCTGCGCCGTAGGTCATGGTTTCAATACCCACTGAGAAAATATTTGTAAATAGAACGTAGATGTTTGTTCTCTGACTGGGTTTAATATTGTATTCTAAGTACCTATGTACATTATTTACACATATAGCTCAACTCTTTCATGTGTAATGTTTTCTTTTATGAATACTTGTATTAATAATCAGTATTCAGTATAGTTATTGCCAGTGTATACAGTGTCAGATCTTAGAACTAGTTTTGAATCAATACATAATCAAATCTGTTTCAGTTTCTAAGAAATAAGTTTCTTTGTGTAAATAAAGACTGCGGTAAATACTTCCATAAATTTTAAGATTCTAGGTAGATTTCGATCAAGCATTCGATGTTTTAATCTAAAACCAAGTTCTGCATTTTTATCATTCTTCAATTATAATGTTCTCTCTGGGGAACTTTTTTATGGATGAAGTTTGCTTGTTGCCTGCTAATTGCCATTCAGACAGGACCTTTGTCACTCCAATCATCTTTTGTTGTAAAATTAGAATAAATAATTTTAACTGTCGTGTCGTATAGGGAAGTCAGGGAGGCCGTATTTGAAACTGCATCAAAACCCCAACATGAGCTTTAGAAGAAGAGGTCGCTGTCGTGTCGTATAGGGAAGTCAAGAAGGCCGCGTTCGAAAGACATAATTGGAGGAAACTATGTCAAAGCCCCAACAAGAGCTAAGCTCTTAAATTTATAAATAATAAGCCCATAGTAGCCCTAAATACATTTAAACTTGAATTGGAAAAATAATCACGTTCTACGAGTATCAAAAGATTTAACGATCTGCTAATTTGAAAATTATGTGGTGTCCGAACCTTTGTGGTAAAATCTACAGTAGCACAATTCTCAGAAAAAGCTCAAAACTAATTTATAACAAAAAACACATATTCATTTGATAAAGCAATCCTTATGATATTATTATATTTAACGGATAACACATGAGCCAAATCCTGGGTGTTTGTATTTTGTGTGCTTTTGTGGGTGTTCGTTGTTTGTACTTTTTTTAATAATTAGATTAAAAAATATAAACTTTAAAAATCATATGCGACCAAAAGTAGAAAGGAATTATATTTCTACTGCAAGCATCAAACCAAAAGTAGTTTCTAGGCGGCTACTCAACCTCGCTACTAGCTTAAGTATGACGTCATTATACCGACAGCACGATTGTACGGTCTCCAAGGCTGACGTGTACTAACTATCATTTATTCTGCGGCTGGGGGTGTATGAGACTCATTAACTCATGCCTAATGACGTGCCGGTCTCGCCTTGAGGCTCTATTAAATCATCGCTAGATGCCTTCGTGTTGTTTGGATTTCATTACCGTTGTGCGTTTAGAGCGTGTTTGGCCTGCGGTGGAGAACGCGCTATGTGTACCAATTTATGGCTTAATTTGCCAGATGCCCACTGGGGCGTTATAGTTTCGGATTTAACCTTTGGATTACTATTCCAACACAATTCAGCCAGCCCTTGTAAGACGGAGAACAGTCATAAAGCATCGGCAGCGGCTTCAAATAGAAATTTAGTATTATAGGAATTTTAGTTCTTATTATTAGTGTAAGTTCTTGTATCGCAAAATAAATCATTCACTCATCCACTCATTCATTCATTCATGGGTTTATAGAGATCTTGCAGGCTATCAAACAGTTTAGATGCTTTAAAATTAAGACGATGAATACTGTGAAACAACTTTTCGCTCGCACACGTAGATTATTTTAAAGATGAAATATCATTGAAATCATCAGCAAAAAATCGCATCCTAACACGTTTTCCCGCTAAAAAAATTGCGTATAGGTTTCCTTACATTAGTAAATCGTTTCACGGTGTTCATCGTCTTAACAACTATCCAAAAACGAATATAGCCAAAGAATATACCCTCTTATTGAGTAGCCGCTAAAACACTTATTTGCCTGACTTGGGAGTTACTTTTTAGATTTTTATAATGTCCCAAAATTTATGTTGTTTTGTGTTGTAATCTTAAGTGTTAACACTATAATATCAATAAAAATAATAGAGTCTGATTTCTTTTAATTTTGTTTTTATTTGCACATAACTATGACGTTTTGCCATCACTCTGAGGTGCAAGGATATTATAAACAATTTCACCAGCACCCATACTTTTCAAGTGGAACACAGCAATGCAAGCATATTGCTGGCTGTAGAAATAAGGGCGCTAAGTAGGTACTTCCCCGAGCGAATAAAATAGAACATTTTACAAAGAGCTCTGCAATTCACGCTTCAAAAGGCTCCCTTATAAGTGCATCAATCTATACTAATATTATAAAGATGAAGAGTTTGATTGTTTGTTTGGTTGAACGTGCTAACCTCGGGCACTATAAGTCCGAATTTACTTATTCGACTTTATGATATATTTATCCGACTTTATTTTTGTGTTGGATAGTCCATATTTCGAGGAAGGCTATAAGCTATATAACATCACGCTACAATGTCCCGCGCAAAGCTGGGGCGCATCGCTAGTGGTTATATAAATAGGTGACAACCCTATCACACGAGTTCATAAATACGTCCAGTGAAAGCCGCGTCATTTCCATACTCGCTGAGATAGGGTTGTTAATGGCCATAATAAATGGATCATTTCGGTAGTTCTCGTGCCATAAAGTCTCATCCAGGACTGGTATTATCTATGGCACGTTGTAATGTGCCGCTTGTATTGTATATATTTAGCACCAGTAACCTACTTACCAAAAAATTACATACCAAATTTTATGTATTAATATTTCTCGCAAATAATCTGTTTTTGAAGTACTTAGTTGAACAGCAAGTTTTATCCCATTAATAGCAATATTTAAAATATTTTATATGCAAATGTTTTAGAGTGTGTGTTTGGAGTGTGTACTAGTTTGTTTGGGCCCACTCACCTCCGTAACGGCTGAACGGATTTGGATGAAACCTGCATGTAAACATAGTTCGTGACCTGGAATAAATAGGCTACGTTTTATGCGAATACCCACGCGAGTAGAGGTGAGGGAATTTTTGCATAAATTTTACAGTTATGGTAAAATTCTGTGTTTAAATATTTAATTGAATGCCAATGAATTACTCATCATCTTCTTATCGTGTCAATGGCCAGTGTGGCGAAAGGATTTTAAGTGTGCCTCTTTCTTTCACTCATTTATAATAAGTCGTATGCTCCTGCATGGGTAAAAATATGTCATTGGTATGTAATAAACAAACCGTGTCAACAGACTTTCATAATTATAGGCGGCGGTCTCATCATCTTATTATTTAATCTGTTAATTTTGTCATGATTTTAATTTTTTGTAACTTCGATTGCAATAGAAAACAAATTGAAACCAAACCCATGTTTGGCAAGAAACGATTGCAACAAGATATGAAATAGCAACTAGAAACTTGACGTTATAAAACTAGTACCTATAGCAGTTATTGGAACTAGGAATTTCACCTTGCAAAACTAGTATAGAAACAGATAGATTGCTGTCGATGGCAACAATGATCGCTTCTTGTTAGTATCATTTATTTGTTAATATCAAACTTTTGATAGCAACAGACAACACAACCACCCTGCTAAACAGACAATTTCGTCACCCTTATAGTGGCAGTGTAAGAAACAGTTTCTTTATTGTAATTCAGTTGGTCAATACCGCAAAAGTTTTTTAAGTCAAAGAACAGTCTACAAGTAAACTTTCACACTGAACTAACCAAACTTCGTAAGTCGCACCTCCCCCAAACTCCCACTTCTTTGGGCCAGTGTACTCACTGTAGGCCTACCACAAGCTCTATCTGGCTCTGTCTCTGGCTCTGGTTTTGAGTCTGTGTGAGTGTTGACTAAATAAATCATACGTCGAAACGTCACACACACAGTATAAAATACTGGTAAGCATTCACAAATCAAATCAATAGTGTATTTATTCAGTTAAATTGCAAGAAACACTTCGTCTTAAAGCTAGGTGAGTCTAGGTGCCAGTTCCCCGCGACCACCCCGCCTAGAAGAACAGGCAACAAACTACAGCTCGGTTCCTACCGTTTTTTTATATGACAGACTCAAAACCAGAGCCAGAGACAGAGCCAGACAGAGCTTGTGGTAGGCCTATTGCAAGTACTTACTGCAAGTTGTCTCATTAACTTGGATTTAGTTACTTGCAACACAATTAACTTCGCCAACTGAGTCGTTCTGTAGAAAGACACAATAGCAACTATTTCTATTGTGATTTAGGTATCTTTGTGATGCAAAGCTATCTTTTTGTGGAGTTGCTATTCGTGATACGTTTAAATTGCAGAACTGCCGTATTTTTGTCCCAATCTAAGGATCTGACTAGTTTGACTGAGTTTGAACTCACGACCGAGAATCGGAAGTCGCGGCCGCTATCACTAGACCACCAGTGCTCCCAATGTGGTTCGCCCCATATTCAGCAATAAATAAAGAAGATAATACAAAAATATTATAGACAATACACACAACACATTCTAGCCCCAAACTAAGTAAAGCTTGCTTGTGGGTTCGATCCCCACCGAGAACAAATATTTGTGTGGGAACATAAATGTTTGTTCTCTATCTGGGTGTTATATTGTATTCTAAGTATGTATTTACAAAAAAAATGTATTCAAGTAGTATCAGCCATCCGGTTCTCATATTACAAGCTCTGCTTAGTTTGGGGCTGGGTACTGTTGTGTGAATTGTGCACAATATTCCTTCCTGATCCTTTCGGATCCTTTCCCACCGTATGGAAGAAAGCCAACATAATTCCAATACCCAAAAAATCTGTCGCAGCTGAACTCAAAGATTTTCGTCCTATTTCTATCTTGCCCTTCCTTTCTAAAGTTTTAGAACGGGCGGTATACCACCAACTAACTCAATTTCTTCAGTCACATTCTCTCCTTAACTCATTTCAATCCGGTTTCCGCTCTGCTCACAGCACAAACACAGCACTTATTAAAATCACCGACGACATCAGGTTCGCGATGGACGGTAAACAGCTCACTCTCCTAACTCTTCTTGACTTCAGCAACGCTTTCAACTGTGTTGATCATTCCATTCTACTAGCTGTTCTTCGCTCCTTAAATATTTCACTGTCTGTATGCGACTGGTTTCGATCCTACCTTTGCGGACGGGAGCAGCGAGTTCAAGTGGATGATACTCACTCCGACTGGTGTGATGTGGTCGCTGGTGTTCCACAAGGTGGAGTTCTTTCTCCACTCCTCTTCTCCACTTTTATTAACACTCTTGTCTCGGGACTCCGTTATTCTTCATTTCATCTTTACGCCGATGATGTGCAGCTTTATCTGTCGTTCACTCCTAATAAACTTCATAACGCCGTAGAACTCCTCACTGATGACCTCCGTGCTGTTTACTCCTGGTCGCAGAAATTTGGTCTCCAAATCAACACCAGTAAGACGCAGGTGATGATCATGGGAAGCAGGTTCTTTCTTTCGAGGTTAGACCGAAATTCTCTCCCCTCTGTGAAATATAATGACGTACCCTTGGTTTATTGCTCAGAGGTTAAGAACCTGGGCCTCGTGATCTCTGAAAGTCTTAACTGGGATAAGCACATCGCAGAGGTCAGCAGAAAAATCTTTGGCTCAATGCATGCCATGAAAAGGATGCAAAACTTCCTTCCTTTCGCAGCCAAAATTACTCTAGTAAACTCCATCCTTCTTCCAATTATAGACTATGCTGATGTTTGTTACTATGACGCTACCGAAGAGCAGCTTGATAAATTGGAGCGGCTTCTGAATGTCTGCATTAGGTATGTTTTTGGGCTACGTAAGTATGACCACATCTCTCATTACCGTTCTCAACTGAAGTGGCTCAAGATACGTTACCGCCGTGACACGCACGTTCTCTGTCTTATTTATAACACTCTTAATAATCCTATGTCACCCAGCTATCTCAAAGAACGTTTTTCTCCCCTCTCCCTCTCTGATCGTTCCTCTCGCCCTTCTAAACACCTGCTTCTAATGACCCCCGTCCATAAAACCTCTTTCTATAAATACTCCTTTACCGTCAGTGCGATACGCCTATGGAACTCCCTTCCAGTGGTAATACGCGAAGCTACATCTTTAGCAACATTTAAAAATAAGTTATTTCTTCACTTTTTATCCCATCAGGCATCTCAACAAAATTGAGCATTTTTATAGATAATATTTGTATTTATACATATATGTATTATTTTTATTTATTATTTATGTATTGTAGGTACTGTAGATATGTAGTAATATGTAGGTATTCTATTAGTAGGTTTCTAGTTTTAAGTAAATGTCTCTCTCTTCTATTGTCATAAAGCACTACCACCCACTCCACATAACACAATGGTTAACTGGTAGAAAATGCTAATTAGCATTAAGTTCGCCTATGTACTTCATTTTGTGCAATAAAGAATTTTCTAATCTAATCTAATATTTATTTATTTATTTACTATGAGAACCAGATGGTTGATTTACAACTTAAATACAATTTTTTTTTGTAATTCTTAGCAATGGCCTCATTTAAGCTGCTTTTATGATTTAAAGCCCCCCCATTCCCTTGAAACCATTTAGGCAGTAAATTATTTAACCTACGACCCATAAAATCAAAACACCTATTACTACCTATTACTTTCGAATTTGCTTTAATAGAAGCGTGAGTCAGTGTTTTTTAATGGATTTCCGCTACCCACAATACTCGCAGAAGCTACCCATTTTCTTTGATTCGAATGGAATGGTTGTAGAATTGTAGACAATGTACCGATTTGTATTCTTTTTTGAGTACAGGAAAAATAAACGTTGAATATCGTTTTTTAATCTGAATACAAACGACAGGTAATTGGCTCAAAATATTTTTATCTACGAAACGAAATTGTGAAACGCTCACAATTTATATCGTAGAAAAAAAACTTTATCGATGCCACTCTTTAGTCTCAAAACCAAAGATGGATATTTTCACCTGTATTTTTCTGTCTGAAAAAGCAATTGTGGTTGAAATATTACTAGTGTGGTGATTGTGTTTCCTTTTGACCGACTTCAAATGGAAATGGAAGGTTCTCAATTAAGTTCTATTTTTTTTATGTTTGTTGAACCGATTTGAAAAACACTTGTTTAATCTGAAAGGTAATACTTGCGGAACTTCATTCAAATAGATTAAGAAGCTTGGCCATGAAGCAAGTTGCTCAAGTTTTTAAAACAAGTGAAGCTTTAAAAACTTGAGCAACTTGCAATCAAAACCTAGTCGCACTTGTCACTTTTTACATTATTTTGAGTTTCTATGCCATAGAACAGAAAATCCACTATGGAATAGAAAACGAATTGAAGCAAAACTTATCTTTGACAAAGAACGATTGCAACAAGACTGAATATTGACGTAATAAACATGATATACTCGTAGCGTACAGGAATTTCGCTAAAACTAGTAGGTACACAGACAGAGAGAGAGACAAACAGAAAGAGAGTAAGTATTCGGCAACAGATATGTTGTACAGTGGTTGAAAAATTGTTAGTATCAACTTTTGATTGCAACAGAATGAAACAATCGCCCTGCAAGTCATCAAGGCGTACATTTTTTTCAAGGACGGAAACCAACTATTGTTTTCTCTAAAGAAATTGTAACAAAAAGGGGCAAATGACGTGCACCATTTCAGGGCGGGCGGAGCGCATTTAGAGGCATTAACTTGTGTAACAAAAGTAGTATGACAAAGTGCCTCAGGGCGGGGCTACAATAGGTGTCGAGTCGGAAGAAAGCAAGCGCTGTCTGTGTGTCCCCAGCTTAACGACCTAATGCATCCCGTCGTTAGTTAGAAAAACATTAGTTGCTACCAATTGAGTATTGTTTTGCCTGAGATTTGATAAAACCAATGTGTTGTTCACATATCACACATGTTCACACATTCTAAAAACATTAGGTCTAAATGAAAATCTCACTTCTTAACTAACATAGAAAGCTACCAATAACTAAATGCTTATTACTTACATGCACTTACCTAGTTTCTGTTTATTAGAAAATTTTCTGTACTTATTTAAAAGCTATCGACTTTGACTCTCTAGTAGCATTACCCCACAAACCTTAGTGGTTTCTTTAGTGCTATTTATAATAATTAGATTACGTATTTTTTAGAAGATAAATGAAAGAAATAACATATTTGCAGAAAAATATCAATTATTTTAATCTGTATTGCTAGTTACCGCAGACGCTACTTTAGGAAAACAAAATGTAATTATTTTTATGTGTCCGTTTTTCCAGCAAAATAATTTTTAACAAATTTCTAGAAGCTTGGAGTGTTTTCGCATTTTTTTTAATTGATATTGTAAAATATTTATACCAAGCAATATGTTAATTATCTAGACTATATAACGTGTTTTTGTTATGTAAAGCGAGCTTTATGCATCTTTGTAGTAGTTGAACAGGCCTTTGCATCCATTCTAGATGATTTATAAAGCGTGGGGGCAACTGGAGTTTACTCATGCCGCTACTTACGGGACGTTATAGTGCCTTGGACAGAATTTTTAGATGAAATAGGCTTGCCCAGCACCTATACCATCCTGACAGCTGTAGTAGTCATGTAGTGGTTTTTCTTAGAGAAGTGTAACCGTGATTTCAAGTAGAAAAACAATAAAAATCGCACTCTAAAAACTGTTTCCACAAATTATTCAAATACATCCAGGAGCGAGCCACTTACAGGACCCTACTTAAGAAGTGACTTGGGTTTGATATAAATCGACGAGGAAGCCAATATCTGAGGATAGCTACAAATTTACCTGCCTGGATTTCGTCTATCCGCGCAAAGTTCCACCGCGCCCTTGGAATAATTTGTGTGATGGGAACGAAGTGGATCCTTTGTCGCATCCACGTAAAAAGTCAGAGCTGTTACATAAAGACGGTAGAACATCTTATTTTAGGCGGCTTGCACACGACTGGCACGGCGTAGAATCTTTGGACGCTGACGGCGTCGATTCCAGCAACACAAATCACTCATTGCGAAAATCGATGTGAGTTGTCAATTTTTGTTCGAAAAATTTGAAAATGGAATGCGGATTCAGCGATCACTCAATCGAGCCGTGTTGCTGGAATCAACGCACAGCAAACCACTGTCAAAAATGATCTAAACAATGTCTTAGGGGTCGAGCCATCTATCTGAAGGAAAATGCTTTGAGCGTACAAACATTGTACCAACGACGCTCGAACAGAACCCGAAGTCGGAGTTTTGCTACCACATTTCGTTACCAAATGTTGTTTTCGTTTCGCCTTTTTGTCTCTCTCTATTGCATGGAGAAAATATGAGACGACAAAAATACGTTACGTAGTTAGAGTTGGTGTCTCATCTTTTCTCCATACAATAGACAGAGACAAATAGGCGAAACGAAAACAACATTTGGTAACGAAATGTTGTAATTGCACTGGGACTTGGGGTACAGATCATAAGTTTTGTGTAAAAGGTTGAGTATTAATGTTGCTTATTTATCGGTACTGGCGATATGCGACGCATATTTCGTCAGATATCGGTCGACCCTTAAACCGATAGATTTAATCCGCAATACAAAACATTACTATTTTGAAGTGCAATGTTTGGCCGCACTGTCCATGAACCAACGCACCACGGCAAGCGATGTCGTGTGTCATACGCCTTACTATACAAGGTTTTGTCATGAGAATAAGGAAAGAGATTGTACAGACTGTACATTTTTGATAGCGTTATGGTTTGAAAAGAACCCAGACCGGAAAGAACCCGCATCAACGTCTATCTGGTGGTTTTATCAATTCACGATATTTTTGCGACCTTCATTAGATTATGGATATATTTAGAGGAAAAAATAAAAATACCGAAATACTTTGATCCATTAATACAAAAATGTTACCCATCATTTTGTTTAATATTCATCCAACAGATTTTTTTAATGTTCCAAAAGTTAAGAGCCGAGCGAGATTTGAACCCGCGACCTTCCCTTAGGTACGGGGCTGCTCTGACCATGCAATGCGCCATCGGATCCTAATCACACTCGACGAATAACTCTTAGGGACTGTTCTGCATTAACGCGACCGATAGTACCTAGGGGAAGGTCGCGGGTTTTAATCCCGCTCGGCTCTTAATTTTTGGGACATTATAAAAATCTTTGTGATTTCCATAAGGTGTAGTAAACACTAAAAGATCAATAAAAATTTCATCCAACAGCTCATGGTTATCATGAAAAAAGTCTGCTCTAACATATTGAGAGCAATTGCTTGAACTACCAAAGGAGCTTGCGACTATTTTAAAGCGCTTCTTTCAGACTCAAGTGAGGGATATTTATTGAATACTATTTGGCTTTTAGCATAATTTTAAAACATTTTATTTAAATGACAAGGCAAGACTACAATATAAAAATATGATAATTATTATATTACAAGTAATATAAATAAATAAATAAATATTGTGGACAATTCACACAACACTACCCAGCCCCAAACTAAGCAGAGCTTGTAATATGGGAACCGGATAGCTAATATAATACTTGAATACATTTTTTTTTATACATAATTAGAATACAATATAACACCCAGACAGAGAACAAACATTTGTGTTAACCACACAAATATTTATTCTCGGTTGGGATCGAACCCACGACCTACGGCGCAGAAGGCAGAGCAGACCAACTGAGCTAGAGGCCAGTCATATATTGCTAGTCTCCTTTGTGTTGTCTACAAGATGAAATTCCAGTTGATTGACGATTAGTGAAAAATAAGATGAACTAAAAATAAAGCAGTACGACTTGCATGACATTTATGCTTATTGCCAAATAAATGTATCGTATCTTCATGGCTAACTGTTGAACCGATTTCGATGAAATTCACAAAGAGATGCTACTCCTAAATTCATTGTCTAACTTTTTTGAGAAAGATGCACCAAAGCTACAGCTGGCCTACCATGAGCTTTATATGGTTATGGCTGTCAAAATTGTGTCAACAGTGTCAACACATTCAAACCCAAGAAGAAAATGAATGTGTGGGTCAGTCTATCTATACACAATTTGACAGCCATAGCCATAACCATATGGAGCCCGTGGTAGCCCTGCGTTCGCACAATGTGAGCGAGGAATGACAACTGGCGACGCAACCCCAAAAACATACGCGAATTTGATCTGAAAATATAACCTTCCAGATAAAAAAAACAAATCTTTATTTCTACTGAATGAGTTTTTTCGATCGCCCTCTAAGGCCAAAACCTAAAAAGCTATATAAGTCCTCAGAGAGCGATTGAAGACTCACCCTATATAATTATATGGAAAAGAGACCACAGTTTAGTTTTATGACTATAGCCAGAATCCACACGATGTTTTCCCCCGTTACAAGCAAGTGGTTACTGCCACAATAAATGGAAAAAATCTCGACCCCTACTTACACTCTCACAATAGCGCGAAAGTTTTTCCCGCATTATTTTCTGTAGTATATTATTCGCCAAGTGTGAATGGACTTGGGTAGGAGCTGTTCTTAATCTCTTCCTTATTCGCGAGTTTCACAAAATAATGAATAGAAGACTTATACGCTTTGATTAGTTTGGAACTAGATAGGTAGCGTTGTGAGAAATGTCTACCTAAATTATTTATTTATTTCGGGGAAATATCAGGTGAAATATGTTTGGGTGACAAACCCACTAGGATAATGCTCAAATTGCAGAGCGATAAAGGTGTTTTAGACAAGAATTATTTTTTATATAAGTTATAATACTTTTAAACAGGCAAAAAATAAATCGTTGCTTGTTTATCGCTAACAGCCTTACTTATAAAAATATGTCGAAAAATAAACAGAACTTAAACTATTGCCATCTCTTACAACTGGGTAATGACAAAAAGTGACAGGGCTAACTTTAAGCAATGATTAAATTTAAATTGCGTTTATAAGTATGGATGCAAGTCTATGCAGACTTGTGCTTCTTCTTCTTCTTATCGTGTCACTGATTCTTTCGAACCAAGTGTGGTGAAAGACTTGTGCTGTAGGTATTCCTTCCAGATGACGTTATACAAGGAAATCAGCCATAACTTTAATTAAATGAATTTCTCAAGTTTTTTTAATACACTTGTTTTGTAAAACCGTGATTTTCTATGCTTTGGGTAAATAATATTGTTTGTAAGAAGAAAATACATTGTGTTCTAATATTGTGATTTATGCGTTCAACTCCTAAAGGCCTGCGCACACCTAGTTCGCTGGCGGTAGCGATCAGTGAAACGCTGTCAAATATCGCTGTCAGATTTGAGATTTGACAGCGATATTTGACAGCGTTTCACTGATCGCTACCGCCAGCGAACTAGGTGTGCGCAGGCCTTAAGTGATTGATACTATCAACGTGTTTAATTACAATCCAATTAAGCAACACATCAGTAAACTATACCTAATATTGACTGCTTTATCGACTTTAGGTATACAGCTAACCTAGGCAGCATGATTATGTTCAATGTCACAGTCAACTGTTTTTATTATCCATTTGCACACAGTTTTTTAACTTCTGCAGATGTCATCGTTTTAATAAATAAGCATTATCTTATCTATTCAATTGATTGCCTGGTCGTTTGACGTTGAACTCCGTAAAACAAAATCTCACTCACGAACTTTGATCTTTTGAAAGGTATAACAAAGTACTTATTTGTCTAAAATCGCAAGCAGTCGGATTGCACTCAAGAGGCTCACGATATTCGATGAATAAATTCAGTGATTTTATTATCTTTCAAAGGGTTCTTATGTGTGTTAGGTTGTCTGGTAGAGATCACTCGTTTAGCGATAAGACCGCCCATTGTATGAGGCAAATAGTTTTAAGTATTTTTATGTACCTGTACTTTTATAATTTGTTGTGTGCAATAAAGTATTTTCTATCTATCTATGTGCAACCGAGAAGCACATCGACGATGGTCTTGGTCTTAATTAAACCATGCCTTTCAACCAACGGTCATAAATAAAATAATATTATAAAAATTCTTTTGTTTTTTCACCTAATGAACATTACGAGGAAAATTCCAGTGATTTTCATGGCTTTAGTTCTACCTACACTGTTTTACGGACAAGAATAATAATGATGTGGTTTGCGGATTATAAATATTTTTAGCAGGAAAACAATTTAAAATAATATTTAAAGTAATATTCGTAATATTTATTTAGCTTTATAAATATTCCTACTATCTTTAAAAAGTTGAATGTTTTTAATATAATTTTTGTATGCGTTTGGGTGGTTGGTTAAGATTCACAAATTAATCAAAAATAATAATAATAATAATAAACTAATAATCAAGCAGGACAACGTCTGTCGGGTCCACTAGTAGGTATAAAAATACTATTATGAGCTGAACTATCACTGTCTTCTTCTTCTTCTTCACTTTTTTGTCTGGCTGCAACACACACACTATTTTAAAGTCCGTCAACACACACTACATACACACATAATTGTTTGTGCTAAGTAATTTACGGTTGTTTTAATGAATGAAAAAAGCTTGTTATTTAACAGCCATGGAGAGGTTTGAATACTAGTAAAATAAGTTTCAAAAGATTTCCAAACGATTCGAAGTAAACAGCCTTTCATTTGTCAAAAGATAAATGTAAACAGTGCCCTCAACCTAGTAATAAAATATGGTCATTAATCTAGACAAAGTTGGCAACAGTGGGACACAATTATTATGCTTTTTAAAGGCCAGTGAAAAATATCACCAATTTATTTCGCTATTCAAACGAAAAAAGTAATTTTGTTAATTGCAAGAACTCGAAGCGCAGACACATTTTTGAATCGAATAAATTGCGCGAAAATTGAAAATTCTAAGCCGTGACTTATTTAAATAAATGGCTGCTTTGGAGCTAATGTAATCAATTTATTGTTAAAGAAATCCATTCGTTTTAATTTTTAATTAATTAGTCTGCTGTATAAATTAATCGAAGTGCTCTAACAAAAATTTTAGATGAAAAGGGTTTCCGCCAAATCCCATAGAAAAAAACCCCAGTCCCGGCGCAAAAGAATTGTATCTCAGATTTTAGATAATTATTAGTAGAAACAATATCAGGTGTCGCTATTTCCTGATTTCGTGGCTAACATGTTTTTTTTACCCAGAGAAGTTTCATAGACGCTACATGCAAAAATGACACTCTTTAGGAAAAACTTCGTGTAACTGTGCTAGTTGACATTGAATTGGCAAAAAATTAATAAAACACATAATATAAACACATTATCACTTATGTAATATAATGTACCTATACCTAATATTTCATTTTTTGAAAAACTTTATTTTACTGATTAATTCACTCATTTACGACACACACGTGTGGATAATTGCAAAAAATGAATATAATAGGTAGATATGTATTGTCCGTATTATAAAAAAAAAATTAAAAAAAAATGCGTACGCACTGATATGTATAGCCTGCATCATACTTATATACATTTTGTAGTTATATTTATTTTATAAGGAAAATAATCGCCTTTAAAAGCTGCCTTTAGTAATCGGGGTGACTATGTTTCTCCCTTTAACAAATTGAGTGGGAGCGAGAGCGCGCTCACTCACGTCACAAGCCCTTATTGAATTCTGAGAAACGATAATGAAAACCTATTGTAATATTAATAATATAACAGAGAAAAGTTAAACCCCGATTACTTAAGGCAGTATTCTTTTTCTTATAAAATAAAGATAACTACAAAATGTATATAAGTATGATGCAGGCTATACATATCAGTGTGTACGCATATGTACCTATTATATTCATTTTTTGCAATTATCCACTTGTTTATGTTGTTAACGAGTGAATTAGTACAGTAAAATGAAGTTTTTCAAAAAACTGGCATAATAGGTATAGGTACATTATATTACATATGTGATAATGTGTTTATATTATGTGTTTTATTCATTTTTTGCCAATTCAATGTCAATTAGCAAAGTAACATGAAGTTTTTCCTAAAAAGTGTCATTTTTGCATGTAGCGCCTATGAAACTTCTCTGGGTAAAAAACACATGTTAGCCACGAAATCAGGAAATAGCGACAACTAATATTGTTTCTACTAATGATTATCTAAAATCTGAGATACAATTCTTTTGCGCCGGGACTGGGGCAATTTTGGCGGAAACCCTTTATGTTATAAACTGAATTTGCCAACTAAATGGAGCAATTTAAAACCTTTTACTAAAATTACAGTGTGATGAATTACAAGACAGAAATCTTGATGAAAATGGGCATTGTTTTGATTTAAAACCACTATAGTTAAAACATGTTCCATAGTCCTCGTATAATAGTGTGTTTCACACACGACAAGGGTCCGTGCCATATGTCGTCACGCTTAACGAAGATTTAGTGACCTAACCACATCGCATGTGGACATGCCCTTATCTATAGCTTAGCCTGTGAAAGCGGGATTTAATTTGGCGATAGAGAGCACTGGGGGCCTATTGGTAGTGGCTCGTCTTCCAGTCCTAAGGTAGCGGGTTCATATCCGGTCTTGTGCCAAAGAGCTTTTCTGTGCAAAAATGTTTGTACCCTCAAACGGTGAACATCGACAACGTTAGGAAACTGGCATAATATCGTGGATTTAAAAATGCAAGTGCCTGAAAAGAGCCTCTTCAAAGTACACAAAATCTAAATCACGGGTATTTATCACGTATTACCTTATTTTATTCATTTTTCCGTGTACTAAATTCAGTACCGATGTGCATGACCACGAAAGTTTGATAAGTGCACATAACCATTTTGACTACACTACTACTTTAGAAGAAATAGTGACACGAGAAAGAGAAGAATATGGCAATAACCGTCAGACAGGCAGAAAGGCCAAAATACAACACACGTGTATGTGAAGTAACTAAGTTAACCTGTAGGTGTTTTA
This sequence comes from Thera britannica, assembly GCA_939531255.2. NCBI lineage: Eukaryota > Metazoa > Arthropoda > Insecta > Lepidoptera > Geometridae > Thera > Thera britannica. The sequence goes on from OW618049.2 coordinate 9,375,350, forward strand.
CGATTGTCAGAAAGGAAAATAAATATAATTTCACGTAGGCATGCTACGAGATCGTAGCAAAGTGCTACGTCGTAGTCGACTGGTATATTGCTACGAATTGAATTACAGGTTCGAACAAGAGCGCTAATAATTTAGAAGGCTTGAGTAAGTAAACAGAATTAGGTGGCTTTACTGACTAAAATAATTGAACTTATTTATTATGTTGTATGACCTGCAGGTAGTGACTTCCGATGGGCACGGGCTCAAATCCAGCCGTGTACTTATGCTCAGGAAATTTATGTAAACAATGCTAATGCTCTCAAACGGTGAACGAAGACATCGAGAGGCAATCCATGGCCTAATCAGCTCTGCACGTATTGACTATGTCTTTCCTGTGGATAAGGCGGACTAAGCTGTCTGGAAGATATAGGCGCTGGGAAAGGTGATATATTCCATCTAAATCTTATCCCAGGATATAGCGTCACTATTGTGTCATTTACGATACGATTAAAAATACTTTCTATATATTTTATAACTCAAGAACGGCTGAACCGATTTGGCTGAAAGTTGGTGGGCAGGTAGCTTAGAACCAGGAGCAGCATATAATACTTTTTAACAGGAACGGGGTAAACGAAGTTGCAGGTGGCCACTAGTTAATTATAATTACAAAAATAAGGTGTATCAGTAGTATATCAGGTTTCTGGTTCCCATAGTACAAGCTCTGCTTAGCTTGGTACCAGATAGTGTTGTGTTGTTGTGAGAGATAGTGTTGTGTTGTGTATTATTATATAACACAGTTTTTTTTAAAATAGCGTCTAGCAGGGTATCAATCTCAGTAAATATTGTCAGCAGAAACCTGGTTTAAAGGTTCAAATAACTAGCAGTTTATAGAAACCGGTTCAACTGCCTCGTTAAGTTTATAGTCAAGATAAAGGTGAAATGTGCGATGTTTATCTATTGATTCACTTTATCGCGTCGCCCGAATAGAGGATAGAAATCTGTGATGAAATTTATTGAGCTGTTGACGTGTGGGTTAGATTAACAAAAAGCTCATGCATTCACTCACATATAAGTTTTGAAACTATCATGGCTTTAACCACTCAACCCGTGATTATGGTGCATGCAACTGTGCCGAAATATCGGTTAATACTCACAAAATTAAATCATATATCCCGTTGTTTGTAAAAATAGTGCACTTACTTATTATAAAGACTGGCGTCACGTTGGTAGTAACTCTGCCTTCTGCGCCGTAGGCGTGTGTTCGATCCCCACCAAGAACAAATATTTGTGCATTGAACACAGATGCAGTTTTCTGTCTGGGTGTTGTATTGTACTATAGGTATGAATAAACAAAAAAAAAACATGTATTATATCAGTTATCTGATTCCCATCATACAAGCTCTGCTTAGTTTCTGCTAGATAGTGCTGTGTGAGTTATCCACAATATTTATTTATTTATTATATGCAAAAGGGTAAAAGTAGTAAGAAAATAAAGCAATTTGTAGTTAGATCTGTATGGGTAAACCATGCATTTTGTGATTGATTAAGTTCTACTCGAACTTGTCGACTGTCGCTGCCGTAACTAGTACCTATTAGGTACTATTATTTTAGCTGTCTACCACGCGCTTTCAAGTTATATTCTACATTCTATCCTTTTAATTCACATTGGAGCTAAGTCTGTTGCCATCTCTTTCTATTGACATGAAAGTTACAGGATAAATTTCGAAAATGTATGGGGTTATCGTTTGATATAGAAATGGAACGTGGTCTGAAAAAATATCTCTAGACAATGCTTATTTCGTTTTCATATTACTCTCGTAAATCAACAGCGTTTACAAACGCGTAGCGTAGCCAATTCAAGTGTCACTTTTTATGAGGGCTACAGCATAATTTTACCATTACCCCTTGTCGAAATTTTATCTTTCTTTTGTAGAAATAAATGCTTAGTGGCGATAGAGATAGGCTCTCATTTCAAATTGCTCTATTAAACTGGCAAAATATAACCTGTAGTTTTTTTATTTCTTACTTATAAGACCGTTTTCTGACCATAAATCTTATCGCTCAGTCGGTTGTAAAAACCCAATAATCATAAACCTAAACCCCATTAGTCTTTTCGACGCTGTTTTCAAGTATACTAGAGAATTAGCCGTAGTTTTATGGTGGTTATTTTTAATGGGGTTTTAGTGGTCCAAGTAGACTGCCTATTGGATTTTCAGCGGTTACCTCGACACATAAAAAATCTATTATCTCACAGAGTACGTCCGATGGTGTGCTATAGAGTAGATTGAGCATATAGCCACTGAGAGTTCTAAGAAGATAGAAAGATAGAGATAAGATAGAGTTCTTGTACCTACTTATTAATTATCTGCCACTGTTGGCTGAATAACTTTGTTAAGATTAAGTATTAGAGAGGCACATCGACTAGGATAACAACTTTAAAAAAACCGATTGATGAATGGAATTAACCACTGGATTCTCCACAAGTAGCAGGATCTGATAAACAAAGTCGTCGAATTTATAAGGTTTTGCATCCTAAGATTTATTAACGATAATAATAAAGCCTCCGGAACAACTGGACAGATTTTCAACTGGACAGCTTAGCAGCTGGACGGCAAGAAAAGACTCCATGTTTTTTTTATTTGATCGGAATAGCTAATACAATATAACACCGAGACAGAGAACATACATTTGTACCCAGATATTTTTTCTCGGTGCTACCAATTGAGCCGTGACGCTTATCTACTAAAGAGTTAAACCTTTTTTAAGAAAAATTGTCTAGTTAACATATGATAACGATAGGGCAATTACAAATAGAAACAGGCTAAAAAGCATAGCCGCAATGGGCATACAGTTTGCGACCAACCTCCACTACTTAGCATAAAGCGTTCACACAAGGCGTTTGCAACAGAATTGCAAACGAATGCTAACCTATAGTCAGTCGGGAACTGTTTGTTTGGTGCGGCCACGCCAAGGAAGATAAACATACCCTGTGGGCTATCTGTGATATTGTGTAGGAGAACTGGTTAAGCCCAAACTTCCTCGAAACTGTAACGAAAATTATAGAATGTACAACCGTTCTTCTTTTTCTTAAGCCTCCGCTATACGCTGGTCTAAAAACAAAACACGACCGGAAAGTTGGAAAAATTTAAAATAAAGATGGCGTTGCCTGACCTGAGCTGTGAATTCATGTATTTGATACCAACTATTACTTATTCTGTGCTTGGGTCTGACATTTGTCACGACATTACAATGTGTTGACTAGAATACGCTTCGTTAGACAAAAACACAGACAGATATTCAGTAAATAAATATAACCCAATTGTTATGTTAGCTGATTCCCGTCGCAGAGTTTCCATTGCATATTTTTCATCCAGGATTGGTGATAACAATGGCAAGCTGTGCGGTATTTTTTAAACTACCACGAACGCTACATTTTAAATCTAACTTATATAGTAGTGTAGTAGTAGTAGTCCAATTTATATAGTATAACAAGCAAATAGCCCCAGATTTAATAAAAGAAACCTTCCACCAAGAGAGATTTTCCTCATATTATGCAAAACCAGAGTGAGTTGCAAGTTCATAAATGTCGGTAGTCGGTGAATGAACACTTGTATTTTTTAAAGGTAAAAAACGGAACCCTTATAAATTCGTCATGTCTGTCTGTCTGTCCATCCGTATGTCACAGTCACTTTTTTTCAAAAAAATGAAATGAAATGAAAAGAAATAATTTATTTGCTTGAAGTATGGTACTTACAAAACTGTAAAAGCTATATGTACTGATGAAACTTGGTAAATAGATGTATTCTGTAAACCGCATTATGATTTTTATACTTAGAACTGACACTCAAAAAATATTTTTTCATAAAACTTATGAGTTTTCTTAACATTAAGTAAAAGATTATTAAACCAGTTAAGTATTTACGACAGAGATGCGTTAACGTCATCGTAATTAGCCTTCTATCTATCGACTTTAAAAATTAATGAAGTATCGTCAGCAAATAGTACTGTTTCACATAGTTTTTTAACCAAAAAAGGAAGGTCATTTACGTACACTAGAAACAAGAAAGGACCTAATATCGAACCTTGTGGCACCCCTATGTCAATAACTGACCCAAAAGATCTCTCACCGCCCACATCAACTTTAAGGATTCTATCAGTCAAGTACGATTGTAATAAGTCAATGGAGCGATTTAGAATACCGTAATGTTTAAGTTTAGATATTAAGAGGGTGACGGACGCAGCTCGCAACTTCAATTCGAGGCGCGGGCAAAAATTGCTCCGAATATAGCTATCTCTATTCATTTGATGCGGGCGCCACGGAATATATAATAGTAGTATACACACACAGGCGCTCGTGTGACGCGCTACTTCTATACGTGAATCCAATCATAGTGCCGCGCTTGTGCGTGTGCGTCAGCCACTGATAACGATTTTTATGCATTGCCTAATTTCGTCAACGTTACTAACACCCGTTTTCACTAAACCTAGGCGACGCCTAAATCGGATGCCTAAATATTAACGGGCCGACGTACACAGCTCGCAACTTCAATTCGAGGCGTGAGCAAAAACTGCTCCGAATATAGCTATCTCTATTCATTTGATGCGGGCGCCACGGAATATATAATAGTAGTATACACACACAGGCGCTCGTGTGACGCGCTACTTCTATACGTGAATCCAACCATAGTGCCGCGCTTGTGCGTGTGCGTCAGCCACTGCTAACGATTTTTATGCATTGCCTAATTTCGTCAACGTTACTAAGCGTCAGATAGGCTAGTGGCTAGGGCGTGCGGATTCACACTGAGAGGACGAGGTGGGCGGGAGTTCAAATCTGGTCAAAGAGAGTTGACTTTTTGCACCCTACAATTTTATGTTTTTATTTTTTGTGGCTGCATTACCTGACTAACCCTCTAAGCTTATTGCTTGCTTGTTTCGCTTTTCTAGTATTCAATAAGCAAGGATTGGTCATGCTCTGAATGCAAGAATAAAGTGAAAAAAAAACAACATTCCTGAACCGATAAAGAACCTTCAGAGTAGCTATTTACGCACTTAGAAAAGACACCAGGAAATTCTCTAACATGATACGAGTGAGTTTATTCATCAGGTAGGGTTTGTGCGGGTTCTGGACCAAATTGAAGAAGAGTAAAGAGACCCATTGACTCCGAGTTGAGTTGAGAGAGCCATTGACCCCGGCGCGGAGCGATGGAGTTGTGGTTGATGACGTTCCAGTAGAGGATGATGGGTAGGAGTCCGCTCAACATCAGGTGTGGTGTGGTTTGCTTGACCTCATTGGCCTAGTGGTTGGAGGGTGCGGGTTCAAAATCAGTGATAACGTTACAGTAATAGATGATGGGTGGGTATCCGCTCTACGTCAGGTGGGGTGTGGTTCACCAGACCTCATCGGCCTAGCGGTTGGGGGGCGTGGGTTCAAAACCAGTCATGACGTTACAGTTGAAGATCATGGGTGGAGGTCCGCTCAACATCAGGTGGGGTGTGGTTCGCCAGACCTCATCGATCACAGCAATAAAAAACACGCAAAGCGGCTCACTTACCAAAGTACAGAAAGTCTAATAATGTGACTGCATTTAAAAATATACTTTATTCGTTGAGCAATTAGGTTGCTTTTATTCTGCTTATTTACATTCGCAAAACCAACGATTGCGAACATCGACCTACAATTACATGAACCTCGGCTTTCGCACAAAACTCGCGAAAAAAGTGTACCAAGCTAACCTACTATAGGTGGATACTTATATAATGATTATAAACAAACTGAAAAAAAAATTATTTATGTCTTATCACAATTACTATATAGAACTCAATTTTGATTGCATGAAGCAACTTCTAGTGAACGTTACAGAAATTTTTCCAAGTCTTTTTATCAATATTTCCACCAGACGTTGAGCAGTACTCTGTTTATTGAGCTCCAGTTATATAAAGAAAAACTATTTTGTTAAAGTATTTCTCTGTCTTTTTATCAATATTTCCACCGGACGTTGAGTGGTAGCAGTTTTTTGAGCTCAAAATAAATAAAGTTTTTTTTTTAATTTCTTAGTCGTTTTATCAATATTTCCACCTGACGTTGAGCTGTAGTTTATTTCTTGAGCTCCAGAAAAATAAAACAGAAATATGTTGTTCAAATTTTTACAAGTCTTTTTATCAATATTTCTACCTGACGTTGAGTGGTATCAGTTTTTTTAAGCCCCAGATAAATAAAGAATAAAAATATTTTGTAGCCATTTTTCTTAGTCCTTTTTTCAATAATATAACCTGACGTTGAGCGGTAGTCGGTTGTTTGAGATTCAGATAAATAAAGAAAAAAAATATTTTGCTGAAATTTTTCCAAGTCTTTTTATCAATATTTCCACCTGACGTTGAGTGGTAGCAGTTTTTTTAAGCCCCAGATAAATAAAGACTAAAAATATTTTGTGCCAATTTTTCTTAGTCCTTTCATCAATCTTTCCACCTGACGTTGAGCGGTAGTCGGTTTTTTGAGATCCAGATAAATAAAGAAAAAAAATATTTTGCTGAAATTTTTCCAAGTCTTTTTATCAATATTTCCACCAGACGTTGAGCGGTACTCTGTTTATTGAGCTCCAGTTATATAAAAAAAAAACTATTTTGTTCAAGTATTTCTCAGTCCTTTTATCAATATTTCCACCGGACGTTGAGTGGTAGCAGTTTTTAGGGTTCCGTAGCCAAATGGCAAAAACGGAACCCTTATAGATTCGTCATGTCTGTCTGTCTGTCTGTCTGTCTGTCTGTCTGTCCGGCCGTGTCACAGCCATATTTCTTCGAAACCATAAAAGCTAGACTGATGAAACTTGGTGAGTAGATGTATTCTGTGAACCGCATTAAGGTTTTTACACAAAAATAGAAAAAAATCTATAAATTTTGGGGGTCCCCATACTTGAAACTGAAACTCAAAAAATTTTTTTTCATCAAACCCATATGTGTGGGGTATCTATGGATAGGTCTTTAAAAATTATGTTGAGGTTTCTAATATCGTTTTTTTCTAAAACTATAAATTTGGGGGTCCCCATACTTGAAACTGAAACTCAAAATTTTTTTTTTCATCAAACCCATACGTGTGGGGTATTTATGGATAGGTCTTCAAAAATGATGTTGAGGTTTCTAATATCGTTTTTTTCTAAACTGAATAGTTTGCGCGAGAGACACTTCCAAATGTATGTTGTTCTACAGCGTCATGCGTCGAGTACATTCTTTACGCGCTCCGGTGTGAGTCAAGGCAGCACTCTGGGGCCAACTCTATTTCTGTTAATGATAAACGACTTGCCATCTGTCATTGTCTCCTCTAAGAGTCTAATGTTCGCTGATGACCTCAAACTTTTTACAACAGTTGACGTAGCAAGTGACTGTTTGAGACATCAGCAAGATATTGATCGAGTTGTGGAGTGGAGCGCAGCTAATCGTCTCTACTTTAACATCTCGAAGTGTAAGACAATCACTTTCTCCCGTCGACGCCATCAGATTACACACTCCTATTGCATGGCCGGCTCACCACTAGAGCGCGTTGATACTATCAGAGACCTGGGCTTGACTATGGATCCCAGACTTGACTTCAACGCCCATATCTCGAACATTTGTAAGCAAGCTTCCAAAACACTGGGCTTTGTAATGAGAGTCACGTGGGATTTTCCGGACACGCGTGTCGCACTTATGCTCTACAAAGCGTATATTCGCAGTCGTTTAGAGTTTGGTGCTGTTGTCTGGGATCCCCACGAAGACAAATACATTGTGCTGCTAGAAAGAGTGCAGCGAAAGTTCGCCCGGTATGTTTATAGGAGGTTGTATGGGTATTATCCATACCTTTTTCCATCCTTGTTTGTTTCTGGTATGGTTGGGTTAAATACACTTCGGTTGAGACGAGGATTGCTTTTAATGCAACATTTCTATATGATGTTGTGCGGAAAGGTGAACGATCCGGTAACACTACAGCAGATGGGGTTAGCAGTGCCACGGCGGCACATGCTTGGCATGGAAGGCGCGGAAGGGCTGCGACGCCGCCGTGCACTGTCGCTCCGCTGCCCGGGGTGCGGACGGTTGCCGGAGCCAGCGCACCGACCTCGAGAGCGCTTGCTGCGCTTAATGATTTTATCCTTGAGACTGATGCCGACTTATTTTTTGACAGTGCTTCTAAATTGTGCAATCTAATGACATTCTTTTTAAATTTAAAATAATTGAACTAGTTTTTGACATGTCTTCATATCTTTATAAGTTTTATATTTTGACATTAATTATTATCTTTATTGGTTATTGCTTGTATTTTGTGTCTAATTAGTAATTTATTTAATTGTATTTGTAATTTTGACATAATTTGACTGTAATTTTTAGTATTCACATCAATAATTTTTATATTCTTAATTTTAATTTAAGCTAAGTATATTGTATAAGTTTGTAAGTATATGTCTGATGAGATGTTATTAGCATTTGGGCGCTTTGGCACGAGCTGTAAGCCCAAATAGCATTTTATTTAAATAAATAAATAAATAAATAAAGTAGAAAAAAGTTGGTCCCCCCCCCTCTTACTTCTAAAATAAGAGAATGATAAATCCAAAAAAAATATATGTTGTACATTACTATGTAAACTTCCAACGATATTTAGTTTGAACGAGATCAAGTCAGTAGTTTTTTTTTATACGTCATAAATCGTAAACCGCAATTTACCTTTCGACGAACTACAAAAACCTTTATATTATGTTAATTGATGCTACGGAACCCTTCATGGGCGAGTCCGACTCGCACTTGGCTGCTTTGTTTGAACTACAAATAAATAAAGAAAAAAAAAAATTTGTTGTAATTTTTCTTAGACCTTTTATCAATACTTCATATACAGGGTGGAATTTTGTAATGCCACCTGGAGGGAAAGTACTCTTAATACTCCAGATAGAAAATTTTACTCACAGGAAACATTCCTTTATTTTTGAATAGAAAGCAAACTGCATTCAAAGTTTTTCGAAAATTCTCTCACACCCGGGAATTGAACCGGCTAAAATCAGAAAAATTATACCTTGTACTTTTATTGCATCGATCGTTAGTCAATTATAAGGATGAAATCTCTCTAACAAACATGATAAATTAAATGAAAGAAAAACCAGGAAATCTTAAATTAATTTAATTATTTACAAAAAATGGATAACTAACTAGTTACTTGAAATTAGTTGCTTGAAATGGGCTCCATTCTCTTGGATACACAAATTTATTCTTTTAACGAATTCATTTCTTTAAAAGAATAAATTTATTCCTTTCAAAAAAAAAAAAAAATTTAAAAATTATTTTATTTTTAATTTTAGAAATTGCTTTCTATCCAAAAATAAAGGAATGTTTCCTTTGAGTAAAATTTTCTATCTGCAGTATTAAGAGTACTTTCCCTCCAGGTGGCATTACAAAATTCCACCCTGTATAGAAATTAATGGTTCATAATTTGTTTTAGTCGAAATGTTGGCTTTTTTCGAAATTTCGGCAGACTTTTTGACCTAGTGCTGCACCTTAATTTCGTTTACCCAACCTACAACCTACCTAGGTACTTAGTATTTCCCATCTTCACTTAGTACCCTTCCTAAACTAACAATTATCAAATATCTAAGCATTATGTTTTATGCCAGTGTAGGTATTTAACTAGTCCGAAGTCCGAGCGATTCACACACACAACCGAAGTGTCCCGTGTGCTTCAAGCGTTTCCTCCCCCTGCACCCCGCCACCCGCACCGTGCGTGCGCGATAGCAATAGTAGCCGTTCGAAAATGCCATGAATTTGATCGTGTTCCGTAATACCAAAAATGATGACTGAAAACTTTTTGTATTCTTTACATAGTATTGTTATTCTGTAACTAGACAATATAAACTAGGTTCCTTAACAAAAAACACGTAAGATATTGTTGTTTTTAGTACGAAACCAATAGGTAGAAAACTTGATAAGTTTAGCATAAAAATGTGCAAAATGCGATTGGTGTTTATTTCATTTTAGGTAAGTAATTTGAAATAAAAACTGTTGAGGAACCTAGATAAATACTATTTAAATACAATTATTACAATAATATAGTGTAAATCTGTCTAAATTAGAAATCATTTTGGTATTCCGTTTGTATGAAAATTTTCCATACGTCAGCCCCTTAACTAGTTTTTTCGTGTGCGCGAGCTGCAAGCAGCTCGCGTGTCGGTGTGCTACTCCCAGTTTTACATTACACTTGCACTTGTAAAACCCCAAAAAGTAGTAAAGAAAGTCCTAAGTAACCCTAAAAGTCGATCAGTGAATCAAGTTCCTCAGTGTAGTAAAACCCCAATCAAAGTCCTAAAGAACCCTAAAATTGTTTACATAATCAAGGTCCTAAGTGAAGTAAAATTCCAATTAAAGGCCTAAGGAACCCTAAAAGTTGTTTATTTTATCAAGTTCCTCAATGTAGTAAAACCCCAATCAAAGTCCTAAGGAACCCTAAAAATGTTAACATTATCAAGCTCCTAAGTGTAGTTGAAACTCCAATCAAAGTCCTAAGGAACCCTAAAAGTCGAACACTTAATCAAATTGCTCAATGTAGTAAAACCCCAATCAAAACCTTATACGGAACCCTAAATTGTACGTCAAGCCAAAACCCTTAACGGGTCGAAACCGCTGGAAGGAACCCAAACGTTGACTACCGGGTCGCGTGCATCGCGAGCTGCAAGCAGCTCGCGTCCTCAATGCGTTCCCACAGGGGCGGAACCCTAAACCAAGTGAAGATCCAATCAAACACCTTAAAAAACCTAAAATTCAATCTCCAATCATAGTCCTCAGTCGAATGAACCGTTTGAACGACCTTAATCGGACGATTTTTGCAAAACCGGAAGTGGCACAGCCGCCATTTTGAATTTTGACCTCAGTCTAGTGAACATTTTTTCACACCCCTAAGACACCCTAAATTTCAGTAGGAGGGGGTTCTAAATTTCAGTAGGGTGGGCGTGGTCGCGTGGCGGCTCGCTTCGCTCGCCGCAACGTTCCCCCCGGGTTCAGGAGGAGGGGGTTCTGGGGGCTTGAGGGGGGGGTCACAGCACGGCTCGCTTCGCTCGCCGCGACGCTCCCCCCGGGTTCAGGAGGAGGGGGTTCTGGGGGGCTTAGGGGGGGGGGGGGTCACAGCACGGCTCGCTTTGCTCGCCGCACTGTTCCCCATTCGCTCGCCGCAATGCTCCACTCGAAAAAAAGGGTCAAAAATAATAAAGGGGTCTAGAGGGGGGAGGGGGGCAAAATTTATTTTGCTTTCAAAATAATCTCACCTTCCCTACATGACCCAAAAAAAAAGGCTTGCAAGTCACTCCGCTTGGAAGATACGAAAGGGGGGGGTGAAAAAAGGGGCAAGAGGGGGGTGTTTTTTTTGTTTTTTCAATTCAGGAAGAAACCCTCTATACGAAACCCTAATCGAAAACCCCCTATCTCGACGGCATCCGGTAGCACTCACAAAAGGGGGGGTCCTGGGGGGCAAGGGGGGCAATTTTTTTTGTACAATAATATTCTTATCTTTTTTCTTCTCTTTCGTCTTCTCCCTTTTAATCTTTTTTTTTCTGAAAAGTAATATTTCATCAAAATCGGCTAAGCCGTTTTGTTTTATTGTTTGTTACTGCATACCTTCGTCATTTAATTTTATGATCCAATTTAGTAAATTTTTCTTTTATCTAAAAGGTTATACTTCCAGATCTGTATGTAAATCTAGTAAGTATAACTTAGTGCATAGAATTCATGCCTATGGAAATAAATAATAATAATAATAATAATAATGCTGGACAATTCACACAACATTATCTAGCCCCAAGCTAAGCAAAGCTTGTGTTATGGGTGCTAGATAACTGATATACATAATACAATACATTACATGCATAGATAATTTTCATTTCAATTCATAAATGAATTGAAATGGAAATTATTTATGGGTGGCTTTAAGCTTTGCACTCATTTAGGCCTTCGGTTCTCATTGCGGTGGAGATCAGTGAAGCATTGTGAAATAACACTGTCTATTCGACTTATATTATTGTATTTTATCGGCATTTAAAAATATTAGGTATACCAAAGAGTTTCGACAACCCCAACTGACTCTTCAAAGTTCTGTCAAACGCAAAATCTTGGGAAACTCCTTGCTGCGTGTATAGAAATAGGCACATGTATTTTGGTATTTGGGTATTTGAGCGCACCGTGCATGAAGCCTTTGACAGAAAGTTCCAGAATTCGGGACATTACAGGCACCTCCAGATTTAAAAGACGGCAATCAAAAATACTCAAAACCCATGATATTATTGTTATGACTGGGCTCTCAGCTCATTTATTAGTAGCTCTGCCTTCTGCGCCATAGGTCGTGGGTTCGATCCCCACCGAGAACAAATATTTGTGTGGTGATCATAGATATTTGTTCTCCATCTGGATGTTATATTGTTTTCCAAGTACCTATGTATTTACAAACAAAATGTATTTAAGTATTACATCAGCTATCTGGTTCCCATAATACTAACTCTGCTTAGTTTAGGGCTAGATAGTGTAGTGTAGATTGTCCATAATATATATATATATATATACTTCCTTTTCATTGTAATGGGCTCCCAAACTCTTTGCAAAATCGACACTATTTTTATAAAGGCCTAAAATCGGCTACTAGTATTTGAGTCTTCTTCTTGTCATGTCAATAGAAAATTAAAGCTGGTGTGGTGGATTATGAATGTGCCTCAAAAGTTTTGCTACTTCACGTTGGTTTCATTTATTGTTTTCCTTCACCGTTATAGTGTACTGACATAGTGCACATAGGTTTTTTGGCAGATAAACTAATTTGTGCATGACGGGGTTTGAACACACGCCTTTAGAATCAAAAAGCGGGTCGCTACGACAATATAACCGGTGCTAAGCAACCAGAGCGCCCCTCCACCTAATGGACCGATGACATTCTAAAGATCGTGGGAAATCGGCAAATTGTTTTTTCATGGAAATGTATAAAGGAGGTCTATATCTAGCAGTGGACTTCTACTTACTGATGATGATGACGGAAAGCACTGGGTAGATAGGGAGATAGCTACTTATGCAACTACAAAAATGGAGGTATTTAACAAAAGCATTGCGCTTCGCTGGTCACGCACGATAGGAACGTGCCCTAGAATGTACTTGATAAGTTATATGCTACATAAAATATATACTTCTACAGGCTGATGATGATGTGAATACAGGTTATCGATCATAATGTACGATGAAGATGGTTTTATGTCATTTCGTTATACTGTGACAGTTTGTTTTATGTTACACTGTGGCAAATTTATAGTACCAGTAGTAGCTATGATTTAATCTAGGGTATATTTTACGTAGTCAGAGATGAAATGTCATGTCACGAAATTTGACATAGGTCCAACCTTCTTGGCCGCTCGGGCTGTACTGAGAAGTAAGTACAGAAACCTATCTATTTATATTTTTGAAAATTTTATTTTTTTATAAAAACTACGGCAACTAAGAAAAATGCAATAACATCAGGTTTTTACGTATTTATTAAGGTAAACGGGAACAAAACTTTCATTGCAATGGCTCTAACAGCAACGGAAAAAAACCATTTCAAATCCAAAAAAAATTGAGAGTTTTTGGCAAACTTTGCGTTCAATTTTATCGAACCCTGTGAGTTGAGGAGAATTTCTAGCCTAATCATAATTTTTTTACACCATTTAATTGTAATATTTTACAAAAAAAATAAATGGATTCGTCCATACAACGAAAAAAAATGCTACTTTACATTTTCGGTTTCACCTCATGTAGGCCCTTAAATTAAGATTTGTTGGGGTTCTAATACTAAATCTAGTTAAAAAGTATAATGTCTAGTAAAAGTAGTAAAGCAGAAGATTTTTAACCTTTCCTTCAATAATGTCACCCAAAACTTTGTGTTCAGAGTTTTTGTCCAGAGCCACACTTTTTCGGCAATTTAACCTCTATTTTTTGTATTCTTAAGGCCTGCGCACACCTAGGCCGCTGGCGTCGGCGAACAGTGAAATGCTGTCAAACTTGACAGCGATATTTGACAGCGTTTTATTGATCGCTATCGCCAGCAAACTAGGTGTGCGCAGGCCTTTAGTGGTCCACATCTTTAGCACCCCTTAACTTAAAACTTATAACACGACTTCACCGCACCGGTAATAAGCCGGAACCATAATACCCCTTGGCGCGAAACCAGATTTATCCACTCGTTGAAGTTTCGAGTAGTAACATTTTTTAGGGTTCAGGTAAACCTTTTCAAGACAGTCTTTTATTACCGCAATAAAGTACTGTGAATAGTTGTTTTGAGGTGGAGGGCGGAGGTCGAATAAATTGTGTGTCATCGCGCCGAAATCGGGTTTTGGAAAGTAAGCGCTTTCGCAACAGATCTACGCGACGAAAACTGTAAAACTGGACCCATAAAACCACTTTCAGCTCTTCTTTATTTAGTTACGGAAACGCAATAAATTGATCATAAAATTTCGATCAGTTTTATATCAAAAGTATAAATCAAAATACTTTCAATCAAGTAGTTCCGCTGAAGTTATATAAATTGATCATAGAAGTTTGGCTCAGTTCAATAAATTCAAAGTACAACCAATAAAGTATTTCCTACAAGAAATACACTGAACTAGTTCTTTATGTTCCTGGTTCATCCTACTCATAAACAAATTTATGTCGTAAACTCACAAATCATCTCAGCTAACTTGGGCAATAAAATGGTGCAATATGGCGCCCGCACCAAATGGCCGAATGATGATAACATATGACCAGTTGTCCTCGTAAATCTGACATGGACTATCCATGTTTCTTGGGCATTAACTTGATGTTCTAGCAACTCTAGCTTTGAAAGTTTCCCTAATGAAAACAAAAAGATTTATATCTCTGAGAACTCTGTAATAACATTTTGTAATATATGGTTTCAATTTCTGTACAATTTTTCTTATTCTGAATTTTAAACATATTTTATGTAAATGTGGTGGTATGGCATAAGCAGATGATACTTAGGTACAGACTTCTTATCCAAGAGTGTCAAAGCTTATTTTTGTTTCGGTTGAATAAACATAAAAATAGGTATCTTCTAGGTAAGCGTGCTATACCGTCGACCGCATCAGCAGGTGAGATTGCGGTCAAACGCAAGCCTATATTTTGTAAAAAAATATGATAAATGTAGTATTATTTCTAAAAACGGTAGAGGTTTCCTTAGTGCTCTAAATAAAAATTCGATTATGAATTTTTGATAAGATAAATAAATCGAAAAATGGAAGATGTAATTACTATGCTTCGATTTACGTCAGAATACCGGGAAAGCCAAACTATGCCAAAACTTGTGAGTTAATTATAAAGTGAATTTCAGCATCCACTCAAGCACGTTGTATGCATTCAATGCTATCGCGTTCAGAACTGTCGATCTTACTCAGAACAATACCGCAGAGTTTATGTTCAACTTCCAACGGGTAAGTTTGATTAATCTTGAAGCGTGTTGCTGCAATGATACTCTACACTGCTACTGCCACACTACCATGACACAGGCAATCAAAGTTGCAGCTTACAAACTCTGGCTCAGACATTTGTGAGACTTTCCCTAGACCTCTTAACCTGCATATAATTAATCTACGATGGCGATAGCGGTCAGTTTTGTCACAAAGGTTTGCATACATCCACACACTCAGTCGATATCTTTGGCAGCAATGCTAGATGTACGCAAGGTTTTATAGAAAGTCAAAGCCAAATATGTATTTATTTAATAGTAACATTAGCATCACTTTGAAACGTCTTAAATCTAGGTGAGTCTAGGTGCCAGTTCCAGGCGACTAAGGCTAGAAGAACAGGAAACAAACTACGGCTTGGTTGCTTACCTTTTTTTGTATTATACTTTCTCAAAACAAAATAATATTAAAAGTAGTAAAGTTAGAGTGTGGTTCCACTCCACTTAGGCTGAAACTAATCGTACACCAGATTGAGAGTCAGGAAAAGTTGAATGCAAAAAACGTTGAAGGAAAAAGGAAAAATACGTATCCTGGAGGTAAAGAATGAGGCAGTTAATTTCATGTTTTGCTGTGACAGTCAGTACTGGATCGCAAACATTTGGCTTCTCCTGGGATGTCTATCGAATGTAGGAAGCAACGATACGTTTAAAGAAGTTTTGTTCGGAATGCTCAGTCCAGCTGGGGCCTCTGAACAAATCGAGTTCAATACTACTCTACTACAAAGTGTATTTGGTAGTTTGTAAGTCAGTTGTAAAAAGACAAAAAAGCTACACTAACTAGTACTTGAGATAATGGAATATCTACAACCCCACGTCATGCTTTTCAATAAATAATATATCTGCCAACAATATAAAAATCCTCTAATTTCTCGTCGTAATTTCTAATTTATTTCAGTTTATTTTAGTTTTTGGTTCAACAATTTTTAATCAAATTTGTATAGATTTCGAGCAGTCTTCAGCCCTTTTCGATAACAAATACAACAAATAGAACCAAAAATTGAACATCTTTAAAAAGTGTTAAGAAAAAGAAAAAAAATATTTTATTTACTGCACTAAAAGTTAACTATATCGTCCGTCATCTCTGTAATCACTTCTTTCTTATCCATGTCATCTTTCACACTGTTCATCAATCTTTTCTTTAACCTACCTCTACCCAAATATCCATCTATACAATCATACTCATCACTCTCCTAGTCACGTGACTTTCACCCAATAGATATCAGTTTTTTAATTGAAACAACAAACAAAACTGAATTAGCGCAACTGACCGTTCGCCATGTTGATTGGTCAAAAACTATGGAAGCCGTTAAGCTGAATTTAATCAGGCGTTGTTTTTGTTGGTAACTCGTTAGCTAAAGTATATTTTGCCCGTGGCTAAAGCTTAACTGACTAGATATTTTACCAACAGTACAAAGCAAATATTAGCCACTTTAGTAGGTATGTTTTTATTTGAAATGAATTTTGAAAGGGCACCGTCGTGTTGTATCGAGGGTTCAAACTATTTTGAATTTTTAAATAACGCGTTCTTTATAGGCTTCTAGCTCGGTCGGCTGGCCTTTAGCTCAGTTGATAGTAGCTCTGCCTTCTGCGCTGTAGGTCGTGGGTTCGATCCCCACCGAGAACAAATATTTGTGTGGTGAACATAAATGTTTGTTCTCAGTCTGGGTGTTGTATTGTACTCTAAGTATGTATTTAAAAAAAAATGTATTCGAGTATTATATCAGCTACCTGGTTCCGATATTACAAGCTCTGCTTAGTTTGGAGTTGCGTAGTGTTGTGGTCTTGCAGGGAGTTCTTCTGCAGGTACGATGTAATCCGGTGAGTTTTTTGTGAGTGGGTTTTTCTTTAGCCTCAATTTTCCTCCTGAGGCCTCCTGGGGATTGGCGGTAGACAGAGAGTGTCTGTTGTCTTGATGTAGCTGTGAAGTATTTTTTTATTATGACAGCTACTTGTGTAATTACAAGAATACATACACCCTGTATAATGAACAAGAGTCAAATTTTGCCTTCAGTGAACTGTAAATGGGTACCCTTTTACGGCCAACGATTGAATTGTGAGATCCACTTCACTGGAATGGTTCTATTTGGGTCCCTGTTTCTATTGTGTTATTATGAGGGTTCTAAAATGACACTCATGAATAGGAAGATGGAAGGACGATCATTGATTGCATTGTGTGGTCGGTTACAGACTAATCCCTGGTTTTTATAGCAAAGTGCGAGACTTCTTTTCGTCACAAAAATAAAAAAATTGTGGAGTATGCACACACGCAACACTACCTAGCAGTAGACTAAGCAGATGGGTAACACCTGATATTAATACTTACATATTTGATGTTGTAAATACTTAGATCTCGCGAGCGCCCGCGGCTTCTCTCGTTCCGTTCCCGTTACACCCTGCTTCCGTTGTTTTCGAGGTAAAAGTATCTTATGTGCTATTCCAGACTATAATCTATCTGTGTCCCAAATTTCATTCGTTTAACTTTTCTGGTGTTATTGAGTAACAAACATCCATCCATCCAAACTTTCACATCTATATTTATAAAAGAAAGTCGTGTTAGTTACACTATTTATAACTCAAGAACGGCTGAACCGATTTGGCAGAAAATTAGTGGGAAGGTAGATTACAACCGGGAGAAGGACATAGGATACTTTTTATCCTGAAAAAGCAACGAGAACGGGGTGTTACGGGAACGGGCGAGCGAAGCCGCGGGCGGCCACTAGTTTTTAATATAAGTGGGATACAATATAACACACAGACAGCCACCAAACATATACTAAGGTAGATAGATTAATTTCTATGGTAGACTTTATTAATTGTCTCCAGTCCACAAGTTTCAAAGTGATTCTTGTGATACAACTAATTAAACATATTTTTGACCTTAACTTTGAGTCATGAGTTTACCGTCATCCAAAACCAGTAGAAAATATTCAAAGGAATCTCACTCTTATTGAATTAAACTTTCCCCTTTATTTGCCTAACGTAAATCTTAGTTAGGAAAGCCGTTATTTCACCTTACCACATATGGAGCTGGATCTAATGCCCGTCAATTGCTCGGGACGGCCCTAATGGTGATTAAATAAGGGTTCTATTCGCATACTAAGAGTTTGATTACATTATTTATTGAAAGGACAAAAGAGATTTGCTTGAAATGGATCGGTGCTTCAGTGGCTGTGTCAAAGGGTTCGTGAGCAGGATTTACATAAGTACTCATTTTTCATGGAAATTTAGGCACTCGTCACTCTTTTCGTACATTTACATTTTATTTTCATATCCAGAAAATAGCTTTACTTTCATTTTCGGTAGTAAAACCTATGGCACATGCCTATTTATCTGTTTTTTTATTTATGTTGCATAACTTTTCATTTTTAATTAGCTTAATTTTTTGGCTTATTTATATTTTATGTGCCTACAGGTGGGCAGTACCCTAAATTATTATAATCTAGTTCTTTAGGTCAATAAAATGTTTGTCTATCTTTCTTTCACTTGACATCAGTGGGTCATATTATTATGCTTGTTCCATTAGCTAGTTGTAAAACAAACTGTGAGAAAAAATATGAGGAATTTAGCTAACGAACAAAAATGCAGGTTGACGACCGACGGGTTGACAAATTCTCATGTATTTTTTTCATAGCCTCTTTGATAGATAAAAGGAACATTTTCCGTCGCGTTCTTCTAAAATAGGTATTTGCTTAAAGCATTTCTTCACGGGCCATCACCCTCATCGCACTGTGTATTCATGAGCGTTTCGCAGCGCTCTTGCTTTTAAAAAGATTACAATACTATTATCGTTTGCTTTACTTTCATCATTATCATTCACAACTTGGCCTCACCCACTGATGGCTCTAGGCCTCCCTTAGTTTGTGCTTTCTAACACGATCCTGTGTTTTTCTAATCCATTTCCACTCCGAACCTTTGAGGATGTTGTCCAAAGTCAAAGTCAAATATGACTTTATTGAATGGTATCTAAATGGTAACAAGGATCACTTTGAGACGTCTTAAAGCTAGGTGAGTTTAGGTGCCAGTCTAAGCAACTATGTCTAGAAGAACAGGCAACAAACTATTTTTATAGGGACCATTCATGTTGCTGCAGGGCGTCCTATACGTCTTTTTTAAATAATAGTGGCACTCTGGGTATGCAGACAGATCCCCCCCCCACCCCGACTTTTCGTGAAGTTTGTCAATCTTTACCGAAGAGGTGTCGGTTACATGACAGGTGAGTATTTTTTTTTTCCTACCTAAAATATGCTCAAACACGCCAAGTTTGAATTGTTTGCATGTTTACAAATGACTACAGTGAAGATACACCCAGAAAAATGTTGAAGGCATAAATATTTTTAGAAGTTGAAGTCACTCAGAACACGAAAATTTTAAATTAGAAGATTCCGCGAAATTCAGTGCTGATTTTTCCTTATTATGTCTTTTCCTGAAACCATCAGGGTCCAGGGATCATCTTTTTTAGAGACAACGAACCGAATAATTATGTATTCAAAGTTAAAGCATAGATAATTATTTTTTGAATGCTTAAGGTAGTTCTAAGTTCTAATTCTTCAAAAGAAAAGAAAACGGAAATTTTATTTTTTCACTTTGTTGACAATCTACCGAGACCTTCATCCTCATCAGAAGAATCAAGTTAATTGATGCCAAGTATATGTTCAAACAACTTCAAAGTTCGGATAAATATCATGAATTTTGTGAACCATGATGAGAAATTGGAAGATTTTTCTCTCACCTATTCTTTTAAACCCCAACACAAGAATCTGATTATAACAAATGAATCACTATAAAACTCTTTGGCCTCTCAGCTCAGTTGGTCGTGGTTTCGATCCCCACTGAGAACAAAAAATTATGTGGTGAACGCAGATGCTTGTTCTTTTTCTGGGTGTTATATTGTATTCTAAGTATGTAATTACAAAAAAATATATGTCATTATTATATCAGGTATCTGGTTACACACGCTCTACTTAATTTTGAGCTAGATATTGTTGGGTGGATTGTCTACAATATTTATTTATTTAATTCTGTTTTCCTTAGATTTTGTTTTACATAAGCATCGAAGACTTAAACAGTCATGAGTGTGTACTTGATACAACAGTATCTGAGGGGAATCTATAGTGCCTGGAGATTAAGGCCATTTCCTTCTTTGAAAAAGCTTCGCAGTTACATACATAGCGAACTATTTATCTTATCTTTATTTGTTATCTTACAATGACGCAGTAAAAGGCTTTATGCCCGCCGCGTTGATGTAGAAAGATAGCCGCGATTTCTTATCCAGTCGTGCGTAAGAACTGAGAACTCGTGCAAATACATTCATGAAGAGACACTTATTCATTCTCACTATGTACTCACCCACAGTCAATCTACTTCATGTATAAATAATAAATTATTGTGGTCAGTCAACACAACACTATATAGCCCCAAATTAAGGAGAGCTGTGGGAACCAGGTAACTGATATTATGTGTACATTTTTTTTTGTAATTACATACTCAAAATACAAACACTTACACAAACATCTATGTTCACTACAAAAATATTTGTTATCGGTGGGGATTCACGGCCTATGGCACAAAAGGCCTCTCAGCTCAGTTGGTAGTACCAACTGAGCTGAGAGGCCAGTCGAAAATTGTGTTGCAACCGACAATAACAGACACTAGTCTGGTCGCGTGGAACTGGCACCTAGACTCACCTAGCTTTAAGAAAGTGATTCTTGCAATGTCATTGATTAAAGACAATTTTGAGTTTGAGTTTGACTAGAAATTACCAGAGATATTTTGTTGCATGAAGATTTATATATCTGAAAGGTTAGTCAGAGCCAAGTCTAGCATTACAACTGGCATATGTTCCAATGTGAAAATAAGAGTTTTTAAAATCAATTTTTAGGATTGGATTAATCCATCCCATCATCCCAAGAGATGACGATACAATTAATTAATACCTACATACAACTCTGCAGCTTAAAACCGTAGGAGCTAGGTTAGTCTCAACTTGGGAATTGGGATACCTAGTAGTTATGGTGGATGTAAACAATTTTTTTTTATCATACTACTTCTTATTTTTATTGATTTTAAGTGTTTATTACACTTAGGGAGATCACAAAGATAGGATCCGATGGCGCAGCGGTCAGCGCTTCCCGTACCAAGGGGAAGGTCGCGGGTTCAAATCCCGTTTGGCTCTTAACTTTTGGGACATTATAAAAGTCTTTGTGATTCTACTTCTTCTTCTTCTCATCATGTCACTGGTTGTTTCAAATATTTTAAGTGTGCCTTGAATAGGCTCCTGTCTTGCTCTCGACACATGTTTTATTTGAAAAAGCTTTTTAATTTAGTGATAATATAAAGTTAAAAACTTGAGAAACCGACTTCATCGCCAAACTGCTAAATCGATAATGATGAATTTTCTATGGGACCAATCATAAAGTACCTTCCAGATATTTTTTTTAAATCAGCTCATAAATAACGAAGTTATTAACTATCAAACATTAAAAATAAATGCAACCCAATTGAGAACCTCCTCCTTTTTACTTGAAGTCGGTTAAAAAGAATGCTTAATCATGCTGACCCAGAAACACATATGTGGAAAAAAATTATGTTCTATGAAAGTTGGATACCAACAACAAAACCAACAAAACATTTTCACCAGCTGTTTTTCTTTAGCTGTGCCAGACTACCATTGATACTCTCGAGACCAAACGCCAATTCGCGACTAATTGAGACGGAATGTCATCGGATGCTATCCATCATTTAATTACATTAACGTTTGCGATACATATCATACCGAATTAAACTTAGGTACGGGATGAGTAAGTAAATTTGGTTTCGAAAGTATACTTAGACGTTAAGCTATACCAGCGTCATTTTAACCGACTTCTAATAAAAAAGGAGGAGGCTCTTAATTAGGTTGTATTTTTTTTAAATTATTTTAGAATTCTAAAGGTTTATTCTTGACTAATTTACGAATAAACCTTTAGAATTATAAAATAATTTATAGAAATATCTTCAAAATAGGTTCAGCAGTTTGACCATGAAGTGAGTTTTTCAAGCTTTTGTAACGTTTTTAATTAGCTCAGTCTTTATTTGGCAGAAGTTTCACACAGCGCCATCTATCCACAAATCACCTTTTTTAAGGTTATAATTTTAGGTTTGAGTGTGAGTACTTGAGTACTGATTAAAAATGAAAATATTATTTCATGTGCCAACTCAAATTTCCGTGCATATTTAAAACTAATAAATAAATAAATAAATAATAAATAAATGTTGTGGACAATTCACACAACACTACCCAGCCCCAAACTAAGCAGAGCTTGTAATATGGGAACCGGATAGCTGATATAATACTTGAATACTTTTTTTTTTTTGTAAATACATACTTAGAATACAATATAACACCCAGACAGAGAACAAACATTTATGTTAACCACACAAATATTTGTTCTCGGTGGGGATCGAACCCACGACCTACGGCGCAGAAGGCAGAGCTACTACCAACTGAGCTAGAGGCCAGTCTAACTGCACCTAACTAAGCACAACCTTCAACCTAATTTACAAAAGCCTGATTTTAATCGTGTACAAAATGTAGCTTTTTTAGTAAAAACCTATTTAAACAAGCTACAAAGTAGGTTACGCCTGGTATAAATAATTTTCTAAAGCAACTTCATGTTAAAATTGCATCAAAAGCTTTGTGAAACACCTAGTCACAGTCACAGTCACAGTATGTTTTCACCCTTAAACAGTAAATCAACTTATGAGTAACTCGAAATTAACGCATACACACACGCGTGTACATTACTTTCAGCGGTTTGGTCAGATGATGGTGCCGCGTGCAAACGTATTGTGATTTCAGACGTAAGAAAGTATCCAATGTGCAACTACTGCAAGTGATTATTATAAAATATAAACTGTGCCACCACTCTGCAACACCACTAAACTTTATAACGCGATTTCCTGGATATTTTTAAGGAGAAGCGAAAATGTTGCAAATGCATGAACTTGTTCGCAGCTTGTTCCGTTCACGAGACATGGCACTCGGGACAATCATTATGGTGGAGATAAAGTCGTATTTCCGACGATTAAAAGTTGGCACGAAAGTTTACAGATTCCTGTTCTTTATGACGCACTTATTCTTCTGGGTTAATGATAATTGTGCAAATACCTTTACAGTCTGACGTTACTTTAGTACGACCCAACCAAAAGTGGTCAGAATTCAATAGTCAGGTTAATAATATCATGTGATGTAGAAATCCTGAAATTACTTTTATAGAGGTATCGGCTTAAGCATAGGCTCGGTTTCACGGATTCTTAATCGACCAATCAAATATTTGACAGTTATTCTCAAAATTTTCTAACAAAAGTTTTAGTTAAACAACTGTTAAATATTTATTTTATCGATTAGCCATCCGTGAAACCGAGCTTTAGCCAAATAAACTCTTAACCGTCCTTTTGCTGTATCGCAGTCGGGTAACAAGCTGTGTTAATTAAAAGTTGACAATCCGCTTCAGTTCACAGATGACTGACGAAGATTGAAGCGCGGTGTATCAGCTTTATGTCAATAACGAAGTTACTGACTAGGTCTAGACTAGCCTTTTTAGAACAGCTGGTTAACTTGGTACAGTCGCCTGCACTAGGAAGTGTATAACATTTGTAGAATTCGAGATTATATCACAGCATTGCAATGAATTTTTACAGGCCAATTTTCTAAAAAATAAGTAAACAACTGACTTCATAATGAGTCACAAACAGGTTTACACTTCAAATTACCAAAATGAGTCGGTATTTACGTAAAATATGGCTTAACTATCCACATTAATTTATATCGTATACCAGAACACAATTTTTGCTAATCAATAATTTTTAACAGCGGTCAGTGTATAATTTATTGTTTAGCAATCCATGGAACCAGCCCCAAATGCATCAGTTTTTTTATTATATGGCAGTGCATCGTTCCTGATGTGCGTGACCTACGAGGCAATGCGTTGTTATAGGCGGTTACCACTTAACATCAGGTAAGCTATATGCTTGTTCCATCAGCTAGTTGTATAAAATAAATACTTTAGACAATTCACACAACACCATCTGGCCCCAAGCTAAGCAGAGCTTGTATTATCGGAACCAGATAGCAAAAAATATAATATAAAAATATACATTTAGATAAAAAAATATCTCAGAAAGAAAGATTGCTGAGTGTAAATTACATCAGCTTGATAATAAAATAAATAAATAAATAAATATTATAGACAATCCACACAATACTGTCTAGCCCCAAACTAAGCAGAGCTTGTACTATGGGGACCAGATGGCTAAATATAATACTTGAATACGTTTTTTTTTGTAAATACATACTTAGAATATAATATAACACCCAGACAGAGAACAAACATTTATGTTCACCACACAAATATTTGTTCTCGGTGGGGATCGAACCCACGACCTACGGCGCAGGAGGCAGAGCTACTACCAACTGAGCTAGAGGCCAGTCTACCTTGTAATACGTTACCTTGCATCTGTAAACGAGTAAGATGATGATGCTCGAAGAACCAAGATAATAGTATCTTTAGTATTGAAAAATAGAAAAGGAAGGCAAAACTACTCTCTGCAAAGTTACTTACTAGACAGAAACTTTAAAGAGCATCCTAGCGGAATCTAAGCCTCGAATCTAGATCCCGATCAGCGATACAAAGCAATAAGGGCACGTTCACACGAGCGCGACTCGAACGCGATTTTAGTAGGCGCAACACTGCGCGTGAGTCGTGTAAGCACCGCTTGCTCTTCAAAAACTTTTGAATTTACAGTTTATGTAATTCACGAAAAGTACATTATTCTATCAATATTAATGTACTTCAACTGGGAAACCAGCAGCGCTTGTCCTTTGACACATTGCACGCAGAGGTGCAAATAATCTCGAATCTCGAAACATCTCGAGACGCTTATTGTAACGGGTAAGATAACGTACGAGCGCACTCTCAGTGTCTGAATAGAAACCACTTTGCACACGTGCAGCGCTCTTGAGCCGCTTCCGCTTCTCCCGTTTCTGAGGAGCAAGCGGCGCTTAAGCGAATCACGCGCGACTTTGCGCTCACAAATCGTACTCGTGTGAACGTGCGCTAAAGGTGCGATTGCACCAGTGTGCTGAACTGTGCGGCACTGCAATGCACATTGCGCGACACAAATGTTTATTCTGGTCGACTTACTAAAGCAAACAATAACAAATTGTGCGCGAACATTCTAGGAATGTTCGCGCACATCTGTATACATTTGTGCGCGCACACATGCAGGCAGTGGACTCGCGTCGACGCGTACAAACCTGTTGTTCGCGAACTCAGTCTTGCTTCCGCCACCGGAGAGAAAACATTTATTTGTGCGCGTACATTGCGTACGTTTTCCTGCTCGTCTATATTAACTACTGAACTGTCTTCGGCGGAAACTCTGGTCAGTGAACATGTTCGCGCACAAATGTGCTGAACTGTGCGCTTACAAAAGTTACGCACAGCCTTACCAGTGGAGATGGAAGCCAAACGCGATACCAACTTAGAACCTGCACTGCTGGAGTTTAGCACAAAATGTTTGTAAGCAAATGTGCTGCACACTATTTTGGTGGAATCGTACCTTAAGACTTACTTTTTGTATTTTGTTCAGAACAAGGGTTACATTCTACTATCGCAACCCACTTGGGATTAGCGAGCGCCACTATTTCAGGCTTTCAGGGCACTTTTTGAAGAACGGTCTTTGGGGAGCAGTCTTATTAAAACTTGGGGACGTAAAGACCCTCAGCTATTGTCAAATAGTTCCCCAACTTAGGTTTTATTGTTGACCGCTCTCACAGCTCAGTCGGTGATAGACCTGCTTTTACTTTAGGCCCTGGGTTCGATATCAAGAAAACCTTTTGTGTGATGAACATCGATGTTTGTTCGAATCCTGCAACGGTTATAGTTAAATATGTTTCCTAGCAACACCTTGTCTTTACTACCGACCTACCTACTAACAAAACAAGTTTTCAAGTATCTAATGACGTCACAGGTGTAGCTATTTAGCTCAAAGTTTCAGCTATTAGAGCCGTGGAACGGTGAGGTATTTGCGATATTATAAGGACTTGATATTATAGGACTTGATTACTTGAGGATTTTAAAGAGTTTTGTATGTCACCTGATAAAAATAGAAAATACTGTTAACTAGATGCAGCCTTACAGAACACGCTCTACCGCTAGTCACCTCCTGAGGTATGCGAGCGACGAGAGGGGGATGATTCTCTAGTTGCCATCGCAGCTGCGAATAGCAGACTGGCGAATCAAACCGAGCGATGGTTGGTTCCCCCTCTCGCCGCTCGCATACCGCAGGAGGTGACTAACAGTTGTTCGTATAAAAGGATTAAAACTGTTATTTTGTTATTGTTTTGTGTTTAACTGTAGTGTTTTTACAGTGTGATACGATATTTTATTTCAAAGCAATTCCTAAGTAGTTTGTTCTCTTAGCAAGTCGAATTGAAGGCAGGTACGAAATATTGCGTTTCAAAGGTATGCTTCAATCTCACTGATATATGTCTTCGAAATTCTAGGATTGAAAACATTCTATTCATCGCTTGGTGGTACAGAACGTATTTCTTACTTGACGCGAATTGAATACGCGAGTGCTTTTCAATTAGTTTGTTCAATAGAAGCTTCGTTTCAATCCATCTTTGTTTATAGCTCAGTATGTTTGTTTTTACCAACTTTCTATAAAGGCTCCATAATAATGATCACATTATTGCATTAACATTTCATTTTAAGTTATCGTAATGACACAGCGTGTCTTAAGGTACAACGACATCTAGCGATACTTTTATCGTGTCAAATATCACAGCTTATCGCCAGCGTATCGCCTAAATATGTAGCCGTACTGTTAGCGCCTACGCTCCATTTTCAAACAAACTACAACAATGATCCGTGTTGCACTGTCTACTAGGTGCATCGTGTTTTTTTTAACGACTGTCACTTCAAAACTAAGCATTGTTCTCCAACCCAATTTCAAAAATACAATATAAACCTAAATTCAATTCGGGAGTTTTCATTTGTGTTTACTGAAATACTGATTTACCAGAATGACGTTAGTTTGGAGTGAGAATCGTCGTCTTTTCTTAGTACGAAATCGTAACATTGCGCTACGATTTTTATATTTAGCGTCCATAAAAAAGTTGGTCCATCCGAACAATCGGAGATTAAACTAAACCAATTAAAGATAGGTATACTAAGAATGTGCGTAGGTATCCTTGAGATACTTAGGCAACTTAAGCACGAGTTTTAATATCTATTTTTAATATTCCATCAAAAACTGTAACCTCTTTCTGGGCAAAATCAATTGTTCCGTACAATTTTTTTTTTTTTTCCTAGAAGTTCTTTTTTCTGTTTTCATTGGCAAGGGTGCGGTAGTACTTTAGTAGAAAGCAAAGTATTATACATAAAACTTGTAAATTTTTCACACAACCAAGCTTCAAAAACAAGCAAGAAACTTGACAGTTTGTTCTCTACGTTTTTTTAATGATTCTTATAAAAAAACTTTGCTAAGGGTGCTCTTCCAAAACTTAAATAAAACTCCGGCGTATTTAAATCCGCCATTTAACTTTGTCCCGGAATAAGTCCAGAGATTAATGGCAAGACACTGGCTGGTGGTAGTATTGCCATTTTTAATCAAGCTTAGTTGCTTAGTGCTTCAGTTTGTAAAATGGATTCACTTCTGGCGCTTCCAGTAGATAATGCTCTACTGTAATATTATTACTATTTGTACACTTTAACAGTTGTTTGGACGTCTAATTTCTCCCTTGGAAAATCTACAGTGTAGTTTTTTTTTGTTTTCAAGATTTCGATCTACAGGATCTTGAAGTTGAAAACTTGGAGATTTGAGAAGTTTTCTACTGTTCTTTTGCTGTCCTTGACAAATCTATATTATAGTATAAAGCTAAATAGTTTTATTGTATGATTGGTTGAACGAGCTAATCTCGGAAACTGCTGGTCCGAATTAAATATTTAAATATAAAAATATAATTATTATATAACATGAGGCAGGTAGGTATTTTAAATAACACTAGCTAGTTAGGTATGTAGTTGTGACCATAATTAATTCACTGTAATCACCTCCCGTTCCTAATAACAGTACAACGTAATTTCTCTGTTCAAAACGTGGAACCCGACCACATTATACCAACAAACTAAATTTCCACTCGCAGCTGTTCTGAATTTAAAAAAGCACTCTCTGCCACACATCCTGGAAGTTTGTTTAGAACTAACTCGTTCTCGTAAAAACGGACAAGATAAAATATTTCCGCTTACCATGTTTCATGCGCGGCACGATATACGAGGAAATGCAAGGTAGGGATGAGACCCGAACTTTTCTCTAAGGCCATGGAAGTTAAATTGGATTCCCATTTCAAAACTGTCACAACTCTAGTGAAAATGGATTCACTCCAGAGACGTATTTTCATTAAGTTTGTATTGAAATAGGCGCCTATAATAGCGCCTAGTTTCTAATTTCTTAACACAATATGGTAACTTAATTGATTATGTTTGGTTCATAATGTGACTTTGCAGATGTTTTTTTTTTTCATACATAGTCAAAAAAGTAGACAAACAAGCATACGACCCACCTATATGGGATGTGGTAACCATAGTCTATGGACACCAGCAATACCAGAGACACGCGCATTGCCGACCCTTTAAAACTTTTAAAACGCCCTTTAAGCTTTAAGCTTTTATTATTTATCAAAATCTTGGACTGTAACTGTACTTTTATGTCGTTACGCTTTGTAGCTACGTTTGTATTTTGTAGCAGGCATCAAAATTAAATAATTATACGACACAGCTTTGCAGCAGCCATCAACTTGAGGCTTAAAGTAGGTATTAAGCCTCATGTACCTGTAATATCAACGGCGCTCTTCAAACCAAAACTCAGCAACGCTGCTTGGAGACAATAAGATTATAAGTTTAAAAAATTTGAGAAACCGACTTCATTGTCAAACGGTTAAACCGATTTTAATCAAATTTGTTTGAGACAATCTGGACGTAAGAATAACCTTCCAAATAAAAAAATAATTTTCTAAATCGGTCCATAAATGACGGAGGCATGCAGTTACAAACATTAAAAAAATTATTTTAAAAAAAATGGCAACACCGATTTTAATAAAATTAAAATGGGACCAATCTGGAAGCAGTACCTTTCAGATAAAAAAATATTTTTTCAAATCGGCTCACAAATGACGAAGTTATGCGGTAACAAACATAAAAAAAAAAACAACCGAATTGAGAACCTCATGCTTTTTTATTGGAAGTCGGTTAAAAATAGTCTTGGTGGTAGTGCTTCTCCAGCCAACTCTTCACAAAGAGCTCTCCTACTCACGGATAAAAATATTTTTGTGTCATATAAATTGAAGTTTTTTCTGTCGATTCTTGACAAAATTCCAAAAAACATAGATCGTTTCCCAGCCCTAGAACGCGTACTTTTTTAATATTTCATGCACGTCTGTTTCACATTGGCATTGGGGTTTTTGAATTTATAAACATAAGCGTGCAGTGCGCTGTTTGAAATT
Source organism: Thera britannica (assembly GCA_939531255.2). Taxonomy (NCBI): domain Eukaryota; kingdom Metazoa; phylum Arthropoda; class Insecta; order Lepidoptera; family Geometridae; genus Thera; species Thera britannica. Next base: position 9,405,340 of record OW618049.2, read on the forward strand.
TTTGTTGTAGGTATATTTAATAATATACGGTTGGTATATGTCTTCGAGTGAAATTAATGTCTACAATAGTGTAATAAATACTTTGGATTTGTATTTTTAACCGACTTCCAATCAAAAAGGAGGAGGTTCTCAATTCGGTTGTTTTTTTTTTTTTTATGTTTGTTACCGCATAACTTCGTCATTTGTAAGCCGATTTGAAAAAATATTTTTTTATCTGAAAGGTACTGCCGTCTGTCTGCATCCAGATTGGTCCCATTTTAATTTTATTAAAATCGGTGTTGCCATTTTTTTTAATATTTTTTTTAATGTTTGTAACTCCATGCCTCCGTCATTTATGAACCGATTTAGAAAATTATTTTTTTATTTGGAAAGTTATTCTTACGTCCAGATTGTCCCAAACAAATTTCATTAAAATCGGTTTAACCGTTTGGCAATGAAGTCGGTTTCTCAAGTTTTTAAAAATTATAATTATTCTCAAAGCTAACATAAAACCGACACTTATGTGGCTCAACGCAATGATGGCTTCCAAAAGAACCAGTTTTTCTTGTCCTATAAACCGTCTGTTCGGCTTAAGCTTTATCGCATTAGGTATACTTTATTCTAGCTTAGTTGCCTTGTAGTCTTTATAGTTCTATTTTCGTAGCCACTACAACATGATAAATCGTATTATTTTGTTTTTTCTCTTCGGTGTTCTTTATAAAATCTTAAAGAAATCGCTTTTATTATAGAAAGAAAAGACGATGGCTTGTGGAGATATAAGTAATAGTTACATACTTACATCAATATAGACAAATAAATATTATGGATAATCCACACAACACTATCTAGCACCAAACTAAGCAGAGCTTGTACCAGATCATCTATCTAAATATATAAAACTCTTACGTTACTGACTGACTGACAATCAACGCACAGCCTAAACCGTCAGTTCTAGAAACATGAAACTTGGAGGGTATGTTCGTTTTATAGCATAGGGGTGCACTAAGAAAGTAAATTGGACAATTATTTCCCTAAACGGAGAAAAAGAGGAAAAACTTTTAAAAAGAAAATCAACGGGGCGTAACGGCTGCGGGGCGAGCGAAGCCGTGGGCGACCGCTAGTAGCTGATATAATATTTTTATGCACTTTTTTATATAAATACATACCCAGAATAAAATACAACACCCAGACAGAGATTATACATCTGCGAACAAAATTTTATTCTCGGTGGAGATCGAACCCACGGCCTAGGCGCAAAAGGCAAGGTTAGGTTAGCCAACAGAGCCGTGACACCTGTCTATAAGGAATGAGAGCGTGGTTGCCTATGAGAACAACCAAGCGTCTGTTTACCACACGACCATATTAAATATATTTGCTGCCGAAACTTGTAATTTTATTTAACAAAACTGTGGCAGTTTGCAATTTTCGAAAATGATTAAATGTTTGAGCAGGAAATAGCAATAACACTTTGCAAAACTTGGCAGAACGCCGTAATATATCACGATATGATAAATTTTAATATAAATAGATAGTTTATGGAGATGAAGGTGACGCCGCGTGTTCATCAATAATGTGCCGTTTGGCCCAAATAAATGAGGCAAAGATTAATGTGAACTGTTTGATCTTCATAAATCATGCGGATATAGATAAATGTATCCCGCCCAGTAAATAAAGGGATTAGAGTCGACACACATTTTCATTTTTTCATTTTATTAGGGTAAACAAACAGTATCAAAATACATATGGATAAAGTAAATGTTATATCAAAGTTTCATTAATTGTGGTACCAACACCGTTTACTATTGATTATTTCAAAAGTTTTAAATTAACATATTATGTTATGAGAAGTGTGTAGTAGTATACTAAATTTTCAAGAATCATTTTTTTGATGATGCTTGGACACGCCGTAATGTCTAACGAGTTAAAGTTGGTATTATAAGAGTGAACTAAGCGGTTCAAAAGAGATCGCACACACACATACATAGCGACATTGTGCCGTAAAATTAGCGACTCTTTATTTTGTAGCGGATCTACTATTACGATCATGCTAGTTTTAGACTAGGCGCTGATTTTTACATTTACAAAGTAACGTTATGAGTATGGAAAGAGCCGCTCCACCCCCGCCTCCCGATCCTAAAGTCGTGGGTTAGTCGTCGTACGTCGTACGTAATCCAGTCGTGTAATAATGAGTTGTTCGGCCCAAAATGTATGTACACTATGCCAGTGCTCTCGAACGGTGAAGGAAAACATAACGAAGGAACCAGCATGTTGTAGAACCTAAAAAGCTCGAAAATATGTGTCAATTGCACGAACGGAGCCTCTTTGAAGCACCCTAATTTTTTTCTATTCGTTGAAAAAGAAAATGTCAGTCCTTGTTTTACACAAGCCTAAAAAAGAAATGGATATTTATCTGATGGATAAAATTTGTACATTGAAAAATTAGTCTTAGTTAAATAAATACTTGTATGTTTTACGAAAATCTTTAGTGCTATAATTAAGATGGTATCAAACAGATATAAAAATAATTAGATTTTTGAGGTAATTTTTAATGATTTAGCTTACTTCGTGCTTTATTACAAAAATCTTAAGAGTTCTGAGCCAGACGTTTAATTAGCACCCAATTAAGCTCTACAAAGAGATATTTAACAACTGAAGCAATTAACGTTGTTGACTTGTTTACGAAATTGGCAGAAGAGGTACAGTCGGCTATGGAAGTTCCTTAGCCACTTGAGTTTTTTAAAGCAAGTTTTCGTTGCGTTAAGCAGGTAAAATAAAGACCTGCGCACATCTATGCAACGGCGATAGCGATCAGCTGAAATGATATTGTCAAATATCGCTGTCATATTTGACAGCGTTTCAGTTGATCGCAATCCACACCCTTCAAATCGAAACACAGCAATGCTGCTTCACGGCAGAAATAGGCATGGTGGTAGTACTCTTGGACGAGCCCTTCCTACTACATAAAAGCTATGGGTACATTTCCAACCGTGAACATGTTGTATGTCTTTTTCTGGAGTTACTCTAGAATTAAAATCATCAAAATAAAAATTAAATAAACTTTCTTTGCTTATTGTACCTACTCGGTAATTACTTCTTACAGTACCTTCTAAATTAAATTCGACATTATTAACCTGCCAGTATCCTTTCATGACTTATATCCTGTAAGTCTACCACAAGCTCTGTCTGGCTCTGTATCTGGCTTGAACCTGTGGTAGGCCTTCTGGTTCCCATAGTAAAAGCTCATTTGTCCACAATATTTATAATAAGCTCACAGAAGTCACCAGTATGAAAAAAAAATACAGGCAACTGCGACTGTCCTGGTTTTAAGTGGTTCCAGTGTGTTTTGTAAAGCAAATAGTATGTAAGTTTCAAACAAGTTTTGAAAAAGAGTAAAGGTGTCGTGAGAATAGCATTTTCCTGCTTGTTATCATGGAAAAATTAAATTACCGCCAAAGCTCAGCAGGTTGTAAATTTTATTAATGCTAATTCTAACACGCAGCTTTTGATAATATTATAATAGGCATGCCGTGCTTCGTTATAATTAGTCAAGTGGGTTGGGGTGGTTGACATTTAGCACTGGCTTTTTAGTAAATCCTTATTCATCATCACCCTTAAGAAGTCCACTGGGACCTGGCACCTTAAGAGGTCCTTCCCTATTATTTTTTTATACCACATTTGTAGGCCTACCACAAGTTCTATCAGGCTGGCTCTGTCTCTGGCTCTGGTTTTGAGACTGTGTGAGTGCTTACCAGTGCATTACACTGTGTGTGTGACGTTTTGACGTAGGATTAATTTAGTCAACACTCACACAGACTCAACATCAGAACCAGAGACAGAGCCAGACAGAGCTGACAGAACACCAGAGGTGGCGCAGGCTGCGCTGAAGGTCTTTTATGAAGAGATCTAGTGGTAGTCTAGTGGTAGCCTTCCGATCCGAAGGTCGTGGGTTCAAATCCAAACATGTACCAATGAGTTTTTCTGTCGAAAAATTTGATGTGCACTATGCCAGTACTCTCAAAAGGGTGAAGGAAAACATCGTGAGGAAGCCGGCGTGTCGTAGAACCTAAAAAAGTTCGAGCTACACGTGTCAAGGGTCACGCAAAAAGGGCCCACCAGCGGCCTATTTTTTGAACAAGGACCATTATGAACAAGGATGCATCCTCTAAATCTCTGAAGACTGCAGTCTTTACTATAAGCTGGTATTAATTGAGTATTGATTAATAAAGTAATATTTATTGTTTCAGTTGTCTGCAACTCTCCTGGTGCTGCTCCACCTATGTATGCACGTGGTAGATGAGGGCCATGCTGTCAATCCAAGTAAGTTGTCTATAAAACCAGTTCATATCCATACCTATACACTCACCATGTTTTTAACAAGTTTTGTTTTATCTAGTTAGTAAGATGTCGTTGAGAAGCCTTTTAGAATGAGCTTAAAGCTCATTCTGCAGGGCTACCACGAGCTCCATATGGTTATGGCTATGGCTGTCAAAACTGTGTCAACCGTGTTAACACATTCAAACCCAAGAAGAAAATGAATGTGTGGGTCAGCCTATCTAATCACAATTTGACAGCCATAGCCATAACCATATGGAGCTCGTGGTAGCCCTGCTGAAGGGCTTGTCCGGAGAAGCACTACCGCTATGCCTATTACTGCCATGAAGCAGCATTGCTGTGTTTCGGTTTGAAAGGTGTTGGTGCCGGGGAAATTACTGGCACGTGAGGCTGAACATCTGTATGTTTTATATTGATGGACGCAGGGCAATGCATCTTAGGGTAATGCTCTACGATTTTTTTGCCATTGCCCTGCGTCTGCGAATAACCTACAAATGAATACCTGACGATACAATTTCTAGAACAGTATCGAACACGTATTACATTCCAATAGATTAATTACCACGCGCGTGTGACATGAGTATTTCCAATAAACTAATTTGGGTCAAGTATCAAAGAGTATCAGTCAAGTATCAAGAGTATTACGTATAATACGTAAAGTGACTGATACTGCAATACCAACTGAAGGATTAAGAAATGGTTATTTGCGATGGACCGATGACATTGAAAGGGGCGTCGAGGTCTTGACAGAAAGGGCTATGACTATTCTTTGAGGCGCACTTGAAATCCTCAAAATGCAAACCTATAGAATATCGATCGACAAGCAACTTTGCGACGATGTGTCAGATATAAGTCTGCTCATAACATGATTATAACAAACCCCGATTTGGTAAAAATAACATGAGAATAAGAGAATGTTTCTCCGCCAGATAAGTGCCTTTTTATGTCAGAGTTGTTACACATGAATAAATATTTTTTTTGGTTTCCTCTTTCCCACAGGAAATATCGACTTTGTGTTTTTATTGTCGAGTAAATACTTAAGGAGGATGTTTTAGTATCGTTTGTCGTTTTGTGAGGTTCGCTTAGATAAATACGAGGTAGTTGGGCAAACTGTTGGAAAGGGAATCGGGGAAATATATTTTTGGGAATTTTCTTATTGCATTATACTTTACTGCTGGTAGATTATTCGTAATAATAGCAAAATCCTTGGCGAAATCTTTTGCCAGATTTCTAAGGATACCACTTTTTGTATAGATTTATATTTACCAAAAAGTAATTGAAAAATCGAAACAATCTTCTCTGCGAAATCACTAGGCAATGGCAATGGCGATCAGCTAAAACACTGTCAAATATCGCTGTCATATTTTACAGCGTTTGAGCTGATCACCAGTGTTTAAAGTGAAAACTTCTTGATGGCGCCTAAGATGACATACATCATCTAAGGCTTGAGCATTTTTTAAGGTGGAAAAACCAATGAACTCGCGTCACCTTCACTGGCACTTTTTCGGCAAAGATCTACAAACTTTGCCAAAAGTGTGGGAGGGCAATTATTCAAGTTTTTACTGCTGTCGGCATTCGCGGACAGCCACAATTTTTTTGTGTAAAAAGTACTGATTCTAGATGTTGAAAAAAATGCAATATACCTAAAACAATGCAGTGCCATCATCATCAGCCTGAAGAAGTTTACTGCTGGACACAGGCCTCCCCAATACATTTCCAGGAAGAACGATTCTGAGCACTTTCCATCCATCGACTTCCCGCGATCTTAACAATGTCGTCGGTCCATCTGGGGGGCTCTACATTCGTATTTCGGTTCGTGGCCGCCATTCGAGAACCTTTATTTCCTAATGCAGTGTACACACCGTAAAACTAATAAAACAAGACCATTAACATTTGCAATGTTATTTAGAACCCACACGCTTCTATTGTCGCCAATAGGCATAAAATTTGGGTTAAATCCGACATTTGCATACAAATTAGTCTTGAACCCGTCTGAATGTTTGTCAGTAATTTGCACTTTGATTCTATTTCTGCGCATTACACGATTTAGTATGAATAGTAGGCCTACCACAAGCTCTGTTTCTGGCTCTGGTTTTGAATCTGTGTGAGTGCTCACTAGTGTATTATACTAAGTTATTGTACACCCCGCTATAACGATGCCAGTTGAGTCTCATGTACAATGTAGCAATTCAGTTATAGTTTTTTTTTTCTGGCACTGGATACTTGTACTTGATCTTGAGACTTTATAGGGTAGATCCGACTTGTCAAGTTAATAAACGTGGGGCAGTGCATAATAGGGCACGTTTCTGACGGGCCTGACCTACGAGACAGGCGTGCGTTAACTAGTTGTATAAAAAAAACATACTTAGATAACAATAATATACTTAACACTCAGAAAACAAACATCTGCGTTCACCACACAAGTATTTGTTCTCGGTGGGGATCGAACCCATGACCTACGGAGCAGAAGGCAGAGCTACTACCAAATGAGTTGCGAGGCCAGTCAATCCGTCATCCGTATCTTTCACCGTGTAAACATAGCCTTATGACCCCGACAATACCTTACCTTTTCCACCACGCAACTAATAAAACTCGACCTTACTACTTTTACTTGAATAACTATAATTGAAAGTTTCAGCGAAATTGCGTGGAGTGATAATGTATTTTGTGTAAATCGTGCACTGCGGGTTTCGGGGTTCCGCAGGGTTGACCGCAGAAGTGTTAGTAAGACTATGTCGGATAGCTTTTATGACCTGTCAGGTCTTATCCCTTACTCTTTTAATAATGTAGTTTAGTATACCTACGGTCTCAGGGTAAAAATACGGGTCCTCTACATTTTGAAGTACATAATATGTATTTTTAAAAATTCTTTCACCTTTGTTAAGTTACATTTAACCTGAGTAACATAGGTTAAATTTATGTGTTTAAAAATAAATGTCCACCCGTGTGAAGCCGGGACATGCCACTAGTATATATATTACAGGATAATTTATGTCTTTGGAAATAACTAATCAATAAAATAGGGTAGAGACTGTTATCCCCAAGTTCAGGGAATCTTTTTTCGATACTCACATCATTGTTTTTTGAAATAAAAATATCTATCTAATCCTTACTGGTTACTGACTACTAACCAGCAAATCATAATGAAATTCAGTATAATATTAATGCCCCTAGAGGTCAGGTCTGAAATGACTTACTTTAGGGTAGGTTTGCATCACATATAATTTAACATTGTCGAGCAGGGGTGTGAAATTTTTCAAATCGGCCTATAAATGATGAAGTTATTAAAAATACAACCGATTTAGAACCTTCTTTTTAAAATAGACCCTTCTTCTTGTTTATTTGTTGTCGGTTAAAGAAGAAAAGATCAAAGTATAATAATAATAATAATAATAATAATAATAATAGTTCTTTATTGCAGACACGTGGTCCATAGGTTGACACATTAATACAAAAACAATGTAAAACAACATAAAATATAAGATAGGTACACGATACAAACAAACAATAAAATAAGTGTAGAATATAAAAACATATTACTACTAAGTCTAGGTGGCAATTTCCACCCACCGTCGGTACATTGCCGTCAGCATCAGTCTGTCTGCCAAACTTTTGATTATAGAGTTGGGACAACTATTAACTCTGTCCATAAAGGACGCAATTCGCTTTCGCTGGATGGCATTAAACGTGTCAACTCTGGCTTCTGCAAACATGCCTGAGGCGCTGCAGTAACGCCTCAGCCCCATAAGGTGCCTAAAGATATTATTGTAGGCCACCCTTATACCATCATGTGACTTCTTGGTATAATTTATCCAGAGTTGACACGTGTAAAACGTCTGGCAAAAGGAAGCAAACAGTGTCTTCTTAACTTCGGGCGAGGCCTTGTTAAATTTTCGTGCAATCATGTTGCCCACTATACAGAGTGCCCTACGCTGCCGCTCTATATCCGCGTCGTCCTTAAGGCTAGATGTAACAATATGGCCAAGGTACTTAAACTGATCTACAACTTTTACAGGTTGTCCGTTAAGGCGTACTTCTGGTACGTTTTCCCTTTCCCCATCTGAAAATCACCATTTCTGTTTTACCAGCATTGTAAGACAAGCCATGTTCATTTGCAAACAACTCACAGATTTTCAGAAGTTTTCTCAAGCCTTTGATCGAGGGGCTGAGCAGCACCATGTCGTCAGCATAGCTCAGGTTGTTGACATATCTGCCATCCAGCCCGAGCCCAACTGCGGTGCCGCTCAGCTCCACGATCAACCCATTTACGTAGATATTAAACAGATCAGGTGAGGTGAGCCCCCCTTGCCGCACACCACAAGAAAGCCGGTAGCTATCCGATAGCTGAGTGCCCCACCTGACGTTGTTGGTTTGATTTCGGTACCAGTACGCGAGAAGATCAACAACATCAGCTGGGACGCTTGCATCTGCACGCAGCTTTCTCCACAGTTTTTCATGGCTTATTGTATCGAAAGCACGGCTCAGATCCAGGAAACAACCATAGACAGTAGTATTATGCTGCTTGTAGTAACTGACAACCTGTTTCAGGGAGAATATTGCCATATCAGTTGAAACCTGAGGGCGGAAACCAAACTGTCCATCGTCATTACTCAAGTTACATAGGTGGTAACTAATGACTCGCTCAAGTACCTTGGCCATTATCGTGGCTAATGAAATGGGTCTATAGTTGGCCACGCTCGATATATCACCAGTTTTGTTTTTCGCGATAGGTACAACAAGAGTTCTAATGAGCTCTTCAGGTAGGTAACAATGCCGCACACACAAACTATAAAACCGCGCTAAAACCTTACAGACATAGTGACCCGCATAAATCAAATGTTCTATGCTGAGGCCATCGTGGCCCGGTGACTTGCCGCGCTTCATTTTTCTCAAGATAGTTTCTAACTGTTTTTGGGTAACTGTAACATTATGGGTATCCAACGCTTTACTGAACGTAACATCACTTTCGCTAATTCCATTATTACTATTGTCCTGCATACTTTTTTTTACGTCAAAGTGATTTCGAAATAAATTTGCTATGTTCTTATGATTTTGCTCCCCCTCCACACTTAAAGGTAAAGAACTCTTGCACTCCATTTTTTTAGTTTCTTTCCAAAAATCAACAAAATTACCAGCACCACGATGTCGAGCCAGCATATCCATTTTAATTTTTTCTTGATTAGATTGTACATACTTAAGCGCGGCTTTAAAGGCCCTCCGTGAGGCAGTCATATTTTCATAATAATAACCCGAGCGTGGCCTACCATAGTAGTATAGCAGTTATCAAAATCAATCAATCAATCAATCAATCAATCAAATTATTTATTTTATAGTTACACGCTTTTCATAACAGATCATTGAGGTGTCTAAGAGGTAGTCACATCCAAAGCTTAGTTTTATCTTCATTAATACATTGCAGTATTCTCTAGAATTACTTTTCGAATTAGGAATAAAAACACGACAGCTGCAAATAAATTCAGCAGCATTCTCCAGAATTATTTTTCTAATTAGGAACATAAAAACTTGTTACGTGTTCAAAAAAAATGCAGTTGACGTTGTGTGTATGCTCAGTAATAAAAGTAGATTATAAAAGAAAGGAAGAGAAAAATAATAAAATTCAACATCACGAGCATACTCCCAAATTTTAATAATTACGGTGCAAAGTAAATTAATTTACGTACAAACAGTACAGGCATTCAAAATGATACTTAGAGCGGTACACAACTAAATAGCCTATCTGTATGCGTTGAAATGGGTCGGCTATGCTTTCCACCTGTGAAAAACAGAAGTTTGCCTCACAACACGTTCCAGCATGTGAACAGGTTAAATGTTCATCACAAAACTCGAAACAAATGACGCTCCATGTTGAAAAAGCTTTGCTTTGAAATATACAAAAACGCCTCACGATTTAAATAGGTATTCATATGCACAGTAGATTTGCTGAGCTCTTATTAGTACAAGAAAAAACGGGCCTTTCATTGCATCTATTGTAGATGATTTATATCGTGTCAGGGGCAAATGGTGATTACACAAGCCCTACTTGCGGGACGCTATAGTGCCTGGGGACAGGATTTTAGATGGAATAGGGTTGCCCAGAACTATTACTATCCTGACAGCTTATAGTCGGCCTAATCCATGGGAAAGACAACCAAGTCAAGTATTAGTACCAAGTTTAATAGTATTTGTAATCACATCTACCATGCCTGGGTTAATCAATTCCTTTTTTAAATAAACTAAAGGAGCCTATTTTAGACGGCTCATTTAAAATTCTTTCACCTCTCATTGGTCACAAAACTTTGATGATACGACAAAATGAAAAAGCCAATTCTGGAGACAAAAAGAATAACACGACAAAAAGAGGAAGCCACTTCCGAAGACAAAAAGAACGTGACCGTAATAGTCCAAAATATGTAATAATTCCTCGCTTTGTTTGTTAGCAAGGCCGTTGTTGGCCCCTTCATACATAATTCAGCCCAAACCGGCCATCATACGTATATCTGATACAGTATCTCCCCGAAATAATACGTGCGTGATGACTTTTCGTGTTACTTGAATGTTAATAATTTTTTGGATCGCACATCTCCATAGAATGTCATAAAAATTGCAATATTTTATTCCTTCTTTACCCAGATTACACGGAATTTCACAATTATACAAATTTATTTTTTATCTGTCTTCTAATGAAAAAGGAGGTTCTCAATACGATTGTTTTTATAGGTTTGTTATAGCATAAGTTCGTCGATTATGAGACGATTAAAAAAAATCTTTCGTTTTATCTGAAACGTTACACGTTACGTAGGTACGTACTTTCAGATTGGTTCCTTAGAAATTTAATCAAATCGAGTCAGCTGTTTTGTATTAATTGTTTTTTTAATGTTTGTCATCGCATAATTTCGTCATTTATAATCCGATTTGAAAAATTATTATTTTTAGAGAAGTTCCAAATAACTCGATCAGTATGTATTCAATTAGTTGATAGAACAAGCAAATGGCCAAATTGTGTGGAATAAGTTTTTGAGTTTATACAGACATACAAAAATACAAATCTTTCCTCTATAATATTATAGAATAGATTACAATATCCTGTAGTATACACTGTATCACGGCATCAAATACCACTTATATAGGTACAGAGACAATCGCTTATAGAAAGTGATCCCTCTGGAGATCTTAGACGCTTTAGTGAAACGAGGCTTTTAGTGAAATAGCTAAGATTGATGAGGTTCAGTGCTAGGTTACCTAAGACAAGTTCAATCTGAATATAATCACAATCTTTAAGTAATTGCTTACAGCGATAAGACCATCTATAAACTGTGTCTATGAGCATTGTGAAAGATGACATGGGTAAGAGAGGAGTGAATGCAGAGATGACTGACATAAAGGAATGGAGGAGGAAGACATAATGTTGTGCCAACCCCTCATAAAGTGGAATAAAGGCAAGAAGAACATAAGTAAGGCCATCTGTATTGCTCTCATAGATCAGTTGGTCTCTGCCTTCTGCGGTGAACACAGTAGTTTGTTCTCTGTCTGGGTGTTATATTGTAGTCTAAGTATGTTTTTACAAAAACAAAATTATGTTAGTCAGCATTCTGGTTCCCATATTAAAAGCTCTACTTAATTTGAGGCAAGATAGTGTTGTGTGGATTGTTCACATTGTTTTTATATTTATCCTTTAGAACTAGAAATAGCTATAATAATCAATAAAAACATTTTTATCATGGTTATACCGGGCTAAAATGATGATGATGATGAAAGTAGAGAAAATAACTTTCTTTTTACAAAAAGCGATCTTCGAAATGATAATTAGGTAATACCCGCCCACGTTATGTTAAAATTCTGCTTTGAGAATTAATGACCCACCTTAATAATTGCCTTTCAATGCAAAAAGATTGGAAAGGTAGGCAAGAACTTAATTATCAGACCTTGTAAGGCCCAGGTCCAGCCGAATCGATAATAAACTTCGTAGTCTGAATACGAGAAGTAATTTACTCGAACAAAAGAACTTTCTCAAGTAATTAGTTGGATAAATAGGCCTAGGTAGCTGCGTGTTATCATAGAAATAACCTTAGAAAACTGGGTAATATTAGAAAGTTATCATCAGCCTGAAAAAGTCAGCTGGACATTGACATTATTCATCATCTTCTTGCCCTTATCCCTACATGCCATATACAATAGGTTTTCTTCTTCCAATCACCTCTATCATTCGTCATCTCAGTGCTCACTCCTTTCGTGCTCATGTCATCCTTCCATCTTCTCCATTCATCTTTTTTGCTCATGTCATCCTTGACGCAATCCATCCATCTTTTCATGGTCTACCCCTTCTTCCATAACACCATCCACATCCATATCCAACACTTTTCTCATAGTATGATCCTCATCCCTACGCATGACATGCCCACAACTTATTACTCCTCATATTGTCCGTCACTGGCGCCACATTAAGACTTCTTCGTCACCCCTCCGCATGACATACCCATACCATGCCAACCTATTACTCCTCATCTTGTCCGTCACTGGCGCCACATTCAGACTTCTTCGTCATCCCTCCGCATGACATGCCCATACCATGCCAACCTATTACTCTTCATCTTGTCCGTCACCAGCGCCACTTTCAGACTTCTTCGAATATGTGCGTGCACTTTTCATTCATCCTTCCTTTTCGTTGCCAATCACTCAGACCCTATCGACTGATTGTCGCTAAGAACGATCAAAAGTTGTGTTTATGAGTGTATGGACTGGAAGGTGGTACTACCTACAACTAGACCTCCAACACTAAAGTAATAATTGCACTTCCAATGCTTTTCATAGCGAAGCTTCAGCTCGGATTATTAAGAGGTTTTAAGACAACGCCTAAGACGTAATTAATCAGGACCACAAGAAAATAATAGCAAGACTATGCGCTCAATTTATTATTGCTTTAAAGGATCCTTAGCCATTCGCATTTCTCTTTGTTGAATACAACAAAAGGGTTTAAACATTTTTCCTCGTCCTAGTATTTTTAATTTTGTAATTTCAGCCTCGGTTTTGTTTTCGGAAATTGCACGACTTTCATTTTCAGTGTTCGAAAATGCAAATATTTTTGTTTTCTCAGCCTCTTTGAATGTGAAAGCCGTTTGTGTATATATAGACAATTTCCGAATATTCTAATGGTTATGTTATAGACAAGGCTTTGTTCGATACGATGCGTGCGATACCTACGATGTGGACATTGGCTGGAAAAATCTAAAAATGCTTGCTACAGGTCAATAAAATGTTGGGGTTAATTATTTATTAATAGCTTGGTTCGTGTGCGACCCAATATTAAAAATAACCGAACCCAATCAAAAAGTACTTCCATTAAGGTACTTATAATAAGTGGCAAGAAAATACTTTACATTTAAATGTATTTTAATGTGTATAGTGGACCGATTTAAATGAAACTTGGTTTTTAAATTTCATCAAGACAAATTCAATTTTTAATAATGTTTAACAAATAAAAAAGGAGAAGTTCATTTTTGTTTGTTATCGCATAACTTAATCATTTAAGAGCCGAAGATTGGTCTCATAGAAAATTCAACAAAATCAGTTCAGCAGTTTGCCCAAGAAGTCGGTTTCTCACTTTTATAACTATATTATAATGCCAATGAAACGATAACATTTTGCCAATATGCTAACTAATGGTTGAATATTCATCTTTGACGCTCCACTACCCATAAAATGAATACAAGCTATAATCTCGAACTGCACTGAACTAACCATTAACCTAAAAGCTTGCGGTGTTGGCTAATGTATCCCCAATTTAGACTGGAGGTAATCTTTGACATCTCTGTGGAGCTACACTTTACCCAAGAGATTTAGAGATCAATTTAAATGTCTCTAGAGACATTTAAATTTTAGAACATCTGGCCCTAAAAACTCTCTAGAGAGTTTTTTGGAATGATGGAAGATGGACAACTGCGATTACAGAATGAGACGCACAGCGACCACGAGGCAGACCACCCGCCCGTTGATCGGATGATATTGTCAGAGTAGTTGGGCAGCAATGGCGGAGACTGGCACAGGACTGCAGAGAGTGGCGTATTTGGGAGGAGGCCTATCGCTAAATAGATAGTTTTTCATGTTAGCTTGTACAATGTGATAAAATTAATTACTGTCTAAATATTTGATTGGTCGATTAGTTATCCGTAAAACCAGCCCTAGTCCCCGTCACTAATTAGATATCAGTTAGTTTAACTCATTAGCTTAATTACACTTAAGTTGGTATTACTGCTAAAGAGCCATGTTGGGACTATGTTCCTAAAAACCAATGCGTAAAAGACACAATCAATTTGAAGATCGGGAGCCCGATAATTTAGTTCCCAGTTATTTAAAGTAATTGCTAGCTTTTAACAAAAACTTGAGCAATTTAATTCCTGCGAATAGAAAGAGCTCACAAATATACAGAACCATGTCTTGTTCAACCGACGCGGTTATGCGGCTAGCAACGCAGCAACGCGGTATCGGCTAAAGCTGTCAAATCCAACAAGCCAGCGAGGTTGTTATGTGCACAAGACAAGGAGTTCCTCTGTCAAAGCAATAAGCGTTTTCGCGACGGCTTTGCGAAACCTTTAGGCGCTATTTTTATCTCAAAAGCCACTCTCTACTTTACTGGCAATAAAACAGTAATAAAAGTGAGGATAAAAGTCATTAATGAATTTGAATGTCTTGCTGGGTTGCTTTACAACTGAGCTTAGCAGTTACTTGTGAAATATACTGGAAATTATACATGAAAAATGTTTTGGAAAAATGCTGGAAACACAGGCAATTGTAAAAAGTACTACCGTACTTTTTACAATTATAACAGACAACGAACAACAAAATAAGTCTCGCGTTGAAGTGTTCATTTTTTTTTTTTCAATAAACGGCTTTTAATTATGGCAGCCACACGACAGCTATGAGTTTACTATTTGATTTATCTGGCCGCTAAGCACGACAGTAATGGATATTCATACAACTTTTGCCGGCCGCTGCTTGCACGTATTGTAGGCCAGTACACCAATTTTGTTTTGTTTCGAAAAAGGCTGTCAAAATAATGCTCAATTTTCCAAGCATGTGATAATATTATGATGAAATTTAAGGACGTATCTATGCTTCCCTACGTATCTTTATAAAACTATGAATAATAGAAATACAATATTCTCAGAGTTAATGTGATAATGAAAAAAGTTTCCGATGTTCGTAATGGCAATAAACCCAATTAGGAACTTAAGGGTCTATATAACATTCTTCTTCAGGCAGTGGACCATAAAATGTCTATTCCATCCCCTCTATAAATCCTTAGCTACAGATAAAGGTATTACAAGTTTTGGAGTTCTCCGATTATTGTGCTTGGTGCTTCTTCTTAGAATCAGCGAAATGCCAATGAGATAATTTTGTGTATCATGATGACACTCTCCATAAACTTTTTCAATAAGTTGCTCATTATGTTAACCAAAAACTTTACAGTAAATTGGTCCAAATCCAATTTCGAAATATCTGAAGTTTTCGAAAATGAACCTTTCGCGAGAAAGTTATCAAGGTAGTCGGAATAAATGTTTTGTACGTGCTATGAATACGGATTTTACTTCTCCCTTTATTAAATTTGTCAAGTCATATTGGTGTATATAGGGGTTGAGTTATTTGGAAAACAGGGAAGGCTTATTGATAAATGATATAATACGAAGTGGGGCATTTTTTATTAAAAAGGCAACAAATTCGTATTTTTGCCATTTATTTATATTTATTATTTATTCTGTGGTTGAATGGTTCTAAATATTTAAAGAATTTTGAATGAATGTAATTATTAAATGAATGAAATTATTAAAATATAAATAAGGCAATTAAAAGAATAATAAATATTAATTACTATAATAATATAAAAAGAAAACCATTTTGCCATTTTCAACTCCCAGAAGATACAAAATCTCGGGTAAAAAATGTCAACGGAAAGCCGTTTAGGGAGGTATTTTAAAAGGGGGTGGCTTTCACAGTTTACTTCCATTAGCAAGTTACCTGAACCTGTCAATTTGACTAAATTTAAAACATATTTTAGGAAATATATTTCTTTTTATAAAAAAGGCCGGTGTGATTTTTTTATCTTTCCTTCTTATTAATTCTTATTGTTTTTGTATTATGTTGTTTTATATTAATTATCGTTGATTGTAATAAAAATAGCATTATTTACACAAAGAAACCTACGCTTAATACAAATATCAACATGTCAATTAAAAAAGTAATAACGCCACAGACTGCTAATTACAAGTAGGGATAAATACACTCCAGGAGCAATCTCTCTATGTCAGTTACAAAATAGTACAGTGCATAAAAACGGTAATCGAATGGACAGGAGTGGATGATGGATTAAACCCATAATTCCATGGCTGTTGCGTGTAATCTCTTTTCTCATTTTCTTATAAAACAATACAATTTAATACCTAGCTGGTATCTAGTTACGACTTCTTGATTAACCTGTCATCTTGACAGTGACGTCCTTCAAATGAGCAGTGACATATTTAAATGGGCACTCGCGCCTACGCAGCCCGTGTGTCGTGACAATGGCAAAATACTTATTATTTTGGCTTATTCTTTTTATTTCATACCTTAAAATCTACCTAATTTAAACCTCACTCGGCTTATAATTGAGTTATATCCTAATTCAATGTTCATGAAAATTTGCCGACTAACCGTTTTCAATTATTTTGTGAACCAATTTTGTTGGTCTCCAACCGGAAAATTGAGTCAAAATAATATTGTCGACCTTGCAGTAAAATATTCTTTGCCAATTATGGTCAAAAACACAGATTCACATCGCCACCGAAGTACCGCTAAGGTGATAGCGGTATTGCGCTTGCCATCGCCCATGTGAAATAGCAGTATTTAATAGGATTTTTCTGTCATAATATTTTACTAGAACTTAAAAGTTCTAGTGAAGAAAAATTGTGATGATCAATGCAAAAATGTATGAATAAAGAAAAGTTAAACACAAAATAAACAAGTTCACTTATCAAGTTAAACCATCAAATTAAACCTAGAACAAAAAGAGTGCTTTTCAGAATTTTCTGTCCGTAAAACAGCAATAGCTTTGTGGCAATCCTGCAGGTATCTAATAAGTGGAAGTGCCTCCTCTAGCGCTGCTAAATTAAATATGGATGTACGTGCTCTCCTCTTCGAAATATAATCCCTACTGCGTCTTTTGA
This sequence comes from Thera britannica, assembly GCA_939531255.2. Lineage (NCBI taxonomy): Eukaryota > Metazoa > Arthropoda > Insecta > Lepidoptera > Geometridae > Thera > Thera britannica. Next base: position 9,422,844 of record OW618049.2, read on the forward strand.
TGTAGGTTTTATTGAGGTTTTACTGCCGCCGCGAAGATGTTTGAATGTTACTGTAATTTGTCAAAAGATTGTTGCAGATGTTACTAAACGCTTGGTTGGTTTTAGCTGCATAGTTTTAGCAACTATACAGCGGGGTGTTGAAAACAGCGTAATTTAGGGTGCTAGTAGATTACTGATGACGTAGGTTTTAAGACAAACGTTATTGAAAAATATTCTAAATGATGCGGAAAATCATTTTACTGCATTTTTTTTTCTATTGAATTCAATTCGTTTATTAATTTTTGACATCCAATTTTTTTAACACAGGGTAAATTTTAAACAAATCTACAAAGTTGAAACTAAAAATTACAGTGATGAGGTAATGCATCTAGCTATACTTATAAAAGTAAGTATTGATAACTCAAGAACGGCTCAAACCGATCAACCGAACCGATTTGGCTGAAAATACGTGGGAGGTTACTTTTTATCCCGAAAAAGGAACGAGAACGGGGCGAGCGAAGCCGCTCGTTCTGTATAAGTAAAAAACGGGTTAGATTTTCAAACATTGCTAAGAACTTGTATAAACAGCAGTTATCGGCAAATACATCACGGAACAAAAAAAATAAAAAATTTAAATCGCGCCGTTCGACGCTCCGCCCGTGTTATGTGACATTACAAGCATTAGTGCGGTGTAATGTAAGGAATGCGGCTTTGATGGTGGTTCCTCTTAACGCGTTTCGAACCTCAGAGCAAACGCTAAGATAAATTGTTCTCTTAAATTCGTACACACATTTAATTTATGTTCGCCGCGGAATAGGTACTTCATGGAGGGGTCACAATAACCTATAAGAGTGACTAAAGCAATAAATAAATAAAATAAATATTGAAGACAATCCACACAACACTATTTAGCCCCAAACTAAGCAAAGCTTACACTATGGGAACTAGAAAGCTGTACCTAATACTTATGTACATTTTTTTGTAAATACGTACTTAGAAAACAATATAACATCCAGACAGAGAACCAAACATTATGCGTTCGCCACACAAATATTTGTTCTTGGTCGAGATCGAACCCACGACCTACGACTCAGAAGGCAGAGCTTTACCAGCTGAGCTGAGAGGCCAATCAAAGTCAGATTCAACGAAGAACCGACAGCCGTTGGTTTTGAAGAAAAACGCCATCTTTTCGTTCAAAGCCAATGACGACCGACTTGTCTATTGACTGACTTGACTAAAAACTATTTTATTTATATATCCTCAATCCTGACACTGGCAAAAATGGCCGAATGGACAGATGCCATCTAATTAAGAAGTTGAAGTTAACTTTCCAAAATGACAGAAAACGAATCCGTTTCTGGAATCGAAATCGTAAACTATTTGTTACAAACACAACTGAATCTATCATGTTAGCACGTCATAACAGCTAAAACGAGAACTACCCACACTTGGCTGAACACTCATATTTCAATTCAGCGGTCGTAAAAATAAAATACAGATTCGTTCCAGAGCCTCTGAACAAATGAATGCAAAATTTTGTTGCCTCTCTCACAAACAACATAAATAATGCAAGCAGTGTCCATTACATACTTTATCTGAGACATCCTACAAAGCAGTCACATAAAATTACTGGAAATGCCTCACGTCACACAAACACGACCTCCCCAGGTCGCGTATTTTTTGTTGCAACAAAACCTTGTCACATCTGTCAGTTTTGTCATTATTTTGAGCTTGGAATGCAATAAAAAACTAATTGAAACAAAACTTATCGTTGACAAGGAACAATTGCAACAAAACTGTAACTTGAGATAATGAATAGGAACTTCGTTTTGTAAAACTAGTATGGCAACAGATATAGTTATTGGTTAAAAAAATATTTTTACTTTAGTAATTATACAACTGTGTGTATTGTGTATGTATTATACTTTTTGTTTTTATATTCACCATCATCCTCTATCGTTATTTTCAAGTCCAATTCATCACAAAGTTGTCTGGAAGAGATCGCTATTAGTGATAATATCGGCAATTGTTTTGTATGTTTTTCTTTTTAATTTTATGTTGTGTACAATATAGTATTTTCTATCTATCTTACTAAGTCTTTGTCTTGACCTAAATTCAAGCAAACATTGAAACCACAATGTCTCATCTAGACAATCCAATATCCTAGGACGTCCAGACTGATGAATGGCCAAATGGTCCCTAATTGAATATTAAACGCGGCTGTCTACATCCCCGTCAGTGTGACAAGGGCTTAACAGGTCACGAAAATGGCAAACCCCTTAGCCAAGGATTACTTAGTCAACGCCCAACCGTCACCATAGCTTACCTACATAGCTGTTAGTGAAAGATATACTATAGTTTTTGTAAATATTAAAAAACCGGTTGTCTGTAAAGTCGGTTTACTGACGAGAGTTGAACGTGACAACGTCATACAGCTGTCCACGCGGACGCATCGCTTCCCCGCGGGGCCGCGAGCGAGCTTTTGTGAAATTTGTCGATCTTTGCCGAAGAAGTATCGGCTATGTGACTACGTGGCTACGTGGAGAAGTATCGGCGACGTGATACCACCTCAAAAAATGCTCAAGCACGCCTAAAGAAGTTATAACTAACTTATAAATATCTTGAAATCTGCTGAATAAACGTACAGATGTCGTTTTATATGGAGTGAAAGGGGATCTTTTCTTTATTCAATTATATCAGTCGTAAAAACGGCATCTCTTTTTCTCTCGTTATGCTAAAAGATATTTTTCCATAAAACGACAGTGCATAAAAAAAGATCGGTGGTGTAATGTTATAGGCCATTTTAACCGTGATAGCTTTCAAAATTTTTAATAAAGCAAGGGGATTTTTTTAGCAAAATAAAATTGCAGGCCATGTTGTTTCTACCCTGTTGAAAACTTTGTTAGCATAAAACAAGAAAAGTCAGCGAGAATATTTTAGCTCACTGTAAGTTTGGGCAAGCCGTGGGTTTGATCCCCATCGAGCACAAATATTTGTGTGGTGAACACAGAGGTTTTTAATGAGGTTTTGGGAGTCAAAACATAGAGAATTTAATCATGGCATGGTAATACTTTATTTTACACATAAAAACATAAGATAGGTAATTTGGTCGATTTTATTTAAGACAACTAAAGTGCTGGTTCGAATAATGTCCAACCTCATGAATAACAATTTCTAAAAACCTTATCAAATAACATTACTTAGGTTGGTCTATAAGCTGTAAATATCCCAATCTGAAGCACGAGTCACGTTTACGACCAAACTTTTGGTGTTTGTTAGCCGCAGACAATGCCCTTAAGGACACAAATTTAACAATAACAGACCCCAGCGGTGGTAAGCAATGGAGGTGGTATTACGTTAATTATTTACGTGTTCTGTCTTGTACTTTGCTAAAGTTGGTCATACTTGACTGGCCTCTCAGCTCAGTTGGTACTAACTCTGCTTTCTGCTCCGCATCCCCCCAAAAAATATCTATAAGCATTATATCAGCTTTCTGGTTCCCATAGTACAAGCTCTGCTTAATTTGGGGCTATATAGTGTTGTGTGGATTGTCCACTTTGTTTTTTTTATATCTCTGCACTTCATAAGGGGCTACCCTAGGCATTAAACTTACCTATTTGTCATTCAAATATTAATCGTATTACTATACATTACCAGATAAAAATAAAAATTTCGAATTGGCTCATAAATGACGCTCATGCATAAGTTCTTTATCAAACATCTAAAAAAAATACAACCGAATTGAAAAGTCGTTTTAAAATATAGGTATTCGTTGAATGTATTTATAATCTTTATTTGGCTACAAAAGTCATCAAATAAAAAGTTGAACTTGACCCTACCTGTTATCCAAAGCCCATAAACTCACTGGCTTGTTTGTGTGCAAAGAAGTTAACTAAAACAGTAGAGATTTGCTCTCTTAATCCTATGCCATAAAGTGGCTGTACGAAGATTAGTGATGTAACTTTGTTATGGCATAGCCTGCCTTAACATAGGTCATAGAAATGATGGCTAGTTCACTAGTTCTATCATATTTTTGTAATAGTAGAGCTCTTTGTTCTCTAACTAGGCTTGGTCGCGTGGAACTGGCAACTAGACAAGACTCACCTAGCTTTAAGACGTTTCAAAGTGATCCTAGTGATCTTCTTCTTCTTCTTCTCAGTCGCTTCACTGTTGTCAGAGCGGTAGTGGTTTTGACTATGACTTTGTGAAAGCTCGTCCGGGGCGGTACAACCACCATGCCTATTTTTGCCGTGATGCAGCATTGCTGTGTTTCGGTTTGAAGGGTGTGGGTGCCAGTGAAATTACTGGCACGTGACGTTGAACATCTGTATGTCTCCAGTTGATGAACGCAGGGTAGTGCATCGTAGGGCACGTTCCTGACGTGCGTGACTGAGGAAATGCTTTGTTACCACCTAAAATCGGGTAGGCCATATGCCTGTTCCATCTTTTTCATTGTATAAAAAAACTTAGTTTTCTTTTGCCTCAACGTAAACAAAAATCTAAAGCAAATATTAATGTAGGTACAAATTCACATCGCTCCATTTTGACCTTGCCCTAAACTAATAAGCAAAGGTTGTACGATAATTATATCAGGTATAAAATAAAAATAATATGATACTGGAATGAATATTTTAATATGCAATGTAATTACTTTATTAATGACTTATCCTCATATTCATAAATCTGTCATCACTAATGTTAAATCATTTCAACGTTAAAAGAGAGATCAGAGACAGATAGTTAAAACATATTAAAATAGATTGAAAAGGGGTTACAATCTCAATAAGGTCGGACGCAGTCATTACTGAACCACTGATAAATATCATGCTCCACGTAACCCTCAGGAACCACTGGCACATCACTGAACGGCTTGGCTGTGGTCGCAACTGGTCCGCTTCCCGATAGCCCCCCCGAGGGGTACGAGTGAGACTGCTGAACTGGGTATTTGTAGTTCTTTTCAAAAAGCACATTGCCATCCGAATCCCAACTTAACCTCTGCAGTTGCTCCTGAAACTTGACAATCACTGAAGGGTACTGATTTCCGGGCAAAGACCTGAGCACACAAGGATAGTGAAGTGGAGGTCTTTCTTTCGCTTCGCTCGCTATGACCGCCCCAACACCTGCCTCACTCGAAGCGACTCTCGCTTCGCTCCAATGGAGGATCAAAAACAAAACTGGTAGGTACTTCATCGCGCCACACCGAAATAGCGAATGAAGACTTTCTGATTATTGCGTCTCGTTGACCTTTAGATAAACAGGTTGGGTAAAGGTCAGGCGATTATATGTGTAAGTCAAACAAACTATCAACTAATGTTTTGATAAATGAGTTGTGTTTAATAAATAGCTAAATAACTTATCACCGGCGCGTCTTCATCTACATTGGAATACTTTTATAAGACAAACATAGGAACCCGTATAGGTAAACGACTTAAGGTTTCGGAAGATGAGGCCGCTACCACTAAAGATCACCAGTGCTTTTATACTACCACTTCCTAATATAGTAGCCTAGTATATGTATATACTTCCGACGAGCCCTTCACAGAGTATTCTAAAACGGAACTTAAGGTTAAAGCTCTGCAATCTGCTTTTATTTACTTCAGAACACTTAAACTGCTTCTACTGGCCACTAACGAGGCTAGTAGTTTAAAAGTTACCCAAGGTAAGTAAAGTAAACTTGACCCCATCGGCACCCTAAGATCAAAGTAAGCTAAGAGGGTAGCCATTCACATCTGGAAAGTTTAGATCGTGACTTATTACACTTCGCCTCATAAAGATCTTTGGGTCGTTTAAGTTCGAGATCAAAGATAGCCCGATTGGGTAAGTAGTTTCAATTAGATAAGGTCTGCTCGTAAAACCACATTTGATAGTATTAGGACATAATCTGGTAAGTGTGGGACCCTTGCAAAACTATGGATAAACAAACTTTATATTTGTTTTTTTGTGTGTTTTTTGTTTGTTGTGTAGCCATAACTATTCAGATACAATGAGTGCTCTTTACCGCTTGTGGAGATTTTGTTAGCGTTTGCTTACAGAGATATAGCTAACTTTGAGCAATATCGCACCTAAGTAACGCTTTTAAGTAAGGCCACTAGTCTACATTTTAAGACACTGAAAATCCAATCTACTTAATGCAAACTACGTCCTCTCTCAGCATTGTAGTTCCAGCAGCAATTTAGGGAGTGAGTTCATGTTTATTTAGTATTAAATTGAGTGTTCTGGGGATAATATTTTGCTGCGGGCAATAAACGATAAAAAACAAGCAGTTACGCAGTCCTAGCCCCTCCTCCTCCTTCTTAGTCTATTAGTCTTAATTAAAATCTCACTTCTTAGCTAATATAGAAAGTTACCAATTAATGAATATACCTACTTATACTTACTCATATCATGCACTCACTTAGTTTTCAGTTTATTAGAAATATTCTGTTCTTATTTATAAACCATCGTCGTATGACTCTCTGTCAGCATTATCCCTATAAAAGGGTTTCCCTATTGATATTTATATAATACCAATTATGTATTTATGAGATAAATAAATAAAATTAATGAAAAAAAACCTAGGGTTTGCACGGTCAAAGACAAACTCAAAATAAATTTATTCAATGAAATCACAAGGATTACTTACATGACTTTACTTTGCTTGTATAAGCAACACAATAATCATTCGGCTTGGTTCCTGGTTATAACATAAGAGTAACCGACAACCGTTGGGGAATAAAGGTTCCCGAATGGTGACCACGAACCGGATGGCGAAACTTAGGGCGCCCACCCACCAGATGGACCGACGACGCCATTGTTAAGATCGCGGGAAATCGGTGGATGGATAAGGTATAAGAATCGTTCTTCCTGAAAATGTGTAGGGGAGGCCTATGTCCATTGGACTTTTTCAGACTGATGATGATGATGATGAGTAGGTAGCTACAAGTACCACAACACCCAAACTCGTACCATATTTTGCAAGAAAAGTAGGTGTATATCTTAGATAAACCTTAGACGTTCATAACAAACTGATTCTCAACCACAATAGTTTAAATTCTGTAATAATTTAACGCAATTTCTAACATTAGATTTCAGAATTTGGGTCGTAAGACCGCTTTGATTCAATATTAATTTCTCGATTCGGCCAGCAGCGGCTATCTTTGCGGCGCTCCGTCCGGTGTCCGGCAGACGGACCAATTTCCGGACACTGGTCCACTCTAACTAACGATCACCAACGGTTCGGACCTCCATTCTTCTACTTACGTGCGTTTTATGTTAGGAAAGGCCTACGCACACCTAGGTCGCTGGCGACGGCGATCAGTGAAACGCTGTCAAATATCGCTGTCAATTTTGACAGCGTTTCACTGATCGCCATCGCCAGCGACCTAGGTGTGCGCAGGCCTTTAGGGCTCGCAAAAGGCGACGCTACACGCACGAACTAAAACTTAACTCCATTTTGTATTTTGTAAAATAAAATGGCTCCATAATGCGACAAGGATTAAGAGGCTAACTACAAAAGAATATTATTACGGACCCTACAATTTTTTTTTAACATTTAGTCTCTAACATTATAAATTAAAAAATCAAATACTTTATCACTGACCTCACCAAATATATTTTTTTACAGCTAAATTATTAGTGTTAAAAAAAATAATTAAAAAAAATAATTATTATTATTATTAGTGTTAAGTACATACCTAACTCGTAATTTTTAGCTTATGTAAAAATGTATTTTTTTATGTAAAAATGCAATAAATAAAAGGCTTTTTAATTATTTTGTTTTATTTATTACTTGGCGCAAAAATTTGATACAGATAATGGCGTCAAAGGGCAAAAGGGGCACAATGCCAATAACAAATAATTTATTTTGGTCATTACGGCCTAACTTTCTCTTCGTTCACCACTTCCTTACAGCGCAAAGTTTTGTGGTAAACATCGCCTAGAACAAAGTACTGCCTGCCAGGTCACGCACGTGCCCTACGATGCACTGTTCTGTGCCATCACTTTACGGCATAAAATTATACCAAGAGGGGACCAGTAGAATCAAAATAATCTAGTTGCTACACTTTAATATGAACGAAGCTATGACATAACTTACTTTGAAACTTTACCATTTTCATAATCAGATCTCACACAAATTCGTTAGCAACTTTGAATTATAAAAGCATTAAAATGAGGAACTGGGGGCTTTTGTTCGTTTTCGGGATAAATCTTTAAGATTAATAGCATTTAATAAATTTATTTATAATGTTTCTTTATTCTTCTCAAGGAGATTGAATGAATTGGTTGAGGGCTATATTTTAAGATCGGTACGGTTGACGAATAATCGAGGTGAAGTAAACATATTTCATATCAGTATGATCCTGACTTGTAACTTAGTGTTATATAATATATAATGCATTGTGAATGAAAAATAAATCCTTTTTACTTTTATTTCGAGGAATTTATTTTCTTCGATAACCGTAAAACGCTGGCAAAGCCGCAGACGGCTGCAAGTTTCAAATAGATCAGTCCCAAACTTGTCGTTCGCCAGCAAATTCATCGAAGCACAATAACATCTATCCAACTGCTCAGTAATCAGAGGAAGAAACATTTTGGTAATTGGAATAGTTGAGGGAATTATTCACAGTTTGTAATTTACTAACTCGAGCTAAGCTACCTAATGAAATTGCTTTCGATTAGAGCTGAATGGATCAGTTTATTCATCAATTGAGTTTGAAGTGAGTTATTAATTTGATGATTAATTTATTAGGTGTGAGAGGAGCTCTTATTATACCTATAGAAGGTGCTAGACTTTTTTATCAAAAAAAAAATCGGTTGCCTGTAAAGTGTAAAGTCGGTTTACTGACGATAGTTGAACATGACAACGTCATCTGTCCACGCGGACGCATCGCTCACTCAAGTAAGAGAAATACAGATGTTGAACGCTGCCGAACGCGGAGGCCGATAGTGCCTCTTTGTCGCTCGTTCTGCGTTCTCGCTTGAACTTCAAGCCTTAAATGGAACGCCTCAGAGCGAGGTAGCGCCGCATGAGTCATCTTTTTTCGTGCGTGCAGCCGGCTCTATCGAATTAGGAGACGTTGTCACGTCAAAATAAAAAATTGCCTGTACTGACAACCGTCAAACAACTTCTCCTCGCAATGAAGATGTAAAATGAATTAACCCAGTTATGGAAAATATATCTCAAAAACCTAAAAAAAAGGCAATGCTCTGTATAGGAAATGATTAACTCTTAACATTCAGTCTAAATATAGTTTTGGTTCGAGCATGTTTTCCTACATATCAAAAATATTCTTATGTTCTTCTAATTGAACCGACACCCACTCTTAATAGCTACAAATTGAAACACGGTAGTAGCTTGGGGACTGAAGTAGGTGTAGGATGATAGTCCCACCCTATAGCCGACATGGTATTCATTAGCTAGCAGGTAAAAGCTAGTTTCACCGATCATTTTCCGTTTTGCTCCAACACCGTATGGACCCCCACATAATTACCTTTTGGCTCACAGGAAGAACATCTGGTTCACTTCTTTCACAAGTAAATTAAATGCTAAATTTAAAAAGTCCACTTTAAAAGTCTTTAGTTGAGCTCTTTAACTTGAAACTCATATTGAGGGAGTTGTGAAAAACATTTGCAGTTCGCCATTTTGTGGCTGCGGCCATCTTAGACATATTATTTTCATCAAACATAGCTCTAAGAACATTCCCGAATTCACCTTTCAAACAGTAATCAAAATCAGTTCATCCGTTTGGGACCAACGATCCCATAGACAGCCACACATACAGACACGCCAAATCGTCGCTTTTGCGTAGTCGTTTCAAAACACGATACTACTGGAAGTGAAGTGGCAATTGGTGGCAATAAATAGCTCGTTGAAGCATCAAGGAATTCAAGAGTGACTTATTTGTTTACGAAGCACTCCTCAAATCAGTGGTTGCTGACTACTCTTTATAGAAAACTGAACGACGAACAAATTAAAGGCAAAACGCCTATGGTAGCAAACCAGTGCGCTAGCTATTCAAAGCAAGCGTAGAGTTGGCCGAATAACTCACTAGCTTGGCTCAAATAACCCAATCTGGACCGCGTACTTGTTAGTTTGTGGGCTAATACGGAGACATAATAAATACTTGGGATTTTCTTTCCTTGGTTTCATAGTGTTTGTTTTAATTATACTTAGCTTACACGCTGAGGAAATTTCAATGTTGTTAGGTGTATTTAAATATTTAAATTTGTTATTGAGGCAAATAAAGGTCGGTAAAGTTATTTCTTATTGGGCAGGCAGGCCACGTTGGCCGCATGTCGGATGCCTTTTGGGCTAAATCCACAACCGATTGGACGCCTGAAAATGGAAAACGACTTCGCGGCAGACCACGGCGAAGAGGGCGACGAATTAGATGCTTAAGGATTGGATCACAGTAGCCCAAATAAGAAATGAATGGAGAGAGAGGAAGGGAAACACATTTGCCCTGCAGTGGGACACACCAGGCTCTTAATAAATATTAATAATAATAAAGTTCATTTCATATCTTTCTGACACGGTAACAGTTTCTACACCTAGGTATTTTAACAAGACGAGCAAGGTAACGACAAGGTCAAGTATATCGGTAGTGTAAACTTAACCCTCATCAAGAAACCGGTTGCTTAGAGATAATTATAATCCGACCTCTAAAAAGCTCTACTTTGTTAAATCCGCATGATCAACATCAAAAGTAGATGCTGATAAGACGAATGTTCAAAGGTGCTTCTGTATCTATCCATTCAACCTGTGTGCGCCCACTGCTGACTGTGACCTCTCAGCTCCGTTGGTAGTAGCTCTGCCGTCTGCGCCGTAGGTCGTGGGTTCGATCACTACCGAGAACAAATATTTGTGTGGTGAACGCAGATGTTTGTTCTTTGTCCAAGTATTCTAAGTATGTATTTATAAATATTATATCAGCCATCTAGTTACCATAGTACAAGCTCAGCTTAATTAGGGGCTAGATTGTATCGTGTGAATTGTATGCAATATTTATTTACTGCTTGGTATAAGCCCTCCCTCCCTAATACGACACTCTCTGGTCCTGTGCCAGTCTCCACCATTGCTGCATTCCTCCGACAATATCAACTGCCCAACGGACGGGTGGTCTGCCCCGCTGGTCGTTGAGCATCTTTTAGCTACCATAGCGTAATCAGAATCACCGTTGCCCATCTTCTATCATTACTTCTCGCCAAGAGATGTTTATATCTCTACAATTCTCACTTTCTATATCTCCAGTTCTAGCAGTCGCTTAGTCATGATCACATAATTCAGTAGACAGGCGGTCATGCGCCGTTTGTATGGGAGCCACGGTCACCTATTTACATTTTCACTATTTTAGAAAAAATATTACTCAATATAAGGATCATCAGAAAAAGTAAGGAAGGAGAATATAAAGAAAGTATTTCTTTGCTATTAGTTGTTGCTTGACTCCTTGTTCGGCGAGTAGTTATTGTGCAAACAAAATATTTTACTTTTTGCGACTCCCAAAAACAGTTGAATTTGTATGAAGAGAGGAGCACATGTCATATAAGCAACACCTTTTCAGCCAAATTACTATTCTACTAAGTATTGTGGTCATGGTGCTGGTTGGTGGCTTAAAAACCACCAGATCTGGCCAAAAGCCCTTACAAGGTTACTTATCTTTTTCGAAATTTGATTTATGATTCTCTCCCAGGTTGCACGTGTGTCCGGTTTACGTCGACCTATGGCAAGGAACGTGGTACGTTCAGCAGCCCCGGGTATCCTCGTGCCTACCCGCCGCGCCTCGACTGTCTGCTGTACACCTTCCTCGCGCAGCCGCATGAGATAGTCGAGCTCGTCTTTACCGACTTTGACATCTATAAGGACCATCTTGAGTGAGTAATACCTTAAGTTCTTCGGGTACGTCTCCAGAAAAGATGGAACATTTGGTAGTGCAAATCAGGAGGACACTTCCACAATAACTGTTTGTTACCTTACAAATAGAGCTTCGGAAAAAACACGCGTCTCAAAAGTGACCGAAGTTTTTTGACTTCATTGACAGAGTGCTGTCAATGAAGTCAAAAATGAAAAAAAAAGTCTCTCAATGAAATTTTGAAAAGAATTTTGTTTGTGTATGAAATAAATATACCCCAATTAAGATTGAAGGTAGCCTTATTACTTACTTTATCTAACTATAGTATAATAATATACAAGCAAATACCGTTAGATTTTATTCAATTTGCTAAGTAAACACTTCAAGTTCCTTTATATTCAAAGCTGCTGTGAAAGTTTGCTCTGTAGTCGATTATTAATGAAACAGCCTGAAGACAAGTAACTGAAATAAACTTAGAATAATCAAGGACAAATGCAAAGTTTTTGAATAAAGGAATATTATTTGAAAGTCACTTTCTTTTGAAGAATCCAACATTTGAAATTACCTAAATATACTTTGAACCCTCGGTAACTTTTAGGCTATGAACTGAAACTTTGAATTACCATACTTTTTACAGCAGTTTCTAAATATTTTTTCAACATAATTATAAAATAAATAAATCAATCAATAAGTAAACAACAAAATAACTAAAACTATTTATAAGTGAGATTTAGATTAAGTTTTACTTCGATTTTATTTTAATAGTTTTTAGTTATTGAATAAGAGTATGCTTTTGTTTCTCTGTTTAAGTTTCTTATATAATAAAACTCACTTCTTTTCGTAAAATAGGCTGTAATAATTACTCCACGTTACACTTTAATATTTCTCAAACTATACATAAAGACTACACTTTTAAGTTGTATTCCGAACTCGTACCAACGACCGACTGACCCCACTCCTTCGCTCCCTGCCATCGCCAACCGTCTATCCCCACTACTTTACCAACCAACGTCAAGGAGGGAGGGAGTTAGTCAGTGTTGCCAACGGCATTTCTATGAAGTTGACAGACAATTTCACAAACAAATATGACAAGTGTCATCAAATATCATAATAGTAATTTCTATTAAACCATTAAAATTAGAACCATTATTGAAATTCATCACATTCGGCCATCCGACACTGTGCTTACTCTGGAAGCACATGCTAAGTGCACAATATAATAATATGAAAACTTAATAAACAAAGCCTGAATTCAAAACAAATAATGAGAAAAGATGACCATTCAAATACAATCTAAAAAAAAAATTGAATGTGTAACAACAAAACTTGAATTAAAACACAAATACTTAATGACAAAGGATGACCATACAAATACAATCTAAAAAAAATCTAATGTCTATCAAATTCGGCCATCCGACAGTGTGCTTACTCTGGAAGCACATGCTAAGAGCATAATGGTAACATGATAACTATGTATATGTATGACTAAACAAAACTTGAAACTTGAATGACTACCAAAATTCAGACAACTAATAAGAACAAATTAAAACAAATCCAAAATTACAATATAAAACTTGTAAACAAAATGAAATTATTAAGTAGAAGATACGAAGACACCCAAATAAATCTTAGTCATTTCTTAGAATAAACAGATATTAAAAATATAATTCTATCTAAAAATAATTACAGTTAGATATCCCGTTTACCATATTCAAAGCCTGTATGCAAAAAAAAAAAAAATAACTAAATGAAATTTCTAAGATAATATAACAGTTTTGTATCAGAAAAGTCTTCGCATCCCAGCCATAAACAATGCATTCGTGTAAAATATTATTTAAATTAAATACTCCTATAGCATAAATTATACTCCGATTGTGATAGGAAGACATCTCCATGGTTAAAAATACAGTCAAACAGTTAATTGTTTTTAAAAGTCAAATAGTAATTTGGTCTCCCTACTACAATATTCACGTTGACCGGATTGAGAGGGTCCAGAAAAAGTTTCTGAATATTTTAAGTTACAGATGTGGTTTTAATAGGAAATTGCCTAACTATACTGCAAAGCTCCATCATTTTGAACATTTTGAAGTTTTTGAACTTTTTGAACTTTTTGAACTTTTTGAACATTTTGAACATTTTGAACATTTTGAACTTTTTGAACTTTTTGAACTTTTTGAACATTTTGAACTTTTTGAACTTTTTGAACTTTTTGAACTTTTTGAACTTTTTGAACTTTTTGAACTTTTTGAACTTTTTGGATTTTTTTGAACTTTTTGAACTTTTTGAACTTTTTGAACTTTTTGAACTTTTTGAACTTTTTGAACTTTTTTTGAACTTTTTTTGAACTTTTTGAACTTTTTGAACTTTTTGAACTTTTTGAACTTTTTGAACTTTTTGAACTTTTTGAACTTTTTGAACTTTTTGAACTTTTTTGAACATTTTGAACTTTTTGAACTTTTTGAAGTTTTAGAACTTTTTGAACTTTTTTACTTTGACCAAACAGATCTCGCATGGTTAATTAATTTCAACTTCTAGGCGTACATAGTCAAACTGAACTCACTTGGTTTCAAAATCAATTTCGACTTTTATGGCGAACATAGTCAAACTGAACTCACTTGGTTTCAAAATCAATTTCATCTTTTAAGGCGTACATAGCCAAACTGAACTCACTTGGTTTCAAAATCAATTTCAACTTTTATGGCGTACATAGTCAAACTGAACTCACTTGGTTTCAAAATCAATTTCATCTTCTAAGGCGTACATTGCCAAAATGAACTCACTTGGTTCCAAAATCAATTTCATCTTATAAGGCGAAAATAGCCAAACTGTACTCACTTTGTTCTAAAATTTTATTAATCTTTACTTCTATGGCGTACTTAGCCAAACACAGATCCCAAAACACTTTCTTTAGACGAGCATTAATTACGTTCAATGGCCTGGCCCAAACTAGATCTGTTTGCTCAAAACCACCAAGAATTGCTACTTACATTTTGTCAAAATGCTGTTTCGAGGAGACTCCCCAGGTTCCCTAGGTGTTTTTTTTTTATTGTACTTTTTGTTTTTCTGTTTTAATTGTAATTTGTTAAAAAAAATTGTCTCCAATAGTCTCACTATGTGAAACCTGTTTATTGGACCCTAGTAACAGTTGTCGTTTTAAATTATCAATTAGAATATAAGTATCTACTGATTGTTTACCTAAGAAATAATAATAAATAAATAGTCTACAATTTTGATAAGTTTAGCTCACTTTACTTCAAAAACTCGCTTTAGAGGGTAGGCTTGATCTTGATCATTAACTTACTTATTTTAAATCCAGCATGGTTAGACATTTGCGGTTAGAGGCTACTCAAACTATACTGAGCTGCTATGGTATTAGCAGTACATGAACAGTTTTAGCACTATCGGATAGCCCCTGTATCAACTTTATGGTTAGGCCCGGTGCACGACAAAGACCGTACCGGCTTTTATGAAATTCAAGATTGTGCTCGGTCTTTGCTATTTACGGCCACTTTATTATGAAACTTTATTCGATCACTCATTTTTGATGTTAAGTAAATTATAAGAAATAAATATAACTTTACAAATAATCATTTCAACATAACCCAGCCAATAACACTCTGCTTATGCCAACAGATATTCTAATTTATTTAAGGGTATTTATTTAATTTTGTACATTATGCTACATCGGCACAATGGCGACTAATAGCATGGACATAAAAATGTTTGTTTATGGGTCTAGACAGGAAAGTAGGCCTTTCCTAAGTACCCTACAGTTCTGCATATCAAAAAGTAACAAGAATGCTACAGAGGACTGACTTGCTTTTAACACTCAAGCTCAAACTCAAGCTTGTTTTTTTACACTCAAGTACCTTCACTTAATTTCATACACGGTAACACGAGTCATGTGTTTTCAGAGGGTAACCAATAAAATGATCATCGTAATGCATAATAATGTAAAACTATTTGCTGTTATTAAGTTCGTTAATATTTTTAAAATATCTTTCGGTAAACTTAGCGTATATTCCAATAATTAAGGGAATGTCAATTGTTTGAAATGGAACAGCTTAACTAAGCAGTCAAAGTCGTTAAATATTAGGTGCAGGCCATTTCATGTTCGGATGAGCGGCTAATATCAAATTTCATATGATACCACACACATTTTAGGGTAGGCATAATATCAGGCATTTCAGACAATCAAAATTAAAACTTGTTGAAAGGTGTCAGCATTACCGGATAGTCTCTGTGCAATACAGACCAGTGCGCATGAACAACGAATCAACATACTAATTCAAACTTGGTTTCTATACCTACCCTACAACGTTAGGATGCGAACGATCAGATTAAAACTCGAATGATTTCACCCACTTAAGTAAAAATAAAATCATTAAATTATAACATTTAGGTAAGTACCCGTTATTGTTCATAAGTTCGATCGAAAAAGCTAGCACAAACGGATAATCTCGAGGCCATCTCGACCGATTCATGCTCGCAAAATCTTTCGTACCCTTGAACTTTTAGTGAAATTAAATAATTTTCTACTCAACCCAAGAAAAATAATTACTTGGCGGGTGGAATCATATTAAAATCCGTAAGAAATATTTTACATACCGTAAGTTCTTGTCACTTCTGAGATATAATAAAACTCACTTCTTTTCGTAAAATAGGCTGTAATAATTACTCCACGTTACACTTTAATATTTCTCAAACTATACATAAAGACTACACTTTTAAGTTGTATTCCGAACTCGTACCAACGACCGACTGACCCCACTCCTTCGCTCCCTGCCATCGCCAACCGTCTATCCCCACTACTTTACCAACCAACGTCAAGGAGGGAGGGAGTTAGTCAGTGTTGCCAACGGCATTTCTATGAAGTTGACAGACAATTTCACAAACAAATATGACAAGTGTCATCAAATATCATAATAGTAATTTCTATTAAACCATTAAAATTAGAACCATTATTGAAATTCATCACACTTACAAGATTGTACTGTATTTTTCTAAAGCCTTTGACATTCAGTTAAATAAGTAAAATCAGTGTGGCCATTCAAATAAAAATACAAATAAATAATAAAAATATGTAACACCCACGTTATACCTACTTTGCCAAATTAGGAAAAAAGGAAACACACCAAAAACATATCATCGAGTCAAAATATTCGCATGGCAATGAAACAATATCATGCAAATCGAGGGAGCTTTATTTAAAATCAACCAAATTAATGCGAAAACAAAATTGAAATCGATAATCTATCTACTCAAAAAGCCGTTTTAATTTTCATACTAAACTACGTGTATCGCATTTATATTACAAGCTTGTTGCAAAAGTCTATTTGATACAGAGTCAGTGACCTACAAAAATATAAAAAAAGAATCCACACATTGGCGTCTCGATAGAAAAAGATCAATCTATGTTTTGTTCGGTTTCTTCAACCCACAGAGCTGGCTGCAAAAACGCACGTAATCAATCATAGTGTTGCCATCTTTTACCACCACGGGTGCATCGTCCAATGCGTAGTCCGCCTCCTTTTCGGTAAAACGGTCGCCCCAGGTCATGAGATCATGGCGGATCCTGTGGTGAAACACACAGAATGATTATTTAAAATGTTCTTTGAACTAAAATGCCGAGGAGTAGCTGTGGGAATTTTAACTCATCAAACTCTTGGGAGTCGACTTGGGGAGATCTACGTCCAACAGTGGAATGATATGAATTGACGATGAAAATAAATTTAAAAAACTAAGTAACGAGACAATGGCATAGTATGACTCGTATCGCCATATTTAGGCAAGCATACGAAAGTTGCTTGCCAAACAAAATTGACATCCAATCAAAACTTACAGCTGACATTTTTTAATTTCAGAACTAGCTTTGAGCACATGTTTTGTCTCACTTTTAGAGCATCAAAGTTCTAAAACTATCCTAGTTTTTAGAGCGGAGCTTTTGGCAGATATCTTCACCCCAGACTGTTTGAAACTGTGAATAAAAAGCAATCTTAGAATCTTATCTTTCTCCTTGACGGAGCAATTCATCAATCAATCAAATGAAACAGAAGTATTCATTATCATAAAGATATTTACGTGATTCTTTCTTAAAATGATCTTTATAGTGAAAAAATAAGGTTCAGTTTACAAATTAAAGGTATTGATATCCAACTTATCGCTCTTGTCTACAAAATGATATTATAACTCACAGCACCTTACATAAACGAACAAAACTGTATCATATTGTTTTACATTTACTGTATTATAAATGACCCAGTAAATGTAAAAATAATAAATTGAATGTTTACGGTGTGGAATAAAAACTAATAAAAACAATGAAAAATGATGCCACAGAGCAGTAAAAATGAGGGATCGACGAAGTTAACAAATATTTTGTCTTGTAAAGCAAAGATTAATTGACTGGTTACCAAAAATGTTTTCAGACATGCTTTGAGTTTTTAGCTTTCCTTTGTTTTTTATGCTTTTTGATGCGGCGTATTAGAAAAATATAAAATAAGTGGTCACATTTTTTTAAATCAATCAAAGGCAAGCTTCACGAAAGTTGAATAATAAAAATTCAGTCTCAATATTTCTTATTCTCATAAAACAACTTCCACAGACGGATGTAAAGATGAAAATGCAAAGAGAATATTAATAAGCCTCCTTCGATACCAAAGGTTTGCTTATGCATTAAAAATACAATTTGTATTTTGAAAAGACGTGACTTCAGTTTTATGACTCGATTTAAATTGATTGATAATTTTCATCATGAAAGGTAGATACTATTTTTATATTTTATATAGGCAACGTAGAGATGGATGAATTAATTGGTAAAAAAATCTTCGGAAACTAAAAAACTCAATATTATACGGAATAACGATAGTTTTTTTTCGTACTGCAGAAATAAAATAGCGAATGCTTAGCTGTGCTAGACTTGTTTTGGCTTCGAAGCTATTAGCCGATTGTCTTTTTCTAAATCACGATTTGCAATATTTACTGTCTTCTTCTTCTCATCGTGACGAAAAGATTTGTGAGAAGTGTGGTGAAAAGATTTTAAGTGTGCCTCAAAGTGGCTTCTTTTGTACACTTGACACATATTTTTGAACTTCTTAGGCACGACTGGATTTAACCCACGACCTTAAGATCGTGGGCTGGGCTACTACCACCCAGGCCTCTAGTGCTCTGGTACTGTATGATCAGTCATCTTTGAGAAACTCGTTCCTTCTAACCTACCACATCATTAAATATTTAATTAACCATCCGCTAAATATGTAAGATTAATGTAAATATATTTTGGAAAACGCCCAATGCTTTAAATCATAACCAGACATATCTGAACACGGCCCCGTCATGTGAACATGAAAATGTTATTTAAACACGAGTTATTAGACTCCTGAGGATAAATACGTATGAGCGTTCTTTGGAACTGTAGGCCTACCACAAGCTCTGTCTGGCTCTGTCTCTGGCTCTGGTTTTGAGTCTGTGTGAGTGCTGACTTATAATAAATCCTATATACGTCAAAACGTCACACACAGAGTATAACACAATGATGAGCACTCACACATGTCTATAAGTGAGTAAGTCTGGTTTAAGTCTTTAAAACCAGAGCCAGACCGAGCTTGTGGTAGGCCTACTGGCTAAAATGAATATGTCTAAAAGTTGAAAACCTCTAGAACGGAATTGAAATTTTTGCGCGGAATTGTACTTACATTTTAGGAAACAATTTGGTCGTAACAGACCTTTTATAGATCCTATTCTTTGATCATCGTAAACTTTATGGTTTTATTTATTATAACATCTCAGTAACTTGTAAGTTTTTAATAACTAGTTAGGTAAGAAAGGATGAATCAAGAGCTTTTGAAGCTATAAATCCTAAGGTAATACTAGTTAGGCCTGAGCTCTAGGCAAACTTCGGAAATATACCAGCCACGTACGAGAAGAGATTAGGCAAGTTACCCTATTGTGGTAGTTTCTAAGCCATTAATCACAGCTTATATACATCTATGGATATTTGGATGAACCTTTATTTTACAACACTGGTGTTTATTAATAAATATTGGTTATAATTATTGTTATACCTTATGATATAATGATTATAGTTGCATGCTGAAACATTTGAGTTTTTGATGGGATAGCAAAGTTTTCCAAAAGATTAAACTTAGTTCAACATACATTTTATTAAAAACCATTAGGACAAGTCTTCATCTCACATCACTTGTCATGGGTTGGGGAAAAAAGATGGTGGCTATTGCGTACGTTTACTTTATTCGGATAAAATTTAAAGCCGAGTTCTGACTGCATTCAATGGATACAGTTCCACTTTTGAAATTGTATATCTAGTAATACATACCTTTCTTCTGAAATGTATCCTGAGTTATCTTTATCCCAGCGTGAGAGGGCCGTCACCAGTGTCTCCTCAGAATCTAGTTCCAGGGTCTTGTAACCGAGTAGGTTGACGAAGCCGTTAAAATCGAGAGGGTTGGGGGCCTGAATCAGAAATATTAGATTATCTACTACCCACGGCAGCCTTACACACAGTACACAGGCACAGTAGCGTCCCGTAAGTAGGGCCATGACCAGTTGCCCTGACGCTATATAAATCGCTATCGCCTATGATGTATCGCACTGTCCAACGCGGCATATGAATGCAAAACCCTATGCTAAAACTGATCGCCATTTCAGATCGCCTAAATATGCGCAAGGCTTCGCTATCCTCACTACCACTGTGATTTGCTCAGTTCAGTTACTCCCGAAGTTCTTCTAATAAACATAAAAAAGTAGAAAAGAAATTAAATGAACTTCTCATTTCCCCTTTTATAAAGTTTAGTACAACAGTTACCGACTGCAATAAAAGAGTGAACTTCACTACGAAAACTGTAGTTATAAAACTTTCATGGTCTCATACTCGTAAACCTGATGATGCAGTATAAAATGCTGTTATTTCGACACGTTTTACTTGTCAAAGAATTCAATTTATAGAAACAATCTCATCTTCATAGTTATATGCTGATGAGTTTTGGTCTAAATAGGTTTTTGTTTATACAACTAGATGATGAAACAGGCATATGGCCGCCTGATGTTATGTGGTAACCATCGCCATTAACAAAGCATTGCCTTGTAGGTCACGCACGTCAGGAACGTGCCCTACGATGCACTGCCCTGGGTCCATCTACTTGAAGCATACAGATTTTCAGCCTCACGTGCCGGTAATTTCACCGGCACCCCGCATCCTTCAAACCGAAACACAGCAATGCTGCTTCACGGCAGAAATAGGCATGGTAGTAGTACTTCCCCAGACGAGCCCTTCACAAAGAGCTCTATTACTACTAAGATAATCGAATTCAATACGTATTCTTTTTACAAAAAACACTGTCTCTAAGATCATGGGCCAATCTTTTGTTCGTAATTGAATTAACTGTTTTAACTCTTGACTTTCAACTTTAGATTTAGAACTTTCACGGAAACTTTGTTTCGTTGGAGTTTGGATGATGCTCCACTTTTAATGCGAGAAGATAACCATCAAAAAAAAATTCAGCATAATCTTCACCCCGCATACAATCTTGGTAACATTTTTGATAAAAATGACAAAGCCTTTGAAGATACTTTTTCGGGGTTCATAAAATTTCCCAAAACAATGCTTACCGGAATTATAAGAAAAGCAAAGTTTTGTTTTGATGCCAACTTCAGTAAATACGTTTACCGGTTTCATTTTTGTGACAAATTGTTTTTTTTTTGAGAGATCTTTTTGATCTTCTTTTTCCACAATGTCCGTTCACGCACTACGACACACAACACTGATAGCATCTACGTTCTGTACTGTGTTCTGTATTCTGTGTGTGATTTTATTTTTAATTTAGCATAAAATATATAATATCCCCACCTACACCCTTCAAAACTGGTTTCCTGTCTTTTCACTTTATTAAGTTATTCCAAAAAATTGTATTATCCCGATAGTGGTACACCAGACAAAGTGTGTCAGGTTTAACAAAATAGCTTTTCGTGTTTCGATATTTTATTTAGCAACTTGGTCAATCCCGTTTGGGCAGTAAATCCTCCACGCATACCCAATTAGCCAGCTGGCAGCGATAGCTGTGATCTCGATACCGAGAGATGCCATATTGTATATACATGTCTCGTTAGGGAATATGAGTCACGATGACCAGAACTGCAAGTGTAGATTAACTGTTTAAGTGACTTTTGTTGGTTCTGGCTAATTTTTAGGGTTCCGTAGCCAAATGGCAAAAACGGAACCCTTATAGATTCGTCATGTCTGTCTGTCTGTCTGTCTGTCTGTCTGTCCGGCCTTGTCACAGCCATTTTTCTCCGAAACCATAAGAGCTAGACTGATGAAACTTGGTGAGTAGATGTATTCTGTGAACCGCATTAAGGTTTTTACACAAAAACAGAAAAAAAACTTTTAATTTTGGGGATCCTCATACTTGAAACTGAAACTCAAAAATGTTTTTTTCATCGAATCCATACGTGTGGGGTATCTATGGATAGGTCTTCAAAAATGATGTTGAGGTTTTTAGCATCGTTTTTTTCTAAACTGAATAGTTTGCGCGAGAGACACTTCCAAAGTGAAAAAAGTTGGTCCCCCCCCTCTAACTTCTAAAATAAGAGAATGATAAAACTAAATAAAATATATGTTGTACATTACTATGCAAACTTCCAACGATATTTGGTTTGAACGAGATCTAGTCAGTAGTTTTTTTTTATACGTCATAAATCGTAAACCGCAATTTACCTTTCGGCGAACTACAAAAACCTTTATATTATGTTATTTGATACTATAATAAGTTTTGGCTTGGTGGTGCTACCATTACGCTTAGTATTTCTTATTCAAAGAGATGTTAAAGATGTTCTTACCTCAGCGAGCATATTCCGTATAACATTCTCATCGGTTCTATCTCCAAGACTGATCAGTGTTGCTTTCAAATCGCTGTAGTCGATGCACCCATCGCCATCCATGTCGAATAGCAAAAACGCCTAAGAAACGAAATACAAATACAAATATCGCTGTCAAATTTGACAGAGTTTCACTGATCGCCATCACTTAGGTTAGGTGTGCGCAGGTCTTTAGCGTAGAGGTAAAAGTGACAGAATAGGTGCTGTCAAAACAGATTTGAAATTAGAATTTTGGCGTTTTGCATTCGTTCGGAAATGATGGGACCATGGCGCCGTAACAAGTAGTAACAAACAAACATTACAATAGCGTTCAAATACAGTTAGGTTACAGCTTATAATGGAAATATTCTTGTGGGCTATCATTGGTACCCAAACTAGGATTACCCTGTGGAATTTGCACGTCATTTAGCATTCTGAGACGTAAAAATATTCCAAGTGCCTGTACAAAATGTTGATGATGATGTAAATTTCAGAGATTCATCAAAATAAAACCAACGTTTTCAGCTGTCAGTAAAATTAATGAATCTTGAAGGGTGAGCTGGTGTAGTCTTCGAATAAATACCCAAGAAAATTAGAATCTTGAGTGCTGTACTTTCACGATTGTAATTATTACTGTGGGGAAGGAACTCTTGGCGTATGACGCGTTGTTTTAGCTGATTTTGCTTTTTGGTAAATTTAACATCATACTTGAAGGATTACCTACAACCTACACTTCCTACACTATGATATGGTTATCTGTAGCATTTTCTTTGTGATTTCCGTTAAAAAACAGCATTTATCCTTCAAAAAAAGCTGTACTACCAACCCGTGGTGGTTAGTTTTTTTATTATTATATATTTATTATATATTTTCTCTGTCAAATGACATATATAATAGAATAATCATGAAGACTTATTACCTACTGTTTCACAAAAAAGAAATTTTTTTTTTTTTGAAAATGGAATTGAAATCGGCAATCTCTTTGGTAGAATCGGTAGAATGCATGCAAAGTGGTGCGGCTACAGAAAAAATAAAAAAAGACATTGGCTCGAAATCTTTAAATTTTTTTTATTATTTTAGTTTAGATTAATTATTTTATTTTCACGCAATCGTAGTGAAAAGTCGAGTGTAACCCATTAAAACTCGGATTCTATATATACGAGCTACTTCGAGCTCCTTATCACTCTGTATTGGAATTATACAGATAGTAACAAACCTCTTTAAGCTCGAACACCTTATTCTCGTCCAGTTCAGCTAGAACATTAGGCGGGAGACACAGCGCCTCCCTCGCTCGAGACGCGGATCGCGACCGCGATGGGTGCGGTACCACCATTTCCTCCCTTTCCGCTATTATGGAGCTGGAATAAAAGTAATCAGTGTTATTTGAATACTTTCGGCTCTTCCGAACATGTTCCGTGTCGTCGTTTTCTTCATTTGCTCGGGACTTTCTCTCTTTTGTTTTTTTCGTTACACGATGTTCCGCGTTCACAAATCAAGATTGCTGCAAGAAAAACTGAACGTGATTTTCTTGGTTCTTATTTGAATGCAGTACACACACACACATACACAGTATTTCAGTACAATACACACAGTACAGTACAGTAGGTACAAGTGTTGTTGGCGTAATATAGTGTGCAAACTTAAAACTTTAAACGTCACAGTGCTAGGCACCTTTTTCCGTAAACCTTTTTATTACACGAACGTAAAAAAACCCCACTGAAATATAAATCCATTGACGGCTATAATTTTCAACGTGACGCCTTTCGGAACTTTCTTACGACGAAATAAACCTTTTGTCAAGGCTTACAAAGGACGGGAATTAAAAAATTAAAAATTAAGAAACAGTAGAATAATGGGAAGAATGCTTCCCGCAAAGTTTTAGCTGGTGTCATCGTGACGTTCTGCGCCATTTCTTTTTTTGCAATTGTTTTTGCTTGAAATAGGTTTCATTTCAAAAAGCAATGTTAAGTTAATGCATCAAAAAATGAAGTAACCTATTTTACCTACCTATTATTTACCTATATTCCTAAACTAGACTTATATTCAGAGGTGCAAAAGTCAAAAAAATATCAAACCCGTATTTTTATTTTCAATAATTTGTTTCGTAATCAGAGATGCAACCACTGTAAATATTTACACTTGTTGTCACGGATAGCAGAAATAAACTATTTACAACTCACTCTCCGCTGGCGACTGATTGAAGGAGGTTCTCTTTGAATTTTTTTATTTCGTCCCTTGCGGATTCCAGCTCGGAGCTCCGACGACGGTCGCCTTTGGATTTCTGCGAAAAATATTTTTATATCAAAGTGTTTCATCATATTTTTATAAAACTTGCCTTAAAATCTCTAAATAAAGCTTCTAGTTTAGAACGAAGTTCTTCTTCTTCTTCTTATCGTGTCACTGATTCTTTCGGACCAAGTGTGGTGAAAGGATTTTAAGTGCGCCTCAAAGCGGCTCCTTTCGTGCACTCGACTTTTTATGTTCTACGATATGCCGGTTTCCTCACGATGTTTTCATTCACCGTTTGAGAGCACTGGCATAGTTTACATACATTTTTGTGCAGAAAAACTCATTGGTACACGACACGACTGGATTTGAACCACGACCTTAGGATCGGAAGGCGGGGCTACCACCACTAGGTGAAAATGACCACCAGCGAAAGAATGTAGAAGAAAGTGGTGGAGAAAGTACTACCACCATACCTATTTTTGCAACCAAACAGCGTTGCTGTGTTTCTGTTTGAAGGGTTTAAGTAAGTCACTAGCTCATAAAAATGATTAGTAGAATTTTATAACTCTCACTGGAACTGACATGAAATTTTTCTAAAAATAAACAGGATTTTATTTCCAGAATAAACGAAGGACAAATTCTTGCATTTGAATTTTGAAACCGGCAAAAAGTCACCAAAGCTACGGAGCGGAAAATTACTTTTCGTGAGTTCGCTTACAATTAAACTGACGAAAGGTATGGTGAGCACTTGCAAGTATCTACTATAGATTGGTTGGACCCTCTTTTTGATGGCTTTAGGCCGAATTTTGGTATTCAATAGTAACTTTATTTTAATAAAATGTTGATACTATCAAAGCTTAATCCATGGTATTATTAGTGAGCTCTTTTTATTTTTTTTCGGATGGTCTAAACGCTAGTTAATGTGTATGGCTTATGGCCACCTTTTTGGAATATCTGTAAAATGATGCATTAAAGCTGAAGTTAAACTATCTATAATTTGAACTCCTGCAAACAATGGGTGGTAGGTATCGTCCATCAATCCGTGAGTATCGTAATATAAACGGTTCATAAAGCGCGTGAACGAAGTAAGAATTTTCATTTGTAATTATGTAAAGTCTTACAAAAGTTATGTCATAGCTCAAAAGCACAACTAAACGATGTCATTAGTCACCTTATAAAATTCCCACCTAACCAGAACAATCTTCTTTATATTTGGGCCTAGGCCTTGTAAATTATTTAGTTAGTTTCCCACCCTTGCGCATATCTAGATCGTCTGCCATGGCGATCAGTGAATCGGTCTCAAATATTGTTCTGTCAAAGTTCGCATTATTTGCGAATGTATGCAAAAGACTGTGCTGAAACTGATCGGCATCGCAGATCAACTAGATGCGCGTAAAGGCAGCAGGTTTTATGAATGTATGCGAAACACAATGCTGTAACTGATCGTCATCGCAGAAAAACGAGATGCGCGCCAGGATTAAGACAAAAAATACGATATTGTGATGGACCAGAGCTTTTTGGGGCTAAATAGAGCGTTGCGTGAGAAATGTGAAATATCTACCAATATTTATTTATGTACTCGTACCTTGATCGCATCGCTGTCGCCCTCCATTTTTTCTTCTATTTTCTCTAGCACAACTTTCGCACAGGTGGGATTTGGTACGACTGAACTGTGCCTCGCATTAGAGAAATTAATTTTACATTGCATATTTGTGAGATAATAATTTATTCGTGGCGGATGCTAGATTTTGAGATTAGTCGAGACGTTTGCCACAACTAATTAATCTTTAGGCTGAAAGCTGAACGTTTCCGAGTCAGTGAGTAGTGTAGTTCACGTGCTCTACTTGCCTGGTTTTGAAGGCAGCTATATTGTTTGCGCAGCACTTAAAGTTGAAATCGACTGGTATTTGTTTCATCATAATAATTTTACATAGTATGGTATAACTTGTATTGTTTTTCAGTCGAATAAAACTGAAATGTGATGAACTGTGTGTGATGACTGGCTAAGAGATCAGTCGGCTTCTCAGCTCAGTTGGTAGTGTCTGTCTTCTGCGCCGTAGGTCGTGGGTTCGATCCCCACCGGGAACAAATATTTGTGTGGTGAACACAGATATTGTTATTTGTCTGGGTATTTATTGTATTCTATGTATACAAAAAAATGCAAGTAAGTATTATATTATCAGCTATCTGGTTATATAATACTTAGCTTTTACCTATTGAGATAAAATTCTTACTTTTTTATTACTTTGCTTAGAAAAGAAGGTTGTTTTGAAATTCCACTATATAACATTATTTTATCAATAAATTTATTTCTTCGTATCTAAAAAATATTCTGAAATTCCGCGTTTGGTAAAACTACTTTAGAATCTAAATTAGTTTTGAAGTCAAGAAATCGTTGGCTTGCAGTCTTCATTACTACCACAAGCTCTGTCTGGCTCTGGTTTGTGTCTGTGTGAGTACTGTCTAATTAAATCCTACGTCAAAACGTCACACACACAGTATAATACACTGGTGAGCACTCACACAGACTCAAAACCAGAGCCAGAGGCAGAGCCAGACAGAGCTTGTGGTAGGCCTATACTATACAGCAGTCGAAGACTTCAATTTTATTTGTAGGTACGATTGAGTTCTAGAAAAGTTTGCGTTTACTGAAAAACGGGATAGTGTAGGTTTAAAGTTAATGGGATTCCATCACAAATTGCATTCGCTTAGTTGAAAATCAACATAGGTTTTCTAAGCTAAACCGTATACTAGCTGCGCCCCGTGATGTTATCCTCGATAAAAAATAATTTACTTTTATTCTATGTCTATGATAAGAAGTTCATCCTGTGGCTACTGGATGGAAAACCCTCTTTAAAAACACGGTTGGTAGTAACTTTGCCTAACCTTCCTCCACAAAATCCTTTCACCACACTGATTTGAACGAGCTAGTGACACGATAAAATGAAGATAAACAACGACCAAGTAAAAAATTGTATAACATAAAATTCTATCTATTCAACTTCTTCAAACGTTATACTATGTACAAACACAGATCACCCTTTGTAAGTAACATTAGTCCTGTCCATTCAACGGTTGTCTGGTAGAGATCACTGCTTAGCGATAAGACCGCCTATTGTTTTTACAAATAGTTGTTAAGTTTTTATGTACCATTGTTTGTTCTTAAGTATTTGTGAGCAATAAAGTATTTTATATCTATCTATCTATCTATGTAAAGAGAACAGGTTCAAAGAACCATTAAAAGCCAATCGAACTCGTATTTAACGATAAGTACTTTAAAACACACATTCCGGTCGAATTCGGGCAAAGTTAAATAATTGATACTCAGATTACCTAGTTATTGCCAACGGGGTATTCACAGCGGAGAGCTTCGACCCTATGCTGCTGTTCGCAATCACGTTTATGAGTTTCGTTACGGAATCTTTACCGCGCTATTGATGTTCGGTAATAATCGGGGAATATCCAATTCTATTTTTATAATTATAAAATCATTATGTATCATTACTTTGTCTTCTTCTTCTATCGTGTCAACGGTACACAGTACGCCTTCCCTGTGGCGTTGTCAAGATCATCCATTGTGCAGATGTTTGGATACAAGGGACAGGCCAGTAGATGCGACATTCAAGGAGCCTCATTCTCCACTTGCAGAGGTTTTCTCTACAGCGGCCGACTTGGGTCCAGAGTCGATTGTTCCAGACCGGCCACGGTAGATCATGACCTGGGGGAAGATGTTGATTATTTTGTTATCACAATGCACGCGTTCACATTTGAAAAAGCCGTGTCCACACGTTGGTTCAATCCACCCGAGTCCACAGTGTACGCTAACCAGCCATCTGCCTCGTGACGCACGCTTGCAACTAAGCTTGTAAGACATTACAAGCTAGTTGCAAGCGTGCGCTCACCGAAGATACCCGAAGTGTACTCAGTTGAGACAGTCAATGTGCACCCAAGCAACCTCAAGGCACTTACACATTGACCGAGCATGCCTTGGTTATGAATACATAAGTGTGTTCACTCCCTTGGCATAGTGCTTCATCCTTATACATTCACCTTAAAGCTAAGTAAAACCTAAGCTAATATAATATGTATATTAATTATGTCCATTAATATAATAGAATACGTCTCGTAAATTTGGGGTTTCCCGCTCCGCCACGCGTGATGTGTCAGTCTTTATTCAGCGCATAAATTTATTTGATGGGGATGATAAATATGTAGCTGCAACACTAAACTGTATCCCTTGATACTTATTGTTGACATTAGTTTTTTTAATTGCATCCTTAGGGGAGCAATTTTAAATTATGTACCTATTTACGTCAAAAACCCTTATTGTACCTATTGATAAACAAAAAAGCAGCATGCATAGCATTGCAATAATAATCAATAATCAATAATCATTTATTTGGTAAGAATTATTACAGGTAAGAATTATTACATTGCAGCAGCGTTATAGCAGTAGGTATGCATGCATAAACAGTCGAAGCTCGATACGATACACATAGAATCAGAGTTCCAAAAGCTACCACTGTATAATTTACTTTAATTGTACCAGTAACGTTTGGAGGCCTTGTCTACGACATCGACCATTTGTATTAGACCCACCAAGTCACAAGAGAGCCCATTGATTTACACGACTTCTATTCGCGTATGGAGCCCAGCCAATACTGGCGGTCTGGTTTCACACAGTTATTGTAATAGTACTTGCATGAAGAAATATCACTTGAGCGGACATTACATAATATGCTCAAAAGCCTTACCGATTTCAGATAAAATAATTCAAAACAAATGGTGACCATTTCGGTTTTATTTATTTTTTAAGCTCGCTATCGCATAACTTCATTGTTTATGGGCCGATTTAGTATATTTTTTTTGATCTGAAAGGTAAAACTTCCAGATTGGTCTCATAGAAATTTTATCAAAATTGGTTCAAAAGTTTGGCCATGAAGTCGGTTTCTCAAGATTTTTCTTAACTTCACTTTTTCCTTTCTGTGGTTATATTTATAGAAACATCTTAATCGTCAGCATCTGCTGAACATAAAAAAAAAAAAAAATTAAAATTAAAATTTGTTTATTCAGATGTCAAAAGATCCATTTTCTTAAAACTAACATAACACATACAGTAGCACATCAAAAAATAATAAAATAAACAGAGAACATTATAGTACTGTAGGAGTTCACACGAATGGTTACCTAGTTAATGTAATAAACTTGACTGGCATTGGGATTGATTAAGGCAGCCACCCAGTAGTTTTGTAGTGGGCTGTCCCATCTGCCAGCCAGTACTCTAAGTATACTGTTGGAGCTAGCCAACATTCTGCGCTTGACGGAAGCTATTTTATTACGCATTATGGCGTGAAAGTCATTGACATGTGCGTCAGCAAACATGCCCGACGCACTGCAGAATCTTGGTAGCTCCAACAATACCCTAAACATGTTATTGTACAGGACACGCAAGGCGCTGAGGGACGACTTATTAAACCTACACCACAGGCCGCTTGTGTAAAAAGATTGACAGAATGATTTAAATAAAGTTACTTTGACCTCACCTGAACAATGCGCAAACCTGCGGGCCAGCATATTGCCCCTTACCGCCAGCGCCCTGCGCTCCCTTTACACACTTTACATAGACCAACGGGGTAGATTTCCAGGAAGTACGATTATGAGCCTTTTCCATCCACTAATTTCTCGCAATCGTCGCAATGTCATTGATTTAATAAGCGTCTTTTTATTTATGTTCGATTCGAATTAAATTTAAATGTAGCTTTTTCACGACCTACAGCACAGAAGGCAGAGCTACTACCAACTGAGCTGAGAGGCTAGTCAAATACACGTCCACTCGCCTTGAAGATGGTTTGGGGAACTACATATCTGTATCTGTTTGTCAAATTGGGACAGCCTCAGCAATTCTTAACGATGAGCCTCTTCACGCACCAACCCTTTCTACTTCAGCTAGTTCGACTGCCTGTCTTCAAGCTAAACTGAATCTCAAGCAAACACAATAAGAGGCATTTTACTCCGAAGCCGAACACAGTGGCACAAGTCTCTCCGATTTGGGACATAGCCGTTTTCCTCATCATTATCGTTAACAAAAGGATTGTACTCGATTTACATTTCATTGCAGTGCCTTCGGCTTTGTGACGGTTGGCACCATTTCTGGCAGTCGACTATCTCAATTAATCAAAACCCCATTAGTTCAATAGATGGGGTTCAAAGGCCTTCGGTATATCTGTTCTGTTTGAATGGCTTCAATCATTTTGAGGGGTCCTACTGAAATAGCGGCTTTATTGTTCCACTCGATCAAATGTTCTTCGTGTTGCAACACAATATATTGAAAGTAATGATTCAGTTTGGTAGCATTGGGCACAACAGCGAAACGCTGTTGTGCCTTCAGCGCTTCAGGAAAAAATGGGCACAGAGTCAAGCAAACACGTTGTATCCTGTTACCCAAGCTTTAAAGTCCGTAGACCACAAAGTCATCATACCACGCTTATTATCTATCCTTAAACTTGTCTTATAACTTCTCGCAATCAATGGTATCAATTCTGTTGTTTAGAAATCCTAAAATTTAGCTAATTTCGAGCTAAAATTTCGTAAAATTGTTATTCCTATTCTGTTGGCAGCATCGTAAACTTAAATTTAGAGTGACAGCTCTAAAATTAGGATAGTTACTCAATTTAGTCAAAAAACACGTAAATCCGTCATTTTGCTATTCGGTTGTACAATATTTTAGGTAATTTGCGCTTAATTTTAGAAACGTCAATCTAAATTTAGGCGACATGTTACTAGGTGCTGACTAAAGTTTTGTTGTATGGTTGTTGTGAATTTGTGGACGAAACGCAATCAAACTCAAAAAATCATGGAAGCTGGTTGTAGTGGCTGCAAATATAGAAGCCCCGCCATAGTTTGTAGGTACCTAAGTAACTATAACGCCTGCCACTTATGAGCAAGAAACATAGTGGACAATCGGCCGGCTGAAGAAGAAATGTCTGCATCGCCATCGTTGTCTGCATTATTAACCAGAAAAGGCAGCCAAAATTATTATCTCGTGCTGCACTCTATATAATTATGTTTATGGAAGAATTAACAGGTGAATCAAATATAAATAGAACTATGCTTTACCTACCTACTATTCCTTCTCTAATAAGATGTATTCTGTGATTGCAGATAGGGATGAAGACATTAGTGCTTGAACAAGATGATGGAGTCGAGGAAGAGGAGCACGACATAGATTTCCTCCATGAAGCACGTATAATACGACAAAGAATAATAAACTCTCACTTTCATATTTTTTTAATCAATACAGGAGCATTAGGCTGGTGGAAACAAATAGGTCATACATCTAATATTAAATCATAGTAACTAATATAACCAAACAACATGCGTTATACATAGAGTATGACAGACAGCGGTGTGGAATCAGATAAAACAGGACCGTATTTTATATCAAGTAGCCACTGGAGGATTTTCTTTATCTTCCTCCGCGAGGTCTGCCCCTGCCGGGCTTCTTACAGTACCATTGAAGCCGGTACCGACCTTCCTGGCCTTACCCTTCCTTTTGCCACCCATATACTCCAAATCTGTGGAAAGAAATATTAGTTTCAATTAGAAGGACAACAAAAGGACAAAAACTGCATAAAAAGTTGGTTTAAAATTAATGGCTTGGTTTAAACGTGGCTTTCTACTGGTAAAAGAATTTTCAAAATCGGTTCAGAACATCCAGAGATAAACACTACAACGCCACAAACTCACAATATTTTTTTACCCCAAGGATTCATATTTTTTTAATAGAATATAGCCTATAGGCAAGTACACACACTGTTACATGCTCTTAAGCATACTTAATCCAAGCTATGGCTATCTACAAACATGCTCGACCCTGCGTCTACACTTTAAAGCTTGCTCGAAGAGTTTAGGTGTGCGTTTTCAACGCACACCTAAACTCTTCGAGCAATGGACAGTGGGGTTACCGCTAGTTTCGGTGTGCAGGTGCCTGACGCCTCACGCCTATCGTATGCCACAATTTTGTATGGAGAAACTAAGCTTTTCAAAGAATTCGCTAGGGGCACTTTTGGTTACCGCGGTAACCCCACAGTTGGTTTATAGGTTTTGTTGGATATCACTTGCTAGATTTACTTTCGGAAAACAAACAATCAAATCTTTCCTCTTTATAATATTAGTAGGTAGATGAAATAACTAACATGCTGCCACTCTTCAGCAGTCCGGCTTCAGCCAAAAGCATTCAGCTCCCCCGCCAGCATCCCCTAAAATTCTATTATTGCTCTATCAGCTTGGCTACCTGAAAACCGGACATACAACAATCAAATCACTGAAGTGTGTAGCTAGGTAAGTATAAATCATTAATTATACCTATTTCAGAACCAATAAAACATAAATCCTACGTACCTCGTGCAATTAACTTATTAGCCAAAAGCCGTTCCTGGTGGAACGGCCATCCTTTTTGTCTAGTATTTGTTATTTTTCGGGATCGGGGGCGGTCAGTAGGCTGCTGCATTTTGTAATTTTTCTTCTTTGAGAAAAGTTGAGTTGTTGAATTTATTTTTATGTCGATGGTTTGAAGTTTAGCTGTTTGCTGTTTGCATTGCACCCACAGATATTCCTCCAAACCACAGATACAAAAAACCCGTAAAAATAGTGTAAATAGAGCGCCATCTAGCGTCGAGTAGTGCCAAGATGCATGAAATGACAAATGTATAAGTTATCTGTGAACTTAATTTAGAACAAGTTTAGAGGTGTCATAGACACCTTTTAAATTTAGTAAAATGCGATAACAGAATAGCTTATAAGATTTTCCTAACTAAATTAGAAAATTTTAGGCTAGTTTAGCTAGACAGATTGTAAACAACAGAATTGATACCAATGTCGTCATTATATCAGGTAGGGGACATCCTACTTTTCGTCTTCCAGTTTGTAACCATGCCAGAACTTATACTATTTCCAAGCGATCGTCGGTTCTTCGAGCTACAATGATCCATCCATAGCTACATCAGCTTACTAATTTGGCAAGATATGACCATGCATGGACAATTTTAGAAAAATATCTTGGTATGCACCACGCATGGTTCTTATACGGATTTCCATACATTACTATTCAAGAATTCTTCGCTTCCTCGCTGCATCGTTCAAAATGATATATTCAGACCATTTCCTTATAAATAATTAACTAACATTTCAAATTCACATGCTTATCATTAACACTCTTATGCAGGCAAGCAACAGAACACACAACAGCGAAAAACAGCAAAACAAACGAGCATCTACCTTTCATCTCTCTCCTTCATTGGTCAACTCATTCAAAACTCAAATGATCAAAAAATTACCTATCATGATCAAAAAAATTACATCATATTATTACATGCTCAGCAAGTAGAGTTTATTTCTGTGCAGAGGCTGTGTAGGTATTTGCTATTTTAGTACATTGTAAAGTTCATTTTCAAAACACTTTACCGTCACAATATTGTTTGATACTGATAAGTTACCTATCAAGCTATGCAAAACTTCTTGGTGAAAAAATCTCTTCTAAAATGATATGAAAACTTTTTACTGACAAAACATAGTAAATACACATTGATGTGCAACTGTGATATTATTTTAGCAAATACCGGTGCAAATAATTAAATATTTATAATTAATTTTCTCTAATAAAAATTACATTTTGTAATTGTTTTATATAACTCGCATGAATGATGCAAAGTAGATATGCTTGCCTCGGTTGTAAGTAGCTACTGCACTATAATCTCGTCTAAATACCTCGTGTGCACTCGATCCATTAGCGCCCTTCACAAGCACACTCACACGAGCGCCAAAATCTTGTTTGCAATAGCTCACTTACTGCCCTTGTGTAACAATCTACTATTTCATTTTCCTAACACAGTGGCCAAGTTAAAGAGACACAAAAAACACCAGTTGGTCCACGTATTAAATCACCGGCAAAACGTGGATTACAACACAAAACAAAAGAGCATCTACCTGGTATTCTCTCCCATCCACCGCAGTACAGGGGCATTTATCACCGAGGTTAACGCCAGTGTGTCGTGCGCTACGCCCATGTCTCTTCTGTTGATTTCTAAAGCAAAAGTAACTTTACTGTAAGGGGCTTAAACGTAATTATGTATATTTTATTTTTATATTATATACTCTCTCATCTTAACGCACAGTAATATGAGAGAGTACGGTACGGTAATCTGCTGCTAGGGGCCAGTAAAGCATTTTTGACGTGAAAACGTCTTATATTTCGATGAAGCCGGCTGCACGCACGAAAAAACATGACTCATGCCGCGTTACCTCTGAGGCGTTCCATTTAAGGCTCGAAGTGCAAGCGAGAGCGCGGAACGAGCGACAAAGAGGCACAATCGGCCACCGCGTTTGGCAGCGTTCTACATCTGTCTCTCTCTTAATTGAGTGAGCGATGCATCCGCAAGGACAGCTGTATGACGTTGTCACGTTCAACTATCGTCAGTAAACAGACTTTACAGGCAACCGATTGTTTTTATCATAATTACACTCTTACTCTCTCATCTTACCGCACAGTAATATGAGAGAGTACAGTACGGTAACTTACTGCTAGGGGCCAGTAAAGCGTTTTTTAGGGTTCCGTAGCCAAATGGCAAAAACGGAACCCTTATAGATTCGTCATGTCTGTCTGTCTGTCTGTCTGTCTGTCTGTCTGTCTGTCTGTCTGTCTGTCTGTCTGTCCGTCCGTATGTCACAGCCATTTTTCTCCGAAACCGTAAGAGCTAGACTGATGGAACTTGGCGAGTAGATGTATTCTGTAAACCGCATTAAGATTTTTACATAAAAATAAAAAAAAACTATAAATTTCGGGGGTCCCCATACTTGAAACTGAAACTCAAAAATTTTTTTTTCATCCAACCCATACGTGTGGGGTATCTATGAATAGGTCTTCAAAAATGATGTTGAGGTTTCTAATATAGTTTTTTTTTAAACTGAGTAGTTTGCGCGAGAGACGCTTCCAAAGTGGAAAAAAGTTGGTCCCCCCCCTCTAACTTCTAAAGTAAGGGAATGATAATACTAAAAAAAATATATGTTGTACATTACTATGCAAACTTCCAGCGATATTTGGTTTGAACGAGATCTAGTCAGTAGTTTTTTTTTTACACGTCATAAACCGTAAACCGCAATTTACCTTTCGACGAACTACAAGAACCTTATTATGATACAGCAAGTAACATAATATAAAGGTTCTTGTAGTTCGTCGTGCTACGGAACCCTTCATGGGCGAGTCCGACTCGCACTTGGCTGCTTTTTTTTATAATGAATACTTAGGAAAATCTATTATTGGCCTATTTTAAGATTATACACTGCTTTCCAATTGCGGTAATAACTGTTGATTTTCTATAAAGCAAAATATAAATAAAATGTTGGCAATGAAAAACCGATTGCTATTTCCCCAATCTCAAAACTCATTCATCTCTTCAAAATAAAAGTATTTGGCGATGCACCTCCACTTAAGTACTATACTGTAGACTAGTGCATAATAATGCAATTTTTTGAATATTAAAGAAACAAAATTTCAGGTACATAAATTCTTTTAAAGCATGTATGAGAAACTCATAAGTTTCAACTTTTATTTATTTTGCACGTGCACTATGTTAGCTTACATTCGCTCGTTATTTGATGTCGGTTAGTTATGTGCACGAAATGTTCTTTTCCTTTGCCTAAGAAACTTGCCGTTTATTAATTACCTTCCTTCTTTTCCGCTCGTATTTAAACAAAACAAATCGGTTGTCTGTAAAGTCGGTTTACTGACGATAGTTGAACGTGACAACGTCATACAGATGTCCACGCGGACGCATCGCTCACTCAAGTAGGAGAGAGACAGATGTCGAACGCTGCCGAACGCGGAGGCCGATTGAGCCTCTTTGTCGCTCGTTCGGCGCTCTCGCTTGCACTTCAAGCCTTAATGGAACGCCTCAGAGCGAGGTAACGCCGCATGAGTCATGTTTTATCGTGCGTGCAGCCGGCTCCATAAGACGTTGTCACGTCAAAAATGTCTTTTGGTAATAGTATTCTTAAATTGAAGAAAAAAGTGGAACGCCAGTCACCCAAAAACTAAACACTTTATAAAACTTCCAAAAACAACTTAAAATCATTTTTACAACATCGTTTTTGTAGCTTTAAGCTACTTCAGAATATTCTTAATTAAATTCTTAAAAAAAGGTTTGTAAAAAAGTAAATAATTATTAGGTACGTCCGTAAAAAGACGGTTGCCTCTTTATAAGAACTCAGCGCTCGAGTCAAGTCTCAGGAGTATATTTTTTCTTAGGTCGTATTTTTCTTATTTCGTAATAATAATGTTCCTGAAGTAACCACATTTACAGAAGAAAAGCCAAAACATATAATTTGTACGTCTCTCTTTGGATTACTTGAATACCTGTACCAATTTACTTTATTTTACCAATGCTTATATTGAATTTAAAAACTACAACTGAAAGTAGTAAGCATTATAAGGTATGAACAGAAATGTATGAACAGAAATGTATAAACCATGTTTTAATTCAAATATTTAGGGCTAATTTTTCAATCTGCAGATTTATATCCATCTCTGTTTTACATTTGTCAAAAACAAGGACTATAATTTTTTTCAAGGAATAGTGTAATTGTTGTAAGTAATTGTTACAATTAATGTAATTATTATTTAATTGTAGTAATTGTAATTGTAGTATAGAAGTAGTGAATTATTCCGTACATGGAATAATCAGGCTTTAGGCATTTTTTTTTTTATGTAACTAGCTGATGGAACAAGCATATGGCCCACCTGATGTTAGGTGGTAACCATTATAACAAAGCAATGCCTCGTAGGTCACGCACATCAGGAACGTTGCCTACGATGCACTGTCCTGCGTCCATCAACTGGAGGCATACAGATATTCAGCCTCACGTGCCAGTAATTACACCGGCACCCACACCCTTCAAACCAAAACACAGCAATGCTGCTTCACGACAGCAAATATACATGGTGGTGGTACTTCCCCGAACGAGCCCTTCACAAAGAGCTCTACTACTACTAAATTATGTATCCTGACTGGGAAACAATCACAAACAGTTTATAGAATTAAGGGGCCAGCGGAGGGTGAATTTTCATACAAACGTAATACCAAAATTATTACTAGTTTAGACAGATTTTCACTATATTATTGTAATAACTGTATTCGTATAGTATTTATCAAGGTTCCTGAATAATTTTGATTTTAAATTACTTACCTCAAATGAAATAAACACAAATCGCATTTTACACATTTTTTTCATTGCAAAATGTGATTGGCGTTAATTTCATTTGATGTAAGTAATTTAAAATAAAAACTGTTCAGGAACCTAGATAAGTACTATACCCATACAATAATTACAATAATATAGTGAAAATCTGCTTAAATTAGTAATCATTTTGGTATTACGTTTGTATGAAAACTCGCCCTCCGCCGGAGCATGTTGGTTGTTCAATAACTGACATGAATTACATAAATAAACCCACCGGGCAGTACAATAATCATTTCAAATAATTACCAGCGGAAATGCTCTGCAAATGTTAATTATGCAATCATCCGCATGAAATGAATTTGAGTCGTGTACATTAAAATAAAGTGCGCGTAAATACCGTAAAATCTCCACAGTAAAACCTTGTTTACATCTAAGCACTCTGCGATGGTGATCAGTGAAACGCTGTCAAATATTGCGGACACATTTGACAGCGATTTACTGATCGCCACCGCAAAAAGCTTAGATGTGCGCAAGGCTTTTTAATGAAACTTGGAG
Organism: Thera britannica; assembly: GCA_939531255.2. Taxonomy (NCBI): domain Eukaryota; kingdom Metazoa; phylum Arthropoda; class Insecta; order Lepidoptera; family Geometridae; genus Thera; species Thera britannica. Next base: position 9,461,540 of record OW618049.2, read on the forward strand.
ATATTGAATCTTGTAAGGGAAACAATAACTGATATATTACTGAAATACTTTTTTCTACACAACCAATGAGAAAACATATTATTTTTATTGTAGACGATCCACACGTCACTTTCTAGCCCATAATTAAGCAGAGCTTGTACTATGGGAACCAGATAGTTGAAATAATACTTATATATTTTTAGTAAATACACACTTAGAATACAACATCTAATTTAATTGTACCCCGAACAGAGAATAAACATCTCTGTTCACCATGCGCAGAAGGCTACTGCCAACTAAGCTGAGAGGCCAGTCAACTCATAAACAAAAGCTTTTGCCATTACTTGTCCAGCAAGTAATGCCAAAAGCTATGTCATCTCTACTCATACAATGATCATGACATAAAATTTTTCCATCAGTAAAGATCTATCAACATACGACGTAGAACGCACTACTACTATCAACTAAGCTGTGTAAAAGCCATTCATTGACGTAGCCTGACGTAGCAAACACATTGTCTACGGTGTAGAGGTATGCTACATACGTAGCAGTATGCTACGAAATTACCTTGTGCCTCGACGCGCGTAACTTACCTTGTATGGCTCGTATTTCTACTTAGTTACGTATTATTGCTACCAAACCTGCCTATCATTTTGTGTTTTCTTATTTAGGTCTGTAACTTATATGCCCATTGTTCTTGAGAGTGCTTTCTTTACAGCCGTATCATGTTGTTCCTTTGTTTCACAGTTCTTCTGATTTTTACAAAATGTTTCGCAAAGAATTTCTGATCAAGAGAAGTAAATAAAATGGTTGTGTGTTCGAATCCAAAGAACTTAGGGGTATTATTAAAATCTTTGTTAACACTATGTTATCTTAGTTATCAAAGCAGTCAGATATTTTCAAAATAATCACAATAAAAATGTTTTTTTTTATGCAAAATAGTCAAACGGGCTCACGGCCCACCTTATGGTAAGCGGTCACGGTCGTTCATAGACACCAACAACACAAAGGATGCTGTCGTTGCGTTGCCTAACCTGAAAGAACTTTTTACGTTTTTCTTGAACCTATTCATGTTACCTCTGGTGGTCTGGTGGTTCATTCCACAATATCTGATTCTTCTTCTTGTGGTGTTGTTAGTTCTTTCAAACAAGTGTGTTAGAAGGATTTAAATGCACCTAAAAGATACTCCTAGCATGCAAAAGATATTTTCTGTTTTCATAAATAGCAAATAAATTCTAAAAGCTTTTATGTAGCAAAATAGAGTAAAATATTATTTTGCACTGATAGGAAAATACTACTACTTAGCTAACACACAAATAAAACAGAAACACCTATTTCCTGAATATGATTGAATACCTACATTTTGCCAAGAAATATATTATTTTCTTTGATCTCATTTTCCTTCGATACCCAATTCACCTTATTGTTTTTATTTATCGAAGTACAATACATTCCCTATTTCATCATACGAAATGGACCTAATAGAAAGCGGAAAATCCTCTTCAGGGTATGTTTTTGTGAGTGAGCCGACTGGTACTACTAAAAGTCATCACAGGTGGAGTAGCCAAAAACGTGGTACAAGTGAAAAGCGTACCTTGTACGAGGTTATTTTTATATAAGAAAAAAATATAACTTTGACATGAACAATAGTGAACATTTAACAATAAGAGCTTTATTTTCTAGATGAATTGTAGTGGCGGATTTTTTTATAAACGAACCATATAAATAAAAAAAATCCGAAAGTGGCGGCGCTAAATCTATATTTATAAAAGAAAGTCGTGTTAGTTACACTATTTATAACCTAAGAACGGCGGAACCGATTTGGCAGAAAATTAGTGAGGAGGTAGCTTAGAACCGGGAGAAGGACATAGGATACTTTTTATCCCGAAAAAGCAACGGGAACGGGGTATTACGGGAACGGGCACTAGTTAACACTAAAAGTGTGAGAAGCTTAAGTAAAACATCGAATTACACATTAAGTACAACCATTTTGGATGCTATTTATAAATCGGTAGAGAATACCCTTCGTCTCGACGTCTAGAGTAAAATTAATTTAATATTGTATTTATGAAAGCAGTAAATAACTAAGGTACCTATTATATATTATTAATGTGCTTATACATTAACACTTGCACTAAATAAACATTTGAATACCCTGCGCTGTACTTTACCCAAACTTCATTTATTTTGCGTCACCGAGGACACATCACCGTTGTTAATATTAATATTTCATACCAAACTAGGATGTGTCGTCATTTCGCTACCTAGACTGTACGAAAACCGAGTGAAAACTGACTTCATTTTTGCCCTGGATATTTACGGCACTCAGGGGGCGCCTCTGTTGACATAGCTCATTTTTACATACTCGAAATGTTCTTCACCTTTACGCCCAAGAGAGTGCCCGAAAATGTACTGGGTAATTTAATTTTAAGACTGCAAAAGCTTTGAACCATCTTTGTACTTACTAAAATATAAAAAAACAAGCTGAATCTCCAGGGCTGCATAGTAAAATATATTCTTAGCTCGGGTCAAGAAAAATAAAAATATTTTCTATCACATTCCTTAAACAATTTTAGATCAGTAAAAAATTTAGATTTCTGCATAACGCACTGTGTTACTAGTATGCAGTGGTTATATCGAGCTTCGTTGAGGCGCACTAAAATCCTTTCACCACACTTGGTTCGAAAGAATCAGCGACACGATAAGAAGTGGTAATATTTCATAATTTTCAAATCTTAAAAATATAATGTGATGCTGTTTACGCATACAAAAACATTCACAAAATTGTGATTGAAAACGTGCAAACGAAAGCTCAACCCAAAAAACAAGTTTTGTCTCTGTGAAATTATAAAATTATAATCATTATCATAATATTTATCACAGCAATGCGCAAAATATCTCATTTTCATCTCACAGAATAATGGTTTTACTCTGGTACTGCAAGATTAATTTTCTGAAATATTAGAGAATTTTCTTCAAATTATTTATTATTCTGCAACCTCAAAGTGACAACCTTAATCTTTTAGATGCGCTGACTTTGTATTCTTGAATATTTTGCTTCAAAAATGTTAACTCACGTGAAAATCTTTTAAAAATTGCTTGATAATGTCAAGTTTAAAATAATGGTTTCGTAGTATAATTTAAAATAAAATCTAGATGCTTTAGTATTAGTACTTTTAAACTTTCGCGATCATAATATACGCGATAAATACCCGTGTAATAGTTTCTAGATGCTTTTTGGGTACCTACGGCCTTGTGCAGCTAAGCGTTCGACGATCAGTGAAACGCTGTCAAATATGACAGCATTGCAGTATTTGACAGCGTTTCACAGATCACCACCGCAGAACGTTTAGATGTGTGCGCAAGGCTAAAATACTCTTATTTATTTTCTCCTAACTAGGTTAAGCCATAATTTAGAACCAAGTAACTGGACAAATTATATTTTGGCAAAGTAGAAACGTATGCACTTGGTTCCGTGGTAATGGAAATCGTAGGTCGGCGCCGATTGGTGCCGGCTAAGTTTGCCCCTTTCTCCCCGGGCTCCGCCGTGGAAACAAAAGACGGTATGGCTTTATCTCCGACATGTTTTTTTCTTCTAACAATCCAAATAAAAATATAAACATTATCTTGAGTGAGTATAAATAAATTTTAATTAATTTTCAAAGCTCTAAAGGCCTGCGCTGCGCACACTTATGTCACTGGCAATGGCGATCAGTGAAACGCTGTCAAAAATGACAGCGTTTCACTGATCGCCATCGCCAGCTGCCAGCACCGAGGTCTGCGCAGGCCTTAAATGATAGTTGATTCCTTTCAAAATTGTTTTCGTCCATCCTATTATTTTTAGATCTAAATGTTTGTTTTGTTTTTATTTGAAAGTGTTTTAGTTCGGCAGGATTGAAAACATATTTTGTTTATTTGGGCAAGGTTTAAGCAAACATTGTGATCTATATGAGAGATATTAACCTTGTACCTTTCTGCCTACACAGTTTTCGTATCTAAATACCTGTTTCTGATGATATTTGCAGATAACTGTTTGTCTTGTTTCAAACCCTTGAATTACATTTTGCAGTAAAATAAACACGCACAGTATGGTGTTTATACAGTAGGTACAGTCAGACGAGCATCATCTAGGCTCGATAGTTTTAAGTTTGTATTGTTAAAAAGGCACTTAAAACTACTACAAGTTTTATTAGTAGTAGAAGTTTTTGTGAAGGGCTTGTCCAAGAAAGTACATAATTCGGCCGTTCAGAGAATGCGTTCCTGACACGTCGCGATTGAACTGACGACGTAACTTTGTAATGGCGTTGCAGTTACGATAAAAATATTTTTGCTGGTTGTTTACCGTTTTAACACTTTATGAGCATTAAAACAACATTATTATATCAATAATCAATGAATTTTATAATTTTGTGCCAAAATGAGTGTCAAATAACTTGTTATACAATATTTTTCTAAATCTATACTGCGCTATTACAAGGTTATGTCAGCGCTCTATATTTGTAGTGCTGTGCTAAATATGTGACTAACTGATCAAACTGTCAAACGCATTCTCTGAACGGCCGAACTATAGTACTTTCATATGCCCAATTCTGCCGTGAAGCAGCAATGCCGTGTTTCGATTTAAAGGGGCGTGGGTGCCGGTAAAATTACTGGCACGTGACGTGAGGCTGAACATAATGTATGCCTCAAGTTACACGGCAGTTGATCGTAGGGCACGTTCGAGAAGTGCGTGACCTACGAACAATGGTTTGCTATAGGTCGTGGTTACCGCTTAACATCAGGTGGGCCATATGCTTGTTCCATCAAGTAGTTGTTTAAAAAACTACTAATTCTCAACTCTCAATTAATTGGTTTAGGGTACATACATAATCTTTATTACATTTTACGGGTCAATTAGCTATCCAACATTTGCCAAATAGATAGATATAACGAAAAATACTATTTGTTTTGGAAATCGACATCCGTCCCGAATAGATGAGTTTTTGCGGTTGGGTTGCTTTTGACTACTTTGTTATGCCGCGCGTGGGATTACCCGACATTATAATAACAAACTTTACCAACTAGTAAAAACAACAAAACTAACACTTTTCATAGTAGTTTTGTGATCCATTGTATTTTTTTTATTTTCCATTATAAAAATTCAAAAGACTTTCCTATTTTATAGTAAACGCAAAAATATCCTGTAACTGTTCCGTAAGTTTCTCTTAGTTTTATTTACATTAAGACTTTCTTTACAACAATGAATAAGAACATTTATATTAATTTATCACAGTTGTAGTATTTTGCGATCATACTCGTAACACATCCTGAATCTACACGGGTATTAACACGGGTAAAAAAGGTAATTTACGCGATAAATACCCGTGTTAAAGATTCAGAACCACAGTTGTATTACTGTATTTACCACTACTGTGCTGTATTGTCGATCTGCATAGTAACAATGTAAGCCTTGTGCTTTGAGTTGGAACTGTACATCACACAGACAGAGGTCTTCAATTAGACAGCTTGATATTATTGATTACGCTGCTGACAACAGTATAGACGCTGTCTCTCTCTTCAGCATTTTATAAGTAGCAATGAAGAGTCCGGTTAATGTACGACCAGTTAATGTACGCACTGTTCAAACGATGCAACTTTTTTTCCACTGGAAAATTGTAAAGGCCTATGTACACTGTCGCAGATTAATAATTCGATTATTATTATTTGTAACTAGCGATGAATAATTGTACTAAACAGAGAGCCCCTTTGAGGTTATTGGGAAAAAAACATTCTCTGGCACAGCGGCGGCCGCTGCCGCGGCACGCTTGCTCTGCTCGCTCGCCTTGTGCGTAATTTTTATGTTCTAACATAACCTAACCTATCCAAGTCGGATCCGCCCTATAAAGTATCAAGGACAAGGTAAAAGTATCCAGTGCCTGAACAAAAAAGTAAATGATCATGTTTGAATTGCTCCAGTGTGCATGTGGCTTAACTGGCATCGTAATAACAGTGTGTACAATAACATGATGTACATTATCGCCTCCCGTAATGAAGAATCGCACAGCGACCACAAGGCAGACCACTCGCCCGTTGGCGGATGATATTGTCGGAGACTGGCACAGGACCAAAGAGAGTGGCGTATTAGGGAGGAGGCCTAAACCCAGCAGTGGTTGCCTAAAGGCTGACTAGATAGATAGATAGTAAAAAATCGCAAACAACCAAGTTATGACTGACCTATTAAGTGCAAAGGTTCAGTAAATATTGAGATTTTACCAAAGCAAATTTCAACTAAAACGTGCTAAAAACAATACGTCTCTGATGTACTATGAAGTTTTTATTTTTGTAAAAAATACTTTAAAATGTATGTTTTAGTATATATATTTAAGTATCTACATTTTCTTAAGCGTGTGATGCATTTATTTAGTAAAAAAAATACGTCATACATCAGGAACGTATTAGTTTTGGTCCGACTCATAGATCATATAGGTATTATTATAGTACAAGACAGTGTGTTCTGAAGTATTTATATTGCCATCATACACCGAATTACTACCTAAATATAATACATTATGTTATAATTACTGGCGAGAATATTTCGATGAGAGATCCAAAACTAAAGGTATATGGTACAAAATAATACAAAGTCAACCTCCTCGTTCGCCTTGGTTTATTGGCGACATAAGCAGAAAGGATGTTGTAACCGCGCACAGGGTTCGTTCCGGACACATTCCACTGAATAAGTTTGCGCATTTGATGAAGAAAGTGTCCTCACCCAACTGTGAGGCATGCAATAAACTAGAAGATGTGTATCATATCCTGGTGGAGTGTGTACGGAACAGAACTGCAAGGCGGAAGATCCTCGTGGAGCTGGGAATTGACCTTAGAAATATGGGAATATTTCAGAGCATATTAGCTTGTCCCAATTCAAAGGAAGCGAAGCTGGTTTATGAACTGGTTCGTGCTGTGCGAACTAGCTCATAAACTAATTTTGCTTCCTTCTATAATAGTCATAGTTATAGAATAGTCATAGTCAGTAGAATATAATAGTTATAGATTTATAGGTTTGTCATAACACATTATGTTAAAAAACCTGAAATAAATGATTAAAAAAAAAAAAAAAAGACAGTGTGTTTTCCCAAATAGTGTGTTTATTCTCGAGGTTAAATCCTCTGAACCTAGCCTATTGACATACCCTGAGGTAGGTACACACCCGTGTTTGACTAGGCCACCGCTGTTCCGGTGATATGTAGTCACAGCTTGGTTTACGATTTATAATCTGGTTATCTGTATACCTCAGAAGGCCAACTAAAGTAATTATGAAGGCTTTAAATACATAAGACCCCTTACAAACATCCTATACAATTTATTCACTATCATCATCATCATCAGCCTGAGAAGTCCACTCAAAAGTCAAACTCAAACTCAATAAAATTTTATTCAATACGATGCAAGAATCACTTTGAAACGTCTTAAAGCTTTGTGAGTCTAGGTGCCAGTTCCACGCGACCAAACCTAAAAGAACAGGCAACAAACTACGGCTCGGTTCCTACCGTTTTTTTTATATGATCCTTTTACAAATCAAAAACAGTCTAAAATAATAGCAGTGAAGTTCCAGTGTGGTGCCACTTCACTTAGTCAAACTTATGCAATGCAATAATACAAAAGCGAAAGTTTCAAAGACAGCACACGCTACGCTTCAAAGTTATATTAAAGTATCTACACAGCATGTATAAAAATAAGATACGAAATACTTAGTGCCCACTGCTGGACGTAGGCCTCCCCTACACATTTCCAGGAAGAACGATTCTGAGCCCTTTCCATCCACTGACTTTCTTCGATCTTAACAATGTCATCGGTCTATCTGGTGGGTGGGCGCCCAATGTTTAGTTTTTTGGTTTGGTTAATCACTATATCCCTATGTAATTTCAATGAAATTTTTTGTTAAAGAAATGAAAGTGTTCATGAAAGAAAGTGTAAGCATAAAGTTAATAATAAGTATTAAGCCGTTAGTCATATCTCTAAAACAATTGGATTCTTAACTGATTCTCAAGAGTCTGTATAAAAATTTGTTTATAATTATGTGGTTCATTTTCATTCATCTGACTACTACTCATACTAAGCTGTTACTCACTCCATAAAAAGCTTTAAAAGCGATAGGGCAGACCCTTGACCCGTCTGTCAGAATAATTCATAGAATTTTTTACAAAAATCGCAGGTGCCAGCGTATTTATATTTTATAGTATCTCATTACAGGCGGTACGTGAGGACAGATTTATGTGCTTGTTAAAAATTTCACGTGTCGTGCCCGAGGTGGTGAGAGGTTGAATAATAGCCAGTTTTGCAGTTTTGCCTAACACCAGTCGGCAGAGTTATTACCTATGAACAAGCAATAGCGATAGCAGTAGCAGTAAAATTACATTGCTTGTACATTTACATTGCTTTAAAACCAATATACAATTACCTACTACTAAACTTGTTTGCTACTAAGATATTATGCTTAATCTCAGAAGCATAATAATCATGCTTCTGATTATTAATTTCATTAGTAGTCACCAAACCACAGAAATAAAAAAAGCTTTTTATGACAGTTAACTAAAAGCGATGTCAGAGTTTTTAGTCATTAAACCACTGAAAACTGTCATGAAATAAAAAAGGCTTTTGACAGCATGGTTACCGGTAAGCGATTTCATAGCATAATGCCGACACTTTCCCGTCTTTTTCAGTATTCAATACATGCAGGCAATAGCGGAGTGGTAACCTTAGAAAATTTCTATGCAATTAATTGCTCGACGACTCACGACAATTGGAAATAGAATCAGTGGTCGTTTTTTTTTCATCAACACACAGTGACTTATTATACTGCTATCGCTATTGCTTGTTCTAAAACAATAGCCCTTTTTGTAGACAAATGAGCATCCGCAACGATAAGCTAGTCTTTAAACTGTGTAAAATTATTCAGTCTCAAGAAAGAGAAGGACAATTTTCTTTGTGAAAGAAGAAACTAAATCTTGTCAAAGGGTACGAAAACATGTAATAAAATTAGACAAAGCGAATTCTTTCTTTCTGAAGTCTTTTAAAATCTAAAAGAGGTACTCTTCATTTCACTTATAAAACTGGGTAGATACTTGACTCTGTAATCCTCTTATTACTTTAAATCCAAATTGGCTACTAAGAAAATCTTGAGATGGGTCTATGGAATTTTCATGACAGAATGTTGAATCTTTGAGGCTGGTTCAACTCAGAAAGGCTTTACTCAAGGCACTTGTAACCCTTAGGCCTACCAGAAGCTCTGTTTGGCTCCGTCTCTGGCTCTAATTTTGAGTCTGTGTGAGTGTTGACTAAATAAATCCTACGTCGAAACGTCATACACATAGTATAATACACTGGTAAAAGTGGCTCTAGTTTTGAGTCAGTGTAAGTACACTGACTCAAAACCAGAGCCAGAGACAGAGCCAGACAGAGCTTGTGGTCGGCTTACTTGTACAAAGCTTGAACCACTTACTAGAATATTCCTGTCTGTATTAACAACGGGATATTTACCATGATTAAATTGTGAGTTTTGATTTCCGATCAACCGCGATCTACAGTTCAACCGTGATCATGGTGCATGCAACTGTGCCAAAATATCGGAAGTCAAAACTTACAATTTCATCATGGTAAATATCCCGTTGTTTCATTAAAATAGTGTTAAAAACCATGATAGTTTCAAAAGTTGTATTCCTGTCTGTATTGAAACAAATTATTAGAATTTTATTTACAACAGAATATACATTATTTACAAAAACTATTATTATACAACATGAAATACCTAATTAAAAATAAAAAATAAAAATTACATTTTATAAGAAACTAGAAAATTTTTTAATGAACTCTGTTTTCCACCTGTAGGTATTACAGGTAGAAAACAGAGTTCAGATCACCGACCGCAGGCAATGTGCCCAAAAGGCTGGCAACGTTACCTCTTTGAATAGCTAAGCTAATTCTTTGCCCTAGGTAAGCGCCAGCCCTTTGGTCACCAGTCTCAGGAAACATGTTTCTGAATATTTTGTATATTTGTGAAGACTTGTAATGAATGTGACAGTGAGTGAGTTCTCTCGTTTAAATTAATAGCACAGAATTATAGTTTGGGTTTCAACAATCTCTCAAAATCTGCTGAGAGATTGTTGCCTAATAATCACTTGTTGTGTTGTAATCACTGAGAGCCCTGGTAGCCTAGTGGTAGTGCCCGCCTTTCGATCCTAAGGTCATGGGTTCCGTAACAACTGAACGGATTTAGATAAAACTAGAAGTATATTTTTTGAAATGGTGCGATGAAATTATCGCTGAAAACGATAGACGAGAGAATGGCGAACAAATATTACACCAGCGTTCTCCATCCTGTGGCCAACGTACCCAATTGTAGACGGAGAGCCAACAGTACAAACATAACTAAGGTACAATCAATGTAAAACGTGTAAACAGATTGCACAGAATAAAATTATAGCAAATATAGGTAAAAGCTACAAAAATACTTTGGAAAATACCTGGAAGAGATCGCTCTCAGCAATAAGGTCGCCCATTGTTTTGCTTAATGGTTTACTTTTTTGTCCTGTACTGTATTTTTGTGTGGTGAACAATAAAGAGTTATCTTTCTATCTATAATAATAAAATAAATAATGTGGACAATCCACACAACACTATCTAGACACAAATTAAGCAGATTTTGTAATAAGAGAACCAGATAGCTGATATAATACTAATTATTTTTTTCGCATTTAAGTCGCATCTAAATAAGCCAGCTGGGTATTGTGTAGTTCTGTTGCTATCAAAAATTTGATACTAACAAGGGGTAGCGATCACATATCTTGTTGCAGCAACAGATGTTAGATTTTTCGACCAATATCTTTTACAACGTGAAGTTCTTGTGTGCTATTTCATGTTTATTACGTCAAAGTACAACATTACTTGTTGCAATCGCTCCATTTCAAAGATGGGTTTTGTTGAAAGTTTTTTGTTGCAATCAAAATACACAATCATGTTTTATTTTATAAGTAATAGATTTTTTATTTGATATCCGTCAAAAAATTACGGATGCGACAATGTGTTTTTTTTATTGCTAATATATTTTTTATTTGCTATCTGTAAAATTTACACATGCGTCAAGGTTTTGATTGCAAGAAAAGATACCCCACAGCCCTTGGACTTCTCGAGACTGGAAGGAAGGATTTGTAGAAAATACTCTGGGCATTATTTATTCGCCAGATTATTTATCCTCCGGATATTAGTCGTGGCTTTGTGATTTACATAAACTAGATGTTATTATTGCAATACATATTGCTCTGTTTGCTGCATTGCTTTGTTTCCAATGAGTTTGCTGTAGTATACAGTACGCGCTTCGGATTTTTAACCGACTCTAAATCAAAAAGCAAGCCTCTGTCTCCTGTCTTTTTTTTATACTACAGATGGAACAAACATATGGCCCACCTGATGCTAAGTGGTAACCATCTCCTATAACAAAGAGAAATATAGCAAAAATATATAGTAAAAATAGCATATAGTGTCTGTCCCACTATAGCGTCCCGCAAGAAAGGGCATGTGTAAAAACCTTAGCCCTGACGCTATATAAATCTACAATAGATGCAAAGGCCTGTTGACTTTAGTTATTTAAAAAAACAGGTTCTCAATTCGATTGTATTTTTTTATGCTTAAACTCTTTTTAACTTTAAATTACTGGACAATAAGTTTTGATGTTAGAGTGAGAGGCTCGTGGTTAAACCAGATTGCGTAATTAGAGTGCACGCAAGATAGCTCTCCGGCGGCAGATGGCAGAAAACATGAAATTCCAAACATGCTGAAAATACATTTTTCTGGTTTTGACGGTTTTCATACCTCCGGGCCATACTCAAACTCAAACTCAAACTCAATAATTTTTTATTCATTACGATGCAAGAATCACTTTGAAACGTCTTATAGCTAGGTGAGTCTAGGTGCCAGTTCCACGCGACCAAGCGTAGAAGAACAGGCAACAAACTACGTCTTGGTTCCTACTGTTTTTTTATATGATCCTTTTACAAATCAAAAATAAATCATAAAGCAGCAATTCCTAGCTTTATGCAGTGAAGCGTCCGAAGACAATGAAGTGAAATTGGCTCCACATAAACCTTAATACCTGGACGGCTAGGAGTGCTGGCTAACGGAGGGCGTTCGATAAACCATTTCGTCGTCATCATTAACATCATCAGTTTAAATATTTAATTTTTTTGTAAGGCTTCCCCAATATACCAATTCCTACCTGCTTTGCACGGATAGCACACACGAAATAGCAACCGTGTGAAGTTGGGACGGGTCGCTAGTAAATAGCCTAAGCTTGAATAACATTTCTTTAATCATTAGAAATTATGAAATAATGTTATAAATCGGTCCAGTAGTTTTTTAGTTTATTCATTACATACAATCTTCATCTATTAGTGTAAAGTATTTAATTAGTGTCGATATACAGGGTTATTCATTATTAGCTGCAAATACTCAGGAATTAGGTTCAACAAATAAAATAAAAAATATTTATGAAATGATTTTTTTTAAGTTTTGTTATGAAAATCCCGAGAAAATCGATAAAGGAATCATTGGCGTCTGACCTATTTTGACCTTTGATCCGCGCCCGCGCGCCGTGAGTGACACTCTGCGTTCAGTCACCGCCTGGGTGGGTCATCGTCCTGTTCTCCGTGGCAATAATTATGCAATAACCGTAAAGAAATTAATAAAAATAAAATTTTGATACAAAAACTTAAAAAAATTGTTGATCAAATTTAAAAAAAATAATTTCATAAATATTTTTTATTCTATTTGTTGAACCTATTTCCTGAGTATTTGCAGTTAATAATGAATAACCCTGTAGAATTCCCCTAATATTGGGGGAATTTGCTTCTGCTTATGCTCTCATGATTTCTCTTGACGCTCTTATAATACGATATTTATTTTTAATGCCAGGACTACTGCGGCTATATAATTAAGCACCATTTGTTACAACTGAATTCAATCATTTCTATTCTAATTAACATTTATATTTTAATGAGTTGGTGTTGTGGTTTTGTTGGTTCAGATTTAATGTTCCTCCAGTGTAACTCTTCAGTGCGCTCCGTGTGTTTCATGTTAGTGACAGAATGGCCACGGAATATCTGCAAATATATAAGCTTTTGTATTCATGAGAACACGCTCGTTACGTTTTGTCGGTTAAGCTAGTGGATGCAACCTTCATTGGTAAATGGATAAAGGCTTCGGCAAACAGAGCGTGTTAAACGCGCGTCAAGCCGAGTCTTGACGTCGCGACCAAGCGTAGCGCCACATTTTGTTGTATCGGCTTAAATTGACAAATAGCGGGTCTACTTTTGCAACTATTCGTTCAGGCGATAGCTGTATACGCTGTGAGCTGTCAATTTTTATTTAAAACCTTGAAAATTGAACGTTGATTCAGCGTTAGTCACCCTAAACGTTGGTTACCCTAAACGAAAGAGCCATGTCGGAGGAATAGCAGGGAATGTGTTTTTAATCGCGAGCAAGCGTATAGTGCGCTCGTTTTAAAAGGTATCATCATCTTGAATCACACATGAACATGACAAAACAGCGTTTTAACTCGGCGCTAGAGCACGACTTTGTAACTCAATCTTTATATCGAAATCTTCATCCATCATCAGGCTGTAAAAGTACACTGCTGGTCGTTTTTGATTATTTCATAAGTACGTTACCAGGGAAGACATATTTGTGTTTCTAAGCATTGTTAAACTTATATGAATCTTATTATACAAAAGAGGGTCAATCTTAGGTCGCCGGTCGATTTGTTTATTTACTTTTCCACATTCTTTTTCTCCTTTTTGTGTAAGACACACTCAACTTTTTTAATTTTTAATAGCCTTTTATGTTTCCTTATTCAAGTCCTCCAGAGCGCAGGTCGTTTTCACGTCCTAACCAATTGAAATGATAATTTGGCATAGTAATATTCTAACGTCAGACGGTTACTTTTATCTATACTCTTTAATCTATAAGGATTGAGTATTTATACTTGCTGTGAATTCACGACTCATTTGTTTTTTTTAAATCCGTGCAGTGAGTGGGAAAAAAGCATGGCATGCTATACAAAGGTTACTCTCGACTTTTATATAGCATGCCTAAGCATTTTTGGAAAGTTTTTGACAGTGATAGCGCGTGCGGATGAATCCTAGTTCCCTAATAAATCCGCCTTCACGCGTTGTATACATTTATGGCCTAGTTTAGGCCGAGCCTCAACAAATATTTTGCTAAAACGCTCTTCTATTTTGCATTTGCCACTTTTGCTTTGCTCGTAGCTCTGTTTTATGGATTGTTTTTATTGCTCCGGATGCCGAATCGGTATTTTGGTATTGCCTAACCCGGCCTTTGTTTTAGATGAATTTATTCGTCGCTACTTCCAGTTGACGGGTCCAAATAAGAACTTTTTAGCATCAGTTAAATTCTATTTTATGTTGGTCTTTGTACGCGTAAAATTCTATTACAATGTTATTACTATTGCAATCTATTATTTTTCAATTAAATAACTACATGCTGAACATAGGCCTCCCCTACACATTTCCAGGTTGAACTATTCTGAGCCCTTTCCATCCACCGACTTCCCGCGATCTTAACAATGTCGTCGGTCCATCTGGTGGGTGATGGGCGCTTTACATTTCGTCTTCCGGTTCGTGGTCGCCATTCACCCACATATTCGATAATCCTGTCAAATTTTTGAAAAAACTGTTTAGTATATTTAGTTTTTGTATCCGCATTCTTGTTTGCCGGTTTATGTATACTTAGATCGCTACGCAAAGCCTCTCTACCTAAAGTTTTTCTACAAAAGGTATAGGAGAATATATTTTTTATGCCGTGGAGTAATCCTGTTGTATTTATTTCGTGATTGCTTCTCCTTTTAATATCATGCCCCAAAGTCGAGGTTTTATGTGTTATTCAATAAACATTTTCGTTTCTTATAAGGGTTTTTTGTTACGGCTACCAATTTGTAAAACGTAAATTAATTTCACCTTCGGGCTATTCTCTGAAGTTTTTGATTTTTACTTATACATAATATAATACAACATCGAAAGATAATTTGTGTCCATTAATAAATAAGTCATAAAAAATATAAATTGTATTAGTTAATATTTGTAATAGTTGACTAACGATTGCAATAAATTTTTCACATTCTCGCTTAGTTTGTAACCTAAAAATGTCAAAGTGGACTAAACTAAGAATGATCTTCTACTTTTTTCTTAGAACAGAATACCATTATTTGGATGGCGCCCAAACAACAAACGTGATTTTTGTGCCATTTTTATAGATGAGAATGAGAATGGTACGGAACCGTTTGTGCACGAGTAAGCCTTGCACTTGGCCGGTTTTTTTAGCTCTTGAGAAATAAATCTATACTTCTATTTCTATTTCGTATTTTTGTGTGTATATTCGTAATGAATAAACTCAAAATCTACTATGCCGATTTCAAAAAATCTTTGAACCATTGGAAAGCTACATTTACCTTGAATAACATAGGCTATATCTATGTGTTTAAAAATAAATGTCCACCCGTGCGAAGCCTGTCTCGGCCGTTGGTAAATTATAATATGTATAATTTGAAATTATTTATATTATGAATATATAAATGATACAGCCTAACAAACTCTCTCAGAACTAATTCATTCTTACCAGAGTTTATTTTACCTTGGGATTAAGAAAGTTGTAAGTTCCTTCAGTGGTTCTTATTAACTTCAACGCCACCAATAATATCCCCAGCGATTTCATAAATTAGTTTCCTTGACTTACGTAATTTACTTCATATCTTTTCGTGATATTTCTTGGAGCGTGCTATAAATAACAGTGAAGTCAGCACTTTGAAATAGAGCCTTTGTTTTAGATCGTTAGGTATTTGTATCACTTACGAACTGAAGATAGCAACTTGAAGACTAGTTTTGTAGCTCTATTTAGCCAAGTCTTTTGCTACCAAAGTTTATTGCTCCTCGAACTTCACGTTTGGAAGTAGGTTAAGGGTTACTAGTCTTCAGACTGGTCCAAATGTTTGCTGGAGATTTATATCATTGCAATAGATCAGCTAGAGCTAGACAATAAGGCCTCTCTCATATTTAGGGGTTCACTGACCGCGCTTGGCAAGACTTGTGATCTACGCAAGAGATGCTTTAGTTTAGATTATACTTCCTCATAGCTGAAAAGGTTAGTTTAAAACAAGTTTTTGCCAGCAAACTTTTAAAGTTAAAACTTCCAACTCACATCCCGTTTTACCACTTTTTAATACTCTTAGAAAATGAGTTTTATATTAGCTACTTCAAAAAGGAAGGGTAATAAAAATCACCGAATCCGATTCCGGACACTCGCCTCGTAAAGTTCCACCTATCTCTCCGATCTATCACCACGAGCCTTCAAGAAGGTCAATTTACTGAACTTTCAATAAAGATCTCATTGATTTCAATAGGCTATAATACCCATCCATAATACCAGCGACTTTATCGGGGGCCTTTCTCATATTTCCCCCAATTTATACGGGTTTGCCTTTTGCGGTTTCCTGACAGTTCTTTTCGCATATTCCGATTGGATTGAATTTATTCGCCTCAACCGCCGATATTGGATCGTACCGCCTTTAATATTCAACCGTATCGGATTTTCAAAATAATGGGATTGTTTTAGGCGCCTTACACATGTAGCTTCTACTTAGTAATTTCTTATTCAATGCTCGCGATGTAAAATTCATGCTAATTTAAATGCTATAGTGAAGGTTTAACACGATGGTAGAACGCAATGTTCCGCACAGACCGAGGGTGGTATGCGAGGCTAGGGAATGCCGTCAATGGGCGCAGACAGTCGGAATGTCTGCAACACGAAACGAAGCTTAACGTTTTACAAGGAAGAGGTACGAAGCGAATACTTGAAAATGGCAATTGATTTTGAGCTAACGCGTTCTAATAAATTTTCGTAGTTTAAGATAGGGCATTCACCTACCAAATGGGCCAACGACATTGTTAAGATAGTGGGAAGTCAATGGATGGAAAGAGCTCAGAACCATTCTTACTAGAAATGTGATAGGGGAGGCCTATGTCCAGCAATGGACTTCTTCAGGCTGATGCTCCAAACAAAATATTATCTGTAACTTTTTTAACCGACTCCAAGTAAAAAGGAGGAAGTTCTCAATTTTGTAGTATTTTTTTTAGTCATCTTAATACTTCGTAATTTATGAGCCGGTTTGAAAAATCCTCTTTTTATTTAATAGGTTATACCTTTTAGATTGATCTCGTAAACATTTCATCAAAATCAGTTTAGCCGTTTTGTTTAATTGATTTTTAATGTTTGTTACTGCATACCTCCGTTATTTATGAACCGATTTAGTAAATTTTTATTTTAGCTGAAAGGTTATACTTTTGGATTAGTCGCATATGCATCAAAATCGGTTATGCAGTTTGGCCATGAAGTCTTATATTATTAGTATGATGCTACTGACTTAGTTAACTTGCCAAGTGATTTTCAAAGCAGAAACAAACTCACAGGTATCAATATTGTATTAAGTTCCCATTGAACTGATTAATATTACGAAAGTTGGAAATAGATCTTGTAGCAATCAATTACACATTCAGAATATGAAGTGGCTCGTATTCAATTTACTGAATATTAAACGTTTCATGTTCGTGCGAAAACTAATTGAATCCCGAGAATTACAACTCATGTAACACTTTCAAGTTCGAGTGAGAGATCCTCAGACAATATTACAAATCAAATGGAGCTTTGTTTCAAGACACGAAGGCTTGTGTTGCATTGGATCTGTTCTCAAAGCGTACGTGCTTCTCGGCTGTAGATCCGTTGGTATTGACGAATGCGCCTTGGAACGCTAGGAAAACGATGTAGTAGGTACTGATGCATAGCACTTGATTCCTTGTGCCTGATCGAAGCTCGATCAAGTGCACCTATTGTTTGAAACTTTATAACTGTAGCATGATGATGATATTTGCGATTTCTGCCAACATTGTTACTGCAATAACCAGTTTTTGTGTGACGCTAATCAATAACTGAACACTCTTAGACGAGTCCAAGATACACTTTGGGCCATTGTGACTGACTGAAAAATCCTTTTCTTCTGTCCTAAATTAAAGAGCTTAGCTGTGATGCAGTTTTCTCCAATTGAGTCTTTCGAATAGCCTCCTTGTCTTTCTTGTACGACATGGCAGCTACCTTTTCTTTTATCTGGCTCACGTAACTTATTCTTGACCTTCCTCATCCCCATTTTCCTTCAACCTTTGCTTCATTGATGTTCTTTATTTAGCTGTCATGTCGTAATATTTTTCCTCTTCGGTTTGCATCGTCTCAATCATAACACTCTTCTCCTTTACTCTCTCTAAGGCCTTTTCGTGCGTAACTTTTTCCGTCCAAATATTTTTTTTCATTCTCTACAACAACTCAAATCGTTCTGACAAATCCTGCATAGCCTAAAAATATAAATGAAAATAAGGATCAAACTGGCACCTAGGCTCACCTAGCTTTTAGAGTCATCCTTGCGATCCAAATGTAGCCTAAAAAACAAAAGTGGAACGCATCAAACTGAGCTTTTAGAACGATCCTTGCAAACCAAATGAATTATTTTTGCCTTTGACTTTGAATGTTCGTTTAAAGCCAGTTGCACAAATTTTAAATATAATTTTCACAGGGACGAAGCAAATACCTTGACAAACTTAAACAGATTACCGTATAACTCAAGCTCCTGAGTCCCGACTCACTGTGGAGCCCTGATATGGAGGGATGACGTATGACCGCGAATCCCAACGTCTAGTTATTACCTTTCTACCTAAACTGCGCTGCGGTATGTGTAATTTACCCCAACAGAGATTGGGTAGCCCGAGAAGACCCAAATTTTATATTTTGGAGTCAACACTACGAAATAATTTGTCTTGATATCGTGGATATCAGCACCCTTAAAGGCCTGGGCACACTTATAGGCTGCTGGCGACCGCGATCAATGAAACGGTGTCAAATATCGCTGTCAAATTTGACAACGTTTCAGTGATCGCGTTCGCCAGCTTCATTGCACGAACAAATCCACATTTGGCATTATTATTTTTGTTTTACAAAACGAACTAAGCGCTGGAACAATTTATTTATAACAAAAGCCAAACGTGGTAAAATATAACGTTTGGAAGCTTTCTGTTCCATTTTTTTCATAACGTGATAACACGTGATGCCATTTGGTTTTACCTGCTTTAGGTACATGTTGGGGAAAAATCTGTTACCAAACTCCACTTAGCTAGTCTGAAAAAAACCAGGTGAAAGCTACCCAGTCTCGTCAGGGTATTTTTCTTTCACCGGAGCTGCAATAATTACCTTTCCCGCATTTCATTATGATTTGAATACACGGACGAATGGCGGTAGATACCTAAACCCGGGTTCACGTTACTGTAATAAATACTACGGGATTTAGATTTAACTTTGTTAGCGACACTGGAATTTAGGTTTACGATAGGCAGAACAGTTTGTCAAAGGCATTTCGCTTTGCTACGAGTACAATTTATTGGCGTCCTCTGTATAGAAATGTTGTAAAATTAAACAAACCAAAGTTTACATAGACGACAAGAAAACTGAGATTATTTTATTTAGGATGTCCAAATACGATGGATGGATAAAATGTGTGAAAGATGATAATATGTCTAGGAAAGGTGTGAGTGCTCAGATGATGAATGATAGAGAAGAATGGAAGAAAAAGACATGTTGTGCCGACCCCACCTAGCGGTCTAAGGACAGGAAGAGGAATAAGAAGAAAAAATAAACATCATTTATAACAGTCTATCCTCATATTAACTTGTTTTTATTACGTACATTTGTCTCCAAAATATGGAAAGATTTTAAAATTCGCTGAGTAACAGAGATAGCACAAATCAAAAGAGTTTATCAGGAAATTAAGTCTTTCTCGGTTGGATTGCTCTCCGCTAAATGGATTATTTTATTAAGCACCGTACTTTATCATGAAGTGCTTTGTTAGTCTTCACCCACCCTTTGTAAGACGACAAACATTATTTTTACGCAAAAATATTTTAAGAAATTGCTGTCGTTATAATTCTTTTAGAGCGCTTCTATAATTATTCAAAACATTTAATAACACAAAGAAACTTACAAATTTTAAGAAAATATTTACTTATTGTATAAAATACTCGAGAAACAGTCTCTTCGAACATCTTTATGAAATATTTTCTTAGCTCAATCATTGATGTATTGATGAATTCTAGCTATATAGATGACTACCTGTATAGATCGATTTATCGCCCCCGAAACCTCCTATATACCTGTTAAACGGTTTTCATGAAAACCGTTTAAGCCGTTTCCGAAATCCTGATTATACAAGGTATAGCTAAATATGTGTACTATGCGAAGGTGGGGGGTTTCAGACCACAATGGTGATCAGTTGTGGGGGGGTTTGTAAAAATTCCTATTTTCAGTTTCCCATACAAAAATATTTAATTTCATAATGCCTAAATAAATTGACAACCCTATCCTTGTAAACCCTTGACCCCTTGACCTACTACCTCTGTAGGTCTACTACTACTACCTACTACCTCTGTAGCTGAGTTTAGGGTTGTCACTTTGTATAAAGTCAGCTGTTCATGTTGAAACTTCGATGCAGTTTTTTTTAGAGATACCAATCGAAGTTCGAAAAGTCGTTGAACAAAAGTTGTTCCCCGGGGGGTGGAAATTCACCCCCCTTCAGGATAGTACACATATTTTGATACACGTTGTATAATGCAAGCTATTCAGTGAGGGCGCTTGTATACGCTAAGAAAAAACGCCGGGTCTACCCAAGAATTCGTGTCGTAACTAGAAAATAACTGTGTACACTGCTCGCAGCGGTGCACGAAAAAAATCTTATCTGCGCAAGACACGACGCGGCGAACGTTGTTGCGTTTTCGTGTGTGGAAAAGACAAAATTCTTGTCTTGCGCAGATAAGATTTTTTTCGTGCACCGCTGCGAGCAGTGTACACAGTAATTTTCTTGTTACGACACGAATTCTTGGGTAGGCCCGGCGTTTTTTCTTAGCGTGTACAAGCGCCCTTATAAGATAAGATAGTAACTGACGTTTGGCAAGAAATTAAACTTCATTTCATTTTATTCCAAAGTAAAAATAAATAGGGCAACACATTGTTACGAACACATCAAAAACATACAACGGGCTTAGTTAACGTTAATTATTATTAATTATTTCCTCCGCTAAGTAATTTACGTGGATAAATGGATCTTTTGTACAGAGTATCCGTTGCTCGATAAAAAAGTAATCTACCCTCAACCGACCAATTAGAATATGAACGTGTTACGATTAATCATCATGAAACGTAAAATATAAGCTCTTTCTAAAAACAACTCTAAAACCAAGGGTGTAAGACCAAATTCCTACTAGCTTTGTTCTTGGCAAGGTACGATTAAAACATTTTATGCTAATGTACAAACAATTGGGTATCCTACCGGAGTAATTTTCCTTTGCATGTTCTTAGTCAGTAATAGAGCGACAACAGTTTTTATACTATTTGAATGCAACTCAATATACGTCGTAATGTGGTGTGTTTATGTATGGATATACAGGATGGTTTTTTAGTGACTTTTCTTACGTGTAATATAAAATAGTGACAATTTGTTATTTAAATTCATTTTTAGTAAAACGTTTATTTGCAAAGATTGATGATCCTTATCAGTAAGAAAATCCATTGGTTTAACAGAGTGGATTCCACGACGGTGAGAATCTGTAGCCGTCTTTGCGATTAAAATTAGGATACTTACTAATTTCAATCGCTTCACAAATTAAAATTCGATTAATTACTCGTTGTTAGTCCAGTGTGCATGTCTGCAATTGGAAATCAAGCGACAATGTACACTTGTACAGTCCACAGTTGTGGTCGACGATAGTTTGCGTTCGTTGCATATTAATGCAGGCTATTCATGTCGGCACTGTATCGAGTGATTTCGGAATAGGTACCACTGTTCCGGTATTGTATGTGGTACGATATAAGATCGTGTATTGTTTTATGAAGTTTATTCTCATAAAAACAAAACAGTAGGCCTACCACTAGCTGTATTTGGCTCTGTCTCTGGCTCTGGTTTTGAGTCTGTTTGAGTTCTGACCAATGTATACTGTGTGTGTGACGTTTCGACGTAGGATTTATTTAGTCAGCACTCACACATGACTCAAACCAAAGCCGGAGACAGAGCCAGACAGAGCTTGTGGTAGGCCTACAGTTCACTTATAATGAGATATACAGTTTTTAAATTAAGGCTCTGCGGCCTGCCAAAAAAGTTTATTCTAGTATTGTTTAATACACATTTCTTCAGTTTACCCTTGAACATTATCAACACTAGGACACTCTTTTATATCGTTAGGCAAATTGTTATACAGCTGTGCTCCCACAACTAGCTTTAGGTAGTCTTCTTCTTCTTATCGTGTCACTGAATACTTCAAACCAGTGTGGTGAAAGGATTTTAAGTGTGCCTTAGAGGCTCATTTCGTGCACCCATGTTTTCGAACTTTTTATATAGATTCTAAGAAATTTTTGGTTTCGGTTTCATCACGATTGTTTCGTTCACCGTTTGAGGGTACTGACGTCGTGCATATATATTTTTCAACAGATAAATATATTGATGCATGGCTCGATTTGAACCCACGACCTTAGGATCGGATAGGCAGCAGCCAGGTGTAAATACTACTTGTCACCCATCTATATAATCGTGTCGAATCCGGCCTAGACAGCTTGCAAGGGTAAACTTACAACAAAGTTTTTTCTCATTAATTTAAGTCAATATTTCTCTTCTACTTCATTCTTTTTATGAAGTTCGTCGTGTCGCTACAAAAACTATGTTTAACAGTTTTAAAGAAGATTTTTCCAGCTTAAATATTCACAAAGCCAGCGTCGAATTCTTATTCATAAAACTGCATTATTCTATCACCTCAACCCGATTTTCAGTGCCTCAATTATGCAGTTCTTTTCACATCTTCAGCCCTAAGCCGTCTCGCTAGAGACGCTGAGAGAAACTGTTATTTATTCTGTGGTGCGAGAGTTATGGAGTAGTGGTGCTATTTAAAAAAAACCAGCTATAGCGATAGAAGAAGCAGCTCCAGTTTTCCGACAGAAAGCCAAAATCAATGGACGAAAAAAAAGCTGGCCATTTTATTAAAATGGCCTAAAATACTTTCATCCCACTTAGTTCGGAAGAACTAGTGACATGTAAAAGAAGAATGTGCTAAAAAACACAAAGATATTTGTGACAGAACAACAATAATTGCAGAAAGCCAAAATCAATGCACGAAAGAGCTTCTTTGAAATACTTTCACCGCACTTAGTTCAAAAGAACCAGTGACGTCTAGAAGAAGAATGTGCTAAAAATCCCAAAGCTTTTTCAGACAGCACAGCAATTAAATTGCACGAAGACAGCAATAAAGAAGTAGTGTGAGTCAATCAAGTTTACTTAATCAACCCCTTTAGTAAATAAATAATTTAAAGTGGACTCAATAGTCAATAGCATTCATGGAAAATACTCCGTTTTTAGTGCTGTCTGTGGTAGTTGACCCAATTTACCTCATTACCAAACTATGCTGTCAGCGGTTGCACTTCATGTGCTATCTATATATATTATCTATATTATAATGCCTGGGAATTCTCAATCTATAATATTATATACGTACCTACTACTGTTTATAAACCTCGGCCTACCTCCATGTTGCTTTACCCTATACAGGGTCCATGTGATACTGACTTACACCTAAGAACTATGTATATGCACCTAAACTAAACCACGTGTATGCAATAAATATATTGAGTATTGAGTATGTGACTTCATACGCTGCTAAGTTTACTGTCTTTTCTGCAACACTAGTCACTAGTAACTACTACTTATTCAGCGCTAGTTGAAAGACCCGGAAAGCTTGGAAAGCTTGGCCCATAAATATTTTAATAACGCGGAGACGACAAGCACTTGAGTGCCTATTGTTAGATAATAAAGGAATTACTCACAGGCTTTATCACAGGCTTTATAGTCGGTGGCCCTATTATAGCTGAGTTGGATTCGTCATTTCGTACATTTTGAATTATGCTCGGCCAGTTTGTTGCAGTGAATGCTGCAGTGAAACACTTTCAATTTTTAAACAGACGTTGGTATACTTAGATGTCTTGAAGATTTTAACAGTAGTAGAGCTCTTTGTGAAGGGCTCGTTCTGGGAAGTACTACCATATCTATTTCTGCTGTGAAGCAGCATTGTAGTGTTTCGGTTTGAAGGGTGTAGTGTAGGTGCCGGTAAAATTACTGGCACGTGAGGCGGAACATCTGTATGCCTCAAGTTAATGGACACAGAGCAGTGCATCGTATGGCACGTTCCTGACATGCGTGACCTACGAGGCAATGCTTTGTTATAGGTAATGATTGGTGTATCTAGTGAGTGTTAGGAGGGGCAGACCTCGACGAAAATTTCAAATATCAAACGTTCTACAGAAAAAGCAGGTCAAACGAGGAGTCGAAGACGAAAAGAGCATGAAGAATGTTATCAAAGACACTGAAGCGAAAGAGAATTTTAGGAAGTGGAAATCTGTGTTCTTTGACTACCCTTCTAAGAAACATACGTGATTTTATGTTGAGCAAGGTAACAATTGAATTTTCACATAATTATGGAAAACATCGTGAAGCGAAATAATTTTATTCAGCTTAAAATATTTTTACTTCGTAATCAGTTCTTTGATCAATGAGTTCATTATATTTCTGGTTCAGTTTGTACGTAATCAGACGTACATTTTGTACCCACAGAGCTATAAATTGGGTGTCTGAAAAGTTCATCATAATTTTTCATCTCTAAAAAGAACCGTATTATCTGAGCTCCGATCATTATCATTCTTTTTTCTTTTTCTTTTATCGCAGTGCGGTAGGGTTAAGCTTCCACCAAATTTGCTAGCATTCTCTTTTTAATCCTTTTTTACCTATTTAGTGATAATATTTCAACCTGGTTCGAGTCTAGTCGTGTACCTATGGGTTTTTCTGTTCGGAATATTTTATGTACACAATACTAGTGCTCTCAAACGGTGAATGAAATAATCATGAGAAAACCCATGGCTTAGTCAGCTCTGCACGTATTGACCATGTCTTTCCTGTGGATTAGGCTGACTAAGCTTTCAGGATGGTATAGGTGCTGGGCAAGCCGATTCCATTTTAAATCTTGTCTCAGGCACTATAGCATCCCACAAGTAGGGCTTGAGTAATCACGAGTTGCCCCTGACAAATCATCTGCAATAGATGCAAAAGCCTGTTTTCTTTTTTAGTAATAAATAATGAAAAAATATCTCTATGTTTCAAGAAAATATTTTTTTAGCTTTTTTAACAGCTTTTTGGTTATGTACTGCAGTTTAGAAAGTATTAAGTGAAGAATCATGCTTATCTTTGGAGTAAAAGCAAACGTAACCAGCATCAAAGGAATAATTTTGATGTTCCGTGAGGTTAGCACCATTACGTTGCAGAATCGCATAACAAAGCGAGTTTGCGCAATTATATTAAATGGAGTCGTACACCTGTAAATAAATTTTTTGGTGATAAATAACCAATAAAAATTGCTTTACTCAGCCTGAAAAAATGTACTCAGTACCTTCCTCCCCTATAAAATACCAGATACAATAATTTTAGGCTTCCTACCACCACCCCACCGCTGGACATCGTGGCCTCCCATATATCAGGCCATATGACAGCCCTCATAGCACAATGGCTAGTAGCTCTGCTTTTTGCGCTGGAGGGCATGAGTTTGATCCCCACTAGTTTAGAGCACAAATATTTGTGTAGTGAACGTAGAAGCATGTTCAGTTTCATTTGTCTACAAAAAAAATATAATTTCAGCTCCATACTCCATAGTACAAATTCTGCTTAATTTAGGGCTAGATATATGCAAGAACAATTTTGGAACTTCTTCATCCACCATACCAAGTGGACTGATCTAGGACTGATGATGACGTTGATAATCAACCGCTCCCGCAAAAGCTCCGCGCATAATCGTGGAAGAGGCCTTAATAAAGCTTCTAAAACCAGCCTTGTCTTAAACCTAGTTAACATAATTTCAAACTCCATTATTGAAGTACAAACTCGTGTCGACAACAAAAACTTGGCACGTTCTAGAACGACATTAAATTTTAAAGAAATCTTTCCACTTTTAGAGCTGAACAGATTTCCCAGTTGCATCGTTTGTCCTCAATTTAAGAGGCAAATACCTATTCTAGTGCCGTTGAGACGATACTAAAAGCACTGTTTTGTAAACTACAACTTCTTGCCTTTTGAATGTTAAAGTATTGGCCGATATAGCAATTCTGTTTTAGTAACCAACTTTGCTTTTACCTCTTGATAAAAAATCTAGGGCGTGAAAGGTTTGCCATCACACGATTGGCTGATATTCATAATGGTTTTATAGCAGTCATACAAATATTGGTGGTAACAGACTAAGAACACCGCTTAGTCTGTTACCAGCACTATTTGTTGACATAAAACTATAACGTCTCGATAGTAGGGTTTTAAAATCACCAGTTGCACCTGACGCTATATAAAACATACACAATAGATGCAAAGGCCTGTTTTTACTTATGAATGAGGATCTGGCCTCCTCATTCATAAATAACGTTTGTCTGAGGAGGCCAGAAGTTTGTCAGTAAGTGCGTATATTTGTAACCTCCAAGGATTCATACCATTTCGGTAGCAGGTGCTTTGATTTGGATGAAACTTGAAAAAAAAAAATTCGTGATTTGGAATAGCTTATAGCACATTACATTCATCCAAATTTAACGTTATTGGAGCTGCAAGCGCCCATAGTTTATCAGTAAATATTGGTAGACATTTACCAGCCGTAATACGATTAGACCAAGAATTAGTTACATGAGCCAGATAAAAGAATAAGTCCCTGTCATGTCGTATAAGGAAGTCAAAAAGGCCGCATTCGAAAGACTTAATTGGAAAAAAATGCATCAAAACCCCGACAAGATCTAAGCTCTTAAATTTAAGAAGAAGAATACGATCGTCAACAGTACCTGCTCGAAAAAATACCTGAATAAAACTATCCCATAGATTACAGGACGAAGGATATTGTCGAACTTCCTGCGATCATAACAATGTTGGTCGTGAGGTCTTGAGAATCGAGTGAGTGTTTAGTAATCCGCGGCCAGCATTCAACGACTTTATTCCCCAGCCTGAATTTCCCACGATATCTAACTGTTCCCGTTTGTAACGATAACAAATATATCCGAGTGTCGTGTGAAGATATCCCCGCGGACAGCGTGATTGATGGACGGTCTCCCTTCGGGCAAGGGACGAGCGCTGATCTGTGATCAATCACCATCGCACATCTTTGTTTTAGAGGGTTCCAAATATCCTTTTTAAAAGCTCCATCTAGATTCTATAAAGAAATCTATTATCCACTGTAAGGTTAGTTGGTCCTATTTAGATCTGTCTTCAACGTTGATGTAGGTTTCCTTCAAAGATGATGTAGGTTTTGAATTGGTACTTAGTTCAATTCGAAACCTTCATCAGCCAGCTTTAAGCAACCATAAATTAGTAAGTGATTTCAATGACGTGTGCCATTTGCGAAACTGTCTACCACAAGCTCTGTCTGGCTCTGGTCTGTTTGGGTGCTCACCAGTGTATGTGTGACGTTTCGACGTAGGATTTATTTAGTCAACACTCACACATACTCAAGTGTAAACGATACTGACTGCAGAAGTATAAACTGTGTCGCAGCCAGTAACGCCCTCCTTGACAGGTGACATCCAATTTACAACAAAGTAGGTAGAAATATTTAAAAATTAACACAAGGAAAATTAAATAAGAATATACCTATGATATAATATAATATGCAAAGATTTTTGCAAAAGGTGTGTTTAGGTGAGGTTGGAGTGTGGTTGTAGGTAGACGAAGCGTGTGTGTAGTTGTGGTTTGGGGTGTGTGAGCGAGAGAGTGTGTATGAGTGAAAACCAGAGCCAGAGACTGAGACAGGCAGAGCTTATGGTAGGCCTACTGTAGTGTTTCACTTGCTTATTAGACTAAACCCTTTACTAAAACAGAAGTTTATTGGTTACATGTATTTCTAGTTTACCCGGAATTGCTGAATGGTGTTAAAGTTGTGAAAGCTACTTATTTGTGGTAGTTACCAACTGCTGTTTAATCTACATACAGCGCATTGGCCATGGCTTACTACTGCGTCAAGACTTCGTGATTAGGTCATCGATAACAAGGGTTTATTTGTTCTAAATTTAGAGCAATAGTTTACTTACTGACCTGAGTGGTCTCAAAATACTGTAAAGCTACGCTGAAATATTCACGTATATAAGCAAAAAAGTGATCAAAAATTGTACAAACCAGCTATTAATCTAGAAAGAACAATACAAAATTGATTTTTATCATGTATTTTCTTTTTTTAGAACTTTTCAATGAAGACGCTACTAGACCCAGACAGTGTTATGATCTTGTGACATCTGAATAAACAAAATTTTAACTTTTAATTAATTTTTTTTAAATTTAATTATGCGTAGCGATCAATGAACTACTGTCAAATATCGTTGTCCTTAGACATTTCACTGGTCGCCACCGCAGACGGCTTAGATTTGCGTAAGGCTTAAGCCATTACCATTGGAAAGTACCTAGGTACTTACTGATGGGATGTGGGTGGGATTGGACCAACGACATCTTTAAGATTGCGGGAAGTCGGTGGATGTAGGGCTCAGAATCGTTCTTCATAGAAATGTGTGCGGGACCATGTCCAGAATTTAACTTCTTCACGTTGATGGCGACAGCTGGAAAAAAGATAAAAAAAGGAATTTACAACAGTAGGCCTCACTCACACAGACCCAAAACCAGAGCCAAAGACAGAGCCAGATAGAGCTTGTGGTAGGCTTAAAGTTATAAGTTCCCTATTTTAATCTACTTACAACAGGAACGGTTGCTGGGAAGTTACCAAAAAAAGGAAAGGGAAGTACAGGTGTAATACAGTTGACCGCGTTTTAGGAATAGATTTGGCAGTGAATCACGTGTTTCCGACGTGCATCGACATTATTCCGTTTCCGTCGCTTGCATATTAATGGAGGCCGGTGTGTCAGCTCTAATGAGAGATCGATTCAAGGGAAATACACCTGGCAAAGTGGTGGTCTACCATGATAAACGAAGATTCGTATAGACTTTTTGACGTGACAACGTCTTATAATTCGATGGAGCCGGCTGCACGCACGAAAAAACATGACTCACGCGGCGTTACCTCGCTCTGAGGCGTTTCATTTAAGGCTTGAAGAGCAAGCGAGAGCGAGGAACGAGCGACAAAAAGGCACAATCGGCCTCCGCGTTCGGCAGCGTTCGACATCTGTCTCTTTCCTACTTGAGTGAGCGATGCGGCCGCGTAGACAGCTGTATGACGTTGTCACGTTCAACTATCGTCAGTAAACCGACTTTACAGACAGCCGATTTTATAACGCTTTTATTAGCTTCACCTGTATGTATGTAACCGTCCTCTTTGAGCTCGATTTTGTCCTACTTTGAACGATCAGATTTGATTCAAACTTTGCACATCTGTCAAAGGTCGATGACAATGCATTAATATGAAAAAAAAATAAAAAAAAATGAAAAAAAAAAAAAACTAAAAAGTAAAAAATAAATTATAGTTTAAAAAACTAAAAAAAAAACGCTTTTATAACTAATTGAACTAAAAAGTTAAAAATAAAACTGTAATAATCAATTGAAAAATTTATATTATTGTACAAAAAGCTTTTTTTTTAGTTTTAAAACTATAATTTATTTATGTTACACTGCGTGGTAGACTAGGCAGCCATAAGCCAAGTGTGGGACGGCTACTAAGTTGCCCCAGTGTGAAACTACTAACTCCTATACTTTTCTAGGTAAGCGTGCAACACCGTCGACCGCATCATCACTTAACCGTAATCTCATTACGGTCAAACACAAGCCAATAATATGTAAAAAAAAGAACGTGACTTCGTCTACAGAAATTTAGCTACCTCCACAGGGCATAGGCCTCCCTCTTAACATGACTTCATGCCAAGGCCCACGCAAAATAAGCTTGATCAGCCATAATTTAAAAAAGTGCGTTGTACTTTTTTAAAATCTTTTAGCTACAGCTAAAGGCCTGGTCACATCTAGACGATGGCGATGGCGATCAGTGGAACGCTGTCAAATACCGCTGTCATATTTGACAGCGTTTTACTCATAGCCATCGCTTGCCATCAGTATAAAGGGTAATTTATAATATAAAAATAACAAGCATGAACTACAAACCCTACCATTTCATACTGTTTTCATCGAAAAACAAAAAGGAATAGCGCAATGGCTTTGAAATTGATTCCATGAAACACTCAGTGTGTGTTCACGTTTCGAGCACATAAGGTACAAGGCGGTAAACACTAAATCAAATAGTGGTGTATTTACACTTGCTCAGCGTCGGCTTCGCATATTAATGTGTGGGCCGAACGGCCGATATTTGGCTGGTGCTAACCGAAACTAATGCAGATTGTCCGTTTGAAGAGCCGTTCGAACTTTGTATGCTCATCATCATCAGCTTGAAGAAGTCCACTGCTGAACATAGGCCTCCCCTACACATTTCCAGGAAGAACGATTCTGAGCTCTTTCCATCCACCGACTTCCCGCGATCTTACCCATGTCTTCAGTCCATCTGGTAGGTGGGCGCCCTACTATACTATATACTATATACGTTTCGTTTTCCGGTTCGTGGTAGCCAGGCACCACAAGCCCTGCCTGGCTAAGTTATAACCATCCAGCTATCACGAAGGCTGTTAATTTCTGCATCATAAATCTTAAGGATATTGATTTGGAAATTGGTCCCAATTTGATGCGGATTTATGCTGAGACAGGGCCCAATTTGCCCAAGTAATACAATACGATTTAATAATATAAGTAATCTTTATTTATTTTCCTTCATACAGTTCTTACATATTTATTTATTATTGAACTGTTTTCCTGTTGTTGATCCAAATGAACGTATTGTTTTTCAATTTCGATGATCCCATTCAATTTCCTGTTATTTATAAGTAACAGTAACATTGAGTCGTAACGAGTCGTAGACTCTGAATCCATTTTTGCAAAATTTATTATTGATCAATGATCATGCAGAAATTTAGGTACCTATCTTGAGTTTAGCTGATAGTGAGCATATAGATAGGCGATAGCGTTGGCGATTTGTGAAACGCTGTCAAATATCGCTGTCATATCTAACAGCGTTTCACTGATCGCCATCGCAGATCGCTTAAATGTGCGCAGGGCTTTAACGACCATCGAACTACTCATCTGCTTGGTAATAGTTCGCCAGTTCCGTTATGCCGATGATGAGTTTGACTACGTAATTTCTAGTGGTTCGCCCGAGCTCAGTCACTCACACCCGAAGTCCGAGTTTTGCTACCACATTTCGTTACCAAATGTTGTTGTCGTTTCGCCTACGTGTCTTTTGTATGGACAGTAAAAATACGTTACGTGGTCAGAGTTGTTGTCTCATCATTTTTCCATGCAAAAGTTAGAGAAACGTAGGTGAAACGAAAACAACACTTGGGAACGAAATGTTATAAATGTATTGGGACTTTGGGTACAGATCTCCTGGTGTTCGTAATCTAACCTTTCAATATTCCAATATAACTTGAACTATGAAGTCGAATAAAATAAATGAGGTCTCACGTTGCACTATTTTAGCCGTATCTCAGCATAGAATAATTATAAAATAAGCTCTTCGAATTTGAATGAAAACTCGCAAATAAGCAAGCAACGAAGAATAATTACAAAAGTATAGAAAAATCCATTGCTACCCAAACAATTTTTGTTTAATACAAAATCATAGGTTCTTTGCATCTGAAATTTAGTTTTTCTTCTTCTCAGTCGCTTCACTCTTGTCAGAGCGGTCGTGGTCATCGTGAATATCTTATGATTTCTTTTTATCAGGGGCTGTGGCACGCCTCACGATATCTCTTCACTTCTCTCTACATGTCGTCATCCGGGACCTGATCATTCCAGCGCATAGGAGATCTTCCACGTGGTCTTGTACCCTCCACTTGTCCCTGAACTACGAGGCACTCAATCGAGTCAGTGTCCCGCCTCGAGACGTGTCCGAAGAATTTTAGAATGCGACATTGTACTTAGCTGGACAGACGCTTTTTAGGGTTCCGTAGCCAAATGGCAAAAACGGAACCCTTATAGATTCGTCATGTCTGTCTGTCTGTCTGTCTGTCCGTCCGTATGTCACAGCCATTTTTCTCCGAAACCGTAAGAGCTAGACTGATGAAACTTGGCGAGTAGATGTATTCTGTGAACCGCATTAAAATATTTCTTACTGCTACGGAACCCTTCATGGGCGAGTCCGACTCGCACTTGGCCGCTTTTTGATGTTTAGTTTCATAAAACAATTATAAAATGTGTGATAAAGTTGGCACGTGTTTATCAGCTAGGTACCTCCTACTTCTGAAACATTTTCTAATTAATTTTTCTCATAAAAACAAGAGTAAGCTGTCTCACACAATACCCATTGTGTTAAAACGAACGGTTCCAACAATGTGACTTAACAAGATTGTAAGCACCTTTGTCAGCGTTGTAGAATGCTTTGTCACTTGGCATTTCCCTAATATTCAAGAAAATGAGATATTCTGAGATAAATCACTTGTTGAAATCGCCTGTTTTGGTATTCAAATTAGAAATTCGTAACCATAGCAAATTCATAAAAAAACGATCAAAACTTTGAACTTCAAACAACGTAGAATAAAACTGAGTTTGGGTTGCAATGATTACAAAAATGGCTTAGTTTAATTTCAGCCCATCTAATTACAAGATTTATATCATATTATTTTATTTATTCAAAAATCAACACCAATTACAGAAGTTGAAAAGCAGGGTGTATAATTTATATTAAACCTATAATTATCATAATTAGGCCAATAATAGATAGAAGTGGTAGTCATAATTACAAAAAGTTGTCGTATTCTCTAGAAGAACAAACAAAGTAAACTTAGACAAGCACAGCCCTCTTTCAGCATTCGGCTAAATAGTAGAGCCCCTACATAATACAAGTTTGGATTAGACCTCACATGCCCGCACGCAATCGTCTTTGTTGCTCTCACACTGTACAGTAGAAACCTTTTAGTTTGGGTTGGAATTGCACATCAATGGGTAATTCCTATAATAAAAACAGACCTAAAGTCCCTTACAAGGTCCATATTCGACCTGCTACTATTATATAACCAATTATAGCAACACACTCATCATAATACCTTAATTATAGCATCTGTCCATTTTGGATCAATTTTACTAGTGTCGAGTGAGGATATATTACATAAATAAAATAGTTTTTAGTCAAGGCAAGTCAGTCAATTACACGCATCACACACAAATCTATTTTTCTCGGTGCGGATCGAACCCACGGCCTACGGCGCAGAAAGCAGAGCAGACCAACTGAGCTGAGAGGCTAGTCACTGAGCTGAGAGATTATATAATGGGAATGTTGGAAAAAAAAGCGTTTCCGTACGTACAATATGTGGTAGGTTCCACGCGTGCACAAAAACCAATTTTTCGTCTCCAATAAAAGCACGGCGGCTAACCAGCCGGATCTCTAATCAAAGTCGGGGTCCATGCCGTTGATTAAAAATAGGGGTTGTTACTTTCACAAACAACCATTGGCTTTTAGACGGCGCACAGCAGAAAACTTTGGCTGACCTCGTGTATTTAGATTTTGGAACTAAATCCGAACTTGATTTAGGAGACTTCAAGACTATTTGATTTTACACAATACCAAAAACCTTTTCGGAATAATTTACTAAGCATACCAATTTAAAAGTTAGGTACCTACTTTTTTTTGGACTATAACCTTCTACGATTCAAACTTTACTTAAAATGATAAATTTGTGAATAAATTTGCAACAGGCACTATTTCTTCCTGATTTAGGAAGAAATAGTGCCTAAAATCAGGTGACTCTTGATCAATCAGTAAAGCCATCGTGCAAGATGTGCGCAACACATCTAGCACGATGGCGATGGCGATCAGTGAAACGCTGTCAAATATCACTGTCATATTTGAAATCTGCGCCATCGCGCTAGATGTACTCAGGGCATAAGTAATAATTCTAAAGGCTTTTTAAAACTTCAACAACTAATCACCACTATGAAAGTTTGTAACGTCAAAGAGACTACTAAATAAAACCACACGAATCACTTTGAAGCTTGATTATTAATTTTGATCAGCTCCCGTAGACAATTGGCCGTCGAAGTTAACCGACACAGAACACTGAACAGCGAATATTGATCCTACAGACTACTTGCAGAGGTATTTGTGATAGACGTCGTTCGGGGAAATACTACCACCGTACCTATATTTTCCGTTATGCATTGGTGCTCGCATTTCTTTGGTCTGATTTGAAGGGTGCCGGCTTACGAGACTTAGAACCTTTACATATCAGAGGCTCAATATAATGCCACATAATGAAAATAGAAAGTAAGAAAAGGAAGAAAAAGGACAAAAAGAAAGTGCATTTATTCGTCTTAATAATTCCACAAAGGTATCATTGTGAAAATAATAATAGTACCTCATGGAAAATTAAAGAGACGTTATTAACTACTTAAAAAACAAAACGTTGCAGCATGATGAGCATTAACAAAAAATAAAAAACAAAATAATAGAAGTAAGAGATGTCTGATAAATACTTAGTCGAAAAACCAAGACTCAGCTCTTATGCCTAGCTTGAAAACCAGGCGCTGTTTTTCAGTCTTGGAGGTGAAGGGGATATTAAATTGAAGGTGGTTTTCGTTTTCGATGCTAGTTTGTCCAAAGGTCAGCGCTTGTATCTTCTCATTCCTTCGTTATTTCCCAAAAGCCCCGTTTGTCTTTGCATCTCAGCAACACAAAGTTTGTTATGAATTTAGTTTTGCTTGCAGTTTATTAGCAGACGAGAATATAACTCTTGGTTAGGGTCAGTGGAAATGGGGGCTCATTTTGAGGTTACCTACTAAGTTTGCCTTTCCTTTCTCAGCTTAGTTAGAAGTAGCTGCTTCTTGTTTATTTGTCTATATAGCGTGTTAGATATTTAATAGAACTAGGTAGTAAGTTGTTACTAATAACGTATGTTTAGGTAATTAACTACAAGATTAATTATTATTTTTTTGTTTTATTTTATTGTTTGTACAAATGCTTTCAAAGTTATTTTATTTTAGTTCTCTTTGATCTCCATGTTACCTTTTTATTATTATATTTTATAGTACGTAGTTTAGCGCATTGGCATATTATTCTGTAATGTTAAGCTAATGATTCTAATTTGAATTTGGCTCTATATTCTTAATATTGTGGACAATCCACTTATGACTATCTAGCCCAAAATTAAGCAGAGCTTGCAGTATGGGAACCAGATAGCTGTTATAATACTTGAACTTTTGTAAATACATACAATACAATATAACACCCCTACAGATAACAAACATTGGTGTTCACTACACAAACAAAATATTATTCAGGTCGACAATATATTTGTTCTATTTGTAAGTAAACAGCTTAACTACATAATCAATATAAAATTCAACACATATAGGTATAGTTGCGGAGACTTATTTCCGTATTTGGTATAACATTTTTAAATGATTTGAGTACCAATATTAATTACGTGTAATAAAAATCTTATAAAACTTTATAATTTCAATATTAAGGCATGAACAACTCCTATTAGAGCTATTTTGAGTCACTTATTTACCATCACAATTTTAATATCAAAACAACTCCGTTCGCTCGAGAAAAATAATTTCTGTTCGTACCCCGGGCTAAATCCCGAAGTTCCCGGGATCCCGGGATATATCCGTTGTTACTGGTGCGGGATTTACTTTGATTTACCGACTTGTGTTCGTCGGTTTGCTTTTTCGGCTTTTGCAGGTTCGTTTGTACAGAAAGTTGCATTATATTGAATTCAACTCGCAACTTTTTGGACAACACAAGGCAAAAGTGAAAGGAGGAACTGAATTCATTCAGTTGATAAAATCACTTATTTTAAGTATTTGTCCTGTCCTATGTCACTAAAATAGATGAACTTGAAATTTACGAATTGTATACTGCATCTGACTGTACTTAAAAGTATTTTGTTTTGTTTCTGTAAATATAAAACTCTTTAAAACTTCCAAGTTGATTTCAGTTTGCAAAAGGGTTTGAGGATTTACCAGATCAGAGCAACAATATTTTATTCATGTGAAAATATCAGATTCGATCCAGAAATATTTGCTCAACAACATTTTTTTCGTGTTTCGATGAATTAATTCAGAAGAACTAAAATATTTATTTTACTTGATATGTTTTCATTTCACTCCGAATTTCGCCATACCGATTCAATTGTAGGCATACCGAATATCCAAGTTTTGAAAATGTACTTGTTTGTTCCGTATTTTTTTTTATTTCAAAAAGTAAAGCGTATATTATTCTGATAAGCAAAAAGGATTTGGCAAAAAGGCGTTGTCTCCAGCGCCAGGAAAAATTAAAAAAAATACGTTTCACAGAGTATCTCTAGACTATCTAACTATAATTTATTGTTATTCTTAAGAAAAACAAGTTTAATTTTTTGGTGGTTACTAAAAGTAATTTAAAAGTACGAATTACGAAGAAACTAAAAGCGTTACATTTCATTTTGCAAGATTATCATTTAATTTTGTCTTATGTTGTAGTGAACTAGGTCGATTTTCTTTACCTAAATAAAGCCACAGACCAAAAATATTGTTTGTTTTTCGGCAAAGCTACAGGCTGTAATATTATAAGGGATTCTACCCGTGGAAAATGGGAGTAACTTTACTCTACCTTACACAATGTTCTTATATTTTACTCCAATTCGATGTACAAAGTTTAATATCAACATCCATTGCTAAAGTATCGGTTTTATAAAGTAAATATTTTAAATAAAGTTCGTTTGGAAATTCTGATTTCCGACCTTTGAAATACAGAAACTTTTCTCTTTGTTTATTATTTTAAGGCGTCATTTTAGGGTTCAATCTCCTTTTTTTTTCAAAGCATAAAATACTGCGTTTTTTCATATTATCCAATATATTGTGACGTATTTTTTGTCAAATCAAATTTTATCATTCGTACACAATCATGATCAACTCTATCTAACTCAAATGGCATTCGAATGGTAATTCAACCTACTAAGAAATTGCATCTCATAAGCTCTACATGAAAATTGAGAAAAGTCAGCTATTTATTTTGGCAAACCAAAAAGGTTTGGTCCCACAAATGACATGCCCATGCAAATGAGAAATAAAAATGTTCATTCCCAACCAATTACATGACGTATTTGAACGTTCTTTTTTCAAATGTGATTTAGTTCCAACGCCACGGGCATAGACAAGAGCAG
Source organism: Thera britannica (assembly GCA_939531255.2). Taxonomy (NCBI): domain Eukaryota; kingdom Metazoa; phylum Arthropoda; class Insecta; order Lepidoptera; family Geometridae; genus Thera; species Thera britannica. The sequence goes on from OW618049.2 coordinate 9,498,881, forward strand.
AAAACATCAAAAGTTATTTATTTTTACGGTTACTTTACATTCTGTGCTATTTGTCTATACCTAATCGTATTTTGTTTATTCAGTAACCTTCTAATTCAGAGATTTCAAGAACATAGATTTCCTCAAATGGTTTGGGATAATCATCTCGAATTTGCAATTCGCATCGCGTCGCGTTGGCAAACAGCCGACCGTTTGTCCAGTATTGTTATCAGAGGCTCAACATGTTGTTCGGTTGCCACTGCGGACGATATTTTGGTGATTCCGAACGCCAACTGTTGACATGATTTCCACACAGTACCTACTCATTTCGGGAAATGTTTCCTATTAGTTTTATCACCTCTTCTCAAAAAAAACACGATAACCAGGCCCTAGTCCCCCTCCTAGAATATTCTCTTATTTTAGGTTGATTAAAAATAACTATTTTCATTTATTTTAGTCTTTTATTACCACAGGTTGGTTGCGTGTTAACGGATTTTAAGCTATTAAGTATTTTTGTTTTATCAGAATTTCTGTTATCGACTGGCCTCTCAGCTCAGTTGGTAGTAGCTCTGGCTTCTGCGCTGTAAATCGTGGGTACGATCCCCACCGAATACAAATATTTGTGGGGTGAACACAGATGTTCTCGGTCTGGGTGTTATTTGGTATTCTAAGTGTATATTTGCCAGCAAAAAATATCAGCTATCCGGTTCTCACAGAAAACGCTGTGGTTAGTTTGAGGCTAGATAGTATTGCGTGGATTGTCCACAAAATTTAATATTTATGTATTATTATTGAATTGGAACCTTTAACTAGTGTTAAATGTTGTCTTTGATAGACATGCGCTGTAAGGTAATTCCCTCCACCGCTCTACATCAGGTAGCTCACGCGTTAGTTTCATCACCTCTTCTCAAAAAAACATGATAACCAAGCCCTCTCCTTTTAGGTTGGTTATAAATATTTATTTTCATTTACTTTTGCAGGTTGGTATTTGGGACAGCAAGCAAAATAATATCCTTCTAGATTAGATAATCTGCTCGTATCACGTAAGGCACCTGCATAAAATATTATGAGTGGGATTTGTATCATAAACTAAACCGAAATAGTACACACATACACGTGTACGCGTCCCAGATTAACTAATTAGTAAGCGACGTGTCCACTTTCGTAAACCAAAAACACTAGTTCCTATATTTTTATACTTAAGTTTTCTTTCTAGGGTTCCGTAGCCAAATGGCAAAAACGGAACCCTTATAGATTCGTCATGTCTGTCTGTCTGTCTGTCTGTCTGTCTGTCTGTCCAACCGTGTCACAGCCATTTTTCTCCGAAACCATAAAAGCTAGACTGATGAAACTTGGTGAGTAGATGTATTCTGTGAACCGCATTAAGGTTTTTACATAAAAATAGAAAAAAAACTATAAACTTTGGGGGTCCCCGTACTTGAAACTGAAACTCAAAAATTTTTTTTTCATCGAACCCATACGTGTGGGGTATTTATGGATAGGTCTTTAAAAATGGTGTTGAGGTTTCTAATATCGTTTTTTTCTAAACCGAATAGTTTGCGCGAGAGACACTTCCAAAGTGGAAAAAAGTTGGTCCCCCCCCCTCTAACTTCTAAAATAAGAAAATGATAAATCCAAAAAAAATATATGTTGTACATTCCTATGCAAACTTTCAACGATATTTGGTTTGAACGAGATCTAGTCAGTAGTTTTTTTTTTATACGTCATAAATCGTAAACCGCAAATTTTTTTTTCATCGAACCCATACGTGTGGGGTATCTATGGATAGGTCTTTAAAAATGATGTTGAGGTTTTTAATATCGTTTTTTTTCTAAACTGAATAGTTTGCGCGAGAGACACTTCCAAAGTGGAAAAAAGTTGGAAGTTAGAGGGGGGGGCCCCTCTAACTTCTAAAATAAGAGAATGATAAATCCAAAAAAAATATATGTACATTACTATGCAAACTTTCAACGATATTTGGTTTGAACGAGATCTAGTCAGTAGTTTTTTTTTATACGTCATAAATCGTAAACCGCAATTTACCTTTCGACGAACTACAAAAACCTTTATATTATGTTAATTGATGCTACGGAACCCTTCATAGGCGAGTCCGACTCGCACTTGGCTGCTTTTTTATTTTCTAGATTATAAAATTGAAAATAAGTACTGTGCTTGATAGTAAGTGCAGCAGCCAACATTTAATTTCTTCCAATACCCTAGTAAAATTTCAGTTAAGTAGTTTTTACAAGCACTAAAGGCAATCATAAAGTAGTCTTCTTTTATTTGTCAAAACTTGAATTCTTCTCCGATTTAAATTCTAGTATTGTCAGTTCTAGTATTGCTTGTCTCTCACCGGCTTACTGTCAAATGCATGCGTCGAAACAAATTGATTTTACAGAACTTGTTTCAACTGTCAATAGAAGCTGCTTACTGAAATCACATTTCAAGAGCCGTGTCTAGAGATTGAAACATCTATGGCGCAATACACCTGCTGGGTGTAAAAATATAGCTCCCGAAAAATAAAATAAATTGCGCAGTTGTTTTATAATTAGGTTCTCGTCATCATGAACGTCAGAAGTTTAGCGAAATAAAAAGTTTAATTTGTCATACAGTGCCACCAACGTATTCATCAGCTCCCTTTAAGTTAGACTCACCTAGCTTAAAGACGGTTAAGTTATCCCTGTGATACCACTGAATAAAGAAAATATTTGGCTTGATTTCGAGTTGTTTTACAGCATTTCTCCTAGAAGTAACAACAGTGGAAAGACAACTTGGCTATCAAAGCAGGAAGGACCTCACCATCTTAAAAAAATCAGGGTCATATTAAGCTCTCCGTTTTCGGGAGTACCTACAACTTTTACACTCTATATTGGTGCAGAGAAATAAAAGCTAGGAAGGCAACTCGACACAGAGAAGAACAAAGTAAATGAAATAATAGCGCATCTTTGCGTCTTTTCTCTTGAGTCTTTTCGCGTAGACAAACCATGGGGTCTACGATGTCCGCGTGGTCGCAACAAGCTTATAACCTCATGTTAAAGTATACCTACTTACGTGCCGTTCTGTGAAATAAGCTACTTTATTGCATAAGCGTATTTCAATTGACACTATACACTCTCATGCTCTCATGATAGTGATGGTGACTGTCATGCTTATTTCACTGTCACGCATTTTTTTTGTGGTGGTCCCGGCGTTGAATTATCCCTCCATCAAGTACAAAACTCCAAAAGTGCAGCCACCTAGTCGCCTGTCAAGTGTGGTGACTATACGGCAAAGAAATATTAGACCAAACAGTAGACCATAATTAATTATCGGAGCTGAAGATGTTTCTTTTATAAGTCTAGAATATCTGAGCTAACCATGTTTCTTTTGGAGAAGTAAAAAAATGTTGTAGATGTGGTTCTATTAAACAATTTACAATGCCTCTGTATGGAATAGAGCTCGTCATTCCTTTCAGATTGAGTTAGGCTGGAGCCCTTCAGAAAAGGGCCTGTCATCGTCAATAGTGAGATGGCCGCAAAATATGCCATCTCCAAATATTATCTTCACTTGAACCAACGTTATTCGGTAATATCATCAGTTGTTTTTGACACTTGTTGGGAAATTGTTGTTTGATTGTACCCACCTCCTGACTGCCTGGCTTGATATAGTTTCGAAGTGATCTTGTTTTCTACTGAACTTAATTTTGGTGTTTGGAATTTTATTGAATAAGGGCCGTTTAGATTTTAATTCTGAAAATTCAAGTCAAGTAACCCGCACTGTACCACCCTGACAGCTTAGTCGGCCAGATCCTCAAGAAAGATTATGGTCAATACGTGCAGAGCTAACTAAACCATGGGTTTCCTCACGATGTTTTCCTTCACCGTTTAAGAGGGAATCACACAGGCGACTCTCCATACAAACGTAGTCCCCTATTTCCTCCCTGGATAATGCCTCTAGACCATTTTATCCAGTTTAGTAACCATTTTTTCTCATAAAATCCAGATCTGCTATTTATATACGTGCTCGTATGTTTTCTTTTTTTTCAGAAACTTATTGATAAAGAAAATATCACCTCCAATTCATATTTCATATAAATCATATGAGGGTCATAATTTCTTTATCAATAAGTTTATATGGAGAGTCGCCTGTGTGATTCCCTCTTAAGAGCATTGTGTACACACATTTTCTAAACCGAATAATCACTACTGAATACTACCACTGGGCCACCAGTGCACTACTAGCAAAATAATTATAGACATCAAGATACAATCTTGTCTCATTAATCATCCACGCTTGCATGCCACTTGCGACATAAGTACATTCACATTAAGCGTTTAGTAACTGCTATAAATACATTCAGAAACATTATGTTACTTTGTATATTTGATGGATTCGTTCTTGCACGTAGATAAATTCCGCGAATATTTGGAATTTCAAAAAGAAAAGGGATAAGGAATTTAAATTCCAATTTTCCACGTAGGTACCTACGCCTCTACTACGCTCGGGCTTAGTTAAACACTAAATATGAAAATGAAACAAAAATCAACATCATCATCATTTTCTAAAAGGCCGGCAGCGCATCAATAGCGCCTCTGGTGTTGCAGGGTCTATGAGCGACAGTGACCTTCCATCGACTGTCTGCTTTGTCAGTCATGGGATAAAAAACAGCCTACAGCCGTGAAATTCTAATTATCAGACAAACACACTTGCATTTATAAATTGGTATGACGTCTGCAGTTATTGGAGCGGATTACTCGCAGTATTGGGAACTTGAACTTTATTAATAAACAGATGTTAATTTCCTATGTGAAATTGTACATTTATTCCACTGAATTTTGTGTGTTGTTCTGTTTACTTTTGTACGTAAACAATACCTAGTTCATTAAAAAGTTCCTATAGGTTTAGCAAAAATAAGAGCAAGTTTCAAAGAATAGCACTACAAAGGCTTAGCAGAAATATGAATTCAAACTAGGTATGTGCTTTTTAAGGTTTTTTCTATTGGCGTTCTAGAGGCGTTCAATTCAATGGCGTAAAATAAATATTTTCTGCTTACTTTTTCAAGTTTGTATTATAACCTCATTTGTTCAAAAGACTTCAGTAAAGCTTTCTTCATTGACTCACCCCTTATTTCCAGTGGCAGCCAGACTTCTTGGAAATAAAGCTTAATAATGGCATTGCTGTATTATACATATAAAAATTACTGGCTGTGAAGCTCTGATACAAAAAATAGCACAATAAAATTGTAGCTAAAAAGAACAACCTGGGTTAAGAAACGAAGCGATATCGATATAGCAAATCGATTAACGATAGAATCTGGTACTACCTCTGAATAGTAATAGTACTTGCATCGTATATAGGTAGTAGGTGTACCTAAGAATCGAGCAGCACTATAGCAGTTAGCTTAACGTACCTAATAAAACATTAACCAGCTCTGTACCCTTAGCACTAGAGAGTGACGTCATCGAATTCCCAGCAGAAAGACCTTTGCGTAAAATTTAAAGCCTGCGCACATCTAGGCAAAAGCGATGGCGATCAGTTGAAATGCGTCAAATATCGCTGTCATATTTGACAACGTTTCAGCTGATCGCCGTTGCCATCGCCTAGATGTTCGCAGGCCTTTAAGAAGCTGAGCTTGCTGTCAATTCAGCCAGTATAAAAATATAACTTTAATAAACTTGAAAAATTGAATTCATAGCCAAACTGCTGAACCGATTTTAATGAAATTTCTATGGAACCAATCTGAAAAGATCATAGAAATCATAGAAGAAAGGTTATACTTATGCCTCAAATTGATAGACGCAATCCAGTGCATTGTATAGCACGTTCCTGACGTGTTGACCTACAATACAAGACTTTGTTATAAGCAATGGTTACCTTAACATCAGATGCTTGTTCCATCAGCAAGTTGTATAAAAAAATAGACTTTCAGAGATTCAGAGATGTCAGAAACTAGTGCCCAGTCTACCAAAGATTACGATAGTTCGAGTTTAAAAATCCACTTTAACACACTTCGCTCGTATTTTAAAAGTAATTGAAAGTAGAGGGTAGCAGGTACTAGTATAACTTCAGCCCGGGCGCTACTCGGCAAATTTCATCCGCACTTGATGTGCGGGCTGGTTTTTCCGCAAGTAGGCCACTGGCGGGCCCTATTTGCGTGACCCTTGACACGTGTTGCTCGAACTTTTTTAGGTTCTACGACACGCCGGTTTCCTCACGATGTTTTCCTTCACCGTTTTGAAAGTACTGGCATAGTGCACATACAACTCATTGGTACACGACTGGATGTGAACCCACGACCTTCGGATTGGAAGGCGTGGCCGCTACCACTAGACCACCAGTGCTCTCTCCCGGGCGCTATTTTACGATTTGTAGTTAACCCAAAGCTTATAGACCCAGGTTATCGGTCAGCTAAGCTAAATGACTGCATATGATTTTGTAGGAGCAATACCCAAGTTTCTGTAAGACTAAATTAAAAGTAACAGGCGCAATTTTTTCTCACTTAAAGAATTTGTCAAAAGAGACATGAGTGAAATACTTACTTGCGGGTAATCTGATACCTGTAGTAGTAGTACGTATCAGAAAGTGCCTAGACATTCTTTAATTATAATCAGGTATATATATTTTTCGTCTTCCGGTTCGTGGCGGCCATTCGAGAATCTTTATTTCTCAACGGTTGTCGGTTCTTCGAGCTATATGACCAGCCCATTGCCACTTTAACTTACTAATTCTACGAGCTATGTCTCTGTACATTGGTTCTTAGGAAATCCTCATTTCTGATTTTCTTTTTACAACGATCATTTTATTTGTTGCAGCTGCATCCGTGAGGACTACCTCAAGGTATACTGGGAGGTCCAGGGTCCAGGTCCCCCCGGCGCCATCAACGAGCGGTCGGCTTGGGCGAGGGTGCTATGCGGCGCACGGGAGGAAGCTCCTCCCGCACTCTACTCTCCAGGGCCGGCGCTAGTCTTGGAGTTCCATTCGGGGGGAAGACAGAATAATGCAACTGGATTCGCGGGGACTTACAGCTTCATTGATAAACGTGAGTAATAGTTATAAAATTATGTAATTATGCAGCTTTTTCTCAGGGGTTCATAAATCGAACGTCCCCTCTCTTGTTTATGTTCACTACTATCTCAAGAATAGAATATAAATTCTATGCTTGAAATAGGTGTAACAGGGTGTTGCAATTTCCTAAAAATGTTCCATATTTCGCTATATTTAGCTAATAGCATGCAAAAATATAATTAATTAATTAAAAAAATAATTCAAGGTTTTGACTGTCTAATGTCAATCTCGAGGTTTTTCTGTGACTGTTTATTTTAAACTAAAAACTGTACCCGAAGTCGGAGTTTTGCTACCACATTTCGTTACCAAATGTTGTTTTCGTTTCGCCTATTTGTCTCTCTCTATTGTATGGAGAAAATATGAGACGGCAAAAATAAGTTACGTAGTTAGAGTTGTTGTCTCATCTTTTCTCCATACAATAGACAGAGACAAATAGGCAAAACGAAAACAACATTTGGTAACGAAATGTTGTAAATGCACTGGGACTTCGGGCTCTGTATCCTTCTTACCTCGTATCAGGTAATCATTATAGAGTTATCTATTTATCTTTGTTCTTGTAATTGATCAATCTGTTGGAATTTAGAAACTGAATTAACAGTAGAGTGAGGATTTGGGTTGTAATTTTATGCGAAATAATTGTAATTTCGTATAAGTTATCCGAGTTTATCCTCCTAACATAAGTGCACGAAGGAAGGCTCTTTGAGGCGTATTAAAACTTTTCGCCACGCTTGGTTTGAAATAACCATTGACACAATAAGAAGAAGAGAAATTTAAGTTGACCAAGACCAAAAAACGCTCATCTTATTCTATTAAGTTAAATGTCACTACGTCTTAACCAGTAATCTGTTGAACTAGAAACGTCACTTTGCCCTTCTTCCTATTGGCTGAATACGCCCCTGGAGTTGTTATTAAGTGTTGGCATAATTCACTTGAGCCAAGCTTGTTCGTGTTCTCAAGAACTTGTAGGAGACAATTTATCGCTACTGACTTATCTACGATACTTGGTACTTAGTGACTTGCGAACTGGAAACTTATAACTCAAGGTTAAAAAACTTTTTTGTGCAGAAAAATTACTACTGTTGTCATTTTTCTGCGCAAAAAAGTTTTTTTTATAGACAATCCACGCAACTCTATCTAGCCCCAAACTAAGCAGAGCTTGTACTATGGGCAACAGATAGCTGATATAATACTTATATTTTGTTTTTGTAAATACATATTAGAATACAATATAACACCCAGACAGAGAACAAACATCTGTGTTCACCACACAAATATTTGTTCTTGGGGTGGGGATCGGCCTACGACGGAGAAGGCAGAGCTACTACCAATTGAACTGAGAGGCCAGTCAGTCAAAGAGCCTTTGATTTGTATACTCTGACACACGCAAATTAGTTTTTTTTTAATATATCGTAGTACGATTTTCGCCTCAAAACAGCATCGCTGTTTTTCAGTTTGAAGGGTGTGTGTGCCGGTGAAATTGCTGGTTTGTGAGACTGAACATCTGTATGCCTTAAGTTGATGGACGCAGGGCAGTGCATCTTACGACACGTTCCGGATATGCGTGACCAATGAGGAAATGCTTTGCTATAGGTGATCGTAACCACTGAACAGCTTCTATAAGCAATTATATATAAAAAAATAGAAATTCTAGTCTTAAATAGAGGAGATGTCCAGTTCCACCGATTCATCAAGCTTCATGCTATATCGTCTGATTGAAACGGAACTTGTTTTTGAAGACATAATTTGCGGATCACAAGAAGTCGTTAATCCCAGGAAATAACTACTCAAGCATGCGCATTATGGCCATTGACAAGTCAATCAACTCAAACTCAAGGATGCACAATTGCACATTCATAAGAATCACTCGGGCGTAATAAGGTGGACTCAAGCTATTAAGTACTTAATTTTCTTTGTATACAAGATACTCATCAGACTATACTATATCAGCTATCTGGTTCTCATAGTACAAGCTCTGCTTAATATGGGGCTAGGTAAAGTGTTGCGTCCACAATATTTTATTATTATTATTAAAGACCATTTAAATTATTCAATAGTCCGTTTACGTCTAGATTTAGCAAATTAATGTCAGCTTTCACTCTCATTTTCTGGTTTGTTTTCCTTAAATGGAAAGTATTATTGGTACAATTACCTTCAAAATAAACAATGCAAATCATTTTACCGTGCTTATTTATCAGACGGATATCCATTACGTATTTTGGAAGCCATACGCAAATAGATCGGTCTCAATAATGAAACATTTGCAAACCGAAGCGCATCAGCTTTTATAATTGCTGAAAGGCATAAAGTTGTTAGCTTTGGCCAAAATTTGCGTATTTCCAGTTCCAATAAAACAAACAACATTTTAAAGCTTTTTTTTTTTTAAAAAATCACCTTTCAGCAAAGGCTTATTTACTTAAACGAGATTGATCTTACTTTGCGAAAATCTTCAACAAACTTTGTGATCGTGTCAATAGGTCTCCAAGGAGTGATCCTTTACCCCATACGAGACACCAGCAGGTCAAATGTATGACGCATTCGATCATCGTCAGCTTTGCCCGCGAATCTGAACTAACACGAGTTTTTGAAGTTGTCGATTTGCTGGCGAATAAATTGTGCGGATAAAGAAAACCGTTATGAAAAGGTGGGAACAAATTCAAACATACACTTACTCATAAAAATGTTCATTAAATACGTAGATTGAAATAAAATGACATCAATATGCTGCAGAAATACCATTGTATTCCAAACAAGACGGAAGTTAAATGACTGTTGTAAAAGTCTTGTCCCAAAGTTTCATCAACATTCGATATTGGATGTTTGTAAATAAATCGCCTAAACATTTTGAAAATTATATTTTTGTTATTAAAAAAAAACTAATCGTGCACAACAGTAGGTATATAACTACGAATTTTCAAATAAGGAGTTAAATGAATGAACAAATAACAGAAACAAGTGTTAAGGGTTCAGTAACGTATAACAAAGGCTCAGGTGCAAAGTCCGGAACAAACATTTATCTAACTTGGCACCAGTTCTGCCAAAACTACTTGCGAACAAACACTGCTAGCACCGTATCCAAAGACAATAAGCCACAAGTTTCAATAGTAGAACTGGATTTGGGTATCGTAATAATTTATAAGTTGGGTCACAGATAGTGAAGAAGAAGAAAGAAGAAGAAATGTATAATGCTGCTATCTAAGGAAGAAATATATAAGGATAGAAAAAGTTTTTTTACAAAGATTTAAAAATGTATGAAGTCACGGAATTCCATAGAATAAATAATAAATTTAATGACAATTCACACAACACTACCTAGCCCCAAACTAAGCAGAGCTTGTACCGTGGGAACCAGATAGCTGATATAATAACTTACCTAATAAATGCTTTTTTTTGTAAATGTATACTTAGAATACGATAAAACACCCAGATAGAGAACAAACATCTGTGTTCCACACACAAATATTTGTTTTCGGTGGGGATCGAACCCACGACCTACGGCTCAGAAGGCAGAGCTACTACCAAATGAGCTGAGAGGCCAGTCCTATACATGTTTGTTTTCGGCACTTATCGTGATTCCAAACCAAACTTACTCGGAAAACGGGCTCGCAATACACAGAAAACCGTAACGCATCTCGAATACTAATATTTGTGTTATAAGTTAGGTGACATGTGAAAAAACAAAATAAATACAAATAAATGTTTATTTTCATGGTTCAATACATTAGGTATGACTAAGTATACTAGTTACCTTTCAAACTCGTGGTGTTCATGGACTAATGTTATTGGTAACAAATAGAGTCCTAGGCCTTTGGAGTTTCAGTTGGTTTCAATTTTTCAAGCTGTAATGAGAAATAAAAGTTTATAATATATTTTTTTTATCCCAATTTTTATTGGAACATACAGATTTTTGAATGAGTGGCTTAAATTGATTATTAAGCAACTACAAACTTTCATACTGTGTTTTTTCTGTCTTGAAGTATAAGTTCTGTAAATCAATTACGTTAAGGTTCTTAACTTTAAGTTGTGTAAATTATCATGAAAGTTTTGGTCTCCATATTCATGCCAGTTTAAGGCCTGCGCACACCTAGGCCGCTGGCGACCGCGATCAATGAAACGCTGTCAAATATCGCTGTCAAATTTGACAGTGTTTCACGGATCGCGTTCGCCAGCGGCCTAGGTGTGCGCAGGCCTTTAAGGTTATAAACGTGCCAAGAAATATATAAACTTACAGCTTCCTTCACATTACCCATGGCATCTTCAAATCCTTTCTGAATTGTATCAAAGTTGATATTTTTCATGGTATCAGCTACTTGTGTTTTGATCTTCTCCAATATATCGGAGGGATCTGAAGCGGGAGGTGGTGCGTCACGCTTAACGAAAGCATTTACCTAGAAAAAAAACAGAAATTATCAAAAACATGCCATACAAAAAATATGTAACAAGATAACAATGCCTAAAGTAATTACTAGTTTAATGGCAAATAGTTACAGTAGGCCTGCCATGAGCTCTGTCTGGCTCTGTCTCTGGTTCTGGTTTTGAGCCAGTGTGAGTGCTCACCAGTGCATAATGTGTGTGTGACGTTTTGACGTAGGATTTATTTAGTCAACACTCGCACACTCACGCAGACTCGAAACCAGAACCAGAGACAGAGCCAGACAGAGCTCATGGTAGGCCTACTGGACTTATTTTATAAAATGTATATTTTTTTTTAAATTAAGTCCTGCCTATGATGGAATTTTTTTAAAGCTTGTCTCAAAACCTCCGTGAATGCTATGAAGTACCTACGTGTATGTACCTAGTTTAATATTTATAAAAAAGAAAAACAGATTAAATATACAGGGTGTTACAAAACTACCTGTAAAGCTGAAAGGAAGTTAAACGGGGCCATAAAACGAGTCCATTTACAGTATTTAAGAACCATAGTAACGCTGTATAACATACCCCAAAAAAATAAAAATATATTAATATTTTAACATTTATGAATGAAAAATTTAAATATTTTAAAGTAGACATTTATAAGGTAAAGTAGGTACGCATGCCTTTCTGTTAAATAATCTGGTTCTCGGACATGACACAGCTTACTAGGGTTGACAAAAAAATATATAATATATATTTTTACGGGGTATTTTGTAACACGTTGTATTTGCAGGTACATACTTATTATTTATTTTATTGTAATACCCAGTTAGATGTCAAGCATCTGTGTTTATTACACAAATTTGCTGATGGGAATCGAACCCATAGCCCACAGCTCTGCAGCTCAGAAGGAATAAAAACAATCGTAATAATAAATTAAAAACTCACGCTAACGAGGCAAACCACCAACAGAAGGATAATGTACTTGTTCATTTTGAATAGTTCGTTGCGTACTTGCTGGTTGGAACGAGAGCACACACTGCGACAAACAAGATTCGTTTTATAAAGTGAACTGCTTGTTGGTTCGTGGTTCGTCTTATCAGTTGACCCCTGTTCTCGGTAGTTAGTAAATTTATTTGCAATGGTCCCTTTGTTGGTCGTAGCGCATAGATAGCGAGGCTTCCGTCCACTCGGACCGGTAGGTAGTCGGACCGCAGTCCCACTCGCCGGAGTAATTTAATTTTATTATTTTTCTTCCGGCGAGTCGGACCACAAACCACGTGACGTAAATTGTACAGTCGTCGTCAGAAACAGATCTGACATTAATACGAAATGTTAAGTAGTAGTGCAATGTAATTTTTTTTTTTTTAAATCAACCTATTTTGTTCCACTGCTGGGCAAAGGTCTCCCCCAAAGATTTATCTCTCTCTCGAGCCTCCTCCCACCATCTCCTCTCAAAGGTGTCGATATCGTCCCGCCAACATTTCCTTGGGCGGCCCCGGGACCGCCGCCCGTCAGGAATCCAAGGTGTACTGATGGTCGCCCACCTATCGGGAGGCATCCGGCTAACATGCCCTGCCCAATCCCATTTCAGCCACTTCACTATAAATTCGAAAAAATATTATTTTATCAATTTTTTTTATAAATGTTATGACTATAAAATTAACTTAAATATAAACTTGCATCCTATAAATGTATTGATGATTTGTACCTTCCTATCCTAGACGTTGCGATAGTGACAGAATTGCCTTCAACCCAGTGTTTCCACTTAAGATTTTGGGTTTGCCCTGAATTCTTTAATGGTTATAATTTATAGTCAAAAATCTCAAATTTTGAAGAGTATTGACTTATGTGAATAAACATCATTGCTTGTGTTTTCCACGTACCGTAATATTTATAATGTTAGGCTTATCATGTTATTTTATATAATATGATGACTGGCCTTTCAGCTCCGTAGGTCGTGGGTTCGATTCCCACCGAGAACCAATATTTGTGTGGTGAACGCAGATGTTTGTTCTCTGTCTGGGTGTTATATTGTATTCTAAGTGTGTATTTAAAAAAAAACGTATATAAGTATTATAATATCAGCTATCTAGTTCCCATAGCACAAGCTCTGCTTAATTTGGGGCTAGATAGTATTGTAAGGATTGTACACAATATTTATTTATTTTTTTAGAGCCTAGGTCAGATTTATCATATTATTTTTATTACATTTTAAATAACAAAGACCGTATTATCTAAGTAAAACGAATTAAGACTGATTTTTAATATTGTTTTCTTGTCTACTTCTTTTTAATTTGTTCATTATTTGTAGTATGATATATGACTGTATATGTTAATAACTGTTAATAACAAGATTTTTTAAAATAAATTGTGTCTTCAATCAAAGAGTTATATTCTTTATGTTTACTTTCTACACCTACTTTTTCCTTTGACTGTACTTCATTGCCCTGAACAATGGATTTTTTAGATCATTTCAAAAGTGGTCCGAGTCGCCGGAAGAAAAATAATAAAATTAAATTACTCCGGCGAGTAGGACTGCGGTCCGAGTACCTACCGGTCCGGGTCGACGGAAGCCTCAGATAGCGGTAGCCAATAGCAAAACGTTCATAATCTTTACAGATTCCATTGTCATTTTTTAGGTAGATAGCGTAGATAGCCAAACAATTATTATGCATGACTTAGGCGCTTAGTTTAGTTTAATTTTATTATTTTTATTACTTACACTGATACTGTCTTTGGCATAATCCCACGAATGCAATATACGCCACTATTTTGTAACTACCAAAAAAAAAATGCAAAAAGTCATGTGTTCCATAGGTCCCCGTGAATTTCTCCCCGTTATCCCGTTAATGGGGACAACGGGATATTTCTAAATGACGTCTCGTTGTCCCTGGTATTATTTTTGTCCAACAAGGACATCGAACTTATATAATATTATAGTATAGAACATAAAATTATCAGAAATGATTAATACATTCTGTAAACTTTATAAATAGTAACAACTCAAGATTCTTGGAAGAGACATCCTAAAATAAAGCTGATAAGCTTTGCTCGGATTAATAAGGTAATCTGGGGCATGTCCATTCCCCAGACATGGCTAATATTTCCACAAATATCTTAGTACCAAGTACCCAATCAGAGTTCTTTGAAGAGACATCTTTAAATAACATTATAATTACCAGAGAAATATTATCTCATTAGTTTCAAGTAGGTACTTACCCAATCAGAATTCTTTGAAGAGACATCCTTAAATAAAATTGTAATTACCAAAGAAAACTGTCCCATACCACAATATCGTAGAAGTGTATTTATTTACTATCCCAAATTTATCTGTGTCATTTCTTCAGCACCGCAAGAAAATATACCATCCTACCAGTCGTTCAATCATTCCCTCTCTATAAACTCGCCGATGAGTAACAAAGATGAACTGCATGATAAGAATAAGTGGAAGTTCTATGCCTCATGTTATGACTAAAGTCTTTTCTACACTGGAGTATAGCTTGTCAAAGAGTTTAGTCATGGACTATCAAAAAATAGTCTAGCACTGACTAGCTCTGTTCTTTATCAATATTTTGTTGAAAGTATCTAGCCTCGTTTTTGAGGATCCCAAGGCTTTATCTATAGTATACTAATATTATAAAGAGGAAAGATTTGTACCTATTTTTGTATGTTTGTAACGAATAGGCTCAAAAAGTACTGGGTCGATTTAAAAAAATATTTCACCAATAGAATGCTACATTCTTCTAACTTGACATAGGCTACATTTCATTTTGATAAAAATTAGGGATCCTTGGTAAAATTTGAACAATGTAACCGAAGGTGTAGAAAAATGAGTCTTAAAATGTCTTTCGTCGAATGCGCTGCCGAAACTATTAGCGATAGAACAAAATAATGTACAATAATATTGTCTACCCCGTGCGAAGCCGGGACGGGCTGCTAGTGGCATAATATATCTTTATACTATTCAGCACGGGACGAGACTGACTGGGACCCAGTTTCTTAGAGTTTCTGTTGTCGGTATTGTCGTAATTGGTCTAAGTAGGTAGGTACATAGATAATGTTGTACCCTCTTAGACCAAATAATGTCTTCCTTCAGTAAAATGTTCTATCAACAATATTCAAGGTATATACTTTCTCTCCATGTGGCATATCCGGGGGGCGCCCTGTATACGTGCTTTTATGTGAGTTACATGAATTTTCTTTATTTCTTTCTTTCTTTCTTTACTTCTAAATGTTAGAAGATAGTCTATTTGTGGACTGGCCTTTAGATGCTTCGTTCAACGTTCCGGGAAGATGTTAGAGATAATTGAACTAACTTTGCCAATCGCTCTGCTCTTGCCAACTTTATACTGTCCTAGTCAAATACATGGTCTATCTACGATTAAACATCTATCAGAATTATTCAATCTTTTCACACTAATTATTATAAATGCGAAATTTTTTAAGTATTGTTAACCGGTTTTGGGAAAAGAACATCCCTAATCGGATCATCTCTCGTCGTTTCAACTGAAATGCAACTTCGGTTAACGAGCAGGTTAGTTGACTATAACGTCAAACCTGTAGATGGAACCACGGTCGCGTTAGTGCCGAACAGTCCCTAAGAGTCATTCGTCGAATGTGATTATGATCCGATGGCGCAGTGGTCAGCGCAGCCCCGTACCGAGAGGAAGGTCGCGGGTTCAAATCCCGCTCGGCTCTTAACTTTTGGGACATTATAAAACAAAGTTGTAGCTATAATCATTGAAGAGTTTTCACCGTATCAGTATGGATGGATGGATGGATGTTTGTTACTCAATAACGGCAAGTGAATAGAGACAATAAGAAACGTGCTTATTATGGACACATTCTTAGAATAACAATGTAAAAATTTAAGTCAGCATAAAATTGCTCATGCTTGTTATTATAATATTAAATTTGTTCCTTAAATAATAATTGTTAATTGTATATTTCAGGGAAATCAAATTGTACCAAAAAGGAGATTAATTTAAAATAATGCATAGAAAACCAAAAATTTTAATAATAGATAACTAATCATAAACAATGCTTGAAATCATTTTTGGATAGAAGAAACGGTTAGCGTACGGCCTGAGTGAAGAAGCGTCTAGCGGAGCGTTCAGCGTTGCGTGCATGCGGCGAAAGAGCGTTCGCCGAATGGCCTTAGTGCACGCTTAGCGTTCGTGTGAGCCGGTCACATTTTTCATCATGGCGTCTGCGTCATACGATATTATTGATATGTATTTAGAAGAAAATTTGTGGCTAAAATTTAATTATGAGTCAAGACAAGGTCCTAGTAACATTGTGAAGCAAAGAAAACAATTTGGAGAGTTTTCTACGTTATTTGAAACATTAAGGGTGAATGAAGATAAATTTCAATAAATTTGCGAAGATAACCATATTTCAGGTTTATTATGTATTTCTGAAATTATTTCTTCAAACGACATCCTTCAAGAACGCACGTATCACCGCTGCAAAACACAAACTGGTTTGAACTTGCACGCGACGCCCCGCTCGACGCAAACAAGCCCGCTGCTGCCCACGCTCCGCTCGGCCGCACTCAGGACGGCCACTACGGGTAGCACGTGTTTAACATGGACGCTGCACGCTCCTCCCCGCCCGACGCTCGAATAGAGCGTGCACTCAGGCCCTACACTTAGAAGTCAAAATCGGTGTTGGGTTTTTTACTCGTTGCTGTCAGGTCCTCGAACTGAAAAAAAGAAAAGACAAAATAAATTTATAGATAAAAAATACTGCAATAATCTTAATTACTTCAGATCAAAAATATCAAACTAATAATATCTACTGATTCAAAATAACAGTCCTAAAATACGTAAGAAACTTATATGTATAACCATCTTTGCTGTTTATATAGTTGAAAAAGTGGCACGCCTTCCGATTCTAAGGTCGTGGGTTTTAATTCAGTCATACACCAATGAATTTTTCTTTTCAAAAATGTATGTACATTAAGCCAGTATACAACGTGTACCAAAATATGTGTACTATCCTGAAGGGGGGTGAATTTCCACCCCCCGGGGAACAACTTTTGTTCAACGACTTTTCGAACTTAGATTGGTATCTCTGAAAAAAACTGCAACGAAGTTTCAACATGAACAGCTGACTTTATACAAAGTGACAACCCTAAACTCAGCTACAGAGATAGTAGGTAGTAGTAGTAGACCTACAGAGGTAGTAGGTCATGGGGTCAAGGGGTTACAAGGATAGGGTTGTCAATTTAATTAGGCATTATGAAATTAAATATTTTTGTATGGGAAACTGAAAATAGGAATTTTTAATTATCTCCCCCCCACAACTGATCACCATTGTGGTCTGAAACCCCCCACCTTCGCATAGTACACATATTTAGATACACCTTGTATAGGCACACTCAAACGGTGAAGAAAACCATTATATTGTAGAGCTTAAAAAGTTGGAAACCATTGTGTCAAGTTCCCAAAAAGAGCATCTTTGAGATGCATCTTTTCTTCACACTGACTGGTTTTAAAGAATTAGTAACAGGACAAGCAATAGAAGCTTGACAGCAATAACTATTAGTCACCGCGTTACCAACTGAGTCGTGTGGTGATAAATCATTTCACTATATCTATCTCGCTCGCACTTGTGTGTCTTATCATAGTAATGTGCGCAAGATGGTTATGCGCATATCGACAAGAATAAAATCAGATAAACACATAGTAGATACATGTTGTGACCTACACGGTGCGACGAATACTGAGCCAGGGACCTAATTGACTATGTGAAATTTTGTCTAAGTACTTACCATGCCTATTTGTATCTTTTTTATGATCAATAAACATTATTTTCTTTCTTTCTTTTCAAGATAGGATTGTGGCCCTGAAAAGATGACCAATTGACGACTCAGTTGTTAACGCGCTGACTTAGTGGCCAAATTTATAGCTAGTGACCATGGAGGTATAATTTTCTATGTCTATGTCTCCAAATTAGTTGATGATGATTTGACAAACTGTCCCATTGTCTTCAAACGCAAATGCCGTAATTGCAGAATTCCGGCGATGAAGAGTAATTGCATGGGCACTACCAGTGATGAATGCATAGTAATTAAGCTACTTGTTTTGAAACACTATTTTAAAACCACAACTGCAAGTAGCATAAATAACCTAATTTATTATTTGAAATCTTTTAAAAATTTGCGATAGGTCCCTAAAATCTTCATAATTATGTACCTAGATTTATTGATTTAAGTGTTTTTGTAATTTTTACTTTTGTTTTTAATGAACAAACAAACAAACATAATAGTCACCTCTCTCTAGCTTCAAAGGTTTGCTGTAAACTCTCTATTTCTGTTCTTTTCCTATGTTTTGTATTGTGTGCAATAAAGAATTAAGAATTAAGAAGTAGATAAGGAACCTACCGCTTTTGAGACCCTGTTAATCTGGTCCCCAATTACGGTGAAAACTGGTTGCAAATGTTTTTCGTTGACGTCTCCAACTGCAGTGGCCAAGCTCTGGTCCAGACAGCGCCTGAAGTTGTCGAGGTTCTTCTGCAGCGATTCTACCACGTTCCCTGAAGGACTGGGAGCATCTCGTCTGACGTACGCATTGCCCTGTAAGAAGAGTTGAGAACGTAGATACTTAAGACGCTGAACTCCACGAGTCAATTTTCGCTCGCACACTCTCTATAAAATAATGTTGATACTAACACGCGTGTTTTTTTGGATTTTTAAGTTTATAAGTAGGAAAACTGCGTTTTAGGATCAACTTTTTTTAGCCAACATCGTCCCACTACTGGGCTAAGGATACGTTATTTAAAAAAACTAAGGGGTCAAAATGTGCGAGCGAGTAGACGCTACCTTCTCACTAAAAAAAGAATTAAACGGTCAAAATGTGCGAGCGAGAAGTACATCGACGGTGGTCTTTGCATTAATAATAAGCACGTAAAGCCAGCAATGGGGGAGGCCTTAAAAAGTGAAGCTGAGATTTGAAACAAAGTTTGCTGCACATTCAATCAATCATATCGCCAAATTCACAAACTTTATTTTTCCCATGACTGTCAAAAACATACTAGTTCTAGGACACCCTGCATAACTCCCAAACAAACTTCTAGATCGATAATTTTCTTATTAGTTAATTTTTCCTTATTGAATGAGACTGGGCGGCTGTTTTACATAAATTCGCTTCCAATTTCCTTTTAAAAAATCCATTTTTATCTGCCCTTCGAGATTTCAGCTCTGATTAGTCGCCGGCCTTCCAATATTGCCCTGGATCTACCGAATCGATATTTTACTCGAATAAAGATGTTCTCGATATTTTTTCTTAATAGAATTTTAATAAAATACACCTTATTGTGTGGTTATTTGGCCTTTGAATCGTAAATCGTAATATCGTGGGTACTTGGTCCATCTGGTAAGCGGGCGCCCTACGTTTCATCTTCTAGTTCGTGGTCGCCATTCGAGAACCTTTATTCCCCAACGGCTATCGGTTCTTCGAGTTAGATGACCTGCCCATTGCTACTTCAACTTACTTATTCTACGAGCTATGTCAGTGACCTTTAAATCAATGTCCGTACCCAGTGGTAAGAGATGCACTGTTTATCTTTTGCCATACTTAAGTAAGGTTATTTATTGTTAGTTATAAAAATATCTAATTCGTTACATCAATTTGAGTTATGACTAAATTGATAAAATATGTGCTAATCACAATATCCACAGTGATTAGTGATTACGCTGATTCACACATTGTAGTCAAAAATTGCTTCCGTTTTCATTATAATTCTACATCATTCAATTTGTCCTTCAAATAATTTGATACCACAATCATTTCAATATAATTATTTTTATACCTACTAACACTGTAGGGGTTACTAGACAGATGCAAAATTCAACAATGTAGATGTATCGGAGAAAGCCAATGATTTGTTAAAAATTGTTAAAGTCGGCATTGAGCGTAGATGATTGTGCATTGTTTAAAATTTTAAGCGATATATAAAGATTACAAAAAAAAAACTTGGTATCATACCTTACCTAATATTACTATTAGGTATATTATTACTCAATAAACAGCCGGTTCGTTAACTTGCGTCTTTTACTCACAAGCTCCCTAAATTTATATCTATTTCCCACTGGCTATACAACGTGTATCAAAATATGTGTACTATCCCGAAGGGGGGTGAATTTCCACCCCCCGGGGAACAACTTTTGTTCAACGACTTTTCGAACTTCGATTGGTATCTCTGAAAAAAACTGCAACGAAGTTTCAACATGAACAGCTGACTTTATACGAAGTGACAACCCTAAACTCAGCTACAGAGGTAGTAGGTAGTAGTAGTAGACCTACAGAGGTAGTAGGTCAAGGTGTCAAGGGGTAACAAGGATAGGGTTGTCAATTTATTTAGGCATTATGAAATTAAATATTTTTGTATGGGAAACTGAAAATAGGAATTTTTACAAACCCCCCCACAACTGATCACCATTGTGGTCTGAAACCCCCCACCTTCGCATAGTACACATATTTAGATACACCTTGTATAGGTAAGGTAGGATACCACAATAGGTAAGTATAGTACCTAGTAGGCAACAAATATTCATCGGCTAATTTCAGCTTCATAGGGCGTAGTGTGCATCAGAAACAGTAGCGCTCTACAAAGCCGAAGAGGCGATGTGCAATATTTATTGCTTACAATCACACATAATATCTATAAAAAATCTCGAGCAACCACTTTGTGTGCAATCCGAAAACAATAATTTTGATGGTGACACATTTTCTTACTAATCATTTTGTTCGTCTGGTTTTCGACCCTATAAGTAACTTTCGAGTTGGAAACAAAATAATATTTTGTGTATTATACAGCGTATTACAAAACTATCCGTTATTACTTTTTATTCACATTTATGAATGAAAAATAGAAAAACTATTAAAGTAGACAGTTCTTAGGTAAAATAGGTACGAGGCCTTTCTGTTAAATAATCTGGTTCCCTGACATGACAACTTACTTGGGTTTTGGCTTAAATTTTTTCGGGGTATTTTGAAACACGTTATAATACATTAAATATGTGGTACTTACATTTCCAACGACAAGCAATAAACACACCAAAGCTACTTTTGGCAACATGGCGATTGATTCAGAGAGCGATGTGTCTGTACTAGCGGTTGATCAATAAAAGTCTGCTTCTATAGTCGATGTCTGACGTATTTGAAGATACTTACACAGAGTATGTTTGCCTGACTTATTAGCATTCATAAGAAGAATTTTCCTACTTCATGTCAAGTCCTATGTAAGAGACATACATCACAAATGTCAGTTATCTAAGAAGAAAATAAAATCCTTTGAAAATAACGTCATCATCATCATCAGCCTGGAGCAGTCCACTGGTGGACATAGGTCTTTCCTACACATTTCCAGGAAGAACGATTCTGAGCCCCTTCCATCCACCGACTTCCCGCGATCTTAACAGTGGTCGGTCCATCTGGTGGGATGGGCGCCCTATGTTTCGTCTTCCGGTTCGTGGTCGCAATTCGAGAACCTTTATTCCCCAACGGTTGTCGATTCTTCGAGCTCTATGACCTGCCCATTGCCATTTCAACTTACTAGTTCTACGAGCTATGTCGGTGACCTTGGTTCTCCTACGGATATCCTCATTTCCGATTCTATCACGTAGAGAAACTCCCAGCATATCTCTCTACATAGCTTGTTGCGTGACTTTGAGCTTGTGTACGAGGCCAATAGTTAGCTTTCTCATAACCATCACAAATGACAGTCATCTACAAAAAATATTGCAGTTCGTGGTCGCTTTTCGGGAACCTTTATTCAACTTTATACAGTACTAGTGGCCGCCCGCGGCTTCGCTCGCCCGTTCCCGTTACTTTTTCGGGATAAAAAGTATCCTATGCTCCTCCTCCTCCTCCTAATTCTAAGCTACCTCCCAACCAATTTTCAGCCAAATCGTTTGAGCCGTTCTTGAGTTATAAGTGGAGTAACTAACACGACTTTCTTTTATATATATAGATTTAAGTAATAACTTGTACGCCTTTGCTGTAAGATGATTTTGTTATCGTGATCATCAAGAATGGGCAAGTAGGTTCACAAAAATGTTAGCACCGTGTAGCCGTTTACTCAGCTCGTGTAAACCCTGCATTATATATCTAAGTGCAAGTCAAACTACATATCATCGCCTCTTCAGCACCACACACTTTTGAATGAAATGTTTTTTTTTAGTTAGAAAAATTAAAATTAGAAAAACATAAATACCTATTGATAAAACCCAGACATAATAATAAGGCTGTAAATTATCAAACATTCGACACTGTTACGATCTCAGGAAGTCAATGGATGGAAAGGGCCCAGAATCGTTCTTCCTGGAAACGTGTAGGGAGGCCTATGTCTAGCAGTGGACTTCTTCGGGCTGATAATGATGATGATGACGAAATTATTAAAACTAAAAAAAATGGTGCCAGTACAGCGGGTCAACTGCAAAACAACTCGTTTAGGCGATCACTAAATACGCTGTGAGTTGTCAGTTTTATTTTGAAAAAATTTGAAAACCGAACGCAAATTCAGCGATCACTGATTTCAGAGCCGTGTGCAGGAGCCATACTTATATGCAGTCCAACCCTGAACGCTACTTCTCGAGCACGTTACGTAATTGATTGATCGCATACTAAATCTTGCTCACATAAAATTCGCGTTCCAATATATTTGCAGGAAATAAATTTGTCTTGAAGTGCAGTACGAATTGATCTTGGATTATTTAGCAGCTAAGTTTAACTTGCCTCATGTACTTTACTCACAAACAACTCAGTTCTGGATATACTTAAAATACTGTGGTAACTTTTGTAGCATATCTAGCGACAAACGGGTACGGTAAGAGGTGTGGGTTTGAAGTTTCGTTGATTCCTGAAGAAGATTTCAGGAAACACTGGCACTGGTAGCTTAGTGGTAGCGGCCGCACCTTCTGATCCTACGATCGTAGGTTCGAATCTTGTCATGAACTAATTAATTTTTCTGTCCAAAAATGTAAGTCCACTATGCCAGTGCTCTCAAACGGTGAAGAAAAACATCTTTAGGAAACCGATATGCGACACGACGAGCGGCCGCGCCTTCTGATCCCACGATCGTAGGTTCGAATCTTGTCATGAACTAAGGATTTTTCCGTTAAAAAAAATTATGTTCACTATGCCAGTGCTCTCAAACGGTGAAGAAAAACATCTTTAAGAAACTGACATGCGACATGTCATATAATCTAAGAAGTTCGAAAAACATGTGTCGAGTGCACTAAGGGAGAGCTCTGAGGCGCACTTAAAATTATTTCACTACATTATTGAGACGCAGTGACACGCTAATAAAAAGAATTCTAGTGCTAGACATAAGACTTTGCGATAACATATAACCTGGAAGAATTCTAAGGCTTGGAAAGTCTTAATGAATCCACTACTCAAAATGAGCCCAATACCTACATTACCAGTCATTCCATTTCATCCTACGCATCTTCCGGTTCGTGGTGTAGGCCTACCACAAGCTCTGTTTAGCTCTGTCTCTGGCTCTGGTATTGAGTCTGTGTGAGTGCTCACCAGTGTATTATGCGGTGTGTGATGTTTCGACATTGGATTTATTTTGACAACACTCACACAGACTCAAAACCAGAGCTAGAGACAGAGCCAGACAGAGCTTGTGGTAGGCCTACTGTTGTTAGTTATCGCAATATTTATCTATAAGTACTTACCCTCTAACCTGAATACAGATGGCTAATCATCTCGATTTACTAAAGCAATTAATGTAAATGTCTTATTATGAATCGAGTTAGGGATAATAAGATCCGGACTTTTGGTAATTACTGTTATGATATTTCTAATCCAGAAAATAGTCTCCTAAACGTAGAAACTTATCTTTTGCTTACAAATTTTCGTTAACGGCTTAGTATAGTAATGTTCCTGGCCGTTGGGGAATACAACTGTATTCCCCAACGAGGAACTCCTCGAATGGCGATTATATAGTTGTCTGAATTAAATGATGATTATTATTTTTATTTCGCTATGTTTCCTGTATCGTTGTAGATATTTCCAATATATTATCAGCTCCTGCTATTTACTAATAGCGGGCATAATATAAACACGTGACATTTTATTCGATAACAACGCATACATTAGGTATGTGTTGGAATAATCATACTGGATACTAGTAACTATCTAAACAAAGTTTTTGATAACCTTTGCTCTTTGATTTCTGAGTAAACACAAATCATTTAGATCGCAAATGACCGGCAAAAAGCAAAGTTACAGAATCCGGAATTAATTAGAATTTTATGTTATGAATTTTTGACGTGAAAACGTCATAACGTTCGATGGAGCCGGCTGCATGCACGAAAAAACATGACTCATGCGGCATTACCCCGCTCTGAGGCGTTCCATTTAAGGCTTGAAGTGCGAGCGAGAGCGCGGAACGAGCGACAAAGAGGCACAATCGGCGTCCGCGTTCGGCAACGTTCGACATGTCTCTCTCCTACTTGAGTAAGCGATGCGTCCGTGTGAACAGCTGTATGACGTTGTCACGTTCAACTATCGTCAGTAAACCGACTTTACAGACAACCGATTTTTTACTAGAAAACTAACTTTTTATACTTACTTAAGTTTTTGTTGGATTCTACTGCTACTAACAATAGACATTGGAAACTTTTATTTCCTTATTAGGAATACCTATTAGACTGTGACAGTCAAGGGCAGTTTATGATTTTTCTACGATGGACAAAATTACATAGTGCGAATATTTGCTAACCAAAATAGTGGTAGCAGTTTCACTGACTCTATGTACTGAAATAGTAGAAATTAATGAATAAACACTATATTTACTAAAGTAATTTAATTGTGATTATGTACAAATGTTCTAACATTTATAAAGTTTTACATTTTATACTTAATAATAATGTTAATAAATAAGATAGGAATCTATAGCAAAATGGCAAACACTGAAATTATAAGAAACCTGACAACGAATAACAACTTATTTCTACAGTTACAGCTTGAAAAACTAAAATAAAGTTTTTTTTTTGTTAAAGCTAAAGTCCAAATTAGCATACCACCTCAGTCTGACATTACTCAAATAAGCATTTTTCTACATCATTATTTTGGCCTTTGATTAAATTCGTGCTGCCCAATAGGCAGCACGAATTAAACTGATGACGTTTGGCGAAAAAACCCACTATTGATAATAAATTCTTATTTAAGACTGAATGCTGTGCTAATTTGAACTTGGATATTATTTACCTATTCACTCTCATCATTCTTACACTCTGTTGGTTTGTTGAAAGGTATTGATGAGACGAAAGAGTCTTGTGATTTTGAATCAAACTGCACGAGGATGTCATTTTTATCATCTAGGACCAGCTTCCCGGATGCCAAACTGATTTGTAGTCTTGCGCGGTACAGCTGTAAAAAGTAAAATAATGTTGTCAATTTGTGCTGGAGCCTAATTATCGGGCCGACATAGATTTTCAATGTCCTCTTTGACTTTTTCTACGTTTTCCGTATATCGTAGCTGTCGAGGCTTCTACGATGAGGTCATCGATGAGTTACTCATCATCCATTCTCTCTTCGAAAAGAAGCAATAAAATCAAATTGCAAAATGATCCGAGATGAGCCGAAAATTAGGCTCCTGGTGACGGATTGAAGGAAAGAATTATGTTTTTTTTATTCTATGGCCCGTATGTGGAAACAATACTTGAGTCTGAGCTTCAAGCATATAGATTTTTTACAGTTCTTCAAATAAAAGATAGAAAAGTTACAAAAAAAAACTAAGTGGGTATTAAAAGTATTTCGGTTCCATAGTCAAGATCCAAGAATAAGTTACATGAGCCAGATAAAAGAAAAAGTCGCTGTCATATCGTATAAGGAATTCAAGGAGGCCGCATTCGAAAGGCTTAATTGCACAAAACTGCATCATAAACGCAAGTTTGTGGTCTGGGCGTCGATTCCAGCAACACGGCTCGATTGAGTGATCGCTGAAATCGCGTTCCATTTTCAAATTTTTCAAACTAAAATTGACAACTCACATCGATTTACGCGATCGCTTGTGTGGTTTACGTTGCTAGAGTCGACGCCGGTTCTCGACGTATTCGCGTGGAACTAGAACTTAATACATTTACCAATAGGCATTTATTATTACCTACTTACGTAACTGCCTATAAGTATACTGTTAATTTTTCCGCTCATAATCAGGTGGACTCTGAGCTTTTTATCCCTATTAACTAGAGAAGAGGGGGAGGGGCGGGGGGGGATAAACAGCAGTCTATTTTCTTAGACCAAACACGACACACTCAAAAAGAACAAACACAAATCACTTAAGACTACAGTTGCTAATGTCATGAGCAAACTGCTTGTGTACAGATGAGATCAAATAGCAAGTTTGCATCTCGTATTACGTCAGGAACTTCTACACAGTCTACTACAGCAGTCGTTTCTTGCGCTTTCGACTGTGTCGAGATCGTTAAATAATGTTAGAAGCCAAAGGTATGAGCAACTTTTTAAGCCTTACACCGGTAGTTTTATAAGTTTTTTTTTATCGTTATAGATAGCTAAGAATTAAGAAATAAGTGTCATAATTAATATCATTTTACGCTGGTAGCGTTTTCAACGAATGACTCCACGTTTTATATGGTGACTTGGAATCGAGCTATGTGATATGCCTGAACTAAATAAAAAAAAACCTTTCCGCTCACACTAGGGACTTTAGGACATACTATAGTCTATAGTTGCAGAAAAAAATGAAACAATATTGCAGCAAGTAATTGCTACATGTTTTCAGTTACCACAAGAGTATATTTCGAAGTACGATCTTCTGTCGCATTTTTGGAGTCATCAGTAAAGTATTTCAAATTATTATTTTATAGAATAGCCCTCTCGTTCATAATGCCAAACAATTTTTGGCGGCTAGTTAAAAGTCTCTTGTCTCCGTCGCTTTCATGCCCTAGATAGAGATGGCAACAGTCTGAGGACTATTATGAATATACCCAAAAATCTTAACAAACATGTCATGGTTTATTTAGAAACTGGTGCTAGACTATAAACATGACCTGTTTGTGGGTATAGCATGTAGTACATCGGTCAGGAAATTTGTTTTTGGCATGCTTGCAATTATTCACAACTAATAAACCTTGAACTTGTATACTTACCTATAACATTTATTATTACCTAAACTTTTTATCTCGTTCAACACAGCTAGATTACAAAAGTGTACATAGCCAGTGTTTTTGTTAGAACAGTGTACGTGTACAGTTAAAAAATGTAAAGTTATGTACTAAAGTAATTAATTAATTATAGATAGTGCAATTCACGAAGACGCGCCCCACCAATTTTCGGTTGAGGGGATCGCGGGGTGCGGGTAGTTTGCTCCGAGCGGCAGTCGCGAACCGTAGTCTATTCATTGTAGTGTGCGTGTGCACTCATAGGTAATTAGTGTGTACCGATAACACTCAAACATTGACGGAAGCTTGCACACATATACTATAAACGGTTAAGGAGGAATAGTGGGGCGCGCCTTCATGGATTGCACTATCTGTATATACTTAACCTTAGTTATGTGATATTTTGCGCCACCCAATAAGTGGGGAAAATTTGTTGCGGTGCCCACAGGATTTATGTTTGAAAGTAGCCTACTGTGTCAGCATGTAGCTAAATTTTGTGACCAAACTGATACGCTTTGTTGCCATCAACTCTCACGTTTTTTATTAAACACAATAATTATTTTTCAGCCGTATAAGAGCGGGCTTTACCCGCCCATAGGTAACGTTATGCATCAGATCAAAATATTTGTCCAAAACACTTCATTGTGTTTTACGACGAGCCGGTTTCCCCATGGTGTTGTCTTTCACCATTTAAGAGGTACTGACTTCGTGCAAAGCTTATACATTCTTAGACCGAAAAATGTATTGTATTAGACGTTGAAGGCGAGGCCATAGTCTAAGTAGCGGCACATAACTTTAGCGCTAACCGTTATTGCGCAGAAGTCAAAAATAAGGTACTTAAGGGGGGCTAGCGGAATGAAGGGCGAGCGTGCGGTAGCGCTGATTGGCTCTACAGTCGCACTCCGCTCTCTGTACCAATATGACACTGTTCTTATCCACTCCAGTGTGCGCGACATGCGCACACGACGACGCATGCGCAGCTATCCCCTCCGCGTATCGCTCAGCGCTAAAGTTATGTGCCGTTAGTTATACCAGTGCTCTCTTTTGCCTCAAAATCAAAGTAGCATTGTAGCCCAGATACAATACATCTTCTTCTTAACGTTGTTTAAACTAGTGTGGTGGAAGGATCTAAGGCCACCTCAAAGAGGCTCCTTTCAGGCACTAGCCAAGATACTTACAGCGTAGTTCAAGAAGCTCCCCATTCCATCTAAAGTGGTGGTTTTCAAGTAAGCACGGTCGTCGTCGCTCAGCCCTTGCAACATCACTGCAAAGTATTCGTCGTATGACTTCTCTATCGATGCCATCATATTGTCCAGATTCTCTTGGTCTGAAGGGACTTTTCCAGCTATGGGATCTGCGGCCTGGTGAAAATAAAACAGGTTTTTTTTTATACGGGAAGACCAAAAATACTAGCACACTCGATTACCAAGCAGTTTGTGGGTAGGTACACTTCTAAGGGTTAAACTTACATCATTAAAAGGCAATACACATACTGACTACGTACAGAATACCTTCTGAATACATACTGAATACGTACTGAATACATACTGAATACATACTGAATACATACTGAATACATACTGAATACCTACTGAATACATACTGAATAGATACGGAATACATACTGAATACATACTGAATACATACTGAATAAATACTGAATACGTACTGAGTACTTACTGAGTACGTACTGAATACATACTGAATACATACGGAATACATACTGAATACAATTACTAAATACATAAAGTCATAGTATGGTAAAAAAAACATAAATAAAAATAGCATTTCAAAAGAGATGGTATGTAATGTTCCGTTATGGAATAGGAAATAATAAGAAAGAGTAGGAGTAGGAATGTTTATTGGCGTTGTGCTCTAAACATTTCAAACCTACCTTCTATCGCTCTGTAGAGATCCAGGCACAAACCACGATCACAAAATACAGGCAAACAATAAAGCAGGCACAATGGGCACTATACTTACGCAAACATACACAACCGCAGCAAAAACTAAAAAGGAAATGAACGACATTTTGAACAACAAACAGTCTTGAAATTAATGAACTAAATAACTTCCCACCTGTTTTATAAGCAGAAACTATCAATAGTGCTTGAAATGATTCATGGAAGTCACGTCTCAATAGTTTAAGATAAATGCTAATCTCGGAACGTGGACGTCCTTTGTTAAATTAGCATTTTTATCAAACAACTGAATTATCTCGCTTCTGTTCGGAAAATTTGATTTACAGCTTTGTTATTTTCTTCCGTAGGAATAGAATTTTGAGTGTACTGATTACTTTTAAGACTACTACTCTCAATCGGTGAAGGAAAACATCGTGAGGCAACCCACAGCTCAGTCAGCTCCGCACGTATTGACAATGTCTTTTCTGTGGATTAGACCGACTAAGCTGTCAGGATGGTGTAGGTGCTGGGCAAGCCTATTCCATCTAAAATCCTGTCCCATGCACTAAAGCGTCCCGTAAGTAGGGGCATATGACTAAACACCAGTTGCCCCTGAAATC
Source organism: Thera britannica (assembly GCA_939531255.2). Classification (NCBI taxonomy): domain Eukaryota; kingdom Metazoa; phylum Arthropoda; class Insecta; order Lepidoptera; family Geometridae; genus Thera; species Thera britannica. Next base: position 9,528,925 of record OW618049.2, read on the forward strand.
ATCCAAAATAGATGCAAAGGACTGTTTCCTTTTTTTTTTACTACTCTATTACGACTATTTTTGGAACTCAAGATTCTTGAGAAATTTGTGAGGGTAGATAGAATTCTTTAAATTGCGCGCTTCACGACTTCAGTCAAAGTAAAATGACCCTAATTTAGGTCAGGACAAGGTATAATTTTGGTCATCTTGCTTTGCGTTAACGTTGAAAGATGGAATAGTGCCGCGAGAAAGATATCCGAAGGTCTATTGTGAGTTTTGTGCTAAAGATAACATATTCTCGAATATTCTACTTACAAAAATGCGAATCGAGCTTATATGGAGAAATATGAGGTGACGAAGGCCAGTCACCGTTAGCGCAAAACTCAGACCACGAACCGGAAGACGAAACAGAGATCCAGCAGTGGACTTCTGCAGGCTTAGGATGATGATGATGACAATGTTTGTTATAATAGGCTTGAATACACCACAGGTAAAACAGTACTAAAGGACTTAAGGCTTAAGACATTAAGGCTCATTTTCCACTGGCAAACCAAAAGACAAAGTAAAGTGGTAGGAACGTGACAAACTGATCTTGAACCTAGACACGTGAGAAAAGATAAATCTTTATTTAATACATACTTACAGAACCCTAGTAAGTAAATAGTTATAGTACCCGTAGCAGGAGTTTCTTGCATTCTTGCCCCGCACTATGATATAAATAAAATACATTATTTAAATATAATTCTAATCTAGCCCCAAATCAAGCAAGAACTTGTACTCGTACTATAGGAATCAGATAGCTGATATACATAATTTATTTTTTGTAAATACATACTTAGAATACAATAAAACACCCAGACGTATATAGTTTCTAATCTAATCTAACAAACATCAGCAGGCATTAGAGCATCAACAAACGCAGATTCTGCGTTTACCACACAAATATAATTATGTTCTCGGTGGAGATCAAACCCACGACCTACAGCGATAAAGGCAGAGCTACTACCAACTGAGATAAGAGGCCAGGGAGAGTGTAATAAATACCCAATTCGCTTAACAGTACGACAAAAAACTGGTGCTTGTTCCTTAGTTCGGTCATGTTGTGACATTGTAAAAAACAATGCGTCAGTCAGAATCACACACAGTAATTAAGAAGATTTGTTACTTTACTTAACATAGATCATCCCACAGGTGGGCAAAAGTCTCTCCAAAAGACTTCCACTTATCGCTCTCTCGAGGCCTCCTCCCACCATCTCCTCCCAAAGGTCAAAGGTCAAAGGTCGGCTGACCTCGTTGTCACCGCGCATCAGGGATGAATTCGTTTAAAATAATATTTCTCCATTTAAATATGCTAATACATGAGCCTAACACATACAGAGAATACTGTTCTCTGGTGTTTTCCTTCACCATTTGAAACGACCTAATTTAATTTTCCAAATGCCCATTCATTCTTGTAATGCACAGATAACACACGTACCGTTTATGAAATTAGACCCTCTTAATGTATTTATAAAACAGTGTCTTTATTTACTTAGGATGTGAAAATGTTGCTTAATAATTTTACAATTCTGACTTTTACTTATCTAGTTAGTTACTTTTGCTTGATGGTGGTAGATTTATATCATTTTTTGCACCAATAAAAAGAAGTAGAGATCGTCCAATCTTAAACTGCACGTCCCACTACTTCAGTCAGTCAAAGTAAATTGTTCTATAATACCTACATCACAAAGATCACTTTGAAGTACTTTGCTGTGAGCCAACTTCAAGAAAACGTGGTGGAGGGGCGTGCATTTTTAGACTGGTTTATTTATACCAAGGCGCGTGTTCCGGAACAGAACCCGAAGTCGGAGTTTTGCTACCACATTTCGTTACCAAATGTTGTTTTCGTTTCGCCTTTTTGTCTCTCTCTATTGCGTGGAGAAAATATGAGACGGCAAAAATACGTTACGTAGTTAGAGTTGTTGTCTCATCTTTTCTTCATACAATAGACAGAGACAAATAGGCGAAACGAAAACAACATTTGGTAACGAAATGTTGTAAATGCACTGGGACTTCGGGTACAGAAGAAGCGAGGTCCAAGACAGGGCTCAGGGAACTGACTGAGTCTTGTCTCTCTACATCCAGACTTTGTCACCATCCGGTCCACTGGAACATTGTTGCCGTCAACCCAAAGTCCTACTCCACTATTTTAAGGAATTGGGCTGACTGAGTTGAAGTTAGTAGGGGGACGATGCACAATACACCCCATCGCGGGACGTCAGTGTAGATTTTACTTCCCAACTCAAATTAGAATTATTAAAAGGTTTGTTTAATGCCTTTTGCTTTGAAAGCGCAATATTTGACTGATCGCCATCGCAGGCGATCAAATGTGCGCAAGACTTAACCCAATTGAAGTAAAATAGAAGTGTAATTTTGGATACCATTTCGTGACGTCTTCACGTGGGACTTGAGTTGAGAGACACCATATCAATGTCCTATAAGCATATTACTTTGGCTCGTATGCAGAAAAAATGCTTGATCGAGCCTTAGATTTTTTGACATTTCTACATTGAATAATCTCGAAAAGGCTCGACTCGCAATCATGCAAAGTTTCTGCATACGGGGGTGCATATTCTTCTTCCATGACTTCACTTCTTATACCTATTATTGTTAACATGTGTTTTTTGTTCGTTAGGTGTCTAAAATTTTCATGTTTCTCTTATATATAATGTGCCGTCATAAATAAATAAGTTTTCATTCTTTCTTTTCTTTCACTCAACAATTTCTAGGTAAAGTAACGGCGCCTGAAAACAATAGCCCTTGGAAAATGGGGCTTCGTTCAGCAAATACTAAAGCTTAAAACATTTCACTTGAACTTTACTAAGACATTTTAGTCTGTTGTTGATATATTTATTCAGAGGCCCAACTTCTTTGGACTTTCTACTTAGTCTATTCACAGCCTCTTAAATTTTAATGCTCCAGAGTCGTTTGTTCTAAAAACTCGCAATTTCAGATCGACCTTTAAGAAATTTGCTTTAAAGGTTAGTTTCATAGGCAGCTGTTACCCGTAACCTGAAGTTGTCTAGGTTTAATGGTAGTTCATTTTACTATGGTACTTAGTAGACGTTGAATTGAAAACCATTTATTGATGCACCGTTACCGCCAACACAGTAACATTGGTAAAGAGAATTTTTTAAATTCAGTGCTCAGGCCTTTCCTGAGGGATGGAATCTGTTTTCAATTTGAAACAGTGAGAAGTGATTCTATAAATAAACAAGTTTTACGCAAAAAAATATTCTTGATCTAGGCGTTGTTAATTCTCAGGACGTCTCACGTCCTGAGAATTAACAACGCCTGTACGCTGTAGAAATAGTAGAGCTCTTTGAAGGGCTCATTCGGGGAAGTACTACCACCATGCCTATTTCTGCTGTGAACCAGCATTGCTGTGTTTCGGTTTGAAGGGTGTGGGTGCCGGTGAAATTATTTAACTCTATATTACACAAAATACTTAAATTTATGTACAAAAGGTGGGCTTTACGCATTTAGCCTATTTTATATATGAGAAATTACTGGCACGTGAGGCTGAACATCTGTATGCCTCATGTTGCTGGACGCAGGACAGTGCATCGGCACGTTCCTGAAGTGCGTGACCTACGAGGCAATGCTTTTTAATAAGCGATGGTTACCACTTTACATCAGGTGGGCCAATTATTCTTATTACTCTAGCCCTAAACTAAGCATAGCTTGCGCTTACTACGAGAACCAGATAAATGCTCCCTATATCAAAATAGATCGCTGAAAATGAACATTCTGCCTTAGGCGACGTGCACACGTATTCAATAAGCCCCGGATACATAGTGATACTCTCATTAGTCGTCATCAACTCATAATGGCTGAAACGTGAGTAGGGAACGTGAAGGGACATGCGTAACAGGAACCTACGGTATTAACTTTCACAAAAGACGTGCCCTATATGGCATGGAACTGTGTTCATCACTTTGAAATTTCGAGTTAGTATTTTAGTAGAAAGTAAAGTAAAAAGGTTTTTTCATCTATTCTAGATGATTTATAATAGCGTGAGGGGCAACTGTTTTTGCTCATTAGAACAGGATTTTTCTTCATAGTTTCAGAGCACTAGCATTGCGCACATAAATTAAATAAATAAAAAAATAGATATGAATGTTAGAAGAGAAAAATCCAATGTGATTAAATGATATAGATGCATGATAGAACTTGGACTTTTACGACGCTTTAATGTGCTCATAACCACAGTTGAAATAAGGATAAAAATAAGGAACACATTCATGCAGTCATGTGCTCAAAGAGGAGACCAATTTGTTTCTGAAGCCAGTTAAAAACTGGTCATCTCACGCAGCAGTAACAAAATACTAAGCGATATTATGTAACAGCAACTAATTGAGTACAAAACTGCAATCTGAATTAAATCAATACTCATCTCAATTTCCCGCCAATTGGAGTTCCGTAAGTATCATTAAAATAAATATCGACAGCTCTCAGCCACCGGTAATTACGGAACCCGATATAAGAGTGCTCCAAACTGTTTCAGCTCAATTTACTTCTATACCTACTAGAACCATAGTAATACTACTAGTATAGTATTATCTTATCTGTGCTGATACTATATGACATACTTGGTGACAGTTTTTGAAATAACTAGTTATCTCTGGAGAAAAAAAACATCACGCTACACCTCTTCGGCAAACGACAAATATCGCCAAAGTCCGGCGGGTCGTCGGATCGAGGAAGGGGGGAGGAGAGTAATTTTTCATGTTTTCACTTCTAAGGCATTCCTGGAGTGCCTCGATTTTTTTTAATTTAACTAATAGTGTTGTTCATTGAATAAAAAAGTACTCGCTGCTATGTTGCGTTGACCCAATAGTACTGCGTCGACTCGCCCATTCGGGATCAGTTGTTTATAGCTAGTCGATATTAAAACCCGTTATTTATGGCTTTACATGGGTTTCATTAGTGAAACAAGGAGAACCAGATGAGGCTACTAACTCACTGTGAAAAACACACTACTGACACTCGAAATCCATGAAGCAAACACAACAAATGGGGCCTTAGGCCTCGGTTTCACTAATGATTAATCAACCTATCGAATATTTAACAGTTGTTTAGCTCAAATTTTTGTTGAAAAAATTTTTGTTGCAAAACTGAATTTTTAAATATTTTATTAAATAATAATCAAATACATAATTTATTTTGATAAGTTGATTAGCCAATCAAAATGTTTCACTGTATGACTAATCATCAGTCATCCGTGAAACAGTAGGGCGTTCAGATTTACGTCCAAAGATAAGATTTTTGTATATTATTGTGACAAGCTGCAAACTTAAAATACCACTGCTAGAATTCGAAAATCTTATAGCTAAAAATAAAATTCAATTTTACTAAAATGTCTAGACAACAATCAAGAAAGTATCGACAAGTTTCCCGAAGTTTATCGGAACGTTTAATTTTTCCTACCGTTTTCATATTTTCGAAATAGTAGCCGTTAGCCGTAACTGTTGGAGTTACTATGCAACTAATGAAAAACTGCACAGCTCGAGTCAAAACAGCGCGTTATTGAAAAACTATTTTATTTCGAGCGGGAAAGTTCTAGACTTCCTCTGTCTTTTGAGTGGATTGGAACGAATTTTTCGTGTTTTCAAGAATAAGCAGTTATAGTTTTGTAGGTACGTATAAAACGTCTCACTAAATATAATTTGGTGTAGGTGATGGTGGTGAGAAAAATGAAGAGGGACTAGAGTAAGTAATAAGTAATTTATTGCAGAGGTTGGAAGACTAGCCACTCAACATCAGGTGGGACAAAATGCTTGTTCTGTTTTGTCAGAAAATAAAAAATAATGCAAACATATTTATATTGATCTTCTTAACGTAGCGTGGGTCAATGTGGTGAAATATGTTTTATTGATAAAGTTAAGTAGAGCTTTGTTCGAACGGAACAAAACCTTTCCGTAAATAAGGCTTTAGTTCCCCGTCTGTACTTTGCTTTACACTCGTCCGTTTCATAGTTTTTATGTTGTAAAAAGTGAGAAAAGTGAGGCAGTGCTCCACAAGCTTTTGAAGGGTGATTGATGCTGTCTCATGCCATGAAAAGGAAGAATCTCGAAAAAAGATATGTTTCTAAGTGCTCTTCATTGAGAGTACTGGTGGTTTAGTAGTGGTTTAGTGGCCCTGCGTTGCGATAGGATCGCAACGCGGGGCCACTACTAAGTTTTTGGATTTAAATCCTGTCGACCACTAATGAGTTTTTCTGTTCGAAATTTTATGAGTCACACACAAAGTACTCTCAAACGGTGAAAAAAAACATTGTGAAAATACCGGCATATCGTAGAACCTAAAAAGTTCGAAAACATTCAAGCGTCACGCAAAAAGGGCCCGTCAGCTGCGTAAAACAGTCCTCACACCAAGTGTGGCTATAGGGATTTGCTGAAAGTGTTCTTCATAGGAGGTTTTTTTATGCCACTGAGGGTAGTTTGAAATATTTAGATATACCCTAGCATAGGATCAATTTGTTGCTGCTGTATCGAAAGCTTCAGCTTCCAATTAGATTTAGCAAAGTCATCGCTTTCAGATGAAAGCTTTCCAAAGTTTGAAAAAAGATTGGAAAATTCGTTATTTTTAGACCAAGGAGCGATTCATCTACGTCCATTTGAGTGAGTTATTTCACGCCCAGCTTGGTTTCCTAAATAGAGAGTATCGTATCTCGATGCACCTTGAAGCAGAGTTTTAAGGTTGAAAATCGTGATCGTTGTCAAATAAAATTAAAGTTTACTTTTATGGCCGCTCGAGATGTCACTAAAGCGTTGGTGATCGTAGTTTTATTGGCTGAATTTCAGCACACCTTAACCATTTGAAATAATTGCAATTATTATAAAAGACAATCAGAATAAGAGTTCTGATCCCACATGACAAAAGCTACAAAACTCTAGTGTTTTGTAGCTTTTTTCATGAAATCAATCATCTCACTCACAACAGTCAATCCTCGTGCAGTCATCAATGCTAATTCCTCTAAAAAAATTGGTTGTCTGTAAAGCCGGTTTACTGACGATAGTTGAACGTGACAACGTCATAATAAAATAGTAGGACTCGGACTCGGGCCCTTACCCTTACCCGGACCCGGGGCTCGGGCTCGACGGAACGGCAGAACGACGGTTACGACGCATGAGTCATGTTTTTTCGTGCGTGCAGCCGGCTCCATCAATTTATAAGACGTTTTCACGTCAAAACAGGTATCATAAGACACATTTAGACTGTAGAGTTCAAAAACCAAATTTTCATCTGTTGTCGCTGAACTTATCCACTATCATGCATTTTTTTTAAGAAAACTAAAATATTGAGTACAATCCTTACATCACTATCTAGCCCTAAACTCAGTAAAGCTTGTCAGCTTGTGCTGTGGGACAGAAAAAAAATATAAAATCAGCTGTCTGGCTGACTTTATATTTTTTTTCTGTAAATACATACTTAAAATATTACTACCCAGACAGAGAACAAACATCTAAATTCACCACACAAATATTTTTTCTCTGTGGGGATCAAACCCACACCCTCCAGTGCAGAAGGCAGAGCTACTACCAACTAAGCTGTGTGGGCTGTGTGCTAAAAAAAATCTGCTTCGTCTTACAAGGTAAATCTAAGTCTTATGCGACCTATTTTCTCTTAATTGTAATTGTCTCATTAAAAACGTTTCTGTAGATAATACTCAAAGCTATTAAAAGTATTAAAAGTAGTTAAAGCAATTCTCAACTTTAAGTCGAAGAAAATTGTGTGATTAGCTTTAGAAAGTTTTCCAAAACCTTCTTGGATCCAAAAAATACGTGTTTGGTGTATACAAGTGGTATTAAAATTGTCATCGCTTATGACAAAACTGAAACGCAGATGGATGAGGGTAGCCCAAGATCGTAGTGAATTGCTAACAGGAAGGAGAGACATTGCCCAGCATTGGATTAAGTCAAGTTACGGATTCTTCTTCTTATCGTGTCACTGCTTCTTTCGAACCAAGTGTGGTGAAAGGATTTTAAGTGCGCCTCAAAAAGGCTCATTTTATGCACTTTACACATATTTTTACCAATGGACCCTGACAATAGATGCAAAGACCCGTTTACTTTTTACACATATTTACAAACTTTAGGTACTGCGACATGTCGGTTTCCTCAAGATGTTTTTCTTCACCGTTTGAGAGCACTGGCATTGTGTGCATAATTTTATGGGCAGAAAAACTCATTAGTACACGTCTGGATTTGAGCCCACGACCTTAGGATCGGAAGGCGGGGCCGCTACCAGTAGGCCACCAGCGCTCTCTAGGACGCTCTCTAGGTTGTGGATGATGACCGAAGACAAAACTAGATTGTTACTAATGAGTTTGTCTCAGTAAAAAACCTTTTAAGTGAGCCTCTTTGAGGCGCACTTAAAATCCTTTCACCACACTTAGTTCGAAAGAATCAGTGACACGATAAGAAGAATTAAAAAAACTTGGGCTAAGTTCTTAGCGCTGGACTGACTTGACTCTTGACGCTACGTAGCGTCTGTAAAATGAGGGTCGTTATGAGGGATGCCTATTTCCAGCAGTATATTTCTATATGCTGATGTTGATGGTATGAATAATGATGAATCATTCATAGTTTAGGAGCCTGCGGCTATGGTTATTCGTAACTAACCGATACATCGCGAGTGAATTTCAAACCTCATTATTATTAACATTATTAATTACAAATCGACAACACGGATTGCTCTCATAAGCAGTAATAGCACTTTGGATCGTGAAACACATCGGTTATAAACAGATTTAGATTTAGAAATTTACAGATGAAACTCTACCAAACATTACAAATTATATTACATTTTACATTTGCCGGTGCTAGAACGTCACTTAGTTTTCATCAAGCATCACGTTACTCGTTTACTTTCAGAGTAAAGTAGATTTTTTTTTTAAGTCGTTGGGTTTTCGAACAGCCCCATTAGTTGTCGCCCCATTAGTTTCTGTTGCTCTTTTTAAAGTGTGGTTGTTTCAGAGAACAGATGAAGAACTTGTTACAAATGTTTTGATCCCGAAAGTGATCGATAATGTTGCGTGGCACACAAACTGCCGTAGATTCAGGTACTATGGAGGTCTCTGATTAGGTTTGAGTACCATGCGGCCTATTGTTCCCGTTCATCTTATTACAAAGAAACGTTAGAGATCGGCTGGGGCTGTGGTTCTAGTTTAGCGTTGGTCCCAGATGCCTATCTCTTTCTTTGAATAATTATGGTCTTACACCTCTTCTTCTTGCTCTTATTCAACTTTATGTGGGGTTGGCACCACATGTTCTCCTCTTCTTTTCTCCTCTATCAGCCGTCATCTCTGTACTCACATCTTTCTTATCCATATTCACATCGTCTTTCACACTGTTCATCGATCTTTTCTTTGGCCTACCTCTACCCACATCATCTACATTCATACTCATCATTCTCCTAGTCACATGACTTTCATTTCTCGTCATGAAATGCTATAATATGGTCTTATAACAGTGCCATTTTACTGAATGCCTCTACTGTTTACTGTCTACTATTGTGTTGAGCTACGCAACATGAACCGCAGATTTTCACATGCCTGCCTCGTGGGAGTTTCCTGTTTTGATTCAAATGCGTGCCTGATCATACCTAGTTGCCGAAACAAAGATTATTGAATTCTGCATTAATTTCTATCAAGTTATACAGCAGAGCCTAAAATTATCACAGCAAAAATCCTAAATATCCACGCCAATCTATATAATGTTAGTCCACAGCTGGACGTTAATGTTTTCCATGACGTATCACTAAGCCCGGTCAGTAGGCCTACCATGAGCTCTGTCTGGCTCTGTCTGGCTCTGTCTCTGTCTCTGGTTTTGAGTCTGTGTGAGTGCTCACCAGTGCATTATACTGTGTGTGGCTGTGTGTGTGTGTGGCGTTTTGACGTAGGATTTATTTAGTCAACACTCACACAGAATCAAAGAGCCGAATTCTTCTAATTTCAAAATTCTCTAAGCACCGATTCCCGGCGATCTATAGGTACAATATCGTTAGTCCGTTCGGGGGACGGGGAAGCATCCTATATGCTTCTGGTTTCGCTTTCTGGTCGTCATTCAAGAACATTTGCTCCCCAACAAAGATGGGTTTTTGAGCTAAAACCTACACATTGCTACAACCTGTCTATGTTGATATTTTTATAATGTCCCAAAAAGTTAGAGCCTAGCGGGATTTCTCTCTATGTCTCTGACTGTGTGGGTGTTTCTGTCTATGCATAGTGTGTAGGGTTTTAGTCTCTAATGCTTATATTACCGTCATTGTTTCAGGTCTATTCGACACTGACGGGGTCCGTGTGCCGGGTACGGAATGCGACTACCAGTTCAGCCGGTCCGGTAGCCGGCCAGCGCACGGCCGGTTCTACAGCCCGCGATACCCGTCCATATATCCTAACAATGTGCGGTGCTCATACCATTTTCATGCAAGGTTCGTTTCGCTATCAAGAAATTGGCATGGCAAACTACAAACTCTTAGTTTGACTGGCATTTTAGCTCAGTTGGTAGTAAAGCTGAGTCAGATCCTATTTGACAAAATAATCTTTTTAACCATTCAGCACAGGACGGGACTGGTTTTCTTGAGTATAATGTGTTCTGTGCCCAGTTTTGTTCGTATTATTACCTTCTTATGTAGCCTACCTGCCTTCAGTTGTCCGTTCTGTGTGTTTTATTGTATGTGTCTTACGTATAATTATGACAAATAAATGTATTTCCTTTCTTTCTTTTTATTTCTTAGTAGCTCTGCCTTCTGTGGTCGTGGGTTCGATCCTCACCAAGAATAAATACATATAGTAACGTAGCTAGTTTAATATTTCTTAACAATACTTATTTTGACAGTCACGCACATTATTTCAGTTTCAAGTTATTTTCAATGTCATTGACAAAATATCTTTTTATATTTTTCAGGCCAAAAGAACGCGTGAAAGTAGTTTTCGAAGAAGTGGCTCTTCAGAAAGGGGATGTCAGGTACGTTATTATCGTAAAGCCAAAAATAAAATAGGGACCTCCTTCGTAAAAATATACCTATGATAATAAATGTTACTTCAGTTTTGTATACCTAAGTCTAAATGGATTCTCTCTCTGCCCTAAGCCCTCTGTTATAAGTATTGGTAAAATGAACAGCGTGGGCAAGACCAGGCGGCCTACCATGAGCTCTGTCTGGCTCTGTCTCTGGCTCTGGTTTTGAGTCTGTGTAAGTGCTCACCAGTGCATTATACTGTGTGTGTGACGTTTTGACGTATGATTTAGTCAACACTCACACAGACACAAAACCAGAACCAGAGACAGAGCCAGACCGAGCTCATGGTAGGCCTACAGCTGGGTGATTGTGTAATTCTGTTGCAAACAAAAGTTTAATGCTAACAAATAAATAATACACTATATCAGGGAACACTAATCACATACACATATTTGGCTGGCCTCAGTTGGTAGTAGCTCTACCTTATGCGCCGTAGGCAGTGGGTTCGATCCCCAAGAACAAATATTTGTGTATTGATGTTTGTTCTCTGGCTTGTTGTTATATTTTATTCTGCTATCTGGTCCCCATAGTTCAATATCTAGCCCCAAACAAGCTCTGCTTAGTTTGGGGCTAGATAGTGCGTGGATTGTCTATGATATTTATTTATTTGTTTACTATTTTATTTTGCCAAAAGTATATTTACTATACCTATTTATAGTACTTTTACCGTATTAGTTTGTAGCTGCATCACAATTTAAACAAGTATTTTGGTTACAATGTGTATCTTTTGCAAAGTTGTTGATCAGATACAGGGTGTCAAAAAATTACTAAATAAAGACGGAACTTTGAGACTATAGTTCTCGATTGGTTTTCACCATTAAAAGTATAACTAACTATTTTTTTTTAATGTATTGTTTTGTTATTCCTTAAAAACAGAAAACACACTTTTATTAATCAATCTTTTTTAAACATATAGGTACTAGTAACAGGACTCTCAAGTTTTTGTGACTCTTTCTTTTTCTTTAATATTTGTCACGTTATTTCGGCTAGCCCTTACTTATAGTCTTGGTATGAGATTCATATCAAGTTACTTAGCTCTATCGAAAAGTTTTTTTTAACTTTTTACTTTTCGGGAACCATATTTTTACACCTTGTATAATTTCGATCATCACCATATTGAAATAGGGTACCCTCATAAAATTCCCCATAAAATCTACAGAACTAACAGTGTAGCGATATTACGATGCTTTTACATTGAAAATGCGATGAGAAAATGTATACTGCACTTACATCACAGCTTTTTACATTTTTACTAGAGTTTCATTAAGTTTGAAGTGGTTTTATATCTTGGATATAAAATGACTTTTATGAACTCAAGCACCCCCATGCACTTTTTGGAGCAAACTTTATGATCAAACGAACTTCTTATGTGAAGTTCGACAGCTTTTAAGGTGGTAGCTTAGAACCAGGAGACGGATATAGGATACTTTTTATCCCGAAAAAGTAACGGGAACGGGACGACCGAAGCCGCGGGTGGTTACTAGTTCAATAATATTATTCAAGTATTTTAAAACCTTGTGTATGAATTTCAGAATGTTGGAATAGTAGGTAATGAAGGAAGGTATTTTAATTAGCTTTGGTATAAATTATGATCAAACAAAAATTAAATAAAGATGCTACGATCATGCTTGCTTTCATTGAAAAAATATTTTTTGATTATAATATTTTTTCAATGAAAGCAATTATATGGCCCAACCACGCTGACCATGCCCCTACAGAGTCTACGGCGTCTACAACTTTAATTAAACAACCAAATAGTTGGTATAATTCAATTAGGTGATAACGATCCACTAGTGCTGCCATTAATGAGCTCCCGATAAACGAGCCGTTTACAAACGGCTTGTTTAATTAACAGGGTATGGGTTAAATCCACATAACGTAACTCCAATCGATGCAAACCGGAAACGCAAATAAACTGACGAACAAATAATAAGGGGATACCATAGTAACAAATACAATCTGTAAACTGTAATGCCTGTTTCACCACCTAAAATATATAAATATTTTTTCATATTTTTGTTCATTCGCTTTCTTGATATCTTAGTGCAAAGCAAATAAAGTAAAATTATTTAATTTAGAACATCATGTGCACTAAGTTTGTGAATTCGAAACATCATTAAACGTATTAACTTCTATCTCCACGGTGCCAAATTTAACATACAATCTTTTTTAGTTTGTTAAAAAATCGCACTCGGAACCTTGTTGGCGTGTTACTTTTATTTTAATTCGCGTTACGCGCACCATTTAATTTTTTGCATTTAGTCATTTCCTCGCTGAGGTGAGATGAAAAGTTATGTGTTAGTGCAAAGATTTTTTACCTCTTGCTCTTTTGGTTCCCTCGCCCGTGATTCAATCTTATAATCCTTCGCTTGCTCGGTCATCAAAATTGAGCACGCAGTAAAAAAACAACTTTGCACTCTTGTATAACAAATAACTATTTTCGCTTCGCAGGCGGCACTCAGCACAAGTTTGAACGCTTCGCTCTATGTTTTTACTTTCTTGAAACTGATGCTTTATGCTCAGAAATTCTGAATAATCCATTTACGGCAGAAAACCGTAAACTACGTTAAAACTAAGAGGGTCTAATCGGCTGATGAACAACCTAATTCTCATGAATAACAAATCGCTTGGCGCTTCGAACAACGGTTTAATAATTAAAACGACGCTCTGGAATTAAATGAATTGTGCTAAGGTAGTACCGGTATTTTATGATACAATTTTGAATTGAATAGCTCTTTAAAATGATTTTTGGTTCGATTAAACTCATAATTTACCTTAGAATTTAAAAAACCACCACGCTAGAAGGACGCGTGGAATGAGTGGATTTGACTCGCAAGGGTTCAGAGAGAGTGGCGCAATAAAGAGGAGGCCCATAATTATACTCAGCAGTGGGTGCAAACGTACTCAGATAATGCGATGGTGATGCCAACGCTAGGGCTGGGAAACGAAATGTTTATAGATACAAAAGCGTGGATGATCTGAGTTTCTATTCTGAGCCAAACCAAATAGATAAATAGAGAAGAAAGTTATAACCAGAGTAGAATTACTACTACTTACTGTGCGCTTTTGTTTTGAGCTGGTTTTGGTAAGTAGATGCGAAAACCTTAGTTGAAAAGTCTCGTGATCTAAAAAACCTGGTCGAAAACGGGCACGCACAAAACCAAGTGCTGCATGTGAAACTCAAAACAGATTCAGACACTAATTCAAACCCTCAGTCAAACGACCTCAGTACCTACGTATATACCTATTGCAAGTCGGGGCTTATACCATACCCCCGATGCTCCTTCGCAGGTGCTAGAAACCTCTACTAATAGACTTAGCATCGTAAGCTTTCAATTTAATAAGTAAATGCAATTTCCAGCTGCCTCCGGCGAGCGGACATCATCAAAGTGTTCGACGGCAGGGACACTGACTCGCCGGCGATCGCTATGCTCTGCAACGAACTGACAGGTTAGTACACTAAACGATAGACAAACTTTTTATAAGCTCTATCTCTGCCTCTGGTTTTGACTCTGTGTGAGTCCTCAGCAGTGTATTATACTGTGTGTGTGTGACGTTTCGACGTAGTATTTATTTAATCAGCACTCACACATACTCAAAACCAGAGCCAAACAGAGCTTGTGGTAAGCCTAAAGTTAGCATCGGTGGTAAATTTTCTTTTACATATACCATGTCTTGAAAATATCATTTGTCGATTTGTTGCAGTCTTTCAGGAGTTATGAGCGTACAAATATTTCGGCGACTAATAAATATTTGTATAGATAGATATAAATCCGATACAAATCTGGGGGCACTCGGATTTTTTTTTACTAAAAAAAGAAAACGTATTTTTACATATTTTTATGAAAAATGTTTTCCTAGATACAAATGATATTCAAACTCAAATTCTAAAGCAATGCTACAAGAACATAGAAAAGAAAATACAAAAGAATTTTACAAGAAAATACATGATAATACTTTATTTCTGGTATAAACTAGACAGAAAAGAAAAAGCAAAGAAAAGAAAGTTTTCATTGCGCAAGTAAAATGCTAGGAAGAAAAGAGTAGTGCACAAAACACAGGTAACATAGAAAACAATCCCTTTTCCTACATAAATAAACCAGAAAACTACAAAAACTTCTCCTTTTTCCACAGAACCCTAGATATTGGTCCCAAAATATCCCGACACTGAAATTTTACAGTCCAATAAACCACAATCCGAAGGGGTGTGAATAATTCGGTGGTCGAACACTTTCAGCGTAGAAGACATGGACTGTGGAACCAAATTCGGGTTTCATGCGCTTGGAACTAACTCTTTGATGGAAAGTTGTAATGTTTACGCGTCGATGGCTCTAAGCTGTCGGCGTGTGCGGACTTTACCTATTGAGAAGGAAAGACTTATTTATGGTTAGTTGCTTTCTGTGAAAGGGTGTTCTTAAAAGACAGGTAATGAGAAATTACAAGCTTCATTGGTTTACCTACCATGTTCTTCAGATCTTTCTCTAATTCATCGTGTATTTGTTACATGGAGTTAGTGAATTTGGAATCAGCCAATTACAATAAACTAACGTGATTGGTATTCAGTACGATCATTTTTGAAAGACGACACTCTTTTTTTACATAAATAGGCTTACGTTTGACCGCAATGTCACCTGCTGTTAGGTGATGATATTATTATGATAATACTTAAACGATTGCAGTTTCTATAAATTCCTTTACCGTACCCATAAACTCTACCTTCTCTTACGAAAGAATCGAAGGAAAACTTTCAACATTATGTAAAATCTTTCACACAATTCAAATTCTATGCAACAATATCCGTCATATTTTGAAAGTATCGTCGAGGAAATTTGCTGCAGTTTCAACGCCTTTTGTTCAAAAGGCCCGCAGCGTGGCATAAAGAAAAATCAATTTTCTAGGAAGATCAAACATACTTGACTGTTGGGAATTTTTATCGAGACTGTTTTGACGTTAGTTCAAACGAGAACTTTGGACCAAGCTAGGGCTAAAAGCAAGTCTAAGTAGTAAGTTGAAGTGTGCAGGTCATATAGCTCGAAGAACCGACAACCGTTGGGGAAAAAAGGTTAAAAAAGACGAAACGTAGGGCGCCTACCCACCAGATGAACCTTGTTATGATCACGGGAAGTCGGTGGATAGAAAGGACTCAGAATCATTCTTCCTGGAAATGTGTAGGAGAGGTCTATGTCTAGCAGTTGATTTCTTCAGGCTGATCAGAGAGTTATCAGAGGTTGCTGCCATAGCCCTCAAAATTAGAAAGTTGAAAGGTATTAACATTACACGGTATTTAAAACGGTTTATAAATTAGTTTCTTCAAGATCAACAGATTATGAAACTTATTGATCTAAATTGGATAATTTCTCATATCGTATTTATTTAAAAAGATAATTTTTTTTCTACGAATTATTGTAATTGAGGTGCCTATCGGGTTTTTATAGCATTCCCGAAGCTTCTCCCTTTTTTCATTAAAAAGGTAATTTGGTACCAAAATAGATCCTCGAATTTCAGAGAGGTTTTACCAAGAAATCAGAGTTACTAATTAACGATTTCGGGGAAGCTCAAAATATACTTCCCTTTACACCAACACGCTGTTTAATACCTACGATAAGAAAGTTAAAGCCCTTTGTAAAGATATTGTATGTCGAATCGGCTCACATCTTTTATGCTATATTTTTCTAAACAGGAGTGTACTCAGTTGCTTTAGAAATGTCGGAATAAAAACATCGTTGATGAGATTTATAAATGTTTTAGGAGATCTTACCTCAATAAAAAAAACCCTAACTGTAAATTCAAACTAGCGTAGACTGTCACTTTCATGACCATGTTTCTGGTAAGCATGTCAATACCCTTTTTCTTTGAAACGGATAAAGATATCAAGTTGTTTATACCAAATACAAAGGTCGCGACCTTATCACCGAAAAAGAATTGTGATAGTACCCAGAAATAACATGCCTACTTATTTATAGTGCCGTAAAATATCAAAAAGTATTACCGTAAATGTCTCATTGACAGAAATAAACCGAGGAAAAAAAGAAGTCATTATGACACATGAATTAAAAATGGATGTTGAAGTTTCATTTCAAAATTGCAGAGTGCACGGAAGAAGCCTGTCTGAGGTACATTTAAAATCCTTTCACCACACTACCTACTGGTTCAAAAGAACCAGTGACACTATTAGAAGAAGATTGTGAAAATTGGGTGAAACTCCAAAAGGGCTCGATTTTGCATTATTGAATGAAATATGCCTATGAACAGAACCATAAAAAATAAGCCTCTCTCGCACTTGTCTATTTTATTTACACTAAGGTCGACTTCGATCGATTCTATTTGAGTATGTATTTCTGTTCTATTCGAAATCGAATTGACTTCGCCACCTTTCGGTAGCCAATTCCCTTTTTGAATGAATAATGCCACGCCAAGACTAGGAAATAGTTGATAAAGCTTTTTCACATCATACTAAACTATTAATATCTTTGCATGGGGAATAAAGGTTCTCGAATGGCGACCACGAACCGGAAGACGAAACATAGAGCCCACCCGATGGACTGACGATATTGTAAAGATCGTGGGAAGTCAGTGAATGAAGGCCTAGCAATAAACATTTTCAGACTGATAATAATGATGTTGATGTTTGGTACTTACTTAGTCTCAAAGGTAAATTGACACGAAAGAGCGGGATCTCCTAAAAGCCTGCGCATATCTAGGTGATGGCGATGGCGATCAGCTGAAACGCTGTCAAATATCGCTGTCATATTTGACAGCGTGTCACTAGATGTGCGCAATACGACAAGTATTTGTACCTATACTTAAAAGGAGTTCTTAAACGCATGTTATGTCACAAAAACATTTGATTTAAGAGTTACTCGTATAGATCCGGTACGCATAATGTTGGTAATGTCTTTATCAAATTTACTACGAACTAGGAACTTATCTGTTATTGTATAGGTACCTAAAATGCACTTATATAATTTGTACAAGGCTACCTTTGAACCTACATTAACATGTTTGTTATAAGAATAGCTTTGTTTACGTGCATTAAGTGATTGTTTAATGATGAAACACACAATAACATACATTAATTTGAATAGTTTGATACCTAAGCAATTTGTTGTGTTAATCGCCGCATTTGCAAAAAAAATTCTGAATGAAAAAATACTTCATAAAAGTATTATGCAATAAACGCAATAAACTGTAGGAACAAGCCGTAAGTTTTTTTTTTGATTGAGTGAAAGCCAGGTGGGTTCCGCCATCTTTCGAAGTGATCCTTGTGATTTAAATGTTATTTATTAACTTTGTTTGTTATTTTTGACCTTGTTAGATGGACTAAGTAATTGCAGTAGTTTTCTATAAAAATCAATTTCTTGACTGGATTTGAACACACGGCCTTAAAAGAGAGAAGGTTCACTAATTTTGTGGAATATCTCACCTTTGAACTGCTTCCAGGATACGAGGTACTATCGACGGGACCAGCGCTGCTGCTGCAGTTCACAGCCAACTCCGTGTCTCCTGGGCAAGGGTTCGCTGCCACCTTCACCTTCCAACCCCCACCAGATTCTACTGCTGCTGGTGAGACGAGAGAAGTGCTAGATTTCGATGGGTAGATGGTTTTGATAGAAGAAGATAATGATCTGTGAAAGATGACATTGTAAGAAAGGATCCGAGTAAGCACTGAGATGACGAACGACTAGAAAACGAGACGAGAAATAGTGGAAGAACAAATTGTGTTGTGGCAAAGCATTAGATTTACGAATGTAGACAATAAATATTGCACATCGGCTTATTTGCTTTCTTAGAGCGCTATCTCTTTCTGACGCTCACTCGCTCGATGAAGCCGAAATTAGCCGATGTGCAATATTTGTTTCCTACTACTATACTTACATACGTAGCAATGATGCATTAAATAGATTGAATAGAGTCAGAATACAGTTTATACGAAAATAAGGACATAAGTAAATAAGTAAACCCATGAAAATATACTTAAAAATTTTCAATTCCACTTTCCAGCTTTCAGCTGAAAATGATAGTTTTATCCAAATAAAATTTCGCTTCAATTTGTCGGCGCCGGGTAGGTAATAAATGCTACCGATCCCGAGTTGGCGACTGCACCCAACAGTATGAATAGTTTTGGCCGGTCTCCAGTTTGTGACGATGGAAATTGCATGGAATTTATTAGGGGTGCCTGCGTACATGCCTCCATGAAACCAGGTAGCACACCCTTGTGTACCTATACCCACTAAGTCCCAACCTACACCTACTTTGACTAATGCAGAACATTTCTTTACATTTCTTTACATTTTAGATGTAGGTAAATTCATATCAATGTGAAAATTTATGGTAAACTTTTTTGTTCAAAATGTTGACATTTTTACAAAAGCGCCATCTCTGATTTTTTCGATGAACTAGATTGCTTACCCAAATAAGCGCCATCTATTGAGTTTACTCGGAACTACATTCAACGTGTACGTGGAAAGTTATAACTGCTTGGTAACCTACGTAAAAGGTTGAAATAGGACTTTGCCATACTAAATTGGTACGAGCCGCTAAGCAGAGATGGCGCTGCTAGGTTCATATACGAATTTGAGATAATATTTGATTCTGGAATAAGTACTGAGGGTCTGAGATATTTGTGGTAGCATAATCATATGGAAGGGAACAGAGAAATAAAGAGTACGTATCTTACGCAAGACTAGATAGACATAGAAACTAAAATGTGCTTACTTTAAATAAAAATGTTTTCGACTAGGAACTAAAAACATTCTTTGTTTCAGATTCAGATCGACTACTGAAGTTGAGTTTTGGCAAAGCGTTCGAGTCCCTCGGGCCTGAAGTTAGTGCTACAAGTAAGAACAAAACAAAGTATTTATAGCCTTCTCCATCGGCAAAACTTTATGTTGTTTTAGTATTCAAAGACGGCACTTCAACAACTAAACTAAACAACCAAGCGTTACCTATCAAACTAAGTAATAGAGCGTACACGTAAGTACTAAGTTAATGACCTCCTTTGAGAGTAAGCTGGTTGCTTAGCTAAAAGTTTCTTAACTAAGGAGAAGTTGTCAAGAGAAATTTCCAATGCTACGCAAGGTAGGTGTATAGTGTGTACCTACCTACTTAGACCTATGTGTTTACGTTTTTTTTTATAATACATCAAACAAGAAACAAACAAGAATACGGCCCACCTGATGGGAAGCGTTTATCGAAGCCTATGGACGCCTGCAATACTGGAGGCATCACAAGCGCGTTGTTAACCTTTTAAAACTTTTAAAACGCCCTTTTTGAAGAACCCCATGCCATCTATAGAGCCCTTAGGTAAAATCTCAGCAGGGAGATCATTCCACATGCTGAGTGTTCGCGGGAGGAAGTTCCTCTGAAAACAAACGGTGCGCGACCACCCAGGCTCCAAGGTGAGAGGATGAACTCTCTGCGTTACGATATAAGTTCGAATAGAATGTTCACATATTATTAAGAAAAGCAAAAAGTCAGCGATTATTATACAGGGTTATTCATTATTAGCTGCAAATAACTCAGGAATTAGGTTCAACAAATAAAATAAAAAGTATTTATGAAATGATTTTTTTTAAGTTTTGATTTAAATTTTTGTATCAAAATTTTAATTTTTTTAATTTCTTTACGGCTATTCCATAATGATTGCCATGGAGAACAGGACGATGACCCACCCAGACGGTGACTGAACGCAGAGTGTCGCTCACGGCGCGCGGGCGCGGATCAAAGGTCATAATAGGTCAGGCGCCAATGATTCCAAAGGTCGATTTTATCGATTGTCTCGGGATTTTCATAGCAAAACTTAAAAAAAATCATTTCATAAATATTTTTTATTGTATTTGTTGAACCTAATTCCTGAGTATTTGCAGCTAATTATGAATAACCCTGTATATTTTTAACTAGAGTTGACCTGCAGTGCCGAATGCAATTTCGTAGCATTACATATATCTATGGGTGGCAATGGGCAGGTCATAATAGCTCGAAGAACCGACAACCATTGGGGAATAAAGGTTCTCGAATGGTGACCATGAACCGGAAGACAAAACGTAGGGCGCCTTCCCACCAGATGGACTGACGACATTGTTAAGATCACGGGAAGTCGGTAGATGGAAAGAGCTCAGAATCGTTCTTCTTGGAAATGTGTCGGGGAGACTTATGTCTATACCCTGATTCAGAAACTCAGTCTTTTTTTGTAAACAAACAAATGTCATGATATGTCACTGTCATAGTGACAACTCAGAGGAGAAAAACATGTTTTACCATGGATCACTATTAGTAGGACCGGCGCGCGGTTTTACTCGTGCAATAGACCTACCTGAATATTACTACAACTACTTACCTACTAGAGTACTCTGAAAAGTAGAACCTCATTTCCCTGTGCCTGATCATAAGGAAGTATACATAAAACAATGATCCTATAATTTCATATTTTTATATATCATATTTTTACCCACCGGCACGGGTTGAGGGTCTATGTTTGATACAAACACAACAGCAACAACAACAAGGCTAAAACTTATCAAAAAACTGATAACAGTAACAGACAACGATAATGTGAGCAAAAACTTAGGTAACAACGCACAATTGGACACGAGGAACACATTCGACTTCGACGAACGAGAGACGATGCAAATGCATGACGATTAAAACAAATAACAACACGAACACAAGATAGAATGGCTATAAAGTGCCAAAATGCACCAACTGTTTCGTAGCCCTGTGATTTACTATTATGTTAATCAAATGATACCAGTGTCGTAAAATATTTTCTACTATAATTTCTTCATCATTTAATAACTTTGTATTAACAATCAATTAAAATATATGAGATAGCAAGATACCATTGCTTTTTCCCATTCTATGGATATTGATTAGAAAATAAATCCTACCTCAGCTACTTTTCAAAATTTAAAAAATATTAAAAAGTACCAGTTCAACATCGTTTTTTTGATATGGCCATACCTTTGTTTACCAAAAAAGACTAAGATTATAAATCAGGGTATAGTAGTGGACTTCTTCAGGCTGATGATGATGATGATGATATATATTTATCTAGCCAATTTATCCTTATACGAATTTTGTCTATAGTATACATTGTAGGTACAGCCGTGTGTACCACAGAACAAAGTAGAACGGCCATGTGGCCGGAAAAGTGTCGCCAAAATACATACCTTCTCCATACAAATTCAACAGTTTTTCCGGGAATTGTAAAGTGAAAAATGCCTTGCAGCAGCGCAAGAATTAGTTTCCGAGCAAGTTATGCGACAATATAAAACTTAGAAATACTTTCTTAACATCTTCCTTGCTGCCTTTTTCTTAGAATCCACATAATTATTTTTCATTACTCATACTCTGAAAGTAGGTCTGAAGTTGCCTGAGGGGCCTAATAGAAAGTAAAACTTTCAGCCCTAGGGAGAATCGCTTTCTACTGACAGCTGTCAAATTATAAAAAAAAACACGTTCTATTTTATTCAACCATGTTCCAACTTTCTAACGTCTTTCTAACTGCAAGGAGGTCGTTGAACCAAATTCCAACTTTTTATTCAGCAAGTAGGTTGGAAACCCATTACAACGGTAAGAAGTTTAAAAACTCTAATTATAGCGCAATGTAAAATTTTAATTTTAATAACATAAAGATAGTATTAAATAAATAATATATCTTCTAAATTACTTGATTAATTCAACTATTTATTTAAATAACATAGATTTGAGCAAACAAATTACCATTTTTTAAATTATGAAAATGAAAATAATGGCTGAATTATGCTGGCGAGCCGTAGCCGAAGGCCCGCCAGAGAAAAAGAAAAAAAAAACCGGGAAGGCGGCAATTCAATCTTCATTTTGACTATAATTTTTCTTTCATGTTTTTATTTTTACTTTCCTTGTATTCGTAATGAAAAGCACAGTGTTTACCTCGGATGAAAGTCTTTTAAGTCCCTCAAGCTCCATTGGCGCCCTCGCTACGCTCTGGCGCCAAACCCGTCTCGGGACTCAAAAAACGTGACTTTCAACACTTGGGTAACAATGTACTATAGTGATATTTTAGTGGAAATGTAAAACTGGCGACATCGGCTCCAAACACCAACAAACATCGCAATGGCATCGGGGTCAAACGGCGCAAGATCGCCTTTCTACTGTATTCAGTATTCTGTGGTCTGTACTACATCTCCCAGTCCGCGCTAACGGAGCAGAACGTGGCTAATTGCGCTCGTTCATTTAACTCGGTTAGATAGATTTTAAACCGAGGCTACCAAACTGAGTTATACCGGTAAGCATTAGCTTAGCTACATTAGGCATAATTTTGGAACTAATCAACCAAATTTGGTTGATTTGGCTTATAATCAGACTTTGAAATTTTGTTGATTATTAGCAAAACAGCCCAGTCACTCGAATGCAATTATAATTTATTGATATACCTACGCAAAAAAATCTGTCAGTATGACAGGTGGAGTAGAACAACAACCAAATGGTGGCCAAGAACCGACTACAGAAGCGTAGGGCGCCCTGCAGCAAGATGGATGGGCGACAGTTGGTGATAGTCAGGGTCGCGGTGTGGCAATGGTTTAGACTGGCACAGGATCGAGGAAGATGGCACAAACTAAGAACCCATCAGTGGGTGAAGTCGGGCTGTGGATAATGATGATGACGCAAAAAAAAAATTC
Source organism: Thera britannica (assembly GCA_939531255.2). Lineage (NCBI taxonomy): Eukaryota > Metazoa > Arthropoda > Insecta > Lepidoptera > Geometridae > Thera > Thera britannica. The sequence continues at coordinate 9,552,627 of OW618049.2, forward strand.
AAAATCTCAGAATAAAGAGCATTTAACTCTATAAATTGCAATTTTATAGACTGTTTGACTGTGTACCTACCTGCCAAGCCAGAAGACGAAACGTAGACGTTTCTTCAACCGATAGACCAATGACCTTGTAAAGACATCTGGAAGCTGGTACATGGTATAGGCTCAAAATCGTTCTTCCTTCTAGGAAGAACGATTTTGAGCCTATACCTCAAGTCTGTACTACGAGAAAGCCATGTTTTCCACAGACGATTAATCCAATGTCAACTGAGTGAAATATTGGCATATAAAACCTTAGCCTGCCCCGGGAAGATCTACAAAAAAAAAGGCTGATGACTGCGCAAAGGATTTTTCTATGACTTGGTCGACTGAAGCGCTTGAAGAAATTTTCTAAGAGACCACGCATCGATGGACGCAGTGCAATGGTAAATCCTTAGGGGACGTCTTCAGGAGATGAGTCCTTAGAGTATTTACTAAAATCTAGTTCAACTGACCTATGATACTTCTAAATTCACACAAAGTGGCACAGCCACTACATTAAAATAAATAAAAAACCAAGCAGCTAGTGCGACACAGAGTTATTAATGCATTTCTCGCGAAGTAATGTTGTGCAGTGAGAATAAAACATGCCTTTTGAATAAATGATCGTGCTCACCTCCACTGAGCCTGCTGTGGCCTGTGGTACAGGTGTTTCCATTATTCTACTCCGAATTTCGTCTTCTGGTTCGTGGTCGCCATTCGAGAACCTTTATTCTCCAGCGGTTGTGGATTCTTCGAGTTGTATAACCGGCCCAATTGCCAATTCAACTTACTAGTTCTAAGAGCTCGGTGACCTTGGTTCTTGTACGGATTTCCTAATTTTTAATTCTATCAAGTAGTGAAACTTCCTGAATATCTTTTTCCGTAGCGCGTTGTGCAATTTTAAGCTTGTCTATGAGACCAACAGTTAACGACCACGTCTCAGTTTCATTATTATGGTCATCACTGGCAACACGCACTGATTAACCAAGCTTTAGTCTTGAGACTATGCGAAATCTGTGACGAGAAAATATGGCGTGGTTTCCCGAATGCTACCTGGATTCCAGGTCTATTTCTAGCAGTGGAATAATAGTCAATAAATATTGTGGACAATCCATACAACACTATCAAGCCCCAAATTATACAGAGCTTGTACCTACTAGGGTATGGGTTTTACTTTTTTGTAAATACACACTTAGAATACAATATAACATCCAAACAGAGAACAAACATCCATGTTTCGCAACTCAAATATTTGTTATCGGTGGGGATCGAACCCACGACCCGTAACCTGTACCTGTGAAACTGTAGTAAGATCTGCTAATAGTTTCATAAGCGTAGAATCACTGTCTTTTTGAGCAAACTATAGACGCATAAATTCATCCGAAAACGCGATATTTGAACTAGCGCTGATGTCATTACACGTTTCGTGGTAGTAGTTCCCAAAACCTTAGGTATTGTTCTTTCACGAAGAGTTTGGTCTCTCGATTGTACACTTTTCACTTCAAAGGTCCCATGTCCGAAACCTTTGAAGTGAAAAGTGTACAATCGACCGAATAATCGGACCTCAATCGTCCACAAGCGTTGCATACTAAAAAGTGCCGCGCATGAAAATTCCAACTATGAATTTTCGTTCTGAATTCTCAGACCATGAATTTCCAGGCTGTGAGTTTTCGGGCCGCACTGGGCAATGCATAAAAGCCCTTAGGATGCATTATTGCCATGCCAGCTCGCTCGAGGCCAGTGGGGCTAAAGTTCAGACTTAGATAAACACATCTTGATATATTCTGCTTTTATTTGGATACCTACACCTGTTACAAAAATATTTCAAGGACGGTTCCATTTCTTGAAATTTTCCCTACATTTTTATCTTGTACATAATTATTAGACTTTTATGAAAAGTGTATGCAAAACTAGATAGAATAATATGCAAATGGTCAGTTATCTAGTTTCCATAATACAAGCTTTACTTAATACGTTTATGACTAGGAAATAGCTCGAAAAACTACATTTCAATCATAACATTACTATTAGGCAGGTACTACCAGTGTGCGATAATTAGATAAAAGATACATTTTTCATATCATTTTCTTCGAGCAAAAATACAACATAACATTTTTTGCGTGGATACCGTGGAGGGTGCGATAAAGATTTCATTTCACATCTGCTTTTTTTCTGAACAAAGTTGTTGGCAACAAGCTTCTATAAAAGTTAATAAATGCTCACGTACTCGACCGTGAGAACAAAAGAGGCCAAGGATTTGTGTATCCGATGCTGCTACCTAAAGAACCAAGAACCAACCTTCTCTACACTTCTACAGTAAATATTTGATAGGAAGTCAGGCTAAAACTTTATCACTTTATTTTAGGCACATAGTTTTAGTTTGTAGCAAACTTATAAGTTAGCTAAACTAAAAATTTGTTATATTTGTTATTTACTGTTTGTTTGTAACTTTTGAAACTATCATGGTTTTTAACACATTTTTTTATGAACAACAGGATATTTGCCATGATTACATTTTGTGAATTTTGAGATTGACCGGACTTATACATCATTAACTAGCCATTAGTAAACATGGATCTCTTCAGATTCATGTCAATGAATCTTTCATTTCACTTCAGATTCATTGACATGAATCTGAAGTGAAAACTTACAGCTAATAATAACTTATGAATGAAGGCATAATAACTTATACCTTCATTCAATGCTTGTACCTAGCTGTAAGTTTAATAAAATAAACATAAAACCTACAACAATGTATTTTTCATTGGGTTTTCTATTGATTTTAATTGTGATATTACCTGAGGCACGCACGATAGCCAGATATCCCCTGAGCTATTCGTATGTTCAAAACATCCTCAATACACATTTCGCAAATAAATAATAAATAAATCTTTTGAGATTTAATTTCACAGGGCGCTTGTACACCCTATGAAAAAACGCCCAAGAATTCGTGTCGTAACAAGAAAATTACTGTGTACACTGCTCGCAGCGGTGCACGAAAAAAATCTTATCTGCGCAAGACAAGAATTTTGTCTTTTCCACACACGAAAACGCAACAACGTTCGCCGCGTCGTGTCTTGCGCAGATAAGATTTTTTTCGTGCACCGCTGCGAGCAGTGTACACAGTTATTTTCTAGTTACGACACGAATTCTTGGGTAGACCCGGCGCTTTTTCTTAGCGTGTACAAGCGCCCTGACGAGAAAAGGGACCAATTCTCCCAATTCGTACGAATCCTATCGCACCCGCAAGTCTTGTCAAATATTTGAGCTCTAAAGCCGATTTTGTACATTCTACCACCCACTATCTCTAAAGATAGATAGATATAGTATCGATAGGTATTCCGGGCGATACCTTTGATCCAACTCCAACTCTCTGACAAACGATCTGACAAGCAGGCTGTAACGCCATCTAAATATCGAAGGCTGCACTGTTCAGACATGAAATAGTAGTATTTTGGCAATACAATGTTTGGCGAGCTAATCACTGACAATCGAAAATTATATCGAACACAAGAATATATTATAAAATAAAAGTTCTCGAATGGCGACCACGAACCGGAAGACGAAAAGTAGGGCGTCCACCTACCAGATGGACCGACGACATTGTTAAGATCGCGGGAAGTCGGTGGATGGAAAAGGCTCAGAATCGTTCTTCCTGGAAATGTGTATATAGGGGAGGCCTATTTCCAGCTGTGAACTTCTTCAGGCTGATGATGATGATGATATTTATTTTATTTTATTTTTATTTTCTTAGGAAAACTTACAGCTAAAAATTGGATACAGAGATGAGGATAGATACATAAGGCTAATTAAAAGTTTCCACTTATAGTTACTTGATTGATTAAAACAATGAAGTAGACGGAAACCGCTACACAACGGATTGAAATTTTGAATAATTAAAAGAGAACATGCAACTAACAGAGAAAAAAAAACACTTTTGTATAGGTAAAACCATGAAAAACAACCAACTAAGCTACTGTTGAAAAAAAAGAGTCGCAAACGAAGCGCTTTTTATCCCCATCTTCTTATCGTGTTACTCGCTCTTTCAAACCAAGTGTGGTGAAAGGATTTTAAGTGCGCCTCAAAGTGGCTCCTTTCGTGCACGTGATGTTAAGAGGTAACCATCGCCTATAACAAAGCATTGCCTGGTAGCTCACGCACGTCAGATACGTGCCCTACGATAAACTGGCCTGCGTCCATCAACTTGATCCATGCTTTATAGAGACAACAGGTATACAAAACAAACATAAAATATTCAAATTCAATTTATTCGTTTATTTATTTTATTAAGTTTTTATGCACTTTTATTTAACTATTATTTTAGCTTTAACTAACGTACTGTTTACTCAGTTTTTAATAGTTTTCAATAAAACATCCTCCAGTTTGAACTATGTAATAAATTTAAGTTGATATTGCAATATAAATCTGACTGTTGTGATTATACTGATAATATTGATAAAGCGTTATCAGAATAATTATTTACAAAACAATCAAAAATTACCAACCAATTTGTCGTGAGATTTATTTGTAACATAACTGTAATTTAATGTTGATTTTGCTTGGTAATGTTCATAATATCATTACTGGATTGTATTGAAAGCTGGAGGGTAATTAAGTAGTTTTATATCTTTAAGAATGTGTTCATCCCCCTATCTCAGAAAGAGTATTTTTGCTCTTCGATATCTGAGTACAAAGGCCATTTTTATACGCTAGAGGATAAAGTAAAATTGAATTTAGAGCTACGTATACAATAAGTTTGTGAATTTAAAACTTCATTAAACCTATTTACTTCTACCTCCATGGTAATATGGTGCCGAATTTATCATGCAACTTTTTCCTACTTGGTGTATTAATTTGCTTTACGCGCGCCATTTTCTTTTATGCATTTAGTCATTTCTTTGCTGAGGTGGGATGAAAAGTTACGTGTTGCACTCGAATGTAAAGATTTTTCACCTCATGCTCTTTTGATTCCCTCGTTTCACTCAGGATTCTAATTTATGCTTTCGCTTGTTCCGTCATCAAAACAGCACGCACGGTTAAAAATCAACTTTACACTCACAATAACTATTAATATGCAAGTAAGAAGTGGTTTGGCGGTTGTATGTGTCTTAGGAAGAGTAAGTAAATAATGATCTGCTACGTTATTCGGCCTAAACTATCTCGGTCTCAATGACGTAGCAGATTTTAGGTAAAAAATACCAATCAATTTTACTAGGTGCCAGAGTATTTTCCTTTCGTAAGCTCCAAAATAAACGCAAAAAGTAAAATAACACCACATTCTCATTTCGATCACCTGTATGCAAATATCATTCAATTTTCCGCTGAAAGAAATTTAAACACGAAAAATGCACACTACGTGTGAAGCTTGGTAAATTGTAGTTACAAGGTAAAATATATTTTTGCCGATATCCGAGCATAGAGTTCCGGGGTAATAATGGTATACTGCAGACAAAAAATATACTGCAACGTTGAAAAAGTGCACTTTATTATCCCTACATACTCGTAACATCATTTTCGAAACGTCGACCAAATTATAAACGTTCATTTACTCCCGTACTGAGAGACCAAAGTCATTTTTAACCTTCAAATTTTTATATTTTTAGACTTCAAATAAAAAGGGAGTAGGTTCTCATTTCGGTTGTACATTATATTTTTTAAATGTTTTTTAATGCATAAGGAAATTTAACATTATTAACCGATTAGATTTTTTTGTATGTGAAAGGTTGGTCCCATAGAGATTGTATCAATAGCAATCAAGCAGTTTTGCCATGAAGTCAGTGCCTAGTAATGTAGCTGTGTGTACCTACTCCTTCTATTTTCAAGATTGGGTAGGTTGCTGTCTTAAGGTTTGTATAGTGCTAGAAATTATTTGTGTCATGTATCGACATGACAAAAAAATATTATTACACTTATCATGCCATCATAATCGTATGATATTTTAGTGAAATTTAGAAAAAACCTGCAAGCGTCGGCATATCTTTATTTATATGTATGTATAGTCAGGAAAACTGGTTAAAAATGATATTTATGATTCAGTCCTAAAAATATAAATCCCTTTCTTCTGATTTGAAGGTGAGGTAGACTCCCGCAGGGCGACCGCGGTCCCACTCAACCCCAACCTAACAATACACGTTGTTTAAAGTTACACATAATGGAAATGTTACAAATCTGGGCCCCACTGGGTCCAGGTCACACAAACCCGCCAGCGATTTCAATTATTAAACCTGCCTACCCCAGTTTGACCTAAATATCAGGTATTCTGTTGATACGCTAGGCCAACTGCCGATTGACGTCCGCAAGCCAGTTATTGGCGATTTTGTTTGAATTGGCGGTATTTTGTGTAAACAATGTTGGGTCGGCCTGTGACAAATTGATGATTGATCAGAAATTTTGCTTGGCTTTGCTTCCCGAAATTGAAGTACAGTTCTATGTTTATAAGTTATTTAGTTCTATAATTTGGATTCTTTTAAACAAAAGTGAAAAGGTTTTTCTGTGTGAGAGCGCTTCTGTGCGTTCGTGTGAAGGCGAAAAACTGTTACATGGCTTGATTTCGACCTTTTTCTTAATGATCTTCCAATTCATATTTATTGATTTTTTAACCAAGAGTTTATGAACCTAAAAATATCCGTTGCTCTTAAAAATTTTAGGTTATTTTCAATATCACCAAAAATGGTTGTCAAAGGTTTTTTCGAAGAGGAACTTATTTCTCATTACTTCAAAAATGAAAAGAGAAAAGTTTAATAATTTCCAACAACCAAATCACCATTTGCTACCGGATATACCCAAAATAAACATAATAACTAATTAATTTTTGTGAAAAACAATATTATTTCTTATTACTTCGAAAAATGAAAGGAGAATTCTTAATTATACCCGACCACCAAACCACCATTGCTACCGGAAATACCGAAAATAAACATAATAATTACTTTCTCAGCAAACTGCACCACTGAAGAAAAGATAAACAAGCCAGGGGTGGCTGGGGAGTTTGCGGTTCCTAACTAGCAAAAACTGGGAGCAATCAGCCGCTTGCTTTTGTTGACAGTTCCCTTGTTTCCGACGTTAGCCGAACTAGAACTAGAGTCCGCGCCAGATAGCTCTGCGCGTGTCTGATGGCGGAAAACATGAAAAAATCTACCAAAACATATATTATGTTCCAATCACAATCGGGGATATCGAAATTGCATTGCGTTTAAGCCAAGCTCATGTTTGTGTAGAGATAATTTCTAGTTTCTTTTTTTGCCGTTAGTCACGCGCAGAGCTATCTTTCTCGGACTCTAAAGGTTACACTGCACAGACTGCATTGTAGACTGGTCTGTACGTGTTTGAATATTCGGAACAATAGCGGGCATGTCCTAAAATGCATCCTAAACTACGCTACAGTTGTGTGCCTATCGTTTATCCAATAAACAAATTGTACAATTATACATACCTATGTACATACGAGTATTCTATTGAATTGTAGCATTGTATGCTCAGTATTTGAGTACGTGTTTACTCCAACATATCTTTGCCCCGCTATGAGCAAAGGATAGTAAAAAAAATACATTTTTACATACTATTGACTCTCCTTAGTATATAATATACCTTTCAAATTCATATTCAAAATTTCTTATCCCACTTGGTAAATAATACTTAATTAGTAGGCACTGTACTAGAAAGGTAGCTAGTATAGCAAACACACCCACCTACACAGTCATAATATATTTATTGGTGAAATATTTGAAGATTATTTTAATAGTGACGCCCAACATAATCTTCACCCAAATACTAAAGCCGGTTTTTTATTTATTCTCTCAAAGTTTAAAATAAATTGCAAAATAATCATGGTTCTAACGCTAAAATTAAATTACTTTGAATCCATCTCGGTATAAACGGAAAACTTTCAACTTTATTATTGTTTAATGTGGCGTAAGAAAATGCACCGGTAAAGTTTAATTGGAAACGGCTACTTGTGAACTTAACCACCCGATGATTTAATTTTTATCTTCAAGCTAGCGTACCCGTCGAGCACCTGTTTTAAAACTTCAACTTCAATTATTTACTTCATCGATTTTTCTCGTATTTTTCACATCTAGGCGATGGCAATCAGCTCTCTTCTTCGTCGTGTCGATAGTTCCCATGGTATTGTTTTTCCCTATTCAAATTAAAAATCAAAATGTCTTTATTTGGAACAAAAACAAGGGTTTTAGAATAAATGAAAACGTTAACACTGCAAAAGTTAAAAACTGAGTAGCAGTGCCAGCGCCCTCCTCCGAATAAGAGTTGTAATTATTTTAAAATATTTTGTAAGAGAGCAAGGGGAGACTCGCATTTCTTATTATAGGAACTGATACGGTTACCTATAGATAATGTTTTTTTTTCATTCTCTGTCGGGAACAGCGCATTATTGCAATGAATTGCGTTTATGCCAGCTCCGGGCACGCTATAGACTGCTAACGACGTTTTACGCAAGCGAGGAATAAAAATTGCGGCTTGCAAAATATCGTCGGAAGGTTTCAGCAATATTTGCAATATTAACTTTTTCTTTTTTTTACCATTTTAACCTATAAATATAACATTAATTTGTTAAAAATTGCATCTAAAAAACCGTTAAGGTTGTTCGATTCCGACACAAACTGAATTTACACAACTATGGGCAAACAAAGTATAAACGTACACTGAAATAGCTGTAATAGAATTTTACAGTGGTCTTTATTGCCGGCCAGTTATATAAAGTTGGAGAAAACTGTAGAATAACAGAAATATTAATAAAAAGCCAAAAAAGTAATTTTTTCGTCATTCTTTCTAACGGGTACTCGGCATTGAATACGTGAATGAGCTTAAAACATATTATGTCTCAAAATAGTCGTAAAAGTCTGTTAGTTCTTTTTCTGAAGCCCCGACTGCCACGACCAACGGCTGATACTCCAACTTTATATAACTGGCCGGTAATAAGGACCACTGTAAAAGCCTATTACAGCTATTTCAGTGTACATTAATACTTTATTCACCCATAGTTGTGTAAATTAAGTTTATATGGAAATCGTACCCCCTTAAGGTTTGTGCTCATGCTACTCCAATGCTCAGGTCACGGCTGTTCGTTGTTTTGGCAAATAGACATCAAAAGCATGAATCTATGAAAATTAACAATACCAGGGGTCAAATGAGCAAATACAATCAACGACACCTTTTTATTGCTTGCAGCAATTGGATTATCCATTGTAAGGTTTTTTTGTCTATTTACTGGTTTTTGTTTTATTTTGTGTGAACAACAAGGTACTTCCATCATCTGTTCATGTTTCAAAACGACAAAAATACCTGCGCGTTGCGCAATGCTAAGGCCGAGATTCATAGACGTGACTTTGCTTTACAGCAAAGAAGTCTTTTTAAAGTAAGCTTTGTTTATCGAAATTTACCTTCAACATTTTGAATAAAGAAGAGCTTGACAGAACTATGAAATATATTTTTCGTTGAAAGTTGAACTTCAAAGTAAAGTCAAAGTTCGGTCTATGAATCTCAGCCTAAGTCGGCGCAATTAAGCAACAATAAATTGCCCGTTTGCAAGCACAGTTAGATCAACGATTATTGCAGACTTTATTTGTTTCCAGACAATGAGACTACGAAGCTTTAAGTTCGCTCTGAAAAATAAATAATATTGACGCTAGCAGCTGCCCCAATCGTTATTTTTTTTTCGATTGAAGTTCAATAAATTAACGCTCCAACTGTGAACAGTCGGTGAGGTAGAAATGTTCAACGGGGGAAATAGCGGAGGGGAATAGTAAGTAATGAAGTTTGTTACCCATCGTTTTTTTTTAGCTCGTCCAAGTCACTATTTATTTTATTTGACTACTCTTTGTAGTAGAGCGCTTTGTGAAGAGCTCGTCCGGGGAAATACTACAACCATGCCGTTTACTGCCGTTTGAGCGGTGTGGGTGCTGGTAAATTACTGGTACGTGAGGCATCTGTATGGCTAAGTTGATGAACGCAAGGCAGTGCATCGTAGGGTAGTGCGTCGAAGGACACGTGTGTTACGACATTCCAGACGTGCGTGACCTTAAACTACTGGCTATAAATTACTACACAGGCCGGCAAAATTAGGGGAACACAGGCAAAATGTAGTTTTTTTTTTAAACCGTTTATTTTATTCAGACTTTTTATATTTATTCTTATGTATTATTGATAACAGATTAAAAATAACAATACTTTTATTTATAAAAAAATAAAATAAAAACAAAAATTACGATTTTCTTATTAAACTTGAAAAATAATGTTATGCAGTTTTTTTTTTAAAGAATAGGTCAATGAAAAAAATTAATAGCGCGTGTGGCCACCACGGGCTCTAATGAGAGCTTGTATTCTGTTTTTCATGCTCCCAATTAGGTTATCAATAATTTCTTGTGGCAAATTCTCCCACTCTTCAATTAACGCTAATTTAAGCTCTTCAATATTCCTAGGAGCTGGATTTTTTTGGTGAACCCTTCTTCCAATGAGGTCCCAGACATGTTCTATCGGGTTCATATCAGGAGAACGTGCTGGCCAATCCATATGCGTTATGGACACGTCATTCAGGTAGTCGCGCACCACTCGCGCTGTGTGGGGTCGGGCGTTATCTTGCATCAGGACAAATTCATGGCCTATAAATGGGGCAAAAGGCATCACGTGGGGCTCCAGGATATCAGATATAAACCTGAGTGCAGTCAGAGATCCATTTTCGATGATCACTAGCTCTGTGCGAGCTCCCAAACATATGCCACCCCAAACCATAACGGAGCCTCCACCATAAGACACCGTTTCGCTAAAGTTAGCCTGATTATAGCGTTCTCCTCGAAACCTCCACATCCTCTCTCTTCCATCTATGGAATTTATGCAGAAACGGCTTTCATCGGTGAATAAAACTCGTGCCCACTCGTCTGTCCAATCTCGGTGCCGACGAGCAAACGCTAATCGACATACTCGATGGCTCACCTCGAGTTTCGGCGCTTTGGCTGGCACGTATGACTTCAGACCAGCTTCGTTTAGTCGTCGTCTCACTGTGCGTTCACTAACGCGCACGTTGCGAACTTCTTCTAAGGCATTTCGGGTCTGAACAGCAGTTTGACGACGGTTTCTCAAGGTTTGCACCCTTATAAAACGGTCATCTATCGCGCTGGTTGCCCGATTTCTGCCTTGTCCTCGCCTCCGCACGTAAGATCCTGTCTGTCTGTATCGTTGCACATTGCGATAAATCACAGATACCGACACACCCAATGCACTACTCACTGAACGGTAGGTGTGACCTTCCTCAATCATTGTAACAGCTCTAGCAACTTCAGTTGCAGGTAAATCACTCATTTTGTATTCAAAACAAAGCGTCTTTCTCAAAAGTTAACAGTAGAATGGCCAAAACAAACATTAAACCATTTAAACAATATTCCCATTGAAAACACTTATGACGGTAAAAATGACAACGAACACTTCAGAGGGTGTAATTTATGCTCTAAGCATTGGAGAACGGTTTTTTTATCTTGGGTTTGTTTCTGTAGAGGGTGGCAGTCTAAAAAACTTAAACCACTTGTGAAATTACGCGAGGTAATAAAAAAATATCATTTTTCAGGCTTGTTCCTCTAATTTTGCCGGTGTGTGTACTTCTGACTTATATAATAGATAAATATTGTGGCAAATCCATAAAACACTATTAAGCCCCAAATTAAGCAGAGCACGCGTACCATTATAGCTGATATTAATACTCATTTTCTTTTCTTATAAATACACACATAAAATACAATATAACACTCAGACTTTTTTTTTATTTGGTGGGGATCGAACCTTCGGAGCAGAAGGCAGAGTTACGACATGGGGTCCTTCAAAAGGCGGGTATATCTATACTTAAAAGGCCGGCAGCGCATCGGCACCACCTCTGGTGTTGCAGGTGTATATGGGCGACGGTGACTGCTTTCCATCAGGTGGCTCGTCTGCTCGTCTGCCAGCTATGGCATAAAAAAAAAAAAAAAAAAAAAACTGAGCTGAAAAGTCAGTCACTAATAAACGTACTACCACTTTTCGTTACTACTACTTCTACGGCATTTTGCTCTTTCTCTTGATGCAAAGTGCAATGCTACACTACTGATTTTATGTTTTCAATAGCCTTTGTTTGCTTTGACGTCAACGGTCTTTGTCTCATCAAAGAACGTTGTGCTCAGCAAAACATTTCTTTCTTTCTATCCCAGCTATAAAAATGTGAATCATATTCCTTACAAGGTAGAGTACGTTCCGTGTAAAGATTTATGACGAAATTTATTGAAGATCCGTAGACTTTACGAGATACGGAAAGCCAGGTATATTATCCGATGATTGGTGGCTTACCTAGTATTAACAATGTTTATTATAGAAAGTTTATAGTCGAAAGAAAACAAGGATAAAGACGTGTTAATCTTGCATCTTAGCATTATTTCGATGGAACAATCTTTTTGACGTGATAACGTCTTATAAATCGATGGAGCCGGCTGCACGCACGGAAAAACATGACTCATGCGTCGTTACGTCGTTTCGTCGTTCCATTTACCTGAGCCCGAGCCCGGGTCGGGTAATGGGTAAGGGTAAATGAGGGTAAGGGTAAGGGTTCGATCGGGTTCCGGGTCCGGGTCCGAGAGTTCGAGTCCGAGTCCGAGTCCGAGTCCAAGTCCGAGTCCGAGTACGAGTCCGGGTCCGAGTCCGCGAGTATTTTCTTATGACGTTATCACGTTCAACTATCGTCAGTAAACCGACTTTACAGACAACCGATTTTTTTGGCTGTTTATACCATAGTACATTACGTGCATTTTCGACCATAGTACATTACGTGCGTTTACGAAATTTTGTAAACGTAACTTTCTTCCCTTTCTTCCAATTCAGAATCTAAGAATTTTGAATTCATACTCGAGCTATTTAAAATATATGCCGTTCCAAAACAATTCCGGCCAGACTAAATAATTTTTCTTGGACTAAAATAACTGGGTCCCTGTTATTTTAGATCTGTTGAATAAATCCGAGTAAATGTTGCACTTTTAAGACAGGTGCCAGTATATTTTCGTGGAGGGTAGAGGTAACAAATGAAGTGGCTTACCGCGACAGGCTATCTTGTTAACTAAACGTTGCAGAGGTTACATAAAGGTCTATTAGAATTGTACTGCCATGCTGCGGTGTGCCATATAACTTAAACATGATACATTACTTTTCAGAAATCAGAAACCAAAAATATTTATTGCATAACTGTTGTACAGAAAAGATCCTAATAACTATGGCTAGGTAGGTACAGTTTTCACAGTTTGTCCGTTCCGGACGTACAATAGAAGGACAATATAGGAAGTTTGTGCCCAATAACAATTCAAACAAAAATTTTAAAGCCTTATTTCTATTCCTGGCTATATTGTTCTCATCAAAAGAAATAAAAGACCAATACGCATGGGCTGGCAAAGTGTTTCTCTACGATATACACGATTTATACATGCAATTTTACGGATAAAAAAATAAATTAAGTTTTAAGCAACATATTTTATTTAATGTAAACATAAATGAACTAGAACAAATATAAAGTGATCTATGTAAGTTAGCTTAATGTAGACTTGTGACCCTCTGCAGCACCCGCAAATCCTGCAAAGTGAAATAAGGGTATTAGGCACAATAAAAATACCACAAAAATAAACTTAATATTTTTTATCTTTTTCAAGATATTTTTTGTTTTAGTTAATTTGTGTTTAGCAATGGAAATCTGCAAAGTCACACCTGAATCAATTAATAATATTAAAAGAAACAAAGTTGATAGTCTAATATTTTAAGATTTCAGCCGTAGGACATCACAAATGAATCGTCACGGCATTTCACCGCTGACCATGAAACAACACTTGCACACACAAAAAACCTCTTGGGTCTATTCTTACGGCCCGATAAACTTGTTCTCTTCTTTACTTATTTAAAACCTAACGCAAGACCAATTCAATTTATTGCTGGTTTGAGGTCGCTTCTACAGCCTCGATTTATGTCGAAGTAAAAAACCTTGAATATTGATCCTGTGTGGAATTAAACTTTAGGTGAAGCTTTGGATTTCAGGTAGCCGTGGTATATTAGTATATTTCTATATCTGGCATAAGATGCTAGAAATTGGCAAGATTGCACTACGAACAGTTTTCAAATCTAGATTTAGAGATCTGAAAATGACTTGCGCACATCTATGGCGATCTGTGAAGGCAATCAGTTTCAGCGTAGGGTTTTGCACACACTGCCGCTAACTTTGACATCGATACACTGATCACTAGATTGCGATTGCAGGTGATCTAGATTTGTGCATGGTGTGTGGCGTAGCCTTGGTATGAGGATCTGACTTTGACCTAAATAAAGTTAGGTACACAATAAAGTTTCAAAATGATTGAATAATTAAAAGAATTCATACTGGAAATGTAGTCAGGAACTGCATGGTCTTATACCATCATCTCTCTTCCACCATAAGACTAGCGGACGCACGGCTCAGTACCATCCATACCTGGTTAGCATACCACCCATTCGCACTAAGCGTTTTGGCTCCACCTTTATTATGCGAACTTTCAGGGAATGGAACTCATTGCCGTCGGCTGTTTTTCCTGACTGTAATATAGGTGTCTTCTAGACCATCCTGCTAAATTGTCGGCTACATCGTCGTTTATAATCAGAAGGTCTTTAATCATGTAAAAAAAACTTGTCCAGCTCTGTTAAAAAAATGTTTCAACCACAGAATAATGAACACAGTAGAAAGGCAATCATGCGCCGTTTGTATGGGAGCCGATGTCGCCAGTTTTACATTTCCACTATTATATTGAAAATATCACTAAATATGAGTATTCTAAGAAAAAGGAAGGAAGGAAGATGTTAAGAAAGTATTTCTATGTTTTATATTATCATTAAACTTGTTCGGAAAGTATTTCTTGCGTTGCTGCAAGGCATTTTCACTTTACGACTCCCGAAAAAACTGTTGAATTTGTATGGAGAAAGGAACATAATATGCTCATGTATTTTGGCGAAACTTTTCCCGGCCACGTGACCCGTGAAAGTGTCGCAGTGTTCTGTGGTTTCAACATAGCAACATAAAAAGTTCCATGTGTAAATAATGACCACTTTTTCTTAGAGAAAGTTCGAATAGCCTTCACACAGAACTTTAGTTTGGCCAATTAAACGATCCAAAGAAGGAAGCTACTAAAGAACATAGAATAAATAACAGTGCATAGGAAGTATCCCCAATTTGTAGTCATAAAACTAGTGATATGTGGGTAAATACAGTTGGTGACAAAAGTGTTCAAGGCTTGGTCGCGTGGAACTGGCACCTAGACTTACCTAGCTTTGGGACGTTAAAAGTGATCCTTGTGATAAAACTGTGAATAAAGAAACTTTGAATTTTTGTAATACTAAAGTATATTTTAAGTTTCAAAATACTATATAACAATGATTGTGTCAGTTTGCTTTAAAATTTCGACCAATAATTTTATAGCGCGGTGGCAATTAGGTATATAATATATAAAAAAGAGCGGCCAAGTGCGAGTCGGACTCGCACATGAAGCAGCAAGTTAAGTTTTTGTAATTCATCGAAAGGCAAATTGCGGTTTACGATTTATGACGTATTAAAAAAAAAAAATTACTAGATCTCGTACAAACCAGACAGACAGACATGACGAATTTATAAGAGTTCCGTTTTTGCCATTTGGCTACGGAACCCTAAAAAGGATCCCAGTCACTATGACTTTAATTGTACGTTCCAGCGTAAATATTTTTGTCGGTGATTGTACAAGGAAGTCGTCCTGTCAGTCTACACCCCAAGTTCCATATCAACAAACATAAACTCACTCAACTTGTAAGTATACTTAGTGAGTGAGTACTTCGGAGGCAATACTTAATTGAGGCGAAGTGTTACACCACTCATAATTCTCGAAACTTCCACCAAAGTCGTAAACAAAAAGTTGGTTATCTTATTTCCCTTGCAGCATCTGCTGCCAAGCGTTTGCTAGTAAAGAGACAGTTTTATTCATTGCTAGCCTACATCCTGGGCCAATTTGCGACACAATTTGACAGCTTATGCACACAGTTGGCAATAATTGTGTTGGCTGAGAATATTATACAGAAATTAAAAAATAATTAAACATGATTTTATAATGTATTTATTAAGAACGGTCTGGACCAAATCAAATCAAAAGTGTATTTATTCCGTAGGATCGCAAGGACCACTTTGAAACGTCATAAAGCTAGGTAAGTCCAGGTGCCAGTTCCACTTATCTAGCATTTAAATGACTATAAGTGAAGTTAAAAATACTTGAGATACCGACGTCATGGCCAAACTGTTGGGCCAATTTTCCTTCCCTTCCTGATAAAAAAAAAACAGATATTTTTTTTTAAATCAACTGCTAAATGACGAAAATTATGCGATGCGATATTTTTTTATAAAAATAAAAATATAAACTTTTTATTTCAGACCGTGATCCATAGGGATGCGAGACTTATAAAAATACATCTGAATTGAGGACCTTCACCTAATTTTATAACAATATTTCGACACTCCAAAATGAAAAATGAACTCCAAACTCCCGTCCAAATCCAATCTTACGTGCTAAACCATTTTATATGCGCATAAAAAGTCACGTAAAACTAACATTCCTGCATCGGCCTTGTTTTTAAAAATAAAAAATGTACAGCTTAGGCTGCGCAGTGGTCCACATCTCACCCATACACAGATGCTAGCACAGTTACTACGAGACTGGCTCAGTCGACGCTCGCGTGTCGAGAACTCTCGACCTTATAGCGGTAACTACCTACTGAAATCATTGTGTTCTGACGTATGATGACGTCATTGTTGTGAGTGGAGCATGCAAAGTTGAAGTGCGTCATGATCAAGAAAAGCTGCCAAGGATTGTTTCTCAGTTTCGTCTCTATATCCTTCTGCTGCCAGATCACTGAAACTATCGCTAAAGGCGCCAGCCGATTTATAGGTGAGCTTCTAAACTTTTGCACAACTTTAATGCACAATTTTTCCATTATAGCTAGGTATATTGGTGGTAAAGTAAACAGACTATCTATACTAATATTTTATAGCTGAAGAGTTTGATTGATTGGTTGAACGCGCTAATCTCGGGAACTGCGGGTCCGATTTGAAAAAATATTTTTGTGTTGGATAGTCAATTTATCAAGGAAGGCTAAACAACGACCCGTGTGAAGCTGGGGCGGATTGCTAGTCAATGATAATTCTCAAGCTTGACATGCACCAAATTTTATTTCACAATTTTTAGCACATTATACGTTACTGACTTCAAATAAAAAACGACGAGGTTCTCAATTCAGTTGTATATTTTTTCGTAATGTTTGTTATCGCATAACTTCTTCATTTATAAGACTATTTGAAAAAAAAATTACCTGTAAATCTGAAAGATTCTAATCCAGATTCCAGCTTGGGTCATACGAGTTTCATTAAAATCAGTTCAGCAATTTGTTCGTGAGTCGGTTTCTCAAGTTTTTTTACTTATTTCTTTAGCTACCTACTTATAATCATATGCTGATACTTAAATTATCATTGTCATACTTTTATGTCTGCATCTGCAGTGAATAAACTTATAAGATAACCGTACTTTTGATAAATTAAATATTCAACAGCTATGCCAAAAACACCCAATCATAGTTTTGTTAGGTCTGAAGTTCTAATCAGGAAAACGTTTTCTAAAACGATTCCAAACTAATCTCAATTATTTCAATTCCTGGCCGAGCCAAACGAGTTACCTTTGACCTTCACCCAGTGACTACAACTGCAAGTTTGATTGCGCCTAAAAGCTTTCCAATTGAGGCTGCATAGGTGAGATATTTTTATTCTTTTGGCACAGATTCCAGACTAGTGGCCTTTTAACCAATGTCACCGTCATAGATCGCAGAAATAACAAGTTATAGGAATTGACAGTGTTTTGGGAAAAAAAGGTTCTTGAATGACGACCACAAATCGGAAGACGCACAGAGGTCTAACGAGGCGTTGAATTATATTGTAGGAACAGATCCTTGTGTATAAAGATGGCCCTTTTCGGCATAATGTCCAGCAGTAGACTTCCTCACTGCACATTTCAATCATGTTGATTTTTAGATATTTGAAGAAACGTAAATAAGATAGTAGTAGTACTCTTTTTAGAGAATAGAGTTCTTTGTGAAGGGCTCGTCCGTGGAAGTACTACCACCATGCCTGTATCTGCCGTGAAACAGCATTGCTGTGTTTCGGTCGAAGGGTGTGGGTGCCGGTGAAATTACTGGTACGTGAGGCTGAACATCTGTATGCCTCAAGTTGATAAATGCAGGGCAGTGAAGCGTAGGGCACGTTCCTGACGTGCGTGACCTACAAGTTAATGCTTTGTACAGGTGATGGTTACTACTTAACATCAGGCCAATTATGCTTGTTCTATCAACTAGTTATAAAAAAAAATATTTTCAGCGCACACACACTTTAGATGGTTCGCTGTTTATCTTTGTCACGTTTTCTTCGACGTTTCAAACCTTCGTCAATCTGTGTTGACTATTGGAACTTATTGAAGAATCCTAAACAGCCTTTTGTTTAAAAATCCGTTTGACTGTTCCGTTCACTTACAATACAAATTGAACCGCACAGTTAAAAATAAACACTATCAATACCAGAAACAAATTGCAATTGCAAATTACCCTCTCGTGGCCGCATACCTTTAACTGGGCACTGGCACATGCCTCGTTGCGGTAACAATGTGGTCGTAACCGCTACTTATTTACACTTTGCATTGGAATTATTTTATATATTATGTATAATAGGTAAGGTTACTAATCACACTGCTTTGTTTCCAAAACTGTAATACTAATCTGTTAGGTATCCTCAAAAAATCTTGGGTATCTTGGCACCACGAGATTTGAAGAGATACTCGTATCAACTGTGTCAGGGAAATGAACTCATGAGGCACGCTTTGATTCCGCTGCAAAAATAACAGGAAAATCATAAATAAATTTTAATGATTATTATACCCACTGCTTTTGTATATTTTATCAATATTATCAATATTTTGTTTACTTGTAAGTTTCTTTGTGTATATAAATGTGTTTGAGAGTTTGATGATAAAAAAAAAAATTATTAATCTGTTATAATTATATTCACTGTTTTCCACCTGTAATACTTTCAGGTGGAAAACAGAGTTCATTATAACATTTTCCAGTTTGTTATAAAATGTAATTTTTATATTTTCTTTTTAATTATTTCATGTTGTATAATAATAGTTTTTGTAAATAAATTATATTCTGTTGTAAATAAAAATTACTGCTTGTATTATATTCATATAAAACTCTCTACCTCAATGATATTAATGTATAATTTTTTTAATATAGGGCTGTATATTTAAATTGTAACTAACAATAAACACGACCAGAGAGAATAAGATATAGATAGAGCATCACGTGTTCCTGAAAAGAAATGGTGTGAATGGTGTGATATGTTTTATGACTCTCTCTCGTAAAATTATAGGGCCATCAACATTTTATTACCAACACCTGTTGTCATCCGCAAATTACTGTGAGGTATTACAGAATAAAGGAAGTAAGTACTCGTAATTCGATAAACATGTCATTATTTTCTTTGTTATTTATTTAATTATGATGAATATTCGTCATTTATGCGTTAGTCAAGTCAAGTCAGTAGTGGAAGAAAAGAGCTCAGAATCGTTCTTCCTGGGAATGTGTAGAGGCCTGTCTACCAATGGACTTCTTCAGGCTGATGAATGTATGTAAGTAAATAATAATCAAAATGTTTGTGGCTTTTTAGGGTTCCGAAGCCAAATGGCAAAAACGGAACCCCTATAGATTCGTCATGTCTGTCTGTCTGTCCGTCCGTATGTCAGCCATTTTTCTCCGAAACCGTAAGAGCTAGACTGATGAAACTTGGCGAGTAGATGTACTTTTTTTTTCATTGATTCCATACGTGTGGGGTATCTATGGATAGGTCTTCAAAAATTATGTTGAGGTTTATAATATCGTTTTTTTCTAAGCTGAATAGTTTGCGCGAGAGACACTTCCAAAGTGGAAAAAAGTTGGACTCCCCCCCTCTAACTTCTAAAATAAGAGAATGATAAATCTAAAAAAAATACATGTTGTACATTACTATGCAAACTGTCAACGATATTTGGTTTGAACGAGATCTAGTCAGTAGTTTTTTTTTATACGTCATAAATCGTAAACCGTATTTTACCTTTCGACGAACCACAAGAACCTTTATATTATGTTACTTGATGCTACGGAACCCTTCATGGGCGAGTCCGACTCGCACTTGGCTGCTTTTTTTTTATGAAAACTAAGAAGAAAAATCAGATAGCATACCTTCCTTATGATGAGGCACTGAGCCTTTTACCAATTGTATTAGAGATCGCGCCGAGGACCTTTTTTACGTGGCCAGGTGCGTTTTTTCATTAAGTTACATTTCAAAATGGATTTACTTTGCTTCTCTTGAAATAAACAGTAAGGGGAAATATCTATTAGTGTGTTTTTTATGTGTTGCAATTAAATGCTTATTCTATTCTATTCTACATCGGTAATGCCTGTCAATGAACGCAGCATGGTGTGATATTGTCAAAATAAATTGATTATTTTTTCATCAAACTTTATCACCCGTAAGTTTTATGTTAAAAACTTTAGCATCTGCATTTCAGTGCGTAAACAAGCTCACTAAAATATTAAAATCAATTTATCAATGTCTGTTCAACAGAATCCTCAATTTAATCCCGGCTAAAAATCGTGACGGGCTTCGGAATCCATTAGTAGATTAGCATCCAAACATGATATTTACTTTTTAGTGAAACTACAGACTAATTTAAAAGTAGGCCTTTTGCATCTATTGTACACGCCTGACCGAAAAAAGGGTGTAATTAAGTTTGAAGCCTTGTGTTTTGTGTATGTGGCTTCGTAGCTTCGAAAGTAATGCTTCGATTTGAGTGTGGTTTTTGCTAGGCAACTGTTTTTAGGGTTCCGTAGCCAAATGGCAAAAACGGAACCCTTATAGATTCGTCATGTCTGTCTGTCTGTCTGTCTGTCTGTCTGTCCGGCCGAGTCACAGCCATTTTTCTCCGAAACCATAAGAGCTAGACTGATGAAACTTGGTGAGTAGATGTATTCTGTAAACCGCATTTAGGTTTTTACACAAAAATAGAAAAAAAACTATAAATTTTGGGGGTCCCCATACTTGAAACTGAAACTCAAAAATGTTTTTTTCATCGAACCCATACGTGTGGGGTATCTATGGATAGGTCTTTAAAAGTTATGTTGAGGTTTCTAATATCGTTTTTTTCTAAAACTATAAATTTTGGGGGTCCCCATACTTGAAACTGAAACTCAAAAATTTTTTTTTCATCGAACCCATACTTGTGGGGTATCTATGGATAGGTCTTTAAAAATGATGTTGAGGTTTCTAATATAGTTTTTTTCTAAACTGAATAGTTTGCGCGAGAGACACTTCCAAAGTGGAAAAAAGTTGGTCCCCCCCCCTCTAACTTCTTAAATAAGAGAATGATAAATCCAAAAAAAATATATGTTGTACATTACTATGCAAACTTCCAACGATATTTGGTTTGAACGAGATCTAGTCAGTAGTTTTTTTTTATACGTCATAAATCGTAAACCGCAATTTACCTTTCGACGAACTACAAAAACCTTTATATTATGTTAATTGATGCTACGGAACCCTTCATGGGCGAGTCCAACTCGCACTTGGCTGCTTTTTATTTTAAGATGAGTTTTTCACCGTTTTAGCTTTACGCATCTAACCATATATAGATACACAATTAGATTTGAACCTGCGATCTAAGGATCGAAATACGGGGTCGCTACTACTCTACCATCATAGCTTTTATGATCAATTTAGCAGAGAAAATAAGCCGTTTGGGTGATACTGCATCAAAAGCCGCATGGATCGTTTTGCGAGTTAGTTTCATTGTGTTTCATTGTGTCGTTCGTTGGTCGGGTTGTTTAAATTGAAAGAACAAAAGCAACAGTGGCTTTTGAACGTAGTTTGTTGCCCACTACTAGCTGCGACATCTTTTGAGAACTTGAACTTGTCAGAAGAAGCCTCGCCGCCTGCTTCTTGCTTCATTTTGTTTGCGCATCAACTTCATTCTTAATTTCTTAATTCTTAATTTCATTACTTTTTTTAATAAATAACAAAATACCTCTACTGTCTGACCTTGCGTTGCTGGCTATGCCTGGAAATCCTGGGATTAAGGTAGATGAAAAGGCCTATCTAGACCTTTTTTAATTAAACGCTCGAAATTTTAACAGTAAACTTATTTTGATTGCGACATTCTCGTCCAGGGCCCAGTTTCAAATATATACACGTAATATGGTGGAATAATACTGTTTCTGACAAATACAGGGGGTTGCAGAACCCATCTATCTATATGATAACTATAAAACCAACATTAAACCTACACCGTCGACCGCATCATCACTAGAGATGGGCAGAGGGTTTAAACCCAGTTGGGCGAAAAGGCCATAAACTGGACAAATAGGGCAAAAACGAATTAACGTCCTTTTAAATGTCCAAAATCAGGGCGGAAACTCTAATAAGTCAAAATCAGACTTTTTCATTGAGTATTCGTAAGATGTACCTGTTTAAACCATTTTAATATTAAAACAAATAGTAATTGACCAAAAAGGAGGATCTAACTGGAAATAAAACAAATATTTGTTGCCAAATTACAGAATTATCAGCAAAATCACAGTCAGTCGGTATTATTTAAATCAACATTTTACCGCACATGGTATTCGAGATTCGTGCCTGCTAATCACTGTCACTATCGTAATCATCATCAACCTTTTGAAGTCCACTGCTGGACATGGTCACTCCCATGGCGCGCCACTGAGCCCAGGGTTCGGTTTGGCTCTTCCTATCAAGTTGCTGCCTGCCACTCTGCATAAGCCGTCGCTTCATTTGATCTGAGGCATCCTACACTACGTTTGCCTAAACGTGGTCTTCTCATTATCGGTTCTTCGAATCATGACCGGCCCACTGCCACTTGAGCTTTCTAGTTCTTTGGGCTATGTTGACAATTTTGGTCCTCTATCGAATGACCTCGTTCCAGATCCTGTCTCTGAGAGAGACTCCGAGCATAGCCTTAACCATAACTTGTTGAGCGACTTTTAATTTATGGACCCGTCAGTGTCCACGTGTTATTGTAACTGGTAAGACGCACTGGCTTTCGTGTTTGAGCACTGTGGGATGGGTTACTAGAAGACCTGACGTAGTTTCCCAAATACCGCCCAACCCAGCTGAATTCTCTTACTTAACTCCATACTGTACTATCATAATAAAGTCGGGACAAATTCAAATATTCTGGATGTAGAAGTTGATGCTTGTTGCTTCTCCATTAGGTTCATATTTGGTTTACGCAAATATGACCATGTTTCCGATTTTTTTAATAAGCTTAAGTGGTTGCCTATTCGTTTTTGCAGGAATACTAATCTCAACGCTTTGAATACCTAAATCTTTCTAACTCTCGTACCTTACGGTCTTCTGAAACTCTACAACTTCCTGTCCACTCTTATTCTTTCTATAAGCACTTATTCACTGTACAAGCTATCCGTATTTGGTACTCTCTTCCTATTGAAAAAGCTTTTGCACAGACGCTATTCAGTTGAATTAGGAAGTCGCTACTTTCGTCAGCCTATACGAGATCCGAACGGCTCTCAAGCAGCTTAAGAGTAACAAGGCACCGGGGAAAGACGGAATAACGACAGATCTTTTGAAAGCGGGCGGAACGCCGATACTTGAGGTTCTTCAGAAGCTTTTTAATTCTGTCATCCTCGAGGGTACGACGCCTAAAGCGTGGGCCAGGAGCGTAGTGGTGCTCTTCTCCAAAAAGGGTAATAACACCCTCTTAAAGAACTATAGGCCCATCTCTCTGCTAGCCGAGCTGTTTTCGAGAGTAGTAACCAATCGTCGCGCTCGATGGTTCGACGACTTTCAGCCTCCCGACAAGCCGGGTTCCGGAAAGGTTTTAGCACCATAGACCACATATACACGCTACGGCAGATTATACAGAAGACTGAGGACTATAATCGGTCACTTTGCTTATAGTTTGTGGACTATGAGAAAGCCTTCGATTCAGTCGAAACCTGGGCAGTGCTACAGTTGCTCGAGCGGTGTCAAATTGACTATAGATATATCGAAGTGTTGAAATGTATCTACAGGAATGCCACAATGTCTATCCAACTTCAAGACCAGAGTACAAATCCAATCCACAAGCAAAAAGGGGTGAGACAGGGAGAAGTCATATCTCCGAAACTGTTCACCTCGGCACTGGAAGATACTTCCAAGCTCGTGTCCTGGACAAGGTATGGCATTAACATCAACGGCGAATTCATCACTCACCTTCGATTTGCCGACGTCTTCCAGTCAAAAAAAAAAAACAAACAAAAGTCTTTAATCAGTGCTTGTTGCCAGTGATGACTTACGGAACTGAGACGTGGTCGCTAACTATTTGCCTCGTACACAAGCTCAAAGTCGCGCAACGAGCTATAGAGAGAGCTATGCTGGGAGTTTCACTACGTGATAGAATCAGAAATGAGGATATCCGTAGAAGAACCAAGGTCATCTACATAGCTCTTAGAATTAGTAAATTGAAGTGGCATTAGGCAGGTCATATAGCTCGAAGAACCGACAACCGTTGGGGAATAAAGGTTCTCGAATGGCGACCACGAACCGGAAGACGAAAAGTATGGCACCCACCCAACAGATGGCCTGACGACATTGTTAAGATTGCAGGAAGTCGGTGGATGGAAAGGCCTCAGAATCGTTCTATGGGCCTCCCCTACACGTTTCCAGGAAGATCATTTCCAGGAGGAACAGGAAGAACAGCAGTGGACTTCTTCAGTCTGATGATGATTATAGATTAACTAAAAAAAAACCTTTTTAGTCATTTAAACTTAGCATTGTGTTATAATTTGTGAATTTTGCGATATTTTACTATAAAAATATATCCGCCCTGTTTTGGGACGTTTACTGGGCGTAAATGGACGTTTACTCGGCATTTACTCAATACGTCCATAAATTCCCAGGCAAAAACCCATCTCTAATCATCACTTAACAGCAGGTGAGATTGCGGTCAAACGCAAGCGCAACATGTAAAAAAAAAAAAAAAACGCGAAAAAAAAGTGCCTATACTCAACTATGAAGATGTTTTTTCGCGTTGTAAACGTTATTATTATATTAGTGGCTAATAGAACCTCCCAAAAATGCCTAAAAAACAATTTAAAAAACGACTTGTTACCAAAGTTCTCTAGAATTTCAAAGAAAAAAAATAAGGTCGAAAGTACCTCTATTTTAAGTAAATGCAATACAACTGCCGTAATACTTGTTACTAAGTTATTAAATACACTTGAAATGTAGGCAGGTATTTAACCTACTATAAATACTTAAACCTCAGCCCGTTGCACCCACTAGTTAGTAGAAAGCCTCTTCTTTATTACACCATTCTTTCCGGTCCCTTGCGAGTCTCATTCACTCATTCCCAGCACTTGCAACAATGTCGTTCGACCAACAGGGCGGGTGGTCTACCAATAGGTCTTTGAGCATCTTATTTTTATTAATAGAGATTATAAATATTGTACGCCCGAAATTTGTAGACTGTTAGAACAAAATTATATAATGTACTTATCTCTTTACACAGTTAAATAAATTATTTTTATTTTTAATCCTGAAGTTTTACGAATTAGTCATATTACACCCTGTTCATCTGAAATACCTGAATGACCTAGAGCCTTGGTGTAATTTACCTACCCGTTGCTACGTTTGGACAGAGAAGGGTTGAAACACTGAAATGATAATTACGTCGCCAGCGCTAGTAGATTATTATTTCAGTGACAACCCTGACTCAGCCTGTGCTACTTCAATTAAACATGAATGCAAAATGAGCTTTAGTACCCAGTCACTAGAGTCATAATCGCTCGCGAGGAACGAAGGTTTTGTCAAACGGAATTTGGACTGTAGTGTACAGGTTTGAAGTACGAAAGTTGTTTGTTTTGGTGGAACGAGATTTGAAAGTGATGTATAGTCTGTGGTTTGACATGGCGATTTCAGACGGCATTAATTACACTCGCTGATGCGGAAGCAAGCTCCTCTTTAAAAATGCAAGCAAGTGTATGATATCTGTGTTAATTTTTGATGAATTCACGATGGACATTAAAAGTACACATCATCATCAGCCCGAGACACCTGGACCTGGACTGCTGGACATAAGCCTCTGAGCTCTTTCTATCCACCGAGTTCCCGCGATCTTAACAATGTCCTCGGTCCATTGGATGGGTCCTACGTTTCATCTTCGATACAGTCAAGAAATTTTTCTGGCTTTTTAGTTCAAAAGTAATCGTTCTTCCTGGGGTCTAGGAGAGGAGCTTCAGCAGTGGACTTCTCAGGCTGATGATACTGATGGTGAAGACGAATTTCAGGGTTTTTGTAACAAGCCTAAAAAATACAGGTGAATTGATATTCTCCTCTTTTTTTTGGAAGTCGGGTAAAAAAAATGTATGAGATTTGTATGTTCAACAACATGACAGTAATGAGATTTGTATGTTCAATAAGCAACAACTCAGTTGATTGCTATCGCTATTGCTTTTTCTCAGATAAAAGCCCCGCGTTTCTCTCAATCCAATTTGACAGCAATTACGAAGAATATGAATTTGATATCGAAAAAGATTGAAGCAATAGGATTTGAGAAAAAGATGGCAAGTTTTGCCTATAACGAGGTCGGTTGAAATGAGGTTGCCGCAACATAATTTGTAGGAAATAAATTGCTCTCATAAAACCAGCTATACATCGGAAAATGGTAGTAAATAAGGTTCCTTTCATAAGAACTGAATGCTACGCTACATATCTAAATAAAATATTGATCCTGTATAGTCCGGGCTCGTCCCACAAATAAGAAATCAAAATTTTCATACTTTTAGTCCCAGCCAATGCCATGACGTATCTGAACTTTCCTTCTGTTATTTTTGAATAAACACATTTGTTTATTTTTATTAAAGTTTGGTGGCATCTTTTTTTGCTGATATGAAAATCTTTCAAGAATATAATCCTAACAAGAATATTATAGAGACGTTAATAATATGAGGGCAGGGAATTTACTCGGCCTGTTCGTGAAAATAAATCTATTTTTTTACTTTCTACAAGAAACTTTAAGTTCAATGCCAGCATTGAAAAACAAAACTATTTTTATTTATACTTTACACGGGTATTTATCGCGTATATTACCTTATTTTATTTATTTTCCCGACGTTTCGGCTATGTTGCAATAACCGTGGTCGCGGGCTGACTAGAGCATTGACATGAGTGCTACCGTCGTTGAAAAGTGGAGGCAGTATCACTAACTACCCTCACTTGATCTTCTTTGTCCATAATGTCCGTGCACGCACTACGACACACAACACTGATAGTATCCACGCACTGTGGTAAGGTATCGCGACGCATACACCTTCCAATGATGGGATTCCACGATGAAGAAAGTCTGAATCCGTCTTCGCGATTGAAATTAGGATATTTCTTAATCTCAATCGCTTCACGCACCATCCTTTTGTGGTAATACCGTTCATTGGATAGCACCTTGGGATCATGCAATTCTATCCAGTGATTAGGACCTGAATCCACAAGGTGCTCTGCTATCGCCGATTTGGTTACCTGGCGGTTTTTAACTGCAGCAATGTGTTCCTTCACCCGCTCTGCTATTGTGCGCTTAGTTTGGCCAATGTAGGCGCGGCCGCAGCTGCAGTCTATTTTATACACACCAGGTATTTGCAAGGGTATGCTGTCTTTTGGTGTCCTCAGCAGCTTTGCCATCTTTGTGAGGGGAGTGAAAACCGCCTTGATGGAATACCTCTTTAACACGTTTCCTATTCGGTCCGTTACTCCCTTCAAATACGGCAGGAACGCGGGCTGTCTGTTGACACCAACTGGCTTGCCTCTGCTCGTGCGTGTCCGGTTGCTTCTGTTTCCACTTCTATATCCATTGCGTTTTAGAACCTCCTGAACATGCGCCAACTCTCCGGCTACATGGTCAGGGTCACAAAGGTTGTACGCTCTGTTAGTGAGTGATGTAATCACAGACTGCAGGTGTAAGGGATGATGGTGTGATGGCGATAGCAGAGCACCTTGTGGATTCAGGTCCTAATCACTGGATAGAATTGCATGATCCCAAGGTGCTATCCAATGAACGGTATTACCACAAAAGGATGGTGCGTGAAGCGATTGAGATTAAGAAATATCCTAATTTCAATCGCGAAGACGGATTCAGACTTTCTTCATCGTGGAATCCCATCATTGGAAGGTGTATGCGTCGCGATACCTTACCACAGTGCGTGGATACTATCAGTGTTGTGTGTCGTAGTGCGTGCACGGACATTATGGACAAAGAAGATCAAGTGAGGGTAGTTAGTGATACTGCCTCCACTTTTCAACGACGGTAGCACTCATGTCAATGCTCTAGTCAGCCCGCGACCACGGTTATTGCAACATAGCCGAAACGTCGGGAAAATAAATAAAATAAGGTAATATACGCGATAAATACCCGTGTAAAGTATAAATATGTCTTATGATCGCGAAAGTTTAAAAAGTACTAAAACTATTTTTTTCATTAAAATCACTTTCCAACGTTTAACTTCAATGCCAACATTAAAAATCAAAACCGTATTTTTTCAATACATTTTCAACGTTTTTCATCTTCTCATTTTATGATCAACTTTTGTCTACTTCGATTCTCATCTCCTAAACAAGTGAGAAACCAACGCAAAACGAAACTAACCGTGACAACCCCTGTCTGTTGCTCGTGCGAGCACGTTTTCGCGTTTCGTTTATAAATTGCTATTGGTCTAGCGGGCTGTGTCGACAAGGCACTAAATAATTCTCTTTTAGCCGCTGTTTCGCAAATGTCCATTAAAATAACGAATCTTTGAGTACCTTTCAGAATAGTCAGTAGATAAATATTTTGTTGAACATTTTGATGCAGCGCTATCTAGCCCCAAACTAATCAAAGCTTGTACTATGCGAACTTAATAGATGATAGAAAACTTAAGTACCTTTTGTAGATATTTTTCAGAACTAAAAAAGCTTTTAAACTCATAAAAGTTGCGAAAGAAAAATGAATTTATATTATAGAAGTAGTTTTTACAACATTTAATTATTTATTTTTAGAACGTGAATTAACGAGTGGTACTCAGGGTGTAGTAAGAATTTCACACAGCACTATCTACCCCCAAACTAAGCCAAGCTTTGACTAAAAGATCCAGATCACTTTTTTTTTAATAAGTAGGAGTTACGTGTGTGGGTGATAATAATGACGATGAAACACTTGGATATTTAGTTTTAATTGTTATCATTATCATCAAACTATTGCAGTCCACTGCTGGACATAGGTCTCTCCCATGGCGCGCCTCTGAGCCCGGTTTTTGCTCTTCCCATCCACTTGCTGCTCACTCGTCGTTGCCCACTCGAATGAGTCAGAGATTTAGACGAGTGAGCAGCAATTGAATGGGAAGAGCAAAAGATAAGGCTCAGAGGCCCCACTCTGACTAGTTCGTATGACTTGTTTTTATATATCTCGCAAATACATTGTCAAAATCATGTTACCTAACTCACGTCTTCAAACTACCCCAATATTGAACACGTATGCTGTCAAAACCCTTATAACCTCACCAAACCTCACTAACATAAACCAAAGTAAGCCCAGAAAGCAACCATTCCGCAATCGTAGCTCTGAGTCTACGCTGTAGGCTCGTAGGCTTGGCGTAGATTTGCTACGAACTTAATAAAATGCTACGAATTATTGATACGTACAAAATGGAGCTAACACAATACATGAAAGGAACAATTGGACGCAACTCCCTATTGAATACTACAGCAAACAACTATACAGGGTGTCCCATAACTAGTATTGACACTACAGCCTTGCATCTTGCGTAGGTATATTTAAGTCTTACGCACATCTAAGCGATCTGCGATGGCGATCAGTGAAACGCTGTCAACCATGACAGCGATATCTAACAGCGTTTCACTGATCACCATCGCCTTCACCTAGATGTGCGCAGGCCTTTAGACGATCTGCGATGGCGATCAGTTTCAATTTAGGGTTTTTTATACATCCGCAGGCACTGTCAAAGTTTGCAACTTTGACAGTGCGATTCTCGACAGCGATACACTGATCGCCATTGCATGCGATCTAGATGTGCGCAAGGCTTAACGGAAACAACAGTATACGTCAGTAATATTACGAGTACGTGGTTACATACCTTAAATAAGTCTACTAGCCGAACGTCAACACCGTTTGAGTTCACGTCAGTCGTGAGTTCAGTTCTGAAGCATACTTTGCTGCAAATCTCATTAACAAAAATCACCAATACAAAAGTTGGACATTTTTTTTCTCGTAAGTGTCAAGAATCACTTTCTGGATGTCATACTAGCTAGCTATGGGACAACCTGTAGTACTTTAGTTAGCAAAACTATCAGCAAACAAGCGCAGCCAACAGTAACTACAACCCTGACCCCACATTTGTAGTCTCTTTGTCGATAATATATACGAGTAGCATAGCTCTGTACGCAACCCCCAAAGTCTTCTTATTATGTAACTCGCGACAGATTTGCGACAAATTTTAAATAACTGTTGCTGTCGATATGCGAAAAGTAGCAGTTGATAGCATTAATGCATACCGTAAATGTAGACGTTAGTTAATTAATTAAATAAATAAATAAATACCTATTTACTGTTTTTTTTTTATAGAACTAGATGATGGAACAGGCATATTGCCCACCTAATGTGAAGTGGTAGCCATCGTCTATAACAAAGCATTGCCGTAGGTCACGCACGTCAGAAAAGTGCCCTACGATGCACTGCCATCAACTTGAGGCAGGCTGGCCTGACGTGCCAGTAATTTCACCGGTACCCACACCCTTCAAACCGAAACACAACAATGCTGCTTCACGGCAGAAATAGGCATGGCGGGTAGTATTTCCCCTATAGGGCCGGGCCACACACAAAAAGGCCAGACTCACAGAATGAAAAATAACAAATGACTGTAGTACATGTATCCATTATTTTTCACGAATTGAACCTGCATTTCTCGTATCCCGACCGTTTGCTTCATTAAAACAATAAATTTGCATTTTGAAAGAGCTACAAAAATTCAGAAAATTTATATTCCAACACTTCAAAGGGTCCCTAAAAGGTTGAGGAGCAAACGAGCAACTATTTATAAGGTCCGGCAAGAGAGTCGTTACAACGGCTACAAATCCACCCCTGTCTTTTGCATTGAAGTCTATTCCAAAGACAAAGGGAATTGACGTCCTGTGTGTTTGAATACTGGAAGTGGCTCTAGAATGTATAAATATTGGGTTAAACATGACTTTGACATGCCGTCGATCTCTATCTTTAGCCTATGTACAGCTGTATTGTGTACAATATAATAAAAATAAGTAGCATCATTCCTTTGATCGCCATGTACGATAAATATCCTCTCAGATCTTTTAGTACCCAATCAATTCCTAGATGGTGCTGTACGGAAACCTAATAAATCGAACGAATGAACAGATTTCGACAGTGATCTGGACTCACCACAGATAATATAGTAATACATTCTAAGATGATTATTTTAAGAATTTCCCTCACTATAATGAAGATATTTGTGCGTACTGGAAGTCTATGGGTCCTGGGATATTATTTCAGAAAACATTTTTTTAAACTATCATGATTTTTAACACAATTTTTATGAACAACGGGATATTTACCATGATTTCATTTTCTGAGTTTTGACTCCCAGTATTAAAGAAAAATAAATGTTTTTGGCAGACAAATTGATCTACCCTCTTTCGCACTCTTTTATTGGTTTTGACGCTATTATTGGTTCCAAACTCACAAAATAAAATCATCATAAATATCCCGTTGATCATAAAAAATGTTTGCTATTTCATCTTCTCCTGCTTTTCATATGGAGACAGAACAAGACAGCTATGGAAGTCGCATCCAGTAGTAGAACAGAGTATAGAATCGTTGGTGGCGTATCATAAATCCTGCCCGTAGCAATTTGAATTTGTAATGTAATACTTTTAGATTTGTGCGCTGTTCTGAAATGACATACTATCGCACTATAGAGCGGTTGAGTATGTATTTGAATTGACTATAGCCATTGATTTAGCTAATGTTATTAAAGACGTGCTTCTGCGTACTCTCTTCGGTCTCCAAGGATCTTGAATCGGTAATAGGTAGACGGAGTGATCTGAAAA
Organism: Thera britannica; assembly: GCA_939531255.2. Lineage (NCBI taxonomy): Eukaryota > Metazoa > Arthropoda > Insecta > Lepidoptera > Geometridae > Thera > Thera britannica. The sequence continues at coordinate 9,584,890 of OW618049.2, forward strand.
GATGTCAACCATGCTTCTTCTTATTGTGTCACTGATTCTTTCAAACTAGTGCCAGTGTGGTGAAAGGTTTTAAGTGTACCTTAGAGAGGCTCCTTTCGTGCACTCGACTGAAATATCATGAATACCGGCTGTATTATTTCAAAGGTACGGCCCGATAGAAATAATTGGCAAAATCATCTAAAAAGATCAAAAATTGGACACACCACACATACCATCGCCATCGTGAAGAGTATATAAAATATGTACAGTTACAGTACGACTCACATAGTTTTAAGATAAAGATAAGATAAAGATTATTTTTTTTTTCAATTTCAATTTCAATTTCAAATGTGATCCTCGTGATACATTAAAATAACAATATACCTACTGTAACTTTGGCATAGACTTTTGGACGCAGAAGGAATTACGGGCACGTGAGACTGAACATCTGTATGCCTCAAGTTGGTGGACGCAGACCATCAGCGCATCGTAGGGCACATTTCTGACGCGTGTGACCTACGAAGCAATGCTTTGTTATAGGCAATTGTTGTTTAACATCAGGTGAGCCATATGCTTGTTCCATTAACTACTTGTATAAAAAAATAAGGTTTGTACTTATAATCCGAAAGGCACTTCCAGCAAAACAATTTCGTTGTTCTAGCCATAGTTTACACTGGTCCCGTTTAGGGCAAGGCCTTAAGTTATGCATGGCCCGCCGGTGGAGCCCAGACCTTTGTTAATCATGACGCCGGCCGCACTCTTGGCGTAAATTGGATATTTACAGCTGAATTTGTTATTTTGCGGATTCTGTTGACACCTTTTTTCAAGGCAATCTGAAATTCTAAACAGTCTAAGCTTGTTTGATTCAATTAAAATTGCGATGCGACACGACACTGCGTGGTAAGGCTCAAACAATTTGTGTACACACATTTTCAAATGTGGACTTGAATTGTACATTACGTTTCTAAGTTGTCTGAAATAAAGTTTTTAATGAAGCTACCTTTAAAATACTACATAGTAGTAGGAGCTCTTTGTGAAGAGAAATTCGTTCGGGGAAGTACTACCACCATGACTATTTCTACCGTGAATCAGCATTGCTGTGTTTCGGTTTTAAGGGTGTGGTGTGGGTGTCGGTGAAAGTACTGGCACGTGAGGCTGAACATCTGTAAGCCTCAAGTTGATGGACAGGGCAGTGCATCGTAGGGCACATTCCTGAGGTGCGTGACCTACGAGGCAATGCTTTGTTTTAGGAGATGGTTACCACTTAACATTACGTTGACCATGTGCTTGTTCCATCAGCTAGTTATATAAAAAAAACGATAGGATTATTTCTACATAATGCTGGCTGATAGAACAATATTGAAGCGAATATTGAAGCAGATGGATTAAAATCATATCTATTCAGAAACGCGTGCGCAATGCTGTAGACGCCCGCATGGGATTCGTCACCGCAAGATTGTAATAAAATATGATTGATTATCGAAGCGTATAAGTTTCCTCCGTGGAAATCAGTGGATGGAGGCTCAATGTTGGTATTCGAGAAAAGCCTTATTCTAGCTTTGATGATGATAACCGTCATACATATATCTGCTGGCTTTGAAAATGGATTTACAAAAGATGGCATAAACCATAAGAGTACTCCTAACATATTATTATTATACTCATCAGCTTGAAAAAGTCTAAAAATAAATAAATATTATGAACAATCCACACAACACTAACCCCAAATTAAGCATAGCTTACAAGCTATGGTAACCAGGTAGCTGATATAATACTTATATATTTTTTTTTTGTAAATACACGCTTAGAATACAATATACCTAACCCAGATAGAGAACAAACTTCTGCGTTCACCACACAAATATTTATTCTCAGTGGGGATCGAACCCACGACCTACGGCACAGAAGGCAGAGCTACTACCAACTCAGCTGACAAGCCAGTCTGGACATGGACATTCCCTTACAATTTTTCCAGGAAAAAGCCTTTGAAGCTTTCTCCATCCACCAGCAGATGATATGTCTTATTATAAGGTACATCAGAAGAACACTTTGGCACCATAGCCACCCACTTATTGCTGAAATTATTGACAAAACGTTTTCCCGCCCCATCTCGCACCTATTTATAAAAGCATATCAGAACGTGAGCGTACGAAAGTCTTCCAAAGTGAGCCCATTTGGTATTCCACTGATAGCGTTCTAAAACGTCGATTCGGGAAGCAGATGCATTTACTTGAAGCCTAGCAGGTATATACGATTGGAGGTTCTTCGAGATGGTGAGAATAAATTACTCAATTTTTATTCGCTTTCTGCAAAAGTTTTAAGTATGCTTTCGAACGAGTCTCTTTCATTGCAACTACGAGAACTTACTCTTTCGTTTCTGGATAGAACAGAATGTACGTACTTTATTAATTTTTTCGTAAGTATTTGTTTTCTGGTTCTTTTGAAGTTTTCTTCATAATTTGCAATCTGTCATCGTCTTACACACGATGTTGTTTTCAGTTTTTAACTTCTTTTTGTGTCATGTTGGGGAGTCACATAGCTTTTTCATTTTAATAGTTTTTCTGGTGTTATTTTGAGTTCAGTTTTGTATTTTTGGTGGTATTTTAACCAACATTACTTGAGGTCTTAGCACAAAGTGAGAGCAATTAAAAAAAATAGTAAAATTTGATAAACGACCACCATGTGTTTTCAAAGCCAATAAGGGCCGACTTATCTATTAGCTGACTTGACTTGACTAAAAACTATTATATTATGTAAGTAATTTATCACTCACTAGACACTGGCAAAATTGATCCAAAATGGACAGATGCCATTAATTAAGAAAAAGAAGAAGAAGAGTCCAATGGTTCATTAAAATTGTATTATAAAAACCTGTGCTAATCTGAAGAAACTTTTGACACAATTTCGATAGACGTAATTTGCGATCCCCTTCAGATTTTCCCAGCCGCTTTCCAATCGATTCGATGAAACAGCAATTAGCCTTGAAATCTCGTCTTCCGGGATCCAGCGAGCCACGACATTTTAAAAGTCAGCTTCTTAAATTAGGCTCTTTCATGAAGCTCGAACAATAAACTACGGGAATAAGCTCTACGTGACTTCGCAACTTTGCTGCAGGAATTTTATATTAAACTACTATCTCTGAGGTATTTGTATGAAGCAGGTTACAGCCGTTTACCGGCGCCGATGAGTACTGACTGTAGATTAAGGTATTCGTGTCATTTTGGGAAGTCACATAGCTTTTTCATTTTAATTGTTTTTCTGGTGTTATTTTGAGGTCTGCTGTGTAATTTCGGTGGTATTTTAACCAACATAATTGAGGTCTTAGCTCAAAGTGTTAACAGTTGGAATTTAAGTGTATTATGTGATATTCTGATTTGACCGAAAATGTTTCTGATGGTTTTGAAAAAAACGACCACAATTTTGTTTTTAAAGCCAATTAGGGCCGACTTGTCTGTTGACTGACTAGACTTGACAAAAACTATTTTATTTATGTAATACTAGTGGGCGCCCGTGGCTTCGCTCGCCCGTTCCCGTAACACCCCGTTCCCGTTGCTTTTTCGGGATAAAAAGTATCCTATGTCCTTCTCCCGGTTCTAAGCTACCTCCTCACCAATTTTCAGCCAAATCCGTTCAGCCGTTCTCGAGTTATAAATAGTGTAACTAACACGACTTTCTTTTATAATAGATATCCTCACTAGACATTGGCAAAATTGATCCAAAATGGACAGATGCCATAATTAAGAAGAAGAAAAAGAAGACTGTAGATCGATTATCGAAGTTTTAATATTAGTAGAGCTCTTTGTGAAGGGCTCGTCCGGGGAAGTACCTACTACCACCATGCCCATTTCTGCCGTGAAGCAGTATTGCTGTGTTTCGGTTTGAAGGGTGTGGGTGCCGGTGAAATTACTGGCACGTGAGGCTAAACATCTGTTAGCCTCAAGTTGATGGACGCAAGGCAGTGCATCGTAGGGCACGTTCCTGACGTGCGTGACTTACGAGACAATGCTTTGATATAGGCGATGGTTACCATTTAACATCAGGTGAGCCATACGCTTGTTCTTTCAGCAAGTTGTATAAAACAGTTTAACTCTGATAAAGAATAAAAAAAATTACCAAAAATTACCAAATGACCAAAGTAATGTAACTGAGTTGATTCTTAATAATAATAATAATAATAATAATAAATATTGTGGACAATTCACACAACACTACCCAGCCCCAAACTAAGCAGAGCTTGTAATATGGGAACCGGATAGCTGATATAATACTTGAATACATTTTTTTTTTTTTTTGTAAATACATACTTAGAATACAATATAACACCCAGACAGAGAACAAACATTTATGTTAACCACACAAATATTTGTTCTCGGTGGGGATCGAACCCACGACCTACGGCGCAGAAGGCAGAGCTACTACCAACTGAGCTAGAGGCCAGTCAAAAAAGTTATACGATTAGAATTTTCTCGTAATCTAACTTTTCTACGAACGATTCTTTGATTTGAAATGTAACGATTCTACTTCCTGAAGTTCGTGAAAATAAATTAATGATGCCGTATCTATGATCGGCCAACCTCTATTAAAAATCTACTCAACTCAACTTCTCGTAAAAGTAGTAAATGAATATAATATTTTTGACAAAACCTGTTTTATTTGTAAACGCACTAAGTATTCTTGGCCCTGGACGGTTTTTCTTGTTTCTTCGCTCAAACTTCCGTATTATACTGTATTTACCTATATATTGTGTACATACTACATACTATAACTATATACTGTTACACACGTGAGTTGCAGTTTAAATATAAATTTGCAGTTTCAGTAACTATTAAAGCTTTCAGCTTTTTTGCTATTCAGCGTGTCATTGCCGCCAGCTTCTTGAGGACGTTTCCGTTTGGCACTGATTTGGATCAGTTGAGCAATCTCTAGATCGTTTAAAACGGTCTGCAGATAGCTCAACTGTTTCTTGTGTATTTTGTGAATATTTGTTTAATTGTCATTTTCTTTGTGTAAATAAATGTAAATTTTATCCATCATATCGAAATAATATCGTATCTGGGAGTACTTTTTACACATGTCATAGAACGGGCTCATCTTCTATCTGATGGTAAGTGGTCACCATTGCCAATAGACCAATAACACCACGAGTGACGTAATCGCATCCCTGTACTTTTTCAACATTATGTAGAATACTTACAGCCCACCTGATGGTAAGAGGTTACCAACCAATTTTAAGAAACCTACAACACCAGAAGATTTAATTGTGTTGTTTACCATTAGGGATTTTAATATATTTTCCCGCAAACCATAATTTAGAATGGATTTTACCGAGCCTTTAAGATTACAGTCGTAAGTAGGTAAGCTTATTTCTTTTTTCATTCCAGAGTTTGTTTATGTTTTCGTTCCTACCTACCTGTAGGCCTACCACGAGCTTTGTCTGGCTCTGGTTTTGAGTCTGTGTGAGTCCTCACCAGTGAGTTATATTGTGTGTGACGTTTCGACTTAGGATTTATTTTGTCAACACAAAAATCCTTGGTCAACACTCACACAGCCTCAAAACTAGAACCAGAGACAGAGACCGGCAGAGCTTGTGGTGACCTAGCTGATCAAATAAAAAGTGGTTTTGTATATGTCAAGAGTAACGTTATTTCTGAGCTTTCAAAGCAACTAAGCTGGCTTTTTCCGTATTTTCAGTTGGAAAAGGGGTTCTATACTAAGCTGGTGGGGTGAGGGAGTGCTTTCGGAACAGTGCCTAGTCGTTGGAAAGAGGGTGCATGCTTATTTTAGTTTGCATGAGTGGGTTTGTTAGACAGGATGTGGAAATTCTATTTCTAGATAAAATAAAATGCGGATAACCAATCACGTGAGATCCATTGAGTTTTGCTGACGTTTTTAGGGTTCCGAAGAAATGGCAAAAACTGAACCCATAGAGATTCGTCATGTCTGCCTGTCCGTCCGTATGTCACAGCCATTTTTCTCCGAAACCGTAAGAGCTAGACTGATGAAACTTGTCGAGTAGATGTATTCTGTAAACCGCAACACAAAAATAGAAAAAAAACAATAAATTTTGGGGGTCCCCATACTTGAAACTGAAACTCAAAAAAAAATGTTTCTTCAAACCCATACGTGTGGGGTATTTATGAATAGGTCTTCAAAAATGATGTTGAGGTTTCTAGTATCGTTTTTTTCTAAACTGAACAGTTTGCGCGAGAGACACTTCCAAAGTGGTAAAATGTTGTTTTTTTTAGATTTATCATTCTTTTATTTTAGAAGTTAGAGGGCCAACTTTTAAAATAAGAGAATGATTATCTAAAAAAATTATACAGGGTGTCCCATAAGTCAACGTCCAACCGCAAACGGGTGATGCGCCAAGTCATGACAGTTATCAGAAAAATATAAAAAAAAATATTTATTACGTAACTTTCAAGTTATGAGGATTTAAAAAAAAACAGAAAAAACTGACACCCTGTGATGATCTTTTAAGTCCTGTGACTACAAATATTAACTTTTCATGAAACTTTTTTCTGCAACGTAAGCATGAATAACTCTTCTGTAAATTACAATTCAAAATTAAGCCATAACTGCCTCAGTTTTCAATGAAATCGTGTAGTTTTGGCCAACGTTTCATTTCAGATAATTACATCACCCAACTTTAACCGTATGTACCGCAAAAAAAATGTACTACACTATCATGGCATGTAACTTTAAAAATTGGCGCATTTATCCAGAATTCCAAAATGGTATAAAACTTGCTAGAGTACTTCTTAGTTTTGGAAATAAAAAATGTTTTTTCAACTAAACCGGATTTCCAATCAATTTTATTTCAATAGATAAAATGTTTGTACCCTTTAAATGATGGACTTAAAATGCCTACGCTGTGTTTTTAAGTGACTCACAATTCACAGGTACAAGTAATACCATTTCGACAATGCAAGTAAACAGATAGATCCACCATCTTGTCGAAAGAGTAATAACCATGGGTTTTCAAGTAATTTGATAGTTTTAGGTAAAAGTTTGAAATAAAATTCAATCATAGGATTAGTTCAACCGTGGTTTTAATCTAAAGTTTGCCTTCGCCCGTCGCCGGTCTTATTACATGGTTTTTGACGTGATAACGTCTTATAATTCGATGGAGCCGGCTGCTCGTACGAAAAAACATGACTCATGCGGCGTTACTTCGCTCTGAGGCGTTCCATTTAATACTTGAAGTGCAAGTGAGAGCAAAGAGGCACAATCGGCCTCCGCGTTGGGCAGCGTTCGACATCGGTCTCTCTCCTACTTGAGTGAGCGATGCGTCCGCGTGGACAGCTGTATGACGTTGTCACGTTCAACTGTCGTCAGTTAACTGACTTTACAGACAGCTGATTTTTTTTAAGGAAATGTAGAGCTTGCATTACTGCTGAAGGCTAACAGTTTGAACATTTGCTGTAAATCCTTGATGTAGTTAAATTAAAATCACGATTGAAGAAATCCTATGATTGAATTTTATTTCAAACTTTCACCTAAAACTAACAAATTACTTGAACACCCATGGTTATTACTCTTTCGACAAGATGGTGGCTCTATCTGTTTACTTGCATTGTCGAAATGGTATTTACTTGTACCTGTAAATTGTGAGTCACTTAAAAACACAGCGTAGGCATTTTAAGTCCATAATTTAAAGTATACAAACATTTTATCTCATGAAATAAAATTGATTGGAAATCCGGTTTAGTTGAAAAAACATTTTTTATTTCCAAAACTAAGAAGTACTCTAGCAAGTATTATACCATTTTGGAATCCTGGATAAATGCGCCAATTTTTAAAGTTACATGCCATAATAGTGTAGTACATTTTTTTTGCGGTACAGACGGTTAAAGTTGGGTGATGTAATTATCTGAAATGAAACGTTGGCCAAAACTCCACGATTTCATTGAAAACTGAGGCAGTTATGGCTTAATTTTGAATTGTAATTTACAGAAGAGTTATTCATGCTTACGTTGCAGAAAAAAGTTTCATGAAAAGTTAATATTTGTAGTCACAGGACTTAAAAGATCATCACAGGGTGTCAGTTTTTCCTGTTTTTTTTAAATACTCATAACTCGAAAGTTACGTAAGAAATATTTTTTTTTATATTTTTCTGATAACTGTCATGACTTGGCGCATCACCCGTTTTCGGCTGGACGTTGACTTATGGGACACCCTGTATGATGTACATCTATGCAAACTTCCAACGATATTTAGTTTGAACGAGATCTAGTAAGTGGTTTTTAGGGTTCCGTAGCCAAATGGCAAAAACGGAACCCTTATAGATTCGTCATGTCTGTCTGTCTGTCTGTCTGTCTGTCTGTCTGTCTGTCTGTCCGACCGTGTCACACCCATTTTTCTCCGAAACCATAAGAGCTACACTGATGAAACTTGGTGAGTAGATGTATTCTGTAAATCGCATTAAGGTTTTTACAGAAAAATAGAAAAAAAACTATAAATTTTGGGGGTCCCCATACTTCAAACTGCAACTCAAAAAAAATGATGTTGAGGTTTCTAATATCGTTTTTTTCTAAACTGAATAGTTTGCGCGAGAGACACTTCCAAAGTTGAAAAAAGTTGGTCCCCCCCCCTCTAACTTCTAAAATAAGGGAATGATAAAACTAAAAAAAATATATGTTGTACATTACTATGCAAACTTTCAACGATATTTGGTTTGAACGAGATCTAGCCAGTAGTTTTTTTTTTATACGTCATAAATCGTAAACCGCAATTTACCTTTCGACGAACTACAAGAACCTGTTTCCTGTTTATTTTCTGTATATTATGTTACTTGATGCTACGGAACCCTTCATGGGCGAGTCCGACTCGCACTTGGCTGCTTTTTTTTTAATACGTCATAAATCGTAAGCCGCAATTTACCTTGCGACGAACTTTTATAAGTATTATCTTACTTGTTGCTACGGAACCCTTCATGGGCGAGTCTGACTCGCACTTGGCCGCTTTTTATGTATTTTAGTGTTTAGTAATTTGTAAATTCTTATATTCTACGTTGGCATGATTCTGTTTATGTAATTTAAATCTAAAACCGCGATACTCGCTTAGATCAATATTCTGATGGACATTACTCTAAAAAACTCCCCTTAGCCCTAGCTAGATACTATATCCGCATAAATCTACTACCTATAGTCTCACTATCTATAGTATCTAGACATTATCGATTAGGCGAGAGTACCTATACTATTTATGCTCTGTGGCGAGAGCCCGAGCTCGATTATCTCAATTCATCTGGGAACTTATTTATTAATCCGAGGTTACATAATAAACTAGTAATATCTAGGTAAATAGGTTTTGTATTCGCATTGCAATTATCTAGACTCTATTATTAATCTAGCATTGCTATTCAGTGTGGCAATGCCGCCAGCGTCTTGGGGACGCTTCCGTCTGGTAATGATTTGGATCAGTTGAGCTATCTCTAGATCGATTGTAACGGTCTGCGGATCTAAACTATTTCTTGTGTATTTTGTACATTTTGTAAACATTTTTTATTCTTTAGTGCTTCAATTTATGGGCGTTGAAAAAATGGTATCACGTATCAGTAATAACCCGCATGGGAACTGATTTTATTAAAAACCAACAAATTCATGTAAATGCTTGTTTTTCCTTCTGCGACCAACATTCGGTACCATCTGTTCTGTTTGTGTTATTGATGGCGCTATTAATGGCTGTATGGCCTCTGCTTTTTACCCTCGATAGTTTATAACTAGCTCTCAACCCATGACTTTGCTTGTGCCTAGAGTCTGTTCAGAAAGAGAGCCGTCGTGGCCAAATTGTGAACTATCGTTTCGATTTTTATATGGCAGCTCATCCCTTTCTTTCTGTCAGCATTTTGCATCATACAAATTAAATAAAGGAATAGTACACTAGTTGTGATAGGATCAAAACGCAACAGACGCGCTATTGTATTGCCCACTAAACAAAAAAAAGCAGCCAAGTGCGAGTCGGACTCGCCCATGAAGGGTTCCGTAGCACGACGAACTACAAGAACCTGTATATTATGTTACTTGATGTAACATAATAAATTGCGGTTTACGGTTTATGACGTATAAAAAAAAAACTACTGACTAGATCTCGTTCAAACCAAAAATCGTTGAAAGTTTACATAGTAATGTACAACATATATTTTTTTTAGTATTATCATTCTCTTACTTTAGAAGTTAGAGGGGGGGGTACCAACTTTTTTCCACTTTGGAAGTGTCTCTCGCGCAAACTATTCAGTTTAGAAAAAAACAATATTAGAAACCTCAACATCATTTTTGAAGACCTATCCATAGATACCCCACACGTATGGGTTTGATGAAAAAAAAATTTTTGAGTTTCAGTTTCAAGTATGGGGACCCCCGAAATTTATTGTTTTTTTTTTATTTTTATGTAAAAATCTTAATGCGGTTTACAGAATACATCTACTCGCCAAGTTTCATCAGTCTAGCTCTTACGGTTTCAGAGAAAAATGGCTGTGACATACGGACGGACGGACAGACAGACAGACAGACAGACAGACAGACAGACAGATATGACGAATCTATAAGGGTTCCGTTTTTGCCATTTGGCTACGGAACCCTAAAAAGATAAATAAGCACAGCTGCGCCCTCAAATCCCACGACGGTTCTCTTTCTGAACAGACTCTACATCCATTTAAAAATAATTCAACCATAATTTTGATTAAGGCGCTTTGTAAAAAAAATTATGAGCTTTTATTTAGTGCAAGAAAGTTTTTCCCTACAACAACGCACCGTTTTTTGACATTAATAATAGTGCTCTCAAATATAGTATAGTATAAAGTTTTTATAAGGTTTTTTCGATCACCAATTTCCATTGTTTCTCTTCAACGCATTAAAGTTACCTACATTATACATATTTTGTAGTTCGAGCTTCATCACCATTGTCTTCTGCCAACTTCACGTAACACAAACACGTTTGCAACTTCCAAAGGAGCTTACACTTCTACGAACTTATGATGTAGCTTAGTTTAGAACTTCACCCACATATTCTTGACTCTAATTGTGTTGAATTACCCTATTATTTCACTGAACGAAGTTAGTTCAGTATCCTACAATGTCACTAGAATATGTTGCTCAGCTAGAATGTCGCTATAGAGAGAGAATGACACAGGAAGTATTTTTATGAGCAATTTTTTTGAAGACTAGAATTAGGTCATAATCAAGATATAGGTCAATGTATAGGTACTAAAGAACTTTAATTATGTTATGCGCTTGAGTTGATTAAATAACTAGCCTTCCCATTGCATATCCATAAATTGAGGAATGAGCTACCACCAGAGGTTTTCTCTCCTAACTACAACATGAATAGCTTCAAGACGAGAAAAACGTTAAAAAACTGCACAATTACGACAAACGGACACAGTTACTTTCGCATTTTTAATTAGTAAGGATTTACTCCAATTATTGATTAATTTTATTGACATAAAAAAAACAATTGCTTAGACTTTTTTTTTTTCTTTTTGTCGATATATTTTAATATTTTTTTACAGAAACAACACCCAATAAATCAACAGCACTTTTTTTTTAATGCAAGAAATAAAAGGCTTTATTTTTATTTTTATTAACTATCAACACAAAACACAAATCATGGCTTTCAAGGTTCATCTATCAAGTTCTTAGGCAATAACCATGCACCACACGAAAACCAAACCTAGTTCAATGAACCTCCTCCTCAAAATCCTCCTAAATCAAGAAGGTAGTCTAGCAAGTAGGTTCGAGATATCTATCAGACTCCGATAAATTAAACAACTGATTAAAGTTTTGGTGAAAATCAGACTGAAACTATGGCGGTAACATTTGTCCAACTCGGTCTCAGAATTTGTCACATTCCGCAAGAAAGGTTAAAACTTGTGCCAAGCCGAATTTTCAGGCTCGTTTGCGACGATTGTAATACGAGTGAATGTGGCCAGGTACCACTAGCACTCGTTTCTGCATTTGACTTGCAAGACCATCAGCAGCTTTGCAAGACAAAAAGAAAAAGAAGCTTGGTTTATAATATTTATTTTTCTTTTGTGTACAATAAAGTATTCATCTTTCATAATTCTGACTTTAATTTAAAAACGAGTTCATTATTTATTTTTTCTATTCTCTTTGTGAGTTAAATTATATCTATGGCCTATTTTTTCTAAATCCCTGCACTTAAGGCCTGCGCACACCTAGTTCGCTGGCGGTAGCGATCAAATCTCAAATCTGACAGCGATATTTGACAGCGTTTCACTGATCGCTACCGCCAGCGAACTAGGTGTGCGCAGGCCTTTACGATACTAAGGTGTGACACATTGCATAAAGTTCGCCCTGTCATTGTCATTGCCTGTGTGTGGTAAAGGCTTGCGCTCAGGCTTGCGCACAGCGTTTCACTGATCGCCATCGCAGAGCGTTAAAATGTGCGCAAGGCTAAAGATATGGCAGTTACTTACACACTAAATATGTATCTTTTGAAAAACACTTGTAAGGGGGTTTTTGTTTTATTCGACGAATAGCGTTACTCCAATCAAAAACAAACCATAAAAAAAAACTACAACCAATGATCAGTATGTTTTTTTTATCAAATATTATTATGAATCTGAGGAGTACAAAAATAAGTTTGTGGTTACGAAGCTCCTAAAGCGAGATAATGTGAAAAGCTAGTGCTGAGTTCCATGTTCAAATTAAGTTACAGTGAATTACAGGCGAAGCATGACTGTGTTCGATTTTTATTTTGGTTGTGTAGAGAATACCATAACCCTAAATTGTTTGTAGTGAATGGGTGCTACGAGAATGTGAAACATAGATTGAAAAATATTTTTACTATATAAAAAAAACGGTATAAATAAAGCGAACTTATTGCGGTAAGAATAAAATAAAAGTCAGTTTTTATCAACATCGTAATATTCATTCTGTAGAAAACCACTCCTGGGTATGGCTTGTTCTTGTTGGATATCGAACCCACGACCTACGGCACAGAAGACAGAGCTACTAGCAACTGAGCTGAGAGGCCATTTGTAACTATGTTTTTTTTCATCATGCCCATTCCGTCCGGTACGATAAAAAACACAATAAGTGTGCTGAGACCTTAAGTGCCCTTCAGAACCAAACATATTAGGTATGCAATACACTTATACCTATTTATTGAATGTACTCAGTCCTTGGGATCAAAGCTAGAGCCTATTGACTGTTTTCTCAAAGTCCTTTACGGATTCCTTTGAAGTTTTTAGTAGTTTTGTCAAAGGGACAGGTTTGTGAAAGGAACTCTGCAAATAATCCTGTTTATTTGTAGATTGACTTTCAATCATTTTTGTGAATATTTATAGACTGATTCTACCATTTCAGAGTCAGTCAAATTGTCGTTTACTTTACTTAATTATGAACCTTTAAGTAACCCATATTTTGCAATCAATTTAAATATTTTACAAGAACCGGCTACAGAAACGTAGGGCACTATTCCGTCTTTACCATAAGGGCACACGGGGCCCGTGCCCAGGGCCCCGATTCTCAGGGGGCCCCGTAGGACCGACAATTTCTGCACATTCATTCTCAAAACATTTTTGTCGGGCACATTACATTTTTTTCACAATACTACGCCATTATACCCTACTGTATTTGATTACCTATAACACATATAAGATAATACTATACTAGTACCTATAATAAATGGTTATACTTAGTAAATAAATGTTATTATAATTAGCTTTTACTACTATCCAAAAGGGCCCCAAATTCTTGTGTGCCCAAGGGCTCCAGCCTAGTTTAAGACGGCCTTGGTAGGGCATCAAGATGGATGAACGAAATAGTCTAAGTCACGGGAGCGGAAATGGGTTAGACTGGCACACGATCGTGGTAGATGACACAAACTAAGGGAGGCCTATACCCAGCAGTGGGTGAAGTCAGGCTATCAGGCTAGGCGAGCAAAGCCGCCCGCGGCTTTGCTCGCCCCGTTCCCGTTACGTCCCGTTCCCGTTACGTCCCGTTCCCGTTACGTCCCGTTCCCGTTACGTCCCGTTCCCGTTACTTACGTCCGTACTCCGTTACAATCCTTATTAATATTATAAATGCGTTTGTAACTCTGTCTGTCTGTCTGTCTTCCTGTCTGGCTTTCACGCCAAAACTACTGAACCGATTGAAATGAAATTTGATACACAGATAGTTGAGGGCCTGGGGAAGGACATAGGCTACTTTTTATTGCGAAAAAAGGGTTGTAAGGGGTTGAAAATAGGGGTTGAAAGTTGTATGGAAGTATCGTCATTTTTAGAGCTAGAAACTTAAAACTTAGTCTGTTGATTTGATATAAAAAAATATGACATTCAAAGTTTGTGCTGGGGGGGTAGAGGGAGGGGAGTACAGGGGGGAGTGTGGAGGGGAGTTCAGGGGGGAGTGTGGAGGGGAGTACAGGGGGGAGTGTGCAGGGGAGTACAGAGGGGAGTGTGCAGGGCAGTACAGGGGGAGTGTGGACGGGAGGTGCGGGGGGAGTGTGGAGGGGAGTACAGGGGGGAGTGTGGAGGAGAGTACAGGGGGGAGTGTGGAGGGGAGGTGCGGGGGGAGTGTGGAGGGGAGTACAGGGGGGAGTTGGAGGGGAAGTGCGGGGGGAGTGTGGAGGGGAGTACAGGGGGAGTGTGGAGGGGTGGTGCGGGGGGAGTGTGGAGGGGAGGTGCGGGGGGAGTGTGGAGGGGAGTACAGGGGGAGTGTGGAGGGGAGGTGCGGGGGGAGTACAGGGGGATTGTGGAGGGGAGTCTGGGGGGAGTGTGGGGGGAATGTGGGGGGGTGTTGAGGAGAGTGGGGGGAGTGTGGGGGGAGTTCGGAGAGGAATGCGGGGGGGATGAAAGTGTGGCGTAGTACGACGCCATACGTCTAAGTTTTGTAAGAGGGCAGACGACTGTGTCACGTGCACGCGAATATGACGTTGTTATTTAATTACTGTTTTCTTCCGCTGCAAATTAAAAATGCTACCCATAGACACTATACCACGCGGACGAAGTCGCGGGCACAGCTAGTATCTTTATAAATCGTAGCTTATGTGTTATTCTGATGTATAAGCTACATTATTGTAAAGTTTCATTAACATCCATTCAGTAGTTTTTACGTGAAAGAGTAACAAATATCCATCCAGTAGGATAGTATTAAGTAGGATGAGATCACCTGGTCCAACCTCAAATAAACATCTAGGCTAGATAGTATACGACAACGCTCATAACTCTTGTGTGTGTGTTTAAAACTACAGTACATCAATGACTCTCACAAAGTACTTTTACCAACTCAAAGTAACATAGAACTTATTCATTGAAATTCATGAAACGCATGTCGGAAAATCGTAGCTCGAAGTTGAAGTACCAATTCAAAAATGCACAAGTCTTATAAAAACAGCATCATACGAGCATGGTGACCCTCCCTCTCAACTCACAATTTCCTGTAAGCCTACCATGAGCTCTGTCTGGCTCTGTCTCTGGTTCTAGTTTTGAGTCTGTGTGAGTGCTGACTAAATAAAACTTACGTAAAAACGTCACAGACACAGTATTGTAAATACACTGGTGAGCACTCACACAAACTCAAAACTAGAGCCAGACAGAGCTTGTGGTAGACCTACAGCTCAAAGTATCGTAACTTAAGTACGTTGGAAACTCGTGTTTCCTCCTCGAAGTTGAAATGCACAATTCCAACAACTTCACTATTAAAATGCACAAGTCTTATAAAAACAGCATCATACGAACATGGTGACCCTCTCAACTCACTATTTCCTGACTACAAGAGCGATGGCGTGAGTAATCCAATTTGAAAGTTGCGCTCGGTTGCCGCTCACTACGTCATAATTAACTGGCTCTATGAATAACTGAAGCACCGTTGCCAGCGAGTGGTCCATAAGTCCGCTGACATGATGACCATTTAAAATGAAATTGCTGTTAGCTAGTGTAAAGTTTTAGTAAGAGTATTATCAACTGGAGAATATCCGAGAACAAAGACACCGATAGCCCTCTGAGTTAGCAAGTTGAAGCGCCAAAAGGCAGGTAATATACCTAGCTACGTTCATATAAAATAGATTACATTTGATTGTCTTTCACATACCTAGTCTGGCATCATCATCATCAGCCTGGAGAAGCACTGCTGGACATAGCCCTCCTCTACACATTTCTATGAAGGAAGATTCTGAGCCTCCTATATATTTCCAAGAAAGATTCCAAGCCCCCTCCATCCACCAGCTTCCCGCAATCTTAGCAATGTCGTCAGTCCATCGAGTGGGGGGGCGCTCTACGTTTCGTCTTCGGGTTCGTAGTCACCATTCGAGAACCTTTATTCCCAGCGGTTTTTGGTTCTTCGAGCTATTATGAGTAAGTTAAAGTGGCAACGGGCAGGCCGTTGCCACTTTAACTTACTAATTCATTTATTTATTTATTTTATTTTTCCCGTGGTAACGTTTGGACCACTTATATGCCCCGCTAATGATACAGAGAGATTAGTTATTTATTCATTAAAAGAAGACTACCAAACAGCTTTTTGCACATTTTGTTCTGCAGAGAATTGAACCTACTGGCGACGACAACCCGTAATATTATATATTTCTAACTCAACTACTCCAAATACGCATCCAAATCCAATTGACATGACAGCCAAATACCACGAACTAAACAGAAAAAATGCTCTTCGCCCAGATTCGTTTGCAAGCGTAATGGAATGGCAACTGACAGAAAGTTATGGATGTATCTATATTTACGGCACTGCACCATCCAAACAGGACTAATGAACAAGCTTACTTTGTATAACTAACAAGCTTTTCCTGCTGCTCTGTCTGCGTTGGGTAAATTTTTTTTTTGATCTAAATAGAGTGGAGTGATTAAAAGACGCCTTTGTAGTTTTATCATGTTTTAACGGGTGTACTAGAGTGTCTCTTGATGGCTGGTTTATCTTTTTTTAACGTTGTTTAATTTTCTAGAACATGAGATGAATAGCTTGTTCAGCACCTTTACTACTTCAATACGCTGCTAATCTTAAATGTTACTTAGATATACATAATATCTGAATTGAATTAATCATTTTGTTACCATGTTTGTAACCAATAATTTATTAATTTAACACACAATAATTTTCCTAAAGAGGAAATGGCTTCGTAAAATTGGCGGGAAGTTTGCTTTGTCAAATGTTACTTATTCCCACGAGCGCGTGGCTTGACTGGCTGCCAAATATTTTACTCAGTTCGTAGCTAACAATTGTACCACTAGCAGCTAACAAATTATAATGTAATTTCATCCTATACAGTTACTACAATGTGAAGCGATGTACACCGTTTGTGTTTTAATGAATACAGTAGTACAAAATGGTAAAACAATTCCAAATGTTGGTTGCTTAACATTTTGAGATCGTGACGTGATCCTAATTCAACTAAATTAGAAAACTTTTTAGCACTATTGAGCGTTAACTGGGTGACTGGTGGCCGTATGAAATTCAGTTTCTGTCTTATTATGTCCATTAATCTAACTCTCAGGATACTTATTTCTTTTGAGGAAATATATATCTTCCCAAAAATTTATGGAAAATCGAACTTGCATTGCGTATAATCCTAAGTTCATATTTGTGGTTGAGAGATTATTCCAAGTCAGTTTTTTTTTAATTTCCTGCCACCTTTTCCGCGCATAGCTATCTTCTTATTCTACTTAATTAATGGCATCTGTCAATTTTGGATCAGTTTTGCCAGTGTCAAGTGAGGATAATATACATTATATAAATAAAATAGTTTTTAGTCAAGTCAGTCAATAGACAAGTTGGTTGTCACTGGCTTCGAAGGAAAAGATGGCGTTTTTCTTCAAAACCATTGGAAACACTTGCGATGAAATCAGGACATCACATATTTATTTTTACACTTTCATTCCAACTGCTTATACTTTGTGCCTCTTAAATAAAATTGGTTCAAATACCACCAAACTTACATAACAGAACTCAAAATAACACCAGAAAAACAATTAAAATGAGAAAGCTATGTGATTTCCCAAAATTACAGAAAACTTCGAAAGCTATCTTGCGCGGAGCTAGACTCCGCGCAAGATAGCAATAAGGGTTTCTTGTTACTTCACTGATCCTCTTATTCAACTCTGTCAACTTCCAACTTACAACAGGAGGTAAAGGGTTGCCAGTCTTGGTTGAAAGATAGTTACCTTGAGCTCGGCAAACGTGATCTATCGAACACGCTGGCAGAAATCAATTATTTTTAAGCTCTGAATTTCGTTTACCGTAACATCACAGACGTTATTTATGACTTATGTAAGTACTTACAGATTTTCGACTTGCATAATATATCCGAACATCAATTACATTAGGGACTACAAACTGATCACAAATATACCGGAGTTGAATTCAATTCAATTTCATTTATTTACCATAACTGTCATTTATAGCATGTCCAATTTGTTTACTATGTATATTAGTTATAAGCAATCGAAAAATATACAATGTCAAAACAAAATAAAATTGATAAAAATAAATAAAAAGGCGTAAAAATTATAAAAATAAAAATTCCATTAGAAGTAACGTAATTTCTTTGGTAATGATTGTGTGGTTGTGGTCTGGTCATGGGTTTGAAATCAAATAGTATCAATAAATTTTGGAAATTCCAAAATTTAAGAGCTAGTATTCCAAATTGGAATACTAGCTAACCTTTCTTAAATTGTTTAATTAAATTCTATTTTAACCACAATCAACTGATACTAACGTAAAATAAATCACACGCAAAATAAAACAGTGTCGAATGTCAAACTGTCGAGTGCTACGTTTTAAGAACACAACAACAAAGTGTCTCCCCTTAAGTGAATAGAGACATTAAGAAACGTGCATAAGGACAAATTCTTAGAATAACAATGTAGAAATTTAAGTCAGCATAAAATTGCTCATTAGCCTACATTATGGCTAGATCGTAATCTTACTAAGATACATTATTTAAAATATTATATTATTATGTGTGTAAACTAATACAAAAAAAAGAACTTGTTACAAAATCAACGTCAAAAACAGGTAAAAGCTATATCAGAAACATACGTATAACCCGACCTGAATTTTTCAGTAAGCACAGTGTAGCATTTTAAACCTTCCAATTCGTCTGCAGTAATTCCCCCGTCGGGAGAGTCCTACACAAACATCTACGTGTTATCGTTACATTTTCTTCGCCGTGTACCCTGAGGCAGAACAAGCGCTCGTTGAAATTTATAAACTGGGATACCGTTTTATTTCAATCCTAAGAAATGATTAATTATCCGAATACGAATGTAATTTATCTTCGTCATTTCTTAGGTCTACTTTTCTTTGTTTTAACTTTAGTATACATAGTTGAGGCTGACAGATCATGAAACAAAGTACATTTATTTTGTACATTGAAAAAAAGATTTCTCTCTGTGACGTGTCCTAAAAATACCAAAACCTTTGAATATTTAAATATTCAAATAAGTACAGTTATATTCAGGCTGAAAAGCAGATGAACATTTATGGTTTATAGGTAGGTATACAGTTCAAATAAAATTAGATCAGCGCACTTAAAATCCTTTCACCACGCTAGGTTCGAAAGAACCAGTGACACGATAAGACGAAGAAGTTCAAAGACATTATTGAGCTTTTAAAAATAATTCAACATAAAATCTACTCGTATCTTTAAACCGAAATCCCATTTCTTTGCATAATAAAAAAAAATTAAAATAATTTTGATTTTCTTTATAACTGACTGAAAATATCCACCATAAAAACAGCCTTTTTCTCAGCCTTAAAAAACACCAATGATTTTTATAAAAGCTGGAAAAGTCAAGAGGTGGTTTTATATCCCTCATCAGAAATTGCACACGAAAATGCCTTTATTTTCAAAGAAAATGTAAGTAGGCATAGAGATTTTCGAGATAAAATTTTGGCACGAAAAAGCTCTGCATTAGAGCTCGGTCTGAACGTTCCAGAATACTCTGTGTGCAAGTAAAGTGCCTTTGGCTTTATCTCATTAGCCTTTATCAAGGTACATCGGTATTTCGCAAGCTCGTTTTTACTTCATCATCACTACCTATATGCTTTGAATGTGCTTGATTATAGAATATTTTAACGAACTTACAAAAGAGTTGCTTCTGCAATATGTATTAATGTAATGCCAAGTGTACTACGAAAAATCTTCATGGAAATGTATGCAAATTCCAGCAGTGGACAGTGGAGCAGTGGTTCTTAAGGGTGATGATGATGACTGTGTTAATGTCTGGTTTGTACCAATCGTTTTTTTATTGTTTGTTAGATTAAGGAAGATAAGAGAGATAAGGAGGATTAAGAAGCAGAGTATAGATGGCTTAAAATCGTTCGTCCCGGAAATCTTATAAGGAGGCATCCGGAAGAGGATTTCTTCAGGTTGATGATAACGATGAATAAATTTTAATAAATAAAATAAAAATAAAAAAGCCCATTTATTCCATAACTACATAATTATGGTACATTTCATGCAAACAGTAGTTATATTATTATTATTATTGTTTACATGCATAACATTATAATTATTATTTTATTTAAAATTAACCTAAAACTTAATTTAATTTTTATATTTTGTTTTTCATTAAGTATGAATTTTATTTTTATTAATCTTCTTAAATTTTTGTTTTAATCGTTGTTCGTTTTGTTTCTATGTTTTCTTTAGTTAGGACCCCTCTCGGGTATAGGCCTCCTCCAGCTTTTCCAGTCTTTGCGATCGTTTGCTATTTCAGTCCTGTTTCTCACATTATAGGTCCAAATTAAGATATTTTGATTTGATTTAGTTGATATTTCGTTGGCTGGAAGGTTTTGGTCGTTTTCTTCCACGGTGACCAGCCGGCTTGGAAGAGGTTGTATGTTACTTGTTTTTTTGTTTTTGGATTCTGTGTTGGAGGAGGGGCTTAGTTGCTATAATTTTTTATCTTCGTTTCTATTTACATTACTCGTGGTTTTGTTTACCAGGAAGTTTAGTATGCCTGGCTTAAGAACTCCCTCTGAGGTGCTGTTTGACCTTCTGGCCCTTGAGTCGGATTGTATTTTGTTCTTTTTGTTAATTTGTGTGTTTAAATCTGTATTTGGTGTTTTTAGAATTTCAGGTGAAGTAGGTTGTTTACGCTTGGTGATGTTTTTTGATACAATCAGTTTATCATATCTTATTGAGGCTACGTTTCCCTTCTCTCTTTCTGTATGCAATTGTTCTTGTAGCTCTTTTCTCTTTTCTAGTACGTATTTTGGGTAATCTTCTTTTATGTAGTAAGGTTTGTCTTGCAAAGCTCTTTTTTGTTTCAAGATTTTGATTTTGGTACCTAGAGTTGAGAAAGTTACTACTATTGGGCGTAGGTTTTCTCCTTTCTTGCCCAATCTTCTAACTTCTTGCACATCGCTGTAGCATAGCTTGATAGATAAATATTGATCTATCCACGTAATAATATTATTTTCAAGATTATCGTATGATTTTTCAGTCTCTTCTATGCCGAAGAATACCAGGTTTCTGTTTCTTGCCTGTTTTTCTAGGAAATATATCCTTTTTTCCTGATTTTCTACTACTTCCTTCAAGTTTTCATGTTTTTCTTCCCAAGCTAAAAACCTTTCTTCAAAGATTTTGTTAATATTTTGAGTGACTTGTTCAGTGACATTTTTCCCAGTTTCTCTGATTTCTAATCTTTGCTGGTCCAGTTCTTTTTTTATTGCATTAAGCACGTGCAGAACTTCATCCATGATGTTGTATTTTCTTGTGTGGTTTAGGTACTACTAGCGCCCTCTTGTTTGGAGCCCTCTGAACTAAAAGTTGCGTTAGTATGGAGTGTCGCTTCTTAGGTAGGTGTTACCTAAGTTTATCTCTGGTCGCAAACTTAGGTTATTTTAATGTTTATTTACGATTTATCTGGATGTATTGAGCTGCGGTATGCGTTATTTGACTCCTGTGCACATGTAAACAATCCAGTTTGAGTTGTTACGGCGCAGAAAATACCACAAGATTGCAGAATTGGTAAATGGATGCACTGTAATAATATCGAGTTTATGCCGTGTTTTGATGTTCACTTTCCAATGTCTTTATTTACACCGATTCACTAAGCACTTAGTCACTTTATTTAGTAATTGAAATGTTCAAAAAGCACTTTTATGAATTATTTATAACACTTTTTACGGAGCCGATGTTTAACGTTGCACAGTGGTGCCCTCTCTCCTTAAATGAATAAATTTTAATAGCAAATGAAAAATGAATGTAACACAGTTATTATTACGTAGCCATAACGTCTAGCATAATGTGCTACGAAGCTACGAATTGCTTTTACGCCTCTACGCTGCTACGCACAGGCGCTACGAGATTGCATTTCGAAAATCCTTGCAATTTCAAGTCTTCTTGCAAACGGTAGCGACTTTCAAGTAACACAAGATTTCCATTCAAATATCGTAAACGTAAACGAGTATGAGGCCGTTTGCGTAAACTTAGCTGTAAAATACACAGTTAATGTTCAGTGCACAAATATTCTCAGATTGTTCATAAATGGTAAAATCATTTTGTATGGTAATAATACATATCATTTATTTCAGACAACATAAAATGCATAAAAATAAAACACCTTAGGTCCATAATTAATAAAACCTTAGAGACTGACATACATAAAAAAAACTTGTTAAATCACCTCTCTCCTCCTCCGGTATGTTTGCATAGTTTTAAAATCTTGCAATACCAACGAAAAACGTATCAGGATTCGATAGAGTGTGCAAACGCATCAAGCGTAAGACCCGCCAGGTCTCCATAGAACCTAATACCCAGAAATTCGGTAGATAGACGAGAACGGGAAAGTCTTATAAATATTAGATACAGTTGCCGGCGTATTTGCCTGGCTTAGGCGGCACCTTGAGGCAATAACGCCGTGCCACTGCGGGTAATGGAATTTTTATTTAAATAGCAAATCTTCGACGCTTTTAGTCTTAACAGGAATCATAGTTTGGGAATCCTTGGATCGAAAGATAAATAAATGTTGGTGGACATTTCTCATAGCGCAATTCTGCTCCAATCATGGTCAAACTAAGCAAAGGTCACTATGCGAACTGGATTTTGAACAATACACTTTATAACAAGCTCTGCTTAGTTTGGGGCTGGGTAGTGTTGTGTGAATTGAATCCACAATATTTATTTATTTATTTTATTTATTTATTTGTATCACAAGCATCACTCGAAACGTCTTAAAGCTAGGTGAGTCTAGGTGCCACTTCCACGCAACTAAGCCTAGAAGAACAGGCAACAAACTACGGCTTAGATCCTACCGTTTTTTTGTATAATTCTCTTACAACCTGGCACTTGAAGTAGGTTTAACTTTACAGCCATTTAGAAAGTAATAAATGTAGTTCCAACTAAAACTATTAACACCTGAGTGTATTGGAGTGTAAAATTAGAATTGGATCACTGAAGTCTGCACTGGCAATCCTATTAGAACGTTAATGAAATGAAACCACATACCTAGGCACCTAGTTATACAGCAAAGCGAGATAGGTAATTTGATTTTAATTCGATTAAAATTTATTACCTACACTATATATTCTACCCGGGGATCCACTCGCATCAAATAAAAAGTAGCCTATTTGTTAGTAAGATTACCGTCCTGACAGGAAGAATTTCGTTACAGTTTGCTATTTAAATAAAATTCCAGGAAAACGTTATTTTTTTAAAAGTCTTAAAGTATTTCTTATTCTTTATTGTACAAATACAGATGGCTAATAAACATTATAAAGCGGGCATGTACAGAGGCAAGCTTAGCCCTGAAAAGCAAAAATAACGATCAATCGGTATTGTCTGCCCAACATACAAAATGTTTTTTTTCTAGCTGGATGTTTGATTTTGTGTCTACCTGGTAGCCCAAACTCCCACTGTGTATAATTGAATTAAAGCATGGAAACATGCACAGAAATTTGTTACATACAAATAAAATTAGGGTGGTACTGTCAGCGACAACATTAGATGAAACTTTTGGTGTGTGTTTATTCATTATCACTTTGAAACGTCTGAATTAGAAAATCTGAATTAGAAAATCAGTCTTAGACTTGAGATGCTAATAATGCAAACCGAAGTTGCCATTTTAGCTGTATACCTTGTTGCTCAGACCAGAAAATATGGGCATTTCATAAATTAAATTGTTAATCAAATTTTAACGATGACTGTATTTTAACATATTAACATCGAGGGATTCATTAAATCCATGGTATTTGAAACCCTTTTTGTGTGTTCAAACTTTAATAAAAGCAGCGAATGCGAAAAGTTAAACAAATAAACATAACGCTGCTTACAATCCGCCTGGGCCAAGCGAGCGAGCCCATAACCACAAGCAGAGCCGAATTCAGGGCAAAATGGGGTCAACTAAATACCTACTTCTTGATTTTGATGGAACAAGCACACTTTGCTATGGTACCCCAGATGCTATGGTATATAACCATCGCCTTTAACAAAACATTGCCTCGTAGGTCACGCATGTCAGAAACGTGCCCTACGATGCAATGCCCTGCGTCCATCAACTTTAGGCATAGGTTGTTCAGCCTTACGTGCCAGTAATTTCACCGGCACCCACACCCTTTAAACCGAAACACAGCAATGCTGCTTCACGGCAGAAGTAAGGATAGTGGTAGTACTTTCCCGGAAAAGCTCTCAAAAAGAGCTCTGTTACTACTGCAGGTAGTGGATTGACCTACATGGTTTACCTACATATAGAGTTCAAGAGCTAGCAGGTAGCCATTTCGTTAGTTATATGCTTAGTGCTTGAATGAGTTTTCTGTGTTATGATCAAGTACGCCTGTCTTTTGCCCCAAATTAGTTCTTGCTCCGGCCCTGTTCCACGCATATAAGCCACGTTTCATGTGTTCCCTTTTAAATTTTCAAACATACCGTAGCAAAGCCTCAAGCTTGTACTCTTTGTGAGCATACAAATTAATTATTAATACAAAACGTGGAGCTTTTTGTGCCCAAATGAACTCGCTCGCGATATTTGCATGAAATTATCAACAAAATTTGCATTTTCTACTCTTAGGTCCAATTTCACCGTTAAACTCGTTTAACTAAACTCGTTTATTATGTAAACGCATTCATAAAGCGGGTACACACGTATCCATTTTCAAAAGAAATGCAACGACATTGACAGGTCTTTAAACGCGTTTAGAGAAAAGCGAGTCTAAACGTCAGTAGAACGCGTTCAATTTCAACGGTGAAATTGGACCTTAATATATTAAATTGAAGGATACTTTTAGATATGTAGGTAAGCAGTAGGTAGGTACCTACCTTACTAAGAAGGCGTATGTAGAGGTACAGTCGGCTAAACAAGATTGTTTACAATTCGTAACTTTCAAAGTAGTAATGGTAATTTTCAGGGCAAATGCAGAAAAAATATGTGTAGGTATTTATCAACGGACTTCATGATTTTTGAATTTTTGCCATGTAACATGTAAGTAAATGTCCTTCTTTTCTTACATTCTACTCGTATAAGACTTGCGTACATTGTTGACTATAATACTAGCGATGTGTATTAAAAAAAATAATCAAAAGCGGGCTATTTGAAAGATTTGCATCATTTTGAAAACCACTGTTTTGACAAACGATGGCCTGCTACCATTCTAATAATAATCTATCTAGAAGGCTTGTAGGTAGGTATATCTACTTCCTTGTAACAAAAGCGCCCCTTTCGGATACTGGCTGACATGTCCTGGCGTACGGGTCGGTTGCGGATTCTCTCTATTCATAGCGTTATCGTGGAGGTTTTGTGGGTATGAAAGAAAGGGAGCGCTATCTAGTAGGTGACACCACCAGCTATGAGATAGGTACGATTGTCATTGCATTACAATGATACACGTAGTTTATAAGTACCTACGGTTCTAGGCGATAAATATTGCGCATCGGCTTTTCACCTTTCGTAGAGCGCTATCTCTTTCTGACGCACACTACGCTCTATGAAGCCGAAATTAGCGGATGTGCAATATTTGATGCCTACTACTACTCATACGACGTTTGGCAGACGATAAAGAGATACAGCATCAGAATTTTATGACTTTTTCAGAAGACTTTTTTACTCTTTTACTGAATTTATTACACGGGTATTTATCGCGTAGGTATATACATCACCTTATTTTATTTATTTTCCCGACGTTTCGGCTATGTTGCAATAGCCGTGGTCGTGAGCAGACTGGAGCATTGACATGAGTGCTACCGGTCTTTGAGAAGTGGAGGCAGCATCACTGACTACCCTCACTTGATCTTCCTTTTCCATAATGTCCGTGCACGCACTACGACACACAATACGATAGTAGGTATCTACGCAATGTGAATGACGGGATTCCACGACGGTGAAAGTCTGAAGCCGTCTTCGCGATTGCAATTTGGATAATTCTTAATTTCTGTGTATACCATAGATGGGTAATTTCAATTGCTTCACGCACCATCCTTTTGTGGTAGTGCCGTTCATTGGATAGCACCATAGGATCATACAAAGATTCAGTAGGTGTTATGATCGCGAAAGTTTAAAAAAAAACTATTTTTATTCAAATCACAGAAGATTTTAAAAAATGCTAGCTACTACATACCTACTTCAATCTTGACCGACTGGAAGTATAGGTACACATACTTTTATGCTAACTGTACCTATACCTACTGCTACCATTTACTGGAAACTACTGGGGTGTTATTAATAATCCTGGCGTAGCGTTGGACTAGTTAATCCGTGTTTTGTCACATTTGCTCGAGTTGACAATTGCATGTCAATGCAAGAGACAAAACACAGATTAACTAGTCCAACGCTACGCCAGGATTATTATTAAGGCCCCTGGTGTATAAAACTAAATAAAGGATTGTAGAATAAAATACTCATCTAATTAATACCCACCCCTTTTTTGCTCCATTCAACTTTCAGTTAAAACTTCAAGACTTACCTAACTTCCTAGATTAATGTAGGTACAATTAATTAGTCAGCAGTTTCCGTATCTTCTCGCTACAATCAGAGAGCTAAAGTAAATTCAGAGTTGGATATCGTTAGCAATTCTGTCTGTAGATATACCTAAACTTCACGGCAACGGTAACTAGTTTGCCTAGTAGATACCTACCTAGGTTCCTACCTTAAGTTTAGCGCTATCCATGTGGGTACATTTTAACACCGAGCGGTTTGGTTTTACAAAATATTTGGCACTGTTTTATTTGGCAAAATGAGGAGGCAGAGATGCCACAACACAGATTAGCGTTGCCGTAAATAGTAAAAAAAATCGATTAGAGGTATCAATTCGACTTAAAAAAATCGTGCAGTCTACCTTGTAGGTAAGGCTTGATTTTTGTATAGGATGCGTTGAGTAGAGGCCTAATCATAAAGAAACGGTCCTAACTTGGTGCCAAGCAAACTAGGACCATACCATTAAACAAAGTCTATAGTTTTTGATTGCCTCCTTGTTAAACGATGTATTGCCTCTTAGGTCACGCACATCATTAGAATAAAAATCTAACATCACCTCATGAAATTTTTACAATAAAAAATATTTTAAAAAAACAAGCAATGTATTTTAAATAAACATTACAATCAACATTTAATTATCATTATTATGTTTGTTCATAAACATAATCGTTTATAAACATAATTTCAAGAGTTCACTCAAATCACAGTAAGTAACGTACAGTGATCAAAGGAAGTTAGTTCATATTAGTTAATAGTTTGAAGTTTTGGAAACCCCTTTTTATTACATGAATATAGCAAATAAGCCTTAAGAATTATTGTTGAGCCAAGCCAACTTCCATTTTTAGTAAAAATATCATATTATAGCCAATTTCGATGTGAAATGCTCGTCAACAAATTAATTACAAAAAAGAATCTAAAATTATTTTTTTGGCGCTGGATACAGTTATGTTAATCAATTTTTTATCAACTAAACATGACTATACAATTACACAATTTATGTAAAAATACAAGCTTTTTTACCAAATACACAAAGTGCAATTTGAACTTATCGGTTTTCCAACCAAAAGGGTGTTGGTTTTAGGGCTCAACAATAACAGGGTACTTAGCTGCGTCATACAAAACCTTATCATTGATACATTTTATAACCCAATTTTTATTCACATGTCTGACATTTGGATCAAGTTTTTTCTTTAATTTCTGCATGGATTCGAACTTTATACTTTCATCTTTATGTACAAGGTAATCTATGTCTGGCAATCGTATTGATTTCACTACTTCACCCCCATAAGCTATCCAGTGTCTTTCTAAAAAAAATCTTTCTTCTTCTGGAAAGCTTATGAAATCTGGATAGAATCCTATTCTTTTATTATTCAAAACGTCTGGCAAAGGATTTTCGGGTGTTAGTAGTTCAGTTTCTATATATTCACTGTTCTCTTTAGTAAATCCATTTTTCGCTTTCTTTTCTTTTTTATTAGCGTTTGTTTCAGTGTCAAGTTCGTTGCTTGAACTGCTTGATTCGTTTGTTTTAGGTTCCCGTTTTCTTTTCTTTGATTCTTGTTTAGAAGTGTCTGTTTCTGCGTCTAGGTCGTTGCTTGATTTGCTTGAATCGTTTGTTTTAGATTCTTGTTTTCTTTTCTTTGATTCTTTTTTAGGACTGATTGTTTCTGTTTCAGGCTCGTTGCTTGAATTGCTTGATTCGTTTGTTTTAGATTCTCGTTTTCTTTTCTTTGATTCTTTTTTAGAACTGACTGTTTCTGTGTCAGGCTCGCTGCTTGATTCGTTTGGTTGAGATTCTCGTTTCCTTTTCTTTGATTCTTTTTTGTAAGTATCTGTTTCAGCGTTTACGTCATCGTCATGTGAAGATTCTTCAGCTTTGAACTTTTGTTTCTTGGATTCCTTTTTACTGTGACCATCGTCAGTTTCACATAAAGTATCTAAATTATCATTCTTTTTACTTTGGGGTGAGAAACTATTCTTATTTGTCTTGGAATGTTTAATACTAATAAAACTGTCAAGAGTATTAACTTTCTTAGGGCTTCTTGTCTCTTTTTTTATCGATTCTTTTACTTTGTCAGGACTGTATTTAATTTTCTTTATTGGAGTTTCGTCTAACTCAGTTGTGGCAGCTAGTTTGGTCAACAGTGAAACATCAGTTTTTTCCTTGGATGTTTTGTATAGATGTTTTAGCTCGTCTAGGTTTGTCGCTGATTCCCAGTCTTTGTCTGTGCGTATTCTGGTAACTCGGGGAAAGCGTACGGAGATACCATCTGCTGTGTGTAGATTCGCCTTTGTTAGTTCTGTGCCTGTAAAATATTCAGGACAATAATTAGGTAAGTATGTAGGTTTTTTTTTGCTTGGCTAATATAAGCAACGTGGTGTAAATCTAATAAAGCAACCAAAGTACCAAGAGCTGGCAACAAACTTGCCTACTCTCTAGCGTTATATCTCTAAGATTTTCCTTGCAAAGGAATTATAAATGGGGCTCAAGTGGGGTGCAATTTGTTTATTCTTTGAGAGCCATTTCTTTCTATGGTTCATGCCTATTTTTGTACGTACATTATTTAATATTTTATTTTATTTTGGTGAAAGGATTTTAAGTGCCCCGTAAAGAGGCTCTTTTCGTGCACTTTTTAACTGATTTATAGTGTTTACCCCTGCATGCATCCCGATAAAAGGTCGCGAAATCAAATACCACTCAGCTCATAACTTACAACAACAAAAATAGTATTATATCAGCTATTTAGATCCAACAAGCTCTACTAAATTTGTGGCTAGATAATGTTGGCTTTTCTACAATATTTATTTATTTATTTATTGATACATACCAGTTATTTCCCAAACTGGTTGCTGCTTGGGATCTTTAGCCACAAAATCCGGAACCATGCCTTTATTACAGTCCAACCAAGACGGTACACGACCGTAATCTTGTGATATCTTCACCATCAGTGGAGTTAGCTGTTTCTGCAATCGCTCGAGTGTGCTATCATCATGGCCTGTGTGGACTTTAGTGACAGTCACCCATTTGTTACGGCGTTTGTCTAGGCAGCCCATGAGGAATACTGACATCATTCCGCCTTTTTTGCCTGTACCTGTAAAAAAACACTTAATTTCATATTGCATTTACACGCGTATTACAACACATTGTGTCATGATCGCAAGTTTAAAAAACTTAATTCCTGTACCTACTCTTAAACAATTTTAGGCGAACATAAGGCTGATTACGATTATCAATGCCTACCTAGATCCACATCTGTGTCACCATTCGCTCCACTGGAACGTTGTTGCCATTAACCCAAGGTCCTAATCCGCCATTTTAAAGAGTTTTAAGAGTTTTTAAGAGAGCAACGACAGCACCCTTGGTGTTGTTGGTGTCTATGGGCGACGGTGACCGCTTACCATCAGGTGGGCCGTAAGCTCGTTTGTCTATCTTTTACATAAAAAAAAAAAATAAAAAAAAAGTTGGGCTGGCTGGGGTGATGTTTCGGCAAATTCATCATCCGCACTTGTTGTGCGGGCTGGTTTTTCCGCAAGTAGGCCGCTGGTGAGCCCTTTTTGCGTGACCCTTAACACGTGTTGCTCAAACTTTTTTAGGTTCTACGACACGTCGGTTTCCTCTCGATGTTTTCCTTCACCGTTTGAGAGTACTGGCATAGTGCACATACATTTTTCGCCAGAAAAATACATTGGTACACCGTACACAACTGGATTTGAACCATGACCTTCGGATCGGAAGGCGGGGCCGCTACCACTAGACCGCCAATGCTCCTGGGGTGATGTTAGCAAGAGGGCTATGTAAAATACACCCCATCGCGGGACGTCAGACTTTTTCCCCAACTCAAACTAGAATTATAATTAGTACTTACCAAACCAAGCTCCTAAAACCAGCAAGTCAGCCGTGTCTGCCATAGCTCCATCAAATAAGTAGTCCTTCTTTACTTTCAGCCAATGCCTCTTCCCCGGCTCATAGGGGGATTCTAGGTCTTTTAATACCAGACCTTCTAAACCCTGCTCCAGAACCTGTAATTTATAAAACAAAACATTTAACATAAATGCACTGTTTTGTTTAAAATAGGTATCATTTTTGTCGAGATTAGGATGATTAGGATCCAATGCACATTCTCGTATCATGGGGAAGGTTGTGGATTCCAATCCTGCACTGTTCTTAAGAGCGGGTCGTGCGAAAATTTGAGGTTTTTAAAAAAAAAAATCATAACCAAATAACTAAGTGACATTTTAAAAATCGCAAAAGGACTAATTGTAGACTATACATTTGAGATTAATTCGAATTTAAGTGTGTTAAAAAAATTTACTATTTAACATGACATTTTATTTAACGCTAATGAAAATCGTATGTCAGCGTTATGAATTTTTTTTTTTAAATCTCAAATTTTCGCACGACCCGCTCTTAACTTTTGGGACAATTAAGATCTTTGTAATAATTATTGCCTTAAATTGAGAAATGCCTTTAACATTTTGTATTTAATATTATGTATTTACCATTTTTAACTCTAATACATAATAATTGCAATAAACAATATGAGTATGAAGTTATTTGACAGCGCAGCGTCCGCCCACGGCTTTGCCGGTGTGGTAGCTAGCTATTTTACACTGTTCCTGTTAATTTTTCGGGATAAAAAGTAGCCTCTAATAACTATTATTAATTCTAAGTTTAACAAATATCGTTCTAAGGGTTAGGGCGTTTAACTAGTTTTATAAAAAAAAAGTTGGGTAAAAATATAAAAGGAAACTAAATTACCTTTGCAATCATCTTAGCCAGATCAGAAGGCTTTTGAATCAGCTTCTGTTCAGAGAACATGACATGATTTTCAACTTCTACCATGTTATCATAAAGTACTTGTCTTCTCTCTCTAATAGGCATATCAATCAGCACTTTTCCATTGTAATACAAACAGTCAAACACATATAGACAGACTTGAGCGTCCTTGAATTCTGACTTTTTGTGGATACCCAGTGTACCAAATGGAAGCGGATTCCCTGTATTTGTGTCAACCATCAAAACTTCTGCATCTAGAATCATATCCACTCCTTTAGGAAAAGCTTGAGGCAAGTAGTCTTTAAAATGGCTGACTTTGTGTGGCATAACAGGTTTTAGCGCTCTGGAGAAGTATTTAAATTCCTTTCCTTCTTTATGCACCTGTACTCTTTCTCCATCATATTTGATTTCGGAGAACATTCCGTTTGGACATTTCTTCATGGCCATTTCTACTGACTTGCAGGCTTCGGCCAGCATTGGTATGACCGGCGTCATCAGAGATATCTTTGCTTCAACACTTTTTTGATTACCATCTTTATGTTTCACTCCAGTGTTATCTGACAGGACTCGTTCTAAAACCATGTTCAAGTCTCGACATGTTTGAAAAGCGGTGTACGCATCGGGATGTACTCCTTCAAGAATATGTTTGGGGCCAGCGTTTATTCTTAGATCACCTTTAATCAATCTGATTAGCATTCTTAGGTCATCCTCAGTGCATTTCTTGACGATTTTCTTGAAATGGTATATCTGTTCCTCCTCCTTTGTGAGTTTTGATAGGTCTTCTAAGAAATCTTCGATGTTGTGTATTGTAAGTGTGCTTTCCGATGCTGGCACAATACCTTTTGCTTTGGCGAAGAAGTTTTGTATTGTGTCCGCTATGTCCCCTTGCTCTAAATATGTGAGCATGTCATCATGATCTGTGTGAAAAATTTTGGAGAATAACTTAACAAGTTGCTTACTTTTTAGATTGTATACTCTTTTAGTTACTTGAGGGAGCAGTAACTTGCACCACAGTGCCAGATCCCCTTTGAATGTGCCTTCAGTCCCTTTTCTAAAGAAATTATTCACTGTAGCAGTTTTCTCTGTATATGCATCTACTCTGGATATTTTCTTACAAAGTTTGGCAAACATAGAGAATTTGTTATCCTTGGTAGCTTCTATTTTTGAATCATTCTTTGTGACATTATCCGATGATGTAGCTTTGGGTGTGGATTCATTTTTCAAAACTTTAGCTTTGTATTTCCCACTGTTTTTGTCTTCATACAACTTCTCAGTCTCATTTAATTTTTTAAGTAGGAATTCCTGATCTTCTTTGGATAAAGCTTGCCAGTTACCAATATCATCTATCGAATCAACACGTTTTGTGGCGGGTCTTTGCTTGAGCAGTGCATTCATGAAGCAATCTACATGATGCCATGCTTTCATGGTCTGATTCTCTCCATAGGGGCTGGGTGTATGCTTTGCAATTCGCAATTCGCCACTGGGACAGTTTCCTTTACATCCTTTACAGTTTGCTCGACCTGCTTTAGCTCTGTCCACGTAGAATGGTGTTGTATCTGACATGATTTGGTTTGATTGATTTAATTTTTTAAAACACTAGTGTTTGACTCCATGAAAGCTTAGTGTCTGAGACCGAAAACAGCTTATCTCCACTGAAAACCAACGTCAAACGTTAGGATTATTTACTATCACTGGAATATCACTGTTTTAATTGAATAAGTAAACACCTCGATATTTCTTCAAAGGTAAACACGTAAAAACTTGGTTGGCCTCTTTAATAAAACACAGACTGCAAGTACCAAATAGCCGTACTATTTGGTAATTCTGGAATCCTGGAACGAGATATTACGGTATAAAATTAAGTTACTAAACGGAATATGTATTACAGGAAGAAAGGGGAGAATTTCGAATTTTAGATCAACCTTTTTCGAGACATGCTCGACTGACAATACTGACATGACATGGCAGACAGGCAGATTGAAGATTGAAGGCTAAGTGACATGACAATGACTTACCTACTACCGAGTTTGACGCTATTAGTGATGGGACTCATAGACAATCGAAATTATGATGAAAGATGGAACGATGAATACGATAAATTTGTTTGTAACTAAAATACCCACTAGCTCAATGTGGGCTTAATTTTCACCCACCAAGCGATCTCAAGCAAGAGCTGCGCATGCGCGCAATTTATTGATTTGAAGGCGTTGCCGATGCAAAGTCTAGACCCAAATATTTATACATACTACCTTACATCAATAATAAGTAATCCACTCAAGGAACGATTAAAACATGAAAACATTTTCTACTGCATATTATTATAAATGACTCAATAAATATAATTGAGAAATACTCAATATATAGGTACACAGTTATTATTTTACGACGCAGAGGCTTAACAAGCGTACTGACAACGTAAAAATATTCTAAGAAACCTAAACAATAAATGAAAATGCTAACCCTTGAATCTGTCTATAACGGGATTAGAGTTGCATTTCATACTGTCTTATTCATACAAAATCAATGAAGGCAAAATTCCGATGAAGCTCAACGGCAAAATACATGTCAAGCTTAATGATGATATTTCTAAAACTATCCAAAATTATGTGAAAGACTCGATCGTTTTGGATAGCTGTGATAATAATAATGAATAATAATCAAGTCCTATCAGATTTTATTCTTTCACTGCATAATATAGTCTAATAACTGCCTGATGAGCTTGTTTAACTCAAACGAAATGAATTACGTTAAAATCTAACTAGTTACGTTAAAGTCTAACGTTTCCTTTTCTCTTTTATTACAGCCTCTTCATGCCATCAAGAGTTTAGCAGCGATGCAACAAAGCACGGCACGCTGTCTTCACCACACTACCCTTCGCCTTACCCACCAAATACTCATTGTCACTATGAATTTTTCGGAAGAGGAAAAGAGCGAGTTAGACTAATATTTCAAGACTTCTACTTGTACAAATCACCTGATGGAGCTTCAACGTTAGTATTATTCTTCATTTTGAAAACATGTTTGACTCTAAGAGAGCTTTATGTGTATGAATACCCTGAGGTTTTATTCCTTAAAATTACGACTTGAAAAATTGTTTTAGTAAAATCATCTGAAGTTTATTAAAATCTTTAGCGCTTAACTTCTGTCAGGCAAAGTAATATACGTAAGTAATACAAGATAAAGTAAATTAGCAAGAGCAAAGCAGTGGGTGAATTATTTGGGATAGGTGATGATCATGAGTTAAGAACATTTAATTTATTTATTTTGGGTTATGATTAGATAATCATGACAACATTTTTATGATTTCAGGTGCACGAACGTGGATTCATTACAAGCTTTCGTCAACGTAGATGGGCGTTTGGAGAAGGTGGAAACTTTCTGTGGCCTAAATCTCCCTAAGCCTATCATGTCAAATGGACCGAAACTCATGCTGGAGTTCAGAGGAACGCAGTCATCGAGATATTCAAGAGGCTTTAAAATATCATATTCATTTGTAGAAAGTAAGTACTTGCTTAACTAAGAGCTTAAGTAAGCCCGGAGATCGCTCTTAGCGATAATACCACCCATTTAATTCTAGAGCCTATAAATGGCATTACATCCTTTTCTTTCTATCCTTAGTACCTACTACCTAGTCAAAAAAGTCTTTAACCAAAGTAAAATAAACAAAAATAATTATGGTAGGTGGTAACTAATAGCGTACGATACGAACCCAAACTACAATAGCGTACATTAAATAGGAATCTAAATTCCTTGTAAATAACTTAAGTATCAGAGATCCAGAACTATTGTGTTCAGCTTGCTTATGCTGGTCTTGTCTGTTACAGATTTTGGGATATCAACAGGGAAGCAGCTGAAAGAATTCCCATGTGCGTTCGTGTATAATAGTAGCGAGGCGCATAATGGTACTTTTGCGTCTCCAAACTCTCCAGGACCATACCCTCGTGACACTGAGTGCACATACTTCTTTCACGGAGGAGAGACTGAAAAAGTACATCTTCATTTTACGAATTTCGATATCGAAGGAGTTTTACCGTAAGTTAAAATTGAATAATAATAATTATGTAATTAATGAGCGAAGCAAATTAAGGTCCTTTAGACAACGACCGATACAGTTATTGCAGTCAAATAATTCAACTTAGGCCTAGATGAGACCGTACGTTCAGGCAATTTGACAGTGGCCAACAGGTTGTCATGTGAGCTTTATCTATACTAAGTAAATTTTTATTTCATAACAACATATTTGTAATCCTCATTTCAGATGTGAGGCAGTATCTGCAAGTGATTATGTAGAATTTTCAAACTACATGACTGAAGACAATAGATATGGTAGATATTGTGGTCAAATGAAAGAATTCCACGTTGAGTCAGAGAGAAATTTCTTCAAAGTCACCTTTAGATCAAATGATCGGCTAGACGGAACCGGATTCAAGGCCATGTTTCAATTTCTGGAAGCTACTGACGAATACCGAGCACCTCCTGTCGAAGATGAAGCTTCCAATTCAGTGTGTAAGTGTGATAAGAAGTGTGCTTATGAAAAAATATTCCACAATAATGAATATTGTAAGGGTATAATTTTAGCGATTTGAGTAATTTTGATAAGGGCTCAGCTCAAATAACACTGCCTCAAATTGCCCTGATTCGTCCATTAGCGTCGCAGGCAGAAAACAGTCGAACAAGCTATGCAATACCTAATAGTATCACGACAATGGAATGTAAAAACCCAGCTCTAGCCAGTTGCTTTGATCCGTGTTGATGAAACATAGGTGACGCGTCAAGTAAGTTGTTAAGTATCTTATTTTCTTTTTCTGTTTCAGATATATTTGGCAACTCCTTGATGCTGATTAACATTATGGCAATCTTGCTACAACATCATCTCTATTACTAAATAAAGTGATATTAGACTAATTATCGAATTCCTAGTGTAAATCCTTGTATATTTGTATAATAGTATGTGCCGTATACTTGTAATTAAATTACGTAGAATTAGGCAATATTTTCTATAAAATCGCAACCTTTGTTTTCTTCTGTCTAAATTATAAATATAGCAATTAACTGAGTACCTACCTACTTACTTTCAATGCGAAACACGCTATAGTTTATTATTTTATAAAGGCACGTTTGAGAAATAAATTATTTAATTTACATAATGCTTCTAATTTACTTTAGCAATTAAGACATCAGTAGGTAATAAAATGTTAGCTGTAGTCTAGAACCATTTTGGTTTTCAAACCCGAAAAAACTAATTTATTTACATAATTAGTATAATTATTAGCATACATATTACATAACACTACTTTTTCTACCACCCGGACCAGGAGGGATGTCCGTCCCTATAATGAAGCTAATAAATACTTGCGTTATGGCCCGAACACACCTAGTTCGCTGGCGGTAGCGATCAGTGAAACGCTGTCAAATATTCGCTGTCAAATCTCAAATCTGACAGCGATATTTGACAGCGTTTCACTGATCGCTACCGCCAGCGAACTAGGTGTGTTCGGGCCATTACTACTGGCTGACTTTGTTCCTTGCATAAAACATGCACTAAACACAACATTTTAAACAGGCCAATATTTACATCTAGGTAGCATTGTTCACTTAAGAATACAAAAATGAGTAAAATTAATGAATTGGCTCGTCCCTAATAGATAACACAATGTTCAATAAACTCAACAAACACCTCAGGTTGTTTCCAAAGAGAAAGTAAAACTGTTGGTTCTGTTATTTTTATCGATAAGTTGAGATGTAACATCCTTACTTTTTCTGACAGCAGGGGCTTTTTTGACATTATGGGTTGATAAGAGAATGAAAACCAAGGATGTTATATTATAGGGATGGATAAATAAATTTCAAAGCGTGTCCGTTTTTTGTTAGTGTTCAGTTGTAGATATGTGTTAGTGTGCGTGACTAGAGAAGTAACGACATTAACTAACCTATCGATGAATTACGACGATTTGACGACTTCTGTGGTGCAGTGGGCGAATGTCCACCTACGACGCAAGAGGTTGCGGGTTCGATTCCCGCCTTAGAACAAATATTTGTACGATCTGCAGGTATTTATTCCGGGTGTTCTGGTCTTTTCTATATAAAAATAAAAAATACCTATACATGTAATGTATTGTATTATGTAGGTATATCAGTTATCTAGCACCCATAACACAAGTTTTGCTTATTCTAGGGCTAGATAATGTTGTGTGACTTGTCCAGCATTATTTATTGAATACCGAAATCAATGAAAAAGGCGTCATAATTGGATATAAACTCTTTGATTTGTTCAACTAAATTACAATAATATAATTCAATACACAATGAGGGATTTTCACGGTATGAAAATTTATGAAACGGTTTAAACTTTTAAAATTCTCACTGCTCGCTTGGGTGTTGTAGAAAGGTCTTGTGTTTCCACACCACTTTCTTGCATCTTTTTCCGTCCTGGGGCATTTTGGGAAACTAAAAAAAATTATAAATGAGATAAATAAACGAGGCCGTTAATTACTATTTCAGCCGAGCATTGTATACTTAGTACTATTCTCTAATTTGCGAGGAAACAAAAAACAAATTAATTCTGGAATCAGAAGTTTACTTCTTCAGCTATGTCTCTCAATCGAGTTTTAAATCTTATTCAGCACCCAACGACTAAGTACCTACTTAGTATTTATTAAACAAAATAAAATTGTGATAAACCTAAGAGAACATAACATCCACAGCGCAGAGTAGATAGGTAGGTATCAGATTTTCATTCCCGCCAATTTGACTGTGCGCGGTTTTTTTTAGCATTTAAAAAAAAATATTGTGTACAAAAAAAAACGAAACGAAAGATGTTTCACATTATTATGATTCCACAACATTACAACAGTCACTTCATAATCCTAATATCAAGATATCAAGCTAACTTACCTTAAAACCTCGGCCTGCCTCCATGTTTTCTATACCCATGCAGAGTCCATGTGATACCTAATTACACCTAAAAACGATGCATGCAGAAACTAAACCATGTGTAAAGCAATAAATGTATTGAGTATTGAGTACTTAGTAGTCATGATCCCCCAGTAGGATTACACTAGGATACCCGTATCGTGGGTATCAGGAACTACGAGTGACCCGCTACAAATATTTGCAGATCTTACAAACATTTATCCCGCAGTAAACTCATTCAAAGCATTGAGTTATATGCATAAAAAACGGAAACTAAAATATTATCGATATAGCCAAATTGGCTGGTGTAGTACATCACTAGCACAGATGCCTAAATCAATACATTTTATTTTACAATAATTAATGGTTTTACACTTAGTTTTCATCAATAACACTTATGAATCTAGGACTAACATGAAATAAAATTTAATTATTACTGTTTTTCTGGTAAAAAATCTCGCTCTTTTAGCATGTAAAAAGATGAAATATATTGACTAAGACTTACGTATTAAATGACTATTCCGGGTCTTTTACACCTCCTTTTGTTGTTCTGGAAGAACAATACACAGCAGAACAACACACTTTTTCACTAGGTGAATTGATTTTGTAGAAACGCTTTATTTTTAACACAATTTATTGAGTTTTCTCAGCACAACAAGACAATGTTTTGTCTAACATGTCGGAAATCAACAGACACGATTTACACAGGAGTAAGGTGTTGCCAAACTTACATCTACTTTCTCTTCTACTCGTAGCTACGTTCCGTGGGATAGACAAAGATAAGATCACTGGTGTAATACACAGCTAAGTAAGAGCGGCAACGCCTTATCGCGGATTCCATTGATTATTCTTCCAAGATGAAAACAGATTTGACTGAAAATTGGTGGAGAAGGAGAAGTAGCTTAAAACCAGTTCGGCAAGTTTATCATGCGCACTTGATCTGCGCATGATAAACTTGCCGAACTAGGTTTTTCCGCAAGTAGGCCGCTGGTGGGCCCTTTTTGCGTGACCCTTGACATGATTGTGTTGCTCGAACTTTTTTAGGTTCTACAACACGCCGCCGGTTTCCTCACGATGTTTTCCTTCACTGTTTTGAGAGTACTGGCATAGTGCACATACATTTTTCGACAGAAAAACTCATTGGTACACGAGTGGATTTGAACCCACGACCTTCGGATCGGAAGCTGAGCCACTACCACTAGACCACCAGTGCTCTCCACCAGGAGACGGACATTGGATACTTTAACGGAAAATTAACGGGAACGAGGCGGGCGAAGCCGAGGGCAGCTGCTTGTATATATAATAAGGGCAGGAAGAAGAAGGGTCACTCACTACGCCATGAATCTACATACTTCGTAAACTGGATAACGCAGTGTTTCCTAAAAACGAGCCCGGTGAGAGCACCAAAGTCGTAACGCATCTCTTTCTAAGTAGGATGTCCACACATCTGTACTTTTTATAAAATCGAAAGAAACTGCTTGATATAAAATGTACTGATTTGTTAATTACTGACTTTTGTTTCCCCGTACAGAGCGAAGGCCTCCCTTCCCTCTATTATTATAGGTAACAACATAGCACTTCATGAATATTTCTTGTGATATTTTTTTTTTACCTGATTCTTAAAGCACTCTAGGTGTATCTTGTACAATACAATACAATCATTTATTTGCGAAACACAGGTTATAATTACAGGATGGTACAAATTAAGAAGTTCAGCCATGTTCTGCTTTAATATGTTATGTTTTATGTTGTTTATTAGAATAAATTACTACCTATCCTAAACTAGCAATATTTGTTTATTTATTTGTACAAACTGATTTGTATTCACGTTCTTGAAACGGCTGTAATGATTTCGATGAAATTTGCAGTATGGCGGTTTACGGGGGTGAATAATCGAGCTAGCTAGGGCTTATTTCTGCGAATATTCTTATTTCTGAGAAAAATAGCTTTATTGATTTTCACGCGAACCCAGATACGCAATTAAGTATAAAAACTAGGTACTTACTAGGCATAATAATTATGTTTTCTAAAAAATAAAACAAGTAAATGTTAAGGTACAATCTTTTATATTCCAACTTGTATTATAATTGATCGAGTGAGCGAAGCGAACGAAGATCTTATAAACAACTTGGGCAATTTGGCATTTTATGTGCGTATGTATGTGTTTTTGTATTTGTGTATTGGCGTATTAGTATTTAAGTTCGATTGGGTTGATTTTTCGGATTCTTCCCTCCTAGCTTTTTTCTCAGGTGGTCCTGACGAGCATGGGGCTTCTGATACTTTGTGGCACTTCTTTCTTTTCTGGGCTTTTTAATGTTATAACATTAAAACATTGAGCAGTATACTGCTCAATTTATAAATCACTGCTGTAGGTCTAATCTGTAAATAAACAAAATATATTATCTTTGATACAACACAATTAAGTAATTATAACTTTTATATTACTTCTAACTTATATTACTTCTTGTAATTATAACTTTTATGACCACCTATAAAAGTATGACTTTCCATTTTAAAGATTGAAGGTACACTGTATTCGGTTTCAATTTTTTTCGTGACTCATTAACATAGTCGTCATGCTTGTGTAATAGTATGCAATACCTCTACACAAATTAAACCATAATAATTGTACCTACCTACTTATTACAATCTTTGTTCCTAGGCCCTCTGATATTCATGGACACCCTATAACACCACTTACATAAAAACATTTAAAATAGCTCACCTGTGAAATGTTAAGCCGCAACCGGGATACCATTCCTTTTTGCAACAATTTACGCAGCAAAAATGAACCATTTTGACGAATAATATCAATTCCTTTAGCTAAAAATCACAAAAACCACACCAATAATTTTAGATCAACAAACCACGTCACATCGCCATTTTTAGTTATAGCCAGTATTGCCGCTTGCAGCTGACGAAATATTACTAATATGACTTCTTATAAATAGCATTTACAACTTGTACCTACTTGCAATATTATCGTAAAAAATATCAAACACGCAAAATAAAAAAATATTAAGTTAGAAGAATTCAAATGACCTATTTTTAATTAAATTTATTGAAATGAGAGAAATCTTCTAAATCTACCAAATACTTTTTGTTTTGCAATGGCAACTTGCTAGACAAGGACAAACTACTATTTTTGAGTCTCTCATGTAGTTCGTTTTTCTATTCTGAGTTGAGACAGAAAAAAATAAACTTTATAGTATAGTAGTTACAGCATAAGTTTGTGTGAATGAAATATTGATTTTTAATCTTCGTGCGTTATCCAGATAGTATATAAAATCCTTGCACTACGCATCTACGCACTCAGCACTCACTGAACCGATCGAATGGCACTCAATCATTCACTCATTCTTATTCATAGCTCACCAGTCACTCTTAAAGTTGCCAACTTAACTTTTTCATGCTTAATCTAGCACTATTTTTATTTAAGACAATATAGGTACGCGGCCTCCGGCTCCGGCTAAGTTCTGATCTGCGAAATGTAGCTGGCAAGCACTTGAGGAGAAGAGTCGAAGACCGGGCTCAGTGGCACGTCTTGGGAGAGACCTACGTCTAGCAGTGGACTTTTAGAGAGGCGGAACTAGCGCCTGCTCCTACTTAATAATTTATATAATAATGATAGTTTTCCATGAGTGTATCCATCTCTATCTCCCATTCACTATATTATCTAAAAACCAAATAGCAAGTGCCAACTCCCACTTCAATTTTGATTATTTTTTACTTTGTATTTACTTTGTTGCGACTCATTTTAATAATAATTATTACTATAATATTTATATTTTATTGGTCAATAGTAACCCATTCCAGGAACAAAACTTCCTTTAGCTAATGTTAAAGTTGGTTTGTTCAATGCAGGGTCGCTAAACACAGGCCACGAAGAGTTTCTTGTCGCCATGGAACAGTTAAACCCAGATATCATGGCCATAAACGAGACTTGGTTAAGTGATGGACAGGATGAGAGAGCCCCTAAAATACCGGGCTTCCGGTTAATTCTAAAGCCAAGGCCTATCAGCATCAAGAATGGGCGGGGCGGTGGTGTGGGATTTTATATAAGAAAAG
Organism: Thera britannica; assembly: GCA_939531255.2. Lineage (NCBI taxonomy): Eukaryota > Metazoa > Arthropoda > Insecta > Lepidoptera > Geometridae > Thera > Thera britannica. The sequence goes on from OW618049.2 coordinate 9,627,510, forward strand.
GAATTAATGCGCGAGTTTGTCCTCACCCAGCCGTTGCTTCTGTTGAGCAACTTTGGCTTAGGTTACATGCTGTTGGCAAGTGTATTATCATCGGAACTGCCTACCGGGCACCTGATCAACATGATATTATGGGATTTCTCGACGCTCTAACAGATTCCATTACTTCTTTTTCTCCCAAGTGCGACAACTTAATACTGTTGGGGGATTTTAATATAAATATGCTCGAGCCAATATCAAGTAAATTTCAGTTACTACACCAATTTCTACACAGTCTTAACTTGAACCAAGTAATTATTGAACCCACACATTTTACAGAGCATAGCCAAACTCTGATTGACATAGTGTGCACTGATGTAAAAGTAAAAAAGACCACAATAAAACACATCCCTTCACTGGGGAAACATGCAATGGTGGTGGTGGAATTCCATATTAAAAAAGAAAAAATTCCAGCACGGATGGTGACATACAGACCCTTAAAAAATATCCTTGTTGATTTGTTTGTATCTGATCTAAATTCTATTGATTGGGACTATTTTACAACAAGCATAAATTTGAACGAACTAGTATCTTTGCTTACGGAGGCCATGGTAACCCTTTTTGATTTGCATGCCCCAATAAAAACTGTAAGGTTCAAAGGCCCGCCCCATCCTTGGATAACAGACACAGTAAAGACAATGATGAAGATACGGGATGGTTATCATGAGCGGTATAAAGCAAGTAAAACAGAAGTTCTACAAGCGTGCTACAAAAATATGAAAAAAATTGTATCAACAGCTCTAGAAAGTGATAAAATAGCCTATTTTGAATTTAATATTAATAATAATAAAAATAACCCAAAAAAACTTTGGAAAAACTTAAAAAACAATATCATACCCAACAAAAAAGAATCCATTGAGATTCCACTTCATCTTAAACATCCTGATATGATTAACTCTCATTTCCTTAACGTCCCAGGGTCAGACTTTGTGGACATATCACGTCTTACTTATTTTGAGCATCACAGGTGTGGACCGGAGATTTTTTCACTTGAATCTGTAACAGAACATACAGTGCTTAAAATCATAGAGGGTTTCAAATCAAATGCTAAGGGTGTGGATGGTATATCACTGGATATGATTAAGCTAACATTGCCTCAATCTTTAAAAGCGATTACTGCGGTGATTAACGAATCAATAACAAGTGGTAGGTTCCCAGAAGCTTGGAAAGTTGCGGTGATAAAACCAATCCCCAAGACCAATCAGCCCAACTCTCTTGGGGACTTAAGACCAATAAGCCTGCTTCCCAGCCTTTCCAAAATCTTAGAGAAGGTTGTAAGCCTACAAATGATAAAATTCTTAGAATTAAATAACATTCTGCCTCAATACCAATCAGGTTTCCGTAAAGGCCATAGCACATCCACTGCACTACTGGATGTGGTGGATGACCTTCTGACTGCCCAAGACAAGGGGATGTGCAGTATTCTTGTTTTACTAGATTTTTCAAGGGCTTTCGACTCAATAAATATTCCTCTCTTACTATCTAAACTGGCTTTCTATGGTTTTGATTCAAAAAGTATTGGTTGGTTCTCAAGTTACCTCAGCAGTAGGTACCAATATGTAGAGCTTGAGGCCCCCAATGGTGGATCGGTAAAATCTTCTTTGCGCCCAGTCCCTCGCGGCGTGCCACAAGGATCTATTCTTGGGCCGATCCTGTTCATCTTATACAGTGCTGATATAGTCAAGAACCTTGCATTCTGCCGTTTCCATCTTTACGCCGACGATTTGCAGCTCTGGAACTCTGCCCTGCCCTCAGATATTGCTCGAGCTGTAAGTGAAATAAATATTGACCTAGCGGCAGTCTCATGCTGGTCTAATTTGAACTCTTTGGTCTTGAACCCTAAAAAATCTAAATTCTTGGTTTTTGGCACAAAAAATACTCTAAAGAAACTAAATATTCCAAGTTTGAATATTATTGTTAATGGGGAACGAGTGGACCACGTTGATGAAGCAAAGAACCTAGGGCTCATGATGGACAGCAACCTTCGTTTTGAGAGTCATGTTGGGGAAAGTGTTCGAAACTGTTTTTATCGGCTTAAACTACTATATAAAATCCGTAGCTATCTGTGTGAACAACTCCGTATCACATTGTGTGAATCATTGATATTATCACGATTAAATTATTGTGATGTAGTTTATGGACCCTGTCTATTGGGTCGTACAGTAGGGTTGATTCAACGCGTCCAAAATGCGTGTGCTCGCTTCTGTTTTCATATTCCTCCCCGCACACACGTAACTCCTTACTTAAATGCAGCCAACATGCTGAAGATGGAGGCACGTAGAAGACTCCACCTAGCAGCCCTACTCTTTGGCCTGATTGAAAGTAAAATCCCAACATATTTGTACACGAAACTCACCTGGGCATATGAAAATTCGCGGTACCTAAAGCGAACATGCACCAAGGTATTCGTTACACCGAGACACAAATCCATCGCTTTCCGGGGGTCATTTCGATATGCTGCGTCTCGGTGTTGGAACGACCTGCCCCCACCAGTTCGTGATCTGAAAACAATTTCCACGTTTAAATACAGGCTCAAAATAGAACTCATGGCTTTACAGAAGCTACCGTATTGGGGCTTTCTATAAGTAGGTAATACTAACCAAACAAAGCGCACACGTACTACAGGCGACCCATGGGAGCAGGTAGCATACGTCAGCCCTTTCAAACCTTCAAAATCTCTCTCCTTTCTCGTTCCACCACCACTGCACAATCACAACACAATCACTGCCGCCACACACTTAGCGTTTGTTTTGGTAGGTATATTCTATTTAACTAAAATCACACCCAAACGAACAGAAACGCTGAGGAAAATTTTTCACCAAACAAGCAACACATTTTGGTCTGAAATTGTTTGAACTCATTTGAACTTGCTTGCTTCCGCGCCGATTCGCCGCCTCGCCGAGCCACAGATAAAGTTATCCGCCTGATAACCTAATGCAAGTGTCATGTTTGTGGTCCGTCATTATAGTTATTTTTCATACACACTAGCATTTTCAGAAGACTATGAAGAATATTACACAATGTCTAGTCCTTACCTATCCCGCCTCCTATTTTTTGTATGTAATAACAACAGATATCTATTTATGTTTATGTAAATAATAGTAGGTATATTTATTTGGTATTTATTTTTTAATTTAAATTGATATAGTTCAGTTGGCCCTCGGTGGCCGCCGTGAGGTCACTTTCGGTTTCATCTGAAAACCAGCGTCACTCACTACGCTTGTAGTGGGTGGCATATAGCTGAGATGGGACCGGTTTTGGCTCACGCGCATAAGGACACGCGCACAGACGGATTTGTGCTCCACTTACAATTATATTTGTATTTACTCTTTGTTCTGTTTACTATTCTGTTTTCTTTCTTTTTGCGTTATGTACTCTGTTTGTGCTGTGTTTATGTGTGTTGTGTGTCCAAAATAAATGTATTTTCTTTCTTTCTTTCTACTTAAATTCTTCCTATCGTCTCGAGAAGTATTATTGAAAACCACAGCAGCACGTCTTTCCAGAAACTTTTATTTCGCTCCTCTCATGCGAGAGCGGGGGAACAAAACTGAGAACCATTGAAAACAACTGCTTAGATATTACAATTTTGAAAATGGACCTTCGATAAAAAAACTATGATAAAACAGACTTTATACAAAGGATTTCATCACAACCTGATAAAGATTATTGATGATGATGATTCTTATGAATAATATACCTACTTAAGATTTAACAATAAAAGTGGAAAGAAGAAAGGAGGCATTTGCCCTACAGTTGCCATTGTGGACCCAATGGCAAAATGATAATAGTAATATTAATTAAATAATGACGAGTTTTCGCTGCTGTGTCTGCGTCCCACACGTCACAGTATTGAAAATAAACAGATAAAATATTCGACCCTTCTGGGATCAAAATGTCGTAAAAGCCAACTCATTCTGGGATCAAATGTCGTAACAGCCAACTCATTGAGATGGCTGTTACGACATTGGGTGTTATGGACAAGATTGACCATTACTCTCACTAACTAACCATCAGTCAAAGCAAAGAACCCATGAAACTGACTGAGCTTTTGAAAGATCATTTAATTTTAACGAAAATATTCAATAATTTGTTGAGTTGGCAACTCTGTTTTTGCGCCAAGTGCTTGCTTGTGCTCGCTCGCTCGTCGCTCGTCTCATTCACTCACTCACTTGCTCGCTTCGGCATCGGCGCGGTCGGTCGTGTCACGCTCGATTTCGATTCTCCGCGAAACTTATTTCGTCAGTGTAACTGGTAAACTAAATTTTGTGTATCAATAGTGTGAGAACTAGGAGTTCTTTGTAACTGGAAGTGTTGGATCGTGATTGTGCAGTGGTCAGACAACAGGTGCTACATTCCTAGGGTACGCCGACGCAGACTCCGGAGCTGCTAGCAGGTGGACCGCTAGACAAGCTACCTGTAAGTATCTATGCCTACCTTACCAACCTTCGAACTTTCTTGTCATAAAATTGCCTAGTACAAAGCTGTAACCTACTTATTGCTACAACCAATACTATCTACTTGATTCCTGGCAGCGAGTACCTACCTATATTAGCGCAATTCAAAATTTGGACAAGGCTGGGGGTTGTATCAAGATGCAAATCCAGGCCGCTTGTAGGATTTGTAATACTATCTTTTAGATTGCATCAAGGCCTTATCTAGTGCCCGCCCATTGACTTAATATGTCCTACCTACCTGCATTTGAAAAAGAAATACTAGCTACATCGGTGGTAGGTACCTACCTGTAGATACCCACAATATTTTTCTTTTTCTTGTGTCATTAATGTAGGTACCTATAAAGTTAGTATATAAAGTAGGTATTATAGTTTGTTATTTAGAACCAGTGTGGTTAATCATTGCGTTGCGCCGCAATAGCTTCGTTTGCATTTGGCACTCACGCTTTTAAGATTTTTTTAGGTTCTACGAAGATTTTACGAAATGCCGCCGGTCTCTTCATGGTGTTTTCCTTCATCGTTTGAGAGCTGGCATAATGTACACATTGTTGACAGAAAAACTCATTGGTGCACGACCGCATTTGAACCCACGACCTTAGGATGATCTTATTAGGATTTGACGCCGATTACCGTGAAGCAGCATTGCTGTGTTTCGCTTTGAAGGGTGTGGGTGCCGGTGAAATTACTGGCACGTGAGGTTGAACATCTTTACTTTATGCCTCAGTTTGATGGACGCAGGGCAGTGAATCTTAGGCCACGTTCACGTTCCTAACGCGCGTGACCTACTAGGCAATGCTTTGCTAGAAGCGATGGTTACCACTGAACATCAAGTGGACCATATGCTTGTTCCATCTGCTAGTTAGCTAGATGTATAAAAAAAAGATTACAACATTTAGGTAGTACGTACCTAATAGGTACCTACCTACCTAGGTGTGGGTACCTTCAACATAATCAGCCTGTAGAAGTCCACGCGAAACATAGGTCTCTCCAAGGCTCTTCCATAGATTCCTCCCCATAAAGGTATTACCACTATTGTACTACCTAAGTTGTCTTGAATGAAAACTATATTATTAATACTTATAGATTTGTTGATTCCCGTGCCCTAGTGTGTTCCTGTAGTCGCCTTCTTCGATATCCATGGCAGGAGACGTATACCTACTTAGGTTGGTTAGGTACCGAATGTACTACCTACCTATTTTTTTACCGGTACAGCTCAGACAGCGGTTCTTAGCAGGTCTGACTCTGACTGAAGTGAGCCGTTGGCCAATGACTGGAGGAAGATCTGCCAACTTCACACCCGCCAAAATTCGCCGGCTGTATTGTCTCTAGTGCACTCAAGCATACCTACCTGCAATGTTGCAATCTGTATGATCAGATCAAACCTGTCGCGGAATGCAAAGGCTGTGCCGTACCGTACAAGCCTTTTGTAAAGTAGGACGCAGGACCTAATTTATCCTTTGTGACAGGCCTGAGAATTCATGACTAGCATTGTGTAACCAAGGGTTAGGTTAGTATGATAAATTCGGTAATTACTTTCAAGCACGAAACGTGAAACTCGTGTTAGAAAATCTTGAAATGAAGCTTCAGTGGTTTTTCCGTTCAGTAGGCCTCCACGAGCTCTTTCTGGCTCTGTCTCTGGCTCTGTGTGAGTGCTGTCTAAATAAATCCTACGTCGAAACGTCACACACACAGTATAATACACTGGTGGACACAGATTCAAAACCAGAAGCAGAGACAGAGCTTTGGGTAGGCCTACAGGTCGAGAAAGCTTTTATTTTGCTACCAGATACCTAATTTGAGTCCTAGTATGTCTTATCTACCGGAAAAGTGTAATAGGTATTTTTAAAATACATAGCATTATAACCAGCCCTATAATTTTACCCCATACAGCGAAACCCTAAACAGAGAGCTGCTATCATCAGTTCAGATCCTGACAATGACAACAGATGCCATAAGTTTTTATTACCCGGAGTGTCGGGCGAAGTACGAATTTCGCACAATGAACCATTAAACAGAAGTCAATCTTGATCAGTTCGTTTAAAGTAGAGGCGAATGAACTAATTCCTGCTATTATAGATACAAAGTTGAACCGAATAGGCCATAGGCTGAATAATGGAGCTTTGAGAACCTAACACGACACGACTTCTGATTTCCATTGTACTATAAATCCTTAGCTTAAAGTACAAGGCTTTGGGAGTGGCTTACCTTTGCTGACTGTGAGGTCGACTAATGTTAATGATCTATCAATACAGTAAGTAATTTTGCTAACTATAGCAACCCACCATTAGAACACCGGTAGTCTAGTTTTAGCAACCTGCCCCGAAGTCGGAGTTTTGCTACCACATTTCGTCTACCAAATGTAGTTTTCGTGTGAGCACATGCCTCTCTTTTGTATGGAAAATTGATGAGAAAACAAGTCGTTTCGATCGTTTCTACGTAACGTATTTTAGCTGTCTCATCTTTTCTCCATACAATAGAGAGAGACAAATAGGCGAAACGAAAACAACATTTCGTAGAGGAAATTTTGTAAATCAAGTGGGACTTGCCCTTCTGTCTTGGAGCACTGGCCGATCCGAAGGTTGTGGGTTCAAATCCAGTCGTGTACCAATGAGTTTTTCTGTCGAAAAATGTATGTGCGCTATGCCAGTAGGTTAGGTACTCTCAAACGGTGAAGGAAAACATCGTGAGGAAACCGACGTGTCGTAGAACCTAAAAAGTTCGAGCAACACGTGTCAAGGGTCACGCAAAAAGGGCCCGCCAGCGGCCTACTTGCGGAAAAACCAGCCCGCACATCAGGTGCGGATGATGAAAAATTGCCGAAATTGCCCTCTGTCTTCGGTACCTAAGTTTGAATTCTGCCGGAGAATCGATTTTTCTATTGGAAGTTAATGTTCGCATTGCTGCTGATAGACAATATAGATTTCGAAACTACCCCAATCACATTTACTACAGCATCCAGTTTATTATTTTGCATTTACAATCATGTTTTCTTTGAAAAAACCTAAATTCTCTTTGTCTGTTAAATACTGTCAAACAAGCCATACCACCTTGATTGGCTGGCACATGGCACAAATCTATGTTAAATAGCACCTTTAGCTGGCGTGAAAATGTGTCAATTCTGTCACAATATTCACTGGTTCTCGTGACCAGAAATTGGGTATTACCTGGCGATACGATGATGTAAGGATTTAACGATTACGGGCAATGCCTAGATGCAGCTATAATCTGTAAATTATTTTCGACTTATACGGTCATCATAATAGAAGTACCTTATGGATATCAAGTCTACGTAGGTGGTAATAACATTTCGGTCAGGCTTATTATTGTATGGGAAATGCATTAGAAATTTGATCGTAAGGAACTTATACACTATTAAATAAAACTAAAGAATTTGATTGTTAAGTGGGCATATCACACATTACCAATTTTGTATTTTTAATGACAAGTCATTTTTATTAAAAGTCATTCTCAGTCATTTTTATCAAAACCAGTCTGTTTCAGAACTCGTCTTGTACGCTAATAGTTTATTTCTCTGCTCCTACTCCTATCCTTAAATAATTCAAAATCCATCTTCTTATCGTGTCACTGGTTCTTTCAAACAAATGTGGTGAAAGGATTTTAAGTGCGCTCACACACACTTAGTGATTCTTGCACTTCTGTTGTTTGGACGAACAGGAGAGCAACTATTAGCTTTCAAACTAAAAGTTGACATACGGACGGTCAGACAGACAGACGTGACGAATCTATAAGGGTTCCGTTTTTGCCATTTGGCTACGGAACCCTAAAAAGCCATTAACTGTAAACAAATAAAATTCGAGACCTAAATTTTCTATGGAAGCTAAGTAAGAAGCGTCCACCCTGAATAGATCCAATGAAATATTCGATCGCAAAACTGAACTGATATCAAAGCTTCGGAATTCGGAATGTACAGATAGATAGTTGTCGACCTCAACACTTAGCGAGGACATGGAGTGACTTGGATAACAAGCTTATTCAGCTTTTGTTTTAATTCCTTCTTGATAGACGTGTTAATTAAATTTATGGTTTGGAGCGACTTTTAAAACCGGTTCTTTGACATCCTATAGTAAAAATAACAAATATTTACTTACGAACATCTATTAGAAATGAAAATATAAGTTTTAAAATTTGAGAAACCGACTTCATGGCCAAACTACAAACCGATTTTGATGAAATTTTAATGGGAATTTTCAGATTGGAAATAATAAACTTTTACAAATAAAAGTTATTTTTCAAATCGGTCCATAAATGAAGAATTTATGCTATAACAAACATTAAAAGCCACAACTGAATTAAGAACCTCCTCCTTTTTTATTAGATTTTAGGCATATTTAGAAATCATTTATTTTCGATGTAAAACTAAAGATAATTTGACATAGTTCTAGCTAGACAAAGACCTATAAAATTACCAAATGACTTTCCGATGCTTAAAAACGTCATTCCAAGGTAAGGTACACTCGAGCCCCATCTAGTGGTTCGTGACCATCTTAGCCTTGTCAGTCAATCGATGTCGGTACTAGCATAGACAAGATGTTGAGGTCTGACAAATGAATTAATTGAATATGAAGTCACCTTCAGTATCTATTTGTTATTAGCGGCGGTAGATTATTATAGCTTGCTGGATTAGCAATTCAACTGATTACTACTGTTTTTGTAAAAACGACCACGATACTGTTGTTGACGGCGGCTATAATATTGGTGTATTAAATAAATAAATTCTGCAGACAATCCACTCAACACTATCTAGCCCCTAACTAAGCATAGCTTGTACTTCTTCTTCTTATCGTGTCACTGAGTCTTTCGAACCAAGTGTAGTGAAAGGATTTTAAGTGCGCCTCAAAGAGGCTCCTTTCGTGCACTTGACACATATTTTCGAACTTTTTAGGTTCTACGACATGCCGGTTTCCTCACATTGTTTTCCTTCACCGTTTAAAAGCACTGGCATAGTGTACATAATTTTTTGGGTAGTAAACTCATTGGTACACGACTAGATTTGAACCCACGACCTTAGAATCGAAAGGCGGGGCCGCTACCACTTGGCCGTCAGGCCTATTTTTAACCGACTTCCAATCAAAAAGGAGGAGGTTCTCAATTTGGTTGTATTTATTTTTTTATTTTTTATTTTTTTTAATGTTTGTTACCGCATAACTTCGTAATTTGTGAGCCGATATGAAAAGATAATTTTTTATCTGAAAAGTACTGCTTCCAGATTGGTCCCATTTTAATTTTTATTAAAATCGGTGTTGCCATTTTTTTTTTTTTTAATTTAATGTTTGTAACTGCATGCCTCCGTCATTTATGAACCGATTTAAAAAAATATTTTTTTATTTGGAAGGTTATTCTTATGTCCAGATTGTCCCAAACAAATTTCATTAAAATCGGTTTAGCCGTTTGGCAATGAAGTCGGTTTCTCAAGTTTTTTAAACTTATAATTATTTTATATTATTATCATTGTTTTTATTAAACAAAGCAAGAACAAAAAACAAATCTGTCTGAAGTTTCCATATGTCTATGAAAGCGAGAGCTAATGAAACATCGTAACTACCTTTCGAAAAAATATCTGAATGCTTTAATGCCAACTTAAATCGATCATCAAAGAATTCCAGGTCTATTACTCGTGTAACAAGCAAAAAATGGATCAAATCAACAGTTAGAGTTGTCAATTCTGCTGTCTGATTTTTTTCTCTAAATGATTCAACCTGATTCATCTCCGATAACCTTTTTACTCGTGGTTTTAATAATAGCCGATTGCGTGCCAGTTTGTTTCCTTCGGCTCTAATAGATTATTCCTAGAAATACTTGAACACATCGAATAAAGTATTGGACTTTGATGTTCAATTAATCGCGCCCAACATTTTTCTCTAGCCTGTCATTTGAAATCGTGATGAGTCTTCGTGTCTCAATTTTGTCTTGCGTCTCGTTCCTTCTTCAGTTTATTGAAATTATCTCATCCCTTTCTGGGACGTCCCTAAGCGTGCACGTATCTTGATTGGAAGGCACGTCAACCTGTTTATGTACGTGTCCCTTCGAGAGGTTTATGGCTTGTATTTCTAACTTACTCGTCCCTCGCCACAGAATATTAAATATTACTCGCACACCTTCATACTTTGAGTTACTTAGTAGAGGTTGCGAGACAAAAAATGCTTGAAAGGAGCAGTGCATTAGATTTGAAAGAGCGAGTGTTGTAACGTGTGGGAATACTCCGTTAATTTCGTGGATAATTAATACACTCTCCGTAATATTCCCACCCTCTGACTTATTGTTCGTGTTTCTAGTTTATGTAATTACGTAATTAGATACGTGAATCTATGCATCTTGACCAATTACAGCGGAGGAATGTGCGTAGCTTCTGTTTCATGAGAACCGGGAACTGACTTTGTCTCGCCTTGAAGAATATTAAATCCAAGATTAACTAAGAATACAATATGTTTATGTCTGGCTTTTCAGCTCAGTTGGTAGTATCTCTGCCTTCTTGAGCCGTAAGTCGTGGGTTCGATCCTCACCGAGAACAAATATTTGCGTGGTGAACGCAGATGTTTGTTCCCTGTCTGTGTATTATATTTGTATTCTACGTATGTATTTACAAAAAAAAACATAAGTATAAGTATTACCAATATCAGCTATCTGGTTCCCATAGCTCTGCTTAATTTGGGGTTAGATAGTGTTGTGTGGATGAGAGACAGAGACTCTACAGTAACGAGGCAAACCCAAAAGCCCCTGAAGATGTTTGTTCGCACTGATTTCAGAAGCATCCCCCTTCAATCCAATACAAAAACTTTCGTGACGCAGTTTTATGACGGTGTCCTATTCTCAGAAAACCCTAAAAACCACCTGTCTCTTGAACTCTGTTCTTTTCGGTCGAATGTCTTCATTATCTCATTAAGGTCAAAAACATTGGACCATTCAATTAACACAGACGACAAACGACGTTCACAGTTCAGTGGACAGTGACATCGAGACATCTCGGTCGCGTCGCTATTGTAGATTTCATAGAGCTAAGAACATCATCGCTGTAGAATATTCTGTTCTACTGTAATCCTACCTGAGTAGCAAATATAAATATGCAAGAAGCTTACAATTAAACAAAACATATTTACAAAATGTACAAAATACATAAGAAGCAAATAGATCTGTGTTATAAACGATCTAGAGATCGCTTAACTGATCCAAATCAAGCGTCAGACGGAAGCGTTCTCAATATTATATTAGTGTTGTTGGATTTCCAAATGATCTTAGAAATCCCATCCCATGATAAATAAAACTGCAGGTATCATTGCATGTATCCAACCAAGGACATCACGGGAACCGCATTTAAAAAAAAACGAATCGAATATCCTGTGTCCCTTCTGACCGCAAAAGCTCTATCCTGCGGCTTCTTTGAATGCGCTCACGCAGCGTATCTTACCCCCTCTTTACTCCTTCACCCCCCTGGACTCACGGAACCACGGCCAACTGTCTTTTGTTTGTTGAATGCGCTACAAAACCAACACTTTCAATACAACCGGCCTAAACTTTTTTGTCCTGTCATGTCAGCCACCTTGGAACAAATAAAAGTGGTTCAAATCCGATTGATATCTGAATACGGTGGACTGAACATATTTCTTGCATTTAATAATGTCATTACGGGCTATTTTACGATGCGATGAAGATTGTGTGACAAAAAAGAAGTTCTCCAATGGATAAAATAAGTAAAGAATTTTATAAAAGTTTCCAATCCAAGTCGTAAAATACTCTCATATCAGAATGTTTAGCAATAATGACTTAAAAAGTGCACTGAACTCAAACAAGCAAAACAACCTGCTGTCAATGGCAAAATCGAAGGTTTTTTGTGAAACAAGAATTTACCGGTGCGTAAATAGCCCGATCAAAGCAAGCGTTGGACCGAATAAACGGTAAAAAAAAATATCTTAACTAGTTATGGCCCCATGCCATGCCTAAAACAATTCTCTTATTGCTGCAATATTGACAAAAATGCTCGATTTGCTCCAAATATCACCGTAATGTCCAAGCAAGATCATAAAGTTAACGTAAATATTTTTGATGCTATGAATTATTCATAGACCACTGGTCCATAATCTAATTCTGATCATTTTCTGTTCTACCTGTTCCGTTACAATAATTTTAAGGTACTTAGGAACTAAAATTAGTTTTGCCTTGCTTAATTTATGTCTCGTTGCTTTCAAAATGTCCAAACGCAACCTATCGCTAGTCTTCAACAGAATTAATGAGACGGTCAATGGATTACGGCACGGTTTAAATTTTAAAGTACCTCAGTAATGTTAAGAAGGATAAAAGATGACTGCATTATGCATGCAGCTTCTACAGCTCTACCTTGTTTGGTCTCACAATAAAATGCCTGTGTGTGTATTATTTTAATACTTAAATAATTGCCGTGATCCCTATCATTATTGCCGGACGCATGGCTCCCGGCATCTACCTTTTCTGTTGGATTTTCGGACACGTAAAAAGTTGGGTAGGCGTGGGAACTTCAATGTTTTTTTTCTATATTCTGAATAGCTAGCTTCATTTAGACTTCTTTCTTCTTTATTATTACAGCTCACAGCGTCGAACTTTTGCTTTTTGCTCCTGCTAGTTTTTTTCCAAGCATTAGTACCATCTACCATCTCATAATTTAGTTACTGATTTCATGATGATTTGTTTTCTTTTGAGTGCATTACGCTGATGGCATTTTGATTTTCTTCAACAGTCATTCGATACGTATGTATGCCATGCGGATCTGAGGATATGATTGCACACATCTATGGTTTATGCCTAATGTTAGTGAAACCAGTTTGTCTCAACGTTTGTTTTTGTCTCGTTTTTATCTCGAACCTACCATTTGTTTGCAGGTTATGACCATTAGTGCTGCTGATCTAAACGATATGATTGTTAGGACTGGGTGCGGTGTCTTGGTATTTTGAAAACCAAGTACTTAAGTAGCGTGAATCGGTAGCTTCAATATTTATCATGATTTCATCTTAAATTCTCATTACTTTGTCAACGGTGGTCATAAACTTCCACGGTTAGTAATATCTTGCTTATCGTATCATTCTCGGCTGTCGTTCGTTTTTCAAAAGCATGCTGGAAATATTTCAACATTCCACAAAGCAATGGGCATTATACTTTAAAGCTCAAACCATAGATCCGATGGCCCGTCGCTCACACGTTGGTATCCTGACGGTTACAAATAAGATTCTCCTCCACCTCAATAGCTTCCTATGGTTCACATTCACATGTTCTATATTCTAAACTCCCACGTTTGTACTTCCATTAAACGTTAAACACACATCCATCAATCTTGTCGGAACAATGACGCTCCGTTTTACGCCTTGCGTTGCGAATTTTCGAAATAAATATTTCACATGCAGGCTTTTATATTGATGAGCATGAGATGAATTATTACTTTCAGTTTTATTGTATTCGAACAATGAATTCAGACTATTGGACTACTAAATTCACTATACATATAACTGAAAGAGCTCCTTCTGTAAATAGCCGTGTAATTTCAGATGATTGATGGCTTTCTATAAGATTTGTATGACTTGGAGCAAACAACCTCAGGATTGGAGAGAAGTCAGTAAAAAGAGTGTATCTACCTATAAATCACGAGTACTAGCTACATCCTAAGGAGGTAGATGCCGGCTTAGTTTAATGTAAAAATTCAAACTTAACTTAAGAATGAATTGAGTCTTAATATTGTTAAGCTAATAAAGGTACTGTTTGAATACGATGTTTTTGTAAAGTGCTCTCACGGATTGAGTGAGTATAACGGAACCTTAGAGCTAATAATGATAAAGAAACGTCGCAAACGTGCGAAAATCGCGAAGTGTTAGCAGCAAGTATTTACTCGTATGTATTTTGTTTGGACAAATATGTGAATGATCAATCACACAGACCCAGAATCTAGATTTTATACTTATTAAATAAAACATAATTTGATGTCGATATTATGATTTAATTTGGCACTATTTGTTTCATTAAATGCTCTTGAAATCACCTTCCAACATCCTTGACTTATCCTTTATAATAATAATTGTGCATATTCCAAGTCCTAAATTGCAAAAAATCTAATTATCATTCGAACCATCTCACAAAAACAATCTCTTGAATACCTACTAGGTAGGCTAGTAGGTATATCTCCTGTCTATTAAGAATCTCAAAGTCGATCGTTGAAAAACTTAAAACAAATTGCTTGCAAAAAACAAATTTAAAAGCAATCAAAATAGATGTGTGAAAGTTACTGTCGCATGAATGTAAATGAATGTTAGATTCTTATCAGTATGATTATAACACTTTAATGAACGACAAATCTCAATGCATTGAAATAACGTGAGAAAATAATATAGGTACGTAAAGTTTTAATTTACGTTAAATCTTTGTTTCGGTTCATATTTTAATAGTTTCTATGTTTTTAATAGACTTGTTCGATTCTTTCTCTTCTGCATAAGTCGTGTCTTGAGTAATAATGTAATGCACTTGCTTGTACGTAATGGCATGCTGTCGTCTTAAATTATTGTTTTGTTCATTTTGTTCGATCGATTTGTGAAATTGCGGATGGTATGTCATTTGTATGCGTACGTTAGTAATTTTCTTTACTACTTTGTCTTATTTTTAAGAAAGTGTTCTTATTTAAACGTTTTGCTATAATGCTAAGCAATAATACAAAGCAGCTGGAAATCGTGATTAACTGACCGTTGATCCATTATCGTCCGGATACCTTTAATTATGGTCAATATCTCGGATCGAATAGACTATTTAGTACCGCATAAAAGTCTTAAAAACCAGTTCGTCAACGATCGGTTTCACACTGCCACCGCAAGCCTATTCTCTGCCAATACCCTTTCCGTCGGTCGCAGCAATCTGATTCCCTCACTTCTCACTAGCGAGAAGTGGCTTATCGCTTCCGCCTCCACAACTAACCCCTGCTTGCAAACCCGCAAAATGCATGTAATAGCACACCTTATCTGAGACAAAAGAGCCGACGTGTTCTTGCCGTGTTTAGGTCCGCTTACTCTATTTATAAAAGCGATAACCGTGGAAAGGGGTATGAATTGCTTGCTGTCCATATCATGTCCACGTTCGGTTTCATGGTCTCTGCCAGTGTTAACTTTAGCAATTCCTGTTGCAATACGTTTTATAGGATCGCATTCAGAATTTGGAATCATGTTATAGAATAATTATTGTTTTCAGGAAAGCCTGCTTCAATTTATTCTGATTTATCAGTTTATCATTACTTCTTTTGGGAATCTCAGTACCGCTAGAATTACGTCTGTTCTTCAAATATTGAATACGAACACAACGATTACCCCTTATCTCATCATTATATCCTTGTAGGTCGTAGAAAATATCACCTCGTTGAAATAAACGATATCACTTTTTATGTTTATTTTTAGTCGATTATCCATGGTTATAATGTTGGTTAATTGATGCTTTACCATCGTAAAAGTATCAAATCTAGAAAACCTGTGCGCATTCGCTTTAAAAACTGGATTCGAAACGTCTTCCATCTCAGCTTCACAGTTATAACGATAGACTATTCACCTACTTTGCGTTTCCCTACAGTGCAACGTAAAGACTAGACGATGCAAGCTTTATTCAACATCACTGATATTTCGTATTCAATGCAAGGCGCTTTTTAAATCGTCCATATTGAGCTTTTGCATTCCATATTGCTGTGTAATTGGCTTATTTTCAATTCAATTTCGTTGTTTTGTAAATAAATTGCCGTCAATATTTTGAACTAAAAGTTTTATGAAAGTTTTTCATTATACTTTTATTGGGCAGCTTGTTTTCTGTTTTTGCGTCTTGGATGCTTTGGCAGGAATTCAGTAATAACGTTCCGGCCATTGGTTATACCTTTTTATTGAACATGGGTTGAATCTGCTGGCTTGAATCTGTAATGTTCTTGTATTAAACTCATGTGAATTTTCCAACATGATGCCTACATTAAATTATGAATGAAATTCGATAGCCATTTCCTACTTGTTTACATCATCAATCTGGCTAACGACTGCAATAGTATTGACCTCGACATTGGATTAGCGTGTATGCAACTATGCACATTCTAAACGATGTAATATAATACACATGATGCCTATAAAGCAGTCAACGCACGCGCCAGATTGGTTGACATGCGCGGCGCGTTCTACGATAACATTGTGCTTGGATCATCAGACATACATTCTTACTGTATTTTTATTAGGTAAGACAGAATAGTGTAATACCTAGCAATCATTTTCCTTGATTTATTAAAAAAAAAATCCTTGCCATCTTTTTACCTACTTGGTGAGCGGACTCGTTTCCACAAGTAGGCCGCAGACGGGCCCTTTTTGCGTGAATCTTCTTTTCTTTTTACCTAATATTCCAGTGCATTTGTATATTTTGGCCATATATTTTTTTCTGCGTTAACTTTACTTTCGCTCCTCTATTAGCCCTCTTTGTCATTTTTATAATAATGATGTTTGTTTTAGCTGTAAGTTATGAGTATGGCGTGTAGTTAACTAGTTAAGTTTCCTGCAACAGAGTTTGTATTGTCTAGCTTCAAACTCATTGATAGTTTTCCAGCCAATCATCATAAAACGATTTCGTTGATACAGTTCTCATTTAATTTTATGAATGAAATAGTAGCTGATGTGAATAATGACACGGTTGTAGAATTGGTTGTGTCGTCACGGTGTTTGCGGCTGGGTCACCGCCCGTGAACTCTGCATTTTCTATGGTTTACCTTTGTTGCCAACTCAGAACTATGTCGCTACGTTTCTCTTAAATTGTAGGTAACTTTGCTTACCTACTTCGCTTCGTAAATAATCAATCTTCTCGTAATTTTTCGTGTGGTACCCGAAGAAATGAAATCTCTTACGTTATTCATGATCAAAAATTATGAAATTCAAAATTTTATTACAATCGGTCAGGTAGTTGGGACGTCATTGAGTAGTAAGTACATCTATTATACTTTCGTGTCTGTAAAAAGAAACTCAAAAGTGTAGCCATTCATTAAAACAGACTAAATCAGTAGGGTGTAAGCTGGCAACATTTCCTTCTACTTTACTGGTTAACTGGCGCAGTAACATCACGTCGGCTTATCTAGGGCGTATGAAAATATGACTGCGTTGCACATAAGTTCGTAAAAAGCAATTTGAAATTAATGAATTTGTGGTCTCAACAAAATTAAAAAAATGTTTTATGCTGATGAGCTTTTTGTTCGTTGAAACCTATTCCGTCTAAAATAATGATAAATGTGATTTACAGGTTTTTGAATAATGGCGGGATGTATGAATAAACTGCGGCTACCTTTTTTTAGGGTTCCGTAGCCAAATGGCAAAAACGGAACCCTTATAGATTCGTCATGTCTGTCTGTCTGTCTGTCTGTCTGTCTGTCTGTCTGTCTGTCTGTCTGTCCGGCCGTGTCACAGCCATTTTTCTCCGAAACCATAAGAGCTACACTGACGAAACTTGGTGAGTAGATGTATTTTGTGAACCGCATTAAGGTTTTTACACAAAAATAGAAAAAAAACTATAAATTTTGGGGGTCCCCATACTTGAAACTGAAACTCAAAAATTTTTTTTTCATCGAACCCATACGTGTGGGGTATATATAGATAGGTCTTCAAAAATGATGTTGAGGTTTCTAACATCATTTTTTTCTAAACTTAATAGTTTGCGCAAGAGACACTTCCAAAGTGGAAAAAAGTTGGTCCCCCCCCTCTAACTTCTAAAATAAGAGAATAATAAATCTAAAAAAAATATATGTTGTACATTACTATGCAAACTTCCAACGATATTTGGTTTGAACGAGATCTAGTCAGTAGTTTTTTTTTTATACGTCATAAAACGTACACCGCAATTTACCTTTCGACGAACTACAAAAACCTTTATTATTATGTTATTTGATGCTACGGAACCCTTCATGGGCGAGTCCGACTCGCACTTGGCTGCTTTTTATTATACTAGGTCCGAGTTATCATCGCAACAGTATTATTTTATTGCAAAAACCAACTGCCATTAAAATCATCATTCTCACTGTCAAAGATTCATCATAGATTTAATCAATTCGCAGTTTCTACAGTGCTGTACCTCTAATACCTATGCAATTATTATTGCTCTTTCTCAGTTGCATCTCTATTACATCTAATCCTATATTTGCGTGCTCAAATTATCACTCTATTATCTATTGCATCGTTATCGTGTGCGAAATGGCCCACTCATCTATTGGTACTGTCGGTGAAACTACCCGCGCGCAACCTTTGACACCGTATTCAAGATGGCTGCAGCAGCCTAACTAAAAGCAGCCTGTGTCACTGGTCTTCATGGTTCATCTTAGTTGTAAAACTTGACGTTTGGCTTGTTGACTGCTCCATTCTTGCCTGTTGTTCATATTCTCTCTTTCGTGGTACCAGTTTGCTTTGTAAATCGTTACGAATACTTATGAAATATTTTTTCTGAACCCAAACGTATTTTTGAATTAAAACACCTGCTTGCTATTGCCTTGAAAAGATTTAGATGTAGTTAGTAATGTCTAATCTGTAGTAATACTAGTGATTGCTCCAAATGACTCACATTTTCAAAAAACTCTTACCTACCTTTATAGCCACCTGCACAGACGAATTTATGCATTGCAAAGGTATGGCATACGAAGTGTCTTTTACGTCGGAGTGAATATTAAGTACATCAGTCTTATGTATACTGTGCAAAAGCTCTTACTTTCTGTATCTTCTAACAAATCGTATTTACCGTACTGCGCTTCTTTAGGAGATTCATTGTCCGCTTCACTAATTCTATTGTGAAATCTATTTTAAAAGAATTAGCACTTCTTGTTTCATGATTGCTTATTCTTGTGGGTTTAGTTACGCAAGATGCCGTACCTTTCTTTATCCAAGAAATTCACAGCAAAGGTTGAGTTTCCAAACCTTCTATTAGCTAAATATTGACGAATACTATGTAGTATTTCCGTCTTATACCTTAACTTTCTTATATTATGTTCTATTAGGTAAGTTTTTCAGATATATCAATTGATAAATAATCGTGTCCAACAATTTGTAACGCTTGTTTTACTTGACGGTTCCGTTACTTTTCTGTCTATTGGTTAGTTGCAATGCTTGCAAGGGTTCAACAAATCATTAAGCATGGATGTAATAGAAAAAATAGTCAATGTCAGTAGATCACATTTTTTTGCGTAAAGTAGTAAAATACTTCCCTCTGGATGAGTAGAAGTAGTAGTAGGTACTTCAATTCTAGCTACCGTGATGTAAAAAAGTAGCATTTAGAATGCTGGTTATTAGCTGATAGAATCTAGCGAGGCAACATGGTGACTTTTTTTGAATTCTGTATTAATATGACCAGCTGTATAAACTTTAGTTTCGCAATGCCTGTTCCGTTAAAATGTTTCCCGTTAAATAGTCAATTCAGATACGTTAATGTGAGAATTGCGAGAGTCAGCTCATTACTGAGATTCTTGTGGACATAGTGCCAGGCTATTTAACTATCAGTGTACTAACCAGACTATTAAAATATAGGTCGTTTGTTTCATTCGCATTCAAATTTGCATCTGAGATAATAAATTCATTATTATCAGCAAATGTTTTCTTGGTACCGGACATGTTTACTTTGTTGGATTTTTCGACCTTTTCCTTCGTGATAATGGTCGATGATGTTGATCAAATAAAAGCTATTTCCGTTTATTACTTTGCACGAGAACACAAAATAATACAGAGAATATGTTCAGCTTAATGCCTCGTTTACATTTACAAGACATTTGACTAGATAGTAAATGCTTTCGTGTACTATGTCGCGTGCTGTTTAGATTCAAGAAGTAGGACTGCTAGGATTAGCTTTCTATTTTGCACCAACATTGTATCTATTCGCTTGATAGGCAGCTCTAGCTACATAAACCATCTATAACAGCAAAAATTCTTATAAAGGAGTGGATGTTTAATAAACTTAGTATCGAATTAAGAGTAAAGGACCCTAGAAGCATACCTTGTGGGCTCAAGTACTAGAAGAGTACACGTCTATTCAAACAGGTTTCATAGAATCTTTTATGAATACAGATCAGTAAGTAATCTAATATTTCATAGCATTATGAACAGTATTCTCTGTCTATTTTATTATCTTCTTCGTCAGTTACAGGTCGACATCTGCCAGTTTAGATTGTCGGGCCTACTTACGGACGAGTGGTTTGGTCAGTAATTTTGTTTCTCGTTTCGCTTGGCCCTATTAGACTTGGTATGTTAAGTGTGCGTGAGTTTCGTTTTTAATTTTCGTCGTGGTCATAAAAACATGGGGTCTTGAACGCGTGCAACGAATGTTAAATTTTGAATTCAAAGAATTTCAACATCAGGACAATATTATATTTCTCAATGCTACAAAGTTAAATACGGAAGCCGACGTGATAGACGCTCGCGTGCCAACATCTAATTGGGTTTATTATTTTACATCGCAACAATACAACAATTTCACTTTGAAGTCAACAATGAAGTAAAATAGATAAAGCAAATAAATGACTGTAGCTATACCTAGCCTACCTTTTGATATTATGAAACATTCCTCCGTGTTCTCGTGGTTTATTCTTTCAGACAATAAATTAGCTTCGTCAGTTGCTACACTTGCTGCTATAGAAAATACTCCATCGATGTCTATAGCAGTTTATCAACGGTCCCCGACTGATCTGTAACTGGTCGGTAACTTAACTTCTTGCTTAGAGACAATTTCCTTTTCTGTCTGTTTATTGGAGCGAAAGAAGCAATACTGGTGCTAATAAATTATCCGTAACATTTCCAAGTTGCGACACCTTTGATTAACAGAAGTCAATACTACCTGCAAAGTACAGGGTAAAAGTGGTCCGTAACTTTACGATAGCAAAATGACTGGCTTGAGGCAAATAGTTCAGGAGATTACGACAATGTTTAAGCTCGTTAGGGTTGACTACATTTAAATATTTCCATTTAAAAGTATATACTAGCTTCTTTAACACTATGCACGTTTTATGTTCAAAATTTCTTTTTTATTTAAAAATTGTTTCTTTCTCACTTCGACGGCTTGTCATTATGGTGGCTAAATCATGATGGTCACTATCACCTTCAATGTTTTTGTTACTTTTTGCAAGGGCATAATACATGTTATTTTCTAATCCAATTTCCGTTACTAATAACATCAGATGGTTTATTATTTTTACGAATCTATTCATAATCATTACCGGATCTTTTATACTGAATAACCAAATTGCTTATGTTGAGAAAAATGCCTCTAAGAAGGTTTCCATTCATGCACATGTCTTGAATTACAAGATGGACCCTCTATCCTACATGAAATTAGTACAAAATCGAAAGCCCTATTTCCTCCTGGCAGCGTGTGTACCAAGAGACACGCCGCAAGCGACAAGTTTCTAAGAAGATCTAAAGATTAGTCCACTCTAATACAGAGAGAATTTAGCCGCCACAGTACACCATTTATTTACCTAATACAGCATGAGAACTTTGTAAATTCGAACTTTGTAACGGTAATTGGCGATTGTTTAGCATTATTAGAATTCAATTTCGTGATATTTACACAGGATTTTGTGTTGCACTAGTTTTGCTGAAGGGCTATTTGCGATAACCCCAATATCGTGACTTGCTTTCGTTATAGTCGAAACTTCAAACCCAAATAGGTATCTAAGACCTTTTCATTTATTAGATAGATTGGCATGCATCATTTCTTTTCTTATAATGTTGTGGTTGTTTAAATTCAAGTCATCGTATCTTCTATTCCTTTAGCTCGGACTTATTATACCTATACATATATCGTCTATATCTGTCAGTAGTCAGTACCATACAACAGGTATGCTTCCTCACCATAACAATAACTCTTATTTCTTGTATTTATAAATTAAGTTCATAAAGCATTTTATACTTGTTGTCACAAAACAACCATCGAACGCTCCATCAATAATCCATTATTCAAAAGCTAGGTGATTAATTCAATTCTAACAGAATTATCATATCGTCATAACTCATGCTTAAAAATTAATATATCAGCGATTTCCTCTTTTCTCACGGTTCTTATTAAATCACCGTTATCGCGCCCGTATTACACGACTGATAGCAATTGCAACATTCACACAGCAAGCATGTTGCCAACAACTCATTTACCTCTAGTCGTGCCGCAGATGCACGGGCAACGGTAACCGCATTTTATGCAAAATTTATCCTAATTGTAAAGCAAGTTTTGTTTGATCTCTCTGAGCACAAAACAAACATCCGTATAGATTATACTACATTTATTCTTTCATTATTCCTATTTATTTAATGATTAAGGGCTGTTTCTGTACTGTTAAGAATTAGTGGTAAAAATAAAAGTCAATTCTCTAGAACCTTTCATCTAGTTTCTTTCAACTGATCCTCACCAGTTACGCATATCGTAAAATAATTGTACAAAAGTGAAATGAAATAGAATGCAGTGCCAGCCTGCAATAGTAAAACTGAATACCTATTTATGTTATCGTTTAGAATTGCGTCTGTGCGTTAGGCTTCGCATAAAATTAAGTTATTATTCTTATCACAGTCTATTAATTCTAATGGGACACTTTGTGAACGTGTTTCGTGCTAGATTCCTATGCTTGTTATAGCAAATATAGATAGTGCATGATAGTTTTCATTTGACTTTATGTGTCGCGTGATCTTGCCAGGCTTTATCATAATGTCATAATATACCTCTATACCATTGGTTTCAGTGTACTGACTTATCGACCATTGTCGATTAGTTCTTTTGTAAAGATATTCAAAAGGGTATACGTCTCTACCACTTTAGCATAAAGTTTCCTTCCTCCAACATGTAAAACGGTATCTGCTTTGCTTTCTGTGCTAATAAATTTCATTTCCCTGTGAAGCAGTCTGATTCCCGTTACATGCAAGGAGTAAATCACATTAATGCTTTTCCTACGCGCTCGCCGTCATAAGTTGCTATGTAACATGTTGTGTAATTATGTGGGTAATCCGTTTCCGACCGCGGCTCTTGTAAGGTATTCGATGCACCTGGTTAGCTGCAAATTCTGTAAAATTTCAGCTCCTTGATTTCCGGCAGTTGTGAGTGATAGTTAGGGCGTTTGCTTTTTATTGTTAGGTCTTCCTTATGTGACTTTATCGCTTTGAGAGCCTTCCTCTTCTTTTCTTTGGTGTTTGAAAATCTCTGAAAATAGTATCGGGCTTTCTAATGTCATTCTATTACTACTCTTGGTACTACAAATACTCGGCATCATTTACGGTAAAATTTATGGCATGTAAATAATAGTTCAAGGCTCTCGTTGTTTGAGTAGCTTTTAAATGAAGATTTCCTTTTGGATGTTTCCATAAATGCTAGCAAAACTCAAATAGATATCAAATATCAAGTGGCTTAGAAACAACAGCGCAGCATGCAAACAGAGCCGACGACAGCCGTGAAACACGATATTCCTCAGATTTCTCATAAATTATATTTGTACTACCATAGTACCATACCTGTACGGTTGTACGCCCATACGATAGCTTCGAGTAAACCTGAATCCGATTCGATAAACGAAACAGCACGGACTGTTTCAATTTATCGTTCAGTCTACTACAAAGGTTATGTATATTGTTGAGAATGCTTTGTAGATGGTTACAAATCGCATTGCTCTATATCCCTTAAACGGAGAAAACATGACATTTGACCATTACGGTGGCACGCAAGTAGTCGCTACAATCAGAGCTCATAATCATCGACTGCACTGAAATGCGAATTATTTTAATGAAACCTTCGTTTCCACTCCCAACTTCGATTCGTATACGCCCATTCACTGTCCAGCCATAGACTTAATGATAGTTCCACAATGCAGAAGGTCTACTCTACTCTGAAGATGTCAAGAATGAAAACGACGTGCGAGCAATATTGGAACCTAAAATTATTGTAAAACCATTGAGATTTTCTTTCAAAGGCAAACCTTGCCTGGCCCTCGTCGATCAACAGCTAGCTGACAAATCATATTGAATCTTAAAGGTACAGTCGGAGCTTTCATATTCCAATGAATGCCAATCAGTGGCGGTGTGCGAATGAGCCATGCCAGGGCCTAGCGGTACATTGGGCGCGGATGCTAAACTGGTTGACGTATGGAACGCTATTAATTACAGATTTTACGTAGGTGGTTTCCATATCCAAAGCTATGGGAACATAATGCTTTTGAGTATGCCTACGGGGAGTGCATCTACTTGTATCTGCGAACTAGGATCAAAGACCAAAGTGCTTCAAGATTAGGTCGTTAACTCAACTGTCTTAGTTGAAAACCAAGGTGTTACATCCAAGCAATTTATACCATACAGGAAATATAACAGATTGTTAATAGCCTTTTTGTTAAACCTGAGCAGGATTTCTTTTACGTGAAATAATGTACGGGGTTTTTTCTACAGCAGTTCGAATAATAATACTTCGTATGGGTTCTATATCATATTACATACAGCAGGTAAACTGTTTTGTGTTGAATACGCAGGCCATGTGTCACTCAATCTGTCGGCCGAAAGCAAAAACCTGTGTGTGTGTTGCGTACACTTTGTACAGGTGTTTAAATGTCGATGTCGTCAGTTAAATGCATTATGTAGTGTATGGTGCGAACTAAAATAAAATCTTCGGTTCTTGTTTCTGTTCAACTTTGGTTTCAGTTCGTTTTTTGTTATCTTTTGTACTAAGTTTTAGTTTTCTAGTCTTTTGATCTCTATTGTCTGGCGAAACTATAGTAGTTTCCAGTTTTTCGAACATATTTTATTTTAAACTTGAAAGAGCCATTATTTTTCTTTCAGTAACCTATTACAAGAAGTTACAGGAGTCTGCATTTGTGATTATCATACAAATTCTGATCCCGCCAGTTATGACGAACGAAGAATGAAGCAATTAAAATCTGCGACTTATACGATTTACTTCCAAGTATGTCGTGGTCTTAGCAGGAAATGAGAGTCATAGAAATGCTAGATATCCTAGTAATTGTAGCCACTGGACCGTCTTTGTAATTCCATAATGACGGTCTGATGGCTCAACGGTAGCTGAGTGAGGAGTGTTGGAATGAAATACCGTAGTTAGAAGTCTTTGTTTTACGATTTTCCCTGTAATTATCTTTACGATATTCATCTGTGCTTTGAATAAGATTCTGGTCAGATCTCGAAAGATATGCTGCAATGTACATCACCAACTGATTGCAACGAGTAGCTTACTATAATATATCTTCTGGTATAGCCGGGCCCTACAACTGTCTATCATGTCTTTCCGCTATCCTTTGAAATAACATTACCCAATGCATAACTAAACGCTTCCTTGTATATTTCTTCACATGACACAACCAAATCAAATCGGCTCGTCTCAAGATTTGCTATGGAAGGCACGTCGACAATACGTCACATTCCGACGTGAGTTACAAATCGGTCGTTTTCAAAATCACTTGGTCGTGACGTGTGTTTCTTGTGTGTTTAGCGTGTTATTGTTATTGCCTATTTTAAACGACTTTCGAAATAATGTTAGTAATATTTAGAAAATATTGCATTGTTTACTCATATTTCTCGGGTCTTTTGAAAGTAGGTCTTGTCTTAGGTTTTGTTTTTTTCAGTTGTACATAAATAAAGCTTAAGGGTTTTTCTCACGTATTCCTCAGCAATAATTACAGGTCAAATTAAATTTCTTTCCATTCCTTCTCACATAAAATTCTTTATTTCTCATGTTATTTTCACCCACGATCTCTGTGAGACATACACCCACATCTCTCGTAAGTTTGAATGCATGATCGCATTGCAAAATAGACATACAAAAAATAAAAAGATTGTTTGACCCATCAAGCAGAACTAGCGTCAGTGTGATAACATAAACGGTAACCACTTACCATCATGTAAGTTACGGCATAATAGCGGTAAAGTATAAAGCAAATTCTATTTGCACTTCACTTTCGAAATCACGAAGTTTTGCTCTCGGGACTATGCTTGCTCATATAAATTGCTTCACGGTATGTTGTGTGCTAAGTAGGTTATATTTATTTCAATAGATATATACATAGAATAGAGAGAATATTTGAAAGATAGGTGATTTAGACAATAGCAAGGTTTTAAAGAAGTACCTAGCACAATTATCTTAACAGTCCAACAGGTAATTAATTAATTAATATAAATCGGTAGTCACAGAAAGTAGAATAACAAACAAATTCTATGCTCTCACAGTTATAATATTCTAATATTGTAACTGTGAGTTTAAGAATAAATAAATAAATGAAGACGAACAGATGGGCATAAATACTGATACAACTCATTCACCTGTGTACAAATAAGGATTATGACTGCTGGCTATTTCTCAATATTCCTACAAAGCATTCTTTGAAAAGCGTCCTGAAAACAATGTTTCCTACGTTATTCATCATGAAGATATCATCGATAGAAAAACAAAACTTGAAATACGCATAGCTGTAGCAGAAATGGCATGCGAACCCGATGCGTAATCAAACGACTGCCCATACATCTTATTTGAACATTACATTTTATCAATAAAATAAATCACATTGTCCTATGCAAAGGCACCGCGAAAACTTTTTGTTATACCACGATTCAAAGGCTATAACCATACAATACGCTGCGATGCGCTAATCTGTCCGACACGGGCAGCGTTGTCTCTTATATTTGTGGAGTAACCTTTACAATAAATTAAAACGGATTCCAAATGCCTCTGTAAATTGATTTTTACTCCAGTAGTTTTAAAGTTGGAATTCAAATGAATTGGTGTAACAGATGAGCCCCGATATGGCGTTCCGTTAGGCGCTCACCTGCGCCCGCGCTTCTCTAGTTATGCTAATGGCCAGCGTTTGCTCTTAGCGCTGTATAAAGTAGATACTGGGAACGAAATAAGTTCACTGCATGATTTAATGCTTGCATTTCGCAGTAGGTGTGTTCGATTGCTTTTAAAATGGAATTTATGCATTGACTGTAAACGCTAGCTTGAATAGGAATCTGATTACTGGTTTACTCCCTTTGCAGCGTCTAAATCACCAGGAAGTAAAAACTGTAGAATTTATAACAAAAAAACTGTTAGTTGAGTTTTTACTTCAATGAACTGGAATTGTGTCCAGACTTCCTTGGTTTCTAATTCTGGCATTCTTTCATAGTTCGTCGACTTCTAGATTGCAACACGCTTCTATGTCTATCTGCAACTTAACACTATCAAAATCATATTTTCGCCTCAGACAAGCTATTTCATCCAATGTAGGTAGATGTGGAATTTACGAAAATCGATTCCTCGCGATGTGCTCGCATCGAATCCTCGACATCGAGGTTAAGTGCCTGCGTATCGAATAAGTTGTCTACGGTTCACGATGCGACTACGGCCACGAACAAGTTTATGAGTGACTCCTTCGAGTAATTTAACGGTGTCGATTATTCTAATCATTGGTTACGGTGAATAGGTCAGTGTCTATGTTAATCGATTAAACCAGCTTAATAATGGTATCTCTTGAATTCTACATTCATTAAGTTTATCAGAACCAGGTTAGAGTAGTGATTTGGCTTCGTGGGGACGCTATGAACGTCTACCCTGCTGTGCATAGTATTGATAGAATTCAGAACTGCAAAATATTTGGTTTTTCTGTATATGTGTACTGCTATATGTTTTTGCGCTCAACGCTGAAGTCGGTGATGTAAAGATTTCGACAACCCAGTCAATTCAACTGATTTATTAGATTCGACAAAGGCAACGAATAAAAAAACTAATTACAGTTACCTAGGTCAATCCAAGTGGCAACCAGCGCCTGCAACCGATGGAAGTTGAACAGAATTGATTACGTTTCACAAAGATCCTATTGTCAAACCACAGTGGCCAATCGCGCAATCGTGAGACATCTTAATGGTCCTAAGGCCCAGTGTCCATCTGAGATGAACGAAGTGGGTTGAGTGGTAGCAGCTTTGGATAACTTTACTGAAACGCTGGTATATGTAGCTTTTAGGAACTGTTGTGTCTTATATACTTCTTAGTTAATTTTATCAGAGCCTGATTAAAATTGAGAACAAGATACGGAAACGGATTGCCTCAATAGTTGTCGTTTCTTCGTTTCGCGTATGATTCTTCAATATAATTTAAGGATCATTCCACTGCCTTCTCCAATCTGAGTACTGTCTAACCTATTTCGACTTTTGCGTTGACTTGTACAAATTAATCGTATAGAGTACCATACAGTCTCTCCAGTCTGCAAGACAGTTACATCTGTAGCTACCTTTACGATTATTGTCGTTGAAATGGAGTACATCGCACATCGTGAAACCGATCATGGTACACAATACGCCCTAGTGATGCAACTTTTTAAAGCGGTTTTGTTAAGATTGCTAAAGTTGATTTATTTGTCCTGTTACAAATTCTATGATATTGTTATGGTTGCATGATCTATGGGTAGTCACAAGTTGATTGTGTTCAAGTAAATTGTGTATCTTTTGTTGTAAAGTATTTAAAAACAGCGTTCGATGTTTGTCACTTTCTTTTACAATGCTTTTGGTGGTAATTTAATAGCGGTATATGTTTACCGTTCGGCAGTATAGGAAAACTCTTGAGCTTCTAGCTCAACTCAGCGAATTGGCAGATTCGTGCAGCAATCGTAATAAAACACGCTCAACATGTTAATTTGAATTTCATGTCCAATTTTGGTACAGTTGAGTTTGACGATCTTTCGAACTATTTATTTCCCGCTATGTTTAATTGGGACAATCCTGAAACTTCCGTATGAATTTTATTAGTTTTCTTAGGATTTTTTTTCCTAGTCATCGGTGTAAAAACTAAGTTCTTGCAACACTTATTGCTTTCTTCCAGGAAACTGTTAGCAATACTTTTTACTCCACACATTAACTGTTGTGACAGTTTATAAATCTAGGTGTGGCTAGTTTTTATGTCAATTCATCTGGCTTACGATGCATCATGCTTGGAATTCTCGCAAGTGCTTCTGAGAAAAAGGTTGCCACAAACAACTGGGCACGTACATACGATTTACAAGTCTAATACCAAATCGAATCGCTTTATATGGTTGATGAAAGTTAGTATTTCTACTTTTAATGTGGCGTCATGCTTTTATGGGAGCAAAATATAACAAAAAGTGAGCCTACACGGCAGGTGGTCCATCTCATCCATTTGATAAAATGCTATTCTGGCTTTTATTGAAATGTAACGACAGTGTTCCGATAAAATTTAAATTCTCATTACATACATATTTTACTTAAGCTACTCTATCAGCTTAGCTATGCTATGCTTTACTACAAGTTAAATAAATTTTCAGTCTGGTATCGTACTTAAAAACGTCATTATATATTGAAAGGTTTAGTTCAACAGGTGTAAATCAAATCTCTGGCAAAGTGACAATAGTCTAACGGATCACAGGAACTGATAATTATTCAAATTGGTTTATGCCCATCAACTGGCTCCGACAGGCCGGCTTCAGCAGGTAGTCTATCATCGTGACTGGTTGGACACCGTCGAGTCGGCCCACCCAAGCATACTAACAGTACTGGTAGAGTTATGATTTTGTTACCAAGCATTTTGTGATGAAGACGTTGAGCTTTAAACCGTTTTGAGTACTTACGACTAGTCTTTGAACTGGTTTTGAATTAGCAATGCTACTACTACTATTAGTGAGTATAGCAGTGTTCTTTGAAGTACCTAAATGAAGACACATACTAGGTAATATTCCTATTGATGTCAAAATAGTGCGAGAGTTCAGATGTTTGTGACTATCACAACGTTAAACCGGTTTGAATCTTGCATATAATTATTATCGTTCTTGATTTGGAATAACATATATACTGGTTCTTTATATCTAGGTTCCACTCAAGTAAAACTGTTGTCGAAAGATGATTTCATATTGCACTTTAAAAAATTATAAACACCTGACCTAACCCAACAAAGTATCAATATAAAATCATGATGCACCTAGATCCCTAGATCTAGAAGATTATCTTGAAAGCAAAAGTATCTGTTCGTATATTTATGTTCTCCAAACTCTCTTATAAACTGATGCCTCAGACGGTAATTCTCGGAGGAGGAGACGTAACCTTATTTAGCTCAAACTCGTGAGTCAGATGATCTGATATGATGCTTAAAAGTTTACCGGTTAGTAGCGCAGGAACCATCCTAATCGGCGGTTCTATCTAACATTGTTTCTGATTCCTTCTTCGGTGACCTCTGTTTCATTGGATATGTTGGAATGTGCGATTTCAGATAGGAATGGAATGCGTCATATTCAATTTACAGTATAAGTAACTAGATGTTTTTTTATAATTCGTAGCTGCTTTGGGTTATGTACCTTTGAAAATTGATTTAAAGCCTCTTCTCTTGAGTGTTCTTTTCTCTCTGTCTTTTTTGTCGTTGACTGATATTTCTGAAGCAAAATGTCCACTAGATTCTTGTCACATAGACTAATGGATATCATTCCACCTTCCTGTTTGGCTCCTTCTCAAATGAATTAATATCGCATTGAGTTTAAGTTTTCTAACTGGCTATTGCTCCGGTTGTCTCATGCGTGATGTGTGCTTTCAAGACTGACAGCTCATGCTTTATAGGTGTGCATTTAAAACGTTGTAGGTTGGGCCCTTAAAGACCGGTCGTGACGGCCCCATTCCTTTTAGCAGAACGTAAGAACTGACTGAGAATGAAGACGCTAGAAGTGTTATTTCAAAGGTTAATACGAGCGAAATAATAACACTGTTTTGCTTGCGATATGATTGAAGCTTGCTTAACTTTATCGCATTTCAATAAATGTAAGAAATGTTTTATAGTTACACATATTCATAAAGCAATGAGGTAATATAATTCAAGTTTCATGTGTAGCTATAATTTTGAATTTTTATGTATGTTTCTAAACATTCTTATCCATTTTTGCTTCATTATCAATTCTCTTTTTATTTGTTAACTGATTGTGACACTGCTCTTTCACAAACGGAATGTTTACAAACACCATTGTAACTGTGTTAGTGACAATAAATACCTCCATTATTTTTGTATGTAAATATAGCATTGTATGTCGAGTTCATTCACATTGAATCCAAATAGCTATTTAATGTTCTATGCAAATTGTGTTACAAGTGAAATTATTCTGGTCAGGTTTGTTCTAAGATACTTACTTTGGTATGTTTATTGCACAATTTATACATGTATCAATCAATATCTTACAAAGCTAAACATCTTTAAATACCAAGTTAATGCTCTTTTTCCTTTTCTTTTATTATTTATTTGTTGGTATTTAGTAAATAATTAAAAACGCCAAAACGACCAATTTGCTATAATCCTCCATGAAGAACTACACTCGGAAGTTGTAAAAGAAAAGGTTACCCCGCGTATTCTGCCACAGATCTTTAAAGATAACATTAGCTATCTTACCTTCTTTAAAATAAGGTTCAAAGTATTTAAAAATATGCGGAGATGCGAGGCTGTGTCTGAGCTGTGCCATTGACCCAGAAAAGCTTTTTGTGCGTGTAACCAAGTATAACGGTTCGGCACACTTGTCTTATTGATATTCCTGGTAATGATTACCAAGTATAGATTTGTTTTGCTGACGGCTTGCTCATTTGTCGTATCTTCCATCTGTTCAAAAGCAGTTTTTGATTGGTGTGCCTATTCGGTTTCCTAATGGTTAAGGGATTTTAACATTGTTCTTCTTCTTATTGTCATCAACTCTATGATTATCTTCCTCAGTTGGTATTCTTCGGCTATTTTAGAATAATCATTGGTTTTTAATTCAAATGACAACCTTAAAACGAATTCTCTATCAGAGATCAAACTGTCATCATTTATTCTTAAAATTATTCAACCGTCATTTCCGGAATTTACTTTAACCCCATTTTCATTATCGAAACCGATCAAACTGATGAGTCCAACTAATTCCCTATTTAAAATGCATTTTCTATGAGTCTGTTTGTAACAGTTTCTTATAAATATTCGAAGTTGATCAAATTAGTGATTCAAATTAGAAATTCCAATGTTCCGTAACAGCATCGCATTAAAATCTGTTGTGTGTCTGTTGTTATTTAATTGGAGGTATATTTGTTTAATAATGGATTAAAATAATGTTAGTTTTGTTAGATTTTGAAAGCTTTTTCCATAAAGACTTGGATTGTTTATGATTTACAACATTTAGATGAATACAAAGATAATTCGGTTATTTATGATCATACTGATATCATGTTTTATCAAGAACGATTTCTTCTTCTTTTACTATTAACATTAGTTTAGTATTGCAATAAAAATAAAGTATTAAGACGTGATCGTTCTTGAGATTAATAATTGATCGTTTAAGAAACTTGTCTGCTTTTCTCGCGCAATCAAGATCATCATAAAACACTTTCTTTAGGTCAACATTTAGAATAAGCCACATACATTCATGACGACATCATGAGAAACCAATAGTACTTACCATTCTCATATCGCTATTTAAAATATGAAAGGCTAGAACAAATCTGATGATATAACAAATAAGAACTTACTTTTTCAAATTTAGCTGATGATACTTTTAGTAACAACCAGTTCTTGTTAGTATTCTATATTTTGATCACGTGACGATGTTGAAGTCACATTCAATGTTTTAGAGTTTTGCCAATCGAATAATTTTGAGAATCAGTAGAAACCATTTACTTTGACTGAGTTCTTTACATAATATGATGAGGCAAACACCTTTGTGATTTGTACAAAAACCTTAACAAAAACGGTGATTATCATTACGATGCTTTGTACTGATGAGTCGTGCCCGTGCGTGACGTTCGATGTAAGCTTTTTAATTATTTTGACGTCTATAATTGCTTTCATATAAATCGTTGCTGTACACAGCGCCACCAAATTATTTCTTCTGTTGCCCGAAGATTAACTAATGACGACATTATATTTTGCTTCGTTGTCCGTTGCTATTTTTGTTAGCATTTTCGAATGTCGTGCTTTTCTCGACTGCATAGTTAAGTTGGTTAGTAGTACTACGTATAAGTATTATGAGTTCAAGTCAGGGTCAATATATTAATTTGACTTTGGAGTTATGACAAGAACGTTTATTGTTATGCTTTTTTTTATAATTAATAGACTGTCCTTTGGCCACGATCTCACCTGATGGTAAGCGATGATGTAGCAGGACAGTCTAGAACAGGGATTCCCAAACTATTTTGGACCAGTGACCCCTTGTCCAAAATGAACAGTTACCTCAGACCCCCATGGCCAAATTACCTACTTTTAAGATTCTCCTTATTCGCAATGGTCCGTTAACTTAAAGCAGATGCTACAGAGTATTATTTT
Organism: Thera britannica; assembly: GCA_939531255.2. Classification (NCBI taxonomy): domain Eukaryota; kingdom Metazoa; phylum Arthropoda; class Insecta; order Lepidoptera; family Geometridae; genus Thera; species Thera britannica. The sequence goes on from OW618049.2 coordinate 9,661,268, forward strand.
TCATAGGTCTCTCTCGATTTAGGTCAATAGAAGAAGACAGAGTGAGAATTACCAATGCTTTAAGTCAGCAGACTGTTATGAATAAGAGGGCTTATCTTTAGTTTTTTCCTATTGATACAAAATACCTAGGTACTAAGGTACCAATTGGAAAACTTTGCATTTGGCTAGGTGATTAAAGTTAACTTCATTTTCTCATCAAAATTTAACAAAATAAACGTACGAACTTGAGACTTACTACAACAATGCTATTTCCTACAAAAATATTAATAATTTTTAGTACACGTAACACAACATACAATAGGTACCTACCTACCTAACTTGAAAGTTTGAAATAAGAACTTGTGTTAATTTAATAGGGGTCGATTTTTAGACCTCGTCGACCCCCAAAATCAGTTTTCGTTTATGTCGACCCCTAGGAAATCAATATCGACCCCAAGGGGTCGATATCGACCACTTTGGGAATCCCTGGTCTAGAAGACACCTATTCACTCTAGCCTTAAAGAGGCCCAGATTGTATTTGTCAGGAAAAACAGACAGCGGCAGTGAGTTTCACTCCTTGGATGTTCGAATGATAAAAGGGAGCCAAAACGCGTGGTACGAAATTATACTTGGTACGGTACCTGGCTGAAATATATTTCTATTAGCTTATAATCATATAGCATCTGTACCTTCCTAGTCTAGTATTTTAATGTCTTCGAGTTAACCTAGTTAGTTTATATGAAACTAAGCTTTAGTACCTGTAAAACCATAATTGTTTATTAGGTAAATTATAATTTATTGACGTTAGTTTGAACTAATCCCCTCAAATTGCTCTCCTACCTATTATGCATGTAATTGTTTTAATAGGATTTAGTTAGTCACGTAAAACTGTGATCACGACAACACGATCCAGACCTCAAAACGGATGTTTTGAGGTAACTTTGTTATAGTGCTGTTATTTGAACACGTCTCAAGCTGAGGTGGAGAGGCTGAAATTGTTTCCTGCAAACCACGAGCGCCTTAATTTCTTATAATTTGTTCTCAGTTGATAATCCAACTTCATTATCTTACAAAATTATACAGACCTTCTCTTAATCCAAACTTTTGGAAATACTACCAAATAAGCCTAATCGTAGTATAGCGGGTAAGTATTAGTTTAAAACGTGATCGTATTACCTAGTCTCTTCTGTATAAGTAACTTTATGCGGTCTTCATACAAGGAGTGCGATAGAGTCATTGTCTCTAGGCAAAGCATTTGAAATTCAGCAAAATTTTAAATTTAAATTCACCTTATCAATTCTCAACAGAAGCAGTTTACCATTGAGATTCACAGCACACTAGAAGAATGAATCAATGTCAGATTCTATATTTCACTAACTGAATTGAAGCAATGGTTTATTCAAAAAGTTACGAGATCATCTGATATAAAAACTGTGACGAGAGCTTAGGTACTGTTTTTTGAATAGAAATAGAAACCTAGAGACACAAAAGCACAAATTGAAAAAAATCGAGAAGTTAAAAGTACAATTTCAAAAAGTTTTTATAATCATATTGGAATTTTAATAAATTTTAAGCCTCTTCAAAGAATAACCAATCTAGAAATGAACGCACGCGTCGGGGACGTGATGGCAATTGGAAAAGACATTTATTATAATGCTTATATTATGCACTTTAATGCTCATAAGAAAGGGTCTGCCGTTTTTCATTGCAAAGGTATTGAAAACGAATCAGCAAGTGTTTAGCCATGCCATTGAGTCAAAGCTATTACGGCTGACTGTATAGCGGAGAATGAAATTATTATATTACCATTTAAAGTGGCATGAAAAGGTGGTTTGCAAAAGGTTATGGTGAACTATTTTGAAAGTATCCAACACTCAGAGATTTACGATAGAAATAGATGAAATAGAATTGGAATCATGCTAAGGTATGGCAAAAGTACCTAAAATTAGATGTGCACTTAAATATTTTTTGTGCATATCAAGTATAATATTTGTTATTTACAAGTAATTGTATAATATTCTTCATTAATTTCATTACTATAGCTTTCAATTTTCCACTCAGGATAAGACCAAAATTATTCCGATAAATGTGTTTGTGTACCATAATTTTCTCTATTTGCTCTCAATGCAGTGTAAAGTCCTTTATCTTAACGTAGTATCTACTGTTCGCTTTTAAAATTAGATTGCAAATATTACTGTTTCTATCTAATCCACTAATGTTTATCAATTTATTGTTCCCAGATTCAAAGATGGCGGTGCGATTATGAGCTTGGAATTCTAACGCAAGTGTTTTTAGGTGAGTTTAATGTTATTGCATGAGGATTGTACTTCTCTTGGGAACTAAGTGTAGGGTGTGGTTTCTTTAGAAGGACCGACCCACGCTTATAGCACAATCATTAAATTAGTTTGTCACACCGTTTTGTCAATGATTTAGGATTGGACTACATTCCACATAAGGAAAACGCGATTTGTGTGTTCAAATATTCTATCGAAGCGTATCGTAAACGCTCTCAGTCATATAAATTTCATCTTGACTTTAATAGTGAATTGAACTGCTTCGGGATCTTTAATGTTATTTCATCACTTCTATATAGTACTACCGATTTCAACAATATGTTTTGCAGTTGAGAAATGATTGGAAACAACCTGAACGAATTCAAGTATATATCGCAAGTCACAACCATCTGGCTTGGGTTTGGTTATCTGAGATTCTTCAAAGACAGGTCCATTTCAAGTGACCACAGCTTCAATCTTCATTTTTATCTGCTTCTGTAATCTGGTTGCTACATTTCTATCTAACTTTCGAGTGAACTAAAGATGTTTCTTGTTTCGTAACGGGTTAGTTTTGTATTGAGATGGTTGAGTAACTGGTGGAATTACGTAATGTTTTACTTTTAGACTGTTTCATTTGACGTTATTTTAAATGTAATATGACAATACGCAAAGCGTTTTCCCTAGACACGGTAAATAAATATTTTCTCGGACTTAGTGACAGTATCTCCAATTTATGGGGTAAGTAGGCACGTTTAAAAGCCTAATCATTACTTTCTGCACATGTTGCAGTTGTTATTACATACGTAGATTTTGCGCAAGACTTGTATTGTAAGCCCATCACCGCTGTTATAATACTAACTGGTTTCCTCACGATGTTTGAAACCAGAAGAAGTTTATCCTCAGTACAAATATTGTCTGTTCGAGCAACATTGTTTACCAATATTAAAAAAAAGCAGCCAAGTGCGAGTCGGACTCGCCCATGAAGGGTTCCGTAGCACGACGAACTACAAGAACCTTTATATATGTTACTTGATGTAACATAATAAGGTTTTTGTAGTTCGTCGAAAGGTAAATTGCGGTTTACGGTTTATGACGTATAAAAAAAAAACTACTGACTAGATCTCGTTCAAACTAAATATCGTTGGAAGTTTACATAGTAATGTACAACATATATTTTTTTTAGTATTATCATTCTCTTACTTTAGAAGTTAGAGGGGGGGGACCAACTTTTTTCCACTTTGGAAGTGTCTCTCGCGCAAACTATTCACGTTAGAAAAAAACGATATTAGAAACCTCAACATCATTTTTGAAGACCTATTCATAGATACCCCACACGTATGGGTTCAATGAAAAAAAAATTTTTGAGTTTCAGTTTCAAGTATGGGGACCCCCGAAATTTATAGTTTATTTTTTATTTTTATGTAAAAATCTTAATGCGGTTCACAGAATACATCTACTCGCCAAGTTTCATCAGTCTAGCTCTTACGGTTTCGGAGAAAAATGGCTGTGACATACGGACGGACAGACAGACAGACAGACAGACAGACAGACATGACGAATCTATAAGGGTTCCGTTTTTGCCATTTGGCTACGGAACCCTAAAAAGTAATAACCCGAAGTTTACCCACCACAAAAGATCGAACGGTGGACGGTTATCATAACAGACCCTTCTCAGTTGTGGGAGGTGTTACAAATTTTGCCTTCAGGCGATGCCACAGATTCCATACCAGTTTCTATGGCATCGCCCCTAACAATACACCTTGTACCGAAGTGTTGTTGGTATTGTGTTTTGATACGCTAGTTAACGCTTGCGTAGATAATGCGGAGTCGCGTCAATTTTGTGTTACGGAATTTGCAAGGCAGTGATTTTGTGTAACTGTACACTTGCAGAATTAGGAATTTATGGTTGGTTCTGCTTAGTATTCCTGGTAGTGTTGCGGCAATTCAAATGTCTGCAAGTGTTTTTATTGTACACAGTTTTCTTTTATTGCTATTCTATATGGATATTTTGATTTTAGAACCTTCATCGTGATGCAATCAACAATACGATAAAACTCGAAGTTATAACGTGCGTAATTCTGATTTAATAATATCTTTACAAACCGGAAATTGAAGTGAAAGACAGCCTACCGATGGACCAACTACATTTTAAAGATGCGGTAAGTCGGTGTACGAAAAATGTTACATTTTCATGTCTTTTAAAAAATTGTGGTACATAAAAGTGGCTTCAATTGATTTCTAGCAAGACCTTAGGTTCCCATTTATGTCCTAAACATTCTAAATACCACGCATTCTTTCCGTCGCAATCTCCATAACAGAACCAGCATTTAGGTTGTAAATGAATTGCCTCATTGACTACCAAATCATAAGCCTAACGTGGAAAGCAGGTTCTAAAGGCTGCCAGCGGTTACCGGTATGAACTAAATGGGTAACAAACCAAGAGATAGGGCAATGACGTCATGCGATTAATTATAACAAGGTAAAGACGTCATTAACCTCGGTGCGACCAATAATACCTACCTCTTCTTCTCAAAACACGTCTCTGATCTATGGGTCATTAACTCATCAACGAAGTAGTAAATCATAGATAGATGCGATATTAGACTTGAGACTTCCGCTTTCGATCACTTTATTCTACTACCCGGGCGAATCAACACGATACCTTGCTCGTAAGACTTTTGTGCTAAAAGCAGTTATAAGGAAGTTCTGAGTCAGGTGTCATGCTTATTCGCTTAAGTAGTAGTTAGTTCAGCTGTAAAGTTGATTTCGTGCGCCGTAAAATAGCCGGCTGCAATCACATGATTTATCTGCAATCTGCCTTTTCTATGAATGCGGTTGCAGACCTCACGTAAGTACGCTCGGTCTGAAATCGCATTAACTTAATCTCAGAATGTACATGAACCTTTGCTAATAAGGTCTTTTACAATGGCGGTGCGGTAGCTGCTCTAACTGAAAACATAAGGGCTGGAATAGTGTTAATTAATGTTCAAGGGTCCGCTGAGCAAAGAATATAAAAATATAGTAATGATTTTTCGGGTTAAGATTCAACTCTAACAGAATAGTCGACAAATAGAAAAAAAAACCCTCCCTTTTTCCACTCTCAACCCCTTCATAACACATATAAATTTTATTCTTTTCAAAAATTCGTTGCAAAAATCCAAAAAGTCGGAAGCAAAACGTAAACAAAACTAGTGTCTGCGGCGGCAGTAGCCAGAACGACTTCCCGTGTATTCTCACATAACGGTACACTCCTGCCCCCGTTCCGAGGCGATAATACCTTCATCAATTAGGACTTTAGTATACAAGCCTGTGAGAATCAAACCTATATCCGTTTAGCAATCTCAAAAAGTTAATGGCTTACCCTGATATGCATTAAGTAAGTCTTCGTCTTGTTTACTGCAACTGCCCAAAGCTTTATACCCAAAAAAACCCTCAGATCTATTTGCATAGCACCTATGAGCGAGCACATTCACTCAATCAAGCTAAATTGTGTCTAAAATTGAAAAGTTAATTGTAAAACTAAAATAATTCATCGAATTTCCTTGATACATATAAATGAAAGGTTGATATTCGTGAGATAATAAATAACAGTGCGACACGTAAACCGATTTACATGCTCATGTTTCTGTAATACGAACGAGTTTCTGAAACTGATTAGGCAAGAATAGGTTGTATACTACAATGGCATGACAGTGTATGGTTTAAAAAATGTATTAGATGGGTGCAAAAGATAGTTGGTATCTCAAATTGAGAACCCACGCACCAAAAAGCTACATGACATAGACACGTGAACATAATGCAAGGAAGGATTAGTAAAGAATATAGAATTGCTGCCAAATCAAGACGAAAGCTTTTTATTAATAAAAATTTTACACCCCATCAATATGACTAGAACGTTTTAGAGAAATACGACTGGCTTTATCAAGGTAACCTGATGAGCTTAAAAACAGTTGTGAATGCATTATTCATGTACTTTGAATGATGGCTTCAATAACGTTATGGTAAACGCTTTATAATGTAAATCTATAGTTTTATGTCTGAACCGTGTGTCAAATCCAGCACACTCTCTCTATTTTATTGATCTTATATTATGTTTTGTCTGCTATGTTTTGTATGCGTTCTATTTATCTTGGCTCTTGTGTTTTAATAAAATACTCAGTATTCTTACTGTACCTACACAACACAGTATCTACTAAGCTTAAGTTGCTTAGCATAATAACAACGGCTTTGTACATATTATTGTTCATTGCTTTGTTTATTACCAAAGTATTTATTTTCTCGAAATTTTACGGCTTTTATGTTTAGTTAATAAGTTGTAGTAAAAAGTCATAGTACATTATGATATAAGTGCGGTAAGTTGAAAATTACAGCCGAGGCGTTATTGCAAGCCCGAGCCGTAGGCGAGGGCTACAAGAAAGCAGAGGCTGTAATTATCAAAGCGCACGTATGTCATACGACGTTTTATAACACATTTGCGAGGAAACAAATAATACTCGGACTTTCGGACGAACTTACTTACTTGTAGAAATTACTTGCTTGTTAAAACAGTTGGAAAATTTTTAACAATTTGTAAAGTTGATTATTACGTTGCCACCACAATGAGCTTGACTTATATTTTTAAGAAAGTTCCATGAAATAGGCTAAAAACACACTTTCTGTGAAAATGAATTGGCATCTTTGCTTGTTTTCCACTAAGATGAAGTTTTGATACGCTTGTAAGTATCTATCGTTCGATTTTTCAGGCAAGAGGCTTAAAGTAGCCTTTTTCCCTGCCTCTGAGAATTTTGGCGGTTCGAATTAATGAATTCATCATTACTTGACGACATTTTCAAGCAAAAATAATACAGCGAAAAGAAAAAGCGCGCGGAATAACTTTTTACTTTTTCACAAATTAGCTAATTTTTTTTTTTAAGGCAAAGGCACAAAAACAGCCAGTATTACTAATAGAGTAAATTAATATTTTTTTGTTTTTGTTACAAATAAATGGTATTAATTTATTGTTAAAATTAATTAAATTAAAGAATAAATGTGTATTTTCTATATTTTATCTCCCAGAGTTAATTTTATTCATAAAATGTTTACCACAAAAAAATCTTAGCAAAGAGTTTTTATGTCAGTTTTCTGACATAAAAACTCTTTGCTAAGATTTAAAAAGGTACCGTTCGTGGATTGATAACCGTGCGTTTTACATTACGATAACGCACAAGTACGTAAAAACATACATAACGATATTGAAATCGGTGAAGTAGTAGACCCTTTATGAGCAAATGTGTTATAAATAGTTTTTACCGTACGATGCTATGATCATGTACCGTTACACTCATGGTTTGTGGGTCTTAATTGGTTAACTTTTATGGTATTTCTATTATTGAAAACCAAAATTAAGGCTTGTGGGTGGTGTTTGGGTGTAGATGTTTCAACGTGATTTCTGATAACGTTTGAATTATTAGTACGCTATGGTAGAATACATGGATAGCTTCAACTAAAATCAATTAATTTCTCATATAGAATTTATTGTCTACGTTTTTATGTGATATTGTTCTACGTTTTTATGTGATATTGTCACAGATAACGAGCGATCGACGTAATTCAAAGACTGATTATCCGATTTGATATCTGACCCGATGAAGATAAACCAAAAGCTTCAGCACAATGCAACATAAAAACTAGCAATAAAAAGCAACGTCTCATAGACTTTATAAAAAGCCAAAGAAAAGGCCAAATGTTTATTTAATTATGTATTGCACGAAACAAGTATCAACTGCTAGAGATGTTAGAGTGCTTAATAAAGTTGCTATCAAAATGATTAAAGTTTATGTAGAAGTACCGAATACGACTGATGTCGGAGCAAAAGTCGACGAATCAAATGCATAAGTGGAAGTCAATTGCTTTATTACTTTGCATCGTTTCTTGCATAAGATGTAAACGATTGGTGAATCGGCCAACCTGAAAAGACTGGACAAGTTTCAATAAGCTTTCACCAAACCGGTTGGTTTTGAGCTGGATGTAAACTGTATGAAGCTCATTATACGGTAGCTTGTTTAAATTAGAAATTATCTTCTTATTTACTGGTGACTTTTACTTCGCAATTTGGATCATCGCCAAGAAATCAAAACCTATGTCTTGAATCTTTTATCATTGTTTATTCTTATGTGTTTGTCGATGGAATTTCGCAACAAAAAAACATTTCTGTATGCATTTTGTCTGTTGAATACCATATTAGATAACATTCCGACATTCCTTTTCTCGACATAATTATGAAAATTGACCACTCAGCTTGTTTGGCAATATGCATTATGATGGCAATTGGAGGGCATTAAATTGTTTTCTAATACATTTCAATTCACTGAAACACAATATTTACAAGAACCTGTTTTTGTCATACATGTGTAATTAAACGCTTAACAAAAAGTCAGTCCGCTTCTGTCCCAAATTTGGTCAAACCTGTTGCCACAACGAACACAGCTACTTCTGATCTGGTAGAACCACATGAGGTACCAGACACGTGTTGTTTCCATATATTTGCTTTTGAATCATGAATGAGTTTTTTGAATTTATGCGGTGGTCGTGTCCAGAATTAATAATTGGTTCTTTATTTCTTGTTACTTGTGGCTTATTTGTGTAAATAGTATTAGTATTTATGGTAGACAGGGAGTACTAATTTCTTGTGCTAAAAAATGCTTATTTTCTTCATGGACAAGTACATAAGGATACATCAGACTATACGCTGCTCGCTTTTATGTCCTTGTGGTAAGCGTCATTTTACTTTGTTTTTAGGTTATATGAGCTGTATCCCTCTGTACCTATCAGCATTTTTTTTTTAAGATTTCAAAGAGATTTAAGTACACAAGAACTCCGTCACTTATATTTTTAGAAAATTCTCGATGGTAATGAATTGAATGTAAATGCGTATTATTTTTCACGCCACTGCTGGCTGGCTATACCGAGTACAGCTGTGCGACGACTTTCAAGGTTTTGGTTTTTCATTCATTTACTTGTACCTTAAACACATTCATCTATCTATACCTTTTTTACTGTGGCTGGTAGATATTCTTGATCGTAAGTCGTATTTGCCAACAAACCAAAACTAGCACAATATATATAAAAAAGCATAAAGTTTTCTTGAGGAACCGTGCCGATATAAAATACGATTGAAACTGAAGAGTTCATTCCGTTTCTCGTCGAACCGATCCTTTCTATTCTGCCATTGTTGGGAATAGATAACATTACAGTAACTATAGCTGAAGTAATTTCTCTATCAGTCTGATATGCCTTTGATGGTGATCGGTGGACATAGCGTATTATTCTTAGCTGGTCCACTATAGGTACAGTCCAATCTAATAAAATCGTTACCTGCTTTGTTGTGTTTCACTGACTAACGTTTAGCATTTTATTTAGTCTTGTATTTCTTGACTTACTTTGACTCTTCTTGACTCCCGTGTAGTAAACCGTTTTCACCTAGTGAAGAGCAAGCGAACTCTACTAGTGCATTAGGTAAACCAGTCATCTCATGTTTGTCACTGTTAGCCCCTTTTTTGTCATCCAAGAAGGTTATTCTATATACGGTTATTCTATATGCTTACTTTTGATCTTTTATCCCAGAGACGTCGCTTTCAGGCGATCTGGAATTCATACTTCATGGCAAAAGTCCAACAGTTAAGTGACCCAGCCATTCCCTAAGCCTCGCCAGGGCTCGCCGGTATGCCAACCCTAAATACCAACGGCGATTTGCGATAAAGCGATACGTAAACGATCCCGATTGTCGAGTACCGTTGGAGAGTATCGATAAATTATCGATCACGATTCGCTACTGACGCCTGGCTGTTACGGTATTGGATAAAATAACTAGTTTAAACGGAGCGTAGGTCGTAGAAAGGACTTCTGAAATGTTAGAACAGGACAGTACCACGCTCATGTTTCTTATAAATATGCGAATCTGCAGCTACCTAGTAGATAAAATATGCTGAAGTCCAGTAAAAGGAAAGGAAGGTTTGGTCAGTTCGTTTAATATGCTAAAGACTAATGTGGCAATGCAAGCAACGTCTTGACGTTTCGGACTGGTGGTGATTGGATCAGTTGAGCTATCTAAATCGGCTGTAACGGTCCACATAATATACATAGCATAGTCTAGTAGAAAGGCGATCATACGCCGTTTTATAGGAGCTGCTGTTGCCAGTTTTACATATTCACAATTTTATTTAAAATATAACTAAATATGAGGATTCTAAAAAAAGGAAGGAAGGAGGATGTCAAGAAAGTACATCTTTGTGCTAACTTGTCGCTTGACTTTTTCGGTTTCGTTCGGAAAGTAATTATTACGCAGCTACTCATTTTTATTTTTTTGAAAAAACTGCAGAATTTGTATGGAAACTGAGCACATGCTAAAGCATTTTGGAAACACTTTTCCGGGCACATTGCCTTACTAAGTTCTGTGGTCATAGCTTTGAACTGTTAAATTGCGTATTTAGCAAATAATTATACAGCAAAATGATGATAATGACAGTGTGATCATAATGCTGGCTAGCTAAAAGCAAGGAAATCTTTTATGATACTCCATTACTAACCACATCGATGCGAGTTACTTAAGCGTATCTATCGAAACAATGCACTGAATTGCCGAAACTACTCCAACTATTATTATGTTCTAATGGATTTCCTATGTAACACGTCTTGCATTCGTTTCCACAGTTATAACTATTGCAATGTTTATGACAATGTGGGCGTTTTCCATCAAATTGGTCTATCCGCTGTAATGGGAATATAAAAGCCTGCTTGGATATCTATATAACGACGTATAAGTTCATAACTATGATAATATAATATATATTGGTTTTTATATGAGTTTGGTTTAGACATAGACATTCTACAGATTACTTTGTAGATTGTTGATAAATCTGCCTTATTTATAAGTAGTCGTTTTATAACCTGATGGGTAAAATGTCTTTTTTTTTTTTTTTTTTTTTTTTTAAATATCTCCTCTGATTCTTGCAATCTGCCCGTGCGAGCATTGAGCTTGAGTTTGGTCGGTTCTACTACATCAATGGCATGTATGGAGAACGCCCAGTGGTGTTTCCATTTTGTTTGTCCTCTTGCGAGCTATATGAGGTCTTGAGGAGCTCTTCTCTTTATTCTTCTGAAAGAAGTGGTCTTCTCCATCAGATATCTGGCTAGCTCGTTTGGGTGAATTTCGAGACGTTTGGCGTACGATTTAGTTTTCATTTTTATCTCGTCTTCAACTGTCATAATTTCAAGGTCATGGTGGAGTTGGGAGTTTGTCATATACCACGGAGCATTCGCTATCATACGCAGGATTTTGGATTGGAAGCGTTGGATAATTTCCAGATTCGAGCTTGCCGCTGTTCCCCATAGTTCTGCTCCGTAAGACCATATCGGTTTGAGTATACATTTATATAGTAGAAGTTTATTGTCCAGTGATAGGTTTGATTTTCTAGCCAAAAGCCAGTAGAGTTTTCGTAGTTGCAGCCCAAGAGCCTTTCTTTTGGTAAATATATGCTTCTTCCATGTGAGGCGTCGATCGAGGTAGATCCCCAGATAGCGCACGTCTTCGCACTGGGGTATTGGTATCTCATTCAGCTTAACTGCGGGGCACGATCCATGTCTTAGGGCGAATGTGACATGAACTGACTTACTTTCGTTTGCTTTGATGCGCCAGTCTTTCAGCCAGGTTGAGATGTTACTGAGGCTATTTTGCAACATGGAAGAAGCAATAGCTGGGTTTTCGTGAGTTGCAATCAGAGCTGTGTCATCGGCGAAAGTTCCGACGAGGACACCTTCCGTTAATGGGAGGTCGGATGTGTACAGGATGTAAAGGGCCGGGCCCATAACACTTCCCTGTGGCACACCAGCTTCTATTTGATAGAGTCTAGTTTTATCTTCTCCGAGTTTTACATAAAAGTGCCTCTGGCTAAGGTACGATTTTATAAACAGGTAATGGCTCATAGATAGAGTTTTGCGGATCTTGTGCAGCAGACCTTCGTGCCAGACACGATCGAAAGCCTGTGAAATGTCCAAGAAGGCGGCAGAACAGTACTTTTTATGTTCGAAAGCGTTGTTGATGGTAGCAACTAGGCGATGTACTTGCTCGATCGTTCCATGTGCTGCGCGGAAGCCAAATTGATGTGCCGGTATAAGATGAGTTCTGGATATTTCAGGTGTTAATCTCTTCAGAAACAGAATTTCCAGTAGTTTGGAGGCAATTGGGAGCAGACTTATTGGACGGTAAGAAGATGCGTTGACGGGATCCTTTCCTGGTTTGAGTATTAATATAATTTCTGCTACCTTCCACTGGGCAGGAACGAATTCTCGACGCAGAGCGGCATTGAACAGTTGTGTAAGAAATGAAACACCCACATCCGGGAGCTCTTTCATGATTTTTGCAGTGATGAGGTCGTAACCAGGCGCTTTATTAAGGTCTAGTTTCCTGATAGCATAAAGTACTTCACTTTTCGAAAATTTTTCAATAGGAGGCGACAGTTGGTGAGTTGCCGACAAACACTCCATTATCTCATCCGACTTAGACGATCCTGAGTCTGGGTTAGGGGTAAATACTTTTGCCAGGTGCTCTGCGAATAATTCTGCTTTGTCAGCGTCACTCCTAGCCCAACTTCCATCGCTTCTACGCAGAGGGGATTGGAATACAGCCGGCTTTTTTAGTCTTTTCGTGGTTTTCCATAGAGAGTAGTCGGTGGCAGCCGTAGCATCTAGATTTGATAGTTGGTTCTCCACCTGTTTGTCTGCAATATTTTGGAGGATCTTTTTCAAATTCTTAGCCAACTTGTTAAAAACTTTTTTGTCTTTGTGGTGCTTGGTGGTTTGCCACTGTTTCCTTGCATTTCTTTTGTCTCGTATCATGTCAATCACTATTTGAGGATATGGGAACAAAGTTACTGCTACCAGTGTTTGTAGGAGTAGCTTGCCAGGCTGCTGCTTGAATGCAGTTGTTAAAGGTTTCGACAGCTACTGTTATGTCGTCGTCAGACTTAAGCGGTATTTGCGTGGTCAGATTTTCTTCCGTGATTTTTCGGAAATAGTCCCAGTTCGTTTTCCTGTTGTGCAGTTTACATGGCTTCGCAACTCTCACAGTGTCATTATGCAGTTCAGCAATAACCGCCGTGTGGTCTGACGATAAGTCATAGCTAGATTGACAGCTCAGGGAAGATGTGGGGAGTCCTTTAGTGACGAAGAAGTCCACCAAATCAGGTTTTTTATTTGCAGCAGTTGGCCAGTATGTGGGTTTTCTTGTGGATGAGACTCTTAGGTTTAGTTTATTTACTGTATTTAGTAACTCTCTGCCCTTAGTTGTAGTAACTCTTGATCCCCAGTCGGTGTGTTTAGAGTTGTAGTCCCCACCAGCTATGAATTTGTGACCCAGCATTTCAAAAAAGGCGGTATACGATTCGCTTTTGAGGTTGTGCCGAGGAGGCATGTACAATGCGGACACAGTTATTGGGCCGTTGATGCTTTCAATTACTATATTTGTTGCTTGGATTTCATTTGTGCAATATGGATTTGAGGCGTAGTGTTTTATGTTCTCCTTGACAAGTAGGGCCGAGCCTGCATGGGCTTTACCGCCGGGGTGATTTGTGTAGTATAGCTTATACTTGGGTATTTCAAGGTGAGTTTTTGTAGTAAAGTGTGCCTCTGATACTAGCATGATGTCAATGCTGTGGGAGTAAAGGAATGTTTTGACTTCGAGTACATGGTTTGTCAGCCCATTGGCGTTCCACATTGCAATCTTTAGCGGTCTGCATGGGTGTAGCCTTGGTGAGGCAAGGTGGGCTGCTTGCCCCCCGCTTGGATAAAATCCTGGCTATACCCTTGGGTTGTGTGCGACCGCAGGTCAGTCATGAAGTTCATTAAGAGGTTTGTCATAGTTGTCATCTGTAGCATCATTTGTCTGAACATAGCCATAAGTTCTTTGAAGTCGTTGTTTTCCTGTGGGGTCTGATTTTGCTGCTGGTCACATGGTGTGTTTTGTATCTGAACAGATGGTGTGTTGTGTATCTGAACAGGAGGCTTTTCTTGTGTTTGTTGTGGTGGTACGAAACGATTTTTAAAATGTCTTTTAAAAATCGTTTCGTTCGTTAGCGCTATGTGACGATGTTAGTAGAGAAAGTATTTTAGTATTTTATTTTAGTAAATTGCAGTATTAAAATAATCCAATTTTTACTCCATGCTCTCAAATTGACTGGCCTTTCAGCTCAGTTAGTAGTAGCTCTGCCTTCTGCGCCGCAGGTCGTGGGTTCGATCCACAGTAATCCACACCGAGAACAAATATTTGTATGGTGAACATAGATTAGATGTTTGTTCTCTGTCTAGGTGTTATTCTAAGTATGTATTCACAAAAAAAAACATAATTAAGTATTATATCAACTATCCGGTTCCCATAGTTCTAGCTCTGCTTAATTTCGGGCTAGATAGTTTTTTGTGGATTGTGTGTGAAAATTTGCAAATTATTTTTGTAACACACGATGAAACTCTTAAGATGGTGGGAAGCCAGTGGATGGGGAAGCCCCGCTATCATACTTCCCGGAAATAGATAAAAATAATAATAGAAAACCTCAGAACGGCAAGTCCCACTTCATTTACAACATTTCTACTACGAAATGTTGTTTTCGTTTCCCCTATTTGTCTCTTTCTATTGTATGGAGAAAAGATGAGACAGCAAAAATACGTTACGTAGAAACGATCAAAACGAGTTTTTGTCTCATCAATTTTCCATAAAAAAGAGAGAGACACTTGCTCACACAAAAACAACATTTGGTAGACGAAATGTGGGAGAAAAACTCCGACTTCGGTAACAGCAGGGATATTATTCCTTAGCCGTGTTTGCTGGAGAAAATCTTAATCTATGGCTATTGTGCTGAGTTGGTGCTAATACCATAAAGGCAAGTTCATTTTAAACTTAATCAAACACTGTGGTAAAATTACAATCAATACAAGTATCGATAATGCTATTTCTATCACTTCTTTTTGTAATGTTACACAAGTAAGATAATAACTAGATAACATCGATATACAATTCGATACTTGCAAAATTACAATTACATTGTGACCTAACACTTACAAACAAAGTTTAATTCTACTTTTTAGGGTTCCGTAGCCAAATGGCAAAAACGGAACCCTTATAGATTCGTCATGTCTGTCTGTCTGTCTGTCTGTCTGTCTGTCCGACCGTGTCACAGCCATTTTTCTCCGAAACCATAAGAGCTACACTGATGAAACTTGGTGAGTAGATGTATTCTGTAAACCGCATTAAGATTTTTACACAAAAATAGAAAAAAAACTATAATTTCGGGGGTCCCCATACTTCAAACTGCAACTCAAAAAAAAATTTTTCGTCGAACCCATACGTGTGGGGTATCTATGAATAGGTCTTCAAAAATGATGTTGAGGTTTCTAATATAGTTTTTTTCTAAACTGAATAGTTTGCGCGAGAGACACTTCCAAAGTTGAAAAAGTTGGTCCCCCCCCTCTAACTTCTAAAATAAGGGAATGATAAAACTAAAAAAAATATATGTTGTACATTACTATGAAAACTTTCAACGATATTTGGTTTGAACGAGATCTAGCAAGTAGTTTTTTTTTTATACGTCATAAATCGTAAACCGCAATTTACCTATCGACGAACTACAAGAACCTGTTTCCTGTTTATTTTCTGTATATTCTTACTTGATGCTACGGAACCCTTCATGGGCGAGTCCGACTCGCACTTGGCTGCTTTTTTTTATACAATAGTGGACGGAACAAGCATATGGCCCGAACTGATGTTAACCATCGCTATAACAAAGCTTTGCCTCGTAGGTCACGTACTTCAGGAACGTGCCCTACGATGTACAGCCAAGCGTCCATCAACTTGAGGCATACAGATGATCAGCCTCACGTGTCATACATTTTACTGGCACCCACACCCTTCAAACTGAAACAGAAATGCTGCTTCAAGGCAGAAATAGGCATGGTGGTGTACTTCTCTGGACGAGCCCTTCACAAAGAGCTTTACTAATACAAGAATTCTACATCTTTGCTTATTAATCATCGTACTTGGAAGTATAAATATAAAAGGTAGAGGTACCTACCTAAGTAACTAAATAGTGAAGACACAGAAACTCACTATAATAAAACAAAAAAAGTTATCCACAACGCGGACTGAATTGAAAAAATGAAAAATTTTAGGGTCAATCTCCAGACGAATTCAATTGAGTATCACAATTTTATAGTTCATTTTATGGAAACCGCCAATTGATTTTTTGCTTTTTACGGTGATAATCGATCGAGAAGCATGGTTAAAGTTCAAACACATCAAGCGTATCTTGCGAGATTTCTACATCGATAAATCTCGCGTACCGTGGCCCAAGATACGCTTCAGTGGGTTTCGGCACTTTAACTTAACGTCTTGTTTATAATAAACTACCAGCCTGTCCCGGCTTCGCACAGGTGGACATTTATTTTTTATACTCATAAATATGTACATATAGCCTATGCTACTCAGGGTTAACGTAGCTTTCCAATAGTGAAAGAATTTTTGAAATCGGCACACAAGTTTTTGACTTTCTGCATTAGAAACATACAAAAAATACAAATCTTTCCATTTTATAATATTAGTATAGATAAATATTAGCGGACAGTTTTACGCAATAATACCGAGTAGCCCCAAACAGAGAAACTAAGTGAAGCTTTGATTATTTTATGTTTTTGATTATTTTTATAAACAACGGAATATTTACCATGATTTAATTAGCTTTTGTTTTTAATTCATGTTCTAGTTATGAGCATCTATGCACCATACGGGTAAAAAACAAACACATGTCAAAGTCTTAACTTTACCTACTTGTAAATGGTCTATACTGTATTTGTATCTATTGCGTGATTGCAACACAATTAATTTCACCATGTGACAATGTCGGCTCTCGAAAAGAATTCAAATAAGGTTCTGCAAGAATTTCGAAATCCAATACAATATCGTTGTTTTGGGCAGCTCGCCTTGAAATAACAATTAAATTGGTAAATCTACTTTTATTACCATTTAATTAATTGTCTTGTGGTAAAACGGAATGAGCGCGTTGATGTCTTTTGTATGAATGTGGTACACACCACGCACAATCTATCAAACTTGATGTGATTATGATCAACGAGCGATCAATCTTGACAAGTTTAAAACCAGTTTTAGTTTCATTTTGTAGTCACCAAAAAAATAATTTAATTATGGGGCTAAATGAGGCAATCTATTTATCTGAGAGTAGAAAATCTAGAAAAAAAGAATTGATAATATAAATAGATAATAAGAAGAATAATTTGAATAGATAATAAATAAGAAGTCCTGTTTTGCAAATATTAAATGGGGGCAAATGAGGCAATCTATTTATTTGATAGTAGATCTACCACGCTTATCTATCTAATGTAATTTAAATATAGACACTTATCTAGGCTGAGTTTTATCAACTTCAACCTCGTGAATTTCGTTTTAGCAAAAAGCATTGGCTAAAGACTAAAATATGAAAAACTTCATTATTTTTACTGCCCTTCAGGTTCAGATTGTAGTCATAATGTAGTCCAATGTTTCAAAACATTCAATCATGCAGTTTGCAGTGAATTTGCTTGTGATCTACATGCCCTTAAAATAGTGCCTCCAGCATGATCATGATCTAAATAAAGGACGCCTTTTTAGGCACCGGCCAACGTCGACGTCCAATCATAAAAGGTGTCTCACGGACTAAATCAGAAACTAAATTGAAAATAATTGCTGACAATAAAATACATCACTTGAATGAATAGGACATAAGTAATGTTAACTAAATATTGAATAATGAGGGCCGGATATTGGCCTACTCCATCTAAAATCCTGTTATAGGCAGTATCCTGTACATTATGAGTAAAAAAGATGCAAAATGCGAAAATTGCCACCATCAAATAAAAATACAGTTGAATCACACGAGATAACTGTGATAAAATGTGGCTATGTATTTGAGAGTTTTTTTGGAAAAGTTTCTAATGGTATTTTTTTAAAAAAAGTGTCATAAGAGTGATACGAGAGAGACCTTCAGAATCTCGCTGTCAAATTTAATCTTAGTCGGTTGTTCGAAAACAATAGTTTATCCGAAAAGATAATACACAACCTTTCGCATTTATACATTGCATTGTTATGGACAAAAGTTGCGTTTCTGATGTTATCAGAGCCTAATACTAAGCTGATACCAAGCTCAGCTACGTTTGATGCAAACTGTTTCTTTCAAATACGCACGTTGGTCGCGCAATCGTAACCGATTCGATACGTTCAAATTACAATTGGTTTTTAGGCAGAAAAAATCCAGCTAAACAGCAAAGCTATTCGAATAATTTGACTGACTGACTGATCATTGTCCAATAAAGTATCTTCTTTTTGTGATGTAGGGCGCGCTGTTAAAAGAAGTCTGTCGCGGGCATTCCACTACTGCTACATAAATGGTAAAACGTACAAAAAATCAGTCTATTTACTTCAATAAGGCATCGTCGACGGAAGCCGAGGCCCCACCAGTTGTGTGAGCGTCAAGTAGATTTATGTCGCCATTGTAAACTCTTAGGCTATTTATACGAATATGTCGATATAAAAGGGGAGATAGGAATATCGTACGAGTTTCGTACTTAACCCTATGCCTTGTTACGTTTGCTAAAAGGCTTTCGTTGTACAAGAATGTGATATCGATTACTGTCGCCACGCCCTATGTCATGTTTGTGTACGAATTTAGGAACCCATATTAGTTTGTGGCTTTTAAGGAGATATCGTTCATCGCCTATTGTAGGCACTAGAAGCTCTGTTGTCGTTTATTTACAGGCTGTCCTTTTTGGCTCTTACATTTTCTGTGTAGTCTTTGATATATTATTGAGGTGCTTATTTTTAATTTCAAGTACACTCCTATTTGCCTAATTGCTGGACCTATCTGCTAAAGCTCCTTTCAAACTGACGTATCCTGCTCACGATGGTGTGAAATTCGATCATGCCCTTTCACTTCATTTCTATAATAGACATTTTATTTGAGTGGTTCTTTGAAGTGCATTCGTTACATCACAAAAGGAAATAAACAAACCAAGTAATAATATATTGAAGTTGGTAGAAAAGTAAATGGTATTGTATGTACTTATCGCAATAATGTGTGCATCATTTCTGTCTCACATAAGTCTGACTGAGTTCAAATAGCACCACACACACTGGAGCTAAAGCGAAACAAAAAATAGTAGAAACAAGAACTAGCTTTCTTGTCTAGGCTTGATTTTCTGGAACTCTCGCCTTTAGATTTCACCTAGTTTGACAAAAATGATAGAAATTTCGAAGGTTTTTGGCATAAGTCAGTATCAGTTAAAGAAATCATAGATGAACAGTGAGAAAGATGACATCGATAAGAAAGAAGTGAATACAGAGCGGCTGATAGAGGAGAATATGATGTGCCGACCCCACATAAAGTGGGATAAAGGCAGGAAGAAGAAGATAAGTCAGTTATCAGATATTATTTTGGTAAGGCTGACACAATGCAATGACGTATTCCAAGATTCCGTATTCCCAACATATATTTCAAACGGTGCCTACATACTGTTATACGATACATGTAAATAAGCTTATCCGCTCAGAGATATCGTGTCTCGCTTTGCATATCGCCCAGGAATATCTAAGAGGTTAATCAAATATCTAATGAATCAATTTGCGATCTAGAGGTTCCTGGTGCGGCTTAGTGCATTGTTGCTTTCTATGGGTTGGGTAGGCTCTTATAAGCCTACTCATTTATTATCTTCCATACTTATGCACGTTACCTACCTGTATTTGAATATTGAAAAGTTTGCTCTCATTAGTAAATAGATAGCAACAGTTTACGCATTGTTGTCGTGTGATAGATTTTTATAAGTTTGGCCATCCATTATTTTGTTCAGTTTTATTGTTTTTTCTTCATGAAAGTTATTTGGTTTTAAAGTTTATTGAATGAACTAGGTTAATTATTTAAAATGCAAGATTTATTTATGTACATTTTTTACACGTCAAGTCATTAAGCAGAGCTTGTACTATGGGAACCAGATAGCTGATAGTATAGTATAGCTACAGTGTAGCGTATTCACGTTGACAAATAAAATAATAACTATTCAGTCAAGTGAAACTTTAGAACGTATAGCATTTATGAAGACGGAAGACTTCAATTCAAGGACATAAGATGTCTTGAAACATTTCCTGCTAGTTATTTTCGCAAGGAACATTAAAGTGGATCTAGAAACAGACACCCCTGGCAAAAGGAACAAGAATGACGAAACTGTTACTTAAGATAAGCTGCTGCAACTATCGACTTTTATTTACCGGCAACGCGCCGGACTGGTATCTAGACACCCACTCTGCGATTCTACCTGACACTGCGAATGTTACTATAAATTGGACGGAACGTTTTTTAAACTGGATGCTAACGAACTAAGGCTCCTTCATCGTCATTATCATTAGACTGGCCTATCAGCTCAGCTCTGATTTCTACGCCGCAGGTTGCGGGCTCGATCCTCACCGAGAACTAATATTTGTGTGGTGAACTCAGATGTTTGTTCTCTGTCTGGGTGTTATATTGTATTCTAAGTATGAATTTTCAAAAA
Source organism: Thera britannica (assembly GCA_939531255.2). Classification (NCBI taxonomy): domain Eukaryota; kingdom Metazoa; phylum Arthropoda; class Insecta; order Lepidoptera; family Geometridae; genus Thera; species Thera britannica. The sequence continues at coordinate 9,682,132 of OW618049.2, forward strand.
AAAGGTTTTGTGTGTTATATCAGCTATCTGGTTCCATGGTACAATTTCTACTCAATTTGAGGTAGATCACTATCTATACACACAAAAACAACACTTTGTTTTTGTGTCATTGTTACTTGTATAAATTATCATCCTTGAGTAATACTATTTTTGTTGTATGGCATACAAATAAATAACTTTTGATTTGAATTGCTCCACATTTTTTTTTACTATTGACGGTGCTCACACTCTCTCCCAATTTATATACTTTCGATATTAGTCATAAAGCTATTTCAGGAATATGATGCAGTCAATCTAAATTACATTGTCAAATGAATTAATAGTACCGGTAATGAAAAAAAAAAGCAGCCAAGTGCGAGTCGGACTCGCCCATGAAGGGTTCCGTAGCATCAATTAACATAATATAATGGTTTTTGTAGTTCGTCGAAAGGTAAATTGCGGTTTACGATTTATGACGTATAAAAAAAAACTACTGACTAGATCTCGTTCAAACTAAATATCGTTGGAAGTTTGCATAGTAATGTACAACATATATTTTTTTTGGATTTATCATTCTCTTATTTTAGAAGTTAAAGGGGGGGGGGACCAACTTTTTTCTACTTTGGAAGTGTCTCTCGCGCAAACTATTCAGTTTAGAAAAAAACGATATTAGAAACCTCAACATCATTTTTGAAGACCTATCCATAGATACCCCACAGGTATGGGATCGATGAAAAAAAAATTTTTGAGTTTCAGTTTTAAGTATGGGGACCCCAAAAATTTATAGTTTTTTTTCTATTTTTGTGTAAAAACCTTAATGCGGTTCACAGAATACATCTACTCACCAAGTTTAATCAGTCTAGCTCTAATGGTTTCGGAGAAAAATGGCTGTGACACGGCCGGACAGACAGACAGACATGACGAATCTATATGGGTTCCGTTTTTGCCATTTGGCTACGGAACCCTAAAAACTAGATTAAATTTATACTCGATATATTAAAGAACTCATATAATTTATGAGCGTTTAAGGCGTGGCTCGTGTCACTGACAAACTTCATTAGGAAGTGTTCATCGAGCTCATAAAAGCGTTTCCATGTCATAAATCTCCGTCGCCATTACAGCCCATTCGCCATACAAGTTTGTCCAGTCCCCTTTGTGATCGAAGTCGCGGGCAAATCTAGCCTTCTATAAATTACAGTTCGTTATGCTAAGTCGACGTGGAAGACAGGTGGTCCGTCCACCCGTTCCTGTCAGTGACGGAGGAAGCGGTTCTACCTACGTACCTGGACGTATTTAAATATGGTGTGTTTAGCTGGATTTGTAGGGGCCTTTATTTTGAATGTGAGGGCTATAACAGTTTGTTGATGCTTTATTTTAAAGATCGTTGCTGCTCGATAGGTACACTCATCTTGGCTTTTGGATGTGAGGGAAGAAATGTATTAGCAAAAGTCCTTTAATTTTTGTGGTCACTGTTGCTCACACCTTTCGTCGTGATGTATGGGTCTTAACATTAACTGTGGTCGATCTTTCGACTGAATTCAGTGATAGATGTCCAATTGCAGCATTTAGTTACCTCGCCTCTACTTTTAGTTTATTTGTACCTTTGTCTTCTGTGTGAGGAGTTTCATTCGTCTCATTGTATTGTATCATAGACTTTAAATAATATGATGCTGCTACGCCAAGAAAATGGGCCCGCATTTACATCGTCAAGTCATTTGTGGTTAAATGACTCTGAATGTATTACTTCAGTTACTATGTGGCTTTAAAGACTGCTTGTGTACTGTACTGTAGCATCTTTTGCATTGTTAGCTAGCTAGCCCCCAATAAAAATAAAATTGCTCCTATATTTTTGATTGTGGCGAACACCACCACAGTGACAAAGAATAAACCATTATCAGAGGCAATGTAAACCTTTAGTTTACGAGCTTGTGACTGTTGAATATTATTTCTTTTTATTTAGCTACATTGTGGTCTGTGGTCGGCCTAGGGCGCTATATTTCTCACGGGACATGAGATTGTACTAACCAGGTTTGCGCATTGAAAGATAAAGATGGTCATTCGATTGCTATGAATGATTGAGTTATGTTGGATATCCTATAGCTGAGGAAAAGCTTGGATTCATATAGCAAGTTACTGCGATTTTACGCTATGAATAATACGAGAATACATTGTGCGATAACCATACAAATTGTGAGGACTTTATTCACTGTTTGACATCTGACTACTCTTTCTGAAATGTCTTCGACATGCCGAACATGCCGACGAGTTTCGGCCGGGTTGCGCTTTGTTTATACAACTCCCCTAAGATGGAACAAGCCAGCCCACCTCTTGCTAAGTGGTAACTAGGTTTGTAACAAGTGGTAATGAGTATTGAGGTTAAGCTTCGAACTTAAGCTTGAATGGTGGATGTGGGTGCAAATAAAACAGGGAACATTATCAAGATATCCACGAATCTTTAATTCATCGTACCTACCAACTACCAACCCTGGAATATTACAGTACTTACTTTCCAACTCATTCACAAAGAGCTCTACACTACGCTACATAGTAGCATATTTCTTTATAATTTCATCTATTAATTAAAACTTCAATCTATAGATACAGAGATTGTTTATTGGTGCAATTTCAATAACAGTTATCGACTATAAACTTACATACAATTAGCAAATTCTTAGACTCAATCTTAGATTTATCGCAATCAATTGAATTTCTGTTCTAAATTAATATTTAGTAACTAATCATATCTGTAGTCAAAGACTGACATAAAGCCTTTTACACATTACACCAGTTGGAAAAAATCATTTTGACGAGACTTGCTAAAAACTGACAAAGTTTGAGCTCGATTCTCAGGGTTTTTACGCAAAAAAAATAAAATTACATTACGTAGGTACATACGTAGTATTGAATATTGATGTAGACGCAGCCTTAAATATTTAAAACGGATAATGTGGGTGCTTTATTTTATGCATTCTGTCGATACGCTTACCTATGATTTATGGGGTCCAACTTGCTTTCGGATACGGTTCTTGCTTCTAAACTGGACCTGATTTAGTATTGTATGGCAAGTTCCTATTTACATACGAAACAGGGTACGGCTGACACATCTGCGCTAAAGCTTACTATTAGAAATAATCACTATGAAGAAATATTGAACTTTGCAAGTCCCGGTTTCTTGACTTATTTACCAAGTATCTGTAGATTGTATATATAATCATTATCATCATCTCGGCTCGGTATCACCCCTGCTGGGTATACCCAGCTATGCTAGCGTCCTCTGTCCTGCGCGTCTCTTGTCTAGGTGTTGCCTGCTACCTTTACGATGTCGTCGACCCATCGCGCTTTCGGACGACCGGTCAAGGCTTAGATGTATAAAACACAGATTTAGATAAGAATAATAGAGGTACGCACTAGTTTTGACAGGACAAAGTATGATAGTGTTGCCTGGTGTCAGCCATCTTCTGTATATTCGGGTTTTTTCTCGTTAGTCGGGGTTCTGTACTTCTGTCTTCGGAATTTGATGGAATCTGTTCATTCGGACTATTTTGCTAATGTCAAGTGTATGTAATATATCCTTTATTACATAAATAAAATAATTTTTAGTCAAGTCAGTCACTAGACACGTCCGCCGTTATTGGCGTCATCTTGTCTAGCACATAACCATAATACATAAACACTTCGAATAACTTCGTTCAGTGTTGTTTTAGTGCATGATAAGATGTGTGTAAAACCTTGTCAGTTTCACGTTTTTCTCTTTCAAAGCACGTTAACTTTCTTAAGTAAATGCTTTCTTTCTTTCAGTACATCGGTATGCGTCCGCGTTTCGTGTAATTTCAGTCGTATTGTATAGCTTATTATCATACGGCTCCTCTCTATTGTATCGAATGGGGGCGATTAGCATTTATAATTTGCTGGATACGAATATCCGTGTGTACTGTGTGCTTTGCTTGCACTGAGATGATAATAAATAATGGTTAGTAATGGACTGAGCTTGATATGCACTGAATTATTTATTGTCTTCAGATTGGATGGTTTCTTGTTTCTGTTTCTTTGTTTTGGTTTTGGAATTTAAGTGTTTAAATTTTTTATTTGCATTGCCTGAATCAGGATCTGTTTAATAACAAGTATTTCATGATCATAATTTATTAAAGACTTCATCATCAGCCTGTTGAAGCCGGATAAATGCCAGAAATAAACATTTTGGTGTGTACCAAAATGTTTATTTCTGGCCTTTATCCGGCTTCGAACTTTAAAAAGCTTCGAACTCGCAATAATACATAAGTACCAATATTTACAACCTATACCTGGATCCTTGCGCGCATCTAAGCGTCCAAAATCGCTGTCATATTTGAAAGCGTTTCACTGATCGCCACCGCAGAACGTTAAGATGTGCGCAAGGGTTTAGTGTAAAAACAAGTAACGTTTTAAACAAAAAAGTTGTCCGCTAAATTACGAATGATGTGAATGAACTGCCCTGAACTAAAATTCAAAGGAAATTCATTTGGCTCTGCTCAGTCACGTAGTCGTCAGATAAAGGCTTGATTGTCGCCAAATGGTCGCCAACCATAGGCCAACTTACTAGATACATCAATAAGTATTTTCAAATATCCACCAATATTTATTTATTTTAATTTTTTTTAAACTTATAGTGCTAGTGCTACTTTGGATCATTCTTTAAGATAGGCCTCCAAAGTAGCACTAAATAGAGACGACTGGAGAGAAGGAAGAGAAGCCTTTGCCCTGCAGTGGGACACCACAGGCTCATTATATATATATATATATAAAACTTATATTAAATATTTTTAACTATTTTATTGTATAATATTTTTTTTATTATAGTACTACTTGCTGCTGGAATAAGCAGATAGCTTACTAATTTTAAATAGTTAAGTAAGTCCCGTCTATTTTTTTTTTAGTTTTTTAAACTATATTTTTTTTTTTACATTTTTTTTTTTCATATATTTTTTTTTCATATTATTGCATTGTCATCGACCTTTGGCAGGTTTGCAAAGTTTGAATCAAATCTGATCGTTCAAAGTAGGTTTTTTTTTAATTTTATTAAATTTTTTAAATTTTTTTTCATTTTTTTTCATTCTTTTTTTCATATTATTACATTGTCATTGACCTTTGACAGGTGTGCAAAGTTTGAATCAAATCTGATCGTTCAAAGTAGGACAAAATCGAGCTCAAAGGGGTCGGTTACATACATACATACATACATAAAAAAGAAAAAAAGCGTTATAAAAAAAGAAAAAAAGATCAGATCAGTCCATCATCATCAGTCTGAAGAAGTCGACTGCTGGCCTCCCAGAAATAACGATTCTGAGCCCTCTCCATCCAACGACTTCCTACACTGAAAAAATACTTTGGTTGAATTTACAAAAGTCCCGACGGTTGACAAATTTTACAAAAGTTATTGTAAAAGTTACATAATTTTAACTGTTGATTTTACAAAACCCTAAAGGTTGATGATGAAACACAGGTTTACTAAGTTTTCTACATGAATTTAACAATTGATATGGTTGAATTTTTATAAGTCTCGAAGATTGACATAACTTTGAATTGAAATAACAAAATTGTTTAGTAGAATTTACAAAGATATTAATTTTGTTGAAAAGTTCCAGTATCCACCGCAGCGAGGCGCTGCGTCCGTAACATAAATTAAAGTTGAAATTACAAAATAATTTAGTAAATTGTTTAAAAGTGCTGGTTTTATCGAAATAACTATATTCAAGTTACACATTTAACAGTTTTTGAAGTTGAATTGACCTAATATTGTTGATTATATTTACGAGCATACTTTGGTAGAGAAGTTCGTAACATAAATTACACTTGAAATTACAAAATAATTGAGTTAATTATACAAAAGTGCTAGTTTTGTAGAAATGACCAAATTTCTGTTACATATTTTTCAATTTTATATGTTGAATCAACCCAAGGTTATTGTTATATTTTACAAAGTTTGCTTTGGTAGAAAAGTTTCCATTTCCACCGCAGCGAGGCGCTGTGTCCGTAACATAAATTACTTTTAAAATTACAAAAGAATTTAGTACATAATACAATAGTGCTAGTTTAATAGAAATTACCATATTCCGACTGCAAATTTGACAGTTTATTTACGATGATTCGACCAAATCTTATTATTATATATTACAAGTTTACTTTAGTAGAAAAGTTCCCATTTCCATCGCAATGAGGCGCTGCATCCGTAACATAAATCAAAGTTGAAATTACAAAATAATTGAGTAGGTTATACAAAAGTGCTAGTTTTGTAGATATTACCATATTTCTGTTACATTTTTTACAGTTTTTTACGTTGAATCAACCCAAGGATATTGTTATATTTTACAAAGTTTACTTCGGTAGATAAGTCTCCATTCCCACCGCAGCAAGGCGCTGTGTCCGTAACATTAATTAAAATTAAAATAACAAAACAATTTAGTAGATTATACAAAAGTGCTAGTTTTGTAGAAATTATCATATTCGTGGTACATAATTAACAGTTTATTTACGTTGAATTGACCAAAGATTATCGTTATAAATTACAAGTTTACTTTAGTAGAAAAGTAAGTACAAAATTAAACAATTCAAATTACAAAATAATTAAGTACTTTATAATAATAATAATAATAATAAATAAATAAATATTGTGGACAATTCACACAACACTACCCAGCCCCAAACTAAGCAGAGCTTGTACTATGGGAACCAGATAGCTGATATAATACTTGAATACATTTTTTTTTTGTAAATACATACTTAGAATACAATATAACACCCAGACAGAGAACAAACATTTATGTTCACCACACAAATATTTGTTCTCGGTGGGGATCGAACCCACGACCTACGGCGCAGAAGGCAGAGCTACTACCAACTAAGCTAGAGGCCAGTCACAAAAGTGCTAGTTTAATAGAAATTACTATATTCCGACTGCATAATTGACAGTTTATTTACGTTGAATCGACCAAATCTTATTGTTATATATTACAAGTTTACTTTAGTAGAAAAGTTCCCATTTCCAACGCAATGACGCGCTGCATCCATAACATAAATTAAAGTTGAAATGACAAAATAATTGAGTAGATTGTACGAAAGTGCTAGTTTTGTAGAAATGACTATATTTCTGTTACATATTTTACAGGTTTTTACGTTGAATCGACCCAAGGTTATTGTTATTTACAAAGTTTACTTTGGTAGATAAGTCCCCATTCCCACCGCAGCGAGGCGCTGTGTCCGTAACATAAATTAAAATTAAAATTACAAAAGAATTTAGTACATAATACAAAAGTGCTAGTTTTATAAAAATTACCATATTCGTGGTGCATTATTCAAAGTTTATTTACGTTGAATTGACTTAAGATTATTGTTATAAATTACAAGTTTAATTTAGTATAAAAGTAAGTACAAAATTAAACAATTTAAATTACAAAATAATTTAGTAGATTATACAAAAGTGCTAGTTTTGTAGAAATGACCATATTTCTGTTACATATTTTACAGTATTTTAACGTTGAATCAACCAAAGGTTATTGTTATATTTTACAAAGTTTACTTTGGTAGATAAGTCCCCATTTCCACCGCAGCGAGGCGCTGTGTCCGTAACATAAATTAAAATTAAAATTACAAAAGAATTTAGTACATAATACAAAAGTGCTAGTTTTATAGAAATTACCATATTCGTGGTGCATAATTAACAGTTAATTTACGTTGAATTGACCCAAGGTTATTGTTATAAATTACAAGTTTACTTTAGTAAAAAAGTAATTACAAAATTAAACAATTGAAATTACAAAATAATTTAGTACATTATACAAAAGTGCTAGTTTAATAGAAATTACCATATTCTTACTGCATAATTGACAGTTTATTTACTTTGAATCGACCAAATGTTATTGTTATATACTTTAGTCGTAAAGTTTTTAGGAAATTGAATACCTAGTCTAAACTTGAGAACTGTTTAATTTTTATGCCAATTGATTTCAAACTAGATTATCATACCTAGTTAATAGAGGCAATCAAAGGCAAGTCCAAACATGTACCTAAGTCCAGAGCCAAAATCACGAGATATCAGTTCAGTCAGACAGACAGCCTTTCGGATATACTCGTACCTACTATACTAGATGGTGTAGTGTAGTGTGTAGTGTACTAAACTTATAGTTCACCCTGAACTGATCTCGTGATGTGATCCGAATGCTCCGAACATATAAGTATAATTATTATACATGAACATATAGATGAAAATCCTATGGTGACATCGAAAGAGTGCAGTAGGGATCTGTTTCTTCTCATTGTTCAATACCTGTAATTTGGTATATGTCCGTGATACTAAGCTGACTAAGCCGCGGGTTTTCTCACGATGTTTTCCTTCATTATTTTTGATACCAAACACAATGTTTGGACTTGCGTCTGTCTACCACTGACTGTATGTAATCGCTGACTACAACTTTGTACAACTTTGTAAACAAGTTTTAACTCAATAGGTAATTTATTAAAGAGTTCCGTTGGACAGACCTTGGCTCCATCATCAGACTAGGTCGCTGTTACCTACTTAACATAACCTTGCAAAGTTGTAGATTCCATCCTACTTACTTATTGAAATAGGTACTTAATACTTACGTTAGTAAATAGGTAGGTACCTACTTTATTGCCAAATTGCCAAAACGTTAATTAGACGTAAGTAGGTAAGTTTACGTTTAATAACATATTACTCAGTTCTGTGGTGGCAGCAGGCAGTATTGAGCATTGCCAGTATTGCCACATAATATTGCGCTCCGCCCCCGCACCGCGCGCGCACCCCGTCTGTATTGAGGCAGGCGAGGAGGGGAAGGGGAGAGGGCGACGCCCACGCACCCGGCAAAATTCAGGACAGGCATGAACTTGTCGTTATTTCGTTTTGAAACGGCGACGGTCGGCGGTCGGTCGGTACCGCGCATTTAGGTCTTGTTCACTGCCTGCCTGTCTCGCCTGCCTTGTAATCTACTTATTTGTACACAGTAGAGCATAAATTAGCTTCTAATAAAGTGATAGTGAGTGCGTGCAATGGACGACGACGACATTACCCTGGATGTGGATGAATCTATTGACAAGTCACTTGTGCCAGCATATCTTAGGGAATGGGGGTTGTGTGAACAAACGATCAACAATTTTGTTGGTAAGTACGTATCCTCTCTACCTACTCTGTTTTTTGTAGAAGTACATTATGGTACATGCTCGTAATAGTGATTTGATTGCCTACCTATGTACCTACATATAATGATTTCGGTGCCACCATGACGGCTGGCATACCAGCCGGCGCGGCGCGCGTGTTTCAATTCAACAACTAAAATAAGTTAAATCTACAAGTGTGTTTTGTTGGTTTTACAGACTAATTATGTAGGTATAGGTAACAATTTTTCTAGGTACAGGCCGTTATACAAGGCGATATTTACACGTATCATTACGTGAAATCGCATACGTTGAATGTAATTTTATAAGGTTATGATGTTTGTTGGTGAACTCGTTCAATGTGCAAAGTGCAATGTTTGTTTTTCAATGGAATGGTTTCAATTTGGTTGATCTGTGTACTATCGCCGTGTCAGTCGCCGTATTACGAGTGTACCTACCTATTTATTTCTACTGACAGCTATTTTGAATTTGTGTTTCAGATAATGAAATAACGTTGGAGTACATAAACAAAATTGATGACACAGAACTTGAAGAACTAATCCCGAAGATTAAGGAACGAATATTATTTAAAGTTGGCTTGCGAAAGCTATCAACAATAACACATGTAAGTACCTACAACCGTCTACATTAGTAAATTAAGTAAAAAACTCTAACTGTTTTTATCTCATCTTGATTCAACATTACACCTGGGTCAAAAATACATCAGGACATTGGTTGATTTTAACACAATGGTCAGTCGGGTGATCACGTAACTTTAGTTTCAATCAAATCCTTGTTGCAACCGTCAGATTTTACATGATTTTGAGCTTCGATTGCAATAAAAAAAGGATACAAACAAAGCTTTGTGTCTGACAAGCAAGGATTGCAATTCTTATTCGTTTTTTATTGCAATCAAAGCTCAAAAACATGCATAAGCTGACGATTGAAACAGGGATTTGATTGCAACTGCCCAAAAATGTGGGTAGGTAGGTATGTGCATTTTTTTACCTTTTTTATGTTATTGAGTATCGAGATGGGCAGGTCGCTCACCTTATGCACCATGCCTGCCTACCTGCATAACAGGATCCAATCCTGTCCATATAGTCCTGTGTCCATGTCCCATTAGGAACATTAAAATGCTGATCATTATTTTACAGGACACTGCATCAGAGGAGACCGATTCTGCTCCTCCAAGCCCATTCTCGACTAGCAGCACTAGTAGCATTGCTGATGTGAAACAGTTTTATGTAAGTTCAAATTTTGTTGATCATCTATAGGTACTAATAAGAGAAAAAGTGTGATTGTTTGTTTCAAATGAATAGGCTACGCAACTACTGGATTGATTTAAAAAAAATTGGGCTGCAGAATTTGCAGTTAGCGTACTGTTAACTAATCTTATGTTTCGTGTCAACCAATCAACTTGGAGCATTCAGTGCTCGAAGCCAATCAAGGACCAGAATATTATTATGGCAACCATGGCAACTAGTAGTGATTTGACATGGAACTTTTTCTTTAAATGTGAACTGATTCAGTTGACAGGCGTTCTTACAACCCATTTTTCAGTTGACAAAGGTTTTTGCTAACTAACTTAACTTAAATCGTTATCTCAGTAACCGGGTGTTAATAAATATTGGTAAACATTTCACACAACCCATTTAGCCCCAAACTAAGCAAAACTAAAGACTACTGCGGGTTTAGTGTACCTTCCCTACGGTGAAAAATAAATAAACTAATTTTGTATAGAGGCTTACATGAGCTTGTAGCGTTTTTTTAGGGGTCTCTAGACCGATTTTAAACTATTAAATAGGTATGTAGCTTACAAGAAGATGGTAATTTCTTCAAAACTAGAACTTTTGTATAATTATTTACTCAATTCAACTTTGAGTAAAGTTTCAACTTTGAGTTATATAAGGGACAACGCAAAAGTTTTTGTATTCATTTTATACAATATACCCTGTCCCTAATTTCCTACTTCAATGCAGGTACGTTCACTTACTTCTTGTTGTAACCTTAGTATTTATTTCTAGGCTTCTGCTCCCGACACAGATTTCACAAACGAAGAGCCCATTCAAAAACGGATCCTACTGCAACACATGTTATTGCCACCGGAGAATCTTATTGTCGATTCAATTACTTTTAATTAAAAGATAGATTATACATTTAGAATCAAAATCTTTTACTCATAGTTTTTTTTTAAGTCAAAAATTACTATTATGTTAAATAAAATCTCTTCAATATAAAATCACACCATTGCAAAAAAATGTGCGAAATGCAGTTGGTGTTTATTTCATTTCAGGTAAGTAATTTGGAATAGAAACTGTCCGAGAACCTAGATAAATTTTGTACAAATACAATTATTACAATAATAATTATAGTGAAAATATGCTAAGTAATAATTTTGGTATTACGTTTGTATAAAAATTCGTCGACGAATTTTCATTTTTATTAAATTTATAATTAATAATATAATTTATTATTAATTTTCATCTTAATTGAATTTTCATACAACATTCGTATAAAAATTCGTCGACGAATTTACATTTTTATTAAATTTATGATTATTAATATAATTTTCACCTTAATTGAATTTTCATACAACATTTCCTTACATTTTACGTTCTAAATTTTCAAATGTATATTTTCTGTATGAAACATGTAATTGCTCTTGGTTTATTGAACATTTTCAAGCAGTATTGATGGAGAAAACAATACTGAATTATTTTTAAAACCTGACGATTTAATTGTTCATCCTACTGCAACAATGTTATTGCCACCGGATTATCTTATTGTAAATTCAATTACTAAGGAATAGACCACTGGCAAATTTCTCGTTCGCACATTTAGAATCAAAATCTTTTATTTTTCATTTTTTTTTCATTTTTCAATAAAATACTATTATATTATTATAATAGTAATGCCTCTTTTCAATAAAATAATTGAAATATGCAGGCGAAAATTTGTTAAACAGTTGTCAGTCTCATAGGAGCCTTAGGGTGTTTATTTTATAGCCTTCTCTTAAGGTGTTTATTTTCGATTTAATTGAAGAAGAGCCAATTGAGGTTTTGTGTCAGCATTTTCTAAATAAATGTATGAACCTTTCATAATGTTTTATTTGCTTGTACCTATTCTATTTATTCATTTTTGTATTAGTTCAATTGTGGATTGTTTTACTATTGATTTGTACATTATTATTATATTTTGTATTGTGTCTTTATTTTAACTAAGGTTTTGTTTTATATACCTAATTATTCTAGCAGATATTACTATGAACTGTGGTATTTATACTTGATAATAGGTAGGTGTTATGTTTATATTATATACTGTAAGGTTTCTTATTATCTACGTAAGTAGGTACATAATTTCGTTATGTTTATTATGAACTGTAAGTTTAACTAAATAACTTTTGTAATCCAGTGTATTTAGTTTGATGAACAATACTAAAGTTATTAGTTAAACTTACCACATTTCATAGTAGAATCTACGGAACTAAAAACATTACTTACGTATATAATACAAAACCTTACAGTAGATATAACACAAGTAGTCTAGTAAAAAATACCACAGTTTATTATAGAATCTGCTAGAGTAATTTGGTATATAAAACAAAAGCTTCCTCGTAAAAGATACCAAATATTATGATTCAATTTACAAAAGTACTGTAGTAGATAATACCAAAGTTTCTAGTAAAAAATACCACAGTTGATAGTAGAATCTGCTAGAGTAATTAGGTATATTAAACAAAATCTTAGGTAGATAACACAAAAGCTTCCTAGTAAAAGATACCAAATACTATGGTAGAATCTACAAAAGTTTTGATAACACTATAATAGATAATACAAAAGTCATCTGATAATAATTAACACAGTTCATAGTAAAATCCACTGAAGTTCTTGGGTAGATAAAACACAAGTTGTCTAGTAAAAAATACCAGAGTTCATAGTAGAATCTACTAAAAAAATTTGGTATATAAAACAAAATCTTAGGTAGATAACACAAAAGCTTCCTAGTAAAATATACCAAATATTATGGTTTAATCTACATAAGTTTTGATAACACTTTAATAGATAATACAAAAGTAATCTGATAAAAATTAACACAGCTCATAGTAAAATCCACTGAAGTACTTAGGTAGATAAAACACAAGTTGTCTAATAAAAAATACTAAAGTTCATAGTAGAAATCATTAAATTACTTAAGAAGATATTACAAAAGTGATTTAGTAAGTATTACAAAAGTTCAAAGTAAAATCTACGAGAGCTTAAGGTACATAGCATATAGAGTTGTTTTGTAAAAATTACCATAGTTAATAGTAAAATATACAGTTTCACCAAAGTGGTTTAGTAACTATCTGAATAAAAAAATACCAAAGCTCATGGTAGAATCTACAAGATCAATTTATTAAATAGTACCATTTAAATGTTTAAATATTCCGCTTACCGAAGCCATCGAATCTAGGTAAAATCTATCAAAGTACTTGGGTAATTAAGCCAACCGTCGCCGTTTGGTAAAATCAACTTAAGTCAGCGGTAGGACCCCATTTAAACGTAAAATTTGGTAGTTTTTATCAGGAATCTGATAGATTCAACCAAAGTATTTTTTCAGTGTATAATCCCACTAATATAATAGATAAGATAAGTGCCACTCCTTTATGGTGCATATGCATACCCCACATTTGCGTACAAAGCGTTTTGATTCCACTTTTATAGTACGAACTACCAAAGAGTGGAACTCTCTACCGGCGTCAGTATTTCCGGAACGCTATAATTTGGGAATTTTTAAGACAAGAGTGAACAGGTGGATTATGACTAAGCATGCTCCATCTTAGGCTGCATCTTCACTTTCCATCAGGTGTAATGGCAGCCAAAGGCTTAGCTATCTATTAAAAAAAAAAAACTTTATTAGATATGAAAGTGTCACTTAACTGTATACTTCAATCTTCATAACTCATAGGCAGATAGATATACACGATAAACAGTTTTAGGTATCGTTTAACTACAAGTAATTGTACTAAGTTGGCAGTAGTAGAATCAGCGGGGGGCAGATTGGCACGCCTCGGTAGTTTTGTTAAGCCTCTTTCATTATAGCCTGCGTTCAGAAATAGATATTTTAACTTTTAAATGTAATATCTCAAATGCCTATTGTTATTATCTGATTCAGAAAGAATAGTTTATTTGGTGGTGATTGTTACGTAACCTTTTTTAAGGAACATCTTTTTGTCTTTGTGTCTAGTTTTTTCGAGCTTATGTAGAAGGTTTTTAATTATTTTTTAGATGCTGACCACCGTCAGACGTGCACATTTCAACATTTTGGATGATAAAAAAAAACACTAAAGTGATATAGGAAAATAGCAAGCAACAAAGTTGTGTGAAAAAACTTTAGTTTGATCCAATCAAGTTTCCTTACCAAAAAGTTTGTTTTACTAGTTTTCGTGCTTCTTATTTACTCTTATTTATCTTAGATGCTTGCAAACTTTTTAGTTTAGTTTCCCTACATATTACGTTTAGTCTTGACTTTTAATTTTTTTGTTAGTTTTAGTAGGCAGATGATCGGTATACCTAATAGGTGTGCCCAACTGCCATATATCTGTTCAGTTTTACCATAAATATAAGATATCATATCAAAGTTAGATACTCGATCTTCTGAACGGGCGAATTGAAAGGAGAAAGGGCGTTTTGCTTTGCCAAAGACTTATTAATAGCCTAGTTATAATTTATTGCGTTAATATCTGTAAGTTATAAACTTGCATTTATGACTTACTGTGGGTAAATGAATGAATTGGATTCAAATTAAATATTTTGCACCTGTTATTACAATACGGATTGATGGACGATACCAACAATCGTTTCCAGAAGTTCAAATAATACGATGTTAAAACAATATAGAAGCTTTATTGCTTAATTAAAAAAAAAAACTTTACAAAAAGGTGGCAAAAACCATACGTCTAACTTATTCGAATCTCATCTTTTTAATGACCAAATGTCGCCCTACAGAAGAGGTAGGTACTTGGGATACATAAAAATGCTTAGCATAGGTACGCTAAGTATTTTTACTACCAATTATTGATCTTCAATAAATACGTCGTTTTAAAGTGGTCCTTATGATGGACTGGCACGGTTTTTATTATTAATTTTGACTACGCTAAAAAGTGTAGAAAGGGATGTTGTCTTTGTTGTCTTCGGGCACGAAAGCGTAAATTAAACGATTTATTTAGGCTTAATTAGTCCCAGTGACATCCAACTTCTCAACTTGACTTCCAAATGATGGTACTTTCTAAATAACTAATTGTTTTCTAATCATCATTGTTGAGCTAGCCCATTTCATAACAACTTAAAGTTTTTTGTTAGGTACCTAATATGTGGCCTATAGTCCTAGATCTTTCAAAAACCTACAATACCGATGCCGAGTGTGAAACTTAGTTGGTGTCAATTGTTCCACTTATTATAATGAAAAACTCAACCAAAATATGAACAAATAAGCCGAAACGGTAAATATTAGTTACGTATCATACCGTACAGCTCGTTTTCGCACGCGCTCTGACCCAGAACTCCAAATAAGGTAACCGCACAATCATACAAAAACAAAACATGAAAAACTCGGTTTCACCACAGTAATTGTAGCAAGTTATCCGGCCAAATTCGACCGTTTGCCCGCAAATGTGATTTAGTACTAATCTCGTGACTTTTGCAACAGTTGACATTATCGTTTGGGTCGTGTCGTGTCTAGCCAAAAGTTTGACCTCGTGATAGGTGGGAAATTGCACCGATAGTTTTTGTGTGATAATGTTGCTAAAGACATTATAATAAAACAGCTCACTCACTTTTGTCTGGTTTAAATACTTTCCAACATCAATCATACGCTGATATAATACGAATGTACTTATGTATGCCTTTTGTATTTATAGTATATCAATCACTGACAACATGACGAATCAGTGAGAGTTCTCACTTAAGAACCATTTGCAAAAAAGATTAGCTATAGCCATGATTGTCCATTGGTCACCCAATGATAAGTAGTAGTAGTAAGAGGTGGTAATAATATATGATCAAACGAACTTGCAAAGTGAAGTTCGATCGTTATTATATGAGTTTATTTTACTTTAAAAAAATTGCGAAGGTGCCATAAAAGAATACTACCTTGTTTTATAACTTCGAATGAAGCGAATGATTATAATTGAATTCGATGGGTGAAGAGAATTGATAAGGTTCAAGCAGATTATCTTATAGCAGATTTTTAAAGGTAAGGCCATGGGTATGTAGTCTCATTAATTTAATTCGAATATTGATAAACCCAATAACCCTCCAATAGAACCCATAAAAGTGAATGTAACAAGTTATGAAAGCAAAGTCTTAATCGTCGCAGCCAAAAATGGTCGCGTACCACTTACGATTTCATTAAAAAGATTCTTATCTAAGGCCATTATCGTCTGTTTAGTACTAAAAAGGCTATCTCATCTAGGCGGTGTGTTTGTATTCGAAGATATGGTTTCCGAAGCAGCCACTGCCAAAGGTTTCCCGTAATTTATTTGAGACGAAGAAGTCAATTATTTCTACGGCATAAAGTTGAAAGTCGCGCAAAATTCTTGGCCGAAATTATGTAAAGATTTGACAAAATTCAATTGAGGTCGATAGAATAAATTTACTTAACTTCTTTACGAAGCATATTTATTTTGGGCCTAAGGCTAAAACTAATGACGTTACGTAAAGAATACACCTGTGCTTTTTGAATTATTAATGAGATTTGAAAGACGTTTACGATGACCGACCATATTACATCGGCTACTCAGAGACAAATATTAATTATTATAATATTATTTATTTATTATAGTGACGCGACATGCATCCTACGATGCACTACCCTGCATCCATCAACTTGAGGCATACATAAATATATTCAGCCTCGCGTGCCAGTTATTTCACCAGCACCCACATCCTTCAAATCGAAACACAGCAATGTGACAGAAATAGGCATGGTGGATGATAATTAATACATAATTAATTTAAGGTTATAGTTGGCGATGCTTAAATAAAAAACGATTGTTTCCAAATTGATTTGGCATAAACGCTTTTTAATGGGTTGATTTACTGGTTCACTTGAAGGTCAATACGATCAACAGAAACAAATAATGAGCTGCCACTTGAGAATAACGAATTGAGTTCTTCGACGATAGATTGATGGACGATCTTCAAGTGAAAGTTATAAATAGCCGGAGGGCTTACTGTCTACTCCCTAAAACGAAACACGAGATTCTTATTGATACTTTGAGTAACACTACACGGCAACACGCTTCACAGTTGAGTTGAGAGTGTGAAAAAGTGCTGGGAGAAGAAAACTAGGTACAAAAGGAAGGAGGAATAAGTTTCAATCTTTGTTTATGACAAGCTCTGCTGAGTTGATATTGCATTCAAATATTTATAAACTGCGATTGAATTATACGTAGAGGATTGCACCTCCGGAAATCTTTACGCTACTGTTACCCGTAGTCTGAGTTTTACTCGATCAGTTAGAACAGTTCGTTTGTCAAATTGTTCATGCTGATTCAGTTAAACTACGTGCCCTTCTAGTCTTACGCTAGTGCTCTCAAGCGGTGAAGGAAAACATCGTGAGGATACCCGCGGCTTAATCAGCTCTGCACGTATTGACCATGTTTTGTCTGTGGATTAGGCCGACTAAGCTGTCAGGATGGTATAGGTGCTGGGCCAGCCTATTCGATGTAAATAAATCTGTCCCAGTCACTATATCGTCCCACAAGTAAGGGCTTAAGCAAAATCAGTTGCCCCTGACGTTATATAAATCATCTAGAATAGATGCAAAGGCCTGTTTACTGGTCTTATATTTTTAGATTAAATTCTATTCATATTGATTTATATGCAGATATATTTTTGGGCATAGGAGATTTGAGATACGACAATACAAAGAAGTAACATTTAGATAGATAGAATGGTCCAACGGTCTTATGGTTCATTCTCAAATTACATCCAGCCTTCAATTTATAACTCTACTATTTACAGCACTATTTCTCCAGCAATTGAAATTACAAGCCATTAACGGAGTGTCCATAATGGATTATTTATTTTGATATCGTAAACTAACAAGAAATCTAACTGCTGAGCCAATTAGAATGGCAATATTAAGTGTATGTGTGAAGATATAACGTTGGTATTAGAGAGGCGTCATCAAACATGGGTATCGGGGCTTTAGCTTAAGGCTATTCCTTCTGTAATTATTTTAATATTATTCATGCGAAAGTTTTGTTTAGTTTATGTATTCAAATGTATAGACGTTAAGACTCAATTACGCCTTAACAAGAAATAAGTTTAACGACTGATTCGATTTAAATCAATAGCTATATGTATATCAATTCAATAATATATATTTTATGATCATAGTATAATCAACTTCTCATATATAACAGTTTAAGTTTTTTAAGCAATTACTACTCTAGTGAGATTCATATTCACTTTTATTCCTGGAATCCTATGTTTAGTCGTGCTACGTTGAGTATAAAGTCAATTTTGAAAAGTTATCCATTTAGAAAGCATTAATAAAAAAACACAACCCCATTTCTTATTGACCAGGAAAAGGCGTATACTGATGGTAAGGAACTAATTACTTACCATACTCCGAAGTCGATATTGTAAATGGGTAGGGAAGTCCCATCCACATTCACATGCAGTTACACCCAGCTCATTAATAATAAATAACCTACGGTTAGCGGCACCCGTTTTCAATCACCCAACAAATGGTGCCATAAATTTAGAAGAAAAGCTCAGAAGCAGTAATGAATCTACGCTTAGAAGCATCACTCCAATAAGAATGTTTCGATAAGTAGGCAACTGTGGTAGGCTCGCACGTAAAATTGAAAACTGTAGTAGCACGTTTTGGCCCACTTCAAATTTCGCATTAAAACAATTGAGCTGCGTTCTGTTGCCGGAAATGTCGGTTCAAAATGCTTACATCCACTTCATGTCATTGCGTTTGAACAGTTTTTTTTTATGTCTGACATATAAAAAAACAATTGAATTTTTGTCCGTGGTACTACCAGTTACATTAGTAGTATAGGATACAAACGAGTACGACAAAAGTATTATTGCTTCTGAAATAAAACTTGGCGAATTCGGTGTTCCTTCTTATTTTATCATCCAATAAGAGAAACTGAGCTCTAAACTACCTTTACTTTGCAAGGTTCAAACGGAGCCAGACAAAAACATCAAACAACAAGCTGGTTTTAAATAAATAAAGGCAATTATTTACAAAAACAGCAAAACATGACTCACACAGGCTTTCCTCAGACAATGGAAACCAGTTGCAAGAGACCTATACCTAGTTACATAAGTGCTATAACTCCGTGGCCTAGACAGGGTGTTCTGGAGCGTGCATCACAAAGGTTCCATATCGTGAGGTTGCTGGTCCGATAACGGAGTCATTTAGACCTTGACTGTTCGATTTGAACCCATAAGGACCTGTTATCTGTGAAAGTATTGGACTTGACGCTTTGAAGTGTTTATCTGATATTTAAATGTGATATGATAATGTCAATGAATTATATCTGACTTTCGAATAATTGGCGACAGATCAATGAGGTAATACTTCATGTTGTAAATGGAGTGGAGGTCAGCGTTGCTGGTGAAATTACATGCCCACGGAATTCAATATCTTACGAGGGCAATAAATATATCAGAGCGTAGTGCTAGCTAGAGGGTCACGATTCGTTCCGAAAGTTTTTTGAAAAGCGAATTAATCACCAACAACTTCATAATATCCGGTATGTTTTTAGATAACTCATCATCAGTCTGAAGAAATTCTCTGCTTAGACCAGGAAGATCGATTCAAAGTCCGTTCTCCGTCTACCGATTTCTTCAACACAAAACAAGACAAGTAAAATTATAATGTCGTAAGTCTGTCGTTGATATTCAGTTCCATGGTTATTGTTTTTTTAGGAAAGTACATGTTGTTCAAGTTAATTTAAGATATCGCAACCAAGAAATTCTAAAGTTGGCGGAGCAACACAATTATCTGGGCAACACATAGGGCTGCCAAAATTTAAAACTCGAAATATTTGGCCAAAACCTCGAACAATTAGGGTGTTGTCGCTGTAAATGTAATAATTTTTACCACTCATTATCAAAATCGACATCATGTATGAATGAGTGTTTGGGCTGATTCTTACGGAATCGCTCCACGCGAAGAATCAGCCTTAGGTGTCAATTGAAAGTGTTGTATTTGTCTGAAATCAGGATTTTTTAAGAAAAGCCACGTGAATCCATACGAATCTTGACAACCTGATAACCCTATACGATAGGTTGGGCTGTACCGCAATCTATGGATTTCAAATGTCAGCGCGGGACGCGGCAATGGAGACGTGGGAGATTCACATTTCACCCATAATCACGTTTTATAGTCGACGACGCGCGTGAAATCTTTACTGTGGAAGCCAAAAGTGACTCTTAAATTGCAAATACATATTTGACGATACGATGGTTTGGTGTGATGTTTTTGTATGATTCGGTTAGATGTTCATGGTTGTTCACGCTATCGAGTTTGCTTTTGAAAACTTTCAATACAGTTTCCGTGTACCTGAAAAGGTCCACATAAAACCTCGAAGGTATGGGTTAAAACCTCAATATTGTATTATAACCAATATTCAAGGCTTAGTCAAGAGCTAAATAACGCTGTGTCTACTAATAATAATACCAACACATAAGACATTATACATCTAATGTAGACTACGAATATTTTATTGTTATTTAATAAAATCAAACTACTTTTGTCGTTGACTAGACCGGTCTTTTGAGCATGAATCTCAGTAATCTGGAAGAATAAATTCAAATCAGGGTCGACCTGGGTGTTTGTTTGATTTGTGGGTTTAGTTCATTAGCTATTAGTTTGTGACGTTTGCAATTTGCACAAGTTACTGTATAATGAAATAGAGCTCTGGTTTTGTGGAGAGTGCATTCATACCATTTCCGTCTTTCAATAAATATTGCTTTTGTATATCTTCATCGAAGTCTTCAGATTACGCTGAGGTTTCTAGTTTTACTGCAGTTTTGTTTTGACTAGTTCTCTCTCTTTCACTCTTTTGTTTTCTCTTCGTCGTGAGTTGTGTTTATTGCTGGCTATTGATTGTATCTGTTATTATTTCTTCTGTTCACGATTCAGGTGTCGAATTATTGCTCGTCTTATCGATTGATTGATGATTCATCATTGTTGCGTCGAAAGCGGCACTTTTTCATATATCGGAGTAACGATTCCATAATTTGCAATTAAAAGCAGCATTTACAAGTGAGTGGGACAAGACACGTGTTCCAAGTAAAAAGCGAGTGGTTTGCGTCAATCGGGTTTATTCAGTACTCTTGCGCATGTGTTATGCAGCTTTTTATGTCGTCGGTTTACTTGCGCAACTATTAACTTGATAAGTACTAAATTTGTTAAATGTTGGTTGAAAGTTGTGTCATTCACGCATGTTATTTTTTTTTCAACATTTGCGTTTTCTGCATTTTATCTTTCATGAATTTTTGTATACTATTTATTATTCACTGATATTATGGTGTTCTTCTTAAATTTAAGAGCTCAGCTCTTGTCGGTGTTCTGCTGCAGTTTCCTTATATCCTCATAAGCAGAAAGATCTCTAGAGAAACAAGAAGACTTATGCCTTAATAGGTCCCAGATCATGGTGGTCTGGAAAAACAGACGGCGATGATAGGTCTAACGCAGCTAAAAACTTATATCTACTAACTTGATAGCTCAGCAGACTCATTAAAAAAAGCAATTCCTTCAAAAACCCGTACATATTTAAATAATAGAATGGTGTTCCATTAACCTGCTGCCATAAATACAAAATTATGACCATGTTATGATCAATACTTTAGTACCAACGAAATGAATGCCACGAGACAAGACCTATAAAATAAGAAAAGGTCAGACTGCTTGCAAAATATGATAATGTGCTCTTTCGTTTAAAAACAATTAATGTTAATTTGTGTTAAGTTGTTAAATTGTCTGATCATTCAAGTTATGCTGAACTGATAACTTGCAACAATTATAAGTTCGATATAATAATAAATACATAAGCGGTGTTCAGATGAGTTTTTGAAGAGTTTATCATTCATTTATCATTTCACGCTTTCTAGCCCCAAACAAAGCAAACCAGTTAGTTTATACAAAAATCCACTACAAGTACTAAAGTTCTAACTACACTAGAGACCAGTAGGTCCCTAGTGTAGTTAGGACTTTGATGAACCCTGTGGGCTCGTTATTATTAATGAAAGTACCAACCAAAGCCATGGTTAGAAGCTAGTAAGAACTTCTGTTTACTGATGGAACATTGCAATACGATTATGGAAGTTTCATTTCAACAGGTTATCTACACAATTAGCTCTACGCAGTGTAGTGTGTACTCAAGGAAACTTTACGAGCGCCCCGAGGGGTGTATAAAATGGATTCAATCGTGCTTGTATTGATACTTGAAGGTACCCGTAAACTTGTCATGATCACGATATTGGCAAAAAGATGGTATGAAGATGCGAGACTGAATTTATTCACCCGAAGCTGTCAGGATCCGGAGAATATAAAGAGGTTTACTACAATATCTATGTGAAAGAATCAAGAAACTTATTTACTCATCATCATCATCCACAGCCCGACTTTACCCACTGCTGGGTATAGGCCTCCCTTAGTTTGTGCCATCTACCTCGATCCTTTGCCAGTCTAAACCATTGCCGCCTCGCGACCCTGACTATGTCGTCCATCCATCGCTCTGCAGGGAGCCCTATGTTTCTGTAGCCGGTTCTTGGCCACCATTCGGTTGTTGTTCTACTCCACCTGTCATCACCACGCCTAGCAATGTGCCGTGCCCAACTCCATTTGAGCTCCGTAATCTGATCTCCGACTTTTATACTACCTTGAATAAATCTGTTTATCTCTTTTCTCAAATAGCGTTATCGAGAGTCTAG
Source organism: Thera britannica (assembly GCA_939531255.2). Classification (NCBI taxonomy): domain Eukaryota; kingdom Metazoa; phylum Arthropoda; class Insecta; order Lepidoptera; family Geometridae; genus Thera; species Thera britannica. Next base: position 9,705,204 of record OW618049.2, read on the forward strand.
GGATTTCTGGGGAAAGAGAGCCCTATTCTATCACGTATTAGAACGAGACGGAGAGCTCCATCTTAGGCAAGCGTACCGTTGTTTTATAAACAAAAATTGGCACTGATTGTTTGCTGAAAAAGTTGAGGCACGTACTAACAAACTTTCCCTTGCTACAAAAGCTTCCAGTCTTATTTCTTTTGACAGTTTTTCCAACAGACAAGAGATTTTGTTAGTGTCTTCGACTGTGGCATTGTTTTCAAAGCGTATTGTTCGAGCGCAAGTAGGGCATTAGGTTATGCCCAGTGGCTTTGTCGTGGGGAGATGGGAGACAACCTTCGCTAAAGAGCAAACTTTGCAATGTAGTACTATCAATATGGTAATCGAGAAAACCCTTGTTCCTCACGTTATAGTGACCTGGCAACGGTATGCTGTACAGACAATACATTAATGTTACCATTCCCACTGTACTACCGAAAACAAAACAAAAATGAAGTTCACGGTTGACGCGATTCACAGTGTCAACGACAACGTGTTAATATGTGAGCGGGTGCCAATAGGTTCTTACGGTAGTTCTCAAAACCATAGCTATGGGAATGATGCTTTCTACTCAGAAGATTTGTTACTTTTATTGATACTGAATTTAGAACTGAAGGAAGAAGTTGTATGAAAAGCAATTTTCAATTATACCACAACATACATAAAATCACGTCTCATTCCCATGGGGGTAGGTAGAATATCATGGATCTCCACTTGCTACGATCCTGACATACCTCTTTCGCTTCATTCACTCTCTGTGAGCGTCTCTCATTCTTCATACAAGCTCATCGGTTTAGGGTACTCCTAACCTTTCTTCAAAACGTCTGCTATCTGATCGAGATAATTATCTCAATTATTCAACTAGTGTTTAATAATCAAGATTTTACCAAGTACGTGCAATAGTAGTCACACGCGAGTAAAGCCTTGCATTATTGTGTCAAGTGTTTCAATGCTAGTGACTATTGTTACGTAGTAGGCACTGATCTATTATGTGCTATTGTAAATGACTAGTTTTTGCATGTATCATAGAAAGGTTAATGTTCATACATGTATCATACGTATATGGTTGTGTCTGGTTAATATTTTTTATTGGAACTATTTCAAATTTTAAAGATTTGATCTTGCTATTTTTAGCAGCTGGAATAATCTGTAGTACAAGTCTAGAAGCCCCTGTGGAATGATTGCGTATCTTTTGTTGCAATCAGAACCTCAGTCAGGTTTGACATTATTCTGAGCTTCGATTGCAATAAAAACGAATTGAAACAAAACTTATCTCTAACAAATAACGATTTAATAAGAATGAATGTTAACGTAATAAACATGAGATAGCTAATAGAGACTTCGCTTTGTAAAACTAGTATGGCAACAGATAGAAACTGATCGAAAAATGATGGCAACAAGATGTGTAGTTTAATAAATTTGTTAGTATCAAACTTTTGATTGCAATAGAATTACAGATAAAATACAATAACTGGCATAGTTGGTAGATAGATTAGGTTCAGAATAGTTCTCCCTGGAAATGTATAGGAAGGGAGACCTATGTCCAGCAGTAGACTTCTTCAGGCTGACAATCGTGAAATGACAGTTTGCATTTAAAGACGATCATACGATTGGTATTCGGCAAGTATGCCAACCCCTATTCATATACACTTGTTAGCATTTTAAATTTAATGATGTAACAAAACCTGTATCAATAGCCTACTTATCGTACAATGTGGATGTATTTGTTCAACCTGTTCATGTTTGCTTGACCGAATTGAGACAGTCACTATTCGCCCACATGGTATGAAAGCATGAAAATGACTAATGATTATTTTCTGTTCCTTTGTAGGTAAAACTTACTCAATTCTGTCGTTGCACCTGTCAGGTTAACAAATCTAATGTTATTAACCGACTATAAAAATATAAAAAACCCCTCCTTTTTTATTTGTTTATTTTTTAGTTCTCCAATTCGGTTGTATTTTTAAATGTTTTTTATTTATATTTATTCATCGTATAATTTCGTCATTTATAAGCCGATGAAAATTTGGCATGGCATAAATGCATTGGGCATATATATTATGATAGTAATAATATAGTAATAATAAAATGACAGATTACGCTGTTAACCCGAAATTATTTTTATGAAACAACGGGATATTTACCATGTTTTTTTGTGAGTTTTGACTTCTAATATTTCGGCCCAAGAAGTCCACGAGTAAACGAAATGTTATTGGCAGACAAATCGATCTACCCTCTTTCGCACTCTTTTATTGGTTTCGACACTACTACTACTCCTTCTTTTATTGGTAAATATCCCATTGTTTCATAAAAATATTGTTAAAAACCACGATAGTTTCAAAAGTTATAATTCGATATTATCAAGCGATTTTGAATATCCAGACACAGACTCGCCTTAAGCTGGGGGATAATTCGAGAAACCCAACATTATTGCAGGTTTCCTGGATACTATAAAGTTATGAACAAACTAATACAACAAGCGATGGGAATGCTAAACCACAGCTTGTACTTGAGGTTACCGTGTCATCGACACCGAAGTACGCAGTTTTGCTGAAACTTTGTAAATTCTCTGTAAGAAGTTCGACTTTCTAGTTTTTAGTAGATTTTTAGTTTTATGTTTAAGCCTATATTTATAGTAAAGATGAGTATTTTATTGCTGAAATCTATATTTATAAAAGAAAGTCGTGTTAGTTACACTGTTTATAACTCAAGAACGGCTGAACCGGTTTGGCAGAAAATTTATGGGGAGGTAGCTTAGAACCGGGAGAAGGACATAGGATACTTTTTATCCCGAAAAAGCAACGGGAACGGGCGAGCGAAGCCGCGGGCGGCCACTAGTCTTTATACAAGAAAGTCGTGTGAGTTACACTATTTACTATTTATAACTCAAAGACGGCTGAACCGATTTGGTTGTAAATTGGTGGAGAAAAAGTAACGGGAACGGGTAAAACAAATTCGTTGATACATATTTAGGGATGTAAAAAGAAGTAAGTAAATGTTGATGAAGGATGATAAATTGTGGAAGTAATCAGAACGAAATTGATTGCATAATTTATATTATATATAATTTATAGTATAGTTTTGTTTCGCGGGTTGTTCTTTCGCAGTAAAAGGCTATGTGCTAAAGCATATGATAGGTATCGATACATCCGCTTTACAACATAAACAAGTATTTATAAAAATACAGCGATTTCGAAACACCTAAAGAATAAATTCCTTACAATTCTCGGAAAGTCTTTTGGGAGGTCTGATATCCCGATATAGGTTCAGTTATTTGAAATCGGTGTCATCAAATCACTTTGCATTGTCATGAATATTGTTAAAAATGTGTTTTCTCTCGAGAAAATAAAGAAAAATAATCTTAAACTTTACAAGATAATATTCTGACATGGTAAAAGTAAACAAATCGAGTAGGTTATTGTTTAATTGTGTGTGTTGTTATTGCCGGGTATTAAGCGTTGTAATGTTTTATAACCAATCAATTATGTAATGACAGCGAACGTAATTGATATGAGCACGCTTTTATTCGGACTCTAACGCATAATCTTGTAGAACAATGCCCTTACTTATAAAAAAAACAAGTTTTTATACAATTGGCAGTTTTTATACATCGCCTATAACAAATCATGCCTTGTTGGAACGTAACGTACTTTAAGGAACGTACACACGTCAGGAACGTTTCTACGATGCACTGCTCTGCGTCCATCAGCTTGAGACATACAATGTTCAGCCTCAGGTGCCAGTAATTTCGCGGCACCCACAAACCGAAATACAGCAATGCAACCAGCATTGCTGTGATTTTTACGGCAGAAATAGACATGGTGGTAGTACTTCCCCGGACGAGCCCTTCAAAGAGCTCCACTACTACTACTACTAATATTTTAAAAGATAAACAATGCTACCTTACCAATGACAAACAATGATAGGGTTTATTATAAAAAAAAAAATTACGTTTATACCTCAATGATAATTTTCTCAAACATGCTCTGAAAGAAGATATTTTATAAACCTTCTTCGAGATAAATCGAAACTGGCCAAATAGCTGCGAACAGTGGCCGGCAAAAGTTGAAAATCCATTAGGTACTGTCGTGTTTAGCGGCCAGGTAAATTACAAATTAAACTCATACCTGTTGTGTGTTTTAAAAATGGAACGATCTTTTACTCCGAAACATGGCAACCAAGGAGCTTACTTATCAAAGGTTTTATTTAAATTTCAAACGAGTGCTGTTTTTATTGGTCGTTGTTTCTCGTAACTTATTTGACATTTCAAGTAGTAGCATAGTTAGTTTTAAATTCCTCTACACAACTAGATATTGATGGACTTAAGGCGCGTGAAACGCTGTCAAATATCGCTGTCAGATTTAAGATTTGACAGCGATATTTGACAGCGTTTCACTGTTCGCTACCGCCAGCGAACTAGGTGTGTTCGAGCCTTTAAGGCCTGCGCAATATCGCTGTCAGATTTGAGATTTGACAGCGATATTTGACAGCGTTTCATTGATCGCTACCGCCAGCGAACTAGGTGTGTGCAGGCCTTTACGTATTTACAAGTTCGTCTATCAATGCCTCTTTTACTGGCTGCTGTAGTAATGTTTTTTTCTGGTTCTTTCATGCGTCTTATTAATCATGTTTTTTCAAATTAACTCTTTCGAAAAGTCTACGTATTCAGGATATTTACAATGACTAAACTTCTTTTAATCTAAAATAGATCAAGTCATATAAAAGCTTCAAAATTACATCGATCGGCACCGTAAACTTACCCTATACAGACAGACTACAGAGTAGATTATTATCGTGACGCAAGTGCTTCGGACTACCAAAATTATTATCCAATAAGTGAGTCACCAGACCGGTTCCCACACCTTGCGCCTACGCACCAGTGCTGATGTCACGCGGGTAAGGGGGATAGTCTCTATTCCTGGAAAGCCTATTTAGAAACGAACATAAAATATCGCAGGTTCTCTCATAAAGTATCGTTCGTCCTGAAAATGTATGTAGAAGTGCTATATCTAGTAGTGGACTGGATAGTCTGGATATTTTCGGGCTGATGATTTTTATGATATTAAAGCAGGTAGAATATCTGACAGGTGCAAGCAACTATCCGGCTGTGAGGTGCGGGTTTGTTATCACACGGGGCGGAACAAACGTTGCATGCAATACTCTTTCCTATTCTGGGCGTTGGTGGTTCTTATTTCATCGTTTCTGATACCGATACAGGCTATTTAAATGACTATTATGTTTATTGGCACTTCATTTAGTAATAATTTATTCTATATTTATTCAACGTGTCAAGGCTCTCTGTAGGTTGCCAAACTTCCGAAGATACTTCTATGGTCTTATTCATTGCCTCCTAATCTGTTCGTATTTAGGTTAAAATTAGCTCTATTACTTTTACCGTTTGTCATTTCTCATTGGTAACAGCTAAAATCGTACCACAGCACTGCTTGACGCAGGGCTGGATTTAGTTCTGGAGGCCACGGGGCAGCAGAGGAGTGGAGGTCCCCTGGCCCAAGAATATCAAAAGGAAAGATGTTTACTAGTTTTAACTTGTCGAAATTTGAAAGTTTCTTTTCCGAAGTCTCTATTGAGGCCCCTGGGCGATAGCCCCGGTTGCCTCCCCTAAATCCGGTCATGGCTGGGAAAAACACCATGACGTCAAGGCTTGACAGGAATAGTCATGGTGTTTTTTCCCGCACTATATGTATAGGCCTAAAGTTCCTGTCTGTTGGAATGCTCAGTTTATCCCAGTTAGATCCAGTATCTGGTCTACTTTGTTACCGATTGTTCCAGTATCGTCCAATCGTTACTTCCTATTCAATTAACGATACAATCGTTTGTTTTGAATTTCACGGTGCATCTAATTCATTTGTTTTGCTGATCAGGCACAGCCAGCAAATATTTAATTGGTTGCTAATTGCTGAGTTTGTTCTATTGTATAAGGGGTGATTCTTTCACACAATTGCCATTGTGGTGAGACAATGTTGGGAGTTGACCTCGAGGGTGATGAAACACCCACAAGCTCTGTCTGGCTCTGTCTCTGGCTCTGGTTTTGAGTCTGTGTGAGTGCTCACCTGTGTATTAAACTGTGTGTGTGACGTTTCGACGTATAGGATTTGTCTAGTCAGCACTCACACAGACTCAAAACCAGAGCCAGACAGAGCTTGAGGTAGGCCTGCTGATGTGTGCTTGCTTGATGGAGAAGCTGGTTGTCGGAACCCTGACATGACTAAAACATGCAAAACAACAGCTATAAACACATAATTGTTTAATTTTAGTTAACTGTTGTCAATCAATCTTTTTCATCAACCTTCATAATCTTCAATTTTCAATATTATGTTCTTCTCTCTGAACGTTGCTTAACCTGGTCTTTTACGACCTAAGGGGTTCCTTCCACTAGATTAAAATATAAAAAAATTAATATTGTAGACAATTTACCCAATACTATCTAGCCCCAATCTAAACAGAGCTATGGGAACCAGATAGCTGATTTAATTACTAAGACTTTTTTTGTAAATAGATCTGATTTAATCAAAATAATATATACTTGGAATACAATTTATCACCCAGACAGAGAACAAACATCTACGTTCATTACACAAGTATTTTTTCTCAGTGGGGATCGAACCCACAACCTACGGCGCAGAAGACAGAGCTACTACCAACTGAAATGAGAGGTCAGTCAAATAATATAATACTGGTTTGGTCTTTCCAATATTGATTTGTCATAATCATTTAATGTTCTTACCATATCTGGTCGAAATTACCATCACCAAAAGGAAACGTATCCTTATGTTTATTTTCTTTAAGTATTTATTTTTATACATTTATGTTTTCCTTTACCAATTCTTGTTTCCTTTTACAATTCCAACAAGACAATACTAAAGGTGAGCTTTTACGAACCTTTCTAAAGTGTCAGTTTGCTCCAGATTCGTCGGAGCAATTTGGATTACAAAACTATCCAAAGTACTTATAGTGAATGGGACTAATATTGCACCCATGCGATTAAGCATTGTTGTTGTGAGGTGCTTGTAAAAAGCCGAAGATTTGACCTTAAATTCGGCGTAGCGTTCGGTAAAGCTCGTTTAGAGACAATCAGACAATTTTTTTCGAAAAAATCTTACCGTCTGTCAGTCTGAAACTCAATAAATATCAGTAGACAATCCACGCAACATTATCTAGCCCCAAATTAATCAGAACTTGTACTATGGGAACCAGATAGAGCTGGTATAATACCTATATTTTTTTGTAAATACATAAACTACGAGTTCTTGGTTTCTATGGAATTATCGAAAAAACTGGAAAGAAGAAGCTCTATGATAACACTTTTTAGGGTTCCGTAGCCAAATGGCAAAAACGGAACCCTTATAGATTCGTCATGTCTGTCTGTCTGTCTGTCTGTCTGTCTGTCTGTCTGTCTGTCCGTCCGTATGTCACAGCCATTTTTCTCCAAAACCGTAAGAGCTAGACTGATGAAACTTGGTGAGTAGATGTATTCTGTGAACCGCATTAAGATTTTAACATAAAAATAAAAAAAAAACTATAAATTTCGGGGGTCCCCATACTTGAAACTGAAACTCAAAAATTTTTTTTTCATCGAACCCATACGTGTGGGGTATCTATGAATAGGTCTTCAAAAATGATGTTGAGGTTTCTAATATGGTTTTTTTCTAAACTGAATAGTTTGCGCGAGAGACACTTCCAAAGTGGAAAAAAGTTGGTCCCCCCCCCTCTAACTTCTAAAGTAAGAAAATGATAATACTAAAAAAAATGTATGTTGTACATTACTATGTAAACTTCCAACGATTTTTAGTTTGAACGAGATCTAGTCAGTAGTTTTTTTTTTATACGTCATAAACCGTAAACTGCAATTTACCTTTCGACGAACTACAAGAACCTTATTATGTTACATCAAGTAACATAATATACAGGTTCTTGTAGTTCGTCGTGCTACGGAACCCTTCATGGGCGAGTCCGACTCGCACTTGGCTGCTTTTTTTAGGTTTTAGGAGTTGGAAGTTGAATCTTCACACAGTTAACAATTTCCGTAGTTTCATCTTTTTGGTTTGCAATTTGCATACTTTGTATGAACAGTAGGATACAGCTCAAGTTACCTAAAAACAAAGAAAAATGACGCTTACTGCAAAGACATAAGAGCTAGCAGTGTAGTCTGATGCGTATCCTTGTATACATTGTCTTGAATAAACCATTCGGCTTCGGTTTTATAGGTCCTGGGCATACAAATGTCCGGCCTCAACTACGATTTCGGTAATCACTAGTTGTTAGTAGCATTCACGCGTAGGCGTTCGAAATGATTTTAAAAACATACATTGAAACTTGCGTAAGTCTTGGTCAATCAAAGTGCTATTCTAATTGCCAGTCCTACATTACGTATTTCTGAGATAATTACTGAATTAATTACAGATACGCCTTGGCTTTATAGATTTGATTGCGTACTACGTGAGTCTGTCATCGATTATTTATAATTTGCTAGCACAGATATTGTACCTTACCATTCATAGGCACGGAAGTGTTTGACAAATGGCATGGGGATGCCAAGAACCACGATATACAATAGTAGATTGTTATACAAGGGCAGTAAGTGAGCTTTTGCAAAACAAGATCCTTTTTGGCGACCGTGCGAGCGCAGCTCGCAAAGGGCGCTAATGGATCGAGTGTACCCGAGATATTTAGATGCCCGAGCGAGCAAAGCGAGCGAGGGCAAATATAGTTCGAGGGTGCAATAGCTACTTATGACCGAGGTAAGCATTCTACTTTAATACATCATTCATGCGAGGTAAATTTTTAACTAGCTGATGGAACAAACATATGGCCCACCTGATGTTAAGTGGTAACCATTGCCTATAGCAATGCATTGCCTCGTAGGTCAAGCACGTCAGGAACGTGCCCTACAATGCACTGCCCTACGACCATCAACTTGAGGCATACGGATGTTCAGCCTCACGTGTCAGTGATTTTACCGGTACCCATACCCTTCAACTCGAAACACAGCAATGCTGCTTTTCGGCAGAAATAGGCTTACAATACAACACTAACACAACATTTATACGGGTATGACAAAATGTAATTTTAATTTGAGAAAAATAAAATTACAATAATAATATAAGTATTATTATAATTATACTATTATTTTTATTAAAATTAATAGTAAAATATTTGTACCGGTAGATATCTGCTAAAACAGTCGTAGACGCACACTTATGCACACATCTGTGAGCTACTATAATTATCTTTTCAGTAAAAAGTTTTCATATCATTTTGTAAGAAAAGAGATTGTTTTACCAAGGAGGTTTGCATAGCTCTTGAACTGTAATGAACCATCACCATGGAGGTTTGGATAGCTCTTGAACTTTAATGAACCATTACGTATCAAGCATAGTGTGACGGTAAAAGTGATTTGAAAATGGAACGCATTTACAATGCACTGGGCTGCACACGCCTACTTTCACAGCCTCTTTGTGCTAAAGTAAATCCTATTTACTGAGCATGTATGATGTAAAATCAATTACTATTATTACACAAATACAAAAAATTCTCGGATGCGTTTCACGATATTTTTTTTTGCTTGACTATATTTCCAATGTTTATTTATATTGAGTTGCGTCACATGGCGATAACACAAAAAAATAACGTAAATTGTTACAAAAGTAGCTACAACGGTGACCTTTATTACAAAAACTCGCGATTTAAGTAAAACGTTATCAATTGACTAAATTCATTGTAATTATTTGTTGCAGATGGACACCCGGCATACACAAATCGAGTAATGCGAACACTTCGGTGTAAAAACCTCTGTGTAAGTATTTTTTTATACATAATTGCTTGAGTGTTGTGTTGGAGTAAGCTTATTTATATTGTCATTAGAACACGGTTCTAATGACAATGTAAATAAGCTTGCTCCTCATCATCATCACCAGCCTGAAGAAGTCAACTGCTGGATATAGGCCTCACATTTCCAAGATGAACGATTTTAAGGCCTTAAGTATAATACTCATATTTTTTTTTTTGGATATACATACTTAGATAAAATATAACACCCAGAAAGAGAACACACATATGTGTTCACCACATAAATATTTGTTCTTGATGGAGATCCGAACCCACAACCTACAGCGCAGAAGGCAGAGCTACTACGATTCCTTCCTACCCATAGGTTATTTATTGCCTAATAGCTTTCTTTATATCTCTCAGTACTTTGTAATAAGCTATGTCGTCACACGGCTCTAACGTTTCTAATTACGTAGCGAAGTAATAACCTGTAGTTATGCTATTACTTAAAAGCAGTGCTTAGAAGAGGTTTTACTAGTTAAATTGAATGAAGAGTTCCATTTTTCCTAACATACAAACTATAAGCATGATCTTTCTGCGGCTTTTTACTAGTTCTTTTAAGCCTTGCGCAAATTTAAGCGTTTTGCACTGGCGATCAGTGAAACACTGTCAAATATCGCTGTCATAGTTGACAGCTTTTCACTGATCCACCACCGCAGAATGCTTAGATGTCCGCAAGGCTTAATTAGGTGTGGACCGCAATTTGATTGCTTGAAGTAGACTTTAACACGACATTGATTTTTGTCTTAGACACGCTAGCTATGTTCACTATTAGAACGCTAACGTGTCGAATACAGTCAGTCATGTGGTTTTTACTTCATATTTTTATTGTACGAGTACATCCACCCTTACCATCAGTTCACACTTCACTTCTTCTTTTTTGGCTACTGCGACTAGGATGCCACAATTAAGTTATACAATACGAAAGTGACAGTAAAAGTCTGGGCTGGTTTCAAATGTCAAAAATGAATCGATGACGACTACTAGTTGAACTTAGATAATAAGGCTGCTGGTGTCAAAGTTAGGCGTTAAGGCAGACAAAGGTTTATTATATAAAAATAAAAAACATAAACCGGAATGAGTATTTTTATTACAGAATACAAGTTTTTAAATAAAATCAATAACCTGCTCAATATTTCCCTATTATCATATTGATCGCGCAGATTTCGTGGGCGCTTCAACTAGAAATGAGACTAGCTCAAGGCAATATCGATGCTATTGAATAAAATCGACAAGTTTTCGAACACCATCGATGTTTTTTTGTACAATACAAAAGAAACGTGCTTGCGCACCTGTCAACTATACTTCCATAGGTGGGCTGAGCAATAACACCACGGGTGGCTCAGTGTTGCCTGTGGAAAAACAACATAGTGCTATTTATATTCAAGTTACGGAGAATAAATTGATGAATATAAGAAAGTCAAATAAATTAAGAATTTTTCTGAAGAGTTTGAAGTGTTCAGTGTGTTAAATGTAAATACCTACTGGACCTCTATAGAGTCATGTTTGACACAAATATCGCTGTTATATTTGAAAGCGTTTCACTGATCGCCACTGCAGAATGCTTAAAAGTGCTTAGAAGGCTTGAATGCGTTTACGTTGATGTATTGTGTTGCTAATCTCAAAACTAATACATAAGTAAGTACACAATTATACTTTTTAGACTCAATAAATTATTGAGGCACCAACCTACTCATGGTAAACAAAAATTTAGGATTTTTATAGAATTTATTTCGAGACGTTGTTGTGACGTGGATTATTAAACCAGTATTTTTTAAAGCTTTGTCTTTTAAGATATACAGAATCAATTCAATTTAATCTTCTTACCTTTTCCATTAACCTTCTAGTCTACAACCTTGTCGACCTAAGTGCACTTTGCAATCCTAACAAATCATTCCATAATTTGTCAATGAGTAATTGTTTAATATTTTACGCCTGGCAACACAGCAGGACTGCAGCCCGCCTCGGCCTTTATTTCGTCACACTAGACTTTGAGCCACATTCTTGAGGTCCACAGATGAAATATAACAGAATCGTTGTAAAATACAACATTTCATACAAACACCTACAAACAACTAGGCGGGGATTTTTGTTTCGTAAAAACAAAATGCTACAAACAACTTAGCGGGGAATGTTTTTTCGCTAAGCTATTAGCATAGAGTACATTGTATGCCTGAATGACATAAATAAGCCTGGACTGGTAGCGCCTATAACTGCATGTCTGTACTTAAAATTAACTAGCATTGCGTGACAGACAAGTGACAGTCAAATACACAGACAGAAAATTACATTTTGTAGTGTCCGTTTTGATTTTACGAATTCGAACAGCTTCGCTTTCAAACCATATTGGATCTAAACTCTAGCTTAATAAAGCTCATTATATAATTTTGAAGAGAGATTGTCACTCCTGGCTGCTCCAAATTCAGTGTCATCGTGTCTAATCCATTCTCCGTATTATTGATAATAATTTACATTCAATAGAAGTTACTTGTACTGTCGAATTATTGTAATTCTATTCAAATGTTGCTTGTATAACAAGAACTACGTATATTTTGTGCTCGTAGAATAGAAACCTGTCTATTATGTATTGAGTAACATACCTTCCTTTAACTTAAGCCTTGTGCATAAGCGTTCTGCTGTGGCGATCAATGAAACGCTGACAAATATTCCTGTCATATTTGACAGCTAAAATTTTTTAAGGGCTTTTCAACTTTTTGATGGCTGTAGCGTAGTATTCATAATGTTCTGCAGCTGTAGTAAGTTTAAATAGGTCTTCTTCATTGGGTCACTGGCTCTTTCGTTCCAGTGTGGAGAAAGGATGTTCAGTGCGCCTTAGGAAAGAGATCTAAATTAGTTAAATGTATCAAGTCATAGTCAAAAGGAAGCTTACTTAGCCCCGTTTATTATCGATATTTTTAAAGAGCTAACCCCCGAATACTGAAACGCAACTCAGATTTAAGCACGTCTCAAGCGACGAATATTTGACAGATTTTCATTGAAAACTGTCAAATATTCGTCGCTTGAGACGTGCTTAAATCTGAGTTGCGTTTCAGTATTCGGGGGTAAGAGGCCTTCGTCCTGTAATATAACAAGATGATTTTATAAATAAAGTATTGATTTGTAATTTTTGCATCAGAAGCCATTTCATAACATATGAAACATTATATTTGCCATGAAACTGTACACGGAGGTACACTGAGAAAAATGTAAAGCTGAAAAGTTTGTAATTAGGGTGGATTTATTCGTAATGAAGGCGAAAAAACGACCAAGCGTACTTGGACGAAAAACGCCTTCCTAGGTTGGAGGCGTTTTACGCCTTAAGCGTGAGGCGCAACAAATAAGCAGCATTAGACTCTCTAATGTGTGTTTTAGACGTATTTTTTTACAGATTAGCCTTAAATAAAAAGCTATTAACGTGGTAAGTGAGAAAGGATCGACGAACTGACGATGGGATTTAACTTCCGGTAAGGCGATATAAACGGTAAAGAAGGTGCTCGAGTCACACACGTTAATCTTTCCTAGAGTAATATCCGACGTATCATTGCGCCCCAATTAACTTCTAGTAAGGCGTTTTACGCCTTTTTACTGCGGTTTAATTTGTTCACAAAGTGTTTTGAATATTTATTGACTGCTTCCTAAGTCATAATAGACTTTTAGTAAGGTGTTTTATACCTTTATTCGCTGCAATTTAACCGATCCACTAAGAGTTTTGAACGTTTCATAAATCGTAATTCGTTTCTAGAAAGGCGTTTTAAGTCTTTACTTAATGTGGGTTTAACCTGTCCACTAAGCGTTGTCAACGTTTACTAAGTCGTAATCGCCTTCTAGCAAGGCGTTGTACGTCTTATCTTACTGTAGTTTAATCTGTTCATTAAGCGTTTTCAAAGTTTACTAAGTCGTAATCGACTTTTTGTAAGACATTGTACGTCTTACCTTACTGTAGTTAAACCTGTTTACTAAGTCATAATCGACTTCTAGTAAGACATCGTACGTCTTACCTTACTGTAGTTTAACCTGATCATTAACCGATATTGATGTTTTTTTAAGTCGTTATTCTCTTCTAGTAAGGTGTTTTACGTCTTTACTTACTATGGGTTTAACCTAAGCATTAAGCGTTTTCAACATTTACTTAGTCGTATTTGCCTTCTAGAAGTTATTTTAGAATGTTTCATACGATTAGGCTAGCCGTATCGTACGGTAATTTGTTCTTTCTTTACGAGCAGAAACGTTTTATAAAGACCGGAAAAAAGCCTTTCAATGGCTAGTAACGCTGTTCCCTAAGGGCATGATTGACTTGCTTTACTATCATTTAGTTCATATTAAGGGCATTGGGCCGCTCAAAGGTCACTCTTAGGTAACGCGGGCCAATATCCTTCACATGAACTTTATGATAATAGATCAGCCAAACATGCCTTCAGTGAACAGCGTAGCCTGCTGCCTCAGAAAGCTGTTCTCCCAGTCTTTGTAAGCTTCTGAAATTAATAGAACAAAAATTTATAAAGCACCTCAATAATAACTGATTACAGGTTACCAAAGATATGAACTAGATAGACTAGTATTTTCTCAACCCAACAGTTTAACCTCAACCTAGCCTAATAAATAAGTCGATAGCTTTTGCATCTTATATAAATAATAGTGGTATTGCAATAAAACCATTCAATAAAAATCTATAAATCTGTATTAGAAAATCAATTAAGATAAGTAATTAACTTTTTAAATACTTAAAACAAGATAAAATCGTCTTGGAGAATGCCCTTTTCGTTGTAAAGCTTTTGTAGGCACGCATTTGCTTTTATTGCCCACAGGCTAGCTCCTCTCATGGCGTAGCTCCTTCCTCGGCATCCGTTATTGCAAGTGAAGCCTTCTTAACCGGATTGCAATATCTGAAATAAAATAATGTATTTTTTAGGAAATAGTTATCGCAAACAAAGTAGAGCGTTCTATGATGGTAATTAGTACAAGTAGGTATTATGTTTATCTAACCAAACTACGACCACAGGTCTATTAGAGGACAGGTCGGCCTGGCATTGCAGGTTCTAAGTCAGAGAGGTCGTTTGAATCACTGATAGCAAATGACAAGTACTTACAGCTATGATCCTTTTTAAATGGTTCTCCAATACCGCGTGCCCATGATTGAAATCACTCCATTGAAGTTTGGTGTTTGGATTTACTTCTAGCCCAGAGTCCATATGGGCCAATTATTTTCTTTGTTTGTAATCCAGGAAGCCATTAACAGTCTGTTAAGTAGCCCGTCCTCTTTGCGTATTATGTAAAGTACACCTTATCTGAAAAAAATAAACAATTAATCTTCATAAGTTTAAAAACTCTTTTGTACCAATTTACAAAATTAAATGCAAAAGTTCAAAACTGAAAACACTAAGTACATATTTTTATAAATCATTTTTCGTTCGTGTTTCTAACACAACCAGAATCTAGGGATTAGGTACTTAAACTTATCAAATACAAAACATGATTAGGTTCAAAAACATTAGGGAATAACTGAGTTTGATACAGGTACTCTACTTACCTCGAAATGACGTATCAATCAGGTGATTGCCCCATTTTGTTAATAAATCTGTGGGATTCTGGTCTGCCACGTTCGAAGCACGAAGATGTTTGTCTGGTTGGTTGCTGCTGATAGGTCTGTCTTGGACCTCTCTACATCTGTTTGTCTGTGCTTCCATACACTGACACAGCCAGCAGCGTTCAGAAAATGAGGGAAAATAAAAAAAACCCGCAAAATAAACTTTGAATGACTCAGAACTAAACCAAACACTCCGTCCAAAGTCAAACCAAACTGATGAATGAAACAAGTCGTTACGTGCTCGTGGCCTCGTGGGCAGTGCTGCCAACTCGATTACTGCAGATTATGCTAGTGGTGGGTGTTAAAAACAACAAAATAATAATAAATAGATATTCAAGACAATCTACTCAACATTATCTAGTCCCAAACTAAGCAGAGCTTACTATGGGAACCAGATAGCTGATATAATACTTAACACACATTTTTTTTGTAAATACATCTTAGAATACAATATAATGCCCCAACAGAGAAAAAAACAACTGTGTTCACCACAAGTATTTTGATCTCGGTGGGGATCGAACCCACGACCTACGCCGCAGAAGACAGAGATCCTACCAACTGAGCTGAGAGGCCAATCAAAAATATGCTAAGTATACGTAGTCTTTAAGCCAAAACTGTACTGCATTACTAACTGCCTGTGTCATGTGTGTGTCGATTGGCGTATACTCCAAGCATAGTTCGTGTAGTTAGCACACAGCACAGAGCAAAAGTAGGTATTGAATGTGGTTCGTCAGGGTTCCAATCAAAAAGCGAGTAAACTCAGGGAAAGATTCTAAATGGGTGTGTTCACGGATATTTGATTTGTTTGATTTTTTTTTTGTTTGTTACCACATAACTCGTAAACTAATTTGAAAAATTATATCTTAACTTTACTTTCAGATTAGTCCCAACGAAATTTCATCATAATCGGTTCAGCAGTTTTGTCGTTGGGTTTTCAAGTTTATATACTCTCTCTCATACAGTTATACGAACCAAGGTTATTTGTGTAGCTGGCAGCATTATTGAGATTTTCGTTTTACCTACGACAAGTGCCTTACAAAGGTGTATCTCGCAGTAACTAGAGAGTTTTTTTAAACTTAACCCACCAATTGACTGAAAGTCGTTAAAATAATAAAACTGAGTAAAATAGACTTTTCTTCCACCAAATTATATACAAATATTTGCGGACATTCCACACAACACAATATAGCCGTAAACTAAGCAAAGCTTGGTTATATGGGAAACAGGTAGCTGAGACCTATATTACCTAAATAGGTATCAAATTTTTGTAGACACTGGTTTGGGTTCTTCGCTTGATCTAAGTATATACCTACCTACAGGAGAACAGGGCTTGTGTGTAGAAGCGAGGGTTCTGCCTTTAAATAGCAACAAGGAGTCATAGAGCGTAACAAACTTTTTTCAATGGAACAGCTCGTCGACGGAAATTTCAATTGGCGTAAGGGACAAAACCCAACTTTTCAGGAGAAGCAAAAAACAGTTTGATTTTTAGTAAAATAATGATAACTTTTTATGCCATGGTATTTATAAAATCATGTTAAAAGAGACTACACATATTTTTACAAGCTTTTTCCATTGATATGATACAAAGTTATCTACAGCTTGTATTTACGGAGATCTTGTCCCTTACGACCTACTGGTTTTATGAGTATTGCACTTTACGCCGTCTGATTTTTTTTAGCAATATGTCTAGGTTGGTCGTAAGGAACATTTCTTATAACTAAAATACCATAGTTTTACGTCGTAAATAGATAATACAATTGAAAAAATAGAAGTAAAGGATAGAATATAGGGTTTGAAACTTCGGTTTTTCTTTCAATTTAGGAGTATTCCAAGTGAAAGCAAATAAAATAACATCTTATGAGTATCTCCTTTATTTATGAATGACTATTAGCTAGCAGTTTCTTCCTTATTTCTTCCAACCAGCAGCTACAACACTTATTAAATAATTACTTTGGAATGAACATACATAAATCAGGCTTCTCTATTTTTTAAGTCACTGTCTAATACTACATAGTTCGGATGTTTTTGGATATTTGGAAAACTTAAATAAAATTAGTCGTCTTTTACGTCATCTTCGTCAGTATCAGCGAGTATGTCAGCAATGCTATTCAAGTATGGTAGCTCCAGGTACCTATTCTTTGTGGAATCGCTTTGGTACTGTTGTCACAAAGTTTTTTTTAAGTCTCTATATTTTGCCAACGTTATAGATAGTTGACTTTGGTATAAAGGTTGTACTTCGCAACACATAAAATCTTCCTCAAGTGTACCATCTTCTTGGGTTTGGTTAATGCTCTTTTTCTTAGAACCTTGCTTACCCTTTTTAGATTTTTCAGCTAATCGGACTAATGAGATTTCTGTATTTTCTTTCATTGAGCACTTTACTTCTAAGACTGTAAGGTTTTTCTTTTTCAATAAGGAAGTCGGCCTTTTTCTGGCAGATTCTATAAATGTGGGAATCCAAACAATTATGCACTTCAACTTCAATGATCGAATGCATTGAGTCAACTGGCATGTATGTAGGTATGATCCGGCAGTAGATAATTGATCTGCACTTTTTGAAGATAATTGAAAAAGGCCCCGGCCTTACAATGTTAATATCTTGGAATACTCCGACTTCCTAAACTGGGATTCCCTCGTTCCCAAAATATTCACTACGGAAACCAATAAACAAATTCAGTTTCGAAAAGCAAGAATAATTTTGAAAAAGAAAAACCTTACAAGACTGTAAGGTTTTTCTTTTTCAAAATTATACTTGCTTTAAAAGTAAAGTGCTCAATGAAAGAAAATACAGAAATCTCATTAGTCCGATTAGCTGAAAAATCTAAAAATGGTAAGCAATGTTCTTAGAAAATAAAAGTATACTTTGTGCATGGGGCGTGTTGTATATTTTTTGTAGGTCAAAACACACTGTAATGGTATCATGTGAAATTAAATTTTGATGAATTTTAACCTTTTAGAGCAAGCTTTCTTTTCTGCGATATGCTCTTTTAGTTCTGTTTGTTCTATTTCTGTCAGCGACTCTTTATTTTCTACTTTAACACAGATAACACACTTATTTTTTTAGATACGTGAAAACTTATACTTACTTACTATAATCGTATATTTTGGTCGTAAAGGACATGTCAAACAATCTAATGCTAAATCGCCAACAGTATTTGTGGCGTATGAGCCATCCCGGAAAATATGAGTCCCCTTACGACTATATTCTTCCATATCACAAAAATACATGTTCTTTACGCTAAAAATATTTTTTTTCTAGTCAAAAACAGTCAAAAAGTTCATGGGCGTAAAGGCTGAAATTTTTGGAATTTTAAAACTTTAAATATACCATTCGATAGAGCTCAATGAGCTGATTCCGACAATATAAATAACTCATTTTCGACATTTTGTCCCTTACGCCAATTGAAATTTCCGTCGACGAGCTATTAATGGGTTTTATTAAACAGCGCTATGATTCAATAGGAACCTCCCTAATAAAACACAATGAAACACTTAAGTGAGTAGTGACACTTAAGTGAGGACCTACTTAAGTATTTAGGTAGGTAATGTACAAATCTGCCTACCTATCTATTACCTAGGATCGTACTTATGTAGGTTTTAAACGTTTGTATAAATAGTTACGAAAGTATTATCCGTCGAACATTGCTATATCTACGGTTTCATTCACAGAATATTTAAGTCACCAGATGACGTTATTTGACCATTTGATCAGTCGTAACTTGAGCATTAATGAGCCTTTAATATAGGAAAATATTGCTAAATTTACGATTATATTAGCCAAATATGTATGCCGTTATTAGGCTTTTTTAAAGTTTGACTATATAATATCTCAAGTACCATCCGCCCTATCTTAAGGTGAATATTGTTATATCTACGGTTTCATTTACTGAATATGAAAGTCGTTAAATGAAGTTATTTCACCGTTTGGTTAGTCTTAACTCGATCGTATTTCGCCTTAAGATACGGTAAATATTGCCAAATTTACGGTTAAATTGGCCAAAAATATGTATGGCGTTATTAGACTTTTTAAACGTTTGATTAAATAGTAACTAAAGTATCATCCGCCCTACCATAAGGTGATTGTTGTCTTATCTACGGTTTAATTAACCGAATAAGTAAATCGTTTTATGATGTTATTCACCGTTTGATTAGTCGTAACTTGATCGTATTTCGCCTGATGATAACACTAATATCACCAAATTTACGGTTATATTGACCAAGTATGTAAGTCGTTATATGACGTAATGTTACCGTTTAACCAGTCGATATCTTGAGTATGTACTGCCTTATGAAAAGGTGAATATTGCCATATTTACGTTTATATGTATGCCGTTATAAAACCTAATGTTACCATTTGATTCGTCGAAACCTGAGCATATTTGGCCTTATAATAGGGCAAATGTGGCCACATTATACCTCTAAGTTGCCGAATTCATACGTCGCTAAAAGACTTTAAGTTTACGTTCAAATTTTTGTGACTAAAGTATATTCTGCCTTATTGTAAGGTGAATATTGTCATGCTTAAGATAATTTATGCCGCTTTCGAAAGTTTGTTTATGACTTAGGTTTACGTTTGTTTAGTTTTTATTAAAGCATATATCGCCTTAATTTAAGTTAAATTTTGCCTTAATTACGGTGATATTCAACAAATATTCAACGTCGTAAATTTAAAGCGTTTTCAATAGTCCATTACTGCTGTATTAACAGTGTTAAGTTGGATTCCAAGACTACCTTACGGTAAGTCATTCGAGACGGTTCGTGTTTATCATAAGAGACGTACCAGTTTATCGCAAACGAATATAAAGTCAAATTAACCGTAAGCGTTTCAAAATCGCCTCGCGTCATTACAATTCAGCCGTCAAAGGTGGAATTCATCTTAGGCCAGAAATCCATTTTTCTCAGTGTATATGTAATGTAACCGAAAGCCACTGCTTTCTGCGTTTCCCTTTGACACCGATATTTTATGTTTTAAAGCGCTTTGTCATACAAATTGATGTCGATTCTGATGTGGTGTGTCATAGCACTTTATTAACACAGTTGTAAATTTATCGAGTCATAAGATACTACGAAATATTGAACATGGTAAATATACCTACTCATATATTTCTTGAACTTTTCTATCAGTATTGTATTTTAAGCTTCGGGAAATAAAGTTTGATTTACGATGACAAAATAGGCGTTGTAAAAGATGAGGTTTTAGACATTTTATGCTTCGTTTTATGACTTTTTTAAGTTAAGCTAAGACAAAATATTAACTATGTTTACGATTTAACGGAATTCGGAATTTTAGAACCTGGAAACATAAGCCTCTGGTGTGTATTTCATGTATTCAGTAAAGCGTGAGAAAATGAAAATTTGCGTGCGTAAGCCTCTAACACTAACAAACGATAGAAATAAATAATTTATACTGACACCATTATGTTTTCTAGACCTTTCCTAGGTCAGTATTATCTTATCTGTGCCTTATGCTCTTTATTATGCTAAATTAACGAATGGTTGAATTAATTCAAGAATTCCTAAGGTTTTCCCGTTTTATTTGTGACATATTCAATGTTCAAATTGTGATAAGTGATGTCTGTTTTCAAGCCATCAATATCGAGGTCAAGAATATTAGCACTTCCATACCTACCTGCTCAGTTTCCTTTAGAAAGCTTAGCAAACTAATACACAAGCTCAATCCACTAATGAAGTCATCGACAATTAATGATGAGATGCCGACAATACCCTATCATTTATTTGGCGAGATTACATCATTTTCAACTCTGCATTACCGTAAGACCGTATATTCATAGTAATAAGGTTTGAAATTAAATAATAAATTTATCAACGAAGCTATAATGATAACCCAGAAAGGTATATTAGCTCAGCGCAATATAATTATGCGTGTGTAGTATGTATTTGCTATATGTTGTTAAACATAATACATTTTAAACCAGTAATAAATCATAAAATAAACAAGGAAATCAATTAACAGAACGAAACTCTTCTAATAAATTATTAGAAGAGATAAAACGTACCGATCCGATCAGCTGTCAATCTCTATCCGATGTGAAAAGGCGATAGAATGTTTTGTAAATCTAGTACAGATAAGACTGTGTAAAGTAAATATCGATTTTGCAATTTATGACATGTTGTACCACATATCGATATCGATAAGTTAATTGCAAAATCTCCTGAACTATGAAATGTTTAATTAAAATCTTGATAAGGAGTTTTACTATCCATTAAAATAGACATGTACTTAGTGAACGATAGATAAAATCTAAACATACATTTTAAACCAGTAATTATTACTTTGTAATGAAGTTGTTACGTGTGATAAAGTTCATATTCTCTATTCTCATACGCAACTACTGCCTACTTATATTAGCTTTAATATTTGCATAACTCCTTAAATATCCGTCTTCACTGTTTTGGAGTTTATTTTAATTGGATATTCAAAAAGCTTTATCTGTAGGTGTGCCTATGCATCACTAAAGTAAATACTCGTATTGTGGACAATTTATGCAACGCTTTGTAGCCTCAAATTAAGCAGAGCTTGTACTGGGAACGAGATAGCTGTTATAATACTTATGTACATTTTTTTCTTAGTTCTTAATTGTAATACAATATAACAACCCAGACCGAGAACAAACATCTATTTTCACCACACTATTAATTGATGTATTCCCGTTGTCCCCGGTGAGCATATCCCCGGTGAACGGGGACATCGGGAATTCATTATTTTTATTAAAAATAGTTCCCGTTGTTCTATCCCCGGTGAAATTATGAAATAAAAAGATTAAAAATTATTCCCAGTGTCCCCGGTGGTCAAGAGATGACCTATTTTAATAGTAATTTTACTGAAATAAAAATCTGTATATTTCTAAAGGTACCTATCGAACTTTCCTATAATTGTGTTTGTTCTCGGTTGGTATCGATCCCACGACCTGCAGATGATAAATGCACAAGAGACGAATGCAGAGCTACTACCAACTGAGCTGTGATGATTGTTAGTCACTATTGCACACTGTCATAACTATTGCAGAGATCCTTTAAAACAGTGTTAGACCCACTTCACACGATCATCGTGAAGAATGAGCGACTTCATATGCAATCGGCCAAATATATGAATATTTTGATTGAATCGATATTTTATTTCATTCTAAAGTTGATATTTCCATAATTAAATTCAATAAGTCATTATAAAGTACTAAAACCTTGAATATTACAATAATCAAATAATATTAAGTAATATAGGAGTTTTATGCTCATTAATATTAATATCCCGCGAAACATCTGTTATGTTTCGTAAAATGTATAAATAAAATGTTATTATGATATATTTTATAGTAACACAATATATTAGCCGTCGTTTGGAGCCAGAGTTGAAACTGGTTTTAAATTATACTTGTCGCTCTGTATCCGGTGCTAGGCTTCTTCGCAATTTATAACATCTTCTTTCTAACTATAGGTTCCGATTGCATTTATTATGTTTTATCTTTTTTAATTGCAATAGTTCCTGCCGCCATTAATCGAACTTCTTTCATCTTTTTAATTTTTAACACTTTTCGTTTAGAATACATCATTTTCTTGTCCTCATCCCATTACATTTGGGATCGGCACAACAGACATTTCATCCAGAATACGTCACATGATATTTTCGTTCTTTCTTCTCCCAAATCCGACTTCACCAAACACTTTCACGACTTATCCCTGGGCACGGTAGATAGTCTTAACCAAAACATTATGCAAGGCAATGAAGTGATCAATCATAGAGATCGGTGGTTGATGACACAATCTTTCATCAAATCTTATTGAGGAAGGCGTTACGTAAACAAAACGTATGCCTAATCACTATTCGCTAGATTAATATCAGTTAATTCCTTTTACATGAGTCAACTAAATCAAGGATCTGTATTTTAAGTAACTTCAGTGCATTTATTGACCGTTGCGCTATTCTTCTTTGAACCCAGAAATCAGTTTACCTATAAAAATATGATGTGACTCTGAAATCGATTGCAAAACTACAATTCATGAAGTGCTTCATATAATTCCTGCTATTCCGAGGATAGTCAATTGGTTCAGCAAAATTATAAGACGGAACATTGTAAGATTCAACCCCATATATCCGTAATAATCCGTATGCAATACCCCTCAAGTTATAATCATGAAAATAATTTGGACCACGCCGATCTCATAACCGCTTTCGATGCCGCTATAAGCGGTTGCAGCTTTGACCCCATGCACACGGTACAGAACAAAATCAGACGTTTCATAAACAAAACTTTTAACACGAAATACAACGTTTAGTGTCTAATTGCGTATGATTACATCCACGTGAATTTTATCTTCTCATCTGAGATATTCATCCAAATATGAATCGATTCTGGTGATGAGAACCAGAAAAACGATTGAGTGCTTTGTAATGATGGCTGGCCATAATAGCGGTCGGCTACCTGTTCCGCAGGATAATGAGTGGACTAACTGGAGCTTTGTGCTCAGGAATGCGACGGGTACTGTTTAACGCCATGCTTGTTACAAGGCAGAATATCAGCGGATATCGAATCTAGGCTTTCATATGCTGAACCCTCCCGTCTCACTTCTTCCTGCCCTTATCCCGCTTTATATGGGGTTGGCATAACATGTTTTCTTCTTTGACTTACCTCTACTACTAGTATAGTATTATCTTATCTGTGCCTCTACTAACATATTATACATAGAATCCTCCCGTCTCACATCTACCTAAAATTAAAAAGTGGATTATAGTTTTGTATTATCTTATTTAACTTTTTTCGTTGCTATATATGCTTTCCTTTAGCTCTGCAATAAAAAGTTACTCGTCAACCACACGTAGTCTTCAGAATACAGCCAAAGATATAACATAAATTGTTTGAAGATGATCGACGAGAAATTATATAAGGAATTTACAACCGATTCCAACGCGCATCCCCTCTATCGTGTACCTTGTAATAATCACCGGCGCACACGGAAATACCTCTGTAGTTTTGTATCCCGCCCATCTAAACACGTCATGAACCCAGGATTACAGCTACATAATCGTGTTTAAACCGCTAGCTCACATTTGGCTAGTGAACTGAATATGTAGTCACAGGTAAAATGTTAATGGATTATTTCCTTAAATGGATAGTTTGCTCAGCGGTTGCATGAGAAGCCGCCTCGCTATCAGCGGATTCGAGTTTGACAGGACAATTGCCTTCCCTTAATATTCATGGGATCTGTCAATTATTTTCTCGAAGATCATTGGCTTCTTCGATTGAATTTAAAAACGGGATGTTTTGATGTGCTTCATTAGATTAACGAGAGAACGCTCGCTCCTCATTCAGAATTTCTATTACCGATGGAATTTTATTCTCTGTGGGTGTGTATATCCTAGCGCGTTATATCGTGTGTGTTGAGCGAAGGCTCTGTTTTTTTTGACTAAATTGTATAATTTTGTTTTTCTACGTTTTACAGCTCTTAATGCTAAAATGCTCTTATATTGTTTTATGATACACGACTTACAATACGTATAAAGCTATATTTTGCTTAGGTTTAAACTTTTATTACTTTTTTATGCAGCTAGCTGATGAAAAGCTTATGACCCATATGATATTGAGTGGTAACCTTCGCTTTTTACTTACCACCCCTTTTTGGTGTTTAACATTCATGGATAAAATATGCTTAGTGAACCATGTCACAAATCATATTTATGCCAATTTTCAAAATATGAGCTGCACAAGAAATCCAACTGATAGATCGTTATAAATCTTGTAATATTTTCATGAAGTTTAATGTATGTCTATAACATGAAAAGACCCAATAAATCTTAGTCCGATGCCGACATGGGATTTTACGAGATTCTGTGTCAACTTGCTTCCCGTTCCATAAATAAAAGATTATCCTAGGAGCCTATTACCGCTTTACGATGGTCAGTCATTATTCCCCTTTGACATTTGGCTTCGTTTAGCATAAATTCTAGCAAACCTAAAACTGCATCTCCAAGATCTTAAGCCGTTGGAATGTCAACCTTATTTTCAAATACATTAGATGTTATTCCATCTGTTCGTTTATCATTAACAGTATTAAAGACTTTGTCTCCTGTATCTTCGGGTTCTGACAGATTGTTATCCGATACCCATAAAGACGATCCGCTGTGAACAAGATGTGTTACTCAGTAAAGTCTTGTTTTACAAAATTATTGCTTGATGGCTTTATTTTCATTCCGATGCTGTAGTTTATTTCAATCAGAAAATTGATGATAAACATCCATCAATTTCATTCCAACTTTGCTCTGTATTTAACCATTGTTCAAAATTTGCTGTCATTGCTTGTCGCATTATCGATTAGTAAAACTAAAGCAATAGTTAATATATTTGGCTAGACGTTTTGTTTTAAAAGATCGAGCGCTGGTTAAAGCAGTTTATTTCAGTCCACAACTATTTAAAGATGTAAGCGCAAAAAAGGATTTATTCTAAAGTTCGGTGGCGTCTCGATAGCATCTTGATCGCATCTGACTCGCGTGCTGATCGCATCTTCTGAGTTATAATGAGACGGAGCCAGGTGATTCAGTGGGTGTGTCTGCGACAAGCTTGTGTTACTCTTAATCAACTTGTAGGGGAAAATCAGCTTTATTGCAGAAACCTTACATTAACATTTATCCTTATAATTAGTAACCTAAGATGTCTGCCTTTAAAAATAAATAAACGTCACCACTACCTCATACAAACTTACTTGAAAATAAATGTTTAAAAAAAAGTTGTACCACAGCTTATTACACAGTATACAGAGTCACGGTGAGAAATCTGTGAGAACTATAAAGTCATCTGCATTGGGTGTGTCCGCAGGAAATGGCGTGATACAATGCTAATGTTTTCTCGGTAATGGACTAGGAAGGTTTTGTGAACCGGGCTGGGGTGTTCGTTCCTAGGGATTAAATATCGTTTTTCTTTTAGCTTGCTTAGCTTTTATTTAATTAAATGCTCGGTTTTATTCTAGCAATCTGATAATTATAGTTCTTTAAGCAATCTGTAAGTATTTGTACAAATCTTTATTAATCTCTACTTCAGTATCTCTCGTATACCTGTATATTTTGTTAGTGTGGGTTTTTTTTACCTAAATTCATCTCTCATTACAAATCCTTATTAGCTTTTTTATTTAGGTCTCGGTGTTAATTAGTTACCTTTTTTATTTTTCTTCTGTGACTCAAATTCTCTTATTTCGTCACGCAACTTATTTAATTCAGAGTATTATAAACAAACCTAAACTACCAATTTTACACATTCGTTATTGTGAATCTCGTAAATCACCGGCGTGAACATGTTAATTTACATCAGTCATCTCATCTCACGTTCATCCTGACCTGCTGATCTTTAAAGTTATTACGCAAAACGCAAATCGAGGATGCACCTTTATGTAAACACTTTCACGTTCCAACCAACTAATATCTGTTTAAGTATAGGAAAATTATGGGAAATCGTGACGAAATCCAATTCCAAAGTATTCATTATGCCGTAAGAAATAGCATTGTTAGTAGGCAATTTGATTTTGTAAGGCTTGAATAACCATGCTGTAGATGAGCAGGATATTTAGTAAAATGGAGTTGTAATAGATGCACACTACGATCAAGAGTTTTCTTGAAATCTCTAGAAATATATTGTTTGTATTGGACATTCAAGTGGAAATTTCAAATGAGGTTATTATCCAAAGCGATGAATTTGAATAGTCGGTTTGATCTAGAACTTTATCAATGGTGTGCCGTTGCTTTGAATGTTGAAGGGTAGGGCAAGCTTTCATTGAGCTATTGTATTTGGACCTGAATAGAGTTCAAAATCTGAGAAAGGTTAATATTACGAAACGAATAATTGCACATTTCTCGAAAGCTCTCCACAGTGAATTGAATGGCAATAAGCCGTAATCTGTTCCTGTAAGCTCAAAGATACGTTAATAGCTTCAAGAATTTACGCAGTCTGTCGCTTGATAGCATCTATCGAGTCGATGAGCCTACTCGATAGAACCTACAAGTAACGATAACCCGACTTCGTGTCTGGACTGCATATTTACTGCAACCTTACCCATTGTAAGGCATTCTCTATTTGTCAACGTTATCTAAAACTCATTACGATGTTCTGATAAGATGCATTGTGGAAAAATGCAGTCGTGGCTTGCAGGCTTCTTACGAAACCTTAGATTCTTATAAGAACCCATTTATATCATGGCAGTGTGTGGTGGCAGTTTAAAATTGGGACCGTATTCTCTCGGTAGAAGCGCACGTTTTCACTTGCAAAAGTTCAAGTCTTTTCTCCTGCACCTGTTCTCGAACAAATTGTATATCTAGTTTAATCCAAAAAGATCTTAAATCGCTTGAGAACCTTGTTACTTAAGACATTGCGGTGCTCAATTTGATCCCAGATATGTATAATGTTCTAATACTAAATGCCAAGCTACTCTACTTTCCTGATAGTCTGTTGCATACTTCGGTCTTTCGATTTGTTTGCATTGAGAGCTGTTAATGAGTTTTGACTCATTATTATTGTTGAGTGAGTCTATCGACCACAATGGCCACACGTTTTACAGTATTATTCTAACGGAACTGAATTGTACTGTGTGTTTTGTGCTTGTTGAGATAAATAAACGAATTTATGAGAACAACGCGTCTGCTAGCATAAAGCCGCCTTCAAAGGACGTGCTATATAACTTAAAACGTGTGTCCATTATGGACAATGCAGTGCCAGCTTTAATGCTTGCAAGAACACTAAACTAAAGCTCAACAACTATTTCATACTCCGTAGCCTCTTAGGCCCTAGCTTTTGAACGTCACTATATAACAATGTATTCGTGTCCGCACGAGTTATTGTTAAAGCTTGCATTTTCTAATAAACAGTCTAAGCGCAAGCTTACACAAGCGCATTTTTAGGGTTCCGTAGCCAAATGGCAAAAACGGAACCCTTATAGATTCGTCATGTCTGTCTGTCTGTCTGTCTGTCTGTCCGGCCGAGTCACAGCCATTTTTCTCCGAAACCATAAGAGCTATACTGATGAAACTTGGTGAGTAGATGTATTCTGTGAACCGCATTTAGGTTTTTACACAAAAATAGAAAAAAAACTATAAATTTTGGGGGTCCCCATACTTGAAACTGAAACTCAAAAATGTTTTTTTCATCGAACCCATACGTGTGGGGTATCTATGGATAGGTCTTTAAAAGTTATGTTGAGGTTTCTAATATCGTTTTTTTCTAAAACTATAAATTTTGGGGGTCCCCATACTTGAAACTGAAACTCAAAATTTTTTTTTTCATCGAACCCATACGTGTGGGGTATCTATGGATAGGTCTTCAAAAATGATGTTGAGGTTTTTAATATAGTTTTTTTCTAAACTGAATAGTTTGCGCGAGAGACACTTCCAAAGTGGAAAAAAGTTGGTCCCCCCCCTTCTAACTTCTAAAATAAGAGAATGATAAATCCAAAAAAAATATATGTTGTACATTACTATGCAAACTTCCAACGATATTTGGTTTGAACGAGATCTACTCAGTAGTTTTTTTTTATACGTCATAAATCGTAAACCGCAATTTACCTTTCGACGAACTACAAAAACCTTTATATTATGTTAATTGATGCTACGGAACCCTTCATGGGCGAGTCCGACTCGCACTTGGCTGCTTTTTTAATATTTTTACTCTCAAAAATTACGCTTGCGTTGACGTGCGCTCAAGATGGCCGTAAACAATTTTCTACCTTGAACAACTCAATAAAATTAATACCATACCATTAGCCTCAAGAAGTTCATTGCTTGTCATAGACCTCCCACATCGATGTCCATAACCGACTATTTGGTGCTTTTTCTATCCATTGATATTCTAAGTCCTTGTCGTGTTATCAACATCTTATGCTTTTTCGTCCGGTTCTTGATCGTCATCAGAAAAAAAATCAGAGTATTACCGTTCTCTATTACCTTATGCCCATTGACACTTGATGATTTCGTTAGCTACACCGTTGGTTACATAGTCTTCTGCGAATTTCTACATTTCTATATTTACTCATAGTGTCTCAATCAAATCTCAGTTAAGGTTTCTTTTGTGATTTGAAGTGTATACCAAGGTGAGATAATAATACAGCCGAATGATATTTAAATGATCACAATAATTCTTAAACTTATGTCCAGTACTCACAGTATTGCGACCGTCTCCGTCGTCCACCACATTCTACAAAAGCACAATGGATTCAAGCGCGTGTGGGCTATT
Source organism: Thera britannica (assembly GCA_939531255.2). NCBI lineage: Eukaryota > Metazoa > Arthropoda > Insecta > Lepidoptera > Geometridae > Thera > Thera britannica. Next base: position 9,734,874 of record OW618049.2, read on the forward strand.
ACAATAAAGCATCGATCATCTCTGCAAGAACAATCATCGCCGTTAGCAAAGTAAATCGAGGGGTGGATGCGGAAGATGCGATTCCATTCATATAACGGGGCTTCTAGAACATTCAGTTTGGAAATAGTACCTTTGATATGATTTGTTTTGAAACTTAACACAACCAAAGAAATTATGGGAATCAAAACATTGTTGGGCATTGTGAGCACGTTTCTTTAATTATTTAATGCACACATAAATATTTACAAATAAGTAATAATAACGGACATGTTTGCCAAAAAAAAATTCAGCAATTTTTTGAATGTTCCTTTCAAGATAAGTAGTATGTATAAGTATGTGTAAGGACACCTCAAGTTCAAAATGACTTGGACAATGCCAAAATTCTTAAAAATTAGATCCAAAACTTTGATTCTCATCGATCGAGACAACCGGAACAATTTTTTATAGGTCATGCACATGTTATTGGTTGGTTGTTGATAGAAATTGAGCTAGCACATGATTCAGCTCAGTCACCAACTCTGCCAGAAATGTGTTCTTCGCTATTGCAGTAAGTATTCTTTTTTGTAGGCTTCAAAGACGTAGTTTGATATGTTTATCTTCATTTAAATGCAGGTGTTAATTGGTTTGAAGCCCAAAGGCAGGTGCTAATTGTTTATGTTACTTCTTTGAGACTGGACATTGGTTTATTTTTGTTTTCTGGATAATTAAGATACGTATCTTTACTGATTGTTTTGATTTGACATGTTCGGTAGTGGAAGTGTTCCATGTGATTTTAATTAAATATGTTATGCCCGGATCGTTGTCCGTTATATCGAGGGTGTAGTGTTAAAATATAAATAAATGCAAAAAAACTAAAATTTGTTTATAACGCACAAGAATCAGAATTGCCTGATTTTAGTATCGGGTTTTATCGAAAACATTGTTTCATTCATCGAGTTTTAAAACTGCACCCTCATTATCTCTCATATTGGTAAATGTAATTTCAAACTGATTAATTAGCCAGTGAAATGAGAGATTATCCTACCGATCTCACTAATGCTACTAACAGACACTCGAAGAATATAGGACCCGAGTAGAATACAATCTTTGAATTTGAATTGTATATGCGACAGCAATAGGCGGATCCCTGTGTTAAAGCTAGTCGTTGTAAACAATAGCCAATGGGTAATTGCTATTCATGCTACAATATGAAAACCGTACTAAAATATAGGTTTTAATTTTTTATGGCGCATTATGTTGAAATTTACTAAACAGAAAGAACTAGTATTAAATAAGTAGGTTCTGTATGTGAGCAATTTTGTAATGTTAATGTCTTCGATGAATTAAGTAATGAAGATAATTTTATTTGAACTCATTTGTTGCACAATGAAGAAACTGAACCTGTGTGTATCATTTTATGTTTTTAAAGCATTTTATGAATTATTCTCCGTGAAAGAACCCTCACAGTTAGAACCAGTAATAGGATTAGAGCAATGACTGTTAAGGTGGCCCACTATTCGTAATTCCCTTTAATGCTGTTAAAGGATTGTACGCTTGATCAACCCTAACCCAGGAATTAGTTTTGTTATTGTTGTTTTGATATAGAGTTCATCCGTGGAAGTATCATTGCTTATCTCTTGTTTTGTTTCTGGGTCTTTGCGATAGTTTACTTGTTCATATTTTACCTGCCATAATATCAAGCAGCCCAATCTTTGCGTTTATTCTCAGTAGTAACTTTACTAGTTACTTTGAAGGATAACTGAGCCTTTTTTTGTCAAATACAAATGAGATTTTATGCTGTTTATAAATATTGTTTAGAAATTTTTACAGTTGACAGAAAAAAAACGCGAATGTCCTCTGTGGTGTCCAACCCATTCAACAACAAATCCCGCTAACAACTGATTCCCTCGATCAAAATGTTAGCGTGATTTGTTTTTTGGGTGTGGCAAGCAAGGTAGTTGATACTCGTAGTTTCCAACACAGGGATCTTTATTGTGATGTTGGAGCTGTGTAGCTGGTTGGGTCACATATTTTTAATCTTTATGCATCATTTTAATGAAATTGTTCGTTTGTTTATGGCATCTTCGTGCGTGTCTTCACATAACTTAACATTATTAAAGATCATGGCAGTGCGGTGGTACATCCACTTTGTCGTACCGACCGCCAGGGGGCCCGCAAACTTGTCGGATTTACACAACTCCTTTCGAATGCAAATGCTGAGCCGTGACATTATTTAATTCGGGCTGTGACTCGGTAATAATAAACTGATAAAAGTTGTACCAAGAACTGGATAATGAATACGGAATTCAGCGAATTATTGCAACCGAAAAATACAGGAAATGTAATCATTCTACCTAACTATATAGATGAACTAGACCTAACTCACGAAAGAGTGACAAATCAATTTGCAAGTTCATTCACAAGTTTTAGCAGATACAACAAAAGGCAATTTTATGATAGATCGTTGGTTGCCACATAAAAGTATTATTAAACCAAAAGGGCGAATCTCCAGTTCATAATAAGACGTGAAACTTGCGGTATCTTCGCGTTGCACTATCTTATTTATTGGCAGCACCGCCCACCGATCCAACTACTTTTAACATTTCTTATGATTTACTCCCTGAGATAATGTCTATCGTTATAAAACTGCTTTTTGCTATGAAATACGCGGACGTTCCTGCGGGTAGTTATGAGGTTATCTATGAGGCAGTAATTGGAATTTAATCTTTAAGTTCTAACAGCTTCCGATTCAGTTTGCTTGGTTATAAAACTCATTTAATTTTCTTCAGGTTTATATTAACTACTTCCGCTGATAGAGTTTCAATTAAGCACACTCTTTAGTGTTTTTAAGCTACTAGCGGCTACCATCGAGTTACTATGTACTGCGTATGTCGACGGCGGTTACTTCCGAGTTCGTCTGAATAAATTTTGAACTTGATTTTGAAACACTTTACTTTCAAGTTTTTCTGTTTCACACTGTGCCGTTGAGACGGGGCGAGTTGCATGAGAAAAGGTGCATGTTCTTTGAATGCATCGTCGTTTACTAGTGTATTATTGTTTGTTGCAGTGAGATGGCGCGGTGGAGAGCGCCGCAGTATGGCAGATGGCTCATCTTGTTTGGTCTCCTACACCTGGCCACGGCAACGCCTGGTAAGCATTAATTATTAAGTCTTTTCATACATTATATAGCTTTCTAGGTATTTGGAGCCAAGCCTTGTTTTATCAGACATCGCTATCCTACTGGGCTATATTTATCCAGCACGCCAGGAAATGGATAAGCTCTTCCTGCCATTTCATGTGCGTGTATATCGTCAATGCATATTTTGTATGATATGTAATGAAAATCAATGGTACAAAATAAATTGTGTTTGCAAATGTGATGAAAACAAGAAGTGATCATTACATTTTAAAGCTTAGTGCAAGCAACAAATTCTTGTATCAACAATTATAATATTTCACGAATAAACGAGTCAAATCCGTTTATCTGGATTGATGTATCTTGTTAGCTCCTGGGTTTGACTGCTAGTTACCTCAGCAACTATTTATTGCAGATCATTTACATTGGTATAGCAAAACTGAATTCCCATGCAAATAGGGTTTTATTTACTTTTATTGTTGCCATTTGCCCTTATTTATCCAAAAGGAGACATTTTATAAATGTTTATCGCTTGCTTTCGTGGCATTTACACATTAATCGTTTAAGATATTGTGTCAATGAATAGTTAGTTACTTCCAAGATCATTTCCTGTTTACGTCGACTAACTGAAATTATTGGAACTCTGATGTTTACAAGTTTTACAAAAGTTCATAAATTTAACTCTTTCTTGGTACCAATATTGATGACACTTTCGTAATTGAATACATTCTGTGTGAATAAAAGTTTTACTCATTTCCCATTGAGTCATCTATTGTTGTATACGCAAATATAGCACAATCATGTATTGATTCGTTTGTCAGCACAATCATTCATACAATCTTGTTACTGTTTCATCACGTAAATTACTTTCTTGTTCGATTGTTTGTTTAAATTGTCTGTAGCCATTGTTTTATCTAAATCAATAAGCACATTGCGTTTCACATTATTAAATTCAATACTAACTGCACCTACAGGAAACCTAAATATACAGTGATTATGTTGTACGGGTATTACATCAGCTCATTAATAAATATCTAAGTCTACAGATATCATATTAATTTGATCAATAAAGCTAATGATCTCCTCAACGCAAGCTCATAACAAGAATTGTATATATTTTCCGAAACAAGACTATACTATGCTTTCTAATTGGGACAAGTGCGTATATGGGTGACTTGTTGTTACTATTAAGGAAAACTAGCATAAATACGTGCTTATTAGGTGCATTCGTACTAATTAGCCTCCTCTGATACTTTAGCTTTTAATCATTTTTATGAATGGATAGATCATTTATAACTTCTTAGTTTATATTCAGGCGCACCTAACCGAATGGAATGCGATTTAGTTCTAATGTCGTTAATTAGAATAATGTTTGTATTCTCGCTTTGATATTATCTGTTGTGCGGCTTATCGAGGTTGTGATAGCTTTGATAGCAATAATAAAGTTAGTTGCATATTTTGATTGTAAATCTGCACAATAAATACAATATTTCCTTATTTCTACCGTATTTGTCGCCTGATACGGGTGCTGTATCAAGACTTTGGATAAGATATGACGGCAGAAAATGCAAATTAAACTGATTCCTACTGGATATCTCGTGCTAGGTGTTTTTGAATCGGCACCTCATAAATCTCCTCGTATATCAATATCAGTAGGATCTATAGAAATAACTTCAATAGATTATGAACATTAATATAAGTACGATATTGACTAAACTCATCTCTTTCAATTCCGTTATTTATAATTTCCCTAAAACGTTTTATGATACCTTATCCAAGACTTACCGTTAATTCCTTTGAGTAATATCAACTTATATAGCCTTTAAATTTTAATGTGAGTAGTTAAACGGATTATCTGACATACCAGTAGTACGTGTAATGTAAAGGCTTAGCTATACGTGACGGGGAATCGTAGAGATCAAAGCATGTCAAACTATATTATGTGACCCTAAACTATGTGCGACCTTAATTATGTGTGTGACCCTAATTACAGCGTTTCTTCATTATGTGACCCTTACTGTTTGTCATCACTTATTGGCAATAGTATTTACTTATGTAAATGAGAAGTCATTTACTCTTTTAATTTGCTTCACGGAATTACAAAGCCCAAAATTTACAATTTGGCACAGATACTCTTCTTCTTATTTAAGAGTAACGCTCTTGTCGGCGTAATGTATACATTTTTCTCCAGGTATTTCTTTTGAGGGCAACCTCCTTGACTTCTTTTTACGACGGCGATCTTTGCTTTTATTTGGCTCATGTAGCTTATCCTTGGTCTTCCTCTTCCTCTCTTTCCTTCTACCTTTCTTTCGATGATATTTCTGATAAAGCTGTCATGTCGTACAAGATGGCCAATCATTTTTCCTCTTCTGTTTTCAACAACTCCTATGAGGGCTCTTTCCTCGTCGACTCTATTTAATACTTCTATACAGATACTCACTTAGATCAATTTCATATTTTGAAAATATGGATCACATAAGGTTGAATAGGGTCCAAGTTTAGGTACTTAAAGCGAATTAAGTCGAACAAGCTTTATCGAAGAAGGTTACATTCTGGGTAATGTAGTCAGGAACTGCATGATCTGATACCACCATCCACTATAGGACTAGCAGACGCACGGCTCAGTACCATCCATACCTGGTTAGCATACCACCCATTCGCATTAAGCGTTTTGGCTTCACCTTCATTATGCGAACCTCAAGGGAATGGAACTCTATGCCGTCGGCAGTTTTTCCTTATAACTACAATCTGGGCCTCTTCAAGGCAAGAGTGAATAGGTGTCTTCTAGACCATCCTGCTTCATCGTTGGCTACATCGTCGCTTACCATCAGGTGAGATTGTAGCCAAAGGATGGTCTATATAATGTAAATAAAAAACTACCTATTTGTATTGTGTAAATAAGGAAGTGTCAATGTCAATCCATCCAATTGGTCATAACAATTTATATGTCAAACAAGACCGTATGTGCTATGAGGCCGATGCATTAACTCATTGGAATTTTAAAATCTCCGGTATTTCTATGTATGAGTTTGAAGAAAAGTTATAGTACTTTGACGATAGGCAATAAATAAAGGTCTTAGAGGCTATAAATTATGTTTGCTGTGTAAGTTGATAGGTAATCAAGTTATTATTCAGTTTGGAGATTGATACAGGCACGAGATTGTATCACAATTTGAACGATGACAAATTGATGTAGCCTTTTTGGATATTAGTTTGCGTCGGGAGTTGTATAATATTACATTGTCATCGGTATTAATGCTCAAAAAAGAAAGAGAAATAGATTATTCAACCCACCACCATAAAGCCTAGCGCACATCTAAGCGTTCTGCGGTGGCGAGGACTTCAAAGATAAAAAGCTTAAGCTAACTAGCTGTGCTTTTTAGTCTAACTTCAAACCAAGAAGATTAAAACAACTAAAAGCACTTAATTCTAATCGCTTCACGACATCCGCAAACGATTGAATATTGTTTTTCATTCAATTCAATAAAATAGCGATGAAAGCCTCCGCTTTTCCTGCTTTCACAAAATCGTTCCTACTTCGATCAAATACTCCTACACAATAGTCACCTGTGCTAATATTAATTGATCGAATTCCAAATCAGCTACAAATACCGACTGTAATAAGTGGTCTTGTCGCTTATAGAGATCTAATAGAAGTAAATTATTACCCAATTTATGATACTCGTATGTAAAGGTTCTTCTGCGATTCTCAGAGCTGCCATGTTCAGTGTGATGCGCAATATTTATTATTCTTTTTGAAAATATTAATAAAAAGTATTTTAATTAAAAAAAATATCTTTCAATAGAGAATGGAACTCATTGCCGTCGGCTATTTTTCCTGACCACTACAATTTAGGCCTCGTCAAGGCAAGAGTGAATAGGTGTCTTCTAGACCATCCTGCTCCATCGTCGGGTACATCGTCGCTTATCAGGTTAGATTGAAGTAAAAGGATGGTCTACTCGTATATTATGTAAAAAAACGAATTTTACTAATTTAAACGACATTTCATACTTTACCAAATTATTTAGTATTCTCGCCTAATAGACTAGCATTTATTTTATATCTCGTCTGGTTGTGCCGTAACTGAATAATTTCAACATAAGAATAAGCAAAAGGAAACTGAATACAAACATTGGCTAGGTTAATTAGACGCAAACCCTAACGAAGCCGAGTGTCCGCACCTGTCGTTGCGTTTATTTATGAACCTCTAGCTTTACGTTAAACTATTCTTACTAGATACGAGTATCCTTGCGTCATGTTAAAAGCCGGACAGTTGATAATAGCCGGAGAGAATCGAAATGAATGTATAGCTCGACCAAGCTATGTTTGCACCTCGCGTCGATCACAAAAAAACGTCGGTCTGCAAAAATGGATCCGCTATGACTTAAAAAATATAAAGAAATGATTGTTAGATTTTACTTCGGATTTTACACCAAAGAAAAAGAAGAACCATCATTATGAAAGTAAAACAGTAGAACAAGTTAAACACATGCACATTTGACATTTTATTAAGTCTATAATTAAAATTGATATCTGCTACATGCTAAAATAATGTTAAATCTAATGATCTTCTTTCACTAAAAAAGGAAAATAAATTCAACGCCCAATAACCGGCTTTGAAAAGTTAGAAATGGCCGGACAACCGGTACATCCCTCATGTTATATGCTCGGTTCAGATTACGCCTTTTATAAATACTATAGGAATCGTTTTATTCAAATGGCTTGGATGAATAGCTTCCTTTCACATTCCTGATATTCCGCACGTTTTAACGTTTATGTGCCTAACTATTCTTTTTTATTGAAATAATAGGTATTGCTATGTATATTCTGTTTGTTTACAGGTCCGTGTGAAGTTGAGACTGGACAATCAAGTATCATAGTAGATATCGAAGAGAGTAGAGGAAATTGTAAGTATTATTATTGCCTTGGTAGTAGTATTACTGTAGCGGACACGTCCGGGGAAATACACCATCCTTATGCCAATTTCTGCCTATAAGCAGCGTTGCTGTGTTTCGGTTCGAAGGGTATGGGTGCTGGTGAAGTTACTGGCACGTGAGACGTAACTTCTTTAATCTTTATGCCTCAAATTGATGGAAGCATGGCAGTACATCGTAGTATATTAGCTTTTATATATGCGAATATGCGATGGTTATATTCCATGAGAAAAAATCGTCTCACTCCGGGTGTTTACCCGCTGTTCCCCTGACTTTTGTCGAAGTTTCTCGATCTTTGCCGAAGAAAAACGGTGGTGACGACGTGACACTGTCGCCAGTTCATTCGTTTTTTCACATCTCAAAAACGCTCATGACCGCCGAAAGAAGTTAAATAATGCACTATAAGATTCGAATCTACACCATTTTAACATAATAATTATCTATTTCCTTTCAGATGTAAACCAAAGCACAATACCATTGGATCTGCCAATAGTCGGCGATCCCGGCGTCGACGTGATCCTTTCCACCGTCTTCCCCAAAGGTCCAACGCTGTTCCAGCTGGATGGCAAGCGGTTACAGCTGCTGCAGCCTTTGGATAGAGATGCTGATAACTTGTCGCATATGGTGTTTCAGGTGAGATATGATAAATTGAGCTCAATATCTCACAATGAGAGCACTAGTGACATAATGGTAGATCGTTCTAGGTTCGTCAAATGTTTTAAAATGTAGTGCAATTATAAAATAAATAAGTAAATAATGCGGACAATCCACACAACACTATCTAGCCCCAAACTAAGCATACATTATACTATGGGAACCAGATAGCTTATATAATACTTATTTAATTTTTTTTTGTAAATACATACTTAGAATACGATATAACACCCAGACAGAGAACAAACATCTGTGTTCACCACACAAACTCGTACTTGAACTCTTTCTATTGGTACTATTAGTAGCGACTTCTTGCGATCCTATGGTTGTGGGTTCTTCCTACGGTCGGTCGGTCCAAATATGTAGTACACTATGCCAGTACTCTCTAAGAAAAACATCGTGAGAAAACCGTGACTTGCCGTAGAAAACCTAAACGTACAAAAAAGTGCTTGAAAAGAGACTCACTTCAAATGTTTTCGCCACACAGAGCTAGTGGCACGATTAGTAGAAGAAGAAAAAGTGGCACACAAAATGATAATATGGATCTTTTTGATCGGTAGTCTGAACTAGACCACTGGCCTACAAAAATCTTACATAATGATTACAATAAATTATTGGTTATAGCGAAAGCTTTGGGTGTTTCTATACCATAAAACTAAATTAAAATAGTCAAAACACTGATTGGTATTAAATCTTCGAAACAAATTGTAACAAAACATTTGTCTAATGAAATGAAGTCTGAATCATATAACAGACAAATAAATCTATAAAATTATTTTGACACCTCATTTATTTTTCGTTATAACGGTTGGGTGTTACCGTGAAATCTGGTCTTGCCCCGGGCGATATGCATCGCTAATTGATAGCTTCCGCACAGAGTGTTTAATACCTGCTGGTGGATCAGAATCACTTTGATTTCGGTAGAAATCAAAAGCTTTAAGAGATTCGGTTCTCGTTGCATTCGATTTTTTTTTATATCGTAGTCTGTCAGTCCGTGGGTGTGAGATTGTGTTTAAAGGTGGAATAAACCTACACCGGGCCGTGCCTGTATTCTAAATTACCTTTGAACCTAATAAATCTGTGCAGGTAATCAGTTGAATTTTCGTGTTTGGCCGGGCTTGTCTGGGCCCGAGTTGACGGGATACTAACGTGCATAAATTCAACTTATTGTCTTGATAGATAGGGTTCTAACGGTACAGGCACGGGCTGGCACGGTGTAACGTAATAAATATTGCGGGGAATCCACACAACACTATCCAGCCCCAAACTAAGCAAAGCTTGTGATGGGACCAGGTAGCGGGTATAATACTTGAATACAATTTTTTTTGTAAATACTTAGGTACTTTGAATACAAATAACACCCAAACAGGGAACAGACATCTGTGTTCACCACACAAACATTATTCTCGGTGAGGACGAACCCACGCCCTCCAGCGAATAAGCCTAAGCTACTACCAACTATGCTGTGATGGCAGTCAAATCATCCTTAAAGCTGCCGTATTAAAGTTAGTTGTGCTTTGTAAGTAAATTCGCAGTGACCCAACCTTCCTCACGCAATCTAACGTTATTAATTACAGCTGGTGTGTCAAGTGAAAGCGACGAAGAAGCGGCGGACAATCCCTGTGATAGTGAGAGTCTCGGACATCAACGATAATGCACCGGTCTTTCAGGGTACCCCTTATGAAACCAGCGTTTCAGAGGTAAGGCATTATGGACTTTCGCTTTAAGCTTTTAAGTTCTAAATTCACGTAGCTTGACATTTAAGGGCTTGTTCATGTAACTTGGCATTTAAGGGCTTGTTCGCGTTGCGTATAGTGTCAAGACAATTATTGTAAGAGCTTTGGTGCGGGACAGGTTAACTTTCCTTTAATGTTCTTTGACGCGAACATCGTTGGCGTAGGAAGTTATTCAGAAATTGGTATTTTGCAGCTTGTAATAAAATCTAATGAGAATGCAAACAACTGTAAAATAAATTCGAGGTTTTCGACAGCAATTACGATAATGTCAAGGCTAGATGATTTCACTATTAGTAGAAGTATAGAGCGCCTATAAGAGGCTCTTGTCCGTAGCCAGTATTTTTCCAAGTGTTTTTTGAGCATTATGCCTACTCTCAAACGGTGAAGGAAAATAACGCGAGGAAACCGGCATATCGTAGAACCTAAAAAGGTTGAGCTCTGTCAAGTGCATGAAGGGAGCCTCTTTGAGGCGCAATTATGAATATTTATCCACACTGAAAAAGAAGTAGTGACACGAGAAAAAAAAGTTATTCTCTTCTAAGGAAGTTCGTATGAGCTATAGTGACTGACCAATTTTCTAAAGGCCGATTGGCGATCGCGATCAGTGAAACGCTGTCAAATTTGACAGCGTTTCATTGATTGTCATCGCCAGCGACCTAGGTGTGCGCAGGCCTTAAAAGAGCGGTTCAAATACCGATCGGCTCTTAACTTTTGGGATATTATAACTTTTGAAACTATCATGGTTTTTAACACTATTTTTATGAAACAACGGGATATATACCATGATTAAATTTTGATGAGTTGACTTCCGATATTTTCGGCACAGTTGCATGCACCATGATCACGGTTGGTGTGCCGAAATATCGGAAGTCAACTAATCAAAATTTAATCATGGTAAATATCCCGTTGTTTCATAAAAATAGTGTTTTGGGATATCATAAAAATGTTTCTTAAAAAAGGTTTGAATTATTTTCAGCTTGCACCAATTGGCACCACGATATTCGACAAGATCCGCGCCATGGACATAGATGCCGGGGTCAACGGCCTCGCCGAGTACTTCATCATACCAGGAGACAACAAGACTATAGACGAGGCCAATGCAGTCGATGGATACGGCACCTTTGCTATACCCCTGCCGCATCAGGGCCAGATCACGGTCAACAGGAGTTTGGATTACGAGCGGATTCAGAAGTATCTAGTCACTATTGTTGCTTCGGTGAGTTGTACTACCAAAACTGATGCAGTAATATTTGTATGTAGTTATTATAAAGGAGATGTCCAGCTTTGGACTTCCTTAGGCTCATGATGATGCAAAGGGTTCCTGGAAATGTATAGGGAGAATTCTGTCCAACAGTGGATGGTTTAAACACATAATTTTTACCAGTTTTCGCATGAACCAGACATTCTTTTCTGCATAGAGTTACTGATAAACTTTGGTTTTCCAACACTGGAAGGTAGACGATCCAAACAATCCATTCATCTTCTCTATACCTGTTATTACTCACTAGAAGGACCAGTGGATTGTTGTAACAGGTGTTATTATTCACTAGAATTACTTGGTTGAGTTGAGTTGAGTGTCTTTGGCTTTCATAAGTGACTGACAGTGGGACAATAGAAGAGGAAAACATGTTGTGCTGAGTCCACATAAAGTGGAAGATGTTGAATAGATTCTGTTTTTACACATACTGGTTTTACCATTTGAAGGCCCCCAATCAATCATTTTTTTTTTTTTATAACTGATAGCTAAGCATTTGGCTGCCATCACACCTGATGGAAAGTGAGGATGCAGCCTAAGATGGAGCATGCTTAGCCATAATCCACCTGTTCACTCTTGTCTTGAAAATTCCCAAATTATAGCGTTCCGGAAATACTGACGCCGGTAGAGAGTCAGTATTATATCTGGCTAGTCATAGACTTTAAAGAAACAAGGCAAAGAACAACACTTCGAACTAAAGGTTTTCTTCCAGGATCGTGCCCGTGATAACAAGCAACGTCTCTCAAGTACCACCACACTGACGGTGAATGTGTTGGATGATGACGACCAAGACCCCTCATTTATCTACAAAGGATGCAGTCTTCACGAGGGGGCTTGCTTCAACCCGGAGTATACCAGCTTTGTAAGTGGCCAGCTTTAAGATATTTAGGTGGATTTTTCATACTAGACTAGCTTCTGGACTAAACTTTCATGAATTAGATTACACGCTTTCTAGGACCTTTCTAGGATCTATAGGGTTCCTATTTCCACACATAAGGCTAAGAACCATTATTATGGGTTAGCTTTCTCCCGAACAAACCATAGGAGTTCAACCTTCCGTTAAAAATAAAAACGGTAGAAACCAAGCCGTAGTTTGTTGCCTGTTCTTCTTGGCTTGGTCGGGTGGAACTGGCACCTAGACTCACCTAGCTCTAAGACGTTTCAAAGTGATCCTTGTGATACTATTGAATAAATACATATTTTGCTTTGACTTTGATGCCACAAAACAGTGCAGTCATCCTCACGCAGCTATTATATCACCGGACTAGTCTAAGATCCCGCTATAGAAGGACCTTCACCGAGCTGGTTATTTAATGAAACGTATTTAATTAAACATGCCAATAAATATATTCTATATGGGTTGCCTATCAAATTTAAGTCCAGGATATGTTTAATTAAAAATTAAAAAAAATAATAGTTTTTTTTAACTTTCCACTGGTTTGTTTATTAGACAAATTCTATACCAATCGAAAGTATAGACCCCATAGAATATGCAAACGTTAGGTTGCCTATTTTTTTCCGGTCACATCTCTCGCGGGTAGCCAGGTCTAAACAGGTAAATTGATACTAGCATTTTGCACCGGTATGTTTATTGAATAAAAATACTGGGGTCTATACTTTCGATTGGTATAGAATTTGTTTAATAAACAAACCAGTGGAAAGTTTTTATTTTTATTTTTTATTATTAATTAATCATAATTATCCTGGACTGAAATTTGATAGGCAACCCATACAGAATATATTTATTGGCATGTTTAATTAAATATAAAATACGTTTCATTAAATAACCAGCTCGGTGAAGGTGCTTCTATAGCGGGGTCCTATACTAGACGTAATTGAGGAGGTTAAAAGACGACTATTTGTCTATTTGCGTGCGAACCGTCAGAGCTTTTTTCATTGACTTTTAGATTTTATCCTAAGAGATTCGAAAATAGGCTGATATCAGAACTTTTAATTCCAGGTAAACAGCGGTGTCCTAGCCGGCATCCTAACCATCCAGCCTGAAAAGATCCAAGCAGTTGACATGGATACCCTGGACGCACGCATTCGATACACCATCGACAGTGGCGAACCTGACAACTGGGCGAGTTACTTCGCGATAGATCCTAACAATGGAGCTGTGAGGCAGCTGGTGCCAGTAGACACGAATAATGCTAAGAAGTTCCAGTTGGTTATAAAGGTTAGTAGATGATAAGCAGTAAGTTGGTGGCAGTAAGAGCAGCATATCTCAAAGAACTTGACAGCTGCGTGAGTTATTTCACGTTAAATCATACCAATGGAGCCATGCGGTAGCTAGTTCCAGTGGACACGAATGATGCTAAGAAGTTCCAGCTGGTTATAAAAGTTAGTAGCTCATATAGCCCACAGGGGTAGCTAGTTGCTGGCAGTAAACGGCATATCTCAAAGAACTGGACAACTGCGTTGGTTACTTCGCGATAGATACTAACAATGGAGCTCTGAGGCAGCTGGTGCTAGTAGACACAAACAATGATTAGAAGTTCCAGCTGGTTATAAAGGTTAGTAGCTCATATCGCCCAGAGGGGTGGCTAGTTGGTGGCAGTAAGAATGGTATATCTCGTGGGGATTTGTCTTAGGGTGTAGAAAAGAGGAAGGAAGGAGGATGTAAAGAAACTATTTCTTTGTTTTAACTCGTCGCTTGACATCTTGTTCGTAAAGTGATTATTAAGCAACAAGGCATTTTTCTACGACTTCAAAAAGAACTGCCGAATTTCTGTATAGAAAAGAGCACATGCTTATTCATTTTGGCGACACTTTTCCGGCTACATGGCCGTTTTGCTACATTATGTGGGGTGTACTCCAACTATATCTTCAACGATCTTGAAGAGCAACAGATCTGAGTCTACCTTTACCGTGTATTCCGAGGATTGCTGTCTTATCTTTCTTTTATTTACTTTCCAGGCTGAAGAAGTATCAGAAGCAAAACGTTTCACAACAGCCAAGCTCACGATAACAGTGCGTCCTGTTGACGCAAACCCACCAGTGGTAATAGCATCTTCAGACGAAGGACAAGTGGAGGAAAACTCGCTTAAAGGAACTAAGGTGCTGGATGCAGGAGGCATGCCTATTCGACTGACGGTGTCCGATTCAGACTTGGTAAGACCAATATACAAGAAAAACAAGAGAGGTAAAAACTGGGTAGGTACGTGTTTTCGAAAGTTGGATGCAGATCCCCTTAAGATTCTCAATTTAATCTATCGTTCTTCGTCAAACTCGTTTAATTCAAATATGTGTTTATTCAGTAGTATCCCAAGGATCACTTTGAAACGTAGGTGCTAAATGCCAGTTCCACGCGACCAAGCCTAGAAGAACAGGCAAAAAACTACGGCTTGGTTTCTACCGTTGTTTTGTTTTTTTTCGTAATACTTTTTACAAACTAATAATAATAAATCAGTGAAGTTTCATTGAGGTCCCACTCCCCTTAGTGGGTGGTAGGCAATAATAGAAAAGCAGCTAATGGGATACAAACTCGTATCGCCAGAATAATGTAAATATTTTTTTGGTTCCGGCAGTCGGTCGATTGGATAAATATAAACAATTCTTTAGTAAAGAAAGCAAATATTATGTCACTCTGGTTTAGGATTAGATTTATGTATGGAGAATATAAATTGGCCTCAGTGACTCGCCGTGGAAAATACCTAGGTTACTTTTATCCAGTGGGTTGATGATGATGATCTAAATTAGTGACCCCGACAACATCAATGTTGGTATTTGCTCTATTCTATAAGCCAGAAGACTTGTTTTACTGTTTATCAAAATGTATTCTTCAAAATATCGCTTTACTTTATTCCAGGGCCCAGGAGATCCGATACCAAAGTACACGTTCGAATTGACGACTAACTTCTTCGATATCGACGGCGAAGGGTACCTTGTGGTCAGCGATGAAAATTTGGACCGGGACCCTCCTAACCCTGGAAAGTTTAGGTTTCAAGTAAGTTTATTCAGCATAAAGTGGGCCCATCGTTTGTTCTATTAGAAAATTGATATAAAATATAAAAAAAACGCATTTACACGCCACGTGAAATTTTGCTAACTTTGCGTTGTGGAATCTATATTTCAAACTTTTCTGGTATCATGAGAATTAAGAATACATTTCGAATAGACCCTCTGAGCCATTTAGATGCTGATAACCGTCAAACAACTTCTCGCTCTCATTTCAACATGTTTGAAGAAAGTAAATAAACATAACAGCTAACCTGTAGGCCTACCACAAGCTCTGTCTGGCTCTGGCTCTGGTTTTGAGTCTGTGTGAGTGCTCACCAGTGTATTATACTGTGTGTGCGACGTTTCGACGTAGGATTTATTTAGAAAGCACTGTCACAGACTCAAAACCAGAGCCAGAGACAGAGTCACCTGGTGTTGGACCTCTATAGTTAACTTCACAAAATATGCGAGCAAGAAGTTTCTTAACGTTGTCAGTATCATAACTGATGAAAAGCATTTTTATAGTAATACATACCAACTCTTTCCAGGTGGTAGCAAGAGAAGCTAATGGTGGGGCCGCATCAGCGCCGTTTTCCCTAGCCGTGCAGCTGTTAGACCAGAACGACAACGCACCAGTCATACCGAAAACTCAGCCCATCATAGTACCAGCTAGCTTGGAACCCGCGCCTGTTCATAAGGTACTACTATAAATATAACAAATTACCATTTTTTTTTACTTCGCTCCAAATTTTATAAATTTGTTATCGACTAAAATCATCTTTTTTGGGCGGGCTTGAGCATTTTTTGAGGTGGAAAAAAAACCGATGAACTCGCCACACTGTCACGTGACCGAAGCCTCTTCGCAAAAACCGGAGGGGGAAGGGGGGCGGCAATCCGCATAATAAGGTGGTAACCGACGACATTGTATAGGATAGGGGAGGCCTATGTCCAGCAGTGGACTTCCACAGGCTGATGATGATGGTCCCAATGCCATAGCAGGCAGACGAGCAGACGGGCCACCTGATGGAAAGTAGTTACCGTCGCCCATCAAACCGAACCTGCAACACCAAAGGTGGTGCTAATGCGCTGCCGGCCTTTATTCAAGTTATTCACTTTTAGATCCTGTAAAAGCAACAATGTTTTCTTCTAATCTGAAAAGTCTTCTTTTGAAAGGTGTGCAAAGTTTAAAGTTTTGTAAAAAGCAAAATAAAAAATCGTTTATAAAAATAAATTTTAAGCCGCTAATCACATCATTAGTGATCACAATAATGACTGAATATTATTCATATTCATTTATTCATTTCCAGGTGGAAGCAGTTGACATCGACGAGGGTGAGAACGCACGGATAACGTACAGCATTTATCACGTGTCTAACAACGGAGGGAACAAATTCACTATTGATCCGAGCACTGGAGTTATATGTAAGCACTATCTCGAACTCTCTTATGGCCTCCGCACACCTAGGTCGTTGGCGATAGCGATCAGTGAAACGCTGTCAAATTTGACAGCGTTTCACTGACCGCCGACGCCAGCGACCTTGGTGTGCGCAGGCTTTTAGGCATTTGGCCAAGCGACGGCGAGCTAGCGAATAGCTATAAAAAAAAATCTTGTTGAAGAAACGAAAGAAACACGGTCATGCTTAGCAAACCGATAAGTCTGTTGCTATCTCTATTTGCTGGCATGAAAGTGACAGTGACAAGAGACTTTTAGCGAGCCGCTAAAGAGTGTCTGGCATTATGAATCAATGTCAAAGTCAGATAGTTGTGTCAAAAAATGTATTCAATAGTGTTTCAAGGATCACTTTGAAACGCCATAGAGCTTTACGAAGTATGTAGATTCATGATAGAGCTAGGTTGAGTCAAGATGTCAATGCGACCAAGCAAACTATGGCTTGGTTCTTATAATATAATAGCAGTGTAGTACCACTCCAACTTAGTGAGACGTAGGCAATAATAATAAAACATTTCAAAAACACGGAAAGGAGCCTTTGAAGCGCACTTAAATCCTTTTACCACACTGGTTCGGAACAAATATTGCGCATCGGCTAATTTCGGCTTCATAGAGCGTAGTTTTTATTTTTTATTTTATTTAGTCGGGACAACAAACAGTTATACAATCATTGTGTAATACAATAAAGTTAAGAAACGAAAACTAATGATTAAAGTATAACCAACAACGTTATCCACAGCTTACAGTAAGAAAATAAAGAAAAAGAGATCTTGTTACATGTAAATTATAAGCGATTTATTAGTGTGCGTCAGAAAGAGATAGCGCTCTACAAAGCCGATGTACAATATTTATTGCCTACAACTAGAGATGGGCAGAGGGTTTAAACCCAGTTGGGCGAAAAGGCCATAAACTGGACAAATAGGGCAAAAACGAATAAACGTCCTTTTAAATGTCCAAAATCAGGGCAGAAACTCTAATTAGTCAAAATCAGACTTTTTCATTGAGTATTCGTAAGATGTACCTGTTTAAACCATTTTAATATTAGAACAAATAGCATTGACCAAAAAGGAGGATCTCACCGAAAATAAAAAAAATATTTGTTACCAAATTACAGAAATATCAGCAGAATCACAGTCGGTCGGTATTATTTAAATCAACATTTTACCGCACATGGTATTCGTGATTCGTGCCTGCTAATCGCTGTCACTATCGTAATCATCATCAACCTTTTGAAGTCCACTGCTGGACATAGTCACTCCCATAACGCGCCACTGAGCCCAGGGTTCGGTTTAGCTCTTTACAAGTTGCTGCCCGCCACTCTGTAAAGTCGTCGCTCCATCTAATCTGAGGCATCCTACACTACGTTTGCCTGAACGTGGTCTTCACATTATCGGTTCTTCGAATCATGACCGGCCCACTGCCACTTGAGCTTGCTAGTTCTTTGGACTTTGTTGACAACTTTGGTCCTCTATCGAATGACCTCGTTCCAGATCCTGTCTCTGAGAGAGACTCCAAGCATAGCCTTAACCATAGCTTGTTGAGCGACTTTTAATTTATGGACCCATCAGTTTTCACGTGTTTAAACTGGTAGGACGCACCGGCTTTCTTTTTGAGCACTGTGGGATGGGTTACTAGAAGACCTGACGAAGTTTCCCAAATACCGCCCAACCCGGCTGAATTCTCTTACTTAACTCCATACTGAACTATCATAATAAAGTCGGGACAAATTCAAATATTCTAGATGTAGAAGTTGATGCTTGACCATTGCTTTTCCATTAGGATCATATTTGGTTTACGCAAATATGAACACGTTTCCGATTTTTGTAATAAGCTTAAGTGGTTGCCTATTCGTTTTTGCAGGAATACTCGTCTCCTTTCCCTCTTGTACAGTGTCGTGTTTAACCCCTCCACCCCCCTTATCTAAAAGCTAAACTAATCACAACGCTTTGAATACCTAAATCTTTCTAACTCTCGTACCTTACGGTCTTCTGAAACTCTACAACCACTCCACTCCACCACTCCTGTCCACTCTTATTCTTTCTATAAGCACTTATTCACTGTACAAGCTATCCGTATTTGGAGCTCTCTTCCTATTGATATCAGAAAAGTGATATCTCTTCCCATCTTCAAAAAGCTTTTGCACAGACGCTATTCAGTTGAATTAGGAGGTTGCTACTTTCGTCAGCCTATACGAGATCCGAACGGCTCTCAAGCAGCTTAAGAGTAACAAGGCACCGGGGGAATACAAAATAAAGACAGATCTTCTGAAAGCGGGCGGAACGCCGATACTTGAGGTTCTTTAGAAGCTTTTTAATTCTGTCATCCTCGAGGGTACGACGCCTGAAGGGTGGGGCAGGAGCGTAGTGATGCTCTTCTCCAAGAAGAGTAATAACACCCTCTTAAAGAACTATAGGCCCATCTCTCTGCTTAGCCACGTCTATAAGCTGTTTTCGAGAGTAGTTACCAATCGTCTCGCTCGATGGTTCGACGACTTTTAGCCTCCCGAACAAGCCGGGTTCCGGAAAGGCTTTAGCACCATAGACCACATCCACACGCTACGGCAGATTATACAGAAGACTGAGGACTATAATCGGCCACTTTGCTTAGCGTTAGTAGACTATGAGAAAGCCTTCGATTCAGTCGAAACCTGGGCAGTGCTACAGTCGCTCCAGCGGGGTCAAATTGACTATCGGTATATCGAAGTGTTGAAATGTCTCTACAGGAATGCCACAATGTCTATCCAACTTCAGGACCAGAGTACAAATCCAATCCACATGCAAAAAGGGGTGAGACAGGGAGATGTCATATCTCCGAAACTGTTCACCTCGGCACTGGAGGATATTTTCAAGCTCGTGTCCTGGACAAGGTATGGCATTAACATCAACGGTGAATTCATCACTCACCTTCGATTTGCCGACGTCTTCCAGTCTTCCAGCGACTCCACCATTATGACTAAGTAGTCATAATGGCAGAGTCGCAACGGTTGGTTTGTCTTGCTCATGTTCTAAAAATTAACATGAGCAAGACAAAAATCATGTCTAATGCTCATGTTAATTTGGGTCAGACGATCCAATTAGGTAGAGCCAACTTCGACAAAGAGGTCAGCCGACGAATCCAACTCAGATGGGCAGCGTCGGGAAATGCGCCACAATACATCTTCTCGTCGCAGCAGGTACCGCAAAGCCTCAAGACAAAAGTCTTTAATCATTGCTTGTTGCCAGTGATGACTTACGGAACTGAGACGTGGTCGCTAACTATTGGCCTCCTACACAAGCTCAAAGTCGCGCAACGAGCTATATATAGAGAGAGCTATGCTGGGAGTTTCACTACGTGATAGAATCAGAAATGAGGATACCCGTAGAAGAACCCTACATAGCTCTTAGAATTATTAAATTGAAGTGGAAATGGGCAGGGCAGGTCATACCGCTCGAAGAACCGACAACCGTTGGGGAATAAAGGTTCTCGAATGGCGACCACGAACCGGAAGACGAAAAGTATGGCGCCCACCCACCAGATGGACCGACGACATTGTTAAGATCGCAGGAAGTCGGTGGATAGAAAGGGCTCAGAATCGTTCTTCCTGGAAATGTGTTGGGGAGGCCTATGTCCAGCAGTGGACTTCTTCAGTCTGATGATGATTATAGATTAAATTGAAAAAACCCTTTTTAGTCATTTGAACTTAGCATTGTGTAATAATTTGTTAATTTTGCGATATTTTACAATAAAAATATATCCGCCCTGTTTTGGGACGTTTACTGGGCGTAAATGGACGTTTACTCGGCATTTACTCAATACGTCCATAAATGTCCAGGCAAAAACCCATCTCTACCTACAACCGTTACATACTTTTTTTTTTATGAAACAACGGAATATTTACCATGATTAAATTTTTCTGAGTTGACTTCCGATATTTCGGCACAGTTGCATGCACCTTGCATACTTATTTCCTAATTTTATTTAATTTTATCTAATTTTTTTTTCTTATCCTTTTTTTTCTAACAGCCAGCACAAGCAGACTTCAAGCAGGCGAGCAATACAGTATGACTGTGCGAGTGACGGACGCCAAAGGCCTGAGCTCCCAAGGCATAGTGGAGATATCCGTGGCTCCCGGACCGAATACCAGACCGCCTCAGTTCTCATCCCGGGACTACTATGCACTTGTGTCTGAAGGGGCGGCTATCAACTCTACTGTTACTACTGTTACTGTGAGTTAAATTTATGAAACTACTACCGGCCGCCCGCGGCTTCGCTCGCCCCGTTCCCTTTTTTGACGTGACAACGTCTTCTAATTCGATGGAGCCGGCTGCACGCACGAAAAAACATGACTCATGCGGCGTTTCCTCGCTCTGAGGCGTTCCATTTAAGGCTTGAAGTGCAAGCGAGAGCGCGGAACGAGCGACAAAGAGGCACAATCGGCCTCCGCGTTCGGCAGCGTTCGACATCTGCATTTTTCTTATGACGTTTTTTCACGTTCAACTATCGTCAGTAAACCAACTTTACAGACAACCGATTTTTTTTATTTATTTATGTTTTCTGCCCAAAAATGTATGTGCACTATGCCAGTATTCTTAAACGGTGATGGAAAGCATCGGAAAACGGAAGGGAATAGTGTTGTAGCACTTAAAAAGTTGTAAAAGCATGTATTGTGTCAAGTGCATGAAAGGAGCCTCTTTAAGGCGCAGTAAAATCCTTTCACCACGGTTTTAAAGAAACAGTCTTCTTATCGTGTCACTGATTCTTTCGAACCAAGTGTGGTGAAAGGGTTTCAAGTGCGCCTCGAAGAGCCTTTCGCGCACTGACCAGTGTAAGAACAAGTGGCACGATGAGTTGATACAAGTGTGATTGCCTGAGAAATTTCTTATTGAAATTAAAGTCAAAATTTGACCATATTGTTTGTTTCCAGGCCAAAGACCCAGAGAACGAGCCAGTGACGTATTCCATTGCGTCTGGTAATGATCTTCGACAGTTCACTATTGGCGCCAATACGGGTATCATCACTGTTATAAGAAGCCTGGATAGAGAAGTGCTCACTAGGTATCAACTGGTACGTGACTTTTTTTTGTTGTTACAAAACATATACATCTACCAGACTGGTCCAATCTAGCAATGGACCGAGAAAACTGGAGAAAAGGTAGGAAGGCTTTTGCCCTGCAGTGAGACAAGATAGGCTGAAAATAAATAATAATAATAATAAAATATGTTGATGGAATTCAAACGTATGACCCACCTGATTTTAAGTGGTAACAATCGCATATATAACTAGCGGCACATAACTTTAGCGCTGAGCGATACGCGGAGGGGATAGCTGCGTAACATGCGCACACTGGATATGTGTATGTGTGCAGAGTGTCCTATTGGTACAGAGAGCGGAGTGCGACTGTAGAGCCAATCAGCGCTACGCACGCCCGCCCTTCATTCCGCTACCCTCCCTCAGGTACCTTATTTTTGACTTCTGCGCAATAACGGTCAGTGCTAAAGTTATGTGCCGCTACCTATAACATAGTATAAAAGGTGATCCGGCAAGGTGGGCGATGATCTGCGAAATGTAGCTGGCAAACAATGGAGAAGAGCCGAAGACCGGGCTCAGTGGCGCGTCTTGAGAGAGACCTACGTCCAGCAGTGGACTGATATAGGTTGATGATGATGATGATAACATAGCATTGCCTCGTAGGTCACACAAGTTAAGAACGTGCTTATTATGTACTGCCCTGCGTCCATAAAATAAGTGTCAAATCAGTGACAGGGTTAACTTTAAGCAGTGATTAAATTTAAATTGCGTTTATAAGTATGGCTGTAAATTTTTATTTTATAAACGCGTAACACACAACTATTTATAATGTCATTTCATTACTCATTTTAGTGTACATTTTAGTCTACATCATGTATTGTATCGATTGCAGATGATAAGAGCGGAAGA
The DNA here is from genome assembly GCA_939531255.2 of Thera britannica. Taxonomy (NCBI): domain Eukaryota; kingdom Metazoa; phylum Arthropoda; class Insecta; order Lepidoptera; family Geometridae; genus Thera; species Thera britannica. The sequence continues at coordinate 9,757,878 of OW618049.2, forward strand.
CCCTGGAAGGTTAGCCAGCACTTCAACTGTCAATGTTAAGGTGACAGATATCAACGATAACAACCCCAAGTTTGATGAGGACTCTTACGAATTTAATGTCAAAGAAGGTATGTATCTTAGCATTAAAGTACACCTACCCCCATATCCATTAGTTAGAGAAGACAATCACTTATAATAGGTATACTCTCTTATAAGTACTTACGCGCCGGTATGACCGAGCTTCGCTCGGGTTAAAAAAAAAATAGTATTACTATTTGCCAATAGATGTCAGGAAGAGTCGTATCTTTATTGGCCTATTTTATTTAACAACACCTTCTAGCTTGCAGTTAGTTGCTCACAATCGCCAATAGATGGCAGGAACAGTCGTATATTGAGTTTATGTTTGATTATTGCAAACCACCAACTTCTCGTCATTTTGTAAAAATGAATCCTAGCTAGATCGATTTATCGCCCCCGAAAACCCCTGTATACTAAATTTCGTGAAAATTGTTGGTGCAGTTTCCGAGATCCTAAATATACAGGGTTATTCATTATTAGCTGCAAATACTCAGGAATTAGGTTCAATAAATAAAATAAAAAATATTTATGAAATGATTTTTTTAAAGTTTTGTTATGAAAATCCCGAGAAAATCGATAAAGGAATCATTGGCGCCTGACCTATTTTGACCTTTGATCCGCGCCCGCGCGCCGTGAGCGACACTCTGCGTTCAGTCACCGCCTGGGTGGGTCATCGTCCTGTTCTCCATGGCAATCATTATGCAATAGCCGTAAAGAAATTAATAAAAATAAAATTTTGACACAAAAACTTGAAATTTTTTTTGATCAAATTAAAAAAAAATAATTTCATAAATATTTTTTATTCTATTTGTTGAACCTAATTCCTGAGTATTTGCAGCTAATAATGAATAACCCTGTATATATATATAGGTATAAGATAATAGGTCACTACTACATGTTTATGAGCCTTAAAATAACCCGAAGCAAATGGGGGTGTTCCTAAGGGCACGTTTCTGACGTGCGTGACCTACGAGGCAATGCTTTGTTATAGGCGATGGTTACCACTTAACATCAGGTGGGCCATATGCTTGATCCATCAGCTAGTTATATAAAAAAAAAGATGGAGCATGCCTAGCCATAATCCACCTGTGCACTAATACATTAATTTTTATTGTGATCTATTTATAGGTGTATCCGGTGAGTCAGTGGGCTACGTCCACGCCACAGATCTCGACGAAGGCATCAATGCTATGGTCAGCTACAGCATTCCATCTCATCTGCCGTTTACCATCGACAACAGTACGGGACATATCAGCACTATCATGAAACTGGACTATGAACATACTAAGGTAAATTATTTGGACTACTAATGGAGATAGACCGACGACATTAAGATCGCAGGAAGTCGGTGGATGGAATGTCTCAAAATCGTTCTTCCTGGAAATGTGTAGGGGAGGCATATGTCTAGCGGTGGATATCTTCAGGGTGATGGTGATGGTGACTAATGGACTTCATAAAGTTTTTTTTTAATTTCCACACTATAAGACAATATAAGAAACAAGTATTAGCGCGAGTGTCTGATCCGTATGAGAAAAAAACCGGATAAGTGCTCAGACTTGCCCACAGAGGGTTCCGTAAAAACTTGTAGGTCCATATTATAAACAAAAAATCGGTTGTCTGTAAAGTCGGTTTACTGACGATAGTTGAACGTGATAACGTCATAAGAAAATACTGATGGAATGGTTGCATTTTTCAAAAGAAAATTTTAGTTTTACTGAATTGAATTGAATGTGAATGAAACTGAATGATACTGAATGAAACTGAATGAAACTGAATGAAACTGAATGAAACTGAATGGAACTGAATGAAACTGAATGAAAATCCGGCCCCGGACCCGGACCCAGACTGAACCCTTACCCTTACCCTCATTTACCCTTACCCTCATTTACCCTTACCCATTACCCGACCCGGGCTCGGGCTCAGGTAAATGGAACGACGAAACGACGTAACGACGCATGAGTCATGTTTTTTCGTGCGTGCAGCCGGCTCCATCGATTTATAAGACGTTATCACGTCAAAAAATCTGCGACAGTCTAATATATTTAAGTCATAAAAAACAATTTAAAATTTGCACCGCGTTCATTATTATTTTTTATTTCAACACCACTACCCCTCCACGCGTACCCGAGATAAAGGGTCTTGACAGACCGGCAGTCGGACAGACAGTCAGACGGATAAACAATTCAGTAGATAACAATATCGAGTGCTTTTTACCACTCGATACATATCTAACGGTTTATTTATCGACGAATTCGTTATACAAGGAAGTTTTTTAATTTATATTTCTTTAAAAAAATAAATAATAATTAGGAAACCACTGAGGGTCGATCATCGAGAAAAATATGTTTCAGGACTACGAGTTTGTAGTAACGGCGACAGATGACGCTATAGACAAGCGACTCGGCACCGCCTCAGTCACAGTCCAGGTTCAAGATATAGCCGATGAAGTGCCAGTGTTCAGACAAGCACTCTACTCGGTGCACGTACCGGAAAATGTGCCCAAGTACCCTGTTGTTAAGGTTCAAGTAAGTTGGCAATTATTATTTTGAAATTTTATTTGCTTCACTTGGTGCTTTGAATTTTTAAAAACTTCTCTCGAGTGATCAGAAAGAGATTTCATACTTCTTCTTCTTCCTGCCTTTATCCCACTTTATGTGTGATCGGCATAAGATGTATTCACTAAAAAGTTTATTATAGTTTGAGTAAGTTACTGTAATAATTTTTAACACTTTAAAGACACAACTAAAACTCACAAAATTAACTAACAATACCTAGCTATAACATATTCAAGAAAAATGAAAAAAAGGCCCTTGAGGGTAGGCAACGCAACGACAGCACACTTGGTGTTGTTGGTGTCTATGGGCGACGATGACCGCTTACCATCAAGTGGGCCATAAGCCCGTTTGTCTTATCATTTGTATAATAAAAACATAAACCTAAACCGACGAGCATGTATGAAGAATGTTATGAGAGTGAATGAAGCGAAAGAGGTGTGTCAGGATCGTAGCAAGTGGAAATCCGTGATCTCTGCCTACCCCCATGGGAATAAGGTGTGATTTTATGTATGTGTGTAAAAAACATGATAAATATCCTGTTGTTCATAAAAATAGGCCTATGATGTATTCACGATTTGGACTCCTTCAACACTTGAATTTATCAATTCAAGATTACATAATGTAACTTTACTTATGAATCTTCCTACAGGCCGAAGACCCTGACACAATCAAAGAGATAACCTACACCATCCTAATGGGAGACACTAGTACCTTCTCCATCGATCGCAAGTCCGGTCTCATTCGCACACTACTGCCGCTCGATCGAGAGACTATAGCGCGCCATGAGATCATAGTGGGCACTGAGGAAAACAATGGCGACGGCGCCGGAGCTACTACTACAGTGGAAATACTTGTAGATGTAAGTATTATCTTCTATATAATATTATGAGGATATCCGTAGAAGAACCAAGGTCACCATAGCTCGCAGAGTAAGTAAGTTGAAGTGGCAATGGGCAGGCGATATAGAACCGACAGCCGTTGGGGAGTAAAGGTTCTCGAAGGTTCTCGCGGCCACGAACCGGAAGACGAAGCGTAGGGCGCCCACTCACCAGACCGACGACATTGGAAAGGGCTCAGAATCGTCATGTTGGCTGCAGATAGCTCAACTGTTTCTTGTGTATTTTGTAAATATTAGCTTAAGGCCGAGATTCATAGACCGATTTTTGACTTTACTTTGATGGAAAGTTCAACTTTCAACCAAAATTATATTTCATAGTTCTGTCAAGCTCTTCTTTATTCAAAATATTGATAGGAAACTTCGATAAACAAAGCTTACTTTGCGAAGACTGCTTTGCTGTAAAGCAAAGTGCGGTCTATGAATCTCAGCCTAAGTGTAAATAAATATTAATTTTATATTACAGGACAAAAACGACAACTCACCAATCTTCACATCGGCAATCCGTCCAGTGACCATCGAAGACTCGGCTTCAATCGGCAGCCTCGTCCAAACAGTCATCGCTACAGATATGGACTCTACGGCTCCTAACAATAGAGTTCGTTATAAACTGGTCGGCAGAGGCAAAGCTTCCATATACTTCCACGTGGAACCAGATTCTGGCGCTGTGCGAGTGAGAGACGATCTTAGGAAAGAGACGGATAGTGAATACACGGTAAGTTCGGAAAACAATATTTGGAGTCATTTTTTCTATTTTGCTAAGGGCTAGTCCCACCTACGAAATGTTGTTTTCGTCAGACAGCAAATATACGTGACGTAGAAACGATCGAAACATTTTTTGTCTCATCAATTTTCCATACAAAAGAGAGAGACACAAGCTCACACGAAAACAGCATTTGGTAGACAAAATGTGGTAGCAAAACTGGGACTGTACCTATTTCCGCAGTTGATAAAGTATTTAATCAATTGAATCCAGTTCCACTTGGCCAAGGTAATTAGAAGAACAGACAACTTACGGCTTGTTTCATACCGTTCGTTGTAAGAATGCTAACAGCCTCCTATAACACAACCTTTTCTTAGTTTGGGGCTAGATAGTGTTGTGTGGAATGTCTACAATTTTTTTTATGTTCTTTTTCATAAAATAATGAAACGAGTGCCGGAGTCCTTGGTATGCCGTTGCCTACCGCAGTACGCCACGGCATCCCAACGCGGGAGCCTGTAGCACGTCTTTCAATGCCGTGCAATGATGTCAAGGCATACTAATAGGGATTTTCCTATGCCGTGGCATCATTTTAAAGCTTAGCAATTCATGTCGTATTTCTATATCGATACGTTTAAAATGTCCATTAGTAAAAAAAATAATCCCTTGCTATGCAAAATATGCAATTTTAATATTTATTAATTAATTATTGCTTGCTTACTAACAAATTATGGATTAATGTCTGAAATAAATATATGAATATATGAATATGAATATGCCGTCCCGGTCTACTTAGGCCATAAGGGTACATGCTCAAAGGTTCACTGGTCCAAACTGTAAGGCAGATGATGATGGTTTAAGTTATTGTTATTGTTGTTTTGTAGGTGGATGTCCAAGCTTACGACCAAGGAGAGCCAGTGATGTCATCTGTAACCAGCCTTACTATTTACGTCAGCCATTCTGCTACGGTGCCTCCTGACGTAAGTACCATCATCGTCATCAAAATTTGGGAATTTACAATAAAATCTTATCAATAATTTAATAGGTAGTCTTGTCCTTAGTAGAAGTAGTCTAGGTATTTGGTAGTTTTGTCCTATGTCCTAGGTAACAAAGGTACCTAGAGTTTAGATTTATTTATTGCTATTATAATCGAAAGATAAAAGAAAAGAAAGGTCATTCTAGAAGAAATATTATTCACAAAGATTTTTATAATGTCCCAAGATTATGTTATTCTTCAGGCTGATAATAATGATGATGAATTGGTAGCAAATTGGTAAAAAACAATTCTTTCCCCAGGTTGGCCTTGGTTTTGCAGACATCACTTACACAGAGCATATTGCAGAGAACTCTTCCAACGGTACCCTTATCAGGGTTTTGCCACTTCTCAACAAGAGGGAACATTCTCCCGATACACCACTCAAGTGTTTACTTACTGAATCTTCGCAACAAGGTACAATACATTTATTTTTGACACAGTAGATAGATGACTCCTCATAGAATCTTGAGTGTGTACTTGGTAAGTTCTAAAAGATTTGGTCTGACGGCAGACCGTGCCTATGAATTCAATCAGTTTTTCTAGAATTACTAAAGCGTTTCGTAGTGCAGGTTTAATTCCCTACCACTAATTTACAAATATTTACACCTAAAAGTTATAGAGACGTAATTTTTCTAATAACAAATCTGATTCCCATAACCACAGCTCCTAATGCAGGCTAAATATAGAATTATTGAGTATTTTTCGCTTTTTACCATTTATAAACAAACGCTTGACCGCTGTTTCAATTGATCCTCTTCTAAATATCATATCCTTTTCACAACCTGGATTCCTCAAGTCCCTCTTCTAGTCACAATACATTTCTTTTAATTCGGGGTCCAAGGAAGAAGAAATACTTCCTTCGTTCTCATCAACATCGTCATTTCAGCTCGGTATTACCCAATTCTTGGTTATAGGCTTCCTTCCTCTTCTACTATAGTCTATAGTACTATAGTCGGCCCATCGTGTTTTTGGACGGCCTAGATTTCTTCGGCTCTCTTTCATTTTAAACAAAACTATTTTATTTTCCAGGCGTTTTCTACGTAAGACTAACAGAAGACCGCGACTGCGCTATCTACCTCAACACCAGTTCTTTGGACTACGAGACCCTTTCCGAATACTCTCTTGAAGTCCAACTCGAGTCTATCCAAGGCCTTATCAATCCAGAGAACAGTAAAGCCACAATAAGAGTTCATGTGACTGATGCTAACGATAACGCTCCAGTGTTCGTACTGAACGAACAGTCGTCCATACAGTCTGCTAAAGGGAAATATCTGGCGATCGTCACTAAGGATATGCTTTTGGGAACCAATGTGCTGCAAGTCAAGGTAAATAGATAAAATCTCGTCATCTCTGATAAGTAATCATTGTGACTGTATAAAATGGGAATATTCTAGGACCGGTTGCATCACAAGGGGTCACTTTGAAACGTTTTAAAGCTAGGTGCCAGTTCCACGCGACCAAGCCTATAAGAACACGCAACAAACTTCGGCCAGCATATTAACCAATTTGTTTTTTGAAACCACATTACTTACACAGGCAAAAGACAAAGACAGCGGCGAATACGGCAAGATAGAATACCACAAGAACTCCTGGACGAAAGCAGCTGAGGAATACTTCGCTTTAGACGCTGACACCGGTATTATCAGCAATGTGAAGACGTTCGAGAACGTTCCTAGAGATGTTTTACCGTTCAAGTTCAGTGTGACTGCGAGGGATAACCCGCATTCTACCCAGGATTATAACATCGCTAGAGCTTCTGTTGTGGTAAGTACAGTCTGCAGACATCATCATCATCATCATCATCCGCATCAGCCTAAAGAAGTCCACTGCTGGACATAGGCCTCTCCTACACATTTCCAGGAAGAACGATTCTGAACCCTTTCCATCCACAAGAAGTGCACATACATTTTCGAACAATAAAACTGCATGAATTAGCACCTACAAAAAGTTCGAAAACATTTTTTAAGCGTCACGCAAAAGGGCCCGCCATGCGTCAGCGGCCTACTTGCGGAAACCAGTCTGCTCATCAAGTGCGGATCAAAGAATTTGCCAAAGAAGTGTCTATAAGTTAGACCGTTTCTGGCCACAATATTAAGTATGCATGATTCATCGTTCTAACAAGTTTACTCGGAAATAGTTTATTAATTGCCTTCACAAATTATATTAATAGCTCATTAAATAATCTTCAGTTCTAGAAAATACCGCATCGATGTCGTTGTTCTTTTTATCCGATTGCACAGAAAGGTAATGTTTTCAAACCCAATTTGTTACATAAAAATACATTGATTGAGTTTCTTTGATTGTTTATTCACCCATTTGTCTTTTATTTTAACCGTCCGACCGACAAAAAAGAACGAGGTTCTCAATTTGGTTGTATTTTTTTTATGTTTGTTATCGCATAACTTCGTCATTTCGTAACCGATTTTAATAATATTTTTTTTATCTAAAAGATAATACTTCCAGATTGGTCCCATAGAAATATTATCAAAATCGGTTCAGCAGTTTGGTCATGAAGCCGAGTTCTCAAGTTTTTAAAACTTGTTATGTTAAATGTTATTTTATTTTGTACTTATGTAGCTGTCGGTATCTTTTCAGATAAACCTACTCCAACTAGAAAACCAGCTAGTCGTCGAAATACCAGACCTAGACGCAGAAGCAATGCGTCGTATGTCACGTGCCCTACTCAGCGGCGTCGAGGACCGCAGCGGATTAGTCGCGGGGCTACAGAAACTGACTGCCAGACACTATAGAGCGGACAATGGAACGTTGCAATCTGATGGACGGGGGACCGAGGCTTGGCTGTATCTGCTAAATCCGGCCACTGGAGAAATACTGACTAGGGACTCGGATCTTGTTAAGAAGTAAGTAAAAATTCAGTAGAAGTAAGTAAAGAAAGTAAGTAAGAACTCGTTTTTGATCAAATCAAAAGTTATTTATTTAACGTCACATAAGAATAGTATAAACTGATACTGATGTTGAACAGAACGAGTCGTATTGATATTGATGAGTTAAAGTATAAACAAGGAACAGTGACATTAAAATTGGCTGCCAATCAGTATAAGTGCAATCAAAATATTTGAGCGGTCAATTAGTCATCCGCGAAACCAGCCGTTTTATTAAAACGAAATCTTCACGACTTGCACTTTTTAAATTAACGCAATCGTTATGCATAATTATATAGAGGAAACGGGTGAACAGAGATGTCTGCCCGCGACCACGGCTGTTGTAACCCGGTCGAAACGTCGGGAAAATCGCGATAAAAACCAGTTTCTTCCATAATTTACTTCACGACTTGGTTCCTCAGACGTGGTAGACTATTTTGACAGTATTTTTATGAAACAACGGGATATTTACAATGCTTAAATTAAATAAGAGAATTGACAGGATCCGTAACACCTGGCTACGCTCAAAAACCGGGATCGCTGATGTGGACGCTAAGGCTGCCAAGTTGAAGTGGGACTGGGCAGGTCACATCTGCCGTATGAAACCTGAAAGATGGGCCAAAGCCAGCACAGAGTGGGTCCCTGCCGACGGAAATCGCCGCCGAGGCAGACCCAGGAAGCGTTGGCGGGATGACCTGGACGCGTTCTGCAGGGAATGGCCGAGTTTGGGTCAAGAGTGAGATGAGTGGAAGGAACGGGGGGAGGCCTTTGCCCAGCAGTGGGACAGACCGGGCTGAATAAAAAAATAAATAAATAAATAAAAAAACAAATTAAAACAATATAAATTTTAGAAAATAGTGTTAAAAACAATTGTAGTTTCAATAGTTATATTTTGGCAGTTGTGATAATTTAATGTATTTTCCCAACAGAGCAATAGACGGTGGAGTCCATAGAGCAGTAGCAGCTCGTCTCCAAACTCCAGTCAGCGAGATCCGAGCTCCGCTTGAACCAGCGGACCCGCCTCGGAAACCGCACATAGCCGCTGCACCGCTGACCACAGCGCTACCAGCCGCTTTAATAGCCTTGGCGGCGGTGGTGCTGGTCGTGGCTGTGGCAGCTGTCATCTATATCTGCGCTTCTTGGAACAGGTGAGCCCTATGCCGATAGCACTAAGATCCATTGTCGTACATTTATTAATAGTAGAGCTCTTTGTGAAGGGCTCGTCCGGAGAAGTACCTACTACCACCATTCATATTTCTGCCGTGAAGCAGCATTGCTGTGTTTCGGTTTGAAGACCCTTTGGCGGGGAGGCTGAACATTTGTATGCCTAAAGTTGATGGACGCAGGGAAGTGCTTCGTAGGGCGCGTTTCTGACGTGCGTGACCTACGAGGTAATGCTTTGTTACCACTTAACATCAGGTGGGCCATATGCTTGTTCCATCAGCAAGTTGTATAAAAAAAGAAATAAAATATATTCATGAAAAATTTAATTAAAATTGAATGAAACATCTATGTGACCTTTGACAACTTTTGAAAGCTGGCACTGCAGGGGCTTTTACCCTTTAGCAAATGATTCTTTAAAAGTGTTTGTGTTTGTTTTTCTCTTTTTTTCTTTCTTTCATAAATAAATATTTTCGGTTCTATCTGTAGATACAAGAAACACAAGGAACAAGCGATCCAGCAGTACGGTACCCTCAGTATCAGCATGGCGCCGCCACGGCCTGCCTCAGGGTACGAGTCGAGCGAAGATGAACCGGCGCCTAGATATGAAACACAGGTAACTACGAGTATAAAACTATATGATGTTATTTGTCTTTTACATTAGACCATTTTTTTGCCGCTTATTTTTTACGTTGAAAATATTTTTACATACATGCATAAAATCACGCCTCATTCCCATGGGGGTAGGCAGAGATCACGGATTTCCACTTGCTAATCCTGACACCTCTATTAAATATTTTAGTATTTAAGTAAAATCGTGAAGACTTCAAATAACGTCAATCATCAAGTCGATCTAAAGGTTGTATCGTGATATTTGATCGTGGTTTTACGATCATATATCACGATACAAACTTCAGCCCATAAAATAGATTCTAAGGGCCCATGATCATATTTCGATTAGATCGGTTTTAGGAATTGCTAATCGACCAATCGAAAAATTTTGGTGTTTAACTCTTATAAATATGAAATAAACGGCTTTTAAATATTTTATTGTTCGATTAACAATCCGTGAAAGCGGTACCTCTGTCTCAGACGTTCTCGAAGAATTATAATGAATCTACATAGCTGAGGGGATCTATCTTGCATTGGAATTAAACACATGATATACTTTTTAATAATATAATATATATAATTATATATATATTTTCTAACCTATATCGTCCCACTGCTGGGCAAAGGTCTCTCCCAAATCCTTCCAACTGTCTCTATCCATTGCTATATCCCACTATCCTCGCTCGAAAGCGTCGAGATCGTCCTTCCAACGCTTATATTTTTTTTACGTTTTAAAAATAAAAAATGTAATGCAGAAATTAATCTGTAGTTTTTAAATTGTATAAACAAATATGAGAAGTAAAAAAGCTAAACAAAACGATTATTCCCAGAAAAGTAATGCGTGGCAAGGCGAGCCTTACTACCGCGAGCAGCAATCCCATGGGATTCCTATGCGAAGTGTGAGCAAACTGAATTACCTCGCATGATATACTTCGTAAGGCGAAATGGAGCTTGAAACTATTAGAACTTTTACAGGCTATGAGATTGTTAGACGGGTCGTATGATCGGAAACGTTCGACAAATACAACGTGTATCAAAATATGTGTACTATCCTGAAGGGGGGTGAATTTCCACCCCCCGGGGAACAACTTTTGTTCAACGACTTTTCGAACTTCGATTGGTATCTCTGAAAAAAACTGCAACGAAGTTTCAACATTAACAGCTGACTTTATACAAAGTGACAACCCTAAACTCAGCTACAGAGGTAGTATGTAGTAGTAGTAGACCTACAGAGGTAGTAGGTCAAGGGGTCAAGGGGTTACAAGGATAGGGTTGTCAATTTATTTAGGCATTATGAAATTAAATATTTTTGTATGGGAAACTGAAAATAGGAATTTTTAATTATCTCTCCTCCACAACTGATCACCATTGTGGTCTGAAACCCCCCACCTTCGCATAGTACACATATTTAGATACATATCATTAGACAAAGTGACTTCGAAAATATTTAGTTGTCTCTGAGTCAGCGCCAACTCAAAAAAGTGTGAACCATCGTAAAATAAGGACAAATTCACGAAACCAAAAGTTTTTTACATAATCTAGCTGCTGGAGGCAGTAAAATTGTCGCCATTTTTGAAAACAATAAATCAAAGTTTTTGACGACTTGTGTAGTCAATACTCTGAAAACGATTAATCAAAGTAAAACAAAGACGCCATTTTTGAAAATCAGTTTTTGACGACTAGTCTGTACTAAAAAACGTTACGTTTAAAATGACTTCCTTTTTAGGCCTGTCACGAAGATAAGTGCAGAGGTGTAGACATCATCTCGTGGATAATTTATCGAACGTTTCCGAGCATAGTTCCCAGGGGCCGTACCATTCCTTCTTATTGTGATATAATTCATTCTTTCCTTAATTAATAATTTCAATGACATTTATTTCGACATTGCGGTCCATATTTGGAAAACTATTGCATGGTAATTAATCAAATCGCTAAGAGAACATAGTACGGACCCAGTATTAGTTCCAAACGGACTCCAATAGATGGAGCCAGCGGTGAAACCCGTTCTATATTTTCTTCAGTCTATGGTTATCTAACCAGCTTCACTTGAACTTTGGCATTATCGATTCCAGGTAAAAATGCGGGTTCACGTGTCACTGGTTCATGTTTGGTAGCATTTAAATCCAAGGTTTAAAACTTTAAACCGAGCTTAAAACTATTTGGCAAAATGCACAAAATTTTAAAGCATGATGCACATTTGATTTCTTTCAATTCGTCTTAAAACGAATGCTTAAATGTATCAAAATATGTGTTGTATGTATTAAAATGTTGAATAATAAACCTCTTTTGTTAACAGGTTTTGAATATGGCGGTGGACGACGCAGATTTGCAGTTAGACTTCAGTTCAAACAATCATGCGTTCAATATACACAGCGTAGATTATTTATCCAAAAACGGTAAGTAACCTAAAAAGTTTGTATTGTTCAGTTGGTAGCAGTAGCCTTGTTGTCTAACTTGAAAATCCATTATCAATGAACTTTAAGTCGGTCGAACCAGTCAGAATTTTTTTGGTATTGTCTAACTAAGGTACAGATAGTGCAATTGACGAAGACGCGCCCCACCAATTTTCGGTTGAGGGGATCGCGGCGTGCGGGGAGTTTGCTCCGAGCGGCAGTCGCGAACCGTAGTCTATTCATTGTAGTGTGCGTGTGCACTCATAGGTAATTAGTGTGTACCGATAACACTCAAACATTGACGGAAGCTTGCACACATACTATAAACGGTTAGGAGGAATAGTGGGGCGCGCCTTCGTGGATTGCACTATCTACGAGTATATCAAACTGAAGTTCATTTCGGCGTTACGCAATTCCAAAATACAGTGGTGTTACTTATGTCAGATAGTTATACAATACGAAAGTGACAGTTAAAGTCTTGGCTAGGTTTCAAATGTCAAAAATCAAGCCGATGTCGATTACGAGTTGACTTACAGAATAAGGCCGCAGCTCTGCCATCTGCGCCGTAGGTCGTGGGTTTGATCCTCACCGAAAATAAATATTTGTGTGGTGAACCATGGTTAACCATGTATTTAACCGGGAATTAAAGTAGCCTATGTGCTATTCCAGACTAAAATTATCTCTGAACCAAATGTCACTCAAATCCGTTCAGATGTTCTGGCTTGAGTAACAAACATCCATCCATCTATACAACCATCCATCCATCTATATCTATATTGTGGAAATAGGTGGATCTATTTTTGTTCTCATATTTATTTCTAGTCTGGCTCGAAGTGCGTCACCATATCAAAATCTAGGTGCATTACTTTATGATATTAATATTTAACCGTGCATCGTGCCTGTAATGTACTTCTTTTGTGTCAATAAAAATATTTATTGTTTATTTACACAAAGAAACTTACAATTAAACAAATATTTACAAAATGACAAAATACACAAGAAACAGTTAAGCTATCTGGAGATCGTTACAAACGATCTAGAGATAGCTCAACTGATCCAAATCAGTGCCAGACGGAAGCGTCCCCAAGACGCTGGCGGCATTGCCACGCTGAATAGCAATGCTTATGCGCTGCGCCAGATACCCACCAGCTCTTGGGTCACGCGTCGCCTCGATCAGTCGCCTAGACAAAATTTTGAAGACCCGCGAGGCCTCGGTTCCCCACGGTTCACTTGCGCCTTCTCATCTGCCAAGGACATCCGTTGTGGCGGGCGCGGCGGCAGATCTGGCCGAGGATCTCAAGAGGCGCAAATATGCAGGTCTCGACAGAGCCTACTTATTTGCTCCTCTTGGGGTTGAGACTCTGGGTCCGTGGGGAACCGAGGCCTCGCGGGTCTTCAAAATTTTGTCTAGGCGACTGATCGAGTCAATAAATAAATATTTCATTTCATTTCAGGAGAACGCAGCCCAACACTCTCTGAAACTGCGACAACCGCCCGAGCGTCCAGCGTCAATGACAACGGAACACTCAACAACCATTCCTTCGAGAACGCGACCATTGCTCGCAACACTCAGACCCTCAACCGACGAGTGCCCAATAACCACGCATTGAACAACGCATTGGGAACGCTGCCAAGAGTGAACAACAATAACATAGGAGGCGGGTTACTCGCTGCTACTTTAGGAAGGAAAATCAATGGGAATAATCATAAGAAGAAGACGCATCCTATTATGGCGTATGATGAGATACCGGGATTGCAAAGGTAACATTAAAAGCCCTTTGTATCTATTGTAGATGATTTATATAGCGTCAAGGCAAATTGTTAATTACTCAAGCCAGTTGCGTATTTGCCCATAAGACACAGCAGTATGTCTGGGCCTTGGGCGGTATATATTAGGGGCGGCAAGTTTCGATTTAGATAAAACTTGGCAAATAAAGTAAAATTATGTATAGGTATGATGTATCTAGTATCTATATGATGGGTACTGAGAAGGGGCGGCACATGGCCTGGGGCCTAGGGCGGCCAAGACTGCAAATCCGCCACTGACTTAAGCCCTACTTGCGGGACGCTAGTAGTAGTAGAGCTCTTTGTGAAGGGCTCGTCCGGGGAAGTACTACCACCATGCCTATTTCTACCGTGAAGCAGCATTGCTGTGTTTCGGTTTGAAGGGTGTGGGTGCCGGTTAAATTACTGGCACGTGAGGCTGAACATCTGTATGCCTCAAGTTGATGGACGCAGGGCAGTGCATCGTAGGGAACGTTCCTGACATGCGTGACCTACGAGGCAATGCTTTGTTATAACTTATAAGCGATGGTTACCACTTGAGCCATTTCCTTGTTCCATCAGCTAATTGTAAAAAAAAAGTTATAGTACACACACACACAGGACAGGATTTTAGATGGAATAGACTTGTCCAGTATTTATACCATCCTGACAGCTTAGTTGGCCTAATCCATAGGAAAGACATGGTTAATACGTGCTGAGCTGACTAAACCATGGGTTTCCTCACGAGCGATGTTTTCCTACACCACCCTATAGATCTGTAATTATTTATATAGACATTTAATAAGTGTAACCTTCTTAGTGCATGCGACTACTGCAAGTGAATTCACAGGAGGATACTAGTATTTATGGTTTTTCTTTTTTTTCCAGAGCGTCAGACAACGATAATGTTACGTTCGGAAAGAGGAATTTTTCCGGATACTGTTACGAAAACTCGCCCGTAGAAACTACCACGGAACTATAAAGTGAATAAGTGAAATATAAAGTGAATAAGTGAAACTTGTAGTGAAACTTAAAACTTAAAGTCATAGTGTGAAAGTGATATCCGTCCGTATTGGAATAATAAATAGCATAATTAATTGTGTTCAACGAATAAACGCATTTTCATAGGAAAATGTGAAAATACGACTGAAAATAATGCTCCAATACTAATGCGAATTTTTAGATTTTTTTAATGTACTTAGCAAAGGCTAGTCTTTGTTTTATATGAAATGTGAATAAGATGATTTGTGTAAATAATTTTACGATAATACCTAAGTATATAATATATACATAGCCTAGATCGCGCTATTTTTTAAAAATAACACCAAAACAAACCTTGTAACTGCGTAGCAAATACAAATATTCTATTCGAACGTCAAAAACTTCAAGAAATAGCGCGATGGGCCCCTTATCTGTAAATTACTGGAAAATAAACGTACAGATACGTTTTTTGTGGCCTTAGGTGTGCCATTGTAAGGACCAATAATACAAGAAGGAAACATAAATATTTGTTGCTCCTTCTCAAAGCAAATATTTGAAGAACAAAACAAATAGGTCTGTCTACCAAATCAACGAGAATTTGAACAGTTTTAATTTTTATCATATTTATAATGTTGGTTCTCTGTCTGGAGATATTGAATTCTAAGTATGTAATTACAAAAAACTGTACTTACAAAAAAAAAAAACATCATGTATTATATCAGCTATCTGGTCCCATAGTACAAGCTCTGCTTAATTTGGGGCTAGATAGTGTTGCGTGGATTGTCCACAACATTTAATTATTAAAAACACTTTGAGATGGATAAATAATGTATTTAATTATTAAAAATCTCAACATTGTCTATGTCTTTTGTTTTTCTATTGAAACATGAAATCTCAATTTTTTTTATTATTTTTCTATGAATTTTGTGCCAGTTACTTTAATGTAATTGTAAGTTAAAATTATGAATGTAATAATTATATTTAAATAAAAATGCTCAGTTTTACGACATTCCATGCGGCTAAATCTCATGTGCCAAAACGTACCATTGGCATGAGTTTCTTGTGCTATCGAATCGACTTTTTGAACTTCATTGGTCATCCGTCCTGATCCCAATTTTTTTGGGAGTCGTCACAACATTCTTCATTCCTTCTGTCAGCTGTCATGTCTGTATTCGTTTCTTATCTATGACATCTTTCACACAGTCCATACATGTTTTCATTCATGAATAATTAAATAATAATGACAGTAAATTAGGCCCAAGAGGTTACCTGAGAAAATTATTGATTTGACAGGTTCGATTCGACTGCGCAATAAACTCGTTCTAACGGTACCTGACAGAAATTCGTCCACTATTTTTGTACTATTTTGTATGTAATTTATTGGCTAAGAATGTAAAAAGTTACCTTCTATAATTGTAAATCTTGTACAATAACATTTTGTCATAATAAGAAAAACGTTGTATATTTTTTTATTAGATTGTTTTTAATAAATTAATTTTATTACACAAATATAATTCTACTTTTATTGAAACCCTAACCATTAGCACCTAATTAATTAAAACTGTTGAAAACTCCTGAAGTAGGCTAAAAATATTTAGGTAGCTTTGTTTCAAATTAAATAATCTTAATTTTTTTTTTAACCTGTATCGTCCTACAGGGAGGGCGTCTGCATAAAAAAAATGTGGACAATTCACACAGCACTATCTAGCCCCAAACTAAGCAGAGATTGTACGCTACTTAATATTTTTTTTTGTAAATACAAACACATGCGGCAGACATACCAGTAATTAAAAATACTTCTATGTAGGCAAGTAAATTACAGATTTGCAATCATTATAAATCACAGACTGCCCGATGAAATCTGCTATCACAGAAATCCCCGTGCTTAATCCCCACTTACCTACTGTCTCAAATATCTCCTAATGGGTATTTCTTTCCATATTCTTTTTTAAATTGACATCGTAATCTGGGACCGTCAGGGCTGCAAATGAGTATTAAACCATCCTGTTATCCACACAAAGGTCTACAGCGGTATCAAGGTGCCTTAAGCCCCCAAAACCGTTTTCAGTGGTCGTGTCAAATTGAATTTTAATGATCAAACAGAAATCCTCACCCTGAATTCTCACAAAGGAAACTGAAACTTGGTTACGGCTTGCTGTCCACTAAAGCATGTCTAGACACATATTGGTAGAGTACCAACGCATAAATGTCACCCTTGAAGTGACAGATTGATAAAGTTCCTTGAACAGAGATCGATGTTTTTTTTATAATGAGTATACATGTGTATAGGTAATCAATAAGATAGGAACGAATAAGATTCACCTACATCTTCGAATAACAAGTGAAGTTTAAAAAACTTGAGAAACCGACTTTATGGTCAAACTGCTGAACTGATTTTGATGGAATTTCTATGGGACCAATCAGGAAGTTTATAAAAAAAGATTTTTCCATTGAAGTTTAAAAAAAAGATATTTCCAAACTGGCTCATAAATGACGAATTAACGCGCTAAAAACATAAACAAAATTCAACCGAATTGAGAACATTCACCTTTTTTATTTGAAGCCGGTTAAAACGGCAGAAAAATATATTTTTTACCTACCTTGTTAAGTGTTGCCGTTTTATCTAAGTTAATCTGAATTTATGAGACGTTTCAAAGTGATCTTTGTCATTTATTTTTGACCCTTAGTGAAGACTGAAGCTATTTCGACCCTAAACCAGACAAAGACCAAGCGCAAAGTGGCCGTAGTGCTTTGATAGACAGTTAACTTAGCCTGAATAGAAATAGTACGAAACAATGGCACTGAATTATAAATTTATTTGAATAAGCTTTTAAATAAAGTTCGGAATTGTTTTTGGGGAACCTCCATGCCTCGACTTCTATAGCAAGTTTAATTTTTGATATTTAACTTGTTCCTTTTAATAAAGGTTTCGAATATTTTTGTGTTAGTTTTTACCGCTTCTCGTAGGAGGTTTTATTTTACCTTGTGGTACTAGTAGGTACGTACATAACTAATCAAACGGTGTAACAAAGAATGGCATGCGAATGAAAATAAGATTATTCAAGTGTAGTTTTTTTTTCAATCCTTACTTTAGATATTATGATGATTAAAAAGTTTAATAGTAATAAAATACCCTTCAACAGTCAGGGCAAAAATACCTACAAGATTTTTTCTTTACCTTATATATTTTAAACTTTAACAACAAAAATAGTCAGCCAATCTCAAATCTGCCATACATATCATTTTTTTACCAATCATGTTTTGGATTGGTGTATTATCCTACCTACCTAGGAAAGAGTGACTGCGACAAATGCGCCTAGCAATTCTCGTCGATAAGAAAAGTATAAAAAGTTACAGGTACCAACATCAAAGTAGGAAGGCAGCTTTCAAGTTCACAATCCAACTTGCTTACATTTTTAAATTTAATATGTCTTTGTACCCGTCCCCTACGAGCATAAGGTACAGTCGAAATTACTAAAACGTCGAATACCCTATATAAAATTCTATGTTTCTTTGCTTAATGGTGGGCCGGGACTTTCATACCTGTGTTTAAAGGTGAATGCCTACAGTCAACGTCAGAAGTGGTGGTTTTATTATACTTTTCAGCTCTTATATTGAAAATGGCGCGTTATTGAAATAAGACGCCTTCTATGTAGGACTTTATTAATCTAGTTGAAAATGGCACGTTATTGAAATAGACGCCTTCTATGTAGGACTTTGTTAATGTAGTACAGAACAAAACTATGGGAAAAAATAAATCAACAGAGAACCTTACGGCAATAGTTTTCAGTTTTTAAATCATAATTTTAATCTGCAAAGTGGTTGACTCAACCTTATAAGATTCAACTTAGGGAATTAAGAACTAAAAACTATCACGGTGAGGGTGATCGTTTTTAGTTCTTAATTCCAATTTTAAACTGCAAAGAGGTTGACTTAGCCGCATAAGATTCAACCTCTTTGCAGTAGACGTATTCCCTAAAAGTAGGTATACTTACCTTCATGCTTTTCAGTTCTTAATTCAAATTAAAAACTGCAATGAGGATGACTCTAGATGCGTTTGGTTTTCGATTCAAAAATAAATTTCGAAAGTTATTTAGTTTGAAGTTGAGAATATTGAAATTATGATGCAACTTCTACGGCTGGCTGTACCTCGGCAGTAAAGCTGGTGCTGAATACTGAATAGCTTATTCTATGTTGAATAGGTAATGCTTATTATGACTCAGTGTAATATCCTGATGTCTGCAAATTCTGAATCTTGGTGAGAGGGGTTCCTTGTTTTTCCTGTAGGTTGAATGGGCTTACAACCGGTCACATGTAGAATACTAAGTACTGAAAAACTAGAGTAGGTAGGTATGACTATTTCAAATGTTCAGTCGCCCCTCTGACTACCCCCCGGCACTGCCTGAAAGTTTTGAGATACCTATACCTAGGTAAGTACCTAAGTTCACCTTTTTCAAAACATCGTACCGTAAGTAGAAAATTTACGTAAATTACCTACGTAGCGCATGGTAGTGCATGAAAGGAGCCTCTCTGAGGCGCACTTGAAATCCTTTCACCACACTGCCACTGGTTTGAAAGAACCAGTGATATGATAAGAAGAAGACTAGGTAGGTACCTATTTAACTACGTTATGTTAGTACCTAAGTAGGTATCAATACTGACAGGAAAACACATTTTATTCATGATGGTTTTAATATCAATGATCTAATCACAATTGTTAAGACTTACAAAGCAACATACTTAAAATACAAGGTGTATTAAAAACTATTCTTGAAAATGTAGACTGGG
Organism: Thera britannica; assembly: GCA_939531255.2. Classification (NCBI taxonomy): domain Eukaryota; kingdom Metazoa; phylum Arthropoda; class Insecta; order Lepidoptera; family Geometridae; genus Thera; species Thera britannica. The sequence goes on from OW618049.2 coordinate 9,777,702, forward strand.
CCATAAGCTGGGTTTTTAAAGTTCGTAGATTAGCCACCGCTGACCTGTCAAAACTTGAGAAATTATTAAAATGACTGGTGTCTACGAAATAAGTTGACAATCGACATCTATCTACAAAGGGCTGTAGAGCAAACTGCCGTCGATTGACCTAATTGCTTACTTCTACATTACATTTTGTTGCAATCGTTCCTTGTCAAAGATGGGTTTTGTTTTATCAGTTTTAATGAAATCTTAAAAATCATCTCAAAATTGTCAGAATCAAAAAGGGTTTAATTGCAACAAAATATAATATTATGTAATAACACCACAATGTATACACCACAACCCAAAAAATAAAGAAATATTTTTTGAATAAAAACTTGTTTCGATCAAAAGTTTTTTTTTTGTATGCAATGCAAAGAGTACCTACCTAATTATAGCAAGGAATTTAAGTCTATGGCAATTAGATGGCAATAATAGTACATTGTTACCTGAGTGTTGAAAGTCACGTTTTTTGAGTCCCGAGACGGGTTTGGCGCCAGAGCGTAAGCGAGGGCGCCAATGGAGCTTGAGGGACTTAAAAGACTTTCACCCGAGGTAAACACTGTGCTTTTCATTACGAATACAAGGAAAGTAAAAATAAAAACATGAAAGAAAAATTTGTGAAAATGAAGATTGAATTGCCGCCTTCCCGGTTTTTTTTTTCTTTTTCTCTGGCGGGCCTTCGGCTTCGGTTCACCACCATCATTCAGCCATTGTTTTCATTCTCATAATTTAAAAAAAAGCAGCCAAGTGCGAGTCGGACTCGCCCATGAAGGGTTCCGTACCATTAAGTAACATAACATAAAGGTTCTTGTAGTTCGTCGAAAGGTAAATTGCAGTTTACGATTTATAACGTTTAAAAAAAAAACTACTGGCTAGATCTCGTTCAAACTAAATATCGTTGAAAGTTTGCATAGTAATGTACAACATATATTTTTTTTAGTTTTATTATTCTCTTATTTTAGAAGTTAGAGGGGGGGGGACCAACTTTTTTCCACTTTGGGAGTGTCTCTCGCGCAAACTATTCAGTTTAGAAAAAAACGATATTAGAAACTTCAACATCATTTTTGAAGACCTATTCATAGATACCCCACACATATGGGTTCGATAAAAAAATTTTTTTTTAGCTTCAGTTTCAAGTATGGGGACCCCCAAAATTTATAGGTTTTTTTCTATTTTTGTGTAAAAATCTTAATGCGGTTCACAGAATACATCTACTCGCCAAGTTTCATCAGTCTAGCTCTTATGGTTTCGGAGAAAAATGGCTGTGACAAGGTCGGACAGACAGACAGACAGACAGACAGACAGACAGACAGACAGACATGACGAATCTATAAGGGTTCCGTTTTTGCCATTTGGCTACGGAACCCTAAAAATGGTAAATTGATGCTCAAATCTATGTTATTTTAAATAAATAGTTGAAGCCATATATTAATCAAGTAATTTAGAAGATATATTATTTATTTAATACGATATTTATGTTATTTAAATTTAAATTTTACATTGCGCTCTAATTAGACTTTTTAAACTTCTTACCGTTGTAATGGGTTTCCAACCTACTTGCTGAATAAAAAGTTGGAATTTGGTTCAACGACCTCCTTGCAGTTAGAAAGACTTTAGAAAGTTGGAACATGGTTGAATAAAATAGAACTTGTTTTTTTTAATAATTTGACAGCTGTCAGTAGAAAGTGATTCTCCCTAGGGCTGAAAGTTTTACTTTCAATTAGGCCCCTCAGGCAACTTCAGACCTACTTTCAGAGTATGAGTAATGAAAAAGTTTTAATGTACCTATCGCCTTCAATAATGGCGATTTCAGTTTTCAGTAGGTACTACTTATACTTATCTTTTACACTCTGTATTAAATCAATCGTACACCTATTACCGTTTGTTCAAGTGGTATGACACAGGTTGTGAGCAGTGTAGATACCTAACAGGTATTTTGCAAGACAATAAAAAAGTCTTGTTTTGCAGGCCAATAAAAAAAACATTGACAATTAAGTGTTTTAAAAAGTAACACGACGTTTCCTTACAAATTTTCTAATAAAAACAGTGCATTTGATGTAGATAATATAAATGACTATTGTTTCCGTGATCGTTTTGTTGCATTGACTGAGGCGTCTAGTGTGGTCGCCATGTTAGTGCTAACGTTTTCTTGTTTTCTTTTCGTTATTTTAGGCGGGGGGAACGCTTATGAACCTCACAAGACTCCTCAAAATCAAGGTAAGTTACCCATATTCTTATTTATTTTATTATTGTTGCTAACTTATCCGTGCATATTGTAAAAACTATATACCTAATAATTCAATACTTGATTAAAGTTAGCTACTCGGTAATAATCACTCAAGGACATCTTGTTGGAAATGTCATGTTTTTTGTAGTTGAGAGAAACTTGTTGTGATAAGTAAAATAATGTTTTTTTATAAAACGTTTTCCTTCTTTATACAACTTTGGTGTAGCGGGTTTGTCTAACAGGAAACGGTGCGGGTTCGATTCGTTCAAAGTCGAGACTCTGTGGCAGGTATATTTTTAAGCCTTTGTTGAAAAATAAGACTATAGGACTGCTGTAAGTCTTTAAGCAGATAACCGACATTTTTTTCTTTGGCCTAGTATGATCTGTCTCAGTATGTACCAGACTACCTAGATTATTATTATTGATCTATTATTATTTTTTAAACTTCAGGGAACGCCTTCTCACACAGTGAGGGCTGGTCTTCTTCGAGCTCCAGTTCTGGTTCGAGCTCGTCCTATTCATCATCAGAAGCACCTACACCTGAAAGTAAATAGTACACATTACAAGTCCTTACATACACACAGTTATATTTGAGTCCTTTACCCTGACCTACCTTTTGTACTGATTCTTATTATCGGCTATACTTACCACAAATGAATCGAAAAATATCGCAGGGAACGCTGAGTGGATTTCTCAACAAACATTTCTAATTCCCTTCGCGGTGGAAAGTCGCTTGGGATTTCTGGAATATGCCATTTTTAATGGGAGCATGCATAATGTTTTTAAATAACAATCTCAGTTTTTAAATAAGAATACTTTTTTTTTCATAAATAGGTACACTTGCAATTAATACAAGTATTTCCAAAATATACACAAGAAACAGTTGCGCTATCTGCAGACCATTACAAACAATCTAGAGATAGCTCAACTGATCCAAATCAGTGCCAGACGGAAGTGTCCCCAAGACATTAAACTGTTATTAGTTATTAAATTCTTGGACTGTTTTACTTGCAACTTTTTCAGAAAAAGTATGTGGCGGAAACTCATCATACACACGATGCCCAAACCCTTGTCCTAAGACCTGTGGGAATCCCGATGGAGTTCAGAACTGCTATAAGAAATGCCAAGATTATGGCTGCGAGTGTGACCCTGGATACGTGGTTGCGGAACACGGGAAATGCGTGAAACTGGAGAACTGTCCAGGTATACGAGACCAGATTTTTTAAAACTGGCTTTTTTTGTATCTTTTTGATCCTCAATAGGGTAAATAGAGAGATAGGTTGAATATTGGAGTTGTGTATTCGAACGTACTAGCACTATGACTAGAACAATAGAATGTATAGTATCCGTATGCATCTACGGAGCAATCGCGCGCATCACACTACGGGCGGCGTACCTATACGAAGTTTGGTATCAAGTATTTCCTTCCTGTTTGGTACGATTACGGTAATGAACTACAAGAATATTATCTGCGTTTCAATTTAATAATAAGAAGACGCCCTAACAATTGGAACCCACTCTGGAAGTTCACTGCTATTTTATTTTTGTTTTGTAAAAATGATGTCACAGTAAAACGGTAGGAACCAAGCCGTATAGTTTGCTGCCTGTTCTTCTAGGCTTGGTCGCGTGGAGCCGGCACTAGACACAGACGTTTCAAAGTGATCCTTGCTATAGGTAAAACTGAATAAATAAATTTTGAATTGTGAACGGCTGCCAGATTTATGTTTTATTCTTGTTTTCAATACACTACTAAATCAAATTAAAGCTGTTTCATCATGTTTTCATTATTTTCCAAATTTTTGAAAATTGATATTGTCATCTCACCTTTCACGCAGATTACATAATATAATTTTTAAATTTCATGAAAAACCTGATGGCAAAATACGTTTTTCAGACTACTTACGTTGCAACGATCGTAATGCCACCTTCAAGGAATGCCCAAACCCTTGCCCTGGTACTTGTGCCTTCCCTGGTAGGGTTCCGTGCGATAAAACTTGCGTGGAAAACGGCTGTGAATGCAAGCAAGGGTTCTACTTGAATGATAAGAAGAAATGCGTTGAGTTGCAAGATTGCCCAGGTAAAAGAAGTTTTTAGAGTTACCAAGTATACGCAAAGTATATTGTTTTGACCATATTTCCTTACCACATTTGACCATATTTTTAAAATGGTCTAACTGAAAAATCCTGTCATCATGTTAGTATATATTTTTATCTGTTTTTAAATGAATTGTTATCCATAATTTATTGTAGGTAAGTAAATGATTGTAATTGCTATTTTCAGTACAGGCAATGAAATTGTTTTAGGTAACCACTCAACATTAAGTGTTTCATCTGTTAGTCTGTCATTTTTCTCAATTTTAAAATAACCGAAGACCATCCAAAGGACCTCAAAGAAAAATATTATGTTGAATACGATCCTAAAAGTCTCTCATCGTGATTCCTTTTTCCTAGGAGCAAAAACTTGTTCAGCCAATGAGACCTTCGTCTTCTGCAAAGCTGGTTGTCCAACCAACAACTGTCCACTCGACGACAACCGAGGGATTATAGTATGTTCACCTCCCTTCCCTTGTGGTTCAGGCTGCGCGTGCAGAAACGACTACCTGAGGAACTCGGAAGACCTGTGTATTCTATACTCAGACTGTCGTAAGTAAAAAACAGAAATAATTTTGAGTAGACAAAGGAATGACTGGTTAGAATGTAGAGACACACTTGACAAATGTTTTTTAATATTATTTTCTTTTTCAAGCCGCAATGTTTGTGTTATAACGAATAAGCCAAAGGATCGCCTACCCTCCTTTTTGGCAAAAATTAATAAGAACCCATGCATTGCTATGTATGCTTTGGAAGTATAGCTGCTATTTTGTACCGCTTTAAACGCGTCTAATGTCCCAGTTCTATGTGCCCAATCTTAGAAGAACAACCAAGATTCGAGATTAGAAGATCGCCTACCCTCTTTTTTGGCAAAAATTAATAAGAAGCCACGCATTGCAATGTATGCTTTGGAAGTATAGCTGCTATTTTGTACCGCTTTAAACGCGTCTAATGTCCTAGTTCTACGCGCCCAATCTTAGAAGAACAACCAAGTAACTTACGGCTTCATTCCTACCATATCACAGGAAAACTTCTATAATTGTCTGTCTACCCGCATACAAATCATCTAACTTCCTCATAGTGGTTTTCATTCCCACTCGAATCTTCCAAAACAATCTAACCCCGAATATTCATTCTCTTATCAGGCGAACCCTGGAGCAGGTTGATTGCGTAATTAAACACATCCTTCCTGTTCAGCTATTCGATTCACGTGAACTTAAACACAAACCACGCAGGAAATAACCTATTAAACTCTCCTTTGTTTTGTGCCTTCCATAACTCTCCTTTCAAATATTAGAAGGTTTAATATCTCATGTGACGTCTTGCCTACGCAATCAATTGTAATAGGATGCCTGCCACCTTCTAATTAGGCGTCAGAGATCAGTGAAACGCTGTCAAATATAGCTGTCAAATTTGACAGCGTTTCACTGATCTCTGACGCCAGGGGCCTAGGTGTATAATATAGGCATATATAGGCATATAGCCTTTACTGTATAAATTATTCCAGGGCATCATAATGCTTAGTTAATTGTGACCTTGAAAGACAGAAGTAAAGGCACTTAGGTACTACAAGTATAGGTACTTTACTTTAATCCGATTGTCTAGAGAAGGTTATGTTTATCGCATGTACCTATGAGTATAAGTATCTTTCCTTCGTTATTTTCCACGTAGGAACCCAAAACCGTGGGATTTTAATGATTGAAGTATCAAAATACTCGTATAATTTACTTTAGGAATATTTTGGTGTGGAATTTCCACGAATATTTATTATGTCTGTTTTATGAGTAGGTATCTAGGAGCATAAAAATATGCATAAGTATTATATGACCTATCAGTGTCCGAGTAAGAGCAGGGCTAGAGAGTGTTGTGTGGATTGTCCACAATAATTTATTTTAATTTTATTATTTATGTATTTTAAATTTTCCTAAAATATTTCTAATATTTCAGCCCCTATAAACTGTACCAGGCCAAACGAAGTCTACTGCGCCCGTCCCCCTCCATGTATTTTCGAGTCCTGTACTGACATAGGGAATCCTCAGGAGTGCACTAGAACCTACCCCAGTCGTCCACAGTGCGTGTGTATGGCTGGGTTCTACAGGAACCAGGATGATGTTTGTGTGCCTCAAGATCAATGCTGTAAGTAAATTTACCATCGGCAGGCTTCCCGCCAAGTTTGGTGAATATCATGAGCATAGAATTCTTGATCCCAAGAAATCGGCTGTAAGCCTGGTCTCAAATATATATTTATATAAAGCTCAGATCAGAGATTGGTCAGAATCAGGGGTTGTCTATGCGCAAAGAAATTCACCAAGCTTGTCGATCACTTTAGCCTGCAAGTCCATTTTTATCTCAATTAAGCCTTTGGTAGGACTTGAAGAAGGGAATAATACTCGTTTTCACTAATACTTTTTTATATTTAGATAAAAAGTGCAATTACGCACGTGCTCAGTACAAGTTTTATCAAGCGACGATGACTCCGTAATTTTTATGATAATTGATCCGTCGTTGCGTCATGCTATAAGTAAAATAATAGGCGCCGCAACATGCAATTTACAGAAAATTCGATCTGGTGCCAGGTGAGAGTTGGAGTTTAAGGTCCAATTTAATAAATATACAAAATCCATCATAATACATCCGATTGAAAATACCTAATTAATTCTACGAAAAGGTTCTTTAGAAGCAACGGTTTTGAACCTCCGCTGAAAAGAATTTAGAAAAGTACCCATATTGGATCTCTTTGTCGGTGCTTCCAAAGATTTAGGTTCCTAAGAAAACAGTGACTAGATTTCGTGCAAGATAACTATACACGTGACACAAACATTAACTTGCTTAGAACGCAATACAATTTTGATTTCCTCATACATGTTTGTGATTGGAAGATGTACCTATTTCTAGTAAATTTTTCTCATGTTTTCCGCCATCAGACACGCGTCGAGTTTTCTTGTCTATAGAGCGAGCTATTGTTTTTTTTTCAACCAGCTCCTAAATGAAAAAGTGACAGAATCTCTGCAAAACTTTTTGCAGATCTCTGAAAATCTGCAAAAATCCCCAAAACTCTCACCTCACTTCGGCCAATAACAATTACATTACCTTACAGAACACGTCCTACCATGTGTGCTCAAGAATTTGTTTGTAGTTTCCTTTTGTTTGTGTAGGTATTTGTTTTTCTTTTCCTTTCATCGACCCTCGATAAACAGCCTGGTGAAATAGCGGCGACCATTTCTTAGAAATCCGTGGCCTAAGCGGATTCACTACACTGAAAAGTGGAGATAGATTATTTCTCACTAGGGAGATTCGTTGCTTGAAGCTTTACGTCTGACGTAGGTTATTCAATAGATCTACATTGCAAACGATAGTCTGAAAGATCAATAGGATTATTTAAAGAAACTACTAGGCATTTAGCTGAAGGAATACGAGAAAAAGAGTAGGTACACAGAATGAGTAGGCATGAACTCATAATTTTATTTTTATTTTATTTATTTAGGGCATCCTACAGACAAATCAGAGATGCGTTGTGTCTCTCTAATTTACAGGACGCCACAGCGCGCGAAAAATGTACAACTAGACAAATCAAAATAAATTAGTGTTAGCTAGGTAGGTATAACCCTAATTATATGGAAAATACAAAAATAAAATAATAACAAAGTTAAATACAAAATAAACAAATGAAAATACGAAGTAGTTACCTACTTACAAGAATCTGTAACTAAAACTGAGATCATGTTTCACATTAATAGTTATTTGTTATACAAGAGTGCAAAGCTGCTTTTTAACCGCGTGCTCAATTTTGATGACTGAGCAAGCGCAGGATTCTAAAGTTTAACCACGAGCGTAGCGAGTGGTTTAAAAGTTAGAATCCTAAGCGTTGGCGAAGGAATCAAAAGAGCACAAGGTGAAAACTCTTTGCACTCGAGTGCAACACGTAACTTTTCATCCCACCTCAGCGAGGAAATGACTAAATGCAAAAAAGAACATGGCGCGACTAAAAGTAACACACCAAGAAGGTTCCGAGTATGAGTTATTAACAATTTTAAAAAGGTTGTATTATAAATTTGGCACCATGCAGGTAGAAGTAAATAGGTTTAATGGTGTTATGAATTCACAAATACACCAAGAAGGTTACGAGTGCGAGTTTTTGACAAAATAAAAAAGGTTGTATGATAAGTTCGGCACCATGGAGGTAGAAGTATATAGGTTGTGTATTCACAAACTTATTGAACACGATATTCTAAATTCAAATTTACATTATCCTCTAGCGGATAAAAACGGCTTTTGCAGTCAGATATTAATCAGCAAAAACACACTTTCAGAGCTGGTGGGATGAAAAATATAATACTTTAGGTTAAGACGGATAATATTTTTCGGTATAATATTTTTAAGTTAAAACCAAACACCTATGTAACATACGATTTTAGAAAGGACCTGACTACTACCATAAATAAGCAACTGTCTGTTGGACTACCTGCGAAATGCGACTGGAGACCGTATCCCTAATAAAAAAAGCAGCCAAGTGCGAGTCGGACTCGCCCATGAAGGGTTCCGTAGCATCAATTAACATAATATAAAGGTTTTTGTAGTTCGTCGAAAGGTAAATTGCGGTTTACGATTTATGACGTATAAAAAAAAAACTACTGACTAGATCTCGTTCAAACCAAAAATCGTTGGAAGTTTGCATAGTAATGTACAACATATATTTTTTTTAGATTTATCATTCTCTTATTTTAGAAGTTAGAGGGGGGGGGACCAACTTTTTTCCACTTTGGAAGTGTCTCTCGCGCAAACTATTCAGTTTAGAAAAAAACGATATTAGAAACCTCAATATCATTTTTGAAGACCTATCCATAGATACCCCACACGTATGGGTTCTATGAAAAAAAAATTTTTGAGTTTCAGTTTCAAGTATGGGGACCCCCAAAATTTATAGTTTTAGAAAAAAACGATATTGGAAACCTCAACATAATTTTCGAAGACCTATCCATAGATACCCCACACGTACGGGTTCGATGAAAAAAAATTTTTTGAGTTTCAGTTTTAAGTATGGGGACCCCCAAAATTTATAGTTTTTTTTCTATTTTTGTGTAAAAACCTTAATGCGGTTCACAGAATACATCTACTCACCAAGTTTCATTAGTCTAACTCTTATGGTTTCGGAGAAAAATGGCTGTGACACGGCCGGACAGACAGACAGACAGACAGACAGACAGACAGACAGACAGACAGACAGACAGACATGACGAATCTATAAGGGTTCCGTTTTTGCCATTTGGCTACGGAACCCTAAAAATGCCCACCACGTAGGCAAGAATCCACCATTAACTACACGGACCTTTAACTGAAACTCGTCAACAACTCCAATAAAGTGTTTTAAGACGGGCACGACCTTCTGTAATAAAGAGCACGAAGGATCTTTGGCTTAGACCTATTCTAGGTCACAAACCATGAATACCTTCTTTTAATTTCATACAAATCATCTATTGAAAAATAATTATCTTCAAAATTTTGTTCGAAGTTTAGGCGGGATCAGAAGACTTCTTTCTGATGGGGGATAAATGAAAAAACACAGCACTTCTTCGATGCGAACAAACGCGAGACAGAGGAACAACTGCCGCTAGCTTCTGTTTGCTTCGCCTGCCTATTCGAATTTTGAAAATGGATCGAATTTTTTGAAAAAAAAAACTGTGGCTAATAATAAGTTTCTAATAAGGAGTTCGCCACAGGATAATTTTTCGTAGTCTTCTATCGTTTGACTGGATTAGTGAGTAGGTATTTTTTTGAGCTAATGATATTAGAGCTGAATGAGAGTAATTGCGGTATTTCTTAAATCATTTTGGCGAGCAATTAAGCAATGTGCCAAAATATCTTTCAATATTGTTTACAAATTCACAAAAGCTTCCCAAAAGCTGAGCACTGCTAGCACCCTAGTCAAAGTGAAGACCTAAGAAACTCTAGCTCAAACTTCGTGCCAGGCATAGTTTTAAGCTTAAACGAAGCTCATATTACTTTGGAAACTATCATGGCTTTAACACTACTTTTATGAACAACGGGATATTTACCATTATTTTAATTTTGTGAGTTTTGTTTCCCGATATTGTTGCATGATTTCTCATGACTTTTTTTTTCAATATACCTCCATCATATTATTTTGCAAGCCAGCTCGAAATTTAATTAAAACCTTCGATAAGTTACTTCCTTGGTTGTCATGTTTTGGAGTAAAAGATCGTTCCATTTTTAAATTACACGACAGATATGAGTTTGCATTGTGATTTATCCGACCGCTAAACACGACAGCAATGGATTTTCATACAACTTTTGACGGCCGCTCCTCGCATGTATTTGGCCAGTACAGCAATTTCCATTTATCTCAAAAAAGGTTGTCATAATGCTCATATTTCATGGCAGTGGCAAGTGCATTCCAAGCGAAAAATGCTCTAAGAGTGAGTATAGAAAATCGTAATTCGTAACAGCAATATTGTTACTTCATTAGATAGGTACTCAAAGACATAATGAAGGCTAAAAGTAGGTTAGCGTTACCCTTTGCCCTTTTTCGTATACTTGTTACGGGATATTCTTATAATGGTTCAATGAATAAATAAGTAACATTTAAGATGCTACAAGAAAGAAACTCTTAAGAAAAACTTCTACAAGCAAAGCAAAATAGTCTTTGTAGATTGTCCCCAAAAGTCCCGAGAGGCGGGCTATTTTGTCCCAAGAAAAACTTAATCGTGACCTTTCATTTAAATTTTAGATCCACCCGCTTGTGGCTACAATGAAGTTTTCAGTGAGTGTAAGATAAATTGCCCGCCGCAGACTTGCAACAGTACCTTTACGTCTTACTTATGCAGCAATGAAACGGTGTGTGAGGCTGGATGCGATTGTCTCAATGGATATCTAAGAAATGATAGCTATATCTGCGTTCCCAGCGAGGAGTGTTTTCCAGGTTAGCCTAGCAACCTATTTGTTAGATCTAGGTTAAAAAATCACAAAAAGAAATGGGTAAAGGTAAAATGGTGTACTTAGGTAAACAATGAAAATTTTACTGGCGACCTTTCTTTTACATTAAATGAATGAACATTACTCTGAATCGTTCTTAAATTTGATTAATTTAAGCAGGTTCTACGTGATCTAGAAAAACTTGCAAAACCTTGCATTAACTTAGTTCTATTACGGCGAAGACTCTTTATTGAATACTAGTGGCCGCCCACGGCTTCGCTCGCCCCGTTGCTTTTTCTTTTAAAAGTTTTTCCTCATTTTCTCCGCTTAGGGAAATAATTTTCCAATTTCCTTTCTTAGTGCACCCCTATGCTATAAGAGGAACATACCCTCCAAGTTTCATGCTTCTAAGACTTACGGTTTAGGCTGTGCGTTGATTGTCAGTCAGTCAGTAACGTAAGAGTTTTATATATTTAGATAGCTCTCTTTTTCTTTAATAAATGGCAATTCAAACATCTACGCATTATGACGCCATCCTCTCTATCTACTAGTGATGTGACTCGTCGCCCGGTGTCAGTAGAGATGTCCTATTCCTAAAACCGGCTAGCACCAAATCACTTATTTTGATCAACCCTTTTAATGCCTCTGGTCCTTTCAGCACCACCATGTGATATAGCCCCAGAATGCAGGTCAACCTGTGCCAATCCCAACCCCAATCGTCAAGTAGACTTAACTGAAAACCAGGAAAATCAAGATGGATGTAAATGTCGACTCGGCTATGTCTTATCAGATACTGATGGAGTGTGCATCAGGATTCAAGACTGCCCCGGTTAGTATCCTACTTCTACTATAGGATTCGTTAAGCCAGATTCATCATCAGAAGTCCGAAGATACCCACTGCTGGACTTACACCTCCGCCTTCCCGACGATTTTTAGACTTTCACCTTCTCCTTGCCTTGAACTTGCCGAGAGCACTGGTGGTCTAGTAATAGTGGCACCGCCTTCCGATCCTAAGGTCGTGGGTTCAAATTCAGTCATGTACCAATGAGTTTTTTTGTGGTAATATTTATGTGCACTATGCCAGTACTTTCACAACGGTGAAGGAAAACATCGTGAGGAAACCGGCGTATCGTAGAACCTAAAAAATCCGAGCAACACGTGTCAAGCGTCACGCAAAAGGCCAGCGGCCTACTTGCGGAAACCAGTCCGCACATCAAGTTCGGATGATGAAATTGCCAATTTGCCTTGAACTTGCCGTGTTCTTTACAACGTAAAGTAATAACGTAGATACAATCATCTAGTCTTTACTTACAGACACCGGTTGTAATGGTGACCCTAACGCCATAGTGACGTCTTCCCCATGGCTTTCTCCGTCTACCTGTGACTCTCCCAATGCAGGGTCTTACGGAAAGACGGGCGACAAAATCGGCTGCCAATGCAAGCCCGGCTTTATTCTGTCGAATTGCGGTTCTAAATGTATTCTTCCTGACAATTGTGAATGTAAGTATGCACTGTTTATAAAGCCTTTAATAAAATAAATAAATAAAATAAAATAAAGCCTTTATCTCTATCTAAACTCTATTTTCTAAACTCCCCTTTGAGAGTCAACGAGTCGTGAGCTCTTCTTTTTTCTAGTCAGTTCTGGCATAAAGCAGAGCTTATATACTATGGGAACACTTTGTTTTGTACTTAGAATACAATATAATACCTAGACAGAGAACAAACATATTTGTTCTCGGCGGGGATCGAACCCACGAGCTACAGCGCAGAAGGCAGAGCTACTACCAACTGAGAGGTCAGTCAAGCTTTCTTGCACCTGGCCAGCTTTAGTCGGGTGACTCAACAATGCAGAGCAAATATTATATAGAGCTTAAATCAATGAGAATAAAGGTTCGAATAGTTTTTGATGAAACATTGGCTGCAGGCGGAAACCCTTGTGGAGCAAACGGGACCTTCTCCGAATGCGCCTTCCGCTGCCCGAACCAATACTGTCCTGAGGATGACAGTCTGGTCAAAGTAGCTTGCAAGCCTGGCCGTCCATGTCCGTCTGGTTGTACATGCAAGCCGTACCATCTGAGGAAGAGCTATGATGATGAAAGTTGTGTTCTTGCTTCGGATTGCAGTAAGTAAGAAATTCCACAGGAACTGGAATATGTAGACAAGTTACAATTAAAATATTAACTGGTAAATGTATCAACTGCCACTTTTTTTACAGAATCTTTTATTTTTAGTTTTTTTATACTACTAGCTGATGAAAAAAGCATCACCTGATGTTAAGTGATAATCATCACCTATAAAAAAGCATTGCCTCGTATGTCACGCACGCCAATAACGTGCCCTACGATACACTGCCCTACGTCAACTTGAGGCATCCAGATGTTCAGTTCAGAAATAGGCATGATGGAAGTACTGGCCTGGATGAGCACTTCAAAAAGAGCTCATAAAGAGTAGATAGGTACAGTAGGATACAGCTCAAGCTATCTAAAAACAAAGAAAAATGACGCTTACTTCAAGGACATAAGAGCTAGCAGTGTGTCTGATGCGTATCCTTGTGTACACCTCTAGAATAAATGGTTGAAAATGGATCTCCTTTCACAGCTCCAGTGACATGCACAAGGCCCAACGAAGTGTGGAATCCCTGTGCTTCCGAATGTCTAGCAGAAAGCTGCAATGATCTAATCACCACACCAGAATGCTACCCTGACCCAGAGAACTGCCAACCGCAGTGTGTCTGCTGCGAGGGTTACTATAGAAACGCAAGTGGGGTGTGCGTGCCTATGTCAGAGTGTCGTAAGTATTTTTCTTCTTCTAGTCATGTCACTAACTGGTGTGGTGAAAGATTTCAAGTGCACCTCAGAGCTGCTTCTTAAGTGCACTTGAGATATGTTTTTGAACTTTTTAGGTTCTACGATATGCCGTCTTCCTTCACCGTTTGCGAGTATCGGCAAAGTACACTCATACATTTTTCAACAGAAACCAGTTTGGGACATCTTCTGAATTCTAAACATTATCATCACCAGCCTAAATAAGGCCAATATTAAACAAAGCTTCCCCCATTTTTTGAATCAATAATTATCATCAAGCTGATTGACTCTACTGCTAAATTTAGCCTTCCCTCATCGGAGAGGTTTGACGTACCTATAGTCATCACGCTTAGCAACTTAGCAGACTTCAGTGTTATTGTTATGTATATACTCAGGAGATGCTGGTGCCTTTAATTTGAATTCATCATCATCATCCACAGACCCACTTCATTCGACTTCACCCACTGCTGGATATAGGACTCCCTTAGTTTGTGCCATCTACCTCAATCCTGTGCCAGTCTTACCCATTTCTACTAAGAATTCATCTTCATCATCATCATCATTATCAGCCTGAAGAAGTCCACTGCTGGACATAGGCCTCTCCTACACATTTCCAGGAAGAACGATTCTGAGCCCTTTCCATCCATCGACTTCCCGCGATCTTAACAATGTCGTCGGTCCATCTGGTGGGTGGGCGCCCTACGCTTCGTCTTCCGGTTTGTGAACTCGGTTCGGTACTAAGAATTATGCAAGGTTTATTATGTCTTTATAGCAATCAACTGTAAAGTCCAACAAGAATGCCGACCGACCTGCGCCGTCCCAAACCCACCCAACTGCCCGATCATACCACCATCGAAAGTCAATGTTGACTGCTGTAACTGCCAAGCTGGATTTGTTCTTTCCGTAGCTGGAGGCACGTGTATCAAGGTTGAGGAGTGTCCAGGCAAGTATTCTATTAAAGTTAACCTAAGACTGGAAGCAAAAATATATTAAGATAGATGTATTTTTTTTGTGCAACTACTTTGCTGATGGAACAAGCATATAGCCCACCTGTTGCTAAGTGGTAACCATCGCCTACAACAAATCATTGTCTCGTAGAACACGCACGTCAGGAACGTGCCCTACGATGCACTTTCCAGCGTCCATCAACTTGAGGCATACAGATGTTCAGCCTCGCGTGCCAGTAATTACACCGGCACCCACACCCTTCAAACCGAAAAACAGCAATGCTGCTTCACGGCAGAAATAGGCATGGTGGTAGTATACTCTCTCTACTACTAAACTAATTTGACAGCATAGGCTTTAATAAAAAAATGCAGCAGTGTAAATAAATACTTCTGTGAATATAAAAGGTTTTTCTGCTCAAATTATATGCGGAAGGATTTCTTAAAATTAACCCAATTCACTTCAACTATAAAAGATGTTTTTTAATGTTTGTTACCGCATATCTTCGTCATTGAAGAACCGATTTAAAAAATTGTTTTTATCTAAAAGATAAAATACCTAATAATTGATCCCATAGAAATTTAATCAAAATCAATTCAGCAGTTTGGCCATGAAGTTTGTATCTTACGTTTTTTAAACTTCACTTTGTTTTTATTTGTATTTTAGCCAATCAAACCTGCAACGGTGACCCAAACGCCATTATAAAAGAATGTCCACTCCCCTGCCCGTCTACATGTGATTCTCCCGATGCTATGTCTTGCGATATGATGTGTGAACCAATCGGCTGTGAATGCAAGCCAGGGTACTTGAAGTCGAGGACTGGGAAATGCATTCTGCCTGATGAATGTGAAGGTGGGTTTTTGAGTCTACCAAGCCGGTAAACAAGCATGTATGCTGATTGCTGATGCTCCCATACAAAGACCGACAAACTTCACCAAAAGTCGGGGTCTGTCCGCCCGCAGGCTGCCAGAGAAGGACAATCAACACAACACTATCCAGCCCCAAATTAAGCAGAGCTTGTACTATGGGAACCAGAGAGCTAATATAAATACTTAATATCCTACTAATATTATAAGCACGAGAATTTGTAAGTAATGGATGGATGGATGGATGGTTGGATGTTTGTTACTCTTTCACGTAAAAACTAATGAATGGATTCAAGATTCAAGATTCAATAAGCGTTTATTCAATACGATACAAGAATCACTTTGAAACGTCTTAAAGCTAGGTGAGTCTAGGTGCCAGTTCCACGCGACCAAGCGTAGAAGAACAGGCAACAAACTACGTCTCGGTTCCTACCGTTTTTTTAAATGATCCTTTTACAAATCAAAAATTTTAATGAAACTTTACAACAATATAGCTTATACATGAGAATTACACATAGGCTTCAATTTATAAAGACATAATGTAACCAAGAACGGAGGTAACTAACGGGAACGGGACGAGCGAAGCCGCGGGCGCCCGCTAGTTTTTTTATAAATGTTAAAGTTTTGACTTCTGTCGGCATTCCCGAAGTGCCACTGTTGTTTTTAATTTCAATGATTTCAAGCCTTTCATATTTTCTTCTAGGAGGTAACCCATGTGGAAAGAACGCAATCTTCGTGGCTTGCAGATACCAATGTCCTACAAACTACTGCCCAATAGATGATAGGCGAGGTCTGATCATATGCGAGACATTTCCCTTTGCTCCTTGCTACTCCGGCTGCTCATGTCGACTAAATCACAAGCGGCTTAGTGTGGAAGATCCTAGGTGTATCGTGTCTTCGGAATGTCGTGAGTATCATCTACCCACATTCAATCGTTAAATAAATGACTAAAACAAAACCGCTAGTAGATACCTCTCTTTGTAACGTTTTCATTAGGCCTACCTCATGGTATAATAAAACGTAAAAGTAGCCTAATAAAACGTCTGGCCAGGGCCAGAGCCAGAGCCAGCTCTGGCTATCTCTTGTTTTGAGTCGGTGTGATTTTAGACTAAATGAATCCTACGTCGAAACGTCACATACACATTTTAATACACTAGTGAGCATTCACACAAGCTCAATACCAGAGCCAGAGACAGACAGAGCTTGTGGTAGTTATATAGTTTCGATGTTATAAAGTTACAGGGACCGCACGCGGCTTCGGCCGTTTGGTAGTTTTTTCCAGTTCTTGTTTTTTTTTCGGGATAAAATGTAATCCATACGCTATTTCAGCTGGGTGATAGTATAATTCTGTTGCAATCAAAAGTATGATACTAAAAAATAAATGATACTAACAGGAACAGTGATCACATTTGTTGCCATTATTTTTCTTAAAACGTAACGTAACTTTTGCATGTACTATATTAGTAGGATACTAACAGACCGACTAACAGATTGAAAATCAGCGTTAAGTACATATCCTTCACGATACAAATTTTCCATTAATAAACCCTTCCGTAAAAGAGGCATTGATCGTCAAAACCCAATTCACCTAGGGTGTTATTAATAATCCTGGCGTAGCGTTGGACTAGTTAATCCGTGTTTTGTCTCTTGCATTGACATGCAATTGTCAACTCGAGCAAATGTGACAAAACACGGATTAACTAGTCCAACGCTACGCCAGGATTATTAACACCCTTATAGTTTTACTTATAAAAAAAAATCGGTTGTCTGTAAAGTCGGTTTACTGACGATAGTTGAACGTGACAACGTCATACAGCTTCGCTCACTCAAGTAGGAGAGAGACAGATGTCGAACGCTGCCGAACGCGGAGGCCGATTGTGCCTCTTTGTCGCACGTTACGCGCTCTCGCTTGCACTTCAAGCCTTAAATGGAACGCCTCAGAGCGAGGTAACGCTGCATGACGTTATGTTTTTTTCGAGCGTGCAGTCGGCTCCATCGAATTATAAGACGTTGTCACTTCAATATGAATGATTTTACTTGCTATTTCAGCCCCAGTAAATTGTACAAGGCAGCACGAGGAATGGAACCCATGCCCTTCTCCATGCGCCTCAGAATATTGTGATGCAGTAGACTTACCACCAGCACCCTGCAACACCCTGGTACTGAATTGTGACCCCAAATGCCAGTGCAAAAAGAGCTATTTTAGAAACGAATCCGGTATTTGTGTTTCTTCAAACGAATGTCGCAGATTGAATAAGCAAAAATAGTGTTCAAATTATATTGCAAACTAAACACAATATTATTTGTTATTGGTTTTATAGTGTTTACTACACGTGAAGAAATCACAAAGGTTTTTATAATGTCCCAAAAGCAATCGAAGCTACGGTCGTTAGTGCCGTATTAACAGTCCCTAAGAGTTATTCGTTGAGTGTGATTAGGATCCGATGGCGCACTATGGGTCAAACGCGTAATTTTCGTGCCAAAAATCATTTTACAAAAGTAAGATTTCTACATTTTTTTCAGTGAATATATGAAGTAGGATAGTTGAACTATCATATACCACAAAAAATATGCCATAATAACATATTTTAATAGGGATAACTTAAACTTGAATGCAATGAAGTAGATTGATTGATGTAGTAAAATTTGTGATATGACACTTTCAGATCAACTTTTTGACCAATATTTGTTGATAAACTATTACTTATTATACATCATTAAAAGCGTGGTACTTAACACTTTCCACGTAATTTAAGCATATTCTTATATGACTACGAAAGTTAGCTTTTACAGTCAATTTTTGAAAGCCCTTTTATTTTTTCAGTTTTAAAACTTCAAATTGAGTTTTCGTATTTACCGCTGTCTCCCGACAAGGAGTTTTAACTACTATAACGTTCCTTGATCTGTATACTAACAGGAATTAAAATAATTTTTTGCCCCAATTTGACTTAGAGGCAAAAATGTGTAGCATGGGAAAATAGAAAAAATCATGAAGGTACATTTTTTTGGAAAATTTACTTGAAATAGTAGCAAATACCCTGGGTTTTATTCACTTGATGACCTAACCTTTAGTATTGATTGTTTTGTTTTAATAAAATTTAATTATTTTTGATGTTGGAAACATGGTTACCTTAATTAATGAAGGTGCCTATTTTATAATTGTTTTATCTGTAAATAGAGAATAACTGCATTAATTTTTAATAACTATCACTACTATCATAACAAAGAAACCACAAAGAAATAAATAAGTTATCAATTTCAAGTGTAAAATATTTCGAGGAACGTGTGCAAGAAACCGCTATGAAAATGCATCTTGCAGACTTTGGCATCTGGTCATGCAATTAACCCTCAAAATTTTTGAGAATACACTCAGAGTACTGCACAATTATACGTTGATAAATATAGGTGGTATTACATGCCCTCTTCTGTATACAAGATCTTAATACACGGAGAGAATAAAATCAAACATTTTGCTGTTTTACCATCAGACAATTGTCCAATTGTCTGAAGATGCTGAAGAGTCCTAAAATAAAAATTACAAAAAAACCATTCAAGAAAATGCTCCAGATCAGCTACAAATGAGGACGTTTTTCATTCATTTCATATATGTATCTCTAGCCTATAGGACACCAAGCGAAACTGTTCCGAAAGAACTGTGGCAAGAAGCTATAAGTCTTTTAGATTTTTAACCCATAAAACCGTCCTTTTTTACATATATTTTTTTAATTATAAGTAATTTTTATTAGTTTCCTATTTATCTTTTGTAATATTTGTAATGGGAATTTTATTACTTGTTACTCAAAAAAAGTTAGTTTTTTTTCTATTTTTTTTTTTTTTTAATGTTTAAATATTATTTTATGTTATGTCAATGAAGATATTTGTTTTAATTATGTCCATTGGATAAGTTAAAATCCGCGAGAACCAAAAAATACTCTTTTTTTAAGTTTAGTGGCAATTTTTTTATTCTAATACAAGATTTTTATTATTTTTTTTTCATTTCATTTATAGTCCATATATCTAAGATTGTAATTGCGAAAGATTCATAAAGATATTTTGAAAACTGAGAAAGTTACAGATTTTTGGCACGATAATTACGCGTTTGACCCATAGTGTGGCGTAGTGATCAGCGCAGCCCCGTACCAAGGGGAAGATCGCGGGGTTCAACTCCCGCTCGGCTCTTGGGACATTATGCAAATCTTAACAATTCGTGGTTCGTTGTTTTTCTGTTTGACTGGCCTCTCAGCACAGTTGGTAGTAGCGCTGTAGGTCGTGGGTTCGATACCCACTGAGAACAAATATTTGTGTGGTGAACATAGATGTTTGTCCTCTGTCTGGGTGTTGTATTGTATTCTATGTATGTATTTACAAAAAAAAAGAAAGTATTTAAGTATTATATCAGCTAATCAGCTATCTGGTTCCCATAGTACAAGCTCTGCTTAGTTTGGGGCTAGATAGTGTTGTGTGAATTGTCCGCATTATTATTATTATTACTATTTTATACATTTATGAAAAATAAAAGTGTATTCGAAAAATGTATATTCTTATTCAATTTAAGGATCCCTTATTTCTAAATTGGCAGAAATTACAATGACAAATGGCAAAAGATACTAAAATAATATTTTCAGTGCTAGAAAAATGTTCGTCGCTTGAAAAAGTGTCTCGCAAAAACAAAGAATCTTAATTCCCATTGGACAGGAGATTGTTATCAAATTGCCCTGTGTCAAACTGATGGGAAAATAAAGGAGATAAAGTAATTACAGAAGAAATATAAAGGTCACAGTATAGACGGCAAACAGTATTATCTAATAGTAAATCTTTTCCTCGTCTCGCGGTAGATTGATATCTGTTGGGGAAAAAACCGTATCAATTTGATATCGTGTTTAATTCACTTGCCTAGGATGGTGCACAGTTTGATACGAAGTTTTAAGTGTTTATTTATTTAACTATTGTACAAAAACGTGCAATTAAATGTACACAAAAAGACGGCTTAATGCTATAAAAATGTTCTACCTGCTTTAGGGGTGGAAGGAAAGAGCTACCTCTAACTTAATATCTACTTTCTAGAGGATGATGCAACAACAAACTTATGCACCAAATACGTGTTCATTTGCACCAAAGCTACAGGTTCACACAGTGTGAGCAAAAAAAAACAAAAATCAAAAGTGTATTTATTCAGTACAGTAGGATTACAAGAATCACTTTGAAACATCCGCGTCGCCAGTCGCGGCATCGAAATCCTACACGTTAGCCCGACTTCTGGTGCTAAGTATGTACCTATATTATAGCCGCCACATTTCCAACCTTAGAGGTGGAGAATGGCGTTGGCATGCTAACTTAAAAAAACTATTTGGATATTTATAAAAATAACAGGTACCCTACCGGTCATTATCCCATGAGATCTGCTTCAAGAAATGCTCATAAACCAAACGTTGAAACGCTAATTTAGTGTTCATACTGTTTATTTTATTTTGTCCCAAGGTATTATTGAACTAATTGCAGCCATCTTTTATCTTCTTTCATGCGATAGAACGGAGACAAATCGATGTCATTTGTCTCAATCTTTAGACATTTCTCTCGCGAAAATAAATACCTCCAACTAGAAAATAATAAAGTTCACGAATAAACAAACTGAAACTTGTTTGGCAAATGCTGATAGATCATGAAAAACTCCGCACAACTGTGGAGGTAGAAAAGTGGAGACCACACCAAAGTTAAAAAAATGCGGTATAGCTTCCTAATAAAAAGAAAAGCCTTACACCTCTTAAAAATACCTGTGCCAATCAAGTAGACTATGTAGTTTCAGATATTTTGTGATTTACTTGTTTTCCCTTATAAATATAGTAATCTTAAATTATTCTGTCAACCAAGACAAAGTCACCAAGCTTTCTTGATGAAAGACGACATGAAAACTAAAAGTTTAATTTAAAAATTCTTCAATGCCCCTGTTTAGCGCTGGCCCGCGGCAAAATAACTCTTCTAAAGTATTCAGAGTGCCTGCAAGTACCAAACTGAAAACTTTACCGTCAGTTGGGGCGTTAAATTGATATTTTAATAACTGCTGTCAGTCAAAGTTTTAGTTCCTAGTAGAAGTTTGTTTTTTTCATGCCTGGTTTTACTTACTGCTTTTGGTTTTCCATGTTCAATAGCAAGAATATTAGAATCTTTAGAGACAACTCCTGTTTTAAAGGTATCTAAGTATTATATCAGCTTCTGGTTCCCATAGTACAAGCTATGCCTAGTTTGGGGCTAGATAGTGTTGAGTGGATTGTTTACAATATTTATTCTAATAGGTAATATTGAACCAAAATAGTCTTTACTCAGCTTACTTTGATCAAAATAAACCCTAATCCCGTCTTACCCTAATACTAGTAAGAAATCTAGGCCATGAAATCCTTCTTGAGAGGCGAGAGTAGCGTGCAAAGAGAAAGTGCTTACCTACTATCCCGAGGCGATAAATCAATCCAGCGGCGCGGAAACATTCAAGGAACATTCCAGAAACTTTTTGCTTATACTTGGATAAAGATATTTTTTCATGTAATGCAGAAAAGCGTAGAAAAGCTTCTTGATTGTTTTTCATTTTAAAAAGAAATGCGCGTTTTGGAAGGCTTTTGAATTTAGGGTGATCGGGCAGGAGTTAAATTGATATGAGCGAGAATAGTAATCAAAATTCGCAATAGTCAAAGTTAAAGTGACTTTGACTCATCAAACAAAAGACGAGCGAACTCACAGCATCACTATCACTATTCGTCAACTTTCATCTCTCGATATTCTCAGTTCCATTTGATTCGGTGGTGATCGATAACATCAATTAATTAATTAGTTGTGGTCAAAACCAAATCGTTTGTCTTGTTCGTTCTATTGACTTGTGATTGGTGCGTTTCTAACTATAATTGGACGAGATTCATGTTATTCCCCGCAGTAATTGTCTTTGAGTTTGTTTATTTTGTGTCCGTCCGGAGTTCGGACTTCGGACTTGTTTGGCAGTTCTTTGGATGAACCTTTGAGTTGGGTTCTGTATTGTATTCACATCAGGGGCCTTATTCGCTATTACATTGGAGATTCCGTGCCCAAAACGTGTGACTTTACAACGTGATCTAAACGCAAACGCGCCTTGGTGTGGAATCTAAAAATGGTATTCTGTATGCCACAAGACTAGTTGTCTATGCCCCACGTTTGATGTTTTGGTTATTTCACATGATTCGTTCAAAATCCCGACGATTGCTAAGCCGATGTCTTAACGTGTTCACGTAACGCGCGTGGTTTGGCAATAGTGAATAACGGCCCAGTATGTCTGTGAATCGAATTGTGGATCCATTGTGGTCTGTAAGATTTTTTTCGATACGACAATACTTCGTGTACTTCGTTTATTAGGTATAGAAGTGACAGAAACAAATTGACTTTGAGACTTTTCTAAAGCGATTGCGGTTTCTGTCGTGGTTCCGCCCGTATTCAAAAACAGTGCTTGAGGCTCGACTCAGATTAGAGCACTGTTTCTAAATACGGGCCCTAGTGAACCATATCACACTTAGCCTTTAGCTTTTACACAAATTAATCGTTCTAGCTAGGATGTATACATTTTAGGGTCAACTTATAACCTACTCGTGGGTCACGAGATTTACGGGACGCTGTGCCACTCGCAGCTTAGTACCGTGCGCAAGGCTATGCTAAGGTACCTATTTCTAATATAGTATGGCAAAAATCTAGTTCTAGTAATAACAACAATATTTATATTCCTTCTTCTGATTGGGTCACTAGTTTTTTTGAACCAGTGTGGTGAAAGGATTTAAAGTGCTCCTCAAGGAGGATCCTATCGTGCACTTGACGCATGTTTCCAAACTTTTTAGGTTCTACGACATGCCGGTTTCCTCATGATGTTTTCCTTCACCGTTTGAGAGTACTGGCATTGTGCACATAAATGTTAGAACCGAAAACTCTTTGATGCACGACTGAATTTGAACCCACAACCTTAGATCGGATGGCGGGGACGCTACCACTAGGCCACGAGTGCTCTCATCAGTTTCTTTTCCTAAGATCACCGTACCTACGATAAATAGGTTAACAATCCGATTCCTCCATTGTACCTCCCCACATAGAGGGTTTTTATTGCTCACTTTATTAGGTGGCAAGTTAATAAACTTACCTACTGTATTTTGTGTGTAATTTAATAATCTTTTCTTTCTTTTTCTATTTCTACCAGCCTCAATACAAGTAGGTTACTTGTATTGAGGCTGGTAGAAATGACTGACGTGAAAGAAAAACCTACGTATAAAGGGCATTATACTTGCTTTGGTTTTAAGTTTAGTTTAGTTAATTTATTTCATTAACAATGTGGGTTAATGTCTGAAAAACTTATAAAAATAACAGTGATAGTACATAATAAACCAAACATAGTAAATAGGTCCACAATACAAAAAAAATAATTAAATAGTAAGTAAGTATATGTCAAAATTAAGCAAGAAATTATAGGTCAATAAATAAATAAAACAAATAAACTTGCCTGTCATTATAGCACATAAAGTCTTCTAATGAGTAGAAACACCCTTTCAACAAAAATATTTCTTAGTTTGACTCTAAAGGAAGCAGGATGTGAGTTCGAATCTCACTCAGTTAATATTTTTTCGAACTGCATATTTTTACAAATCCTTGAAACAGATCACTAGCCTTCGATTTCCAATAAATAACTTGCTAAATAAACTTGAGAATCCAGCTTCGTTGTTGAACTTTTCTTTTCTTCGTTAAATATATGCTCCTGAAAAATCGTGTTTCGTAAATGAAAAGAACTCGTAAGTAGGTAATAATTAGAAAATTGTTTGCTCAACAATGCCGGTGGAAGGTTCAGCAATTAGGTGAGTGCTTTTCATGATGCTTGGAAAATTACAACTTTACATTTTTAACAGACTTTAGATAAAAAAAAGGTTCTCAAGCAGGTACTTAATTTCTTTTTAATTTTGTTAGGTTACTTTTAGATTGGGCTCATGCAAATTTCATCAAAATCGGTTTAGCAGTTTGACCATTAAGTCGCTTTCCAAGTTTTATTAAACTAACATTATTAAAAGTGTTATTAAAAAAAATAGTTAAGTTACACCGTACTGGACCAGGACAGCTGAAAAATCTGGAGGAAGTCTATAGCTATTCCTAAATTTTTAATTTTAACTAGGTTTTTTTTTATTTAGGATTTTGGTTGTAGTGGAACAAAAAGGCTATTTACTTTTTTAAGTTAAATAACACACTGTGACTCTAAAAAGCACATGCTCAAATAAAGATTCTTTGAGACACTAACACCTTTCTTCTGGATGAAATCCTTGTAAAGGCTATAACATATAGGTGCAAAACCAACGCAATTAGGGATCACAAATAAGCCTAGCATAGGCGTACCTTCAACATTCTTCTTTCAGCACACATTTGCTCTTTCCCTCATGGTACACATACCCCGGCTTGCAATCACAGCTGTTGTACATACAGCCAGTGAAGCAGGTCTTGTTTTCTTTGTAGTCAGAACAGCTGTTGCCGCAGTGGTTACCACAGCCAGTCATCGCGTTACTGTCGCCTCTGCAAGCAGCTGCATAACAGAAGATCTTATGAGTATATTTTAATGTTTGTTATCGCATATCTTCGTCATCTTTCTCTTTCTCTATAAATATTACGTTGATGACCGATCGAGCTGAAGTTTTAGCATGATATTATATGTATAATCTGCATCAAGGATTGTTATAACGCTTATAATAGCCTCACCTGTATGTAAGTTTGTTTGCTTGTTTGCTTGTATGTAACCGACCCATTTGAGCTCGATTTTGTCCTACTTTGAACGATCAGATTTGATTCAAAATTTGCACACCTGTCAAAGGTGGTATGCCAAGGATGACAATGCTAGAATTATGAAAAAAAAACTAAAAAGTAAAAAAAACATTATAGTTTATAAAACTAAAAAAACACGCTTTTATAAATAATTGAACTAAAAAGTTAAAAATAAAACTGTAATAATCAGTTGAAAATTTTATTTTTATCTATTGTTTGCATCAGTCACATTATGTGCCAGGTGGCGTGGCAGGGTACAGTTAGCTTATGATAGATTTGAAAAATATATTTTATCTAAAAAGTCTAACTTCCAGATTTAGTCCCATAGAGAATGACAAATTATCTTGGAGATTTTTAGCATCACACTATAGCTTTACAGCAAATTATGGAATAAGACCCGGTTCACATTTGCATAAGTATAATAGGGAGTTAAGTAGAGATGCGGTTACATTATGTAGAACCCACAACTCGACCGCAAAGCATTACCACGCTGGCACGCAGAATAACCTGGCGTGTACTTCTACTGTACCTAGTTAGGTTGGTAGAATGATAAATAATTAAAATGATCCCTGCATAATACATAATGCTGTTGGTTTTTAACAGATGCTTACCTATCTCTGGTTCCCATAGCACAAGCTCTGCTTAATTTGGGGCTAGTTAGTGTTGTGTTATTTTATTTTTCACTTCATAGCTTATAGTTAAGGTCCTTCTTCTTTTTATCGTGCTTATAGGTAAGTAACAGGTATATAGGTAAAATAGACCTTTGTTAAATACTATGGAAGTGCCCAAGGCAGTCAGCGTCGGACTGGCCTTAAAGTGGAAATGGCATTTTGCTACCCGCGCCCTGGCCTGCGCGGGCCCACAGGCCTGGTTTGCGAGGCTTGCGGCATCCGTAGGATAGGAGGCCCGCACTGGCTAGGACCCCCCCTAACCCTAACCTGATAATATGTATAATAATAAAAACTATACCTATCATTATTTCGTCAACTGGGGTCATCCCATACACCTTGCATACTAGTTTACAAACTCTTGATATTCACAAGCTCACTTACATACAACTCCAAAAAGCAGTCATACTAAACACTTGCCGAATTGTTCGCAAGTTTTTATCACTCAATCAATAAAATCGTCAACGATTTTACGTTTGGCCAAAAGCCCGCGAAAAACGTATACTCCTTGCTTAGCGAGAGATGAAAAATATGGAAACTTAAATAATAATAATAATAAATTTATTTATTTCAGGCAACATAGTAAGTACGAAAATACAGGGCCCATAGTATGAATACCTTAAAACTAAAATATATATTATATTATATGTATTATTTCACACATTTAAGTAACACGTAGTGACTGCGACGTGGGCGCGACAGGGCTCGGCAGCCGACCCCCGATATAGTACACCGTTGCTAATTAAATTAGATGTTACATGGAACTATAGAGCCCACGCCAGGTCTATGTACACCAATCTTAAAAATACAGCTTAGCAATAAAGAATTCGCTTTAAAATGTTATTTCTCTTCAATTCTACTTCGTTTGGTTGTACATAGAGTTTTTCTTAGTCAAAGAGACCAACACAACGTACCCAAAACACGGCGGACTGACATAACATGGACATGATGAGAAGTAGTAGAAATGTAATTTTGACAACACATTATGAAATATCTCTTTATATATTTTGTTTATCTCAGTTTGTGTATCTCTACCATCATCTGGTCTCGGACCCCGGGCTTGTGGTCACACCCGGGCACTTCCGGCTCAGTCTGACCCTGGGCCACATACCACAAGCTCTATCTGGCTCTGTTTCTGACTATGGTTTTGAGACTATTACACGGGTATTTATCGCGTTAATTACCTTATTTTATTTATTTTATTTATTTAGTATGTGTTATGATCGCGAAAGTTTAAAAAGTACTATGGTTTTGAGTCTGTGGGATTGCTGTCTAAATAAATCCTACACCAAAACGTCACACACACAGTATAATAAACTGGTGAGCCACTCATACTCAAAACCAGAGCCAGACAGAGCTTGTAGGCCTTCAGGTTAGGTTGTGCCAACCCCACATAAAGTGGTATAAGAGTAGAAATGAGAGCACTGGTGGTCTAGTGGTAGTGGCCCCGCCTTCCGATCCGAGGGTCGTGGGTTCGAATCAACTCGTGTACCAATGAGTTTTTCTGTCGAAACATTTATGTGCACTATGCCAGTACTCTCAAAACGGTGAAGGAAAACATCGTGAGGAAACCGGCGTGTTGTAGAACCCAAAAAAGTTCAAGCAACACGTGTCAAGGGTCACGCAAAAAGGACCTACCAGCGGCCTACTTGCGGAAAAACCTGCCCGCACATCAAGTGCGCATGATAAACTTGCCGAAGAGTTAGAAAGATGATGAAGATACTTACGGCATTCTACCTTCGGGATGCAAGTCTCGTTGGCATCTCGCACGAAGCCATCGACACAGACACACTCAGGGTTGCACAGACCGGTGCCGCCTGTACAAGGGATAGGGTAGCCCAGTTCATCACACGTCTTCGGGCCGCAATGAACACATTCGACAAACATCTCATTGTTTTTGCATGTTGATCGTTTTACCACTGAAAATAAGATGTATTATTGATTGCAGGGTGATTTACCACTGGAAATAAGATGTATTATTAATTCGTCCAGTTTTGCTCAACTCATAGTTTGGATGTCGTCAAGACTTTCTTTGCTTGCCTACCTCCAGCGAGCACTGGGCAGGGCGAGCACGTAAATTTAATATTTTCTAAATATTTTTTTTGACCTGTCTCCGTTTTCAACGTTGTATAGTATTTTTTTTAATTTTTAGCCTTTTTCTTATATTTTATCAATTTTATTTTGTATTGTATTGTTATTTTGACATTGTTTATTTTTTGGCCATTTTTGACAATCGATTGTTAGTAACTAATGTTGTAAAATGTGGTGTGATAATGTGGTAAATAAATGAATTTGAATTTTTTTAGGTAAGTACCAAGCAAAAATATCATTTACTTGTTTAAATACTTTACTATTAACATCTATTTAGAACGTATGTAGGTACCTACGCCAATTTTTTTTTAGTTTTTATACCATTATTTTCAGATGCTTACTGAATTTTGTAAAATCTTATAGATTCTTAAACCGATTTTACGAAAGTCCATTTCAATAAGTTATAAAAACACCACTAACTCAAGTTCTAGAAAGCTAACTAAGAAAATAATTAGCACTATTATGACCTTCATTATTTTAACAATCTAGTACTCGTAATATATGAATATCTGTTGGTAGAATCTTGCATAATCACAAAGAAAATGTGATCTGTTTCTCTTGCCTGACGCCACTTTGTGTGTAGAAATAAGATTACTTACGTTTCATTTCGTCCCATAGGGGTATGCAGAGAACCGACTACGACTTTTTGGTTCATTCACTCTGATCAAATTATTTTTACATACATGTTACGCGTCTTCATACATACTAACGATATTGGTACCTAAGGGAACCGAGCATAAAATAAAGTAGATTACAAACCTTCACTTTGAATAAACAAAATCCAAAAGGAGATTATTAAACTAATCACATAAACTTTCGCCATAGGTACTTCTTTCGTGAGTGTTAGTTCTTGAATTAGACGTCCGTTTTGTTCACAGATTACAAAGTAACTAATTCTTCAACTGTTGTCCTCATGTAGTCAGTCCTCAAAGCAAGTGAATCACAATTTTCCATGGATTTACCTGTTTATTATTTGCAAGTAAACTACAAGTAAAGCAGGAAAAAGAATTACTAGATTTACTTAGTAACAGACAATCGTTGGAGCAAACGAATACTAGAGTGGAGACCGCGTTTAGGTAAGCGTAGTGTAGGACGCCCTCCGGCAAGGTGGGGCGACGAGCTGCGAAATGTAGCTGGCAAGCACTGGAGGAGAAGAGCCGAAGATCGGGCTCAGTGGCACGTCTTGGGAGAGACCTACGTCCAGCAGTGGACTAATATAGGTTGTTGATGATGATGATGATGACTTAATAACTAGTTTTTTTCAATGATTAACAAACAGCTGAATCACTCTGCTATTTTTTTTTACTGATTCACGAAAAATCATGTTCAAACTATGAGTGGATAGATAATCTCGCAACTTTCCCAACTAGATTACAAAACCTTGTAACCAACCAAAGCAAAAAGAGGACTCTCCAAATATAAGTTTTACAACTGAAAATAATATATTAAAACATTTTTTTTTTAAATTTAATTGTTGAATATCACAATTATCTTGTCGACATAAAATTCTTTTTTTTAATAATTACTTCGTTTATATGTATAATGTCATTGTTAAATAATTTGTTATTATACTAAATTACTTTCAGTGGCATAAATTGTATTAGAATAGCTACCTAAATAATAGTACTTTAAGTCATACCTACTTATTTATTGAAGTTGTTGGATTTCGTCATCAAAGATTTGGAAATCTATGATTTGAAAGAAGATGGGGCCGAAAATTCACATAAAGTTTCATTAAAATACATTTAGTAGCTTTTACGTGAAAGAGTAAGAAACATCCATCCATCCATCTATTCATACTTACAAACTTTCACGTTTATAATATTAGTAAGACTAGCAGTTGGTGCCCGAGCTTGGCTCGGTATTTATTTTTGGTAAACTGTTAATGTGAATTATATTTAAATACGAATTACTTACATACTGATTAAATATTAATATTTTTCGATCTTACCGACATAATAATAAACTCCACTACTCGTCAATAGATGGCGTTCTCTGTGCCACTAACTCATGACTTAATCAACAGATGGCGCTAGGAGTTATGATTTTATGATAAAGTTGACTATTTACTTTACGATTAAGGGGACATTTTCTAAAATTGAATCCTAGCTAGATCGTTTTATCGTCCCCGAAAACCCCTGTATACTTAATTCCATGAAAATCGTTGGCTCAGTTTCCGAGATCCTAAATATATACAAGATTTTCAAGATTTCGATTTCTTGTTGATTGACGTCATAATTAATCTTCATTATTTGTGTAGGCAGCGGCCTCAAGATTGTAGAGGATAATATTGAAGAGATTGGAAATTACCGACTAATTACCTACTCGTCTACAATGAAATCTACGATCGGATAAGTATTGCAACAAAGAAAAGATGGTTGAATCAGTAATCAGTTAAACCGTTCAATTTTGCCTTGACTGAACAATAGAACAGTTTAAACTGGAAAAAATAATTAAAACTATACCATGTTTTGTTTCTCGTTACAAACTGCAAAATCTTTAGAATTGGGTCAGCAGGCAATAGTGTAATTCTGTTGCAATCATAAGTTTGATGCTAACAAACCAATGAAACTAACAAGGTACACCGATTTTTATAATGTCTGAAAAAATTAAATTAACACCAATCTTATTTTACAATTTTTTTTCATTGCAAAATGTGATTGGCGTTAATTTCATTTCAGATAAGTATTTTAAAATAAAAATTGTTCAGGAATTTAGATAAATACTATACAAATACAATTACTATAGGTAATATAGTGAAAATCTTCTTAAACTATTAATCATTTTGGTATTACGTTTTTATGAAAATTCGTCCTCCGCGGGCCCCTTTAGGTGAGTTAAGTGTAGTAAACACTATAAAATCAATAAAAAAAATTAAGTACACAGATCATAAAATGTATCTTGATGCCATCATTTTTTGACCACTATTTATCTGTTGCCATACTAGTTTGACAAAGTAAAGTTTCTATTCGCTATCTCATGTTTATTACGTCAACATTCAGTCTTGTTTCAATCATTCCTTGTCAAATATAGGTTTTGTTTCAATTTATTTTTAATTGCAAATGAAGCTCAAAATAATGTCTAAACTGACAGATGCGACTAATAGGTTTTGATTGCAACAAAAGATACGCAATCACCCCACGAACTGTCGACTAGGTGGAGGCTTTCGTGGCTCCTCACCATTTGTTTAGCAGCTTCCCGAAGAAAGATTTTCTTTAAAAATCCTCTTAAGCTTTGGTTTTTAAATTGAAGTGTCCGTTTTATTACTGCCGTAATGTCAAACAATAACCGCTTTTAAGGCTTGCGCACATCTAGGTGACGTGAAATAGCGATCGCCATGACTCACGTCGATGGACGCAGGTCAGTGCATAGTAGGGCTCGTTCCTGACGTGCGTGACCTACGAAGCAATGCTTTGTTATAATCTTAAAATCCTTTCACCACACTTGGTTCGAAAGAATCAGTGACACGATAAGAAGAAGAAGAAGATGCTTTGTTATAGGCGATGGTAACCACTTAACATCAGATTGGCCATGTGCCTGTTCCATCCGCTAGTAGAATTAAAAAAATTGTTCTAATTAAGTCAGAAGTGAGACATAATTCAGTAGTTGGTATTGCACACGTGACTTTAAGGTTTTAGTCAGTAAGTATTATACTCGTATATTTCAGGATATTTGGAGTAGATTAGGTAATTATTATGTAATCACTAGCATTGCATAATGGCCGCCATATAACCACAGTCGCTTCTTGAAAATCAAGACTACTTAATTTTGTTGTTTTCTTTGCTGGGACTTGATCCCCAAAGGTCGGGTACGTAGGTTTGATACTTTAAAATGCTCTGTTGGTTTGGGGCTTAAATAAGATCTACCCACCTCAGGGGTTGATACCTATTTTAAATTATGTTCTTGTTTTTATTGACAAGGATCCTACCCTGTTAGGGATTATGTTAGAAAAGATTGTAATCTATAGAATCCTTTTCATGTACGTACGTAAAAAATAAAATAATAAAAATAAGTTACTCACAAAGAGCTCTATTATACAGGATGGTTTTTTAAGAAGGGTGGTGATGGCCAAGTCAGAAACAAAGTCATGCCCTCGATTTAAAAGAAAACAATACTTTTCCCTAACTCTCGTGGTTTCGGACTTGGCCATCACCTATACCTTCTCAAATAACCACCCAGTATAAATTACCTCCCCTACACACCTTTCCAGGAAGAACGATTCTGAGCTTTCCATCCACCGACTTTCCGCGATCTTAGCAATGTCGTCTGTCCATTTGGTGGTTGGGCGCTCTACGTTTCGTCTCCCGGTTCGTGGTCGCCATTCGAGAACCTTTATTCCACAAATGCGTAGGGGAGGCCTATGTCCAGTAATGGACTTCTTCAGGACGATGATGATGATGATAAATTACTGGCAACGATTTACTTAAATTTAAATGTACTGCATAGTCAAATTGTCTACATTGCAATATTTGCAATCTACATTGTACATTGTACATTACTGAAACTGAAACCACGCAATATATAAAGTTGCACAGACAAAATTGGAAAAGTGCTAAACCAAAACATGGGACGTGCAGTTTTCGTGACTGGTTTGAAATTCGTCGCTCACTGTAATCTGGGTTTGTGACGTCACGTCATTCGCATGCTGTGTTTTCTACGAAATAGCTTTGTCTGTGGGTGATTGTTTTAGTGGCGACTATAGATAGTAGAACAGCAGACTTAGGGGTCGACCTAATTGGGCATCAATCGCGCGATGGTGCGATACGATTTTATCGTACGATTATACTGCGTATAGGCGTCATTGTACGATCACATCAATCTTCAATTGAAACACTCTTCTTCTTCTTCTTCTTCTTAATTAATGGCGTCTGTCCATTTTGGATCAATTTTGCCAGTGTTGAGTGACGATATATTATTATTACATAATTAAAACCGTTTTTAGTCAAGCAAGTCAGTCAATAGACAATCTTGAAAACAAATGGTGGTTGTTTTTATCAAAATCATCAGAAACATTTTCGTTCAAATCAGAATATCACTTAATACACTTTCATTCCAACTGCTAACACTTGAGCTAAGACTTCAAGTAATGTTGGTTAAAACACCACCAAAATTACACAACATAACTCAAAATAACACCAGAAAAACAATTAAAATGAAAAAGCTACGTGACTTTCCAAGATGACAGAAATTAGAACACTCATAGGCCACCATTTGTTCTACAGAAATGTGTGTGTTTGATCGTACGATCGTTGGCCGATTAGGGAATTGTATTTATCTATATGACAAGTTAAGTTAAGGTTGAGACTCTGGGTCCGTGGGGAACCGAGGCCTCGCGGGTCTTCAAAATTTTGTCTAGGCGACTGATCGAAGCGACGCGTGACGTGACCCAAGAGCTGGTGGGTATCTGGCGCAGCGTATAAGCATTGCTATTCAGCGTGGCAATGCCGCCAGCGTATTGGGGACGCTTCCGTCTGGCACTGATTTGGATCAGTTGAGCTATCACTAGATCGTTTGTAACGATCTGCAGATAGCTCAACTGTTTCTTGTGTATTTTGTACATTTTGTAAATACTTGTTTTATTTGTACAAGTTAAGTTTATAAAAACTTGAGATACCAACTTCATGGCCAAACTGCTATACCAATTTTCATGAAATTTCTATGGAACTAATCAGGAACCTTGAAGACAAAAAAATCGCAGCTGGTCGCCTAGATGTGCTCAAGGATTTAAGGCTACATTGAAACAAAATATATTTTTCTATTTGTTGAAGGTGCTAAAGCAAACACCAAAAGCCTTTTCTCCCAACCCCTGAAGACAAAGAAACAATCAGCTGCAAATCCGCCAATGTTCGACCCAAAAGCGTCGACTTTCATATTTGCGGAAAACTGTAGGTTTAGGTTTTATTTATTGGGGTTAGGTTCTGCTTGCTTTAAAGTTGCAGGATCGGTGAAAAATAATTAAATAGGCTCACAAATGTTACTTTGTATTGGTAGGTAATCAAATAAATTATTACATATCAGTAAATATTTTCACACAGCGCCATTTAACCCTACCGTACGCCAAGTTTGAAAACTAGGGGCTTTTATGCTTGGTTTAATCGAAAAATCTCCCGAAAATCTGACAATGGAAATGACGTGAATCTAACGTCACTGACCCCAAAAGATCGTGACAACTATAGCTGATAGGTAGCGGCTAGACGTTTTTGCCCGAGATTGACGTCATCTAACCGTGCGATATTCTCAGTAGATACGAGTGTATGACCCCAGATACGAACACCCAAAGTCAGAAAAGACGCTTATGTTTGTGTTACAAATTATCTTAGATAGATGTCAAACCCACATAGTAAAGAAGTACTTATATAGAGCTTGCGGACCGTTTGAGAGCAATCATAGACACAATATAATGTACCAAACTGGTTATGAACCGTTTCTGTTTTATGAACCGAACATTTGAAAAAAGAAGGTTCAAATACGCCATGGCATTGGCTGGGACTAAATGTATGAAAATTTTGTTTTTTGATTTGTATGGACGTGGCATTCGTGGGACTAACACTTACTATACTAAGCATCACAGCCGTCGACTAGGGTTAGTTTCTAAATCCTGTAAAATCTTCGTACCAGTTTTGCTTAGTAACCTTTACCCAAAACCTTTATTTAAACAGTTATGTTATGCAAAGAGCAATTTCCAAAAAGGTTCCGCTTTTAACCGGTATAGAACGAAATCGATTCGTTCTTTTCTATATTCGTCTACTCTTTGATATGTAAGGAGATCCTAATGAAAGGCATAATATTTTATCTTTTAGCAGCGCGTATTCAGTATTGCTACATTGTGTTTAAATAATGTATTCAAATATAGACCGTATCAAAACAGTATAGAAGTAATTAAATCTATCAAAGACCCTATGCGCCTTATGCTCAAAGTAGGGCTAAGATCTGGGAAATGTAGCTGGTAAGCACTGGTGGAGAAGAACCGAAGAACAGGCTCCATGGTACGTCTAAGGAAAGATCTACATCCAGCAACGGACTGATATAATGTTGATCATGATGAACGCGTTTGAGCTCTGTGCTAGGATCAACCGAGATAAATTAACATGCAATTAGGTCTCATCAGTCCGATTTCAACTTTTCATTTTGTAAAAGTTTCATATTAAAAGTGCTGCGGTGGATTTTTAAAGCTCCATCTTTAATTGCATTTCTGAATGTAACTGGGGGATGGAAAACCGCAAACTTGCATTTTAAAGTTAGCTCGCTGAGATCCGACTGTCATTTGATAAATGCGGGGTAATTTATCTCACTGAGGTTAAAAAATTGTCGAAAAGTAGGGCAATTCTTTTTGTACCATTTGCTTAGAGAATTACCAAATACAGATGCCCTGCTAACATTGTTAAAAATTTTAGCAAATATATTTTGAAAATTATTTATTTTATTATTTTTCAAATGAAGAGCATTTGTCCACGTAAGTTGACAAGGTTTGTTGTAAGAGAATTTAAGGGTTAAGCTGACCATTGTACGTGTCTTAATTTTAAGTTTTCTAAATGAAATTTTCTATGTAACAATAAAGAAAAAAAGTATTTCTTCTTTTTTAGTTAGTTTGTAATTTTTTATTCTGTAGCTTTTTCTTCATTTCTGACGCTATAGGCTACTTCTGTAAATTTGGGTTTCGAAAAGCAGACGAAGCTTAAAAGGTTCCTAGAAAGTTCCTTCTAGGAAAATGTGTATTTTTTAGGCTCTGATTGGAACGTCATTAGCAGCGCGCACACAGATTCTCATTAGTTACTTCGTGGGCACACAATTTGTTAAGCAAAATTGATTGCTCGTCAAGCGCCGTAGCGTAGTTTGCTTGGTCATTCAGGATAGACTAGGTTAGCCGATATTCTGCGCGGTCACCATTTGGAGGGGTGGCCGCTCACTCACTCTCACCAGAGTTACTCATACGAACATAGGTTCCTAGGGCCATCATCTGGAGGCCATCTTACGATTCGTCTTTCGGTTCGCAGTCAACATTTAGAGTCTTTCAAGTTCCTAGTCACAAATGAAATACTTTTATTTAACTCTTACTTTAGGTAAACTTTCCGTGATCTGCCCAATGTCGTAGGTCCATCAGTTGGGTGACTATCCTTCAATTAGTATTTCGGTTCCTAGCTAATATTCTTTCCAGTTCTTAGTCGCCATTGAAAGACTTTTATTTCTCTAACCCACCCTTTTGTACAATAAGTAAAATAAAATTTCTCTCAAATTGTTACCTTAAATTCATTTTCCCTGCAGTATCATTAAATGCAGCTCAAAATTCAGTTGAACCATTTTAATGAGCCAATTACCTGGATAATTGTGGTGGCCCACTCGCCTAGCGTACTTGTCGGGTTATAGCGTACAACCCATTTTGTACGCTTATTACTGTAATTCGTATTCTAGATGCAAGACCGTCTTGCATATCTGCATAAAAATAAAACTCGCATTAAAACTCTAGCTTATACTTTAAAGCTCATCACACACGTAGTTATAATATATATTATATACATATTATAGTAAATTTAACATTGTGACGTCATCAAACAATCTAAAAATAAGAAGCCATGGTTATTTCATTACATTGGTTTCTCATTTCTGTAATCACCGATATGGTTCAAAGATAATAAAATAAGAGTAAATCATTTGAAAAATAAATAAAAGGTCGAAAGGATTTCCAATTTAAATGTCGAAAATGAATAAACATTCAATCTTTACAAAATTGGTGACCCGTGTAGGCCTACCACAAGCTCTGTCTAGCTCTGTCTCTGGCTCTGGTGTTGAGTCTGTGTGAGTGTTGACTAAATAAATCCAACGTCAAAACGTCACACTGCACACAGGCTAATACACTGGTGAGCCCTCACACAGATTCAAAACCAGAGCCAGAGATAGAGCCAGACAGAGCTTGTGGTAGGCCTACAGTACCCAATACTAAAAGACTTCATTGACCCTTCCGAATCACCTCCATATTGTTTCGAATACGATATTTTGATAGCTCTTTTATCGTTGTTCTTTATATGACAGTAATAAAATAGGCGTTTGTGTGAAAAAGTTGCAATCTCTGTTGTACGAGGCTGTAACGTCCAAATCTTGGCTATCACTTGGCAATTTCTACGGAGAAATCCATTAGTGTTATGATGTTGGCGTAGACATAAAAGCACTGGAAAGAAGACTATCTTTTTTAATTTCCCGTACGTAAAAAACTATATTAGAGTCCGCGCAAGATCTTATCTTCATACTTCGAATCTTATACAGGGTTATTCATTATTAGCTGCAAATACTCAGGAATTAGGTTCAACAAATAAAATAAAAAATATTTATGAAATGATTTTTTTTAAGTTTTGTTATGAAAATCCCGAGAAAATTGATAAAGGAATCATTGGCGCCTGACCTATTTTGACCTTTGATCCGCGCCCGCGCACCGTGAGTGACACTCTGCGTTCTGTCACCGCCTGGGTGGGTCATCGTCCTGTTCTCCGTGGCAATCATTATGCAATAGCCGTAAAGAAATTAATAAAAATAAAATTTTGATACAAAAACTTGAAAAAGTTTTTGATCAAATTTAAAAAAAATAATTTCATGAATATTTTTTATTCTATTTGTTGAACCTAATTCCTGAGTATTTGCAGTTAATAATGAATAACCCTGTATAGAACTAGCAGCCTGTCCCGGCTTCGCACGGGGTAGACAATATTGTTGTACATTATTTTGTTCTATTGCTAATAGTTTCGGCAGCGCATTCGACGAAAGACATTTTAAGACTCATTTTTCTACACCTTCGGTTACATTGTTCAAATTTTACCAAGGATCCCTAATTTTTTTCAAAATGAAATGTAGCCTATGTCAAATTGGAAGAATGTAGCATTCTATTGGTGAAAGATTTTTTTAAATCGGCCCAGTACTTTTTGAGCCTATTCATTACAAACATACAAAAATAGGTACAAATCTTTCCTCTTTATAATATTAGTATAGATAAGTGCGGGGTTGTGTAATGCTGTGTATATAAGGGACATTGAAAATCTCGGTCAGCCCGAGAATTAGGCACATGTTTTAGAGAAAGATTAGGTCAGGAGTACCCTAACCGACGAGCATATAAGAAGAATGTTATTTTATTTATTTCTATTTATTTTAGTGCGAGTGATGAAGCAAAAGAGGTATTTCAGGATCATAGCAAGTGGAAATCGTGATCTCTGCCTACCCCCATGGGAATGAGGCCTGGATTTTATGTATGTATAATATTCTTTGACGTATGTGGTAAAAATGCATGAAGCTGTTTCCATGCCTGAGGATATAAAATATTGTGAAAGTATTGTTTTAAACCACGTCTCATCCAGAAATTCCTTCATCCGCGTTGCATATGGTAGTACAATATTTTTCGCCCCCGTGGACATATTAAGAGGAAAATCATTTCACTAATGGACCAGTTGTTTGTAGGTAGGTGTCCGCAAAAAGCAGTGGCACATTCTCTTGAGTTCTTTTGTTGCCTTTAGATGTTTACGAATACGAGTGTAATTATTTTAATGTTTGTCGTTTTGAACTTTGAGAATTATATGATTTGTGTAGCTTTTTTGTTGTTTATAAATGTATTATAGCTTTGTCTATGAACTTAATGCGCTTGTACGTAACCGGGTTTCGTAATCAAAGGTTTTTTTTCTTGGCATCAAAGAGAGATATCATGAGAAAATATTTATGAATATATCTACCATGCCTGGGGTTGAATGTTGCTTGTCGTAAGTTACATATTGGTGAACTTCAATTTTAAACATCATTTAAATTAAATTTAAATTAATCTAAATTATTTTTTGTAAGCAAATACTTAGAACACAATAGACACCCAGAGAAAAAACTTCTGCGTTCACCACACAAATATTTGTCCTCGGTGGGGATAGAATTCGCGACAGAGCGCAGAAGGCAGAGCTACAACCAACTCGTTTTTTGCGGTCCTTTTCGCCGCGCACGAGTAAGTTGTGGAATGAACTACCTTCTGCGGTTTTCTCTCAGAGCTTCGAAATGAGGTCATTCAAAAGGCGGGTCCATCTGTTCTTGACAAGCTGGCAGCGCATCAGCTCCACCTCCGGTGTTGCAGGTGTCTGTGGACGACGGTGACTACTCTCCATCAGGTGGCCTGACTGGTCGGCTGCCAGCTATGGCATAATAAAAAACTGAGTTAAGAAGCCAGTAATTTTTGTGAGCCACCATTTTCTCATGTTTCTCTATAATTCTCTGTACTTGCTTATCTTTGCCAAGAGATAAGTCAACCGTGCGTTTCTTCAGGCTTAACATCTGTTTCCTAGGCAGTATACGAAGCTCTTGGCATTAATTATCCAGTCCTCTTTGTAGGCCCAGCCAACTGAATTCAAATGTAACCAACATTTGGACGGGCCGGATCTGTACTGTCCTAAATATACAACGGCAAAAGCCACTAATAACATCTGCTGTTTGGCAAACAGAGATAGAGCACGTTTGTTTAATTTCAGAACCTTCTTTTGTTAAATGAAAGAGGGACATAAATACAGGTGAAAAGAAATTGGATGTATTATTTTTTAATTCTGTATTCTTGTGTATGTGTTTGTGTCGCGTTTAAAACTAAGGACTTTTCAACGGTTTTTTAAGCGAAATCTTCTTTATGAGGGCTTGAGTATGCATAAAGATGGGAAAAAACAATGAAGTCGCGTCACCTTTTTTGTGTTACCACACTGACACCTCTCTGGCAAAGAACGACTAATGGTAATGTTTCAAGTTTGCCATTTTTTTTCGTTGACTGTTTGCACTATTTTATTTTCTGTTCACTGTAAGAATAGGGTCGATTTCTTGGACGTTTTTTCGTAACTAAGTCTTGTGATTGAGTTTCAGACGACATCCAGAACAAAAACATTCGACAATACATTTAAGATTTTAGATAATTTATTTCCAAGAAAAGCAAGAGGGTTATAAAATAATTAGACCTGTTCCACCCACGGCATACACTTTTCAGCTAAAGAAAACCAACTGAAAAAACTTAACAGTTTTTCCAAAGCCTAGATTTTTCCAATTTAAATTAAAAGCAACGAAATGTACAAAATAGTGCTTTTTTATAACGCTTTTATTAGCTTCACCTGTATGTATGTAAGTATGTATGTATGTAACCGACCCCTTTGAGCTCGATTTTGTCCTACTTTGAACGATCCGATTTGATTCAAACTTTGCACACCTGTCAAAGGTCGATGACAATGCAATAATATGAAAAAAAAATTTAAAAAAATAAAAAGAAATAAAAAAAATAAAAAAAAACCACACTTTGAACGATCAGATTTGACTCAAACTTTGCACACCTGTCAAAGGTCGTTGACAATGCAATAATATGAAAAAAAAAAAAAAAAAAAAAAAAAAACCTACTTTGAATGATCAGATTTGATTCAAACTTTGCACACCTGTCAAAGGTCGATGACAATGCAATAATATGAAAAAAAATAAATGAAAAAAAAATAAAAAAACTAAAAAGTAAAAAATAAATTATAGTTTAAAAAACTAAAAAAAAACGCTTATATAACAAATTGAACTAAAAAGTTAAAAATAAAACTGTAATAATCAATTGAAAATTTATATTATTGAACAAAAAGCGTGGGGGGCTTGATTTTGATTGTTGTAAATATTTTATCAATAGTTTATTATATCTGAAGTTATTATAATAAATTATAGTTTAAAAAACTAAAAAAAACGCTTTTATAACAAATTGAACTAAAAAGTTAAAAATAAAACTGTAAAAATCAATTGAAAATGTATATTATTTACAAAAAGCGTGGGGTGCTTTTTATAATAACTTCAGATATAATAAACTATTGATAAAATATTTACAACAATCAAAATCAAGCCCCCCACGCTTTTTGTACAATAATATAAATTTTCAATTGATTTTTACAGTTTTATTTTTAACTTTTTAGTTCAATTTGTTATAAAAGCGTTTTTTTTAGTTTTTTAAACTATAATTTATTTTTTACTTTTTAGTTTTTTATTTTTTTTTCATATTTTTTTTTCATATATTTTGTTTCATATTATTGCATTGTCATCGACATTTGACAGGTGTGCAAAGTTTGAATCAAATCTGATCGTTCAAAGTGTGGTTTTTTTATATTTTTTTTATTTCTTTTCATTTTTTTTTAATTTTTTTTTCATATTATTGCATTGTCATCGACCTTTGACAGGTGTGCAAAGTTTGAATCAAATCTGATCGTTCAAAGTAGGACAAAATCGAGCTCAAAGGGGTCGGTTACATACATACATACATACATACATACATACATACATACAGGTGAAGCTAATAAAAGCGTTATAAAAAGCACCCCACGCTTTTTGTACAATCATATAAATTTTCAATTGATTATTACAGTTTTATTTTTAACTTTTTAGTTCAATTTGTTATAAAAGCGTTTTTTTTTAGTTTTTTAAACTATAATTTATTTCTGAAGAAGTTTGGTTTGTAGGCTAAAGTACTAACTTGAAACTTTTATCTTAAAAAAGGTTACAAAAAGGTTGATATTAAAAGAGCAAAGAATCAAGAACCACAAAGTTTTGTCTGAATCGAATACCTACCTACTAACAGTCTATCTGTAATATGAAATTTCTGATATACCGTTTGAAACATACAGGATTTATACGTATTCATATATTTTGGCAATGGGTGTTTTTTTTTCCAAGTGACTATTTCGCCAAAAGCTAATATCTCTTGCAGGCAATCTTCGTTTGGATATTCAGGTCGGTCGGTCTTATTGCTTTGTCATTGATCCAAAATTGTTGATAAAAAATATTAAATAATGTCAATAGAAAGAGTACTTCCTCATATCCAATTTGCGTGTTGTTTTTTCCAATAAATTTTATTGTTGCTAGGTTTGATCGGACTTCAATTTTCCGGTTGATGCATTTTTCCGGTCAAGTGACCAAAAACAACAACATTTTAGACTTCCGCAGCCCGACTAGGTATTAAATTCAAATAATTTTTCACATATTTTATTTTCTTTTATTTTTTACTAGCAGTTGGTGCCCGAGCTTCGCTCGGTATTTTTTTTTTGGTTAACTGTTGTTGTGAATTATATTTAAGTACGAATTACTTACTTAGTGATTAAATATTAATATTTTTCGATCTTACCGACATATACTACACTCCACTACTCGTCAATAGATGGCGTTCTCTGTCCCACTAACTCATGACTTAATCAACAGATGGCGCTAGGAGTTATGATTTTAGGATAAAGTTGATTATTTACTTTACGATTAGGGGGACATTTTTTAAAAATGAAACCTAGCTAGATCGTTTTATCGTCCCCAAAAACCCCTGTATACTTAATTTCATGAAAATTGTTGGCTCAGTTTCCGAGATCCTAAATATATATATATATACATATATATATACAAGATTTTCTCGTTTAAAGGTATAAGATAAGTACTAAGTACTATTATTTATTTATATATACTTAAGTATAAGCACACGAACGAGCCACATTGTGCTCAAGATAAAAAAATCCATAGTTTTTACTCCTCAACTGTAATTGGTTTAAGAACTGCACTGCACAATCAAACACGCGCTTGACGTTATTTTAATAAAACAAAGTTATTTCGAGTTTTATATTTTCACGTTCGCTGGGGATGTTTCGTGCAATAAAATATGAACCAAACCAAACTTTTTTAAACCGCATACGAATTCAACACCGCATTTTTTTTGAAGTACTTCTGGTTTTTGGGACAGTCAACAACGAAAGGCGTAACACTTTTAAAGAAAAGAAAAAGGTACACATTCAGTCTTGACTTTTTATGCATGATACAGTGGTTAAGGCACTTTTTAAATTAACGCGATCGTTGTGCATAAATTGATTGAATGAAACGGGTATTTATCGCGATTACCTACCTAATGGTCCTCAACCATTTTTTTTCGTAGGTATACATTTTAAACTACAATTTATAAAAAAAAGGTTTTTTGGTATTTTCCACATAATATTTTGCCTTTTGTCGATGACTGTCAGAATCCACGTGTATTCGAGATCCCTTTAAAAATGTGTCATACATAAACTGACAGAGCAGACCAGATATTTAAATTGCTTCATGAATAGAGAAGTATGCTGTGGGTATGACAGGTAGGTTATCATATTTGAGCTCCATACCTACATGATAATTTGGCTTACAGTATTCGGGGGTTTACTCGTCGCAGACACCACAGAAAAAAGTAAAAAAAAAAATAAAAAAAATTTGATTGAAGACAAAAGTCTTCAATCAGTGCGTGTTTCTAGTGATGTCTTACGGAACTGAGACGTAGTCGCTAACTGTTGGCCTCGTAGACAAGCTCAAAGTCACGCAACGAGCTATGGAGAGAGCTATGCTGAGAGTTTCACTACGTGATAGAATCAGAAATTTGTGTGTCCGTAGAAGAACCAAGGTCACCGACATAGCTCATAGAATTAGTAAGTTGGAGTGGCAAGGGGCAGGTCATAATATAACTCGAAGAACTGACAACCGTTGGGGAATAAAGGTTCTCGAAACGAAACGTAGGACGCCCACCCACCGACCGACCGACGATGGACCGACGACATTGTTAAGATCGCGGGAAGTGGATGGTGATGGATGGAAAGGGCTCAGAATCGTTCTTCCTGGAAATGTATAGGGGAGGCCTATGTTTCTTATATGTAATGTTATGAAATTTAGCGTGACTTCTTCTTCTAAAATTTAAGTGAT
This sequence comes from Thera britannica, assembly GCA_939531255.2. Lineage (NCBI taxonomy): Eukaryota > Metazoa > Arthropoda > Insecta > Lepidoptera > Geometridae > Thera > Thera britannica. The sequence goes on from OW618049.2 coordinate 9,821,844, forward strand.
ATTTTAAATGAAATAGTGGAAATGTATAACTGGCGACAGCTGCTCCCATACAAAAGGGCATCCCATCTACCCAAGCGCCCATCTACTGTATTCTGTGGTGGTTACAGTGAAATACTGATTGCTCCAAAAGTGCCGACACAATTCATCGGAAAATCCAAGTTCCGTCGACTGAATAGGCCTATTTCGTAGCCTATTGTAGCGCACCGCAGTGGCAGATTATAGGAGTGACTATAGTTCAAATGAGTCACTTTTCAGCAAGTGGCGGCAAAAATAAGCTTTATCTCATACTCGGATCAATATTGCTTCAAAGTGAAAAGTACGCAATCTTATTGGTATAGGAATCTCTTTGACCGATTTTTAGGGTATATGGTACCCAAAGGATAAACGGGACCATAATATTAAGACTCGGCTGTTCGTCCATTTGTCATCATCAACAAGCTGTAACTCATGAAATGTTTCTGGTGCCGCTATAACAAGAAATATGATAAAATAGAATAAAATAAATGTTTAAGAGGGCTCGGTATTGATAATGACAGTGGGTGAAATATTCACAGAATATTTAGTTAGAAACAAGTTCTTTTCCTTTCCACAAAATAACCTTTTTTTACAAACGTAAATTATCAATTCTTTTTTTTATTGGTGAACGCCCATGAACACACAAATTAAATGCAACAAAATAAAATTGTAGGTACTTAAACTTTGCGTTCTGAAACGCTGCGCTGTCATACATCCCTGTCAAATTTGACAAGGTTTCACTGTTGAAGGCCTGCGCACACCTAGTTCGCTGGCGGTAGCGATCAGTGAAATGTTGTCAAATATCGCTGTCAGATTTGAGATTTGACAGCGATATTTGACAGCGTTTCACTGATCGCTACCGCCAGCGAACTAGGTGTGCGCAGGCCTTCACTCATGAAATTAAATATCAATTCAGACATGAACATTAAGATATGTCATTGAAGTGAAAATTCAATACTTAACCTACTCAAAATTAGCTATAATAATATTCTGCGTCAGCTAGTTCATTTGCATAAGCAAAGGTGAAATTACAGAACAATGGGTGTACCTGCAGCCATTATCCTCGTTTGAAATGTTGGCAGCGATAACTTGGAACCAGACATTTTGGTAGGCGAACTTGATATTTATCAGGGGTGTGTATGAATTTGAATTAATTACAGGTGAATTTAGTTTATATTTCCCTCTCTACTGGTACCAATCGAAAGTCAAAGAAACTGAACCAACCGCACCTGGGACTAAGGACTTAACTGAGGCAAAACTAGTTTGAGCTGAAAATGATCAATGTGAGAGTAAAGTAAATTGTAAATCAAATCAAATATTCAAACCGTTTATTTGCAACCTTGTTGACACATTATATATATTTAACTTATAACTAAACATTAACAATAGTATCCAATGACAATAACCTAGAACCACGTGGTAAGCTGATATCTTTAATTTTATCTATTAACTGTAAGCTGTTTTTCATTGTGTTGTTCATTGGATGTTGAAAGCCTGTTTACAAATGTACCATATGATTAATATTAACAATAGTAGTTGCAAATTGGTCCCAACCAAACAAAATTGGTTGGTTTGTACTTAGTACCTAATCAATCGAAAAACATGGTCTAAAAGTATTCTGTAACAGTATTTTTGTTTTTATAGACTTTGTGCTTTGTGCTCAGTCCATGGGTTAGATACCTAAACAGATAAAATAACTGTGGATACCTAAAAGAAAACTCTCTTGTTAAATTGATGACACATGCAGTCTATACTGCCAAAGTTCACAAAAAGTAAATGGATTTTCGCTGTGGCAATCCGACATCAACGGTATTTCTCATATTACCGCTTAGCCGTGGAGTAAGAAAATTATGTTGGGTATAATTATATAGAAGAAAAACGGGTATTTATCGCGATTACCTTTATTATTTCCTGACGTTTCGACCATGTTACAACAACCGTGGTCGCGGGCAGACTGGAATTCATTGGAGTTACTGTCGAGAAGCGACATTCTGAAGACCTTCACTTGGTCTTGGAAATATCCGCGTTCATACTACGACAACTAACTGCACTAACTGTTTCTACACCCGTATCTTCTATATAATTATGCATAACGATCGCGTCAATTCAAAAAGTGCTATGTAGCTTATTTAGACAATCGGCACATAGTAGTTTTTTATAACCTGTTATTATGTAGGCTTAAAAAACAGATAAAATGAAAGAATAAGATTATCCATGGATGTCGTAGTGAACATACCAGGACATGGGTAGCAGCATCTTCTGAGAACTTAGCACTCCACAGTACACTCATGAGTTATGGTGATGACATTAGACAAAAAGAGTAAGAAAAAAATGTGTATTATGCAAATACGATATAGCGAATAGGAAAAACAACAGCTAAGGCAACAGATATTATAGCGGTCGAAAAATTGTTAGTACCTAGACTCACCTATAGCTTTAAGACGTTTCAAAGAGATCCTTGACCGCCCATTTGTACATTAGTATGTTTTAAATTATAGTTACTTGCTTTTCCATTGTTAGTTTTAAGGTGTGCAATAAATAATTTTCTATTCTATTCTACTTTATTCTAGTGATACTAGTGAATAAATACATCTTTGACTTTGACTTCGATTATACAATCGCCCAGCTGTTCATACACATGGCTCTCTATCCGTCTAATTATATCTCCTCACTTGAAGCCCGGCGCTCTGTATGCTCAGGAAAATGAAGTCTGTCGCATTCTTGTCTCCACATGAGACGTTATGCATTTGTTTATGTCAAACACACCATCATGACGTTGGATTTATTATGCTGCGGCTACACATACCGCGATAACGCGAAGATTTGCGTTGTCGCGACACGTCTGGCCAAGAATTCGTCCTATCGCGAATCATCTTCGCGAATACGAAAGCCCTTCGCGCCGCTGTCGGTAAAATGCGGCACATCAAAGGGTTTTGTCGCGACAAAGTTCGTGCGGTTGGCTACACTTCAAGTTTTTACTTTTGTTTACTACTTTTGTTCAAGTAACAAAGATGCAGTAATTATTAGCCGCCATCTGATATAGCGCGACCGCTTCTTCCATGATTTCCGCGAAATAAATTATCGCGACGCTCTAGATTATCGCGACATCGCGAAGCTTTTTGTAGTGTGGCCAAGCACTTCGTCATGGATCGAACAATGAAGTTTTATCGCGACAACGGAACATGAATCTTCGCTGTGAAGTGTAGCCGTAGCATTACAAGCCTTGGCTGCTTCTACTGAGTGGAATTCCTCTAAACTGGATATGCCTTCCCGCGGGAAATTAAGGTAAATTGTACTTAGGGTTGCTAATAACTGTGGGATGGTTGGGCTGGATCATTTTACCTTTCCATCATCCGTATAAGTGAACCATTGAATGGGTATCATGAGGATTTTGTCACAGAATTGTCTTTAGAATATTATAATATCTCTAAGTACCTACTTTAAAATAAAATCAATTTCTGTAAGAAGAAACACTTCGGATACCTACTTATACAGGGTTATTCATTATTAACTACACAAACTGACAGAGCCTAATTTTTGGGTCGCGATATTTGTTTGGCAGAGTCAATTTAATTCCTAAACGATTTAAGTTTTTGTATCAAAATTTTATTTTCATTAATTTCTTTAAGGCATAATGATTGCCATGGAGAACAGGACGATGACCCACCCAGGCGGTGACTGAACGCAGAGTGTCGCTCACGGCGCGCGGGCGCGGATTAAAGGTCAAAATAGGTCAGGCGCCAATGATTCCAAACGATATTATTCTTTATCGATTTTCTCGGGATTTTCATAACAAAACTTTAAAAAATCATTTCATAAATATTTTTTATTTTATTTATTGAACCTTATTCCTAAGTATTTGCAGCTAATAATTAATAACCCTGTAGGTATACTAGTGATGGAACTAAATCCTTGAGATATGAGAAAAAAAAATAAAGATTGTAGATAGCTACAATCTTTCTAGGAGCATGTTACTACTTTTAGAGATTTGGCAATAATAATAAAAATATGGAAAACACCAGTATCAATCATTATTCTTCATAACAATTAAGTAATAAAACAATAATAACAATAATATTAATTAAGCAATTAAGTAATTCCTTAATTATTTTTAAATATAACCAAAAATTACAAACTACTGTAGGCCTACCACAAGTTCTTTCTGGCTCTGTCTCTGGCTCTGATTTTGAGTCCGTATGAGTTTTGACAAAATAAATCCTACGTCGAAACGTCACAGACACAGTATAATACACTAGTGAGCACTCACACAGACTCAAAACTAGAGCTAAAGACATCGCCGGACAGAGCTTGTGGTAGGCCTACTGGAATTTTGAATTGAATTGCTAAAATGGAACTCTAATATTCGTAGGTTTTTTAATAGTCTAGATCCTTGTCATATTATATAATACCTGAAATAGTACTTCTAGATTAAATTAGGTCTGTGTTGTTTTCTAAAGTTGTCTCTTGTGGCTTTGACTGCCATATATTTACAGAACTGGAAACGACGTCCAGAAATTATGGTATGCGAGGTACAGAAATATTTCAAAAATTCATAAAATTGTGCAGTATTTTTGTGAACGGTCTGGGGTTCAAAAGTTGTATATTTTTGTTAGAAAACTTATATCCACTTATACATATAATACAGTAATATCAGAGCTTAAGGTATTCAAAAAAGTAATAAGAAATTTAATGTTGTCTTCCTGTAAAGTTTGTTTTTTGATATGGTTTTTGTTTCATCATGACAATGAGTTGTGTCGGACGTAAAATGATTTTTTTTCGCTCTTCCTTTCCTTTTGTCACATTTTTCTCATATTTTTCAAATCTCCCCTTCAATTTTCAGTAGGATCTTTTAAGTCATTTTGAGTCTGTGTGAGTGTTGACTAAATAAATCCTACGTCGAAACGTCACACACACACTGGTGAGCACTCACACAGACTTAAAACCAGAGCTAGAGACAGAGCCAGACAGAGCTTGTGGTAGGCCTACAGGATGTTTTTCCTTTATTTTCGAATTCTAGAAATTCAGTATTCATGTGTTTTAAAAACTGTGAGTGATCTGTAAGTGTTTTTGCATTATAATGACTTTTAGCTTCAATCAGTCTCACCTGATGGTAAGTGTAAGTGAGCATTTATTGCACCAATATACCAATATCAAGCTTACTTTCTTCTAGAATACCAAAGGCTGGCAACTGACGGCTACAGACGACAATAGACATCAACTGACGGCAACAGACGACAACAGACAACAGCAGACAACAACAGACGACAACTGATGGCAACAGACGCCAACTGACAGCAACAGACGACAACTGACGGCAACAGACGACAACTGACGGCAACAGACGACAGCTGACAGCAACAGACGGCAGCTGACGGTTGCTGACGGAAACTTAACCTTGATCAACAACATCAACTTATCAAACATTTTAGGGGAGCGTAATGTATTTAATTCCTTAATGAGACCTTAGAAAACATAACACTCAAATAATCTTAAATACAATAGAACAATATAAAGGCCCAAAAATCTTTAGACGTAAAATCAATAAAAATTCAAGTCAAATCTTAAAACTAAAAAACAAAGACGGTGACATTACCACCGATCGGAGTCAGATTCTTAATGTTGCGGAAGAATTTTATAAGGAGCTTTACGCCACAAGATCTGTGGCACACGAATCACCAGGGGATTTAAGAGCACCACCCAAAGAAAATCGAACCTCGGATATCCTACCAGATATAATTTCAGCCGAAGTAGAGAAAGCACTTTCACAAATGAAAAGTGACAAATCACCCGGTGAGGACGGTGTTACGATCGAGGTGCTACGTGCGGGTGGTCTACCGGTACTACGCGTACTTGTGAAACTTTTTAATGAGGTCCTTGTAGGTTCCAGGTCTCCACTTGTGTGGAAAAATGCTGTAGTTACAATACTACACAAGAAGGGAGACTCCTCTAACCTAAGTAACTACCGCCCTATATCCCTTCTCTCTCAAATCTACAAGCTTTTTGCTAGAATCCTCTGTAATCGTTTAACTCACCAACTCGATGAATGCCAGACTGTTGAACAAGCCGGCTTCCGGAGCGGTTTCTCTACTATCGATCACATACACACCGTAAAACAACTAATGGATAAGAGTTCTGAGTACAACCGGCCCTTGTGTTTAGCTTTCGTCGATTACGAGAAAGCCTTCGACAGTGTCGAACACTGGGCCGTGTTTAACGCTCTTCATCGCTGCCAGATCGACGCTCGGTATGTAGACGTGCTCCGGGAGCTATATGCTGCGGCAACGATGCAAGTTAAACTGCATGAGCTTACTTGTCCCATTTCCATCCAGAGGGGCGTGCGGCAGGGAGACACCATTTCACCCAAACTCTTTACAGCCGTTCTCGAAGATGTTATGAAAACACTTGAATGGGATCAAACTGGGATTAACATCAACGGTGTCTATCTGTCGCATCTCAGATTTGCAGATGACCTTGTTTTGTTTGCTGATTCCCTGGAAGATTTGCAAAGTATGCTTAAAGACCTTTTCGATGCCTCCTTGGAAGTAGGCTTAAAGATGAATATGTCCAAAACAAAAGTCATGACAAGTATCTCTGGTGTCACGACTCCAACAATTAAGATTGGGCACGTGACGCTAGAGATAGTTGATCGTTACGTGTACTTGGGACATATGCTATCTTTTAGCAAGGAGCATCAAAATAAAGAAATCTCCAGAAGAATCCAGCTCGGATGGGCAGCATTTGGCAAACTAGAGGATGTCTTCAGGTCAAGAAAGATCCCACAGTGCCTGAAAACCCGTCTCTATAATCAGTGTGTCCTGCCAACAATGACATACGGTGCCGAGACATGGACGCTCACTAAGGAAACTGTTTACAGAATACGAGTTGCACAAAGGGCCATGGAGCGAGCCATGCTCGGCATATCACTTTTAGATCGAGTTCGCAACGCTGAGATCCGTCGTCGTACAAAGGTCTTCGACGTCGGTGACAGGGCGGTAAATCTCAAGTGGAGTTGGGCAGGACACCTGGCTAGACGTGGTGATGGCCGGTGGAGTAAAGCCTTGACCGAATGGTGGCCGAAGTCAGGCCGAAGAAATTTGGGGCGTCCGAAAGCGCGATGGGTCGACGACATCGTAAGGGTCGCGGGAAACACCTGGACAAGAGACGCACAGGACAGAGGAGGCTGGCAGAAAATGAAGGAGGCCTATACCCAGCAGTGGGTGATACCGGGCTGAAATGATGATGATGAATGTATTTAAATAAACATGAGCCTTATAGGATTATAGAATTTGTTTGAAGTAGTAAGAGCTTATGCACGTGACGTCCTTTTAACGACGTCATCATTATCAGCCAGAATAAGTCCACTACTGGATATTGGCCATTTCCAAAAAGAACAATTTTGAGCCCCCTCCATCCACCAACTTCCTCCGAACTTTACAATGTCGTCAGTCCATGGGTATGTATGTATGTATGTATGTGTGGGACTCCTGTTTCCGCAATTGGACTCAAAGTCGGTCTGTTTTGCGTCAGGAAACGCTGACTATACTTGTAGCCAGCCTAACTCCTCCCAGAAGCGCAGAAGCTTCCTGGGGGCTTCACAGGCTTGGAGGAGTGACCTGGGGTGGTCCAGGATTTCGCGTCGTTGAGTTGCTACGCCCTCGCATTCCAGGACTACGTGGGCAGCTGATTCTTCTTCGGATAGGCATCCCCTGCAGAGTGGACTGTCTGTGGCTCCGATGTTGTGTAGGTGTTTGTTCAGTGGACAGTGGCCGGTTAGGGTTCCCACGATGGTTTTGAGGTCTAGCCTGTTAAGGCATATTAGACGACGTGTCAGTCTGGGTGTGGTTGCTGGTATTGCTGCTCTTGACTGTCTGCAGTCAGTCGCGCGCATCCAGCGCAGGTTGTGTTGCTTCTGCGAGCGCTGCCGTATCCAGGTACGTAGCTGTGAGAGTGGCAGAGGTAGGAAGGGGTTTGGTCCTACTATAGGTGTTTCTGAGTCTCTTCTGGCTAGCTGGTCTGCGGCATCGTTGCCAAGTGATTCGCTATGTCCATTTATCCACTGTAGAGTTACCGTGTTCTTTGTGGCAATGCTCTCTAGGGCCTGGTGACATTCGTATATGAGCTTGGAACTACAGTTGTTATTTTCCAGAGCTCTAAGTGTTGCTGTGCTGTCTGAGAGGATCCGTATGTTGTAATCATCAATCCCTCTTCGGTGTATTGCTGTGGCAGCTTCGGTTATGGCCGCACATTCACATTGGAAGATGGAGCTGTGTAGGCCTAGTGATATTGATATGTTAATGTTGAGATCAAGTGAGTGCACTCCGGCTCCTGTTCCTTGTTTGGTTTTTGAGCTGTCGGTGTAGACTCTTACCTCGCTGATACCGGATTGATCTCTTTGGTCTTCATGTGTTTGTATGTGGTGGTGTTTTTGGAATATTTGTTGTTTGGGGGTTTTGTCGCACGGTGCTGCGATTAGTGGTTCGTAAGATATCGCTTTATCCAGAATAGATGCGTGAGGGCTCCTGGAAATTCCCCATAGGTTCAAGTGTTTGAGTCTGATAGCGGCCATCGTCGCTTCTTGTTGTATGAGTAGGTCTAGTGGTGTTAGGCCCAGGATTATCTCAAGGGCGGCCGTTGGTGTAGTTCTCATGCAGCCCGTTATTGCAGAGCATGCTAGTCTCTGGAAGCGTTGCAGCTTCGTGATCACGGTGCTGAGTTCTGTTCTGTTCCACCATACGATGGCTCCGTATGTGAGTGTTGGTCTTGTCAGTCCATGGGTGAGGGACTATCTGCAAATCAACGAGCTAAAAAAGTAAACAGGCTTCTGCATCTATTGCAAATGATTTATATAGCGACAGGGGTAACAGGTGATTACTTAAACCCCACTTGCAAGGCGCTATAGTGCCTGGGACAAGATTTTAGATGGAATAGGCTTGCCCAGCACCATCAACCCTTATCCCATCCTGTCAGCTTAGTCAGTCTAATCTACAGAAAAGATATGGTTACAATACGTGCTAAGCTGACTAAGCCATGGGTTTCCTCTATATGTCGTGGCACTCCGGGAATGCCTACTGAAATGATAACGTGAACATAACCCCTCCTTCCTCTCGACTTTTGGCGAAGATTGCCGATCTTTGCCGAATTGGTGTGACGCGTGATGGTGACGAGTTAATTGTTTTTGCCCACCTCAAAACTGAGAGCACTGGTGGTCTAGTGGTAGCGGCCCCGCCTTCCGATTCAGGGGTCGTGGGTTCAAATCCAGTCGTGTGCCAATGAGTTTTTCTGTCGAAAAAATTATGTGCACTATGCCAGTACTCTCAAAACGGTGAAGGAAAACATCGTGAGGAAACCGGCGTGTCGTACAACCTAAAAAAGTTCGAGCAACACGTGTCAAGGGTCACGCAAAAAGGGCCCGCCAGCGGCCTACTTGCGGAAAAACCTGCACGCACATCAAGTGTGGATTATAAAAATTAGCCGAATTTTGCCCACCTCGAAAATGTTCGAGCCCGCCAAGTTTCCAAGTCCGAGTTTAAAAACTGAATTGTTTTTCTATACTGTCAGTAACTTTAATTACAGTAATTTGTGACAATCGCATATCCAAGAATTATAAATTCATTGAACAACAAAACTTGAAACAACAGCGCAAAATGCAAAATTTACTTAGAAAATTCAAAAGTAGGCGCTAATTGAGTTTCCAAGTTCCAAACAAAAACAAAGACGTTTTAAGAGAAAACATTTGTAATGTATTCCATAAATATTCATCCGTTTACAAAGCTCGTAACGAGCGGAGACGTGTTTTACCACATACATACATACCTACATACATTAACGTAAGGTAAGACGTCAGAAATAATTACTTTGAACTCGTTTCTTTTTTCACTTCCGTCGAAATCCCCAAGAAAAATGATCCACTCAATCAAATTCTCCGTATTAATCAACTCACAATGACGCGAAAAGCGTAAAAGACAACATTTCCTGTCAAAGACCACATTCTGGCATGGTTGCCAGAACTCTCAAACGGTGAAGGAAAACACCGTAAAGACTAAAGACGACTCATGACGGTGCAGAATCTTAGAAGTTTGAAAACATATGTGTCAAGTGCACGAAAGGGTCTTTGAGGCGCACTTAAAACACCACACGAGTGCGTTCTTGTTGAGAAAGAAGATCCCCGAGTGTCATAAAAAAATTACAATGTGTACCAAAATACCTACAGCGTAATTAATGTACCTTATTTTTCTTCGTCGTATTGTGTCACTAAATCCTTTGAACTTTGAACCACAATTAATTTAGAAAAAGTAAATCAAATCAAATCAAATCAAACCGTTTATTTGAAAGAAAGAGAAAGAAGATACCTAGTAAAATAAGTAAAAGATAATACTAAGAAGATAAATCCGTTATTGTACTACTTTTAAGGGCTGTAGATATTGTTCAATAAATAAAATAAACCAATACAGTGAAAGAACATTAAAATACTCACTAATTTTTCCCTGGTTGCCTGGTAGAGATCGCTGTTAGCGATAAGGCCGCCCATTGTATTACTGTGGCTGTTTATTTTTAAGCTAAAATCTGTATTCTACTTATCTTGTGTGTCATTGTAATAAAAAAAGAGTTATCTATCTCATCATTATCATCAGCCTGAAGAAGTCCACTGCTGGACATAGGCCTCCCCTATTCATTTCCAGGAAGAACGATTCTGAGCTCTTTCCATCCATCGACTTCTTGCGATTTTAACAATGTCGTCGGTCCATCTGGTGGGTGGGCGCCCTACTTTATCTATCTATCTAAATTTGTATTATCATACGTTACATTTATATTACCTACATATTGGTTTCAAAAACCGTTCTAGTAATAAATATATATATATTACCCACACTCCTCTGTGATTTGAATTTAAAGTACCATTTTATTAACCAATTACACTAATTGGAACAACTGGAACAAATTAAACGAGCCCTAAGTAATTAAACAATTAATAAAAGTTTAATTAAAACTATTAATTCGAGTTTAAAGGTTCGAACTCGAAGCAAGTGGAGTATACTTTAAAAGTGTTCGTAAGCAGTTTGAAAAGTAGAATTAAACGGAATTTAAAACTATTAGAAGATCTTGCTTCGTATTTTACTTGTTCCAAGTCCAGCAACTTTAGGCCTACCACAAGCTCTGTCTGGCTCTGTCTCTGGCTCCGGTTTTGAGTCTGTGTGAGTGTTAACTAAATATATCCTAAACGTCACAGTATAATACACTAGTGAGCACTCACACATAATTAAAACCAGAGCCAAAGACAGAGCCAGACAGAGCTTGTGGTAGGAATACAGATTGCTAATTATAAAACCAAAGCTTCTTATAATCTCAATTTACGTTGAATCAAAAACCATGCAACAAACACCGCAAAATTGAATCGAAACTTTTTCATTGAGCTTTCAATTTTCATCAAATAGACATGGTACCCTTAGCATGAGTTTCTAGCGAATATCACTAGACATCGCGTTCCGAAAAGTGTCGCAGGATGGCACCACTTTCTTTTGACCGGTGACATTGCATAGGTTGCGAGCGGTATCCATCCACCAATCACAGATTAAGTGAAATGCCACCAAATTCAAACCTTAAGGCACAAACAGCCATCATTAGATAAAGAAATAGAAAATTATTTATTGCAAAAATGATATGTACAATAGGATACACCTCAAGTTACCGAAAAACAAGTAAAAATAACGCTTACTGCAAGGACATAGGAGCTAGCAGTGTATAGTCTGATGCGTATCCTTGTGTACTGTACACAGGTGAGCTTAATGCTGGGTAGCATTATCTACCGGCTAATCTTTGGGTAATAAGAAAATAAGTTGGGCAGTGCACATAATTATAAGATGAGGGGATACGTACTAAACAAAAATATAGAAACACAGCTAAGTGATAATTACAACTTTTGTTAGTTATATTCCTGCATAATAACTGTAAAGCAGAAAGAAATTATACAAATATAATTTAAACTAAAAATATGTAAAATAATCTGATCTAGCATAAACTCACTTACCCCCGAATACTGAAACGCAACTCAGATTTAAGCACGTCTCAAGCGACGAATATTTGACAGTTTTCAATGAAAATCTGTCAAATATTCGTCGCTTGAGACGTGCTTAAATCTGAGTTGCGTTTCAGTATTCGGGGGTTACCTTGAAAAAAATATTTATATGTATAAGATTCGATCATGAGGGATAGATTATTGCATAGATCATTGCCTTCATCATCAACCAAAGTTAGTCCTCTGCTGGATGTAGGTCCCAAGACGCGCCACTAAGTCCGGTCTTTGGCTCTTCTAGTTTTTCCCAGCTACATTTCGCAGATCGTTCTCCATCTGGTCGGATGGCATCCTACACGAGTGCCCTTCAGCCCAGCCATACCACCGTTCCTACGGCTTACATCTACAATGATAGAAAACGGTGCTACGCGTACAGATATTTTATCAGTAAATAAAAATATAGAAGATCATTTGATAGGTCCTGAGAAAATAACATGGATAAATGGTTTCACTTTTGTAATAGCTTTCAGAATTTTTTATATTGAATTTGTAAAAATTTTTACAAGTTATGAATATACTTTAAGAAAGTTCGATAGTAAAAATATTTTGATCGGATAGCCTGTCAAATCGTGTCATTATATATTTGATAATATCATGGGTCATTTATGTACACAATGCTAGTGCTCTCAAACGGTGAAAGAAAACACCGCGAGGAAACCCGCGGCTTATTCAGCTTCGCACGTATTGAACATGACTTTCCTGTGGATTAGGCCGACTAAGCTGTCAGGCAAGCCTATTTCATCTTAAATCCTGTCCCAGGTACTATAGCGTCCCGCAAGAAGTGGCATGAGTATAACACCTTGCCCCTGCTGCTATATAAATCATCTCATCATCTCAACCTGAAGAAGTCTACTGCTGGACATAGGCCTCCCCCACACATTTCCAGGAAGAACGATTCTGAGCCATTCCCATCCACCGACTGTCTGCGATCTTAACAATGTCGTCAGTCCATCTGGTGGCCTATGTTTCGTCTTCCGGTTCGTGGTCGCCATTCGAGAACCTTTATTCCCCAACGGATATACAAACTAAATTAAATAAAATAATTTATTTGCTTGAAGCATGGTACATTCTAGATCTTAAATAGGCAAATACAGATTCACACACTTCGCCAAAAAAACCTAGCATGCAAACACGAAAACAAAAAAAAACAACCAGTATCAATCATAATATAAATCATCTACAAAAGATGCAAGGGCCTGTTTACTTTTATCGTGGGTCACTCAAACATTTTTCTTTCTGCCTTTTCATTCTTCGTTCTCATTTCACATTTTCAATGGATCCAAAAAATGCTTTGATCCCATTGAAGAGTGCAAATGGAAACGTTACTTGCACCCCTGCCTATAGATTGGTCGGAGCTCGAGACAATGAGATCAGACGAGCTAACTTTTTAATAAACCAATGAGACTACTGGGTATAATCACTATCAAAGGTGACCTCGTTTGGTTTTTAAATTAATTTTGCAAACGAGAAAATATAGGATACCTATATCAGCATTTTATATTCACTTATATTTTTCGGTGAATATCAGTGTATATTGCAAGTATTAAAGCTATTTCTTTTTGCTTAAATGAAACGTAAAATTCGGCGTCTCGCTTATTCTATTAAAACAAACTGTTACCTACATCATATTCAAAATTAGCTTTTTACAAAAAGCCAAAGCTGAAAAGCTTTTTAAAAGCATCTAGAAATTTTAATATTTTGAAGAAAATTAAAAAAATCTGCGACCATCCGATAATTCAGTGAGCTTATCTCAAAGCTAAGCCAATTTTAATAAAGTTTCAAAACTCGGATGACTGTCCACGGGTCACGAAGCATACTTTCCACTCAGTTGATGAAAGAAAAGTTAGTTAATTTTCTTAATTTGGCAGTGAGTGCTTTTAAGTCTTAAATACAAAGCAGTGTTTGAAAACATCATTATGAGTGTCGAGAGATATGGGAAGTTCTGAAAGTTTTAAGACAGTATTATAATCTTCGTCGTAATTTCTCTAATGACGAATATGGGATTTGAAAAGTTCTATGAAGTTTTATGAAGTTCAGGTCAATGATTCAAAAGATTAAGGAATTATTTGTAGCATTATTTAAAAATATATAAATCTGTAGCTCCAATTAGGCTGCTGCTGTTTTAAAGCTCGCTAGTACTCGCAACAGTTCGCTACTTCTGCTTTGTTTTAGATTCGGGTCATTGAGTCATGTGATTTGTAAAACTGCTCATATTTTGCAAACTACATACTGTTAACCAGTTTTGGGAATAGGACATCTCTATTCGGATCAACCAAGAAGTTACGTCTCTAGTAGAAAAAAAATAAGAAGAGGAAGGATATTATGGCGTCGTTCCGTGTACTTGTATGGTCTGCGGTTTAATAAAGTAAAACAGAGTTGTAGCTATAATCAATGAAGAGTTTTCGTCTTATTATTACCTACTTGAAAGAAAGAAAAGAAAGAAAATTCATTAATTTTGGACACAAAACACACATAAACACGGCACAAACAGAGTAACAATACGATTTTACATACATTCACGTATGGATTACCAGCTCAGCAAAATGTGGTGCCAAATTAATGTATGCGTGTCTTTGACTGCACTTTTCATACATTTTCAAAGGTTCTTTGTCTGCTGTGAGCCAGATTTTTTAAATAAAATATATCAAATTAATTAGCTCCAAACCACAACCACAGCTCAAAATGAGACTGCATAATAGTTAACTGGAAATAGGAGGAAAGTTACTACTAACTTCTACGAACTACCGCGTCAGTGGTTTAGCTTTGATAATCCTGTTTTGTGCTCTAACTAGAAATTAAATGGTATTTTTAAGCTTACATTAGGAAATCATGAATAGAAAGAAAGAAAGAAAGAAAAACATTTTATTGACCTTAAGAACGAATACTACAATGGGTACCTACCTACTGCCAACTTATACTTACTTATACATAAAAAAGAATAACTTAATTTAAAACAAAAAACAGAAAAAAACCTTAAAAACTAGATAGAACCTTAAGACCTACCATAAAAAACAGGTAGGCACGTGCCATGCTGAAAACATTAAGTAAATAAATAATTTAGCCAATTCACACAACACTACTAGCCCTAAACTAATTATAGCTTATACGTATATGATGGGAAACAAATAGCTGATGTCATAATTCATTTTTTTGACGTGACAACGTCTTATGATTCATGTCGTCTTTCATCAAGAAAGCTTGGTGACTTTGTCTTGGTCGGCAGAATAATTTAAGATTACTATATTACAAAATATCTGAAACAACATAGACTACTTGATTGGCACAGGTATTTTTCACGGGGTGAAGGGCTTTTCTTTTGACGTGACAACGTCTTATAATTCGATGGAGCTGGCTGCACGCATGAAAAAATATGACTCATGCGGCGTTATCTCGCTCTGAGGCGTTCCATTTAACCCAGTAATGCCTAGCGTGGCTTTATGGCCACACAAATTTGGGTAAATTAAAATGCTAATTACGGTGACACCTGATATTATGAAGTCATCCAATTACTATTATTGTATTGTCAAATGTCCAAGCTTTAGTTTACGACAATGTCACTGTCACAATATAGCGTTGTTTCGAAAATATTTTCATTTGTTTGCCGCCATATTCCAAATAAGTGAAAAAATTGATCCCAGGCTACAGTAAGTCACATAATTTTGAAATTATTGATAATATTCGTGTTGTTTTTGTTCTATTCTACTAAGATATTACTAAGCCATGCTTGGAAAGTAGCAATACATTGCTTCGATTGGATATAGCATGTTATTTTTTACTCTAAATATACCGCGTTCATATGGACACGCTAAGCTCTACCCATAGCATTACTAAAACTATTGTATTATTTCCAGACTCTTTGATTTCGATCTTTTTCGGGGACAAAATACTCTAAATGAAGTTCTTGATATCCTTTTTGAAGATGGAGATGGGGATGGTGAACTGACACAGCTGGAATTTCGAAGAGAAATTGTTCTCAGTTACATATGGACGTATTATGGCACGGCTACCAAAAGTGCAGGTAGACCTTCCACGTCGAATCTGGCCAACACAGCGCGGTTTGACGGTATAAACCACTACGTCCAAAAATGTGTAAAGAAAAGAAGATGCGTCGAACCATATTGCAAATCCAAAAATTCTTCTGTAATGCCGCCTTCCTACGGTGCGTGGTTCTGCAGACGCACGACGTTCGCGCACGACGACGCATGGCAACGCTCACAGAAAGGGCTCCTGTACTACCGCGCACCTGGGCGCACGAGACCGTTCCCATGGTGTGTCGTGCGAGCTGGTGCGCGATATCACAAACCGGTGGGAAGGGGCTATAAGAACCCAGTGTACGAAGTGCGATGTTGGCCCATGGAACATTATTATGCCTGTGTATACCGTATTTCGCCGTTATTGCGATACGTCATCAAATATAATAAATACCTACACATATTATAATTTTCGTGTTTATTTATTTGGCTTATCTTACTCACTACAGGACAAAGTTAGTGTGGACAAAGTTAGTGACTTTTGCTATTGAAAACGCTTAGCGTGTCCATAAAGACACATTTGTTTTTCGCAATTTTTTCCTGAATTACGACGTTGAAAAAAATAAAAAAAACAACTATGTTCATAATAACATGTTTTTCAACAATATTCAATGTTAAAACATAGAAAATTTGAAAATTTATATAATTTGGGCATTACTGGGTTAAGGCTTAAAGTGCAAGCGAGAGCGCGGAACGAGCGACAAAGAAGCACGCACGGCCTCCGCGTTCGGCAGCGTTCGACATCTGTCTCTCTCCTACTTGAGTGAGCGATGCGTCCGCGTGGACAGCTGTATGACGTTGTCACGTTCAACCTTCGTTCAACTATCGACTGACAACAATTTTTTTTGTACTTGCTTAAGTTTCGCTCGCTTGGTCAATAATGACCTTTCGCCAACATCAACATCACTTTGCGCCAAATTATAGCCATGTTTGCCAAAACACTCGTAAGTATAAGTCACCCTAATAGATTATGCTATAAACTGAGGACCCCACGTCGCATAATAAACATTTCCCGAGCAAACGTGTCCGACCACAAAAACACGATTACAGGACAAATAACACTTAAAATAAACGAGTACGAAGACTTATTTGTAAAGAAACTCACTATGACTTTGTATTTGTTTTAAGTAAATTAGAATTTGTTACATTGACTTTCAAGTTACGTCGTCTTTAAAGTAAACATGTAATGCCTTTGCATCTATTCTGTATCCTACTACATTATTATAAACGCGAATGTTTGTAAGTATGGATGGATGGATAGATGTTTGTTACTCTTTTTCGTAAAAACTACTGAATGGATTTAATTGAAACTTTACAGTAAGATAGCTTATACTTTAGAATAACACATAGGCTTAAATTTCTAAAGATATTGTAACGGGAACAGGGCGTAACGGGAACGCGGCAAGCAAAGCCGCGGCTGACCCCTAGTGATATATATAGCGTCCAGGGTTAACTATTTTTGCTCATGCCCTTACTTGCGGAACGCTATAGTGTCTGGGACAGGATTTTAAGATGGCGTAGGCTTGCCCAGCACTTTACCAATCTGACAGCTAAGTCGGCCTTATCCACAGGAAAGACATGGTGCAGAGCTGACTAGGCTCGGGTTTCCTCACGATGTTTTCCTTCACTGTTTCAGAGCACTAGCATTGAACACAAAAAAAATCGAAGAGGAGATTCCATAGGTGCACTTCTGGATTTGAACCCGCGCCTTAGATCGGAAGGCTTCGGGCTACCACCACAAGTGCTCGCGTTACAAAAGCATTGAAGGATTAAGCAGAACTCCAGTTCTCAAAATTGTGTGGGTATTATTCCAAGCAAAGGAAAAACTAGGACAAGAAAAACTCAAAATAGAGACGAATGGAAGTGGATAAAGGAGGCTTTTGTGTGTGGGCAAACAGATTGAATATCACAATAACTCTTAGGTTAAGCGATTTCATGACCAACTTGAAATCGCTCGCTTTAGTTTAAAAAAGTATAATTTTCCTACTTCGATAAAAAACAATGGTAGTTAAGTTCAAGGACCTCATTTGATGACGTCATTACGACCCTCCCTTCTTAGAGCAATTTTGTAATAAAGTGCCAGGCGGGATATAATTCCTATTTAAACGAAAATTCTATCACAATATCATGGTTATCTACCAGTAAAACCACTTGCACAAATATACCATGCTATTGAAACGATCTTTTAGTAAGTAATTTAATTTTAAGAAGATAATTTTATCATTATTATTAATAATAATTTGTGATTATTTTATTTACACAAATAAATTTGTAGCCAGTACAAGTATTTACAAAATACATAAGAAACAGTTGAGCTATCTGCAGATAGTACTCCTACCGGGAACCATCGTATGTAATCGGTGTGCGGTGCCTGACGCCTATCGCCGATCGTATCGCCCACCTCTGCCACCATTTTGTATGGAAAAATCAAAAGCGCCCCCTAGCACATTGATGGATGTGTGGAGTGACAAGAATGGATAGGATACGGAATGAGTATATCAGGGGAAGTTTGAAAGTAACGCCAGTGACAGAAAAACTGAAGAGCAATAGATTGGCGTGGTACGGGCATGTCATGAGGAGGGATGAGAGTCATGTGACTAGGAGAGTAATGAGTATGGATGTGGATGGATATGTGAGCAGAGGTAGACCAAGGAAAACATGGATGAACTGTGTGAAAAATGACATGGAAAGGAGAGGAGACAGAGGGAAATGGAAGAAGAAGACATGTTGTGCCGACTCCACATGAAGTGGGATAAGGGCAGGAAGAAGAAGAACCATTCCGATGAACGCAGGGACTGCGTCGTGGGGAACGGTCCTGACGTGCGTGAACTACGAGGCATTGTTTTGTTATAGACGATGGTTACCACTAAACATCAGGGCTATAATGCTTATTCCACCAGTTAGTTGTATAAAAAATGTTCAGCCCCACGTCTCCACACCCTTAAACGGTACCACACCTTTAAACCAAAACACAGTATTGCTGCTTCATGGTAGAAATAAGCTTGGTACTTTCCCGGACGAGCCCTTCGCAAAGAGCTCTAGTACTACTAAGGGCGCTTGTACACGCTAAGAAAATTTGCCGTTCCTGCGGCAGACAAGACAAATTCTTCGTGTAGACGACAAGAATTTTGTCTTTTCCACACACGAAAACGCAACAACGTTCGCCGCGTCGTGTCTTGCGCAGATAAGATTTTTTTCGTGCACCGCTGCGAGCAGTGTACACAGTTATTTTCTAGTTACGACACGAATTCTTGGGTAGACCCGGCGTTTTTTCTTAGCGTGTACAAGCGCCCTAAGTCATATTCGTAAAGTTTCGAAAACAAAGTGTCTATACTGTTGGTTGTATGTACTGTGAATTGTATTACTACTTAACGCGTGATGCGCGGCTCTGCGCCGAAAATGAGAGCTCAGAATTCCTGATCGGCTTTTTAACGACTTTGTTTATTAACCACGGATTTTTTGCGAGTTTTACCTGTTTTGTTTTTAATATTATTTACCCTATAAACTGTGGAAACGTATTAGCTGTAATCCAGAGAAGACCCCGCCAAGCTTCCCTGTTTCTAGAAAATATTACTGCCTGCGATGCATATAACATTAGGTAAAAAAAAAAAAATGTGTGACTGGTGGCACAAGACTGAGGGAAGAGGGGAGGGAGGAGAGAGTAGCAGGATTGGGGAGAGGTCTTTGCCCAACAATGGGATGATTCGGGCTTATAGTAATAAGTAATAGTCATAAAGAAAGTAACCCAGCCATAGGTCAGATGGTATCGTAAAGATGATGGGAGCTAGCTGGATCCAGTTGGCGTGGGACTGGAAGGAGTGGCATGCTCAAGAGGAGGCTTATACCCCGGACCCTTGACCAAATCCCATACAAAAACCACACTAAGTATACACTGAATATACACTGAATTATACACTAAAGTATACACTAAAGTATACACAAAAGTATACGCTAAAGTATACGCTAAAGTATACGCTAAAGTATACGCTAAAGTATACACTAAAGTATACACTAAAGTATAGATTAATGTACACGCTAAAGTATACACAAAAGTAAATAGTATAAAGTAAAACAAAGACTGAAACGTTCATAACCTGATTCCCGGAATGAAAGCCTTTGACATCGTGCCAACTATACGGCACGCTGTAATACCTAGCCAATTGTTTGTCCCGTAGATCTAATTTTAATAATGATGGAGTCTTCGTAATGAAGAATTAATGCAACTTTTGTGTACCCGCAGTTGTTTTTGTATTTTATGGAAAACCGCTTTTCCGCTTTTCCAGATTTTATCCTATAGAGAGACTCCGAGCATAGCCCTCTCTATAGCTCGCTGAGCGACTTCCAGTTTGTGGAACGAACCTACTGTCCACGTTTCGGCAGCTTAGAGGTCATTACAGACCATGTGTGGTTGACGATCTGCGAAATGTAGCTGGCAAGCACTGGAGGAGTGAAGCCGAAGACCGGGCTCAGTGGCGCGTCTTGGGAGAGACCTACGTCCAGCAGTGGACTGATATAGGTTGATGATGATGTTTTTACTTGTAGATAAACACTCAAAATCCTGTCACCACACTGGTTTCAAAGAACTCGTTACACAACAATAAGAAAACTTACGAGATTGGGTCTAAATAGCATTCTTCTTCTTATCGACCAGAGTGAATGAAGCGAAAGAGGTATGTAAGGATCGTAACAAGTGGAACAGCGTGATCTCTGCCTAGCCCCTTGGGAATGAGGCGTGAATTTATGTATGTATGTAAAAAGCATTGACCGGCAGAGATGTCGATCTTTGATGAACCAAGCTAGCCGTCACCACTACTTTGCGAATTTAATCTCCAAATTTATTGACTAGGTCTTAAATCAAAGAGTCCAATCCAATAAAATTTAGGTTTCAAGGATCACTATGTAAGTCTTAAAGCTAGATTAATCTAGCTCTTTTTTATCGTAGACAAAGTGATGCTAGACTGTGACTGTTGATTGATGCACAGTGATCTTTATCTTATTATATATTATACAAGCGGCCTCCCGTGGCTTTGCTCACGGGATTAAAAGTATCTAATATCCGTCTCCTAGGATTTAAGCTACCTCTCCACCAATTTTCAGCCAAATCTGCTCAGCCGTTCATGAGGTTTTAATATAAACTCGACTTTCTCTTATACATATGATTAAAAACAAATCTATCCCACGGGAAACATACGTTTTACCGGGATATAAAGTAACTTTTGTCCTATTTCAGACCATAATCTATATCTGTGCCAAATTTCATCCAAGTCCGTTCAGTCGTTGTAGAGTTATTGAGCAACAAACATCCATCCATACTTACAAACTTTCGCATTTGTAATATTAGTGTGATTATTCACCATTTTTTTTCGAAACCGTACTCCTAGTTAAAAACTTTTAACGAAATGACGCGCAAACTCGGCTACCGTCCCGAGGGCAGAGTGTTGTTTGATGCAATTTATTACGGCGCTAAACGACGCGACGTGGTTTTAACGAACGTCCCATTTCTACTGACAGTTTACACTGTCATGTTCCAAAATTTTTTTTTTCAAACTTTTTATTTTTATTTTTTGTAAAGTGAAATATACTGGTAATCCCCAGGCATTGTTGGCACCACAGAATATCAAATACAGTAGAAAGGCGATCATGCGTCGTTTGTGAGCCCATGTCGCCAGTTTTACATTTCCACTATTATATTTAAAATATCACTAAATATGAGGATTCTAAGAAAAAGGAAGGAAGGAAGATGTTAAGAAAGTATTTCTATGTTTTATATTGTCGCTAAACTACATAGTTCAAAAAATAATTCTTGCGCTGCTGCAAGGCATTTTTCACTTTGCGACTCCCGAAAAAACTGTAGAATTTGTATGGAGAAAGGAGCATAATGCTCATATAATTTGGCGACACTTGATCAGTTTGAAGAAATGATGAGACAACCACTCTTTTCAATCATGTCTACGTAACTTATTGTTGTTGTCTCATCTTTTCTCCATACAAAAGAGAGAGAGAAACGTAGGCGACGAATTGTTCAAACCGAGTAAAACTGCGACTTGCCCTTCTGATTTTATTTGGAACATGTCAAATAATCTTGGTATATTCAATTTATCGAATCCACAACCCGATCACTAGGGATCGGCTTAAAAACTAGGCAAAATTTATCCATGTGACCTAGTCTAGAAAAACTACCAAAAAATGTTAAGCTTGGATTATGGCTTAACTTGTTTTGCTTAGGTTTTACGTATCACATCTACACAAATATTATAAAAATGAATAAATAAATATTACCAGAGCTGGGAACCAGATAGTTGATATACTACTCATATAATTTTTTTGTAAATTCATACTTAGAATACATTATGCCACCCAGATAGAGATCAAACATTTGTGCGTTCGACACTCAAATATTTGTTCTCGGTGGGGATCGAACCCACGACCTACGGCATGGAAGACAAAGCTACTCGTACTATAAACCAACCCAACTGAGCTGAAAAGCCAGTCCAACCGAGAATTTCTTGTTAGCAACAAGATATTTATATCACTGAAATTGTAAATCAATTTCCGAAAGTTAATTCATCATCCAATAATTAGAACTCAGCTTTGTCGAAAATATTGTTCCAATCGGAATGAGAACTTGAGACTTGACTTGATAATGAACGCGAAGGGAGGGGAAGAAATAATTACATTATTACAACGGCTTCGTCTTAAATTCGTAATCAGGAATATTGAAATGAAATGAAATGAAATTTATTGAATATTCACAAACATCACAGTAGCATTCATATAAGTTAGGTTACAGTTTAAAATGTAATTTTCCTGGCGGGATAACATTGGTACCCAAACTAGGATTACCCTGTGATATGGCATACCAAAATATTGTACCCTTCTAAGTAATTTGTTACTTGTTTTGTGTCGATGAAACAAAATCTCGCAGTCAATTGTCATCAAGTTATGTCCCAATAGTACAAGGTTAGCTAAGTTTGGGGCTAGATTGTGCTCTGTGAAATGTTCACAAATATTTTATTTTTGTTTTGTGTCGTAAAACAAGATCGTGCAGTCAAATTGTCAGGTTATTTCCCAATAGGTTTATAAATTGGCTTAGTTTGGGGCTAATTAGTGCTCTGTAAAATGTTCTGAAAATATTTATTTAATTAATTATCATTATAGCGAAAACCAAGCTTGAATATTTTCAGGCTAACCACACGTGGTAAAAAGATTTTTTTAAATTGTTTTCCATACAAAAAAAATTGTATGTAGGCCATGGTAAGTATGATATTCTGATTTATATTATGACGTACTTATTCTTGAAAATACGTCATAATATATGCAGATAAAGATAGCAAGCTATCTGAGGATCGTTTTAGGAAATTTACGCGAATTAGCACTCCCTATCAGTAACGTCAATCTGATCAATTAATTAGTTCACAAGAAGCCAAGTCCCATCCTATCTCGAGATTATTGACAAGTGGGTTGTACTCATTCTATTCGTTCCTGATTTGTGGAATTAACCTATATTTGATAACCTTCTCAGCTCAGTTGGTTCTCTACCTACTGTGGTGTAGGACGTGGGTTCGATTCCTAGCAAGAACAAATGGCTGATATAATTACTAAGATATATATTTTTCGCAAAAGTTACCTTTTACAAAAAAAAATATACTTATAATATAATACAAAAAAACACCCATACGGAAAACAGACATCTGTGTTCAGGACACAAATATTTGTTCTCGGTGGGGATCGAACTCACGACCTAAAACGCAGAAGCCAGAGCTACTACCAATTCATATAAAATAAAATAAAATAAAATAAAATTGAGCTGAGAGGCCAGTCATAATAATGTGCCATGATCATAGATTTTTCTCATAATCTGGGTATAATAATTTATAACAGCTATTTATAGTTCCCATATTACAAGCTTAGTTTAAGGCTTGTGTGGAATTTCCACCAATATTTATTTAAATATTCTTATACACTATAGTTAGATAAATAAAATGGATCCCTATATTATAAGGATTTGTTTTACGGTGCAACCTAATTGAAAATAGGAAAAAGTTCGTGACCGCAAGAACTCCCTAGACGTAAAGATTACGAACAGCCGCAAGCAAACGAGCTTCATCGCGAGGGTCTACAAAAACAACTATTTTATAAAAGACCAGCAGCTCGTCCCGGCTTCGCACGGGGTAGACAATATTGTTGTACATTATTTTGTTCTATCGCTAATAGTTTTGGCAGCGCATTCGACCAAAGACATTTTAAGACTCATTTTTCTACACCTTCCGTTACATTGTTCAAATTTTACCAAGGATCCCTAATTTTTTTCAAAATGAAATGTAGCCTATGTCAAATTGGAAGAATGTAGCATTCTATTGGTGAAATTTTTTTTTAAATCGGCCCAGTTCTTTTTGAGCCTATTCATTACAAACATACAAACACACAAAAATTGGTACAAATCTTTCCTCTTTATAATATTAGTATAGATATAGATATAAACAGATCTACAGACGTAGTGGAGCTTAGAGAGTTCCTTGCGGGTTTTAGAACCCTAAAAAACAAAAGTTATTCGTTTTAGAAGAGTGCAAAGTTGCTTTTTAACCACGTGCTCAATTTTGATGACTGAGCAAGCAAAGGGTTCTAAAAATTTTAATCCTGAGCGTTAGGGAATCAAAAAAGCAAGAGGTGAAAAATTTTTGCACTCGAGTGCAACACGTAACTTTTCATCCCACCTCAGCGAGGAAATGACTAATTGCAAAACAGAGAATGGCGCGTGAAAAGCAAATTTAAAAAAGTAACATACTTAGAATACAACATACTTAGAATACAATATAACACCCAGACAGAGAACAAACATCTGTGTTCACCACACAAATATTTGTCCTCGGTGGGGATCGAACCCACGACCTACGGCGCAGAAGGCAGAGGTACTACCAACCGAACTGACAGGCCAGTCATACGTCAAGAAAGTAATACGTCATGAAGGTTCTGAGTCTGAGTTTTTAACAAATAAAAAAAGATTGTATGATAAATTTTGCACCATCGAGGTAGAAGTTTCTCTAGAAGGCATCGTAATATTTATGTGTGCTTATTGCTAAATAAATTTATCTTATTGATGTTTTGAATTCACCAACTTACACACGATGTTCTAAATTCAATTTTACTTTATGTTCTATGGCTTTTGCACTCAGATATCGAAGAGCAAAAATTCACTTTCCGAGATAAAGGGACGAAAAGATTTTTATAAATGCAAATAGTGCGGGTACAATTTTCATTGAGAGAATAACTAAAGCCTTGAGATGTCGAGATTCAAATTTGTTTGTCAGAGGCTTAACGCCTTCACAAAAACTTTACACGTTATCTGAAAAAGTTTTGATCGTATCGTAACTCGAACCATATTATGTTCCCACCTACCTATAGGACATAAATTACCTATTCGCCCTTTTTTAAATAGCCATATCCTTCCAAATTTATGCCGAGACGAAAGGTGGATTTTATTAAAAAAGTTTTCGAGGCCTAACGACAATGCAGAACCGAGTTTAAATCGAAAAACATTTCGAAAAGCTTTTGGTTTGAAAGCCCTTTCTCGTTGTAAGTTCAAATTCTGTTAGGTGTGCACCATACCCATACATTTTCGCAGTAGTATGAACTTTAAAGTCACGTGCACACACATTTTTTTTATCATGCCAGAAGTAATTTAGCTGTTAAAAACCTGGGAGCGCGAGTGAAATTCACTAATCAAACACCTCAATAAGACCATAATAAAAAGCCTTACTTTGTCTCAGATTTAACCTCATGAGAAGAAAAAACGTTCTTACTCGTGCTAACTACCAGACGTCAGTTTCAGCAGAAAGATGCGTCTGACAGCTGGAGTGACACCAACTTGATTGCATCTGAACCATCTGATTGATTTTTAACCCTCAACTAACGCTCGAAACTCAAGAATAGTGATTTGACCTGGATCACTCACAACTGTGCGACGCGTGATTCAATAAGTGTTTTCCTGTCTTGTTTTTGATTTCTAGTTTAGCAGTAACTATATTCGATGTTCCTCTCTTTTGTTGTTTTTGAGCCAAATAAAAAGTTTAATAAAAAGTTCTGTATGGAGAAATAGGTCCTGCTGACCTATTTCTCCATACATTGCAAATTTTCAAAAATCGCTTTTGACGCTACTGTGTCAAATTTATTGGCCTTTTTTTCTCATGCCCGGAATGCTAGTTTTACAAGGCTAGTTTTTTCAAGCCAGGATAGCATAAACAGAACTGCTCTATGAAAAATGAAGCTAGTTCTGTCAACACGAAGCAAGAAGCTAGCTGCTAGCTTGCTAGCTTACTATCCTTGCTATCCTGGCTTGAAAAACTAGACTCGTTTATCACGGGCATCAGTTTCAAAAAATTCACGATGAGTGAGTATTCTGCTTTTTTACTCGGGTGCAAACCTGTTAAAGCTGGGGGCAGAACTGTGGTTTATAGTCCAAATAACGTCAAATGACTCAGGTGGTACGCTTAGAAACTTGGCAGATGTTCAAAACGGTAGTAGTTTACTATGATATGGCGATTCATTCAAAATGCTACTTACCCATGTAAGTAGACTGTTAGAGCAATGTTATATTGACGTGATTTAGCTTTGAATGCGATTAGTTCAGGAAAAATATACGTGAGATCAAACGAAACCAAATAAAAGGGCTCTTGTAATTGAATAAGAAAAGCATACCCTCACTTAAAATCTCTTGTCACAGTCACTTATATGGCAACAGATCGGTCTGCTAAGCTAAATGGCTGCTATAGGACCATTATGAATATGAACGAGTTGCAGTAGTAGAGCTTTTTGTGACTAAATAAGGGTGCATTCTAGGGCACGTTTGTAAACCTACTAGGCAAAGCTTTAATGTATGTGCTAGTTACTACTTCACATAAGGTGGGTCATATGCTTTTTCTTCCTACAATGTACATTAAAAACACATAGAAGTTTAACTATAGATCGTAATTTCTTAAGTAAGCGTTCACAACGTTCTGTAATAATAAGAAATAAAACTAGAACATCGTTCGCTCTAAAACAGTATAGTGCCCTATCAACGAAAATTTACAACACAGTTAACAAGAAAAATAATATATATACTATGTCCTACTATCAGTGTAAAAAAAAAATAACGACCTGGCTTCAATCTCTAACTTACCAGCAAACAGAAGATCTCTTAGTATCTATGTTTTTATAAACTTTGTAAATGATAACTTACGTAAATTGCATAATTACATTTCTAACTAAAATAAAACTCTGCCTCGCTTCCGAAGTGTGCGCCCTGCCTTACGTGATACTAATTGCTACTAACTATACCTACACTTGGCGGGTGCGAACCATTATCTTGCTTACCTTTTGTGTCACTATGTACCTACGTGTAAAATTTATTAGAAACGGACAGCACAATATTTATTTATTTATAATAACATCTTGTTTATACTTAACTAGTACGATACGAGTACCTCACAGAATACCTTACCTACTAAATAGTACACACAATTCACACATATCGACATCATATCCACAGTTATGCCTGCTTGCTTAGACCTAGACCACGGAATAGAGGGGACTCTTCAAACACAGGTTACTATATAACTTAACTGAAGAGTCCCAACCCCATTTATAACTAAGTTGTAAGTAAAATAAAAAGATTTTTGATTTTTTTTTTTTTTTTTTTTTTTCTATCAGCGGTTTGCATAAAAAAATAGCTGCACATTTTGTTAGATTTTTACGAAGGGGAAAAATGTATGTGATATCACACAGATCCCATCTTTGAAATCGAGAAATTCAATCGCGCCAAGACGCAACTTGGGTACGCTATGCGGTTTGGCAAACATTGTACATCACAAAAGAAGAAAGCATGCTTGCAAATCGGGCTGCAGCTATAGGTTCAGCTGTTAAAATCCTCCAGCTCAGCTCAAATGAACTTTATATTTCTAAAACGAGCCGTTTGCGAGCTCAACTGTGCGAAGTAGGTTTGATGGTACGTTATACCCGGCACTTTAAACAAAGTGCCGGGTATAACGTACCATCAAATCAAATAGTAGTAGTATAATAGCACTGGTGTTCTAGTACCTAGTAGCGGCCCCGCCTTCCGATCCTAAGGTCGTGGGTTCTAATTCAGTCGTGTTCAATGAGTTTTTCTGTTGAAAAATGTATGGTACACTATGCCAGTACTCTCAAACGGTGAAGGGAAACATCGTGAGGAAACTGGCATGTCGTAGAAAAAGTTCGAAAACATGTGTCGAGTGTACGAAAGGAGCCTCTCTGAGGCACGCTTAAATCTTTTCGCCACACTGGTTTGACAGAACCAGTAGCATTAGAAGAACAGTATAGTATACATTCTATTAAACTTATTTGTCATAGTATTTTTGAAGTGAAAACTTCTTTAGCGGCGTTGAGCACTTTCTGTAATGGGTATAAAATCTTAAACTCGCGTCAGGATCACGTGACCCTGATCGAAAAAGCGTAAGACGGATGTTTTTGTAGAAATGTACCCTAAGACTACAACGTAGAGTTCATAATAAAAATCGAAAAAGCGTAAGACGGATGTTTTTGTAGAAATGTACCCTAAGACTACAACGTAGAGTTCATAATAAAAAAACATTAAACTGCACGAGAATTGCCCACTTTCACAGAACTGCACAATTATTGTGCAATAATTATAACAAGTGAAAAAAAGCCAAGGATCTCCAAATTAAATTATTGCAAATAATAAACAATAAAAAGCGGAGTCAATATAATTCTTATTCTACAACGTGTATCAAAATATGTGTACTATCCTGAAGGGGGGTGAATTTCCACCCCCCGGGGAACAACTTTTGTTCAACGACTTTTCGAACTTCGATTGGTATCTCTGAAAAAAACTGCAACGAAGTTTCAACATTAACAGCTGACTTTATACAAAGTGACAACCCTAAACTCAGCTACAGAGGTAGTAGGTAGTGGTAGTAGACCTACAGAGGTAGTAGGTCAAGGGGTCAAGGGGTTACAAGGATAGGGTTGTCAATTTATTTAGGCATTATGAAATTAAATATTTTTGTATGGGAAACTGAAAATAGGAATTTTTAATTATCTCCCCTCCACAACTGATCACCATTGTGGTCTGAAACCCCCCACCTTCGCTTAGTACACATATTTAGATACACCTTGTATAAATGCAAAGTTTTTGAAGTGAAAACTTCTTTAGCGGCGTTGAGCACTTTTTTTTTTGGGTCATGTAGGGAAGGTGAGATTATTTTGAAAGCAATATAAATTTTTCCCCCCTTTCCCTCTAGACCCCTTTATTATTTAAAAAACATAAAAATGCCCTATTTTTAAGCCTTTTCTTTCGAGTGGAGCATTGCGGCGAGCGAAGCGAGCCGCCATGCGACCATGGGAACAGCGCGGCGAGCGAAGCGAGCCGTGCTGTGACTCCCCCCAAGCCCCCCAGAACCCCCTCCTCCTGAACCCGGGGGGAGCGTCGCGGCGAGCGAAGCGAGCCGTGCTGTGACCCCCCCTAAGCCCCCCAGAACCCCCTCCTCCGAAACCCGGGGGGAGCGTCGCGGCGAGCGAAGCGAGCCGCCACGCGATCACGGGGAACAGCGTGGCGAGTGAAGCGAGCCGTGCTGTTACCCCCCTAACCCCCGAATACTGAAACGCAACTCAGATTTAAGCACGTCTCAAGCGACGAATATTTGACAGATTTTCATTGAAAACTGTCAAATATTCGTCGCCCCCCAGAACCCCCAGAACCCCCTCTTCCTTAACCCGGGGGGAGCGTCGCGGCGAGCGAAGCGAGCCGCCACGCGACCACGGGGAACAGCGCGGCGAGCGAAGCGAGCCGTGCTGTGACCCCCCTTAGCCCCCCAGAACCCCCTCCTCCTATGTCTGCCGTTTTACTTCATTTAGGACCTACTTGTAGGTCGCGCGACAAGGTCCCTTCTAGCGGTTCCGACCCGTTGAGGATTTGGCTTTACGTAAAATTTAGGGTTCCGTATAGGGTTTTGATTGGGGTTATACTATATTGAGGAATTTGATTAAATGGTCGACTTTTAGGGTTCCTTAGGACTTTGATTGGAATTTCAACTACACTTAGGAGCTTGATAATGCTAAAATTTTTAGGGTTCCTTAGGACTTTGATTGGGGTTTTACTACATTGAGGAACTTGATAAAATAAACAACTTTTAGGGTTCCTTAGGCCTTTAATTGGACTTTCAACTACACTTAGGACCTTGATTATGTAAACAATTTTAGGGTTCCTTAGCACTTTGATTGGAATTTCAACTACACTTAGGAGCTTGATAATGCTAAAATTTTTAGGGTTCCTTAGGACTTTGATTGGGGTTTTACTACATTGAGGAATTTGATAAAATAAACAACTTTTAACCCTAAAAGTTGTTTAACGTAGGAACCCTCCTACGTTAATAATCAAGTTTTCACTTCTGCCGGCACTCCCGGAGTGCAACCCGTATTTTTTTTGCTAAGCGGTGTACATGCTTACAATTTTCGATTTAGAAGTTCAGTGATTTTTTGTCTTTCAAAGGGTCAAGATGTGCGAGTGAGAAGGCCTATGCCTTCTAGTTACTTCCTAGGACGAACCCTCACAATAAAAATATGACCCCATTACACTCAGTTCGTTTGAGAAAACAAAGCAACTCAATCGAATCGCTTTTTGTGAAATCATTTCTTCAGTAGAGTTCCGTCAGTAAATAAAATACATCTAATTTGTTCATGAGTGTCCCCTACAAAAGGAACAAAGGTTTGTTTGAAACTTGTGCATTATCATCGGCACAGTATCAATGAGCACTAACAGTAAATCCACTTGGTTTTTAAATATATTATGTGCTCAAACAATTTATTTTTTAATTTAAACGTTTTGTTTTATTTTGCTATTTCTACTGAGTAATAACAAGTTTAAATGAGTAATAAGCAATGTGCATGTATGTATGTATATGTACCCATGGCTTGAAGTCCCTTCTAGGGCTGGTAATACACGCACGTTTGCTATCCGTCTCGGGTCAAAACCTAATAGTACGCGAGAGCCGAGCGACAGATTGCCTATTGACGCGATACAAAATAAAACCTACAAAGTAGTGAAATTTGGATGAGAGTACCAAAAATAAAGTTTTTTGGTACTAGGATGAATAAATGAATACGTGCGTGTGGGACAGCACCGTTATTTTGTATGGAATCGACACCGATTAAGAGCGGGTCGTGCGAAAGTTTGAGATTTAAAAAAAAAAAATTCATAACTAAATATGTAAGTGACATTTTAAAAATCGCAAAAGGACTAATTGTAGACTATACATTTGAGATTAATTCGAATTTAAGTGTGTCAAAAAAATACACTATTCAACATGACATTCTATTTAACGCTGACATACGATTTTCATTAGCGTTAAATAGAATGTCATGTTAAATAGTATGTTTTTTTACCACACTTAAATTCGAATTAATCTCAAATGTATAGTGTACAATTAGTTCTTTTGCAATTTTTAAAATGTCACTTAGTTATTTAGTTATGAATTTTTTTTTAATAAATCTCAAATTTTCGCACGATACGCTCTTAATTCGGTTACCGAATAGAGAAACCAAATGTCAAAAAAAGCCTGCGGACATCTAGGCCATAGGGACGGCGATCAGTTGAAACGCTGTCAAATATCGCTGTCATATTTAAAAGCGTTTCAGCTGATCGCCATCGCCTAGATGCGCATGCCCTAAAGTGGGTGATAGACGTACGAGCAAGTACGCGTACTTATGGCTCGCCGACCTTTTTCGCTTGTGTGTCTGTACGCCGTAAGTACGCGTATTTTCAATACATTACTCTAATGTATTGAAAATACGCGTACTTACGGCGTACAGACGGCGATACATTAGGTCGACGAGCCATAAGTACGTGTAGCTCATACGTTTAGCACCCACATAAGAGTTCGTTGTTATCGTACAATTTAATTGTACAGACACTGCAAATATGTATACTGTGCAGCTTGTGAAGAGTAGAAGTTTCGTCAATTGCCCCGGGGGCTTCAAAGATATTGTGAGAAGTAGTGCCTGAAGAGTCTTATTTGTTTCTTTGTTATAAATTACTGAGATGGTCCGTAGTTAGTTCTTTTGAACCTGCATCTGAATATTTACTTCAGTTTGCGGAAATTATATCAACATCATTAGCCTGAAGAACCTCATTGTTGGTCGCGGGGAACTGGCAGACTCACCTAGCTTTAAGACATTTAAAAGTGATCCTTGCAATCCTCCTGAATAAATAAACTTTTGATTTTGATATAATAATATTACACCGCACAGGCTCTGAAGAACTGTATGACGTCATGGAAACAGCTTTATTCTACCACTAGTGGCCGCCCGCGGCTTCGCTCGCCCGTTCCCGTAACACCCCGTTCCCGTTACTTTTTCGGGATAAAAAGTCCTATGTCCTTCTCCTGGTTCTAAGCTACCTCCCAACCAATTTTCAGCCAAATCAGTTCAGCCGTTCTTGAGTTATATGTGGAGTAACTAACACGACTTTCTTTTATATAATATAGATTGCATTGCTTGCCATAGGCAGAGAGTTCATCCTCGCACCTTGGAGCCAGAGTGGTCGCGCACCGTTCGGTTTCAGAGGAACTTCCTCCCGCGAACACTCAGTCTGTAAAATAATGTTCCTGCTGAGGTTTTACATAAGGACTATGGGGTACTGTAATGGGGTAAGTATGGGGTTCTGTAAAAAAAGCTTTTTAAAAATTTTAGTTTAACTTCTAGTATTGCAAGCGTTCATAAGCTACCGAAACTGCTTCTCATCGGTAGGTCGTATGCTAGTTTGTCTACTTTGTTATATAAAAAAAAGGCAACCTTTTATAGCAAGATTCTTCCTGCTATATTTACGATAATATACATTTATCACAAAGACAATCTAAGATATCTGGAAAGAGGAAATGAATCTTGAGAATATATGGCGTTCACGTATAAAAACCAGGTTAGCCAACCTGAAATGTTTATCTCTTCTTGTTGCTGACTGTACCTGGATGAAAAGATTAGCTATATCAGTAGGCCTACCACAAGCTCTGTCTGGATCTGTCTCTGGCTCTGGTTTTGAGACTGTGTGAGTGTTGACTAAATAAATCCTACGTTGAAACGTCACACAGACAGTATAATACAATGGTAAGCACTCACACAGACTGAAAACCAGAGCCAGACTGAGCTTGTGGTAGGCTTACAGGGATGCTATAGGGATTACAGTCGGGAGCCAATTTCATATTTTTTTTGTATTTCATTTACGGGATCACTGAACTGTGATTGGACGAGGAATTACCTTTGTTTCAAATATCATTCGAACCAAAAAAACATACAAGCTTTTCCAATTTATTCCATACTTTTTCTAACCAATCTATTTTTTTTATTATTGTGTGCGGTTTCATTTCACCACGACTGATCTAATTAACTCTCTAAATTGTTTGTGGCATTTTACCACATTTATTTGATATACGTGTCTACCTAAAAGAAGGTTTCACATTGATAACGGTATATTATTTGACTGGCTCATCAGCTCTGCTTTCTGCGCCGTAGGTCGTGGGTTCGATACCCATAGAGAACAAATATTTGTTTGGTGAACACAGATGTTTGTTCTTTGTCTGGGTTTTATAATTCTAAGAATGTATTTACAAAAAATATACATTACCATCATATTAGCTATCTGGTTCTCAAAGTACAAGCTCTGCTCAATTTGGGACTAGATAGTGTTGCGTGAATTGTCCACAATATTTATTTGGATTACTAGCAAAATCAAACACCAAAACAGTCAGAATCTCATATTTTTTACTTTGCGAGTCAGACCATGCATTCGCCTAAGACTTGATGATATTACTCAAATTGCGAGTCAAAGAGAGAGTGCACTCTCTCTTGGGTCGCGTGGAACTGGCACCTGCACTCACCTAGCTTTAAGACGTTTCAAAGTGATTCTTGTGATCCAACTAAACAAATACAAGTGAGTGTGTTTTGTTCAGTTGTGAATCAAAAATCAAAATCAAAATTAAATTTTGATTCACAACTTAGCAAAACACACTCACACTTCTCACTCTGTCTCGCTGTCTGTCCGTCTCTGTCTGTTTCACACTGTACTGACTAAGTTTATTAGGTTTCTTATAAACAATCTGGAAAAACCCCTCGTTGTGCATATACCTTAACATCCAATTACTCTGGGTAGTAATTATTAATAATTCATTTATTTCAGTCAACTTAGGATCATTTTGTTAGTGCAACTTATAAATCTATTGTTAATAGTACATAATTAACCTATAGATACACATATATTGAGAGAACCCTATAATGCCCACATAAAATATCTAACCTCAGGTGACAACTTGGTAGGCAGAATAGGTAGTGCAACCTTTCTATGTGTAGTTTTGCTTGTCATTACATGAACCATATTGCAACGGTTCATGTATGGACAATCAAACCAAAATAAAATGAATTTATATAATTTTATACATTTGATCTCTCGCGCGATGCGTTCGCCATACCGAACAGTGTGAAAAGGCCACTAGACGTATCGAATATATTATATTGAATCATGTGGTCGTCCCTTATTAGCTTCTCTGTGACAACCCAATTTAATTATCGAAATCCATCACAAAATGAGCAACGAATTTCTACAAAAACAAATTACTTGATAATAAAGAGAAATCCTCTCAGCTCTAAAGATATTAATCTAAAGGCCTACCACAAGCTCTGTCTAGCTCTGTCTCTGGCTCTGGTTTTGAGTTTGTGTCAGTGCTCACCAGTGCATTATGACGTGACTGGCCTCTCAGCTCAGTTGGTAGTAGCTCTGCCTTCTACGCCGTAGGTCGTGGGTTCGATCCCCACCGAGAACAAATACTTGTGTGGTGAACACGGATGTTTGTTCTCTGTCTGGCTGTTATAATGTATTCTAAGTATGTATTTACAAAAAAATATATATATAAGTAGTATATCAGCTATCTGGTTCCCATAGTACAAGCTCTGCTTAATTTGGGGCTAGATAGTGTTGTGTGTATTGTCCAAAATATTTATTTATTTATTTATTATACTCTGTGTGTGACGTTTTGACGTAGGATTTATTTAGTCAACACTCATAATCATCATCAGCCTGAAGAAGTCCACTGCTGCACATTTCCAGGAAGAACGATTCTGAGCTCTTTCCATCCACCGACTTCCCGCGATCTCAACACTCACACAGACTCAAAACCAGAACCAGACAGAGCTCATGGTAGGCCTACTGAAGAGGGTGACGTAGACTCCTTTCAATCGGATGAGAATTTACTGTAGTTTGAAAGAACGTGACGAAGTTTCAGGTAGGACATAAAATGGATTTAAAATTGAAAAGAAAATTGGAATTGAAGATACTAAAACAGACTATCAAGTAAACTTTTGAATTTGAACTCTAGATAATTTAGAATAAAACGACTTGAGAAAATAATGATCGCTTAAGAAATTAATGAGAAGGAAATTGCTTAGGCTACAATCTTGACCGTGATAATGTTTTTCCATTATGAAAATTAATCTTTCAAGGTATGGTTTTTGGTTTAGATTTTCATCGCGTTCAAATATTTTCATCAGTTGACATGAAGATTGAGTTTACCAATAGTTTTCTTTGACCGACTTCAAATTAAAAAGGAGGAGGTTCTTAATTCAGTTGTTTTTTTTCATGTTTGTTATAGCATAACTTTGTCATTTATAAGCCCATTTCAAAACTTTTTTATCTGAAAGTTTGGTTCCATTGATATTTAATCAAAATCGGTTAAATTTTTTAGCCATGAAGTTGGTTTCTCAATTTTTTTAAACTTATATTATTTTTATATTACGAGCCATATGCTTGTTACTATTAACTAACAAGCATATGACCCACCTGATGTTCAGTAGTAACCATTGCCTTTAACCATTGCTTCGTAGGTCACGCACATCAAGAACGTGCCCTACGATACACTGCCCTGTGCTGATCCATCAACAAGACTGAATATTGACGTAATAAAAATGAGATAGCAAATAGGAACTTCGCTTCTTAGAAGTAGTGTCGAAAATGATGGCAACAAAATATGTGATCGATGTTCCTTGTTAGTATCATTTATTTGTATCATCTTTTGATTGCAACAGAATTACACAACCAACCAGCTGTCAGAACAAAACGGCAGGTATTATGGTAAATCCCAACCGTCTGCGGTTAACCTGTGCCTGTACTGAACTACCATTTAGATTTATAGGGTTTTCATACGAGATTTACGAGTGTCATTCATTATTCAGTATCTACGATACCATCGGGATTTATGACACACTTCTGGGTCATCGTTTCGGATAAATAAACTATTTTGTTGCAATTATATATAATTACTAGCGGCCGCCCGCGGCTTAGCTTAACTCTTTCCCGTTATTTTTTTAGGAGAAAATGTATCCTATGTCCGTAAGTATGACTTTTAGTTCTGAGCTACCTCCCTAAAAATTTTCAGCCAAATAGGTTCAGCCGTTCTTGAGTCGTGCGAGTGTAACGAATTTACTAGTTTCCTACGACTTTCTTTAACAGATGTATGTATTGAATATAATATAAGATGTACAATATATATGTGTGTAATGTGTATGTGTGTGGTGTGTCTCCGTTCAGTTAGTAGTAGCTCTACCTTCTTCCCGTAGGTCGTGGGTTCGATCCCCACCGAGAACAGTATGTCTATCTAATCAGTTGAAGGTTGCCTCATGGTGTTTACTATCACCGTATTGTGAATATTTTCACACAAAATTTAATTATAACTCTTTGTTATCCACATTTTTAGCATACAAAAATAAAAAAATAGGACAAACCCAAAACTTTAAGAAATAATGGTCACTAAACAACCCTTCCTACTGGTGCTAGCTTCGATAAAAAGGGTTAAAGTATACCTTGAATGTGCGGTTTCTCATCTCGCAAATACAAATACCCCTCCTTAAATAAAGGAACATACACATCTTCTCTTCTCTTCTCTAAATATATAAAACTCTTACGTAACTGACTGACTGACAATCAAAGCACAGCCTAAACCATAAGTCCTAGAAGCATGAAACCTGGAGGGTATGTTTCTTTTAAAGCATAGGGGTGCACTAAGAAAGGAAATTGGAAAATGATTTCCCTAAGCGGAGAAAAAGAGGAAAAACTTTTAAAAGAAAAATCAACAAGGCGTAACGCCAACGCGGGGTGAGCGAAGCCGCGGGCGACCGCTAGTCTAAAAATAAAGGTTATACGTGGTTTATCCCTAAATCCATATCGCATGAAATTCGTAAAAGGCACGTAACAAACCATCTCCAGATACATATTCAAAGTAAACAAAAATATACGGCACTCCCTCAGGGCATGAAGGAAATCAATTGATAAAGTTTGTATGCGGGAAATCCCCGTGGTACGATACGTTTTCATTTGCCTGTCGCATCTAGGAACTGTGATTGTACTGGAACGTAAATCCAAAGAGAACGGATGGAAATGGAAAAATTCGTTTAGATTCTGCGGGCTTCTGTGTAATTGTTATTGGAAGAGCAAGCGAAGCGAACGAAGTTTCCTAAAACGAGTTGGACCAATTTGCTGTAAACAAAATTGTAATGTGCCGTATACAAAATTGATGAAGTAATCTATCTTATTTAAGTAACCCCCTCAAGATTCTTTGAGGAGTTCTAACGGGGTTTAGTAAAAGGTGCATTAATAAGATTCGCTGATCGCTGTATCATCCACTTTCATGGTATTCTTTCAAGTCTTTTGGCATTGTAAAAATCATGTTACCATAGGGAATTCGCTTATTCGAATATGCATATAATAATCTTGGTTGTTTATGTTGCTAGCTGTATTACATATTTTTCATAAGCTGGTTAAAGACCTCCCAAATTCCCTCGCGGTTTCTTCCACTCACTGGCCATAAATCCATTAGTCTATGACGCAAATATAATACCGTAACATTTGGCCTTAACGGCTTATAAGGTTTCTACCTGAGCATCGCTGCAAAACCAAAAATGCGCTAATAAAAATTCAATTTTTACTTCAGCTTTAAGAACCGAGGCTAATGCTTTTGAGCGTTCAAAATCTGTTACTAAAATGAAAGGGTTATGATGCAGTTAGTATGTGTTCATATTCCGAGTCGAAAGGCCAGTCTTGCGTGGATTCGGGCGTGAGTGGTCGCTACGACGTAGCTCCGTAGCATTCCGCCGCTACGTCGATCGCTACGCGTAGTAAAATTGAATTTAAAAACCTCTCAGTCAGCAACATCGATTGGATAGTAATCCGGGGAACTACTTGGTGGTATTAAGGTCGTGTTTGTGTTCCTTCCTTGTGGGGTTTCATTATGTAAGTACGGTTTTTATATAGTTTGACATAGTTTACTAAGTTTTTTATAATTAAGAAAAATGCAGAACCTCCAGTTTTAATTCAAACCTTTGATGATTTTTTCAACTAATTATGGTGAATCTATGAACTACTCATAGCTTCAGCTTAAAGAGTTAGCAAACTTTCAAAATTAAAAAGGAGCGGGAGAATTCGAAGTTTTTTTTTCTATAATACAATGTGCCATTTGGAAACTTTTGCCAGTTCAATTATATTTATTGTTTGCACTACAGAGCTTACTGGACGCTCTAGTAGTTAGTAGAGATAATTCAATAAGTTATGCATTCATTCAATTTAAAAAAAAAACATCAATTTCTTTGATTTTTCTAAGATTCTTAGATTAGAGACAAACAAACAAACGTTTATTTGTTTGTTTGTCTCTAATCTAAGAATCTTATACCTGCAATCATTGAATGTTTACACGCATAAATAATATAATATTTCCCGTTAAAAATAAAATCTTAGGCCTGGTTTCACCTATGTGTAATTGTCTAATTTAATAATTGACAGCTGTTTAACTTACACTTTGCTATTACATACACTTCTGGACACATCTATTGGCCCACCTTGTATTTTCAGATTCGTTTGGTCCTAGCTATAATTTTATATTAGGTCGAGCAAAAAGTTTTGATGCAGTTTTGAACCTGGCACATTCACAATTTCATTCAATAGTCTTTTTTTAAATTTCGGACACAGAATTTAAAGAAACAAAAGACAATTTGGAGCCTGTTTGTTGATATCAAACAATCGAATACTAAGTAAACTTGGTTTTATTGGTTTACTTGGATTTAATTCTTGAAAAAGTGATTGATATCTTTGGTTTTGCAACAAACATTACTTATTCTTAACATTAAGGTAAGGTTCTATCAATAATCTATGGATACTTCACCTGAAGTCGCCGCCCAAGCTGTGGCACTTATTCAGGCCGGACACAGCCAAAGAAACGTGAGTGCTCAACTTAATTTAAGCCGATCTGTGGTCCGAAATGTTTATCTGACGTAACCTAGAGACTGGCGGATTTGTTCGTCGCCAAGGAAGGCCACGATCTCGGGTCACAACTGAAAGGCAGGATCGATTCATCGTGACGACCAGCTTGAGAAATCGTCACCTTACCTCCATTGAGATACAAAACCAACTTCGCGACTTCCACGGAGTATCTGTGAGCGCTCGAACTGTTCGAAGAAGGTTAAAAGAACGCGATATGGTACCACACAAGCCAGCTAATGGGCCCAAACTAACGCGAGCCCACTGAACAGCGTGCCTTCATTTCGCACGCAGTCATTTAAATTGGACACAGCAAGATTGGAGCCGTGTACTCTTTTCTGATGAGTCTAAAATTGTGTTACATGGCAATGATGGAAAGAAGAAGGTCTACCGACGTAAGGGAGAGCGTTTCGCACATTGCTGCTTTGAAGAGAGGGTTGCTTAGGGCGGTGGCTCATGGACTGTCTGGGGCGGTATATCCGCGAGCGGCAAAACTCAACTTGAGGTTGTTACAGGACCACGGCTGCCAACATTAAATGCTGAAAGGTACATTCGTGAGTGCTTAGAACCTCACGTGATACCATACGCGGACTATGTGGGCCCAAATTTCCTTTTTATGCATGATAATGCAAGAGCCCATGCGGCCGGCATCGTCAGGGAATATCTTCGGAATGTGAACATCACAGTTATTGACTGGCCAGCCAGAAGCCCAGACATGAACCCCATTGAGCACATGTGGGACGAGCTAAAAAGACGTGTTAGGGCTCGTCAGCCAGTTGCCCAGACGATGCAGGAGTTGAAAACTGCCATAAAAGAGGAATGGGAGATGATCCCTCAAAATTTCATAGAGCGGTTGATAAACTCTATGCCTAATCGTATGAGAGCTGTGGTAGATGCCCATGGAGGCAACACGCGTTATTAAATTAAACCTTTATTTGATAAAACATGTTTTTTATTCAAAAATCAATTGCCTTTAACAAGGCGCATATCCGACTTGTTAGGCGTAGCTCCATGTCGTATGGTATTCTGAATTCTAATTTAAAACAATACCATCGAAAAAGATGGTAAAATGTTGTTCAATCTAGCAATCATATTTCGGTAGGGGCCATCGAAACCTAAACTCTAAGGTGGGCCAATAGATGTGTCCAGAAGTGTATTATATTGATATATAATATTGATTGGTTAATTAAATATAGGTGAAACCAAGCCTTATAATATCATATTTAATTATTATGATAAGATACAATTACCTCCAGCCCGTATGAGATTTCATGAATTTGGAACGCACCTGTATCTTAATTGCTAAAGCCTATTTGTGTCTCACCAACACGTTAATTATGTACATTGCTTACCAAACTTAAGTATCGTATTTCACAAGGCTCTATAAAATAATATAAGTATTAGTAATATATATAATAAAACTCTAGCTCAGTTATCTGGCCTCTAGCTCAGTTGGTAGTAGCTCTGCCTTTTGCGCCGTAGGTCGTGGGTTCGATCCCCACCGAGAACAAATATTTGTGTGGTGAACATAAATGTTTGTTCTCTGTCTGGGTGTTATATTGTATTCTAAGTATGTATTTACAAAAAAAAATGTATTCAAGTATTATATCAGCTATCCGGTTCCCATATTACAAGCTCTGCTTAGTTTGGGGCTGGGTAGTGTTGTGTGAATTGTCCACAATATTTATTTATTTATTTATTTATTTAATAGTAGTGTAGTTATATTATAATATATTTTAGGAGTACCTCGATGAGGCGCACTTAAAATACTTTC
This sequence comes from Thera britannica, assembly GCA_939531255.2. Classification (NCBI taxonomy): domain Eukaryota; kingdom Metazoa; phylum Arthropoda; class Insecta; order Lepidoptera; family Geometridae; genus Thera; species Thera britannica. The sequence goes on from OW618049.2 coordinate 9,863,054, forward strand.
ACCACACTTGGTTCTAAAGAATCAGTGACACGATAAGAGAGAGAGAGAAAGTTTAAAAACCTTGAGAAACGGACTTCATGACCAAGCTGTTGAACCGATTTTGATGAAATTTCTATGAAACCAATCTGAAAGTACTACCTTTTAAAAAAAGGATTATTCAAATTACGAAGTAACGCGATAACAAACTTTTAATCAAAAAAATATATAAAATACAACCGAATTGAAAATTTCTTCATTTATTATTTTAAATTGGTTAACAAAAAAAAATAGAATAGAAAAGTTTTATTTGGCACTTCAACACAACACAAAGAAACTTTAGTACGAGTAAAAAGTAAATGTACTGAACCATTAAATGAAACTAACTACTTACCTCGTCTAAATAATAAGGTACTTTTGTAGGTTTTCCTACGAAATTACCATGAATGCCGACCAGTATAATTAAGAGCCATGATGATCCGAGCTCAACTTAATGCTGCTCATTTTTATCCATCCATCAGGATAAATCTAAAGCCCGTCACACGCGAAGCTATAATATATATTAATATAAACTATAGCAAGGCATATTTATTACGAATAGACGCGTTCGAGATGTGGTGCTGGCGACGTTTACTGAGAATTCCTTGGACGGCCCATAGAACGAATATATCAATACTCAAACAACTAAAGCTTGAACATCGAAAGCGTTTGTCTTCTATTTGCCTGCACAAAATCCTGAAATACTTTGGCCACATTGCCCGCAGAAATACCGATTGTATCGAGAGACTGATTATAACAGGCAAAGTAGAAGGCAAAAGACCTAGAGGCCGAAGCCCTAAGCGTTGGTCGGACCAGGTATCTGAGCAGCTGGAAATGCCGATGCATCAGGCGCTCCATCAGGCCACCAACCGCTCCAAATAGAGAGATATTGTACACAGAATGGGAAAGGGTCACGATCCTCAACAATGAGGGACCGACTATGGAGGAGGATTCAAGTGACCACACATGCAGCTATAATTTACTGCCTGATGTATGTATGTATATTGGTAACAATTGCCAAACAAAGAATTGCCTCACAGGTCATGCACGTTAAGATCGTGCCCTACAACGTACTGCCCTGTAGCTCAACTAAAGACATACAGAGGTTATACCTCCTGGTCGTGTTATTTCACCGACTCCCACACCCTTCAAACTGAAACACAGCGATGCTGCTTCACGGCAGAAATAGGCATGCTGGTAGTACTTCCCCGAGGCCTTCACAAAGAGCTATATTTATTTTCCGCGACCCTACCTCCAAATTGCTTGAGTTTGAGTGGCGTGTTATTCTTCATTTTCAGGGACCATCCACAATTTCCTGGAATAATATTTCCTTACCTTAAACGGAAATTAATCTTAGAATTGTTTAATTATTTAAATTGAATTTCTAAACGATTTTAATTCTACAGATTGTTTTAGAGTCAGCAAATCGTAAAAAAAGGCTAGAATTTTACTCTAACGATGTAGCCTATATCCTGCACTGGACTGTTCAGGCTGATGATGATGATGTACAATCATCAAAAGTAAAGGACAGTGAAACACGATCAATAAAAAAAAACAAAAAACAACGACGTGTTCATTATCAAAAGTCAACGTGATAGGTCATTTAATTTTGATTACCGTCTATTTTTTTTATAAATATTTTTTTTTTTTTATTTTATTCAGATATTAAAGATCCATTGGTGGACTTAAAGCTAACACAAAACATAACAGCAAATAATAACAGCAGATAAGTAATAGATCAATTAGTTTTTCGACTACGGTAGTGCTCTCTCAAACGTTGAAAGAAAACATCGTGAGGAAACCGGCGTGTCGTAGAGTCTAAAAGTTCGAAAACATGTGTCATTGTACGAAAAGAGCATCTCTTAGGCGCACTTAAAATCCTTTCAACACACTGGTTAGAAAATACCAGTTTCACGATAAAAAGAAGACTAAGTTAAACTTGACTAGGCATCCACCCAATAGGACTGTCCCACTGTCCCATCTGAAAGCCAAAACTCTTAGTATTTTTTTTTATGTAACTAGCTGATGGAACAAGCATAATATGGCCCACCTGATGTTAAGTGGTAACCATCGCCTATAACAAAGCAATGCCTCGCAGGTCACGCACGTCAGGAACGCGCCCTACGATGCACTGCCCTGCGTCCATCAACTGGAGGCATACAGATATTCAGCCTCACGTGCCAGTAATTTCACCGGCACCCACACCCTTCAAACTGAAACACAGCAGTGCTGCTTCACGGCAGAAATAGGCATGGTGGTAGTACTTCCCCGGACGAGCCCATCACAAAGAGCTCTACTACTACTATAATTATGTATTTTGTTTTAAAACAAATGGTTGAAATCAAGGTTCGTTGTCAGATCAGCAATATTAAGTACGTTTGCTCAAAAAACGTTAGTATCCGCAGAATTGATCCATTTAGGAAATATGGCAGAGTCACGATGAAATTAGGCGCACCCTGTAACGTTATTAATGAGTTTCCGATATTGCCTCCGCTTAGCCAGGCTCTGTCACTTCGTATTTTACTGAAGAAAAATGTGCTTTATTGCTATTAACTACGATCAGTTTTTAAATAACCGCAAACAACAAGGACCTGTCAGTGGTCATTTAGTTTTGACACAGAACAAACGTTCATGATTAAAAAATCCAAAACGGCGGCGGAAAAAAAGCTACTATGATATCTTCTGTGATCGTGCCTCTGAATTTAATAACCTACCCCCAATTTTAGAAATCGGCATATTTTCGATACTCTCAGCATTTTTTATATTTCTTTCGGGTCGTCTCTGATCACGAATTTTTATTTATATACATATTTTCTTTCGATTTAAAAGACGTTATCACGTCAAAATATAAAACAAAATGTCAGGACAATAATATACAATACTATACATTGGAAATTCACACACAACTATACATCACGCTCACAGAATCTCAAACATTCAGACATTATTTTCATATTCAGACATTATGTGGTGTATGTGGTGTGGTGTAACCACACCACACAAATATTTTGTCCTGGTGGAAATCAAACACATATCCTCTAGCGCAGAAGGCAGAGCTAACTGAGCTATGACGGCTGTAAACATATAAATAAATAAATAAATATTTTTGACAATTCACACAACACTATCTAGCCCCAAATTAAGCAGAGCTTGTTTTATGGGAACCAGATAGCTGATACATGCATCTTTTTTTGTAAATACGTACTTAGAATACAATATAACACCCAGACAGAGAACAAACATCTGTGTTCACCACACAAATATTTGTTCTCCGTGGGGATCGAACCCACGACCTACGGCGCAGAAGGCAGATGTACTACCAACCGAGCTGAGAGGCCAGTCAAAATATACAACCTGCCACGCACTTTCACAGTGCGATATCTGACAGCGATACACTGATCGCCATCGCAGGCGATCTAGATGTGCGCAAGCCTTAATACCTACACCTTTTTGTAAAATAATATGCTGGCTCATTCTTAAACAATGACCCAACCAAAAAGGTTTAAAAATAAAGGTACGAACCAAATTACATCGTGTTTTTCTTTTGGTATCGTAAAATCTAATTTGGTAAATATTAACTTGGCTCAAATTCATTTAGTTTTGATTGTATTTCGAACAAACTAATAAAAACAGTCGTTTGCACGAGTATCTTGAGCTTCTTTATAGAAAAGTACACCTACTGAAATATATATTTATTCAGTAGTATCACAAGGAAGCGTTTAGCGTTAAGCGTGGAAGCGTTAGGTAGAAGCGTTGGGCGCCCACCCACCAGATGGACCGACGACATTGTTAAGATCGCGGGAAGTCCATGGATGGAAAGAGCTCAGAATCGTTCTTCCTGGAAACGAGTAGGGGAGGCCTTTGTCCAGCAGTGGACTTCTTCAGGCTGATAATGATGATGATGATGATGATGATCACAAGGATCACTTTGAAACGTCTTAAAGCTAGGTGAGTCTAGGTGCCAGTTCCACCCGACCAAGCCTAGAAGAACAGGCAACAAACTACGGCTTGGTTCCGACCGCTTTTTGTATTGATTCTTTTACAAAATAACAATAATAGCAGCGAAGTTCCAGTATGGTTAAACTAGCCTTTGTATCTATAGTAAATGAACACAGTCTTAAGCCTTGTGAATATCTAAACGTTCTGCGGTGGCGATCAATGAAACACGATATGACAGCAAAACGCTTAAATGTGCGCAAGTTTTTTGGCAACTTGTCGTATAAATGTCACTTCTCCCTATTTGCGGGACGTTGTAGTGCCTGAAAAACAGATAATGCTACGAAGAGCCTTACGTTTAAAAACTACGAACTTGATATATTTTAGTTAAGTTGTAGCGCTTAATTGAATAATGCTTTAATTGAATATGCATGAATATTCGCTTATTTACATAGACCTTGAGTACTTTAGACCTATATAGTACCACCTTGAGTGTTCAGTAAAAATACTAATAACTTAAGAAAATGAAAACCGCCTAAAGAGATAGCAAAAACTTAACCTAGACCAGAGAAGCTGACCATTTTTTTTTCTAAGCAGAGCTTGTACTATGGGAACCAAATAGCTGATATAATACTTAAATACATTTTTGTAAATGCATAGAATATTGTATTCTATGCATTTACAACACCCAGACAGAGATTAAACATCAATGTTTACCACAAATATTTGTTCTCGGTGGGAATCGAACCCACGACCTACGGCACAGAAGGCAGAGCTTCTGCCATCTGAGCTGAGAGGCCAGTCAAAACGGACAAAAAAAATTACATAGACCTAAACGAATATTCATGCATATATTTAGTAGCACAAGCTTGGGTAGAAAATATTTCTCTTTATTTACTCGTAGCTAAGCTGTAACAACTTCATAAATACATCGAGACTAATTTTACTTAGAACCTAATCCATCTGGTCTGCTCGAAGATTGGAGCTTTTGTGTCTGGGTCTAAGCCTAGCTCAAAGGGGTACTATGACACGTTAATCCAACGATTCAAAGATACATTACTGAAACTTCAATTAATTTGTAATGAGCCAGCAGACAGACTAAGGGCTGTTTTACGGATTGCTAATCGACAAGTAACATTTTTGACAGATATATAAACGTTTTCAAGCAAAAGAATGAGAAAATATTTTTGACAGTTGCTTAAATATCAAGCATTTAGCTGTTCAATTAGCGATTCATGAAACTAGCCTAAAAAATTGTTTAAAAATCATTCTGTACGGTGCACATACCCGTACAGTTTTGCAAGATTCAGATTGTAGGTATGCTATTAGTCACGTTCTAATAATTTCTCTCAACAGACAAAACAAAAGAAAGTAGATTCCTATATTTTGAATTTCGATTCTGCCGCCGGAACTAATTGTTTGCATAAAAATTTGATTTATCATAGATTAAAAAAAATATGTATAATAGATAGTTTCTGATACTCGGAGAATTTGTCATAAAAAGACTCGTTAACTTTTTAATAGTTTTCACGGAGATAATAAACGACGAATCTTATATCGATAAACCACGAGCATGGAATTTGCAAATAACGTGGATTAAGTATTTTTTTAGTTTTATGAAGATGAAGAGTAGTGCTTTCATAAAGTTTACGATTGTGACGAAAAAGGTGAGTAGTTCATAAAACTACGCGTTTGGTGCAATGCCAAAAAAAAAACTACGCAGTTTCTCTTGAGTATAATTTTACGCTTCACTTGTTTCATTGGTCGTATTACCTTTATGTTCTTTATATAAACGTTTCATAAACCGAGTTTATTCTCATTAGTTTTCATCAATTTGAAGTTAGTTTGGTTTACCACTGATGAAGAGATCAAACGCATGGCTATTGCTCGATGAACCGATGGTATTGAAGGGCGCGGAAGTCGGGAGTGGGAAACTATGGATCACAAGATCGTTCAATCTGGAAATCTTGAGGGCAGCCCAAGCCTTAGATAGGAGATCGAACTGTTATTGGTCACTGAGGATCTTAAGGAGCCACTTTTTAAATATTTTTATATTACAAATTCCTGATGGAACAATTGTATGCCCCCCTGATGTTAAAGCATTGTCTCGTAGATCATGCACGTCAAGAAAGTGCCCTACGAAGCCTTGCCTACTGCCTTGTGTCCATCAACTTGAGGCACACATGTGTTAATCCTCACGTGCCAGTAATTTCCTAGCAGAAATTGTCATAAAATGAGGGTTTAAATTTAAACTTTGTATCCTCAGTCATCTCTAGCTTAGTGAACGATATGCTGACAGCAGAGTCCGGGTGTACCGTAGTTTCCTCAAAAGGGTAGTTTAAACTCTCATTTGGCAAGATAGGGAGATTAATTAAAGTCATTAGGTAGTGCCTGACCCGAGCGGAGGGAGTCTGTAGGCCTACCATGAGCTTTATCTGGCTCTGTCTCTGGCTCTGGTTTTGAGTCTGTGTGAGTGTTCACCAGGGCATTATACTGTGTGTGACGTTTTGACGTATGATTTATTTAGTCATCACTCACACAGACTCAAAACCAGAACCAGAGACAGACAGAGATCATGGTAGGGCTACAGGTCCAATTAATAGCATGGTTTCCTTAAGGATACTGGTTAATAAGAAGGTAGACTCTTGCTTGGTTTTCGCAAGGAGGTTTGAATACAAATTGGGTTTCTTGGCTGGGTTTTTGTAGGATTTGCTGTTGTAGGCTTTTGTAGGATTTGCTAAGACCATTAAATTGTCTAAGGTTGTTTTAATTAAACGAGTTTTCACGCGTAAGTTGTTTCAAAAAACTTTTTAGTAACAACTTCTTTGAAGCATTTTTTTCTACAAAAGAGAATAATTATTTTACTAATTTTATGTTGAAATTCGCGAGAGCAGTTGTTGGACGGTTGTCTGCTTCTTAATAAAATGCACTGGCGCTGGCGGTGTGGTTGCGATTTTATTAGTTCCCCGGACGATGAAGGTAAATGAAAAATGCTCACAGAAAACATTTTCATGACAAAATTATATAGTGCACTTTTGAACGCGTCTTCAAGGCGATGCTACCGTTATATGATTGCCGTATTCTACGCTACTGCATAGTAGCGGTAATACACTTCTAAAATAAACTTCGCTATCAGCTTTTCTTTGTAACGGCTTTTTTTTGGTATTTGATATCGCATAACTTTGAGGCAACAAGACTGAATGCTGATGTAATAAACATGAGATAGCGAATAGGAAATTCACTTTGTAAAACTAGTATGAAAACAGATAGATAGTAGTCGCAGGATACGCCCCTGTTTAATAAAGCTGACAATTCGACATAATATATGTCAAAAAGCGACAAAATTGTGGAATTGTCGCGCTTTTGTGACATATTTGTCACTTTTATTAATAGCCTAAGCGTGACAATTCCACAATTTTGTCGCTTTGTGACATATATGTCGAATTGTAATGAGCAATTTTGCTTTGACTTTAAGAAAAATGCCGATGGACACATTCTTAGTAATATTTATGTACCTCTATATAAAAATAAGTCAAAGCAAAATTGCTCATTAGCCTACTTAGCTAGATTGTTGTGTCATTAGGTATTGCATTGAAATGGTATACTAATATCATCATCATCATCATCCACGCAGTCCGACTTCACCCACTGCTGGGTATATGCCTCCCTTAGTTTGTGCAATCTACCTCTATCCTGTACCAGACTAAACCATTGCCGCCCCGCGACCCTGTCTATGTCGTCCATCCATCTTGCTGCAGGGCGCCCTATACGCTTCTGTAGCTGGTTCTTGGCCACCATTCGGTTGTTATACTAGTTTAGCGAAAAAAAATCGTTTTTATTGCAATCTAAGCTCAAAATAATGTTGTAACTGACAGATGCGACTAGGTTTTGATTGCAACAAAAGGTACTTAGTTTTCGTGATAAAGCGACCGTCACTTTTAAGGAACGTTGGTATAAGTTTATGACTCAATAATCTCGTGGAACGCGCAGCGGGCGACCTCAGGGTATAAAGATGAAGACACAGTTGGGAGCTGAAGGCGAGTTTCAATAAGCGACCACTACATGCCTTTATTCGGTTAGGGGTTCAGTGTGGCCATCAAATATATAAATAAACACCCATAAATAGAAGTGAAGACGGAAAGATTAAGGGAAGGCCTACGCCGTAGAAGCGACTGCTACGGAGGAGCTAATAGGAGATAATTAGGTCGTGGGTTCGATCCCCAACGAATATTTGTGTGTTGAACAAAGATGTTTGTTTTCTGTCAGGGTGTTGTATTGTATTCTAAGTATGTACTTATTTACAAAAATAATATATACAATGGCACTTTTAAAATTAACGCGATCTTTATGCAATCGTAATAAATACCCGTTTCTTCTCTATTATTATATATCAGCTTATATCATTATATCATATCAGTGGTATTATATCAGCTATCTAGCTGATATAATACTTGCATACATTTCAATACTACTGACTTCAATATACTACTTGCAGGCCTACTGAGCTCTGCCTGGCTCTGTCTTTGGCTCTGGTTTTGAGTATGTGTGAGTGATGATTACTTAAATCATGCGTCGAAACGTCGTACACACAGTATAATACACAGGTCAGAACTCACATCAGAGCCAGAGACAGAACCAGACAAAGCGTGTTATTAGTTAGTGGCCTTCTGCTTAGTTTGGGGCTAGATAGTGTTGTGTGTATTGTCCACTATATTTATTTATTTATTTTGAATCAATCAGTGCAGTATTTTTTCCTGTTTCTACAAGTTGTGTGATTACGGTTCTCGTATTTACAACTTGTTCTATCAAAGCAGTAGCTACACATCTGAATACATTCTGAATATAACTGAATATGTTATTCACGACAGGCTCACAGATACTAACCGAGCTAGATTGCATTTGAATATTAACCGCGTAATCTGTTTGTTTCAGATTACAATGCAGAGAATTGGATACAAGAACACACAAGTAAGTAAATCTTGTAGTACACGCCTCATGGTAACGCTTACCGCAGCGGTCGGTGAGCGGAGTGAGCTATCACAATTTGTCTGTTGAATCGGTTTTTTTTGAGTTTAATAAAAAGACCATAGTCAAGTTTTCATACAAAACTATTTTTAGTTTATTTTTATTTGCTATGATTAAGAAGTTATTAGAGAAATTATTTTAGCTTAAAAATATTTTTTTGAACCCTGAACCGAAAACACGCCGATAGTTTCCGAACGAAACCGACCGAGGGTGACGTCACAATGTTATATTTCTCCTCATCTAGTACATACAACTGATGCCGATACAGACCCAATCATCTAACATTATTACGTCACAAATATGGCGACCAATGGTGGTGCGTTTTTGTTCACGTAATTATTTTTCAAATTTTATGAATTTTCAAATGCTTATAAGTTAACCAATTCAAATATTAATTTTAATAGTTTTTCGCTAGATTCAACAGACCAATTCGGACATAGAATAAGTTTAAAAAGCTTGAGAAACTGACTTCTTAGCCAAACTGCTAAACTGATTTCGGTAAAATGTTTATGGGACTATGTATAGTTAGCATAAAAAGTAACTTACTCAAAGTTAACGTACGAACGCATGGAGGTAATATATTGGTGCAGTAATGTACGAAGAAGTATTAGATTACCTTCTGCTTCCTCCATAAATATGTTATCAGCCAGCGCAGAGGCCATAACTCAGCAGAACAACTTTCGTTTCAATAACGGTTTCAGATAATAATTTACGTTCAATCCCAGAGGTTGCAATTAGTTTTAATAGTCATTCAATATCATCATTTTTGACGTGACAAAGTCTTATTCGATGGAGCCGGCTGCACGCACGTAAAAACATGACTCATGCGGCGTTACCTCGCTCTGAGGCATTTAAGGCTTGAAGTGCAAGCGAGAGCGCGGAGCGAGCGACAAAGAGGCACAATGGGCCTACGCGTTCGGCAGCGTTCAACATCTGTTTCCCTCCTACTTGAGTGAGCGATGCGTCCGCGTGGATAGCTGTATGACGTTGTCACGTTCAACTATCGTCAGTAAACCGACTTTACAGACAACCGATTTTTTTCACCGACCCACGATCGTAGAACGACAACCGTTGCATCACAAGGCACGTTCCTGAAGTGCGTAGCCTACGAGGCAAAGCTTTTTTATAGGCGATGACTACCACTTAATGGGCAACACTTTGTACACTTCATATTTATGATCTATCTTTACGCTGAAAGGCACACTACTTTACTTATTTAGCTAGTGCTGACGACTTACCTGTCTTTAAACTTGTTGCACACAAAACTCGCTAAATAAATATAGTACTTACTTACTTACTGCTGTGGTGCAACGACCCAAAGTGGACCTTGGCCTCCGACACAAGAGTCCGGGCAGGCTTCTCTGTCCATACAGGCTTCCACGTAGTTGCTGGCTCCGAGTTCTTGCAGGTTCTTTACGACTTCGTCGCCCCACCGGAATTAACCAAGACAAAACGGAATTATAATAAAAAGGCATAATTACAAAACACCTTGCCAAGTATTTTATAATGAAAATGTCTTTGGTTAAGCGTTAAACAGGATTAGGAGCTCTGGGCGCGGCCGTAAGATCTTAAGCGTTGAAACGCTTATTTTCTATGCAAAAGCTAAAGTTCCGAGTCATTGTACTCAACTCCTATTGAAACATCAACAAAGTTGAAAGTTCTCAGCAATCCAATAAATGAGGGCGTTTCAACTTAAATGAACGTTTTTGCTGACAATTTCGTGTTTAAGATATTGTTACGGAAGTGGGTACAGGGATTGGAAGGAAACGAGCGTTTTACCGAAAGTAGCGATTTATTCGCACTACGAACACGTAACACTGCACTGAACGCGTAGCACTGTCCGACACTGTCCCCGCGCACTATGCGTTACACGGTTCAACGCTGTGCTCCGAACACTGACAGTCCACTGGGAGCACTTCACCACTTTGCACTTCACTTCACTATTCACTGTCTACTTCACTATTCACTTTCACTGTTCACTTTTTCCACTTTTCACTTTTTCTTCTTGTTCCTTTCTTCAGATCACTTTCCACTGAACTGCCCGTAGACGCGCCTGCAGCTCCTTATATACCCAGAATTTCGATTGTCATTTATTGGATTTCGATCGTCATTTATTGAATTTCGATGGTCTTTTCGTTTTCTTCTGTTGGATTCCGATCGTCTTTTTCTACCTGTATCATTTCTTGTTTTAGTCCAGAACTTTCGGTTCTATATTTGAATTCCTTAAAGAAGGCATTCGCCGCTACTAGAATTTTCTTGTAACATTTGAATGTCGAACAAAAATCTTCACGTAGTTACGTCAGCACGGCGTCACACTACCCCCTCCTTAGACGTGCTCGTCCCGAGCATCGTTAGAGCCGTAGTACCGTGCCAACCTGTCCACATGAACCACTTTCGCTGGACTTCTTGGCGTTTTTCGAATTCTATATGTGACATCATTGATCCTCGTAATTACTTGAAAAGGGCCTTCCCAACTCGGTTGTAGTTTTGGAGATTTTCCTTTCCTTCTAACGGGGTTGTGAAGCCAAACAGCAGAACCTTCTTCAAAGGACTTGGAGTTGACGCTTCTGTCGTATCGCGTTTTCATTCGCTCACTAGCACGCAGATTCTCTTCCCTCATATGCCCGTGAACTTCCTCCATTTTCTTTCTCAAATCTTCCGCGTATTCCGAAATACAGCTAGGCGTATCTGGAGGACAACCCGCGAGAAGATCCGCTGGAAGTCGAAGCTCTCTACCAAAGTTCGCTCGGGCCGGAGTAGTAGAGGTACTCTCATGAACTGCCGTTCTATACGACAGAAGAAACAGAGAAATGTACTCATCCCAATTGTTCTGATGACTTTCAACAACTTTTGCCAGATGCCGCTCCAGAGTTTGGTTGAACCTCTCTACCATTCCATCAGATTGCGGATGATACGGCGTAGTCCAAGTTTTGTGTATCCCCATAATTTTGCATGTTTCTTGAAAGACTTGCGACTCGAAATTCCTGCCTTGGTCACTATGGATTTCAAGAGGTAGTCCGAATCGGCAGAAAACTTCATTCACCAGTTTGTTAGCCACAGTGACAGCTTCTTGATTTGGTAATGCGAACGCTTCTGGCCACTTTGTGAAGTAATCCATTATTACCAAAATGTAACGATTTCCACTGTTCGTCATTGGAAACGGCCCGGCCACATCCAAAGCTATTCGTTCCCAAGGAACACCCACGTTGTATAACTTCAACGCTCCCCGACTTCTTGTTTGTGGTCCTTTGACAGAGGAACAACTCGTACATTTCTTGCACCAGTCTTCAACATCTTCCTTGCAGTGCAACCAGTAATAACGTTGACGAATTTTCACCAAAGTTCTCTTCACACCGAGATGACCGCCTGATGTTCCGTCGTGATACGGTCGCAGTATATCAGAAATCTTTGACTTCGGCACAACTGTCTGAAGATGATTGTCTTGTCCTGATGCACTCTCCCATTTTCGACATAAAAGACCATTGTGTAAGATCAGGCTTTTCCATTGTGCCCAATAGCTCTTAGTTACTGCACTCATTCCGGCAACTTCACTCCATCCTGGGCGTGCGGATCCATCTCTCACCCAATTGAGTATTGGTCTAAGGTCTTCATCTTCCTCTTGTAGTTTACGCATGGCATCGCTGCTCCAATCATCATTTACTGTATCAGTTCTTATAACTCGAACCATAGATTTTTCTTTATCTTCCCGTTTCACACAGTGCTTGCAGTCTTCAGAACACGGCCGTCTTGACAAAGCATCAGCATTCCCATGAGACTTCCCACTGCGATGCTCTACTACAAAGTCGTACTCCTGTAGTTGTTCAATCCATCGCGCAACTTGTCCCTCAGGATTCTTGAACTGCAGTAGCCACTTCAAAGCTGCATGATCTGTTCTGACTAGAAATTTCCGTCCCAATAAATACTTCTTAAAATGCTGAAGCGTTTTGACAACTGCAAGTAGCTCCCTTCGAGTGACACAATAATTCCGCTCTGGTTTTGACAGGGATTTACTGTAATAAGCTATCACAACTTCTTGATCTCCTTTTCTTTGTGAGAGTGTTCCTCCTATCCCTGTATTACTTGCGTCCGTGTCAACTACAAACTCATTGCACTGATCCGGATATCCGAGTACTGGTGTTTCACATAACCGGCTCTTTAGTTCCTCGAAAGCCGCCTGGCATTGTTGGTCCCAAACGAAAGGTCGTTTTTCTTCTGTGAGTCTATGCAATGGCTTCGCTATATCCGAAAAACTCTTGACAAAACGACGGTAATAAGAGCAAAGTCCCATAAACGCCCGTACTTGTGTTTTGTCAGCAGGCACAGGCCAATCTTTAACTGCCGAAATTTTCGATGGATCCGTTTCGACGCCGCTTTCCGAAATAACGTGTCCCAAATAATTCACCTGCCTTTTAAAGAATGAGCACTTCTTCTGGCTTAGTTTCAGATTTGCACTTCTCAACTTGTTAAATACGGATCCCAGCTTCTTCAAATGGTCATCGAATTCCCGCCCCACTATTATAATGTCGTCGAGATACACCAGGCAGGTTTCCCCCAGCAGCCCAGCAAGGACACGTTCCATTAATCTCTCAAAAGTAGCTGGGGCGTTGCACAGCCCAAACGGCATCACTTTAAATTGCCAGAGGCCCTTTCCTGTGGAAAACGCGGTCTTCTCCTTATCCTTAGGATCCAACTCCACTTGCCAATAGCCACTTTTTAGGTCTAGCGTAGAAAACCATTTCATGCCGTCGAGAGTATTCAAGGTGTCGTCTATCCTTGGTAATGGATAACTGTCCTTTTTAGTCACGTCGTTTAGTCGGCGATAGTCAATGCAAAATCTTGTTGACCCATCCTTCTTCTTTACCAAAACCACCGGTGAGCACCACGGGCTAGACGATGGTTCAATTACTTCATTATTTCTCATGTCTTGAATCATGTCGTCCACCTCCTTTTCTCTGGCAAAAGGGATTCGGCGAGGTCGTTGTCGTATAGGTTGTTCATTTCCAGTATTGATTTTATGTTGTACCATGCTTGTCCTACCGATATCACCATCATTCTGCGAAAATATATCGGAGAACCGACGTAGCAAATTTTTCGCCTTGATCAATTCAATAGTCGTCAAGTCCTGCTTACATTCTTCCAGTATACTGTTAACGTCGATTGAACTTCCATCCGTCTTTTTGGTTTCTTGACAACTCCGCAGCCACACGATTTCTTCGCTCCGACCTATCAGGGTACCCTTCTTTAACACCTGCTCTTCATTGCTCAAATTCAACACAGGTACCACTGTTTCTGCAGATGAATTGACGACTGTACGTGCCGGCAACCACGGTGACTCGTTATCCGCTTTTTCTAGTATTGTCCACCGTCGCTGTTTCAAACTTCCATTCCCGGGAAGAATTACTGGAACTAACGTTTGTGATCTTGGCAACAGTTTAGTGTTCTTTATGCAGTACACCTTGCCTTCGCCTCCGCCTTTCATCGGTATTTCGTCTTCTCCACACTTCAGAATGCCAGAGTGAATGTCGAGCTTGCACCGATGGTCCTTCAAGAAATCCAGGCCAATAATGCAGTCATCCACAATGTCAGCTATTACTGCTTGTTGCCAGTAAAGTTTATCACCAATCTTGATAGCCACTTTCTGTTCACCTGATACTGGTATGCGCTGGCCGGTAGCCGTTGTTAGCTGGTAGGCTCCCTTCTGAACGTTGATCTTTCCGTTTCTTCTTATCAGCTGTGTCCCAATTACCGTACGTGACGCTCCAGTATCCAAAGTCAATGAGCACGGAATTCCATTTACCGATCCATTAACAGTTAAGCTGTTGCCATCCGTGCTCTGATGAATCTTGATTTTCGGGGCTTCATGTCTACCGGCCAGCGCCCACCCCTCAGCCCTGGCTGGGATTAGTTTTCCTGGTTCTCCGACGCTTGTACACAAGCATCGGTCCCTCGTCTCTCTGCGATTCGATTCGGGCAGCCGCTCCTTAGATGTCCTCGTACCCCACAGTTGTAGCATCTAGGGACGAAAGCTCTGCGTTGGTTTACCCGCTCCACTTCCGTCGAATTAATCTCCCTCAGACGTCCACTCCTCGGATCTCGTCGGACGGCTTCTACTTCGAGCGCATGCGCGACGGCTTCCTTGATGTGACCATGATGACCCAAGCGCACGGCAGCTCTTACTTCCGCGTCGAGAATACCGTCGACAAACGACTGCAAAAGCATGCTGTCAATGACCGATGCCGGCGATGTTTGGTACGCCTTCCGGACCAACTTTTCTACCTCCAGGGACCACTGTTGCAATGACTCGTTTGCTCGTTGGCATCGATCACGGAGTTGAGCGCGGAAAACATGCTCCAGGTGTGAGTCCCCGTAGCGCGATTCTAAGGCTTCCAGCAATTGCTCGTAGGTTGCATCACTCCCCAAGGCCTCCAGCACGGTCAAAGCCTTGTCTCGTAGTCCCAAAGTAAGCGCGGTTTTAGCCTGGCTCTTGGTCCACCCATTCAGGTTCATCACAGCCTCAAACTGTAGCTTGTAAGCCGCCCAGGAAGAGGTTCCATCGAAAGGCGGGACTTTGAAATTTCCGCCTGAGGTTGTTGCACTTACTATGGTCGCTGAGGCCGGGATTCCATTTGTTTTGAGCTTCTTGACGTCTTCCTCGATGGAGGAGAGGCGGTTTCCGTGTTGTTGTACAGTTTCTTCCACCGCTTCTACCCTCCGCATGCTGTCGGTGATAGCGGTCAAAAGATTTTTCTGCAATGCGCACAACTGCTCCTCTTGCCGGCGAGTTTGCTCCTCCTGGCGGCGGGCATCTTCTTCCCGGCGGCGAGCTTGCTCCTCCTGAATAGCGCGCAGCTGCTCCTCCTGGATGGCACGCAGCTGCCCCTCCTGGCGGCGAGCCTGCTCCTCCTGGATGGCGCGCAGCTGCTCCTCCTGCCGGCGGGCTTGCTCCTCCTGCCGGCAGGCTTGTTCCTCCTCCCGGCGAGCCTGCTCCTCCTGGATAGCGCGCAGCTGCTCCTCCTGCCGGCGGGCTTGCTCTTCCTGCATGGCGCGCAGTTGCTCAAACAAGGCGCCCAAGTCTGGTCCAACCTGGGTCCTCGTCGACGCACTTGCAGTAGTTGCCCCGCCGGAGTTGTCTTGGCGTCCAGGGGTTTCTTCTTCAGAAGCCTCGGCGCCAGAGCCACTGGCTTGCTGCGAGCCAGTCTTAGCGCGAGTGCTCACGCCTTCCCTCGGCATGACAGGCATTTTACCTTCCAATCCCACTTCTGACACCAAATGTTACGGAAGTGGGTACAGGGATTGGAAGGAAACGAGCGTTTTACCGAAAGTAGCGATTTATTCGCACTACGAACACGTAACACTGCACTGAACGCGTAGCACTGTC
This sequence comes from Thera britannica, assembly GCA_939531255.2. NCBI lineage: Eukaryota > Metazoa > Arthropoda > Insecta > Lepidoptera > Geometridae > Thera > Thera britannica. The sequence goes on from OW618049.2 coordinate 9,879,408, forward strand.
CGACACTGTCCCCGCGCACTATGCGTTACACGGTTCAACGCTGTGCTCCGAACACTGACAGTCCACTGGGAGCACTTCACCACTTTGCACTTCACTTCACTATTCACTGTCTACTTCACTATTCACTTTCACTGTTCACTTTTTCCACTTTTCACTTTTTCTTCTTGTTCCTTTCTTCAGATCACTTTCCACTGAACTGCCCGTAGACGCGCCTGCAGCTCCTTATATACCCAGAATTTCGATTGTCATTTATTGGATTTCGATCGTCATTTATTGAATTTCGATGGTCTTTTCGTTTTCTTCTGTTGGATTCCGATCGTCTTTTTCTACCTGTATCATTTCTTGTTTTAGTCCAGAACTTTCGGTTCTATATTTGAATTCCTTAAAGAAGGCATTCGCCGCTACTAGAATTTTCTTGTAACATTTGAATGTCGAACAAAAATCTTCACGTAGTTACGTCAGCACGGCGTCACAATATTTTATTATTAAAGATAGCTTTTATAATTAACGGCTTTTAATAGCGTGAAGTAAAAAGATATAAATAATGTGGACAATTCACAAAACACTATCTAGCCCCAAACTAAGCAGAGCTTGTATGATGTGAACCAGATGGACCATACAATACTTGAATATTTTTTTTTGGTAAATACATACTTAGAATACCATATTAACACTATGTTACGACTTAAATTTACAAAGGTGCCATCTAGCGGCGGAGGAGAGAACGATGTCGTCAAGCTTCTGGCTAAGATCCATATTGTTGACATTGTTGCGAAGAAACGTCACTAGATGACGCTCGGTTGTCTTCGTCCTCCCTGGACTTAAATTTTATGAGTAGTTGAACTGTCAGATGTCACTTTGATTGACAGATCAACCATATGCGTTGTTTGTATTTGAAGGTTAGGGGAATCAAATTTTAATCTATGCATTAGGCGGAAACTGAGTCCTTGAGTTATTACCTTTTGATTTCGTCTCGAAGCAGATATTTGGACCATAAGACCATATTTGGGCACGTTTTCGGTGATTTCCGCCCCGCGTCGCGAGGGTGGGGGAATACTATAAAAGACTGATCCACGGGTGTTCGATTCTCTTTCTTCAACTTTTGCTAACCTCAGCATATTATCCGCGCGTCATCTCACCACAAAGCAAGGTGAGTTTCCTTTGTTCTTCAACGTGGAAACGGTTCAGTGTAGTTTCGATAGAAAGTATTTTAATTTACAGTGTCTTGTGTTGAGTGGTGTCGACGCTGGGCTTCCCAAAGAGCTTCGGGCGGCTGCCAAAAACGCGTGATGACGCGGTTGGTCTTCCGTTCCCAGTCCTTGTAAGGGACATAATATCTACACCACACCTCCCAAAAGGTATGTTTTATTTTATATTTGAATAGCGTTTGTTGTCCTTGCACCTTCGACCCTTCATAACCTGGGTGCCTTGCATACTGGTTCTCCAGCACCCTTTGCCATTTCTAGTGCTGCTTGTGTGGTACAGTGGACACTATACTGATTGTACCACCGTACCTTGAAGCCTACAGTGTCATCTTATTTGTCTTTGTATTTCTTATTTTCTGTTGCCAAGAAGAGTGAGGTTAACCTCCACATGACGGAGACCCTCACTTCTTTGTCTTGTGCTTACTGCTTTGCTCACTGGGAAATGTCACATTCCAGGAGGTGTTTAGTACGGGCTGTCGGTACAGATGCATAGTACGGGTGTTCGGTACAGGCTCGCGCCGTACGAACACGTGTAGCCTGAGTCTTCCCGTCTGGAGTTACGGCGGCCGAGTCGTGGTGTGGTAGGCGGGACACAGCAGACGCACGGTCCAGCCGCGGCCACCCACCACGTGCTCCGCGCGCCCTAGCTACCGGCTCCGGGGGCCATCCCCGAGCTTTACCATTAGCCGGCTGATGCCCTATAGAAAAGTCGGTATTTATTCTTATTAATTCTCCCTACCATGTGTTAATTATTCTAATCGGACGATTGTCCTGGCGCCCATTCTAAGTCTACGTCCCCGTCTGGAGGAGTATCGGGATGCATTAAGTATTTTATAAGGTCTGTCATAGAAACTGGAGTAATCGTATAAAAGAAATCATTGTTCACCGAGGTCGTACCCACTCTTTACCCTATAAGCTCTAGTAGCTAGTCGGCAACTTATGTAACTTAACCTTAAGGTATCAGGTCCTTTGTTTTGTAGTAAAACTAAAGTAATTATCTTAATTAGCTACCTAGTTTAAATACCATTATATCCTTCAGGTCTTTCCTTTCTCTAAAATACCATGTGTTAGGATGTCTATGACTTAATAAACTTTCATGTACTGTGTTTCCTAAGTATTTCATTTATCAGCCACTTAGGGTTAGGACCCCCAGTAGGAAAAATTGTAACAGTGGCAACCCAACGTAGGGGCTTTTTAACCGTAGGTAACTGACATGTCTTTTTATTTTTTTGCTGTGTCAGAAGAACAATGATTTTTTTTTTAATCTTTTTTTTTACTCATCTGTCTTTTGGTATGATTGCTCCAGTTTTTAGGACCATGCGTGATATTTTAAAATGGAACTTATATTTTTATTTTTATACTTTTTTTGAAATTGTTATTGGATGATTTATTGGATATTTGTATGTTTTTGGAGTTAGCCGCTCGAATTAGGTAGGTTTAGTTGGTAGAATTGTCATTTTTTTTAATTGTAAAATATTGTTGAACAATAATTCTAATATGTACAATAATGAACACGGTGAACAATGAACATTAATTTCTTCCAATTTTATTATTATCTTGCATTGAATTTTATTATTATTTTATTTTGCAATTTTATTATTACTTTTTTTGATTGACTTATTTAGATTTTTTTTTAGCACCCCATTGTGTGGTTAATTTTTTTTTTTCTTTCTCTTTCTCTTTCTAAAATTTATCGGGTTTTTTTGTTTTTTTTTCTGTTTGGATATTTTCTATGTTTTCTGGTTATGTTATGTTGTTGTCTTTTTCTTGGGGTTGTTTATTTTTAGGTGTACGATGTTCGATGTTGGTGTCCGTGGGGTGTTCGTTTCACGCACAGTCGTTACGGAGGAGTCGTAATGCATTGGTAGTGAAACTTGTGAACAATTCGCGGGGATGTTTTTGAAGTTTGATGGTGATGTTTTGGACGTATATAGCGTCCAGGACGTTTTTGAAGTTGGTTGTTTGATGTTGGTGTCCGTGGGGTGTTCGTTTCACGCACAGTCGTTACGGAGGAGTCGTAATGCATTGGTAGTGAAACTTGTGAACAATCCGCGGGGGCGTTTTCGAAGTTTTGAAGTTTGATGTCGATGTTTTGGACGCGTATGGCGTCCCGAACGTTTTGAAGTTGGATGTTTTGGACGTGTATGACGTCTGGGAAACTTTGGGAGTTTCGGAGGTGTTGGAGGGGTGTTTGTATCATCACGCACAGTCATCACGGAGGAGTCGTTATGTATTGGTAGTGAAATTTACGAACACTCCCCGTTCTTTTTGTAAATATTTTTTAATTTTTTTTTTTTTTTTTGTTTTTTTTTGTAAATATTTTTTTAGTTGTGGGTTCGATTCGTGGGAGATAGATTAGTATTAGTAGTGATTAAATCTAGGTGTACCTTATAATTCTTTAAGTTTGAAGCTTGGTTTTTTTTATTAGTTTTTTTTTATTAAAACTTGTAGGTTTGAGTTGAACGGTTTCCTATCAAAACTGTTCCCCGGACCGTAGTTTGACTATGTATGATCTTGTCCTGGGCGTTGGCTATAAACACGGAATAGATTGCTGGAGATTAAGTTTGTTATTATGTTGGTGACACAGTTTGTGTGCGGATTGCTAGTTTTAAGTAGATAGGGTAGGGTTAGTTTTATTTATAGGTGTTGGTTAAGGATAGTTTTTTTTTATTATATTATATTTTTTTTTTCGTTGTGTTTTTATGGTATGTTAGATTAGATTCCCCCGGTCCGTAGAGATTATATTTTGTTGGATAACATTAGACCTGGGTGTTGGTTACTTTATGGTTCGAGAATGTCTTTAGTTTGAATAGATAGGTTTTTTCGTGGTTTATTTAGTTTATATTTTTACATGACTTACCTAGCATGGACAGTTACCTATGTGGAAGCCTAGTGCGGGAAAAATCTTGTTTCTTTTTTTTTATCATTATATGTATGTTTATTTAAACTTTAAAAGTACAAAAAAATAAGCTAAAGCCGTTTTGCAGTAAACTCCTCTTAGTATCCGTCATTGGGTAAAAAATAAGCCTAAAATTTTCTCACGGATAACAATGAGTAAGCAAGCCTATGTTATCCCTCAGAGCGGTGTAAAAGACTCTGTAACCTTTGCACAGGACTAAGATACACAGCAAAACCTGAATAGGAGCAGGTGGCGACTCCTTTACTTTAAAGTATTTACTTTCCTTTCACTCAGTATTTGTCATTGGGTAAAAAATAAGCCTAAAATTTCCTCACGGATAACAATGAGTAAGCAAGCCTATGTTATGCCTCAGAGCGGTGAGAAAGACTCTGTAACCTTTGTTCAGATATTGAGACAAACTCATATTTTTATCACATAGTTTATAAATGTCTCTTGCCATCATAAGCCACGGCACTAACTATCTTTATTTTTTTTACTTTTCGTTGATTACTCCCTGGTCAAGTAAAAGTAGCTTGGTCGTTGTTAGATAGGTATAATTAAAATTTTGCTTTATTGTATTTATGATTACAGTAACACTCCACCTATTACTACACATGGGACACATTTTCGACTTCGAGCTTCTGACATTATGACGTCAGGATTCTCTTAGTTCGAATGTCACGACACATTATACAGCTACACAGACACACACATTAACACACACACTATTATGTCTTCATTTCACTATATTTTATTATTTGTTTAAGTCTATAATATTACCTACTTAGTAAAACACCTAGCCTGCTGCGTGCCAAGCAAATTATTTTAAAGGGAATGTTTTGTTAAGTTTTGGAAGGGTTGGTTATTTTGTCGTTATAGTTTTGTTTGATATGGAGGGAAAGTCTTATTATTATTTTTTTTTATAATGTAGGATTTATTTTTATTTTCAATTGTCTTCTTATAGATGAATCGGCTTCAATGCTGGAGGGCCAGCACGGATTTTCCTTGCTTCCCGCGTAAAATCCTTCGGGGAAAGGGAATATTGTTACGACTTAAATTTACAAAGGTGCCATCTAGCGGCGGAGGAGAGAACGATGTCGTCAAGCTTCTGGCTAAGATCCATATTGTTGACATTGTTGCGAAGAAACGTCACTAGATGACGCTCGGTTGTCTTCGTCCTCCCTGGACTTAAATTTTATGAGTAGTTGAACTGTCAGATGTCACTTTGATTGACAGATCAACCATATGCGTTGTTTGTATTTGAAGGTTAGGGGAATCAAATTTTAATCTATGCATTAGGCGGAAACTGAGTCCTTGAGTTATTACCTTTTGATTTCGTCTCGAAGCAGATATTTGGACCATAAGACCATATTTGGGCACGTTTTCGGTGATTTCCGCCCCGCGTCGCGAGGGTGGGGGAATACTATAAAAGACTGATCCACGGGTGTTCGATTCTCTTTCTTCAACTTTTGCTAACCTCAGCATATTATCCGCGCGTCATCTCACCACAAAGCAAGGTGAGTTTCCTTTGTTCTTCAACGTGGAAACGGTTCAGTGTAGTTTCGATAGAAAGTATTTTAATTTACAGTGTCTTGTGTTGAGTGGTGTCGACGCTGGGCTTCCCAAAGAGCTTCGGGCGGCTGCCAAAAACGCGTGATGACGCGGTTGGTCTTCCGTTCCCAGTCCTTGTAAGGGACATAATATCTACACCACACCTCCCAAAAGGTATGTTTTATTTTATATTTGAATAGCGTTTGTTGTCCTTGCACCTTCGACCCTTCATAACCTGGGTGCCTTGCATACTGGTTCTCCAGCACCCTTTGCCATTTCTAGTGCTGCTTGTGTGGTACAGTGGACACTATACTGATTGTACCACCGTACCTTGAAGCCTACAGTGTCATCTTATTTGTCTTTGTATTTCTTATTTTCTGTTGCCAAGAAGAGTGAGGTTAACCTCCACATGACGGAGACCCTCACTTCTTTGTCTTGTGCTTACTGCTTTGCTCACTGGGAAATGTCACATTCCAGGAGGTGTTTAGTACGGGCTGTCGGTACAGATGCATAGTACGGGTGTTCGGTACAGGCTCGCGCCGTACGAACACGTGTAGCCTGAGTCTTCCCGTCTGGAGTTACGGCGGCCGAGTCGTGGTGTGGTAGGCGGGACACAGCAGACGCACGGTCCAGCCGCGGCCACCCACCACGTGCTCCGCGCGCCCTAGCTACCGGCTCCGGGGGCCATCCCCGAGCTTTACCATTAGCCGGCTGATGCCCTATAGAAAAGTCGGTATTTATTCTTATTAATTCTCCCTACCATGTGTTAATTATTCTAATCGGACGATTGTCCTGGCGCCCATTCTAAGTCTACGTCCCCGTCTGGAGGAGTATCGGGATGCATTAAGTATTTTATAAGGTCTGTCATAGAAACTGGAGTAATCGTATAAAAGAAATCATTGTTCACCGAGGTCGTACCCACTCTTTACCCTATAAGCTCTAGTAGCTAGTCGGCAACTTATGTAACTTAACCTTAAGGTATCAGGTCCTTTGTTTTGTAGTAAAACTAAAGTAATTATCTTAATTAGCTACCTAGTTTAAATACCATTATATCCTTCAGGTCTTTCCTTTCTCTAAAATACCATGTGTTAGGATGTCTATGACTTAATAAACTTTCATGTACTGTGTTTCCTAAGTATTTCATTTATCAGCCACTTAGGGTTAGGACCCCCAGTAGGAAAAATTGTAACAACTAAGACAGAGAACAAACATATGTTTTCACAACACAAATATTTGTTATCGATAAGGATCTAACCCACGACCTACGGCACAGAAGGTAGAGCTACAACCAACTGAGCTGGAAGACCAGTCAGAAACACAAAACTGTCAAATCGCGGGAACTCGTAAAATAAAGCATTTAGAATTCTTTTTTCGAAATACACAGGAAGCCACTTCCAGTAGCCACCCAGCAGTGAACTTCTTCATACTGATGATGATGAGTTGGAATATATTGTGAGAAGTTGAGATTCGACAGCGTCACTTACTAGTTTTTAGCCTTAAACTCCCACACTTGGAATGAAACCTCCTTACTACAGGGTGGAACAAAAGTTCACATTCAATAAGGGTTCAACCCAACAGTTCAAAATCGAAAATTTAGTTTTACAAAAATCAAGATATACAAAGAACCCCCTACTAGGACTAGCCTGTATCGTGGGAGACCTTTAAGAGTTTGCAAAATGCAAAAAGACTTGATTTAAAAAGCTAAAGAATAATAAAAAAACCACCTCAAATGCGTTTAAATTTAGTAATGCAGTACCAAAAATCTAAGTAAAACAGCCAGATTGATAACCTCCTGTTTCTTTAAGTAGGTTAAAAAGAGCCGGTGATTCGGCAGTTTTTTTTACAAGTATTATAGAATTTAGAGAACTCTAGAGTCACCCTGTACAGAGTCGAACACCAAGTCCCAATATATCCAGCAAACATCCAAAGTATACCAACTTGCTAGTATTTATTCGGCTGGAGTTGAGTTTCACTAACTTTTAAAGTACTCAGCCGTTCAGTTTGTGTAACAAAGGTGGTTCTCAAGTTGTGTCTAACAAATGGCCATTTAAATAGGGCTGCCATGCATAAGTACTGACTTGTTCTTGTCGTGTCTAACGTTTATTCTTTTTTCCATGAAAAGTGAACAAATCATGCTGATAACCTACCTGATGTAAGGCGGTTACCACTGTGCGTAAAGCAACATTATCTCACAGAGTAATCCTATACCGAAGACGTACCTTTAATGTGGCATGTGACTCTATAAGGAGTTTATCATCTCAGCCTAGTTCGCTCACTGCTGGGTCTTCCCTCTCTCTCTCTCTGGGTCCTCTTTCATCAGTAAGCTCCTCGCTTTTTGTGTTTAATTAAATGTACCTCTAAAGGAGATGTTGCCTAACTTTATAATTTACTTTTCTGGAGGACGATTCAACACACAACGCATGTACCTATACTTGCATGTAAATACTTGTATAATTGCACTAATGCTACATGTTTACACAGTGTGAGCGGGGAGAGACGTCGATTTTTTGACGTTTTTTTGTAATTGACGCGAGATGCAAACATAGCTTGGTCGAGCATAGATGTTGATGTCATGAAACCATGAAATAATAATCTTTATAACTGGCAACCCTATTCCCAGCCATTAAACATCAGAGGAAGGGAAGCCAGCCTCCTAGTCATGTTAATATCTGGCCTCGGGCGGTGACAAATTGTGATGCATCGCATATCCTCAAAGCCTACCAGCCTCTCGTGTGATGGATAGTACTTTGAAAAGTTTGCAATGCGTTTTCCTCTAAAGAAATGAATGACCTTTTTATGAATGGACGAGAATTTACTGGCTTTTATAGGAGCTTTGACCCTCGAGATAAGTCAAGTCAGAAAGCATTTATTCAATTTCAAGGACCACTTTGAGAGTTTTAAGGCTAGGTGAATCAAGGAGCCAGGATAGAGATTTTTTATTGCATTACAAAAGTTTTCATCATAAAACTTTTGTATCTGATAATTTGAAATTTATTTCAGGCAACACATAGTACAAAAAATCCTTAATAAATACAGGGCCCATATTATTATACCTTGCACACTACATTAAAGATCATAATTATATACACTGCATTATATTCAACTTTCAACTAATAAGACATCATTAATATTCTTACTTCAAGATTATGGCTCTGCCTTGCTAACTCACTCTTTTTGTGTCTCAATCACTTATCTACTTACTAGTTATTTATTTACTAGTCATAAATAATAAAAAAAGTATCCTAGCTGATTAACATATATTTTTAATTTTATAGCAACAAAACAAAAATTCATAATATTAACAAAAAAAACTAAAACTAATTACAGCGTGTGTTACTAAGGCTGGTTTCATTCAAAATTAAAATACTTAACATTTGCTTAGCTCATGTGCTGCTTGAAAATTTTGAGTTAAACAAGATCTTATATTTTAATTGTCGATTAGTAATTTGTGAAACAGTCTTTATTTTTAGTTTAATGATGATTCTGCAAAACCTTGCTGCACAAAAAGTAATATAGTGGGAATGCACTATTACTTAAAATAATGTAGCAACAGTGGTACACTGAAGTCACTACAAAACACATAGCTCGTTAGTACGAAATCCCTTGGCGTATAAACTTAGAGCTAACTTACTTTTTTCTTAGAAAGAAGTGACTTCTTTTTTTCACAAAGGACAAGTTAGCAGCAGCAAACGTAGAAGTAATAGTACTACTAGAGTTCGTGCAAGATAAGTCTGCGCGTGATAGATGGCGAAAAACACACATAAAATGGACTGGAATTTAATTACAAATATTAATAGGGAAATCGAACTTGCATTGCGTTTACCGTAAGTGATTGGGTTTCAGTTCCAAGTAAGACTTTTTGATTATCACGCGCAAAGTTATCTATAAAAAAAGTAAAAGTAAACAGGCCTTTGCATCTATTGTAGATGATTTATATAGCGTCAGGGGCAATTGGTGATTACTCATGCCCCTACTTACGGGACGCTATAGTGCCTGGGACAGTATAGTGCCTGGGACAGAACTTGGATGGAATAGGCTTGCCCAGCACCTATACCATCCTGACAGCTTAGTCGGCCTAATCCACAGGAAAGACAATTGTCAATACGTGCGGAGCTGACTAAGCCGCGGGTTTCCTCACGATGTTTTCCTTCACCGTTTGAGAGCACTAACATTGTGTACATAAATTTTTCGATAGAAAAACTCATTGGTACACGACTGGATTTGAACCCACGACCTTAGAGCACTGGTGGTCTAGTGGTAGCGGCCCCGCCTTCCGATCCTAAAGTTATCTATAACGCGGTCTTTAAAGCTATAGACTTCTAAATGTCAAAAAACAGACTGCGCGGAAAAGCACCGAAGCGTTCATATTTCTTTGTTAGAATATCAACGCTCTCTTTCCGTTCCTAAAGCCAAATCCTTTTTGCTGAATCTTTTACTGCGTTCGGCTTGCAAAAACAGGGATATCCAGCAAAATTGCTCATACTTACCTTTTAGCAAGTAAAACTCGTACTAGATACGGTTTCTATGATGCGTAAAATTGTGATTCAATTATATAAATACAAGCAAATGCAACGGTATTTTTCCGCCATTGATTTTAAAACCGCATCTTAGTAGTTGCAAAATAGAACGCGGCAAAAAACCACGCATTAGTTTGTATAATATAATTGTATAAATTGATGGCGCTCGTTTCCGTTCTCGGTTTTTCCACAAAATATGTACATCTCCAGCTGACTTACGGCTCTTCCCAATATTCAATCTCTCTCTTGTTTTCTGTCCGTCTACCTGACATCTCATTCAGCGGTAAAACGTCAGATTGACGATCTTTTATATACACAGTAGAGCAAAACAAGAGATAGTTTGAATATTGGAAACGGCCGTAAAAGACGTTGGTTTTTAACCGTAATGCGCGGTTTTGTGGAAGCAAAAAAACCGTCCGCGGCAGAAAACCGTAGCACGGCCACTAAGTATTTCGGGCAAATTTTCCTTCCTAAACGAACTTTTTACGTAAACTTTTTGTCCCCACAGGTCACATCTGATACAAAGCGTAGTATGCAAGAAGTCGGGTATAGGAGTGTATTACTTGTAACGCGACACCCGGGCCCTAATCCTCTTATCCTAATATGAAATGTGCGAAGCCTTTTTGGATACGGCTGCATACGTGTTCGCGAATAAGCGATTTGGAATATTTCGCGTGAATAGCCAATGTATGGCGTAAAATGGACGAGAATTATTGGGTTTTGGACGCTTTGGTTTCGTGTATAATATAAAATGAATAGGCAAATGTGGCGATTCATTCATTTGAGGGCTTAGGGTTTTCCGTTGTATTGTTTTGTTTGTAAGAAAAAAGTTGTCAGTGTCCTACACTGCATGCAGCTTCAAAAAGTATACACCCAGTAGGATTTGAATCCGCAACCCTCCCATTGCTAACCAACTGTGTCACGAGTCCCAACTGACATGTAACTGATTTTATGCATGGTGTTTATTGTCAACAGAATAAAGACTTAAGTATATTCCTTGATTTTCAAAGTGCTACCTGTCATTGTGACACGACGATGACAATTTTATATTTGACATCCGATTGACAGCCACTTTCGGAACCATTACTCAGCGTGTTTTTGGCGTAGAAACAGACATTCTTCCTTCAAAGTCTTTGGGTAATTTAAAATAACTAGTTTTTGGAGGATTCCTTTTTGCTGTCATTTTGGGAAGTGACACAGCTTTTTCATTTTAATTGTTTTCCTGGTGTTATTTTGAGTTCAGTTGTGTAATTTGGTGGTATTTTAACCAACATTACATGTTTTAGATCTTAGCTCAGTGTTTGCAGTTGAAATGAAAGTGTTATTATGTGATATTTTGATTTGATCGAAAATGTTTCTGATAGTTTAAAAAAAACCGCCTACATTTGTTTTCACAGCCAATTAGGTCCGACTTGTCTATTGACTGACTTGACTTAAAACTATTTTATTTATGAAATAATAATCCTCACTCGACACTGGCAAAATCGATCCAAAATGGACAGATGCCATTAATTAAGAAGAAGAAGAAGATATGTGAGTGTTAAGTGTATCAATAATATAGCTATAAATTCAGGCAAAATTCTTTGTTTTCTTTGAATTTCATGCTAGAGAAAGTTGTACCTTACTAAAAAAAAGAATTTACGAAATTTTCAGTCACGACCGAGTTCGTGTAATAATTTATACAGTAGAACAATTACATTGGATAATTGCTAGTGATGTAGCTACCAGAGGAATAATAATTCTAGCAATTTGACGACAACTCATAATAGTTTTGCATTTCGTCCAATTTTGACTTTTTACTCAGACTTATTTAGTTATTTAATTTCAACACCATCTACTGAAAAATCACAATGTGGGTGTTCAAACTGGTGGGCCAGTAGGGTGTTTGGGATCGGGGGTCGAATCATTTAAAATACTTTCGGCACTTAGATTAAAATATTTGTCTTAAGTTTCAATTATCTTGAAATTTTATGTGAATGTAGAAAATAGTTTGTGCAAGAATTACTTTTGAAAAGGCGATAATACTTTTTTTTTTAAACTTCAAAGTTTCATTCACTGTATTTTTTTTGTTTTGTAAAAGGACCTTAAAAAAACGGTTGGAACCAAGCCGTAGTTTGCTGCCTGTTCTTCTTCGGCTTGGTTGCATAGAACTGGCACGTAGACTAACTTAGCTTTAAGACGTTACTAGAAGGTCCCTATGATTCAACTGAATAATCATATTCTTGACTTTGATTATACTAGAACAGTGGGTTTGCTCCCTCTGTCTCTGTCTGTTTTATGCAAAATGTCTGAGACAATCAATGCAGGTGCAGGTAGGGCAAGCGTAGTGAAATTAACTTTTAGACTATTTATAAGGTTACAGTCTACGTTAATTGAGTTTCGTTTGAAAAACGTTTTAGAAATACTAAAAAACATAAGTTAGACTCCAGCTCGAGCCATCGGGTTTCTCGTTAAAAAAATTACGCTTGAATAGGTGCCTATTAATTTTTAACATCTCACTGGGATGAAAGCAAATTAAATTCAACCTTTTTGTTACACAATTTGTTTCTTAATTTGTCATAAAAAGTTTTTATTTACTGATGTTTTCTTTTTCATTTTTATTTCAGAGGATTTGTCTTTAGAATCACAAATAGTAAATTGCATTATGGAGTACTACTTCTTGCTACAAAAGCCTCTAAAGAATACTTTTACAGGTGTACAGTCATTTTTCTGTCCTTATTTCCATCTCATTTCATGTTAGGTCGGCTCAGTACTGACCAGAATGAATCTAACTTTCCAAATCAGCCCTTTCTTACCCGTGTCATTTTACCCAGTATATTTCGTCTAATTTCATCTCAACTTTAGTCTAACTTATACTTCTATACAAGAGCAAGTGTCTCATAAAACTTCCTAGTTCAGCGCCAAGTAGCTTTGTGCTGTCAGTAAGAATTAATCCGCTTTCATGCTCAGAACCTAATCTACACGGACGTAGACGAAGCTTTGGTTTTCTAATAACACAGTGACCTACATTTGGCGGCTAGGATCAGAGCACAAAAACTCAAAGAATAGGATGCCCCTGACTAATGCGGTATGAATCATCTACGATCGATTTCCCAAGGTTTTAGGTCATTTGGTAAAAGGTCACCTTCAGAAAAAGGTCAAAAATACTAGATTACAGCGTTTTGTTGTTTGATAATCTACACATCGATGGTTAAAAATCAACCATCATCATGCATGTGGATGGCATTGCGATGTTTTAAATTCGAGTCGTGGAGAACAGCTTCAATTATTTTCTTAATCATCTACGATCGATTTCCCAAGGTTTTAGGTCATTTGGTAAAAGGTCACTTTTAGAAAAAGGTCAAAAGAAAAATACTAGATTACAGCGTTTTGTTGTTTCATAATCTACACATCGATGGTTAAAAATCAACCATCATCATGGATGTGGATGGCATTGCGATGTTTTAAATTCGAGTCGTGGAGAACAGCTTCGATTATGCAATCATAAAGAAGAGAATGAACAAATAAAATATTGTGGAAAATCCACACAAGACTTTCTAGCCTCAAACTAAGCAGAGATTGTGCGATTGGAACCAGATAGCTCAAATAATACTTATAAACATATTTTTGTAATGCTTACATTAAAATACCACCCAGACAGATCAAACATTTTACGTTCACCACACAAATATTGGTCCTCGGTGGGGATCAAACCCATGACCTACGGTCCAGAAGGCAGGGTTTACTCTCAACTGAGCCGCAACGCCTGTCAATGCATAAAGGAGTTCGTGGAATAATCCTTCGTCTTAGTTATATACGAAATTAAGGGCTTATGTCAACAAAGTTTCAACTTCTTCCTAAGTTTGGGTGAAACACAAGCGTATTAAGAAATCCACACACGAACGGACCAACTCATTGTTGTTATATATTCTAGTCATATTTCTTGAGCCAACAATGACTTGGTTAGACCCTTTGGAGCCCTGCTTAGGGACTTTGGAGGGTCGTGACTTGCGAAGTCCTTCTAAAAGATTTCAAATGAACAAGCTGATGAAGTATTGAAGTGGAATCAAGCCTGTTTAGATGGGTCGTCTTTGTCTGACCTTTGATCTTAATTTGCTAAAAGTATTTTATTTTGTTGAAATCAAAATTATTGGTTTGAATAGTTTCATAAACTAAATCGATTTACGCTTGTTCCTTTGGACTTGTAAATTACTTTGGAATAATGTTCGAGCTTTCAAACTTTGATCTTTGCATTACAAGATATTTAAAGTGAATCAGGTTCAACTTTATACAAATGTTTCTTAATTACAAGGCATCAATAAAATAACTCGTTATGCTTTCATTTTTATTTGTCTATTTCTTCGCAATGAACTAAACTTTAAGTCCACTTATTTTGACTCTCTCAATTGGACCGATTCCTTGTTATAAGATCTTTAAGTTCCTCTTTCTTTGCTCCAATTCTGAGACTGAACTAGTAACTTATAACTGCCAGCATCAATACAGAGAAAACACCCACGAAAATAATATATCTTTCAAGCCAGTTGTCCAAACTTTTCTATGCCTATCCCTTGTTCGCTGAAACAGGTGGCCCCTAGAAATAATGGAAGCAGCTGCATCATTCAATGATGATAGCCTTATTCTTGAATCACGACTCATGATGTTACTTATTTTAAACATTTTCATAGTTTAACTAACAAAAATAACAAAGCAGGAAAGCCGCAGTGGTATTGTTTCTGCGCGACTGGCCATACAGTTTCCCAAACAAAATAAGTTAATTATTTTGAAGACAAGAGTGAACAGGTAGGTTATGGCTAAACATGCTAAATTTTCACTTTCCATATCGGGTGCGATGGCATTCAATAAATGCTTTATATTAAAAAAATGTTAGACAGGATGATCATCATAGAAATTTATGAAGTAAATTTTAATATTATTTGGATGACTTCTTCGATATCTTCACAAAATCTTGTCAAAGTCAAAAGTCAATAATTTTTTATTCATTACGATGCAAGAATCACTTCGCGACCAAGCGTAGAAGAACAGGCAACAACTTGTGTTAGTAGTGGTCCTTGGTACGAAGAGATCTCAAACTCGCGTGGAACTGGTACCTATACTCACCTAGCTCAAAGTGATTCTTGCAATCTACTGAATAAATCCACTTTTGATTTTGATTTTGAGAAGATCTATTGTGGATTAAAGTCTCGATGCTGTCACTTTGCGATGCTGTTTTTTGGTGTTTATAGGGAACTAGCTGTTTCGTAGTCACCTGTACAAACAGGCTCATACTTGAAGTCGCTTTTCGAGCGCACCGTAGCGTTCATAATTCGATCCATCATAATTCTTCGTCTGATGTAGTTTCAGCTACTTGCGAACTTGCATACTTTGTTAGTTCTCTTGTCTGAGAAAACAGTGGGTATTTATGTTTGGACTGAAAGTTATTTCTAAATTAACACCTAAATTAACACTTTCCGGAATTACTAACACCAGTAGAAAGTTATAATCTTTGGAAGTTCGTACTATAAAAGTAGAATCAAAATGACTTTAACACCATTTCGACGCTTTCTAAAGAAAAGCCAATCGAGAGAGTTTATAGATAAGTTTTTAAACTCACTCTCTCTCTTTTTTTTCTTCTTTTTAGTTTGCCATATTTACCTTAATAAATAATTCTGAACTCATGATTTTCAATCAAAACCATGCACATAAACTAGTCGCTAGTAGGTAATGCTGAGTATATAGAAATACGGCGCTGTAATTCCACCGTACACACATTACCTCACTACGAAGCCGTTTAAGTGCTTGTACTAGTTGTTTGCTCTAGTGAAGGGGTGGTTTTTATGCATAATGTTGAGGCATGGTATATTTACATAGGTACTCGTAATTTTGCTTTACTTAAAATTATGGCAAGGCTTGAAAAATACCTACACTACTTTTTTGTTTTATAACTCATATACGGGTATATTCCTCATGGTTCTATGGCAGTCATTTAGCTTCGCACACCGATAAGTCTACTGCCATTCCTATTTGGTAGCACGAAAGTGAGACAATAGACTTCTAGCGAGCCGTTAAGAAGTGTCCGGCAGTATGAGGGCGCGAGCGTTTAAAATTGAGCTATAAAATTCATTTAAGGCCTGCGCACACCTAGGCCGCTGGCGAGCGCGATCAATGAAACGCTTTCAAATATCGCTGTCAAATTTGACAGCGTTTCACTGATTGCGTTCGCCAGCGGCCTAGGTGTGCGCAGGCCTTTAGGGCCGATTTCATTGATTAATAATCGACAGAACACATATTTGAGAGCTGTCTCTCTCAAATTTTGGTGAAGATTTGATGAGGATCTTCGGCATGATCAAATGAATAGCTTCTCAAATTGCAGTAAATTGGTCACTTTTAATGTGCGAGGTTTACAGCTCACAGCCACTAGTTTAATAACACGGTACATACAGTGTATTTTGTAGTAGTCTTTACACCAACAACTTAATTCCACTAAGATCAGGTTGACAACCTTTGCTGAGCGGTGTCCACGTACCTTAACTAGGTTTTAAAAGCACTTTGAGCTATGTCCTGAACTTTGCGTTACTTCCGTCACCAACAAATTGCATTACTGAGTTCCGGTTGAGCGACTTCCAGTTGAGTTAGGTCTTTGGAATTAGGTGCTTCTTCTTTTTATCATGTCAATGGTTTTTTTCTAACCAGTGTGGTGAAAGGTATTTTAAGTACGCGTCTAAGGAGGCTCTTTTCATGCACTTGACACATGTTTTCGAACTTTTTAGTTTCTAAGACATGCCGGTTTCAAAATGTTTTCCTTCACCGTTTGAGAGTACTGGCTTAGTACACACTACACATACATTTTCGGACAGAAAAACTCATTTGTTTTACATAATTTTTCGTAAGTAGTATCCGAAAAAATATGAAAATAACCTTCAAAGTAGATTCGGTGAAAACTAAAAATTTAAATATTTTGAAAACTAAATACTTAGATACAAAACAGTAAATAAACTTTTTTATTGTACAAAATAGCGTTCATGGTCTGGCCTACATAGTGTGCGAACACTCTTAGAAACAATTAGTAAAGCCGCGCTCGTAGTTACATAATGTCGCAGCCATTATCGCTCTAAGCTACGACTAAGTGGTTTGTTGTGTACACACCTTAATGTCACTAAATTACTGCTCCAGTTATGCGACGGTTTAATTTAATATAATTAATGTATAGTATATCAATCTTGCTGCCTTGGTTACGTGATAGTTGGGGAACTAAGGGGTGTGATCGTTTTAAGATTTAAGCCTACTAAAATTAAGCCTTCGACAACAACGTAAGATTTTAGTAATATAGCTTTGAAAAAAACTTTGCATAGGAAATATGAACTATAAGTAATCCTTGTTTCATTTTTTGTTATCTTTCACTCTGGTGTACAATAAAGTTGTATTCTATTCTATTCTATTTGTGCTTAAGTGATACTTGTGCCTGTGAAAGTGTCTAAAGTTAAGCTTGCATTGCAGCAGAAGTCTCAATATGAGGTGGGTCATTTGATTTCTGTCCCTCTTTTTCATCAAAAAAATTTCGATAAATATCTGTGAAATCATTATTATCATAAATTCATTTATTAGTAAACAATATTTTATTATGAACAAATTTACAATCGTTTTCTTCCAGCCCTTATTCCATTTTCCTCTATGAGCCAACACTCTATATTCCCTCCTTTCTTTAATAATAAACTATGTACTTATTGCAATACAAAGTGTAAAGTAAAAACATATAAAAATATGTGCGGAATAGAGGTTTTTATTTAGAAGTCAGATGAATATATATAAATTAAACACGGCGAAAACAAATCCAAACAAAGTACCTAGGCACATAAGCTTGCCTTCATTCAAAGATCACTCAGTCTCACCTACTTTGAATATTTTTTTCATCACCTCTGAGCCTACTTTACAGGTATAATGGATGCGCGGAAACGCCATTAGTCATTCCAGACTTGATCCCCAATTTTTTTACTTCCTTTTACCGTTGGACTTTGACACCTTTTTGTTTTAGCCGGGACGGAGACCGAGAGAGTTCATGATATTTTGAATCATTAAACTGAAAAATTTACTTTGTAATAGATGTGATCTTGGGTACATTCTGGATAAATAAATTTTGTGTAACACTATTCAGCCTCAAACTAAGCAGAGCTTGTACTATGGGAACCAGATAACGGATATAATACTCATATATATATTTTTTGTAATTCATAATTATACCTACATAATTAATACAATATAACCGAGACAGAGCTATTAGCAGGATGCATGTCTTATTTACAACTTGAAGCTTACCTAGATCACTATAATATTGCAAATGATACCCAGCTACTTTAGGATACACGGTCTGCCAAACACCCATTTTATTCTTTTTTGTTTGGTGGGAAAAAAACATGTGGAGGATAATCTATAGGTAGAGTGATTACTTCATAGCCCTTAATGATGTTAGATTAATTTAATACCCATTAATCTTATATTTTCCAATTGCAAAGTTTTCATTATGGTACATGCGAAAATCCTTTCATTACAGCCAGAGCCGTCAGCGTGTCTTATCCTGTAAAATGAGGATAAAATATCCGACGACATAACACCAAAGTAAATTTGTAAGCATAATAACCCATTTGAGTAAATACTCGTTGAAACCGACTTTTGTTGGGTTTTTTCCGCCGTGTCTTACACTCTACTAAGATTGCGAGAATATTTAATAATCGAATAAAATATGAAATAAGTACTTAGTTGAGAAAAATTCTAAAGATTTCGCGCCAATGTCTTTTTTTTCTTTTGTAGCCGCAACGCATTGCATTCTACCATTCTACCAAAGAGGTCGCCGATTTTAGTTCCATTTTCAAAAAGAAAGTGCTGTTCTTTTTTTATGAAACAGTTATAAGTCCAGTTTAAAGTTTAAAAATGATTATTCTACTTATGGCTAAATACTTTTTCATTTTGGAAGCTTATTGTCATTTGACAGGTAAAAATAAAATAAAAACTTTTCCATAGAGGAAGAAATTTGAAGAAAGACTATTTTTTCTTCGCTCTGGTACACCACAATGACGGTATTTCGAGCAAAAGGAGTGAAAATACCATTCGACTTAACTTTGTAGGCTGGAAACTGAATTATAAATTCAGTACAGTCGCCGTCGACGATCAATATTTCATTGAACACATGTGACTTATCGATGTTTCTCACGGTGATATCACTGATTCTGTACGCAAGCCGAATTTATTTTTATTAATGTATTGTAAATATTGAAAAGTAAATTACTATGCCTATGTATTATTAATGTATAATTAATGTTCTCATGTAAGTGACCTCATGTATGTCTTTTGAGAATAAATATCTTAAACCATTATTAGTGACTGGCCTCTCAGCCCAGTTGGCAGTAGCTCTGCCTTCTGCGCCGTAGGTCGTGGATTCGATCCCTACCGAGAACAAAATATTTGTGTGGTGAACAGAGACGTTTGTTCTCTGTCTGGGTGTTATATTGTTTTCTATGCATGTATGTATTTACAAAAAAAAAGTATTTAAGTAATATATCAGCTACCTGGTTACCATAGTACAAGCTCTGCTTAGTTTGAGGCTAGATAGTGTTGCGTGGATTGTCCGCATTATTTATTTTTAAGTATTTATCATTATTTACTATCTGTCAATGTTTCAGAAGTGTTTTTAGTAGGGCTTTTTGCGAAAACCTCGTCTGGGGAAGTTTTGCCACCAAGCCTATTTCTGTAATGTAGCAGCGTTGCTGTGTTTCAATTTGGAGGCCGGTGAATTTACAGGCATTTGAGGCGTAACATTTGAATTCCTAGTTGATGGACGCAGGGCTGTGCACTGTAGGGCACGTTCCTAACGGGCATGACTTGGGATATTGCCACGCTTTCATATAGGTTATGGTAACCTACCACTTATCAACAACTACAACTTATCAATACTAGCGGCTTGTCTAAAGTACTGTGAATGTGACATGTGATTTGATTTTATTATTCTTATTTTGATTTGTTTATTTATTATTTTTGACTTTATTATTTAATTTGTGTTTGTAATTTTGTTTTTATTTTAATTAATTAATTGTAAGTAATAATTTGTTAATTAGTGTAATTGGATAACATATCCGTTCTAATTAATTCAATAAATAAATAAATAATACTATCATCAGGGCAGCGATCTTATTGTTCCATCCGCACGCGGCTCAAAAAAACCGCTAGAACTGACCTAGCTATTAGCTTATCCGAACTTTATTCCTGACCCAAATTCTAGTCCCGTCGATATTTTTCGTCTATTTTTTCACTAAAACGAATTTCGAAGTAATATAAATCTTTTCTTTCAGACGTCAACGGCGCTTATCCTGCTTCTACACTTATCTCTCCATACGGTTGACGAGGGGCATGCCATAAACCCAAGTAAGTTTGGAAGGTTACTTAGAAAACTTATTAAAATGGATTAACTCAGAGAATGTTGACAGGTGGCACGGCTCAGTTGGTAGTAGCCCTGCTTTTTATGCCAAGCCAAGGCCGTGGGTTCGATCTCTAACATTAAGTAAATCAATACTAAATACTGAGTAGCAATGGACCTGCGTCATATAGTTCGAAGAACCGACAGCCGTTGAGACATAAAGGTTCTCGAATGCCGCGACCACGAACCGGATGACGAAACGTAGGACCACCCACACGATGGACCAACGACATCGATCGGTGGATGGACAGGGCTGGAAATGTTTAGGGGAGGCCTATGTCCAGCAGTGGACTTCCTGAGACTGATGATGATGAGTAGTTGATTTTTCTAATGAATTTTACTTTCCGCCAAGGTTAAGTACTAAGTACAGCTTAGGCAAACAACAAATTAACTGAGTGTTTTGCTTGACACCGAATCAAAATTGGTTAGATTATTTGAAGCTTAGGCAAAAAATACGGCTCAAAGTTCTACCATTGTACATTATTATTGCTACTAAGTGTAATATAGTGGTGCACGCACTGTTGAGTTCTACTTAAAGAGTATAAAGCACACGAATTTGACGCATATTTGAAACTTAAAGCTATGTGAATAAGGCTGTGAATATTTAGTTCCCCCATCCTTATTCTATCATCAGACCACTCGGTGCACGGAAATGCGACATTCTTACATGGTTCATGTTCCAACTGTCCGCACCAAGCGTTTTGCTTCAGCTTTTATGTTGCGGACAGCCAAGGAGTGGAATTCCTTGCCAGCGTCTGTTTTTTCGATCACCTTTGTCTTGGATGTTTTCAAGACAAGAGTGAATAGGTATCTTCTAGGTAAGCGTGCTACATCGTCGACCGCATCATCACTTAACAGCAGGTGAGATTGCGGTCAAACGCAAGAATAAGATGTAAAAAAAATATAAAAAATTAACTGAAAATTTAAATAATAATAACTGTTTTTCCAGTTTATGTTGCAAATAATACAATATGTTAGACCCACAACCTTTGATATAAAATGCCTCCAAGGTGCAAGTGGCTGTCAAGCAAGTAAATATACGATACGGCTCTCTTGATACTCTTGACGAAGGTCAGACTATAAATTCAAGCAGTTCACAAGTTTACTATGTAGGCTAAATCACAGCTTAGGAACGATAACTAGACCACTCTTAAATATAGAATTAAAAAGAGATGGCGAATGATAGAAGAGAGCGAAAGACGAAAACCTGTGCCTTCCCTATTTAGCGTGGGACGTCAGTAAGAAGACGTTGTATTTATTATCACTAGCAATAAATGAATAGCAAATGCATAACCACATGTGACGCCAACAAAAAAAACAATAAATGACCATGACAATATTAAAAGACGCGGAACAAGCTATGCTGGTAGTCTCACTACGTAATGAAATAGAAAAATGGAAAAAGAAACGTAGGACACCAACCCGAAAGACCGATGACTTTGTTAAGAGCGTGGGAATGGAGAGGGCTCAGACTCGTTCTTCTTGGAAACGCATATGGGAGGCCTATATCCAGTAGTGGACTTCTTCAGGCTGATGATGATGTCGATTCTAAATAATAAAATAAATAATACAGGAGGAGAAGGAGTAACGCAATTTATATCTGTGCACAAACCCTAACGGGAAAATTGAAAAAGTTTCTACAAAAAAAAGGTTTGAAGATTATACGTTTTCTTCGTGTAATGGTTCAGCTGTAGATCTTTTTATCTACATTATTCACTTCTGCTGTAATTTTGTTTATAACGTCCATTACTTCGTTACTTTGTTCAACTTTGAATGAGAGTTTTATGTTCGTGTGTATTCTAAAATGGATGATGGTGGAATGAGCACTGAGCAGCACTCAGCTTCATAAAAGTGAATTCTGGTTAAAGGACTGTGGAATTAAATACAATGTTGCAATGAATCGTTTTAAGGAAACAGATTTAGTTGGTGGTTGGTTACTTCTTGAAAATGTTTGAAAGAGGTTTATTTCAAGAAAATTACTCATTCAGATTGATGAAGGTGAAAAGCCTGTGATTTTGCTTGCGTATTGCGCATCTAGATAAAAAAAGAGTATTTATAAATAATAAAAAATTATTGTGGACAACTCACACAATACTTTCTAGTCCCAAACTAAGCAGGCTTGTACTACTATGGGAAATAAATAAACAATATAAAGTAAAATACATGAAGTAATTGTATTATCTAGTCAATTACATTAAGATAAACTAAGTACTAAATGATAATTAATAAATATACGCCATTTTTATACCATACCAAGTCCAATTAACATTGTTATTTTAAATCTTCTGAGGAAACCTGCTATTTTCCCGAAAAGCTATTACACAAAATAAAATTTCCTGACACAGTGAAAGCAGGTTCTTACTGGCACCACGATGTTAGTGTCATGTCATACTATAAGATATAATGCATTCTTGATACACACGGTAAATTCCCGTCTGGAAAATATGCCTAAACGGAGAAAAAGAGGAAAAACTTTTAAAAGAAAAATCAACGGGGTGTAACGGCTACGGGGCGAGCGAAGCCGTGGGCATCCGCTAGTTTATGATAACTTTACTACCAAAACATCAGCGTGGTTTTAATATTTGTTCTCAGATCCAATTCTCAAACTCTATTTCTTGTATATAGGTACCTCAGCAAGACAGCCAACCGCTGACACCACGCCAAAAGAAACAACTAATGACAATATTATTCCATAATTTATTCTTAGATATAGCTCGTTCAACCAGCTCAAAATTAAACATATTTTGAGCCGGTTCCCCGGCTTACCGAGCTAACGGCTCACCGGTTTTCAGCCACCTGTTTTGTACGTGAATATGTTGGAACATAAGTTTATCTTCAATTTCGACCAAAATAACATCTTGAATATCTCATTTGACATTGTGGAAGATTACGAAAATTCGCAAAAGTAAGCTTGCATACAATATTCAACAAATACGAAACTCTTCGTTTCGAAACTCCGTGTGTCAACTTGTTAAGCTTTCGAACAAGTGAGCTCTTTGCGTAAAGTAGCATCAATTCAGCGATGCTTAGGACGCTTACTTAGAGCTGGTTTCACGGATTGCTAATCGACAAATTAAATTATTTATTGAATCGTATGTAACATAACATAGACGTTACAGAATTAAAAATTAAATCATAAAGGAAACTATAAAAGCCAGTGAAATATTTGACAGTAAGTAAGTATAGCTTTTCTCAAAATGTACAATATTTCAATTGGCTTATATTTAATTGGTCGATTATCGAATCCGAGAAATTGTCCCTTAGCTTCGTAATAATAAACTTTGTAATTTGTAATAAATCTAAATATATATAACTCAAAGGTGACTGACTGACATAGTGATCTATCAACGCACAGCCCAAACCACTGAACGGATCGGGCTAAAATTTGGCATGCAGGTAGATGTTATGACGTAGGCATCCGCTAAGAAAGGAAAATGGAAAATTATTTTCTAAAGAGGAGAAAAAGGGGAAAAATGGTTTAAAGAAAAATCAACGCACAGCCTAAACCGTTAGCCCTAAGAGCATGAAACTTAGAAAGTATGTTCCTCTAATAAAGCAGAGGTGCACTAAGAAAGAAAATAGGAAAAATATTTCCTTAAAAGAAGAAAAAACGGAAAATGATTTTAAGAAAAATCACAAAAAATAACTTTACAAAATACGCAAAAAAAACATTAAAAATTTTCAGCTACCGCAGCATCTGGCACCAGGTTCGATTACACACAAAGGTTCACAAACAAACAGATGATAACCACTACGACAAAATCACGGGAAACATCTATCATACTTAAACTAAACACTGTTGAAAAAAATCGGCTCCAACAAAACTCACCTTAAAATTCAAATACACTCTAAAGCACAAGCTCAAATCTATGGTAACTAGCAGTTGTTCATGTCAAATTAAAAAAATCTGCGATTATACACCAACACGCATACGAAACCCCAAATTAGCCACTAATATAACATAAATCACAAAAAATAACTTTACAAAATACGGAAAAAAAAAACATTTAAAAAAATTTCAGCTACCGCAGCATTTGTCATCAGGTTTTATTACACACAAATGTTTACAAATAACCGATGATAACCACTAAGACTAAATCACGGAAAACATCTATCATACTTAAACTAAAATTCAAATACACTCTAAAGCACAAGCTCAAATCTATGGTAACTAGCAGTTGTTCATGTCAAATTAAAAAAATCTGATACGATTATACACCAACACGCATACGAAACCCCAAATTAGCCACTAATATAACATAAATCACAAAAAATAACTTTACAAAATACGGAAAAAAAAAACATTTAAAAAAATTTCAGCTACCGCAGCATTTGTCATCAGGTTTTATTACACACAAATGTTTACAAATAACCGATGATAACCACTAAGACTAAATCACGGAAAACATCTATCATACTTAAACTAAACACTGCTGAAAAAAATCGGCTCCAACAGCACTCGCCTTCAAATTCAAATACACTCTAAAGTACAAGCTCAAAACTATAGTAACCAGCAATTGGTCATGTCAAATAAAAAAAATCTGATTCGATTATACACCAACACGCATACGAAACCCCAAATTAGCCACTAATCTAAATATATATAACTCAAAGGTGACTGACTGACATAGTGATCTATCAACGCACAGCCCAAACCACTGAACGGATCGGGCTAAAATTTGGCATGCAGGTAGATGTTATGACGTAGGCATCCGCTAAGAAAGGAAAATGGAAAATTATTTTCTAAAGAGGAGAAAAAGGGGAAAAATGGTTTAAAGAAAAATCAACGCACAGCCTAAACCGTTAGCCCTAAGAGCATGAAACTTAGAAAGTATGTTCCTCTAATAAAGCAGAGGTGCACTAAGAAAGAAAATAGGAAAAATATTTCCTTAAAAGAAGAAAAAACGGAAAATGATTTTAAGAAAAATCACAAAAAATAACTTTACAAAATACGCAAAAAAAACATTAAAAATTTTCAGCTACCGCAGCATCTGGCACCAGGTTCGATTACACACAAAGGTTCACAAACAAACAGATGATAACCACTACGACAAAATCACGGGAAACATCTATCATACTTAAACTAAACACTGTTGAAAAAAATCGGCTCCAACAAAACTCACCTTAAAATTCAAATACACTCTAAAGCACAAGCTCAAATCTATGGTAACTAGCAGTTGTTCATGTCAAATTAAAAAAATCTGATACGATTATACACCAACACGCATACGAAACCCCAAATTAGCCACTAATATAACATAAATCACAAAAAATAACTTTACAAAATACGGAAAAAAAAAACATTTAAAAAAATTTCAGCTACCGCAGCATTTGTCATCAGGTTTTATTACACACAAATGTTTACAAATAACCGATGATAACCACTAAGACTAAATCACGGAAAACATCTATCATACTTAAACTAAACACTGCTGAAAAAAATCGGCTCCAACAGCACTCGCCTTCAAATTCAAATACACTCTAAAGTACAAGCTCAAAACTATAGTAACCAGCAATTGGTCATGTCAAATAAAAAAAATCTGATTCGATTATACACCAACACGCATACGAAACCCCAAATTAGCCACTAATATAACATAAAATCACAAAAAGTAGCTTTACAAAATACGAAAAAAAAACATTAAAAAAATTTCAGCTACCGCAGCATTTGTTACCAGGTTTTAATACACACAAATGTTTACAAAAAAACAGATGATAACCACTAAGACAAAATCGCGGGAAACATCTATCATACTTAAACTAAACACTGCTGAAAAAAATCGGCTCCAACAGCACTCGCCTTCAAATTCAAATACACTCTAAAGTACAAGCTCAAAACTATAGTAACCAGCAATTGGTCATGTCAAATAAAAAAAATCTGATTCGATTATACACCAACACGCATACGAAACCCCAAATTAGCCACTAATATAACATAAAATCACAAAAAGTAGCTTTACAAAATACGAAAAAAAAACATTAAAAAAATTTCAGCTACCGCAGCATTTGTTACCAGGTTTTAATACACACAAATGTTTACAAAAAAACAGATGATAACCACTAAGACAAAATCGCGGGAAACATTTATCATACTTAAACTAAACACTGCTGAAAAAAATCGGCTCCAACAGCACTCGCCTTAAAATTCAAATACACTCTAAAGTACAAGCTCAAAACTATAGTAACCAGCAATTGGTCATGTCAAATAAAAAAAATCTGATTCGATTATACACCAACACGCATACGAAACCCCAAATTAGCCACTAATATAACATAAAATCACAAAAAGTAGCTTTACAAAATACGAAAAAAAAACATTAAAAAAATTTCAGCTACCGCAGCATTTGTTACCAGGTTTTAATACACACAAATGTTTACAAAAAAACAGATGATAACCACTAAGACAAAATCGCGGGAAACATCTATCATACTTAAACTAAACACTGCTGAAAAAAATCGGCTCCAACAGCACTCGCCTTCAAATTCAAATACACTCTAAAGTACAAGCTCAAAACTATAGTAACCAGCAATTGGTCATGTCAAATAAAAAAAATCTGATTCGATTATACACCAACACGCATACGAAACCCAAAATTAGCCACTAATATAACATAAAATCACAAAAAGTAGCTTTACAAAATACGAAAAAAAAACATTAAAAAAATTTCAGCTACCGCAGCATTTGTTACCAGGTTTTAATACACACAAATGTTTACAAAAAAACAGATGATAACCACTAAGACAAAATCGCGGGAAACATTTATCATACTTAAACTAAACACTGCTGAAAAAAATCGGCTCCAACAGCACTCGCCTTAAAATTCAAATACACTCTAAAGTACAAGCTCAAAACTATAGTAACCAGCAATTGGTTATGTCAAATAAAAAAAATCTAATTCGATTATACACCAACACGCATACGAAACCCCAAATTAGCCACTAATATAACATAAAATCACAAAAAATAGCTTTACAAAATACGCAAAATAAAACATTAAAAAAAAATCAGCTACCGCAGCATCTGGAACCAGGTTCGATTACACACAAAGGTTCACAAACATACCGATGATTACCACCACGACAAAATTGCGGGAAACATCTATAATACTTAAACTAAACACTGCTGAAAAAAATCGGCTACAACAGCACTCACCTTCAAATTCAAATACACTCTAAATTACAAGATCAAAACAATGGTAACTAGCAGTTGGTCATATCAAACTAAAAAAAACGAACTCAAATATCCACGCGGACGAAGTCGCGGGTATCAGCTAGTTAACCAACTAAAGTAGGTGTGCCTACGCTTACAAGAAAAACATGGTAGTCGATATATTATAAGTTTGTTGTTAAGTTATTCTGTATGTTTGTGCCCACTCATCTTTATAAAGGTTGAACGGATTTTCGTGCTTTGAAATAACACACGGCTCTTTTTACTTTTTTTTATAAACCAAACCATCACAATATTTTCTCGCAATATTTTCCTCGCGCTATTAACTTTACTGTTTCTATTGTACAACGGAAAGGTAATTAAGCTCCGAATGACTCTTTTGTGATCATTCCCCTTTTAGCGTAAAATTTTGTTTTATGTTGTGCGTAAAAATCATAATAGCTTTGGCTCGGAGTAATTGATTCCATTGAATCGGCTTTAGCTATCCGAAGCGGGTTGGCTTTTTATGCTTCCTCGTTTTTTTTACTTTGTTATCAAGTTATTAAATTTTTTTTTGTTTTAATTAGTCTTTATTGTCCCACTGCTGGGCAAAGGTCTCCCCCGAAGACTTCCACTTATCTCTTAAGTTATTAATTAGAGATACAAAATGCAGTACAAGAAATTGATGTGAAGCTACAACCATTACGGGAAGGCGAGTGACGTCACATTATTTTTGGCGGCAGTGTCTGCGAGCTGACGAGCTGTCATCATCAAATAATTGACGTTGACATATCAGATGCATCGTATGCAGCTTGCAGGTGACACAGTGTTGTTTATAATTCTTCAAAAATGAACAGTTTATGGGATTAGCATAAGGTATTTTGAGCTTGCTTTTTTTTAATATACCTACTTAGAAATAGTACATTGTTACCTGAGTGTTGAAAGTCACGTTTTTTGAGTCCCGAGACGGGTTTGGCGCCAGAGCGTTAGCGAGGGCGCCAATGGAGCTTGAGGGACTCAAAAGACTTTCACCCGAGGTAAACACTGTGCTTTTCATTACGAATACAAGGAAAGTAAAAATAAAAACATGAAAGAAAAATTTGTGAAAATGAAGATTGAATTGCCGCCTTCCCGGTTTTTTTTTTTCTTTTTCTCTGGCGGGCCTTCGGCTTCGGCTCGCCAGCATTATTCAGCCATTATTTTCATTTTCATAATTTAAATCTATGTTATTTTAAATAAATAGTTGAAGCTATACACTAATCAAGTAATTTAGAAGATATATTATTTATTTAATACTATCTTTATGTTATTTAAATTTAAATATTACATTGCGCTCTAATTAGACTTTTTAAACTTCTTACCGTTGTAATGGGTTTCCAACCTACTTGCTGAATAAAAAGTTGGAATTGGGTTGAACAACCTCCTTGCAGTTATAAAGACTTTAGAAAGTTGGAACATGGTTGAATAAAATAAAACTTGTTTTTTTTTTATAATTTGACAGCTGTCAGTAGATAGCGATTCTCCCTAGGGCTGAAAGTTTTACTTTCAATTAGGCCCCTCAGGCAACTTCAGACCTATTTTCAGAGTATGAGTAATGAAAACATTATTTTCATTTTATCATCACTATTACTCAAATATATTCAATGATCAAACAGTATTTTTTTTCTTTTTTTTATATCTTGCGTATTTTGTATTCTTCTTTTTCTATTGTTTAGATTTTTTTGATTTTGTTGTGCTAATACGAGTATACCTTCGTATTATTGAGCAAATAAAAATTAATCTATCTATCTATCTACCTAATAAATAACAAATTAAACCTAAATCAATCAAAAGTATGCTTGATCACTTGATTTACTGAACGGTGCTAACACAAAGTCAACTGTAACTAAAATGTCATTGTTGAATAGATTAAGTTGTTCAACAAAGCAGAATATTCGTCGACTAGGGAGGCAAAGTGAAACAAATACACCTCGTGCTAGAAAGGGCTACACAAGCAATCAAATAACAAATCTTCGACGCGTGGTTTGCTTACGAAATCTTGAGAACTTGTTGACTCGACGGTGTGGGGTGGTAACACAGATATACTTAGAACTAGATGTTGCAAAGTTTCCAAAAGAAATCTTTGTTTTATCACTTTTTGATGGAACACGCAATTGCTCACCCATTTGATGAGGCGCCGATTCCACATATCCTTACCAAACTATCCCTACTGGTAGGGAAGAACAGATTTTTCTCACCTATTACTACTAGGGGGGAAACGTTTCCACCTATGCCCACTGTTATAATCTTTCACGGAATAGGTATTATCATTGACTGGCCTCTCAGCTCAGTAGGTAGTGTAGCTCTGCCTTCTGAGCCGTAGGTCGTGTGTTCGATCCCCACCGAGAACAAATATTTTCCTGCCAGCAGCCTACTTGCGGAAAACCAGTCCGCACATCAAGTGCGGATGATGAATTGCCACTGTTCATTTTGACACGCACAGATGATTTCTATGCTATAATACGCCAGAGAACCGCAACCCTGATGAGCCGCTTACGGGGAGGCACCAACAGTCTGCTGAAAGTCGTTGCCGAGGACATGTACTCATCTTTTATGAGACACTGGCTGGCTGTGCTTGGGCCGATCTCTCGCTTAGTGTCTAAGTAATTGTGTGTGCGTGTATACCTATATGTTTATTACTAACATAGTTTCTAAGATATTTTGTCGTGTTACTAACCCCTATGGATCAAGGTCTGAAATAAAAAGTTTTTATTTTTATTTATTTATTTTATTTTCCCAGGTTGCACGTGTGTCCGGTTCACGTCGACGTACGGCAAGGAGCGTGGTACGTTCAGCAGCCCGGAGTATCCTCGTGCCTACCCGCCGCGCCTTGACTGTCTGCTGTACACCTTCCTCGCGCAGCCGCATGAGATAGTCGAGCTCGTCTTCACTGACTTCGACATCTATAAGGAGCATCTTGAGTTAGTATACCTTATGTTCTTTGGGCACAAAGCACTAAATCAAGTTCACAAGTCATCTGTACATCTTCCTCGCGCACCATCACGAGATAGTCGAGCTCACAGACTTCAACTTCTATAAAAAGCATTTTGAGTGATGAATTTCTTTACATTTTTCTTAAGCCAAGCGCGTGTTATCTTCGGCCTTTATCTTTGCAGCATCCTGAAAAGACGCACCAAGAATTATTCAATAAATACCCATGATAAAAATTTCATATAACTTTATATGGCATGATGTACTAGAAAACAGATATTGGGCTGTGATAGTAAAATAGTCAAGGCTAAGTCTTCTAAGCCCTTACATCACTTCACGCGCATATCGTAAGAGGCGACTTTAAAAAATCCACCAGAAACCAGAAGATAGGCAATAATAACTCAACGACATTGCTGTCAGATCTGTCTGCCATAATTATGGTGAGAACGGCATATTCTTATAAGGAAGACTACAAGTATAGCCAACATCACTTCTATATAAGCCCACACTTATTTAGATGTTCGCAGATCTTTTCATCTGTTCGGAAGATTCACACAGTGGCAACTTTTTACTCACGCTCCTCTCACAAGCGCATGGATAACAAAAACAGTTACGCATCTCATAACTTTACGTTCCACTTAACTGTGCTCTTTCCTAAGCAATAAGTCTTTACAATTCGCATCACACACCAAATAGGGTAATAAGTCAAACACATAAAAGTTTTATTTGCTTCGTGCCCGAAAACCTAACCTAAAAAGCAACGACGAACTTTAAAATCGCACGTTCAGGGGTCCTAAACAGTTAAATGATTATAGCATCCAATACTGGTTGTTTTGGCCGTTTACATAGCCAACTTTATCGCTACAAATGTGACGAAAATGTAAATGGGTCTTTATGCGCCTTAAGAAGCCGTTTGGTTGGTTATTGTCAAGTTAAAGGTCAATAATATTCTACGGCTCTGCTGAAGAATGAAAGGGGAATCCCGTTTAGCTTTTAAATTAGGCACTAAAGATTCGCTCGTTGTATAAGCTTTGTATTTGAGCGAGGGTTGTCAACGTTTGGATGAGTAATTAAAACGAGCCTTGAATAATCAGGTTATATTTAAAAAAATATATCCGTTGAAGAAAGGTGATGGAACAGTTGCCAATGTTGTTAACTACCCCACAGGCTTACGTTAATTTTTTTTTGTCTCATTCAAGTCTCATCTATGTTGTCAAGTTACGATAAAAAATATACATAGCCTACAATCGGTCATAATACAAATAAGAGAAGAAGACAACCAGAATAATTAGGTGCTAATATAAATTGTTACCATGAACCAATTCACTCAATATTTTGTCTTCAAATAAATTTCTCATTCCCAATGTGCCGTTTCATTTCAGAACTTAACAGAATTTAGGACATTTAATCAAAATCCGTTGATTCCGCAAATATTTGCACCTCATTTTGGATGTTTCGTGATCAACACGGAGCTATAGCTCTGTATAGCTGTGTGTTGCTATCCAAATTGGCCGATACTGAATCGGCGACAGAAACTTATTCAATTGAAACGCTTGAAACCTCATGTGCAGTGTTTTAAAAAATTGTAAGAAAAATAAAGAAACAGTTGAAATCATAATCAAATTAGGCTTACTAAAAATATTGCAATGAAAATAATTACAATATTTGAAAAATGTACGCACAGCCATTAAACTATGTGCAAACCGTTGTAAACGATCCAAAGATAGCTCGAACTGATCCAAGCCAGGGTCAATCAGACGGTGACAGCATAGCACGCGCTGATTAACCTTTAAAACGATGCTGATGAGCTGAACCAGATTCTCACCAGTCTTTAGGTCACATATATTATATGTGACCTAAAGGTCGCCCGATATTCGTTCATCCCTATAACGTAAATTACGTTATATCGCTCTTAGAATTCCCCGGATAGTCGATTATTTTTGGGTAGAAAGATCAAGCGACTCAAATCAGCTACAGAAATAGCTATATCCTTTTACCTACTTCACATCCTAAATCCAATTATATCGAAATTAATGTGTCCACATACTTTATGAATGCTACAACTATTGGTTCTCACTGAAAACCCTACTACATACCTACATCAAAAAAGAAAGGCGTCAATGAACAATCAACTTGGTTTTAGCATTAAAAAAAGTATTCTTTTAAACCGTCCTTGCATCCTTAATTGAGTGTTTCCAAATTTAAAAATGCCACTAAACAATTAGCTCTTTATTTTTATGTAGGTATTTTTTAGGTTATTTATTTGTGAAGAAATTACGTTATGTATAAACTAACACAATTTAAAACTATGTATTTTAGTTTGTTACCGAACCCAGCGTTTCATATTTTACACAACACTTTACCAAATCATCATTCAAAAATTTATAATTTTGCAAATCCTTATTTAAACAATCAGTTTTAACCGTCTCCTCTCCGTAATAATATCCAAAGCACAACCAGAGATAAGCCAAACAAAGTTACCATCAAACTTTGCCCATTTCAATCGTGTTCCGCGCGTATCATGTGACTTTTGATCGAGTTTTGCTAGTACAGCCTACTTTGTTTTGCCATGGCTGTGTTACTTGGAATCGAGTCTCTATGTGGAATTATGTTTGCGAAATTCGTTGTTGCTTGGGTGTGGTTTGATTTGAAGGAAGAACAAAACTGTTTAATTTAGGCAGCTTGTCTTAGTATCTAATTGACCTTCATTTTACAAAAACCAGGCACCTCTTTGTGTCATACTTATGTAAACGTCTTTCCCTTATGCTTTACGATCTCGCTCAACACACGTGCTCTTTCGCAAAAAAACTGACTTACAAGGTAAATTCATTCAGGCGTGACTCGACTTCAAAAATATTAAATAAACACAATATTAATGTCTACTCGTTTAATGCATATTTGTTTAGTCTATTTCATATTGTTTCATGAGCTTAGAAATGAGATGTCTTTTATAGTATGGTTAGGTACTTTTAAATTTGTGCGTGCAATTTCGAGTACTACGACAAGTACGGAATTTGACGCAGTGCGCCTACGAGTTTGTTTCTTTGTAACTCTGGTACAAGGAGTAGAGTTATCAAAAACGCGGATAAGCGCAGTGAAGATTTTGTGCGTAACAACTAATATTTCTTCTACGGCACAGCTTACGAACTACGAGTATCTTTGTTTGGTCCTCGTTTGTCTCTGTCGCGACACAACTATTGCGGCACATAAATATACCGTGAAAGTAAGTAGATATTGTTCAATTTCTTGTATGTTTTTGTTCACAAATGCTTTCAGTTTAAACCGCCGTCGTCGGTGGTGATTTTTAGCTACCTGATTCTTATTAGTAGTTCTGATTAGTAGAGCTCTTTGTGAAAGGCTCGTCCGGGGAAGTACCACCATGCCTATTTTGCCGTGAAGCAGCATTGCTGTTTTGGTTCGAAGATTGTGGGTGCCGGTGATATAAATGGCACGTGAGGCTGATCATCTGTATGCCTCAGCCAGTTGATGGGCGCAGGGCAGTGCATCGTTGGGCACGTTCTGTGCGTGACGTACGAGGCAATGCTTTGATACAGACGATACTTTCCATATACAGGGGGCGGGTTCTATCAGCTAGTTGCAAAAAAAATGTCAGTAAAAATGTATTGTGTCTAACGCACGCAATATAAAAACAAGTTGACTAAAATGTGACGTGCCAGTAGATAAGGTATGTGGTTAATTTTACTCAAAATCTGCGGCACGTTTCGATCACGGCTTTTTTTTAATAAAGCAGAGTGGAAATATATTTTTCGGTTGTCAAATGTGTATTTTTGAACAGAATTCCCTCTGGTTATTGTGTCGTTGACAGCACATTTTTTCCCGTTCCGTGATATACTGCATGTAATTTGCTTGACAAAAAGCTAGCAAATGAAATGCTATTTAGGAAAATGTAGGGGAATCACAGAATCAAATATTCTACGGACCAGTTTCACGGATTCCTGATCAACCAATCAAGTACATATTTGGCTCAACTTTTTTAAACTTAACTTTTTGCTTGGAAATTTACAGAAAAACAATTGACAAATATTTAATGAGTTGATTAAAAATCCGCGAAACCAGCCCTAAATGCCTGCGGACATGTAGAGCGATTGCGATGGCGATCAGTGAAAGGCTTTCAAATACCTACTACTACGTTTCACTGATCACCATTGTAGATACTTAGATGTGCACAAGGCTTAACGTACAAAAATCTGAGTTATTTCCTGTAAAACAACAAAACACAAAACGAAATTTTTAACACAAAATATTTAACGAAACAGTGTATGAACCCGAGAGCTTGCTAAATAATAATTGCTAGTAAATCTGTATTCGTATGCATATTAATTTGCTTCGCACGAAATAACCACTTCGCTAAAATGATTTTGGCTTGCGAAATGGAATTACCAAAATATTCATTTTAATTTGGGTTCTCCATAATATACTAGTAAAAACATGGGTTCCATTATTTTAAATTACTGGAGTCAACAAGAATAGGTTTCATTTAAACTGAATCACCAGTACAATCTTAAAATTATAGCCTGTAAAGCAAGTAAACTTATTTTAGCCAGTTATTTTTTTTATGACGTCTTTTTAATATTTTGCTATGGTTACAATAAATTATGTAAGTTCTCAGTTTGGGGCTATATGAAACTTAACTAAAAAAAAAACTTTTAGAAATTAAAAAAAACTGAGTTGTAAGGCCTGGACCAATATAATAATTAATTATTAGTGTGCTAGAAATAGACGTAGCCAGTATAAAATAAAGTATATTTTCTTAAACATGCGCGGAAATATTGTCATTTCTTTTGTTTCAAAAAAAAATGGCGGTAAAGCGGAGTTCGTTGATAATTGGTTAATAAAAAATAAATTTAATGTGTACTATTTTTTTTTATTTCCTTGCATTTTTTTAAGAAAAGCACTATATATGCCTCGGCCGAAATGGCAATTGCCTGTCTCGTATCATTGAAGTCCTCATACTCGACCTGCAATTGCCTATTTCGCTGCCTTTGCAATAATGTACTATTGCTCTTATTCGTAATGGTACTATAGTACTCATTTAGAGTAACAGGCCGCTAAATATATTGTTTTGTATCGTGGCCTGTCATTTGAGCGTTAGGTCGCGAAGAGTGGAAAGAGGGAAGGCCTTTGCCCTGCAGTGGGACAAAAACGGCTAAATAATAATAAACAATAAAAAATCTATTGTCATCTCTGTTTGTCGACATGAAACTGACAGCGACAAAAGACTTGGTGACCCACAATAAATTGACACGCATTGATGAAGGGGTTTGAGTTTATTTTTTCAACGCGGAGTAAATTAATAAGCCATCAATTACGACATAATTGTTCACACGCAAAGCCAGCTGCCAGTAATTCGAATTTCAATTTGTCAAGTCACTTCACAATGCCAGTTTTCCAACAAAGCATTTTCCACACGACAGTACCGTTCTGATCGCAATATTTCATACGTGTAGTCTAAACAGGCGTACAATTGAGTACAAAAAGCTCAGCGCTATTCTATGACGCGTTATTTGTTATGGCTGAACACACGAATGGCTTTCCCGCCGGTACGTCGCACAGATTAAACTATATTAGGGTCATAGAATACTGAAATCATTTTCGGTATTAATTATTCATCAATACAAAATGAGTGATTTACAATTCCGCAGTGATTAATTATGTATTTTGTGATAAATTACATGCGCTTTGCTTAATAATGTCGCAGTCATTCTTCACTTTGTATGAAGTATGTAAAAGTAAACCAAGAAATTTATGAATACTGGATGTAGGTTTGAAAATGGATATTTGGACAGTATTTAAGGCCTGACGCACTGCGGTGGGTGCCAAAAGCTCAACTCGTCAAAGAAAGACATCTGATACTTCGATGGTCCGTTCGCCAGTGAAGGCCTAAGCGGTTAAACCGTGCGTGTAGTGTATAGCCAGACTTATGCATCTAACAATTTGAACCATGTATTATAGGTTCCATTATAGCGCTATACCATAAAATTAAATAAATACTGCGCTGAATATTCACAACAAAACGAGAACAAAAGTTCTCGAATGGCTACTTTAATCTGGTAGATAAAGCCTCCACACGATGGACCGATGATATTGTAAAGATTTTGGGAAGTCAATGGAAAGGGCCCAGAATTATTCGTATTGGAATTGGTAATAAGTGAGACATATAAAGACTTATTCAAGCCTGTAACATTAAAAAAAATACTCATCATCAGCTCGAAGACAAACAAGGCAAGACAAGGCAAAATTTTTAACAGCAACATTGAAAAACTTAACATCTCATCTGATGTTAAGTTGTACAATGTATATAAATACGAAGCGTAATAACGGTCAGTGTGTTTTGACCCCTTGAACGATTAATTATCGCGACACGCTGTGACGTCACGACGATGTGACGTCACCACGTGATCTATGTCTTGGTTTTGATGCTAACGGCGAGTTGAACGGTACTATTATTTCAGAATTTAATGAAACCTTCCAAAACTGAGTGAAGTTTTAGTGAACTGACCCTTATCATACATTTACTGAGCTGTACGTTTGGTTCTTTGGTTAAGGCTTTGTTATTGTAAACGATAGTTTGTTGGGGCTTTATTGTGTTAAAGCCCCAGCAAACGATTTCATACGAGCCATAAACTTTATAACAAAATATTTGTGACCTATGCTTTAGGTAGCGAATACATAGCTCGACCAATTTAAGTTTACACCTCGCGTCGATTACAAATACTGAGAAAAAACAATCAGCAAAATTGGATTCGCTATGAGATTGTTAGATTTTACTTCACATTTTTTGTTTGAAACATTATTATAATACAGGGGTACATAAGAATATACACAAAAAGCGAGGTGCAAACGTAGCTTGGTGGAGTTATATTTGTATAGGTAAGCCTACAAATAAGGCTACTTTGTGTTGTGTTTAGGTAGATTTTCAAGGAAAGTTTAAAGGCCTTTCATGGACTAAAAACTTCATAGTTTATAAAGTCGTAAAACAAAAGTGTTTTTGCTATAACATGTGAAATGCACCCCTTTAGGTCTTACATAATGTTACACTCTATATATACATCCCTAGTCGGTTAGCAATTTGTTGACATGAAAGTAACAGTAACTAAATACTTTTAACGAGTCGTTAAAAATTGACAGGCATTGATGAGGGGTTACATTTTTCAAGTCACTTCACTTTACCAATTTTCTAACAAAGTATTTTCCACACAACAGTACCAAACCCAGTGTCAATATTTTTTCATCATCATCATTATCATATTTTTTAGTTTTTGTAAATTAAAATTAGGAAAATAAAAACAATTTTTTTTTTTATATCATTTTTTTATAAACATCGGGGTATTGACCATGATTTACGAGTTTAGGCACCTCGTTGATTAAAAAAACTCAAATTTTTACTCAAAATCTTTAAATTTTTCACGGAAGAATTGCCGCCAATTTACTCACTTCTTGAAATAAGCTCAAGTATTAATCGCTTTATGAGAGATAAATTGAGTGAACGTGCTTTTCTTCCAATAGATTGAGTCGAACAAATAACTTAACTTCGAGCATTGGCCTTAAAAGGGGTAATGGTCCCATTACTTCCCATTAACCCACTTTTAGCCATACAATTTTTTTAAAACAACTAACTGATGGAACAAGCATATGCCCCACCTGATGTTAAGTGGTAACCATCGCCTATAACAAAGCATTGCCTCGAAGGTCACGTACGTCAGGAACGTGATGCCGTACGATGCACTAAGTCCATCAGCTTGAGGCATACAGATGTTCAGCCTCACGTGCCAGTAATTTCATATTTTAATATTCATAGCCAAAATTGAAAGCAGTGCTGTCTAGCCCCAAACTAAGCATAGTTCGGGAGCCAATTATTTGATAGAATACTTTCTGAATTTACAGATCAGGTTTTTGCAAATGGACGAAGGGAGGGATCAAAATTGTTCATCCTAGAAATGGTGAAGGTCCGAGCGTGGGAGGTGAGATCGTGGACTTCTACAGATTGATGATGATGATGCAATTATTTGTCTCGCTGTTAATTGAATTTGCACTTTTTGTTTCATCGATTCATAGGATACAGCTCAAGTTACCTAAAAACAAAGAAAAATGACGCTTACTGCAAGGACATAGATAGCAGTGTATAGTCTGATGCGTATCCTTGTGTACCATAGAGGTCATCAAAGGGCAAGCAAAGATATAAAATAGCGGGTACAAAATACACTAAATACGATTAATTAATTTACGAAACAAATCTACAAAAAATACAGTTGTGCGACTGACAGACAGACAAGAACTAAAATTAAAATTCATATTCTATTTGTCTGCTTATGAAATACTAGCGGACGCCCGCGGCTTCGCTCGCCCCGTTGCCGTTACGCCCCGTTGATTTTTCTTTTAAAAGTTTTTCCTCTTTTTCTCCGTTTAGGGAAATAATTTTCCAATTTCCTTTCTTAGTGCACCCTAAGCTATAAAAGGAACATACCCTCCAAGTTTCATGCTTCTATAGGACTTACGGTTTAGGCTGTGCGTTGATTGTCAGTCAGTCAGTAACGTAAGAGTTTTATATATTTAGATTAGATGAAAAATGTTGCAAAGAACAATTTAAAAAGTGAAACGATTAAAAAGGTAAAACCCACTGTAAACGCCACCGTGCCTGGGATTATAGTCGTGAGTGAACTTCAGCCGAAGATCCCACAAACAACTATTAAAGTCAACTCAAGTACCTATCTAAAATAACTTTGCACACATTCATGAAACAGTTTTCGAAGCGACACGTTGTAGAGCGTTTGTAGCCTTCGTAGCATTTTTAAATTACTTGTAGATTATCGTAGCCTCTACGTAGCTTCAATTTGGGTCCAAGAACTTAAATCTAAAGAAACACATGAAACAGATTTCGTAGCGACACGTAGCAGAGCGTTTTGTAACCGTAGTTTTAAAAATACATGTAGAGTATCGTAGCCTCTACGTACCTACCATTTGGCTCAAAGAACTTAAATCTAAAGAAAACACATGAAACAATTTTCCTAGCGACACGTAGCAGAGCGTTTTGTAACTTTCGTGACGTTTTAAAAATAGTTGTAGAGTATCGTAGCCTCTACGTAGCTTCAATGCGGCGCCAAAAACTAAAATCTAAAGAAAACACATGACACAATTTTAGTAGCGACGTAGCAGACGATTTTGTAGCTACGTAAAATACTCGTAGAACACCGTAGGGGTAGCTACGTAACGTCAATTTGGGTGACATTTTCTAAAAGCTAATGCCATAACATCGACGGCGAACTGCTTTTATCTAGTCGTGTACCAAAATAAAAGCCTGCAACTTACGGCTAGTGTAGGGTGGCCAAGCTTTAGACTGAAAACAGACTTTTTTCTTGAATAAAATGTAGGGTTGACCTTGCCTACCAGTAGATTTTTCCATTTTATTAAAACGATGTTAACATAAGGTTCTATGTAAGTCAAAAAAACCTGCCTATCGAAGGTCAAAAATAAACTCATTTTTAAATTCTTCTTCTATAATCGTGTCACGTCACGTCTTACGTGGTTCTTTGAAACCAAGCGTGGTGAAAGGACTTAAGTGGGCCTCAAAGAGGCTCCTTTTGTGCACTCGACACATATTTTCGAACTTTAAGTTCTACGACATGCCAGTTTCCTCACGAAGTTTTCCTTCACCGTTTGAAAGCACTGGCATAGAAGTAATAGTTCAACAGATAATAACAATTCGTTGTTGTAATTAACTACCCCGTTAAGTAACACAAATACCCCTATATAACCTTTGAAACTATCATGGTTTTAAACTGTGCCGAAATATCGGAAGTCAAAACTCAAAATTTAATCAGATATCCCGTTGCTTCATAAAAACAACATACCCCTGTTTGCACAATCTTTATAAATCTCTAACGCATGGTCACCCTTGTTGTAGCTAACACAAGCATAGACAGCATCCGTATTCCGTACATTAGGTGTAACGATTCGCTCGTTCTGTGTAGCGGAAACTTTGTACAAATACACACTTTTTGTACAAAGACAGTTTGAAAGCGTTATTAAAAACGATAGCGATCATTACGTTAAAGGCGGGGTTTTAATTTAGAAAAATAATTAAATTAAGATTTTTTTCTGAAAGTTAAAGCTGCGATGAACAGGCCATATAGCTCGCAGAACCGAAAACAGTATTTCGAGAACATTTTATTCATCATCGAGCGAATAAAGATTCTGAAGAATACCGACCACGTACTGGAAGATGGAACGAAAATCTTTAAAAGAGTTCTTGATTAAGGAGCTCGTCCGGGGTACTACCACCATGCCTATTTCTGCCGTGAAGCAGCATTGCTGTGTGTTTCAGCTTGAAAGGTGTGGGTGAAGTTGAAATTACTAGCACGTGAAGTTAGACATCTTTTTGCCTCAAGTTGATGAACGCAGAGCAATGCATCGTAGGGCACGTTTCTATCGTGCGTGACCTGCAAGGCAATGCTTTGTTACAGGCGATGGTTACCACATAACTTCATGTGGGCCATAATATGCTTATTCCATCAGCTATAGTTGTATAAAAAAACAAAGCTTTGCTTGATACTTTGGTTGTTTGCGTAACTAACCGTAGGCTGTATAGTGTTGTGTGAAATTTATTTGTAAACAGGAACACAGTACAAAGTATTTTTAGAAAAAAAAAATACGGGTTGCACTCCGGGAGTGCCGGCAGAAGTGAAAACTTGATTATTAACGTTGAGCATGTTTGATATTTTGGAATGGTTAGGGGGGGCTTGTTTGTTATTTGGCACGCTGTAACATACACGAACATTCGCGCAAGCGCCCTGCGCTGCCTAAACGAAACAGTAGGCCAAGGCATACATTTTCGCCGCGCCGTAGAGAGGGGATAGCTGTCTACTCTCCATCCGTCTTACGCTTTTTCGATCAGGTCACGTGTCCTGACGCGCTGACGCGAGTTTAAGATTTTATACCCATTACAGAAAAAGTGCTCAACGCCGCTAAAGAAGTTTTCACTTCAAAAATCGTTTGGCAAGGAGCGGAGTGTAGCGTGAATTACACTGACTCATCAATCAACTCGTATACGCACCTGCGGCCTCATTCATAACAATAATTTGTTTAGTTTCTTCTTTTTCTGCTTTGTATTTTGTAAGTTCATCATTATTTATTTTGACAGAGTAAATGAAATAACGGTGCCTCGTTTTTTTAGTTTTCAAGGTGATAATAAATAATGTATGGTTTTTCGGGTTTGAACTTCGAATTTTCTTTTGTCTCTCAATTTATGTTTATCGCTCCATAACATCAAACGTAAAGCGCTAGTAGGTATTGCAATAAGTACAACCCTAAAACAGTTTTTTACTTGAAACAGCACAGCAAGGAGTAAAATTTGACACTTCTGACCGAGTAATAAGCAAAAGCTAATTTCAAATTTAGAACAGCACGCAAGGAGGATATATCTGTCCGAACAATGAAAAACTTTTTTGCTTTAAATTTGGAACAGTATTACCAACTTACATAATCAAGAAGTAATTTTACATTCCGCTGCGACACAACAGTTTTTTTTTAATTCAAAACAGCAATGTGTACGTACATTCATACAACAAGGACAATTACATTTTACATTTGTCCGAACAATAATCAGAGTAGGGATGCAAAGCGTCGCAGTCTCGTTTCCACAAATTATTGTCGTAACCAACTATGCGGCTTGCATTGTTTGGGATTGCACTATTTTTGCAGCTTCCTAAATGAATCTTCGCAAAAAAACCCGATCCCTTGCTTAATTTAGTGCACATTTTTATTTTAGTGCACGTTTTACTGCTGTAATAAAGCCATTTCGCTTAATGGGTGTTACTGCCATGTTTTGCTTGGTGTTGGTTGAATACAGAGGGTACATTAAAACAGACATGTGTTTACACTTATATGATTGAAGTGAGTTAGTATTTTTTTTGTAGACCTGTATAACCATAACAACATTTGGACATACCATTAATATTAATGAGATTGAGGCACATCATTTTTTGAAACAAGTGATTTCATAGTCACTTTAATTTTTTTTTGTTTACTTATTATATTTTAGAATATAATATATGGAAGTGAAGTCATTTATAAAGATTTTTGTAAGGAATCTTTCATAAACATGCAAGTTTCTTGGCAGTTCTTTTTACATTAGTTGTTTGGAACTATAAAAACTTTTTGTTTTTCGCGTTTGATCTCTGTCGAATAAATATGATTTTATTTTGATTATACTTTCCTTTTACCCTTCACATTCACTTACTAAATAACTGCACAAGTTATTTGCTTTATGTTCAGAACATCGTATTACGACAGTTTGTGAACTTACGGCTAAGTGAAAAGTTTTAATTTTGTGACAAGTTTTGAGATCATCATTTGGGTAATTTATTCGAAAACTTTATGTTGAAAATGTAAAGGGATACTTTGAATACAAAATGAATTTCTACTTTTAGCATACCAAAATATAATTAATCATTAACTAATATAGCTTTACTTTTGTTTATTTTTTTATTTATCACGCTGATAGAAAAGGCATATAAGACCCACCTGATGTTAAGTGGTAACCATCGCCTGTAACAAAGCATTGCCTCGTAGGTCACGCACGTCAAGAACGTGCCCTACGATGCACTCCCTTGCGTTCATCAACTTGAGGCATACAGATGTTGAACCTTACGTGCCAGTAGTTTCTCCGGCCCTCACACCCCTTCAAAACAAAACGCAGCAATGCTGCTTCACGGCAAAAATAGGCATGGTGGGTAGTACTTCCCCGGACGAGTCCTTCACAAAGAGCTCTACTACTCATAAAAATATTAGCCAAATGATATAGTGCTTAGGTAAACGCAGAGTCTAATCTAGATTATTATGTAACTAATTTGGTACGACAACACACTATAGGTACTTAAGAGATAATGTGTATCAGAAATCCGACCATATAAGTTCATTAGAACCTCATCGTTGCGTGAGAAAAATCAATATCATTCGAGTCTTTATTAGAAAACTTTCGGACCCTTTAGCAAAAGAAACTAGATAGCTTTGTTTAGAAAGAAAGAAAACTTTTATTATTTTCTTAAAACAATACTAGCAGGCCCTCGCGATTTTGCTTGTGTGGATTTTTCCGCGACACACCATTTCGGAAAAAAATATGAATAATACAAAAAACTTTGGCCTCAGCTAAGATGCAAACTTTTAAAATTCCGTTTCTTAGCTCCTAGGACTACCCTTCAAATTTCAAATCACTATTTTTACACCGCGCATCAACTATCTCATGCAGTTTGTAAATGGAAGACAGAGATAGAGAACTTGTGTTGCAGGAAAAGCACCACAAAACCATGTCGTCTGTTTGTGAAGGAAATTAAATAAAATGAAAATGAAATATATTTATTTTTACGAAGTAGGTATGGTTCAATTTGGTCATAGCGTACGTAGAAAATTTGGCTCGCATACTTCGTTGGCGAACGACATACAATTTTTTTTAAATATTAATATGACACAATGAAGGAGGAGGAGAATAGTGTGATTCTACCTTTAGTCTGTTAGCCAGTACTTTGATTCTTTTTATCAGAGAATAAACTTTTTGTTCAAGTCTGAAGTATTACAAAATATTGTTTTATTTAACAAAGTCTGATATTGGCTTTTGACATTGTTTTTCAAGATCAAAAACAATGTCAAAATAAAATAATGATGAGAAAGGAATACTCATCAATATTTAATTTTCTCTAAAATATAAATATTAAATATTGTGAACAATTCACACAACACTACCCAGCCCCAAACTAAGCAGAGCTTGTACTATGGGAACCAGATAGCTGATATAATACTAATATGAAGCTGTAGTGCACGGCCGTAGTTAACCTATGACCTACCCATTAAAACTCCAACACTAAACACTTGATAGAGCTCTTAGCAAATCC
Source organism: Thera britannica (assembly GCA_939531255.2). Taxonomy (NCBI): domain Eukaryota; kingdom Metazoa; phylum Arthropoda; class Insecta; order Lepidoptera; family Geometridae; genus Thera; species Thera britannica. Next base: position 9,924,042 of record OW618049.2, read on the forward strand.
TTCTCAATCCTTCTCTTAAAAAGATCCCACCCGGCCGTATAATAAAACCTCACACGAGTAATTTGAACTCTAGTACCCTTGCCATAAAGCCCATTTCATGTCACCTGAATTAAAGAATATTTCTCCAGGGGATGGTAGATTCGTTAATTAAGGGCGACGACATTGCTACAATATAGTAAAGGCTCATCTACGAAACTCGTTCATTTTAGGTATTACACACAGGTGTTTTTGACTTGAAAATAGACAGGTTTTGGATGTTTAAAGTATCGGTTTACATTTATAAGCCACCAAACTTACAAGTTATCACCATTTACCTGCCTTTATCCCACGCTAAGTGGGGTCGGCACAACAGGTTTTCTTATTCCATTCACCTCTATCATTCGTCATCTCAGTGCTCACTCCTTTCATGTTTATACCATGTTAATGTAGTCCATCCATCTATTCTTTTTTTGTTTTTTCTATAACCACCATTCATATATCATAAACATTCCTCGTAATATGACTTTCATCCCTCTTGTTGACATGCCTATACCATGCTAATCTATTACTCCTCATCTTGTCGACTAAACTTCCCATGAATCAAATGACAGAAACAGCGAGAAGAAAATATAAAAACATAGAAAGTGGTAGTCTAAAAAGTCTCAAAGTCACTAATTTTAACTTCAGGTGACAGAAATTAGTTGGGTATGATAACTTGATAATCCGTGTGTCAACGACTTGACGATCACCAGCTATAGAGACAGAACCGTTCTCGACCCTGTTTAACGAAAATTCAACCGTTATAGTATAATGATTTGTTTTAAGTGTCTTGACAATGTGTTACATGGTGACAACTGTGGCAGTAAGGTAATTTGTACATGTACATTTAATCCTTTGTTTAATTTTACTAGATGAAAAAAAGCTTAAGCCTAGTTAGGAATATGTTTTCGAGTGAAACTTGTGATTTTAGGGAGTAAAAAATCTTTATTATTGACTTTTTCTATTTATAAAATAATACAAGTACCTACCTATTCGTAAATGTGTAATGATGATGATACGAGTTTGAGCTTTTGATTCTGCCAATTAAACGGTATTCACTGCATGACATAGATAGTGTCAATCAACGCCTATAGTTCAATACCGGAAAAATAGTACATTATGATATAAGTGCGGTAAGTTGAAAATTACAGCCGAGGCGTTATTGCAAGCCCGAGCCGTAGGCGAGGGCTACAAGAAAGCAGAGGCTGTAATTATCAAAGCGCACGTATGTCATACGACGTTTTATAACACATTTGCGAGGAAACAAATAATACTCGGACTTTCGGACGAACTTACTTACTTGTAGAAATTACTTGCTTGTTAAAACAGTTGGAAAAATTTTAACAATTTGTAAAGTTGATTATTACGTTGCCACCACAATGAGCTTGACTTATATTTTTAAGAAAGTTCCATGAAATAGGCTAAAAACACACTTTCTGTGAAAATGAATTGGCATCTTTGCTTGTTTTCCACTAAGATGAAGTTTTGATACGCTTGTAAGTATCTATCGTTCGATTTTTCAGGCAAGAGGCTTAAAGTAGCCTTTTTCCCTGCCTCTGAGAATTTTGGCGGTTCGAATTAATAAATTCATCATTACTTGACGACATTTTCAAACAAAAATAATACAGCGAAAAGAAAAAGCGCGCGGAATAACTTTTTACTTTTTCACAAATTAGCTAATTTTTTTTTAAGGCAAAGGCACAAAAACAGCCAGTATTACTAATAGAGTAAATTAATATTTTTTTGTTTTTGTTACAAATAAATGGTATTAATTTATTGTTAAAATTAATTAAATTAAAGAATAAATGTGTATTTTCTATATTTTATCTCCCAGAGTTAATTTTATTCATAAAATGTTTACCACAAAAAAATCTTAGCAAAGAGTTTTTATGTCAGTTTTCTGACATAAAAACTCTTTGCTAAGATTTAAAAAGGTACCGTTCGTGGATTGATAACCGTGCGTTTTACATTACGATAACGCACAAGTACGTAAAAACATACATAACGATATTGAAATCGGTGAAGTAGTAGACCCTTTATGAGCAAATGTGTTATAAAATATTTTAATTTGCAATGTCATACATTTGAATTTCAATGAATTCATCAATGAATTTTCATCCCAATTTTTGATTGATCCCAAAGGATATAAATATGTAGGTAAAAACTATAATTCAAAAATCATTTTGATTGTAATCTCCTAGTAATCAAAACGAAATCAAAATATTTTTTTTTTCACTGGTTTGTTAGTCGAACACAATACCTACATACCTTAACCTTGAAATTCGTTGGTCAAACGATCCAAGATCCTTGAAACTTCTTGCTACACAATCAAAAAGTTTATTATCCTTTTCCTCCTCATTGGTCAAATGACTGACAGCTGCTTTCAAGCATCAATAATCGGAGATAAAATCATAAACAAATCGAATGAGTTCCAAATTCAAACGGGCCTCGATTCATTCGCAGAGTATTTTTGAATAAAGAATCTATGACGTCACGTGTTTTCGGCAAGACGTTTGTTAATTTCATTATAATAATTATGTTGTAGGTATATAACCTTCCTGAGTCTAAAACTAAAATACGGTATGTACTATAAAGTAGAATAATTCCACAAAATCCACCCGAAAGTTACAAAATATTCGTAACATGCGTTCTAATTGAAAGTGGTGATGTCAGAAAAAAACTCATTTTCCCTGGACAGTCAGATTAAACTTTTCATGTTGGATCGCATTTACACAGTTTGTGGTTCAATCGGCTCCTACCGGTATGTACAGTCAAAATAACTTACCTATTACTTACGTCAGTACCTACTTATTAGTTAGTTAGTACGAGTACATGCTTAGTTTTATTCTGTGATTGATTATACATAAATGAAAGAGTGAAACAAAAAAGACCACCAGTCAAAGTAATTTAAGTACCGGAGAATTGATTTGATCTAAGAAGAAAGAAAGTTTCCACTTTTTCTTATCGTGTCACTGGCTTTTTCGAATCAAGTGTGGTGAAAGGATATCAAGTGCACCTCAAAGATGCTCGTTTCGTGCACATAACACATGTTTTCTGACAACTGTTAAAAGTTTCGACTAGATAGTACATGTTTATATTTATTTACGTATATTTTTTATCTCATTATAAAAATACCCATCTGAGGGGCATCAGATGGGTATTCTTACAGATTAGTGGCACACAATTAACAACCTGTTTTATGTCTAAATGCGTTCATTTGCGGACATGAAATTTCTCGTTTTACAGTCACGTACATTTTGTCGTGTATGTTTGTTGGTTACTAATTAAGTTAAACTGGAAGCTCGCACCAACTCAATTTGAAAATGAGAAGGGCTGTTGTCCTGTCGTCCATGATACGGTCAGCGAGGAAAGGTGATGCACATTTAGAAAGAAAAAAATACGTTTATTTGTCGCACACTTCAGACGGAGAACTTTTTAGAGTACTAAAAAAACGCCACAAGCAATTAAAAATAAACTAGGTACAACAGAAAACAAAAAAAGTTACAGAGAAGTCCCATAATGTACCGGGTGCGACAAACAGGCCCTGTCTCAGCTTGATGCTGCTGCCCATCCAGAGATGGAAACAAAGCCTTGATAGTGACGAAGACGCGTGACAATTCCTCTACCTACACTTTATCATAACGAAGAAATATTTGAACACCCGTGCCGCAGCCGGGGTGAGTCATAGAATGAAATGAAATTAAAATAAAATGAAATGAACCAAGGCATGTGCAGTTAGCATCTGCATTCTGACCACCAAAGCTGCGTTTTGCTGCCAGTTCATTTTTGATCAAAGTTTTAACTCGAATATTCGCCGGGAACATTAATTATCTGCAAACTGAAGATGTCGTTACTTCGCTAACTCCGGAGAAAATTAGTATTGAATAATTGAAATTGTTAATCTTTTGTCGCTATCTGTACACAAAACACTAGTTTCTGACGCCTTCATTTTTAAATTTTTTTTATTGCACGCTGATGGGTTGTTCGATTCCGATACAAACTGAATTTACACAACTATGGGCAAACAAAGTATAAATGTACACTGAAATAGCTGTAATAGAATTTTACAGTGGTCTTTATTGCCGGCCAGTTATATAAAGTTGGAGAAAACTGTAGGATAACAGAAATATTCATAAAAAACCAAAAAAGTAATTTTTTCGTCATTCTTTCTAACGGGTACTCGGCATTGAATACGTGAATGAGCTTAAAACATATGTCTCAAAATAGTCGTAAAAGTCTGTTAGTTTTTTTTCTGAAGCCCCGACTGCCACGACCAACGGCTGACACTCCAACTTTATATAACTGGCCGGTAATAAGGACCACTGTGAAAGCCTATTACAGCTATTTCAGTGTACATTAATACTTTATTCGCCCATAGTTGTGTAAATTAAGTTTGTATGGAAATCGTACCACCTTAAGAAAACTTAAAATTAAGACAACATGTACAAATGCGAGCTTAACCCTAAAAAGTTCTTCCTGCAAACTTTTAAGGATAGATGTATGTGAAAATAGAGATGTTAAGTGTACAAGAGGGGGAAGGTTTATTGGCGGTTTCGAATAGCTAATGAGTAAACACGCACTTGTTATGCGTGTTCTGATTGGGATGCAGGATTTTGTCCGTGTTAGAAAATACACGTGCTATCCCACAATACAGAAATCAGAAACATTTTGGTACAGTCTTAGACAGTTTATTTATTAGTTGCAAAAAAAATGCTAAAGCTAGTATCAGCTATCTGGTTCCCTTAGTACAAGCCCTGCTCAATTTACGCCTAAATATTGCTTTGTAGTCTAAAATATGTATTTATTTAAATCTAAAACATAAAAAGATTAATTTTAATAATGAGCAAAGTATTCAGAACTGATCTTCAGCAATTTATATTGCCCTAAGGGGGTAGTCGGGGTACGTCAGGGAACGTTTAACTGGTGCTCAAGCGAATTTAAACTGATTTATCTACCTCCCGTCTTCGCTTCCTACCTCTAACTTTGTGTAAATATTTTGAGCGGGCTAACTTGTACTTCAATTGGAAAGCACAGATGAAATAACAATAAGTATCGCTAACAGAGGTTTCGCTCAAACGACTTGCAAAAATAAACAATAATTAAAAGTTTAGGCTCTACTTATATTTAAAATTAATATTTGAAATGGAAGATATTTATTGGGTACCTGAATGAAGTTAAAACACCAGGTCTAGTCTTTCAAGAAAATATTGTGAGGGGGGACCTGTGTCAGCACCGCACCCTAATTTCTCTATGTAAATTCATAGGGAAATTAGGGTGCGGTGCTGACACGGTGAGTGACTTTACTAAGAACACTAATTACTATCTACTAATACCTACTGTTTGTGTTGTGTTTGTATGTGTTGTGTGTCCAAAACAAATGTTTTTTTTTCATTCTTTCTCACTCTCTAAGCTACCTACTCTCTACTCTTTTTATGAATTGTTTTTTACTGCGTTCATTACAATTTACTCTTTCAATATTGTAATTGGATTTTCAAACCTATACCAAATAAAATTAATAAAAGAGTTCTCAAGTACCTACACAAACGGTTTTAATTAATGTTGATACAAGTTATCGATGCACACAAACTTCCAATTTTCGATATAAAACGGATTCGGAGTAACAAGAACTAGTGCTTTCGCGGTTTCTAAATTTGAAGTTGATTTTCTTTGAGAACACAGAGATGGAGAAGGATTGGAAATCTGAAAGGACTCACCGATTTTTTTCTTCTTGGGTTTCACTTTTCACGCACAATTGATTCGCACCGAGTCATGAATGGTACTAATGACTGATGCATTTCCGATGCGCGTGCAGTTGCGTTGTTAGGTGAGTAAAGGGTAGGACAGAGACAGATATATGGGCAACGCATTAGAGCGTAAAGGAGAGGAAACCCTGTGTTCTCTGGCCTAAACATACCCCCGGGTTTGACAGGATAAATCCTTCAAAACTACTAACCTAGACTCCATCTCATTGCTTACTTTATTTTAAACAACGAAATAGGTACCTACTTAAATTTACTTTACTTATTATTCACTTCGAAAAATAGGTATCTATATTTTAACTTATTATTTATTTGAGAAGTATTTATCTAAAACTATTTCTTATTTTAACGATTTACTTATTTAAAGAAGTATTTATTTATATTATTATTTATTTTAAGCTACTTATTAATATTTGGAAAGTATTACATATTCGATAAGTTGTGGACTGTATGATTTATGATGGTTATTTATTGGCTAGGCAATGGAAAAACCTTCACCAAAGGTCGCTTGAACACCCCAGACTTAGTACGTACGTCTACGGTACGCACAATGCCGTCTTTCCCGGGATACGTACGTTCAATGACCCCTAGAGGCCAATCAAGACAGGCACTGTTGTCAGATTTTAAAAGAACGACAGCGCCCTCGCGAATGGGCTCCGTATGAGTCAGCCATTTACTACGGACTTGCAAAGTATTTAGGTATTCTACCTTCCACCTTTTCCAAAATGACTGAACCAAGTGATCAACCACACGTTTGCGTTGGAGAAGAGTGCCGTGGACTTCAGTTAAATCTTCGGATGGAAGCGACTTCAAAGGTGTCATAACGAGAAAATGCGCGGGAGTCAAGGCAAGTGGCTCGGCGGGGTCGCTACTCAACACAGACAGCGGTCGCGAGTTCAGCAGTGCCTCAATTTGAGACAAAACTGTAGTCATTTCCTCGAATGTCAACAATTGGTTTCCTATTATTTTCTTAAGATGATTTTTAACACTCTTCACATTGCTCTCTGAGATTCCATTAAAATGCGGACTAAGAGGCGGAAAAAATTTAATGTCGATGCGATTATCGCGCGTTACGTTGGCAAATTTATCTTTATATTCCTCCGATTCTAAAAGTCGGTACGTGGCATCAAGAGACGATTTCGCTCCAATAAAGTTAGTGCCGTTGTCCGAATAAAGAACCGCTACGGGACCACGTCGCGATATAAACCTTTTAAGTGCGTTCATAAACGCTTCCGTACTCAGGTCGGATGCTAATTCGAGATGGACGGCCTTAGTAACGAGACATACAAATAAACATAGGTACGATTTTATGCTGTGAACTCCGCGGCGACGGTATGGCACAATGTGCAGAGGACCTGCGTAATCCATGCCCGTATGACAAAATGCTTTAGCCTCTTGCACCCTGCAAGCCGGCAAGTCAGCCATGAATGGCGTTGAGTTCCGTGGATTAACCTTAAAGCATATGTTGCATTGCTGCACCCGTTTGCGTACTATGTTACGTGCCGACAATATCCAGAACCGTTGTCTCAGCAAAGACATTAATAGTTGCGGACCGGTATGTAGATATTTTTGGTGATAATAATCAATGATCAAATTTATTATGTGATCTTTACGAGGGAGCAATAATGGATGGCGACTGTCGTAATCTAAGTCAGAGTGAACTAATCGACCTCCTACTCTAAATACCCCGTCCTTTATGAACGCATTGAGCTTTAAAAAAGATGGAGGCAATTTTGTTCTCGACTCGGCCTTCTTGAACTCGTTGTCAAAATGCATTCTCTGTAAGTCTTTTATAACGTACTCTTCGGCTAAATCCAAATGAGCTAGCTGGAATTTTCGTGGCAACTTTCCCATAAACCGGAGAACGTACATCACTATTCGAAGCAATTTAGACCATGATGACATTTTGGAAGCGAGCTCATAAAACACAAGTGGTGTCGGAGGAGCCGCAGTTGTACTGATCAGGACATTCGCTTTTACTTCCGGTATTTCTTCTACTACAGCTGTGGGCTCAAAACGATGCACTGGCCATTCTGAAATCGGTAGTTTAACGAACGGAGGCCCATTGAACCAGAGTGGATGTTCGAGTAGCTGAGCGGGAGTGAGACCTCTGGAGAGGCAGTCTGCGGGATTATCCTTTCCAGGAATATGATGAAAATGTCGAGAATCTAATTCATTATGAATTTTGGAGATTCTATTAGCGACGAAAGTTTGCCATCGAGTTGGACAGGAATGAATCCAAGCAAGCGCCACTGTACTATCAGTGAAAGCATACACATTTGATATTTGACAGCGGCGAGAATAGGCGTCAATGACTAGGCGCATCAACCGCGAGAGTATTACATTAGCGCACAGCTCCATCCTAGCGAGAGTAATCACGGTCTTGGATGGCGCCACTCTCGACTTAGCACAAACCAAGTTTGTCACTGCGCGGTTTCCAGTTGGCAAATCAACATGTACATATACCACACCACCATAAGCGCGCTCCGACGCATCTGCGAAACCAAGTATCGAGACAACGCATTCGTCATTAACGCCTATGTGACGAGGCAGTTTAATATTCTGAAACAAAGGCAGTTCCGATTCAATCGATTGCCATAAGCTCACGATATTGGGAGGGGGGATATCATCCCATCCTACGTTATTTTCCCAAAGAGATTTTATTATCAATTTTGATAGAAGTGTTACCGGGGCCACGAATCCCATCAAATCCCACAATCGGGCAATTGTTGAGAGGATATTCCGTTTGGTACAATCGCGAGTTTCAACATTGACGCTGAACGTGAAGACGTCATCAGCTGGTATCCAAACCAGACCAAGTATTTTTAGGTAGCTATCGGGACTGAACTCGACTGCCTCAGTCACTCGATGAGAAGCAGGGATACCTGCCATTACTTCGGGCGAGTTGCTAGAAAATTTTACCATTTCAAACCCTCCCAATGCGAACATATCGATCAGCTGATTTGATACTTCGACACCTTTAGCTACGGACGAAAAACTAGTGGCCAAATCATCAGTAAAAATATCAGTCTCGGCTACCGAAGCAGCATCGGGAAACCGTTCACGTTCATCAGAGGCTAGTTGCCGTACCGTACGTATAGCTAGGTATGTACTACAGCACAAACCGAACGCCACACGAGACATCTCGAACACAGTGATAGGATCACTACTATCGAACCTATACAACAATCTTAAGTACTTATGGCTGTCTTCATCCATTAGGACGCGTAGGTACATATGGCGAATATCTGCACATACCGCCACTGATAACAATCTAAATTTTAATATTATTTGAAATAAATCATTTTGTAAATTTGGACCGGTATGCAATAAATCATTTAACGACTTTCCGGTAGTAGTTTTATTACTGGCATTTAACACTACGCGAAATTTAGTTGTGCTCTTATCTTGACGGATCACCGCATGATGTGGTATCACGTACTGATCATTTGTATTTCCGATCTCAAGCACAGTACCTACAGAATGCATGTAGTTCCGCTGTAGATAATCCTTAAAAACGCTGTCATACTCTTTCTTAATAGCGGGATTCGATAACAACCTACGCTCCAGCGATAAGTACCTACGCTCAGCTGCACGCATGGAATCGCCTAATGAGGCACAATCGCTCCGAAATGGCAACGAAACAACATAGCGCCCGTTCGATTCCCGGCGGGTAGTACTGCGATAATAGGATTCGCATGCTTGTTCGTCTTCAGTTAGGCAATTGGATACATTAGGTACCTCTTCCAACTCGAAGAATCGATTCATGCATTTATCCAAACCTTCATCTAATGTACAATACGAACGAACTATATTGCAAGCAGGGGCAATGACCGGGGCCTTTCCGATTATTATGTAACCTAATAAGGTTTCAATCGCAACGGGTTCGCCGGCTGATCTCGATATTGAATTCGGACCTAGAATTCTAGCGAATAAGTCCGTCCCCAATATGAGGTCTACATTACCGGGGGAGTAATAATTACTATCCGCCAATGGAATATTATTTAAATATTCAAGGCGTGCGGCGTCTATCTTCGCGGTAGGTAATTCGCTCGTGATACGATTTACGACCAACGGCTGAATAGTAAACCTGACCGATTCATCGAAGCGAGACTGAACGGTTAAGCAAGTTATTCCAACAATAGGGTTAGTGACGTCACCTACACCTGACACGTATTTATTTTTAGGCTCGTGTAATTTTAACTTTAAACGTTCGCAACATTCAGACGTTATTAAATCCTTTTGCGACCCGCTATCAATCAAAGCACGCAAAACCAAAACGTTACCGTCAGTGTCTACTACATTGCATTGCGCAGTGCCGAGCAAGACCGAGGACTGGACAGGAATCGAACCCGCACCACGGCTTGCGGACGCAAGGCACTCGCCTACAGCGCACAGCGACACGGCTGCAGTCGCAGGGACGGACTCAGGAGCCGCCGCCGTTACCACGACCGACGAACCACTTGACCCGACCTTGCCCGTGACTACCCTTCTGCTATTCGGAAAATGCAACAAGCTATGGTGACTGCGACTGCATTCACTACAGCGCATAGACTCAGTGCAGTTTGCAATAATGTGCGAGTTATCTAAACAATTAACGCAAATACGTTTACCTTTTACAAATTTATATCGATCATTGGGGGTCATTGATAGGAATTTAGTGCACTGGGCCAATTGCGTATGATCACTCTTGTCGCAACACAAACATGTCGTTTCGTGCACACTGACAAATGTTTTTACATTACTGTTATTAAAGGTACTACTGCGCGCTCCTAATCCTACCGACGACGACGATGACGTATTATTAGTTTTACGAGCCTGAGTACTACCCGCTGCTGCTTTTGTATTAGCTGTTGTACTCGCATTGTGAGCGCGTTGTAAAACGTGTGATTGATTTCGTACAAAATTTATGAACTCAGAACAACTCGTACTATTATCAGATTCATTTATTTTTAACTCAAATGATTTCACCGTTTCCAAACCCACTTTTTTACACGCAATGTGTACAAACACAAAATCTTCCAAACTATTTAATTCCAGTTGTTTAAGCGCAGAATACAGCGATGAAAAATTATCAATAAAATCCTCTAACTGTTTGGGGAATTTTTCACTAACAGCAGGCAAGTTCATCAACTTATCCAAATAGGCAGCGGCTAGCACTCGTTTATCGTTGTACTTGTTTACTAAAGCTTCCCATATGATCCGGTAATTTTCTGCTGTAGGCAAGATACCTTTACATATATTTAGGGCTTTACCTTTCAATCTACCAATCAGATACTGTATTTTTTCACCGTCGGTAAGATCAGGGTGGCTGTGCACCGCAGACTTGAAAGTCTCATAGAAAATAGGCCAAGACTCATTTTCACCATCAAATGTAGTTAATTCTAGTCGCGGTAGCTTTATTGATGAAGGCTTTTCGCACTTGACTAGGGAACCATTTTCATTGCGCCTCGTATTTTCAATTTGCGTCGTTAATTGATGAGATTTATACTTAATTTTTGTGTACAGCTGCTCAAATGCAATTAATGAACTGTACGTAGGTACGGGACCTTCCGCTAAAGACAATTGAAACTGATTTCTTTCCTCTACGGCGTCCAAGAAATCTTTACGTAAAATATCTACCGTGTAACAGTCGGCTAAAAAATTATCAATTAGTAATGGATCGTCACCTATCTTTGACATACCATCGTAAATACCTTGCAACCGTCCAAACAAAGCTGCTAACTTATTTTGTAGCTTTTGTAATCCACGTTGCTCGATAGCATTAGACTTCGCAGGTTCCGTCATATTTTTACCCAAGATGGCGGTTGCCCTTTATTTGCCAAAAAAAGTAATCAAACAAAATCACAATAATCCGCTCGTTAGGACCAAATGCTTTCGCGGTTTCTAAATTTGAAGTTGATTTTCTTTGAGAACACAGAGATGGAGAAGGATTGGAAATCTGAAAGGACTCACCGATTTTTTTCTTCTTGGGTTTCACTTTTCACGCACAATTGATTCGCACCGAGTCATGAATGGTACTAATGACTGATGCATTTCCGATGCGCGTGCAGTTGCGTTGTTAGGTGAGTAAAGGGTAGGACAGAGACAGATATATGGGCAACGCATTAGAGCGTAAAGGAGAGGAAACCCTGTGTTCTCTGGCCTAAACAACTAGTTTTTGGAATTCATTAAAACTATAGCGCGGCAGATTGTGTTAGATTTAATAATTTTGTTTGTAAATCTGTGTTTTGTTATATCGCTTTGCAATGTCTAAAATATCACAGCGGGATATAGCGAGAGATATAGGTACCAGAAGTTTGTTTACGTGAGAGAATCCGAAATGAGGAAATCTGGAGAACTGATTTCTAATGGCATCTAATAGCTCGTAGCATCGACAAAGGCTCAAGATTCAAGATTCAATAAGCGTTTATTCAATACGATACAAGAATCACTTTGAAACGTCTCGATTGAGTGATCGCTGAATTCGCGTTCCATTTTCAAATGTTTTCAAACAAAAACTGACAACTCACATCGATTTACGCGATCGCTCGAGTGATTTGTGTTGCTGGAATCGACGCCCTGAAGTATGAAAGGACATCTCTCCAGGTAGACCAACAATATAAGGATCGCGAGAAGTCACTGGATGGAAAGGGCTCAAAATCATTCTTCCTGGAAATGTATGGCCTAAGTTCAGCAATAGTTTTTTAGACTAATGAGGAAGTTTAGTGTGTTTGTCTGTGCGTGAATGGATATGTGAGCAGAAGTAGACCAAGGAAAACATGGATGAACTGTGTGAAAGATGACATGGATAAGAGAGGAGTGAATGCACAGATGACGGCTGACAGAGGGGAATGGAAGAGGAAGACATGTTGTGCTGACCCCACATAAAGTGGGATAAGGGCAGGAAGAAGAAGAGATGAAGTGTGTTTAAAATAGTGATATAAACTCTCCCTAATTCACAAATCTATGGTGGAGGCTGTTACGATGATGCTGAACTGTGTGGCAACTGATATTCAAAACTTTTATGGTTCAGTAAAACTAAAAGCTGTGTTTACGTTACAACAAACTTGGTACAAATCGCCAAATACTTCCAGTTCCGTTCTCATTTCCTTTCCCGGCTCGCAGAACTCTGCTAAATGGTACATCATTTATCTGGTAGTTTTCCACGTGGCCGAAGCCACTGCTTTTAATTAATTTCATCTACTTATCATTGGCATGGTACGACCTTTATATACCCTTATAATTTCCTCGTAAACCTTCATTTATTTGATTAATTGAATTTATGGCGGTAATGTTTGCTGATTTTGGGATATTACTACTAATACTAAGTTTTAGGTTCGGGAATTTTGGGAATGATAGATTCATCATCATCATCATCATCAGCCTGAAGAAGTCCACTGCTGGACATAAGCGTCCCCTACACATTTCCAGGAAGAACGATTCTGAGCCCTTTCCATCCACCGACTTCTCGCGATCTTAACAATGTCGTCGGTCCATCTGGTGGGTCTGGTGGGAATGATAGGTAGATTAACGCCTATCATTTCGACAAATTCAAATTTTCATCATTCGATTAATGTTGTTTGAAGATTTTTCGCGATAAATCCCGTCACTCATACCTTGAACTCCATGTGGGTGTAAAAACACTTAGAAGTTAGTTTCACTAGATAAAATACTAACAAAGTAATTTTTCAAAATTACTAAACGTTTCCTTCGTAAGTACTCATATGGTTGAAGCCTCTGAACCTACCCGTTTGATATTACCCTCCGGCCTTAAACAAATGTTTTTATTCCGCACGTACGGACCGTATCTGTCCTGTGAAGCGTGTACTGAGAGAATGGAAATTAGTTGTTGGGTAAGTTGGCTTATCTAAAATCAAGCTCTATAGGTATAAATCATGCTTAGTAATATCTAAAAGACTGAAAAAGAAAAAGAAAGAAAATACATTTATTTGACATAATAGGTACATAGGTGTAGACGTTCACAACATAATATAACAATAAAGAACTATGCCAAATAGGCCCCGACTCAGCTTTTTGCTGCCTGACAAGGTATCATCTACCATGCCAAGCAGCGCTGGTTTTCAGGCGGAGCCCTTTGCGAAGAGGTGACGTCACATGAAAAATAAAAATAAAATAAAAAGGGAAGACTGTCGAAGGATAATATATAAATGAACTGTGTATTAAATTCTAATAAACAGATAATAAAATACAATATAGCTACTTAAATGATACTTACAATATACAATCTATAATTATTATCCATCTCATGTTTCGACTGTTTCGAGGTGTAGTTATTGTCTGTGGTACGTGTGGTGTAGGTATCTGTGACGTGACGTCTATGCGCGCGCGCTTGCGCTGCATAGACAAAGTGAAACGAAAACAAACAAACATCGAATTAAATAAACACAAACCAAACAAGAAGAAAGAATTATTGAAATTGAAATTATTGTGAGAAAATATTGTGATTGATATAATAAGTGCTACCCGATATGGAAAACTATGTAAAGCATTTCAACAAAACACCATAGCTAAGGTGGTGGGATGTTGCATGCAGTGAAAGTGATATGTGTAATGTGTAAGACTGGTGATTTATTACCAATTTTTGTTTATTTCTAAATCTGAGAAATTAAATCGTAGGTTGGTGTTAGATAGATAGATAGATTAACACTTTATTGTACACAAAGAAATACATACAGAAACTATTACAAAAATAATCAGTACAATGGGCGGCCTTATCGCTAAGAGCGATCTCTTCCAGACAACCTTTGGATGGATTTTTGGTGTTATGTCAACTTTGGTTTCTACAACTAGATAGCCCCCTACTTTTTAATTACCAAAAAAAAAAATGCCGATATTGGCTGCCAATACTGAACACATCCACGAAAAAAAAAATTTTTTTTTGAGACAAAAAAAATCTTTTTAAATAACCACAATTTTTAGTCAAATATTGAGAAATGATTCAACAAGCAAAAATCATTTCATTCATAAACGCTAAATACCAAGCGGAACCGAACAGCGTAATTTTTTTCTCTCTAGTACTACGTAACTAATATGTCCATAATTTTATGCAGGATTTCTGAAAATTTTAACATTTTAATAACTTTGTCATTTTATCGAAACTAAAAATTCTGATTGCACATTCATAATGTTCTATCCCTACTACATTACCCTATTTTTTTTTCTGGTAATTAAAAAGTAGTGGTGTATATTTAGGATCTCGGAAACTGCACCAACGATTTTCACGAAATTTAGCATACAGGGGTTTTCGGGGGCGATAAATTGATCTAGCTAGGATTCATTTAAAAAAAATCATTATTTCTTTCCGAGTTCGACAATGCAAGCATTGTCGAAATGGTATTTACTTGTACCTAGCGTAGGCATTTTAAGTCCATCATTTAAAGGGTACAAACATTTTATCTATTGAAATAAAATTGATTGGAAATCCGGTTTAGTTGAAAAACATTTTTTATTTCCAAAACTAAGGAGTACTCTAGCAAGTATTATACCATTTTGGAATTCTGGATAAATGCGCCAATTTTTGAAGTTACATGCCATCATAGTGTAGTACATTTTTTTTGCGGTACAGACGGTTAAAGTTGGGTGATGTAATTATCTGAAATGAAACGTTGGCCAAAACTCTACAATTTCATTAAAAACTGAGGCAGTTATGGCTTAATTTGAATTGTAATTTAGAGAAGGATTACCTATTCATGCTTACGTTGCAGAAAAAAGTTTCATGAAAAGTTAATATTTGTAGTCACAGGACTTAAAAGATCATCACAGGGTGTCAGTTTTTCCTGTTTTTTTAAAATACTCATTACTCGAAAGTTACTTAGCAAATATTTTTTTTAATATTTTTCTGATAACTGTCATGACTCGGCGCATCATCCGTTTTCGGCTGGACGTTGACTTATGGGACACCCTGTATATACAAGGTGTATCTAAATATGTGTACTATGCGAAGGTGGGGGGTTTCAGACCACAACGGTGATCAGTTGTGGGGGGGAGATAATTAAAAATTCCTATTTTCAGTTTCCCATACAAAAATATTTAATTTCATAATGCCTAAATAAATTGACAACCCTATCCTTGTAACCCCTTGACCTACTACCTCTGTAGGTCTACTACTACTACCTACTACCTCTGTAGCTGAGTTTAGGGTTGTCACTTTGTATAAAGTCAGCTGTTCATGTTGAAACTTCGTTGCAGTTTTTTTCAGAGATACCAATCGAAGTTCAAAAAGTCGTTGAACAAAAGTTGTTCCCCGGGGGTGGAAATTCACCCCCCTTCAGGATAGTACACATATTTTGATACACGTTGTATATATACAAGATTTTCTCGTTTAAATGTATAAGATAAGTGCCCCATAAAGGGAGACTTAAATTGCTGCCTGTCTTTCGATACAAACCAATAATAGTCACTGACCACACGTTTGATTCTTCTTCAAAAATCTTACGAGTGGTTTTTTGCGTTTTCCCTGATTATTTCCACTAAACAATGTCTTTTCCACAGCTGCACCAGAGGAGACTACCTCAAGGTGTACTCCGAAGGTGGCACCCACGGTCCCGGTCCGCCCGGCGTTAACGAATACTCAGCATGGTCCCGAGTGCTCTGTGGCAGCAGGGTAGATGCCCCACCAGCTCTGTACTCCCATGGACCTTTGCTGGTCTTAGAGTTCCATAGTGCTGAGAGGGAGAGCAATGCTACTGGATTTGTTGGGACTTACCGGTTTATTGATAGACGTAAGTAATTTTCGCTTGGCTTAATATTAATTTACCTGTGACGTCAGCTTGGTTTTGATCTTATCTTGTTGAATTTACTCGAAATTGCGCAACACTGGATTATTCTGTTGCCTCCTGATCAGAAGGTCTAAGTAGCTAAATTTCCTACAGAGCAAAAGGTATCATGAGCATTAAGTCTAATTAGCAATTATGGGACCAATCTGAAATTTCCTTTCACTTTAAAAAAAGTTTTTTTCAAACCGGGTATAAAATAATGTCCAAGTTATGCGAAATGTCGAAGTGGTGCGATAACAAATAATAAGAACCTGATTCAGATTTTATTGGAATTCCGTTAAAAACATATAATAATATGTATAAATACAATTTTTGCTGCTTACAAGTAGGTAGTGAAGCTTCAGCTCAAGAAAATAATTAAATCAAGAAAGCGATACTATCTAAGTTACCTACAGTTTGTTTCGCGGTCTGTTTCGACTTCCAAGCAAAGCGTTAGAAAATAAACTTCCCAACTCCAATCGCAATCCGTTTTAAAGGATTAAAAGACAGGCATTATCCTAGATCAGTGAAACAGAGCAGCGGTATCTTAAGCTGTGACCACACTGACCTGAAATAAGATAATAAGATTAGAAGTCTTGAGAACTAAGCTTATACTTGCAGCTGGTTCAATGTATTTATAAAGATTGCTTGAGCTACGAGTAAATGGTAATTTCAACTACGTAGGGTCTAGTGCTAGTACTTTTGTTGATTTAGTGCTGTGTGAATTGTCTATACTTAATAATTATTTATTAACATCTTCAACGTTAACATTTTATTTGGCCTATAAAACACGCAGCACAACTTATCAAGAAATAAAAGAGAAAAACATTGAATGAGACATAAAGAAACACAATAAAAAATTACCAAAAAGATTTAGAATTTACACATTGAGTGAACCTGAGAGCATTGAAACGCATTCCAACGAAGTTTCTTGTTATTTACTTTATTCCGGGAGGTCTATATCCAGTGGACAGCTCCAGCTTAATAATCCTTATTTTGGCAGGTAATTTCGAAACGGATGGCGTGCAAGTCGAAGACACCTGCAACTACATGTTCAATTCCCAGCCTAGCAGACCTTCACACGGGAGACTATATAGTCCGCGCTACCCTTCCAGCTATCCTAGCAACGTGCGGTGCACATATCACTTTAATGGAAGGTGAGTTTTAAAGTGCTCAAGCAAGGCTCTGGGTGGAAACATATTTCAAAATGTCTAAATAAGACGAGATAGCATTTTCTCTCAGCACTTGAGGAATCGTATCTTTTTGTTCTTTCTGATAAACACAAAGTGTTGCGAAGAAAAGGAGAGCTTATGTTGAACAGCGTTTTCTACTAGCCATCATTATCATTAGCCTGAAGAAGTCCACTGCTGGATTCTGAGTCCTTTCCATTCACCAATTTCCCGCGATTTGAACAATATCATCGGTTCATCGGGTGCGTGGGCGCCCTACGTTTCGTCTTCCGGTCTGTGATTGCCATTTGAGAACCTTTATTCTCCAACGGTGGTCGGGGTTTTGAGCTATATGACTTGCCGATTTCCACTTCAACTTACTAATACCAGCCAATTTGACAGATTGTTTTTCATGTAAGAATAGAATAGAATAGAATATAACTTTATTGTACACCATAAATCATCAGGTAAACATGGTCTAAAAGAATACTTAAAAACTAGAGGTACAATGGGCGGTCTTATCGCTAATAGCGATTTCTTCCAGACAACCTTTGGATGGAAAGAAACATTAGAGTACGAGTAAGAGGTTTGAGACAAATAATTGGAGACTATAACCCATATTTTACAAAGAAAATGCACTATTGCGTCACTGTAATCTCTAAGATAAAAGTGTTAGTCTCATGTACCTGAAATTGTAAATCTAACAGTTGTTCTATCTGGTGGGTCATATGCTTAATCAATCAGCCAGTCAAAAAAACTGGCTAAGGAAAGTAAATATGATTAGCCAAGTTACTATTTGAAAAAGAGACCGCTTCTAATAGCATTTTCCTGGCCAAATAAACTAGCCAGCACAATATAACAGCAGCCATGGTCCGTATCATAGGGTATAGGATTCCGAAATCACCTCCCATCATGACAGGTGGTCATGGCGTGTCCATAAAAGTCCCGCTTTGTGTTAGACGAGACGTCATTTACACAGTAGATAAGCGAGCTTCATCTATCAACAGTAATCGATTTGGAGTCGCGGCTCTTTGGGCTGTGCTATGTGTGTTTACTTGTGATTACTTGCGTTTGCGTTGGGGTAAAGTTCTTGAATAGCGACCACAAACCAGAAGACGAAACGTAGGACGCTCACCCACCCGATACACCGACGGCATTGTTAGGATCGCGGGAATTCAGTGGATGGAGGACTCAGAATCGTTCTTCCTGGAAATGTATTAGGGAGGCCTATGTCCAACAGTTCTTTTGATGATGACTTGCGTTTAATTGTGGTTATTGGCTTAGTTTTACTTTGAAAATTGCGTTCACACAAAGCTTTGTTGCTCAATGGAATATTTGCGTAGCGCATCGCGTGAAGTGACTTGGGGAGTAGAAAACGTGCGGCGGTGATAAGAAGGGGAACTTGATTCTTTCTCAAAGGCAGTTGTATTGTTGTGTAAGTTAACCTGATCCTTTTCCGGACGTCAACTTGATTCTGTTTTACAGGCAACACGAAAAACTCAGGCTGGTCTTCGAAGAATCGTTTTTGCAGAAAGGTGATGAGAGGTAAGTGATTTTAACATCGTGGATGAGTTGAAAAAAACAGTGTATCAGTTTCAGTGCTTTATCATAACAGATTTCAGTTTTTGAAGGTTTATGCGGGCTTTAATATTTTTGAAATGGGAATTAAACAATGAACTGACATTCGTCACGTGATCAACACCTCGTCGGCAAAATCAACAACCTTCGCCAAAAGTCAGAGTCGGGTTAATACTTCAAGTTATCACTCTTCTGTCGGCTGTCGGCATTCTCGAAGTGCTATGATTTTTCATTTTTTTGTGATTACAACCAGTTGATTACAACTCTTATCTTTTAAACTTTAAAATCCAATTTTGTTTGCAGTTGCCTGAACCGAGCGGACATTATCAAAGTGTTTGACGGCAGGACATCCAGTGCCCCAGTTCTGGCAATGCTGTGTAATGAAGTTGTTGGTAAGAACTAGAAGCTTGTATTTTCTGTGGTCATATGTAGAATTTTTTTATTTCGTTTTTTTACACGGGCTAACCATTGAACCGATTTAGACGAATCTGAAAAAAATAGTTATTATCCTGGATTAACACATAGGCTTCTTTTTATTTAGAACAAATTATAGTAGCGGGATCAAAAAGCAACTACGCGGAAGGAGCCGTGGATGACCGATAATGATAAACCATTTTGAAATTGGGAAAAGCCATCAAATTCTGATTTTGTGTTAGATTCTTTTTTTGTTTATTTGTAAAGGCCTGCGCACACCTAGGTCGCTGGTGATGGCGATTAGTGAAACGCTGTCAAATTGGACAGCGATATTTGACAGCGTTTCATTGATCGCCAGCGACCTAGGTGTGCGCAGGCCTTAAGGCGTGCAAATTGCGGCCGAAATGCAGTTTATAAATAAATAAAAGCAAGTTATTTGCAATGGCTTTACAAACCGATTATACATGGTTACTCATGTATTATTTTCTCAGGGTACGAAATTCTCTCGACTGGTCCAGATCTCCTGGTGCAGTTTACAGCAAACTCCAACACTCCAGGGCAGGGCTTCAAAGCGAGCTACCAGTTCCAAGTGGACGACACTAGCTCAGGTTTAGTAAGCATTGTTGTAGAACATTTTGAAGGAGTACACTTGGTTATGGGAAACAAACTGGAGAGAGCCAAAATATGAGTCACAACCCCAGCTTTGCATGGGTGAAAAATTCAAAGGCGCACAGGCAAAATAACTTAACATTTTCACCTTCTTTTTTCATAAAGTCCCGTGCTAAGCCGGCGGGCTACTAGTAAAAATATGGCCCATATTACTAAGGGATAATGTAACTTTCTAATGGTGAAAGAATTCATTTTAAAATTTGTTTAGTAGTTTTTGAGTTTATTATGATGTCATGTTGTTCCTCCGTGTTTTAGAGTGCTGCTTTCTTTGGCCAAGAAAAGCTCAAGTACGATTAAACGAAGTAAAATTATAGAAAATAAATAATTGAAACTGAATACTATATTGTTAAGCTATATTTACAATTGATGTACAAAGAGCAGGCGCTGGTTTCGTACATTTGTGAAACATCTCCTTCAATTTTACCGGGTAGCAAATAGCGCCACAAAATTTGACCTTACCTAAAAGCGTTATAGGTGTGAGACATTGCTTAAAGTTAGCCCTGTCACTGTTTCTCATTACCTCCCACCATTAGTAAGAGATAGCAGTTGCTTACATACTGATTATCTTTTATGGGTTATTATGATTACAAATCTAGTAGGTTTAAAAGTTTTTGCAAAAACATTAAAGCAAAATCGCAATATTTGTATCCCAGCTACAAATCCATTAACCGTTATCATGCCCCACAGATGCAGAGGCCACTAAAAAATCGAGTGGCACAGAGGCAATATCCGGCTTAGGGCCCGCTGTGAGTGCCGCCAGTGAGTACTCTCCTTTACTTCAAGTAGCTGACTCGAACACTCGCGAGCAAATACACTGGATTTATTAATTGTTTAGCTACTTTTTCTCTTCTTTATAATTCATCTTTAATAGCAAACAGAAATGAATTACTAGTAATAGCGCTGTCGTTTTATATCTTAGAACGTCACTAATTTTTGTGCAACTTACTAAAATCGCCTAATAATAAAGCATTGCCTCGTAGGTCACGCATGTCAAGAACGTGCCCTACGATGCACTGCCTTGTGTCCATTAATAAGACGAGCCTCTCAGCTCAGTTTGTAGTAGCTCTGCCTTCTGCGCCGTAGGTCTTGGGTTCGATCCCCATTGAGAACAAATATTTGTGTGGTGAATACAGATGTTTGTTTTCTGTCTAGGTGTTATACTGTATTCGACGTATATTATTAACTAAAAAAATATCAGCTATTTAGTTCCCATAGTACAAGCTCTGCTTAATTTGGGCACAGATAAGATAATACTATGCTAGTAGTTTGGGGCTAGAAAGTGTTATGTGAATTGTCTACAATATTTTTTATTTTATTTTCATTAACTTGTGGCATACAGATAGTCAGTCTCACGTGCCAGGATTTCACCAGCACCCACGCCCTTCGAACCGAAACACAGCAATGCTGCTTCACGGCAGAAAAAGGAATAGTGGTAGTACTTCCCCGGACGAGCCCTTCACAAAAAGCTCTTCTAATTAAACTTCTCCCTTCTTCTTAAATTGAAGAACTTAGGGGGGGTCGGGGTTTTGATGCAGTTTTCTCCAATTCAGTTTTTCGAATGCAGCTTCCTTAATTTCCTTATACGAAAACGACCTTTTCTTTTATCTGGCTCACGCAACTTATTCTTGGCCTTCCTCTTCCCCGTTTTCCTTCAACCTTTCCGTCAATGATGTTTTATAAGTAACTGTCACGTCGTAGAAACACAAACATTTCAAACGAATAATTTTTCCACTTCCAAATTGTATCATCTTGAGTATAACTCTCTTCTCCTATAATAAAACTTATATCCTCACTTTCCATCAGGTGTGATGGCAGACAAATGCTTAGCTATCTATATTTAAAAAAAAAACGGAAACATCACTATTCTTTAAGTTTTAGAACCACTTTATGCTTCAGCTTCAATTTCCGGTTTAAAAACACTGGTTTCGCATTTCTATAACAGTCGATATATTATTTTAAGAGCCTGAAACTTGGCAAGTATGGGCAGTTTAAAGATTTAAGCAGAAATGATGGATCAGCTTTACTTGTCTCCGTCGATTTATTCTCATATTTGACTGAAAAGGAAGCCAAAAATACAGCTGCTTTGTTATTTTTCTATGAAATGTTGTCTTTGCTTATAAAATTCATGTTACTTGTGCCGTAGAGAAACGTCCTTAGAAGCTTTTGTGTATTTATATCACATACCTACCTACATAAAATGTGTTAAAAAAACTCTTTCAATAGTAAAAACGTCCTGTCTAGTCATTTGTTATTTCCAGCCTTCAAACATGGTTGCTTAATGCTTATTAACTGGCCTCTCAGTTTGGTAGTAGCTCTGCCTTCTGTGCCGTAGGTCGTGGGTTCGATCCCCATCGAGAACAAATATTTGTGTGCTGAACACAGATGTTTGTTCTCTGTCTGGGTGTTATACTGTATTCTAAGTACGTATTTATAAATAAAAATGTATTTAAGTATTTTATCAGCTTTCTGATTCCCCTAGTACAAGCTCTGCTTTATTTGGGGCTAGATGATTGGTTGGTTGTGTGGATTGTCTACAATATTTATTTATTTATGTTATCATGGGCAGGGCACTTGGCAAGAAGCGACGACGGGAGATGGACGAAGGTGGCAACAGAATGGTGGCCAAGAGATGCTCAAAAACCTAGAGGCAAACCATCACCCGCCCGTTGGTCGAACGACATTGTTGCGAGTGTTGGAAATGAGTGGATGAGACTCGCGAGGGACCAGAAAGAATGGCGCAATATTGAGAAGGCCTATACTCAGCAGTGGGTGCAAACGGGCTGATGATGATGATGATGTTATCATAATTATCAGCCCTTATAGAAGTCCAGGGAAGCGTTTTTCACATCATAAAGTTTATCATGTGACTGAAAATATATGGAATTTTACTAAAATGTGAAAATAAACCCAACAAAATTATTCAATCTTCTTACGAAACAGATCACGTGGGCGATAAGATCCAATTTTAAAAGATAACTGCAGAGTTACGAACGACTTGAAAAGCGGTGAACGTCATTTGACATTGTACCTTATATACCATCAGCAAAAGTTCTGCCTTACCACCTTACATAATCCACACAGCACTGTCTAGCCCCAAATTAAGTAAAGCTTATACTATGGGAACCAGATGGCTGATATGGTACATAAAACACTATTTGTTTATAAATACATATAATTACAATATAACACCTAGATAGTTAACAAACACCTGCGATCACCACATAAATCTTTGTAGTCGGTACAGATCAAACCACAGCCTTTCTGCGCAGAAGGCAGAGCTACTACCAACTGAGCTATGAGGGATTTCAAAGCAATTCGGTTTTTGAAATGTATCTTGTTACTTGCTGTGCGCGATAAAAAATCACGAATAATGAGGATACTTCCATGCAACTTCCCATCCCCCCCTTTGACAACCCTGTTTTAGCATTAGAATATATCCTTTCTCAGGCTCTAGACTATTCCACAACCACCAAACCACCACAACCACAATTTCATTTGAATTGGTTCAGTAGATTTGGGGTGAATGCGTGACAGGCAGACAGAGTGGAATGGAGCTCAGATCCAGTCGATGTCACATCTACTGTCCCTAGTGCCCAAACATCTGCACAATGGATGCCCTTGTCAACGCCACAGGCAATGCAGTAGAGGTGGCAAAATACTACTCAAGAATTGTCTACTGTGTACCATTCTCTCTTAACTCTATGTTATGTTACTAATCTTGTTGTGTATGTGTCTGATTTCTGTGTAACTGTCATCATCATCATCATTATCAGCCTGAAGAAGTCCACTGCTGGACATAGGCCTCCCCTACTCGTTTCCAGGAAGAACGATTCTGAGCCCCTTCCATCCATCGACTTCCCGCGATCTTAACAATGTCGTCGGTCCATCTGGTGGGTGGGCGCCCAACGCTTCGTCTTCCGGTTCGTGGTCGCCATTCGAGAACCTTTATTCCCCAACGGTTGTCGGTTCTTCGAGCTATATGGCCTGCCCATTGCCACTTCAACTTACTAACTCTACGAGCTATGTCGGTGACCTTGGTTCTTCTACGGATATCCTCATTTCTGATTCTATCACGTAGTGAAACTCCCAGCATAGCTCTCTCCATAGCTCGTTGCGCGACTTTGAGCTTGTGCACGAGGCCTATAGTTAGCGACCACGTCTCAGTTCCGTATGTCATCACTGGCAACACGCACTGATCAAAGACTTTTGTCTTGAGGCTCTGTGGTATCTGCGACGAGAAGATGTGACGCAGTTTCCCGAACGCTGCCCATCCGAGTTGGATTCGTCGGCTGACCTCTTTGTCTAAGTTGGCTCTACCTAATTGGATCGTTTGACCCAAATAAACATAGTGGTCCACAACTTCGATGATATCGCTCCCAACATGTACCGGCACGGGTGTGACATGAGCATTAGACATGATTTTTGTCTTGCTCATGTTCATGTTGAGACCCACCTGTTGGGAGACAATATTGAGGTCTCTGAGCATTGTGCCTAAGTCTTCCAGCGACTCCGCCATTATGACTATGTCGTCTCTGTAACTGTACTATGTCGTCTCTGTAACTGTAATATGAATTAATATCTGAAATAAATGACATAATAATAATTAACGTGTCACTGGTTCTTTCGAACCAAATGTGGTGAAAGGATGTTAGGTGCGCCTCAAAGAGGCTCCTTTCGTGCACTTGCTGGTATATATTTTCGAACTTTTTAGGTCCTACGATATGCCGGTTTTAGTGTGTACCATTGACACGATTGAAGAAGGAGGATCTAAGAAAGTCTAACTTATTCTCTCGTTCCAGCATCATCCTGCCACCAAGTACTCCGGAGCGATAAGAGCAAAAGCGGCAGACTCTCATCTCCTCTGTACCCAGCGCCGTATCCGCAGAAAACGCAATGTCACTACGACTTCTTAGCGCGCGGCAGGGAACGGATCAGATTGCTGTTCGAAGATTTCAGCCTGCAGAGGATAAGTGAAAATGTTATCGAGTGAGTGAGTTTGCTTTAAAGCTTGCTAGATTTTAGTCAGGCGGGCTACTATGCTTGTTTCATAAACTATAGTTGTAATGAAAAACAAGTCTTCCAAAAAAGAAAGTTTTCAATTAAGATTTTTTTGTTAGTTGTCATATAAATCCGCCATTTACAGTATTTATACCTACATTTTACAATATTTGAATAGTCATATAGATTTAGTTATTTATTTATCATTTATTTTTAGTTATTTATGTTTAGTCATTTAAAGTATATACATTAAAAAATAGTTTTTTATCTGAAAGGTTTTTCTGGATTAGTCTTGAAACAGATTTTTGGCGAGATCAAATTATGATTTGATCTCGCCAAAAATCTGTTTCAACAGTTTGGTTAATTTTATTTAACTTCATTATTTTTGATTATATAGCAATCGAAATACAGATAAAAGTAATATTTCATTGCGGCACCAATCATCACTTCTCACTCATACACAAATGTTGATAAAATGGAATCCAAAAAATGAATAATTTCATCGTAAAAAGGCCGAAAAACGAACAGCATTTACTAAAGGGACAAAAACCGTGGTCACACAGATTTTCAGTTATTTTTAATAGTTATATTTCACACGTACTCGTGAAAGGTAGGTATAGATTATCGACGCCATTTTAGATTCGATTGGAGAAGATTGTGTGAAGGATGACATGGGTATAGAGTGACGCTGAGACGACAGCTGATCGAGAATGAAGGTCAAAAATTTATTAATCCGACATCACATAAGGGATAAAGGCTGTAAAATAAGAAAATCAAGCTACATTTCCTTTGAAATCGGCGAAACAGTTTTGGACAAAAAAATAACTCGTGACTTATCAATACCGTGTGATTTTTCTTCCTGCTTCCGAGAGATAATTGAGTGTCTCAGACCAAAAACATCTTACATGAATTATATCAGTAGGTACTCTTAAATAGTGGAGGAAAACATCATGAGGAAACCGGCATGTCTTAGAACAAAAAATCCAAAAATCTCGGAATAATGTTTCAAATGCACGAAGCCTCTTTGATGTGCACCATAAATCTTTTCACCGCACTACTGGCTCGAAAGAACTAGTCGCACGACAAGAAGAAGAGTGTCTCAGTTTCTTCAGGACACAAGATCTTTGTAAATGTTTGGGAGTCAGGGACACGTATACAAAAAATATTTGGCAGAAGTCCAAATTTCGCAGTTTTTGCGGAATACTAATGTTTTGTATATGTAACAGGTTGCAAGTGTATCACCACTGTTATTATAAAAATTTCTCCACGCAGAAAAACTGTTAATTTTACTCAAATAACTTATTAAAAATGCACTTATTCGGTTTTATAATGTACGTATATACGAGATTTTTTTTATACATGGCACACCCACATTGCCTATGACAAAGTATTGCCTCACAAGTCACGCTCGTCAAGAACGTGCCCTACAAGGCTCTGCGTCCACTAACTTGAGGCATAAAGATTTTCAGCCTCACGTGCCAGTAATTTCCATCTCATGCACCCTTCGAACCAAAACACAGCAACACTGCTTGACAGCAGAAATAGGCATGGGGTAGAACTTCCCCGGACAAACCCGTCACAAAGATCTCTACTACTGCTAAAATGAATGCCTTTTATTTATACATGTACTAGAATATGTCCGTATTGCACTGAACAGACGTATCCGCAATTTATTTAAAACCACTATTATTGAAAGTGGTTGAATCTAAAGGGTTGGCTAGACCGCGATGTACAGCAGCGAACTGCAATGGCGAACTGATCGTACGAACTATGTACGAACAGCATCATTATTCTGAGTTTAGATCAGATTGAACAAGTCGTTTCGTCTACCCCTCTCCCCTTTAGTCGGTTTAGTCGGTCCCTCATTATGCAATAAAAATAAGTTACTTATAAATTATAAGTTTAAGGCCCGTATTCTGAAACAGTGCTTAGGTCTGAGTCGAGCCTCAAGCACAGATTTTTGACACTTTTCAATGGAGAACTGTCATAAAATCTATGCTTGAGTCTGAGGCCCGTATTCTGAAACAGTGCTTAGGTCTGAGTCGAGCCTCAAGCACAGATTTTTGACACTTTTCAATGGAGAACTGTCATAAAATCTATGCTTGAGGCTCGACTCAGACTCAAGCGCTGTTTCAGAATACGGGCCTAAGAAACTTGAGAAACCGACTTCATGGCCAAACTATTCAAGCTATTTTGATGAAATTTCAATGGGACCAATCTAGAAGTGTTACCTTTCAGATAAATTAACTAAATCAGTTCATAAATGACGGAGGTATGCAGTAATAAACATTAAAACAAAAAAAATAGTACAATCTGCGATCATATTTGCCACCGTTAAGACGCTAAATAGTTCGCACGATCAGTTCGCCAATGCAGTTCGCTGCCGTGTGGCCGATCCTTAACAGAACCTTTCACATTTGTTACAGTTGCGAGAGTATGGATTCCTTAGACGTATTCGTTTACGTCGATGGACGTCTAGAGAAGATGGCATCGTTTTGTGGTAGCGAACGACCAAAGCCAATAATGTCAAATGGACCTAAGCTATCTTTGGAGTTTAGAGGACTGTACTCCTCAAGGCATAGTAGGGGGTTCAAGATATCTTACTCCTTTGTCGAAGGTAACTGATGCACTTCTTTTTTTACATATACAGGGTATTTATAGTTATAGTTTAGTTATATAGATTTAATAAGTTAAGGTTATTTATTTTTATAGTACTTGCTGAATTTTTTTTCTTAAAAAGTTTTAAATGATCCCGGTGCCGGTGTGGTGAAAACCTCATTCAGTGTTTTGATGCCAACTATTTTTATGAAGGGTATTTTAATATGTGCGAGTAATATTTAAATTGTGGAACAAAGCTATTTAAAAATGTTTTTTTCTGTTTTTAGATTTTGTATTTTTTCTGGGAAATGGTTTTAGTTAGCTAAAACTTGGTTATTTAAGTTGAATGATTGAATGATTTGATTGCATTCAAATCACTCAAAAACAAAGTGTAGAAAGTTTTAGAAGTTTGAAATAACATTTTTCATTAAAAAAAAAGTAGTATTTACAAAAAAGTTTTTGAAGAAAAGAAAAGCATTTATTGTATGATGCTTTGCTTATTTTTGAAGACCTTTTTATTAATACAAAAGCCATCACCTTTCGCCATGATATAGCTCATTCATAACTTAGCGATCCGTAATTTTCACTACTTTCAATTTTATTTAAAAGAACCCTATTGGTTACGTTGGTTGGTATTCTCACTGATTTTAACCAATTCTAAACTAACATTAAATTTATTTCCAGACTACGCGGTAACAACTGGAAGCCAGCTGCTAGAGTTCCCATGTGCCTTCGTCTACAACAGCAGTGAGCGATCGAGGGGTGTTGTGACGTCACCGAACCACCCCGGCCTGTACCCCAGAGATACGGAATGCAACTACTTTTTCTACGGAAACGAAAATGAACGCGTGCATTTGTACTTTACACATTTCGACGTGGAGGGCGTTATGCCGTGAGTAACCAAGAAAAGTTTCCCTTCTGACCCACCGTACCACCGACTCTTATTGTGGTACGGTGGGTATTTATTTTTCCTTACTATACCACTGTAGTGCTGATACACGGATTACGATTACAATTAATGTTATGTATAATTTATTATCAACTAGCTGTTCCCTAGCTTCCCAAAATATGTGACTGACAAAACAAATAATAAACAATCCTTGATGCGGATATCTGTATCGGATAAATAAATCATGCTAAAATTACAGCAGGTACAGATTTTTTGAGGTTTTGAAGCGTACACAAACCATCATAACATTTTTATACATACAGATTATTTTGTCATATAGGTATATTATATTAAACGTTACTATACTTTATTTAAAAAAAAATCTTAGACCCAGAGACAGATAATTATATGTTTTTGCCATCTGCTAGTTGCACAAAAAACACAGAAAGCGAAAAGGTCACGTACCTAGTACATTTTCACGTACGTTAGTATCGCAAAAGCAATTTTAAAAGCTTAGTACATAATATCCTGGCTTGCTTTATTTTTATAGAAACTATTCATGCGAACACTGATCTCACATTAATATCACAACTTCGCTTCAGTAAGTTAAACACCCTCTCACCACTCTTTCAGTTTTATTCGGGTCATTAAACCCGTCCATTTGTTCTTCAGTTATAAACTTGTCTTGCTGGTCATAAAACACCGCGAGCTTTATTTTCTGTTTAAGCTATATTGCATTAACTTTTCACGTTTTAAGTTGGGAATTTTTGTCATTCAAAAATTGACAACTTTACTCAGTGAAGTTCTGCAATTCACAATATTTATTTATGTGTTGTATTTAAACATTAAATTGCATTTATTTTTATACAACACATTTGAGAAAACGTTTTGTTGTTTGTGAAAACCATGAGAGCAAGGTGGTCTAGTACCTATATCAATTTTTTTTTGTCTGACATAATTTCTGTAAAATTAAGGGAGAAGCCACTGGTTCCTGAAACACAGTTTTTACTAGTTCGGGAACCTATGGATTCAATCATATACTGTTCCATGTTTATGTCAATAAAGTTGTTTTGTATTTTGTATTTTAGTGGTAGTGGCCCTGCCTTCCGATCCGAAAGGTCGTGGGTTCAAATCCACTTGTGTACCAATGAGTTTTTTCTGTCGAAAAATGTATGTGCACTATGCCAGTACTCTCAAAACGGTGAAGGAAAACATCGTGAGGAAATCGGCGTGTTGTAGAACCTAAAAAAGTTCGAGCAACACGTGTCAAGGTTCACGCAAAAAGGGCCCACCAGCGGCCTACTTGCGGAAAAACCTGCCCGCACATCAAGTGCGCATGATAAAACTTGCCGAACTTTATGAAAACCATGTTTTTGTCCACAGTTGTGAAGCAATCTCAGCAAGTGACTACGTCCAATTCTCCAGTCAGATGATAGGTTCCCAGAGCCACAGGCACTGCGGCCAGCTGAAAGAGCTGATGGTAACCTCAGACAAGAACTTCCTAAGACTCGCTTTCAAGTCGAACGACAGGCTTGATGGAACTGGCTTCAAGGCAGAATACATCTTTCTGAGAGACTCGGAAATGCACAGCATTACAATGCCTGATGAGGATAATGGTGAGATATGTGCATTTATTCTTATTCTTCTACAGAATAAATTTGCTTATTTTTAGTTTTTGTATTGATTTTATAGTTCGTGAGTTATTCGTCAAGTGTAATTAGGATCCGATGGCGCAGCTCCGTACCAAGGGGAAGGTCGCGGGTTCTAATTCCGCTCGGCTCTTAACTATTGGGACATTATAAAAATCTTCGAAATTTACCTTTTGTTTCATGTTCAAGTCTGAAGTACCTATTGCAAAATTAATTTATTTTTCAAAGTCTGATATTGGCCTTTGCTATTGTTCTTCAAGATAGAATACAAATGAATTATGTCTTAAAATGTTTTTCAAACCAGTCAGCGCTCAGATAATTATATTCCCATTCACTTTATTCTAATACATCGGAAACCATGTCTAAATTATATTTTCTATTGTTACAGGCTCGGCGTACCATAACTCAAAGTTCATTATAGCGATATGTTCGTTTATTATATTAATTACGAGTATCTACAGATAGAAGACAATAAATTTATACAAAAGAGAATGTTTATTAAATGAACAATGAATATTGTGTTATTTTATTTGTGAAATACCCATCGATGTAAGAACCTGTGTGTGAGTAGAAGTAGGCAAAATAAAAGATGAATGGATTGTGTGAAGAAAGGAGTGACTGCTGAAATAATGGCATAGAGAGAAGATTATAGAGAATGAATGAAAACCTGTTGTGCCGACACCCAGATGAATTGGGATAACGACAAGAAAATGATGAGCCCCCTATGTAAAAACGACGTGATGTTATAAGTTTTATGTGTCTGTCAGTGTGTTTGTCTGTGGCATCGTAGCTAACGAACGAACGAACGAACAAACGAACGGATGCACAGAAAAGCAAAAACGCTTTTGCTTACGCATAAACCGGATGTACCAATTTGGATTTTGTTTTTATGTTTGAAAGGAGACTTAGGCCCGTATTCTGAAACAGTGCTTAGGTCTGAGTCGAGCCTCAAGCATAGATTTTTGACACTTTTCAATGGAGAACTGTCACAAAATCTATGCTTGAGGCTCGACTCAGACTCAAGCGCTGGGGGCTAATTCTCGGGCCGATCTCGATCATTTTGCAATTTTATTTTATTGCTTCTTTTCACAACCCCGCACTTTTTCTTCGTTTTCCGTGTAACGTAGCTGTCGAAGCTTTTATGATGAGGTCGTTGATGAATTACTCAAAGACATCTGCCATTCTCTCTTCGAATAGAAGCAATAAAATAAAATTGCAAAATGATCGAGATCGGCCCGAGAATTAGCCCCCTGTTTCGGAATACGGGCCTTAGTCAGAACTGTTCATAGCAAGTTTGATGAAAATAGGTCCAAGATGGCTGCCGCCATATTTGTATTGTATTGTATTTGTATTGTGTATTGTATGGATTGTATATTTAGGGTAAAACGTGCGCAAAATGAGTATCAAATAAAAGTTGTAAGTATATCAGATCAAATTTTCAGCAAAAAGGTTATTTTTATATTGGAAAATAACAGGAACGGGAAAAAACAACAACGCCGGCAAATTCAAATTGAAAACTTATTTATTCATTTGTAATTGTAAGTATTCACAAAGTATAAAATAACCTGCAAAAAATTAGGGCATGTTTACTACAATTGTTTTTATAATCGTTTTATAAAACAAAAGTAAGAAAATTGCAGTCAAGTTCCAGAAGCAGGCAGAGCCACGGGCGCCCGTTAGTGTTGAATAACGCAAGCTATATCATCAACAGCAGTAGCTTGTTTGTCCACAATCAATTTTGAACTTTTGATACTGACTGTACCAGCTTGGCGTAGTTTGGAGCTAACAGCCACTGTTCACAGTGGCTATCTATCATTTATATGCTATCTTCTCAATTCAGCTACTGAGAGGGTTAAAATACCCAACTCAGCATTTTGAAAACGGATGTTTGCATAGACCCTTCGTCCACAAAAGCAGAGGTTAACAAAACTGACTGAACGTATTATTTCTTAACTAAGTGATCATCGTGAACCCTACTTAAGATCTGGTTCCTTAAAAGCGGAGACAGTGACATAACGGCCGTTATTTACAAAAACGTAAGTGGCTATAATGCCGCAGCTGAGGCGCAAGAAGTGCAGTGCGTTTGATTTATAGAAATACGAGCAGCGAAACCCGATTGCATTTAATTGTATAACTAAATATTCTGTAAATACTTATTTCTAGCATCTCATCTTGCAGTTCGTGGTCGCCATTCGAAAACCTTTATTCCCTAGCGGTTGTCGGTTCTATACAATCTATATGTCGGCAACCTTGGTTTTTCTCACAACTTAGGGCAACGCAGGAAGGGCTCGGAATCGTTCTTCCTGGAAATGTGTAGGGGAGGCCTTTGTCCTGAAGCGGACTTCTTCAGGCTGATGATGATGATGATTTCTAGCATCTACCTGTTGCCGTTATCAATATCGAGCAAATACGATCAAAAATATCACGTTTGTTGTATGGGAGGGATGTTAGAATAGGTATTTATTTCAGTATTTGTTGTTCCAGCGGCATTAGAAATACATCGTCTATGAATTGTGATTTCAACTGTCTAACTATCACGGTTCATGAGATACAGCCTGCGGCCAGCGGAGTCTTAATAATAGGGTTACTTTTAATCTTTGGGTAAGGCACCGTAAAAATACGTCACCGCTAAATAACGACCGCAAAGTGCTTATTAGCAAGTCTGATGCTAAGGTCATCACATCACAATAGTGTATAAACAATTCTGAAAGTGATCAGCTAGGGTAGTTTACCCTTTGGCATAAATAAATGCCTTGTAACGGGCCTTGGGGAGGGTTGAAACTACCCTTACTCGTATAGTTATGATATCTTAATTATTATGAGGCTCTTCAAGTTTAGGCTGGTCATCAGATGATAACACTTACATTCTAAGTAGGCAGGTGTTCCTTAAGCGCACATATATGTGTTCTGTGGTGGCGAACAGTGAAACGCTGTCATATTTGACAGCATTTCACCGCAGATGCTTAGATTTTTTTATACTACTAAGTGGACAAACAAGCATACGGCCTACCTGATGGGAAGCAGTTACAGTAGTCTAAGGACGCCTGCAATACCAGAGGCATCACAGCAAGCGCATTGTTTACCCTTTAAAACTTTTTAAACGCCCTTTTTGAAGAACCCGATGCTATAGGCCTTAGGAAAAACCACAAATGGGAGATCATTCCACAGCCTGAGTTTTCACAGGAGGAAGCTCCTCTGAAACTGAACGGTGCGCAACTATTACCCCGGCTCCAATGTGTGCAATGAGAATTCAAATGAAATGAAATAGCATGGTAAATTTTAGAATTTAAATATAGGTTTACCATCAGGTGAGATAGTAGCCAAAAGATGGTCTATATGTAAAAAAACAACAACAACCTATATTTAAATCTAAAATTCACACACTTTGCCAGTAAACCCAGCATGCAAACACGATAAAGAAAACAGGAAAGTTGGTACATGTAGGATGAAATCTCAGTGCCTATGGCGAGCAGCCTATAGATTTGCGCAAGACTGAAGGTGGTCAGCGTCTTATCTGATTGAGACATAGCCAAGCAAATGGCTGGAAAACTCGCAGTGACAGACCATTTTGATTTATTCCCCCAACCCCGTCTCAGTGAACATCCAAACAAACCAGTGAATCCAAATGCTTAATAAACAAACATTAGCATAATTTGTTCGTCACAAACTCACGGACAACACAAAGCTAGGAATTTACATCTTTAGTCCGTTAAAGCCTTTGTAGACGACGCGCTGCGGCGCCGTTGTCGCACCGCAATTTTGCTGCGACAAATATATATGGTGCGCTCAGCGGCTGCGCCACCCGCAAGTAAAATGAAAATACGTCTAACTTTTAAAACTACATCATGGTTTTAGCACTGTTTTAAAAACAGTATTTTCAAAATTTGGATTTTCAAAATCAGCAGGCGGGTCACCACCACTAGGCTATTTATATGTATATAAATATGCATTTATATGCATATAAATATGCATTTATATGCATATAAATATGCATTTATATGCATATAAATATACATTTATGGTATAAGTAAATGGTTTCACAAACTTCGTCGTTGACAGAAATTCAGCAAATAACCTTGTACGACCGCTAATACGGCTAAATCTTTGCAGTACGGCGCTGCAAAGCGTCTTGTGCAAGACTGGCGAAATCTTTAAAGTGAGTCGTGTATACACGACTACGGTCTATACAGACCCTACGCCAAAAGTCCAGCCCAGCTAATTATATGTAAACTTTGGCTCAAGATTCTGTAAGGCTTTATGAAAGCGTCCCAGTTCAAACATGGTAAAGATATGCGCATACTTAGTTGAAATGTTGGATGGAGGACCGTAATAAGATAGGTATGTGACGGCGCTGAATTAATATGGGACTTTTTGCCGGAAATAAAACCAATTTCCGGAGTTTTCCTGATTTGACCTTAAATGCGTGAAATGGGCTGACAGTTTAGTAACTTAAGTACTTTTTACACATACCTAATACCTACCTAACCTTCTTTTTTCTGGGAGAAAAATATGTTTATGCCATACTTAGCTGGCAGACAATGGAAAGCAGTCACCATCGCCCATAGGCACCTGTAACACCAGAAGCGGCGCTGATGCGCTGCCGGCCTTTTAAAAAGAAATAGACCCGCCTTGTGAAGGACCCCATGTCAAAGCTCTGCAGGGAAACCGCAAAAGGCAGTTCATTCCACAACTTGCTCGTGCGCATCAAAAAGGACCAACAAAAAACAACAATAACAGATCTGATGTTGTAGCACTATCATAGGTGCGCCAATAAACTAAGATATTCGATACAATGGATAGATCGACCAATCGTCAATATGGAATTTTTTACACAAGCAAAAGAGAGCAGCAAAGTCTATGCTAATCGTACACGGTTTTAAATTCTGAATGGAATACGCGTTCGAAATTTAAAAATTGCGCGATTGGCCCTCATCAGAAAGAAAGAACGTAGCCAGTAACATTTGACTCGCTTTAAAAAAACGTATTAACTACTTACTAGTTACTAACTGCTATTTGATAACATAATCAAATAACACGGAAATTCGTGGTGTAGTTAATTTTAGGGAAATTCATACAGCATGAATAATATTATCAAACAGATCACGTAGAGATCGAAATCGACATTAAACTTTTAAAACTTTTCGTGAATCTAAATATTTTCAACGTAGAAACTTTTCGCAAAGCCTTGGGTCCTGGCATTAAAGTTATTAAGCCATCACGGAGACATTGGTGAGGCCTTTAAGCTCCCCGGGTTTCCCCATACTTCTCTTAAGCTGGCGAAGTTAATTTTAGGTAGTGTATTAGAAATATATATCACGCATGCGTTACGCAACTCTTGGATTCAAATAAACATTATTTCAGTATTTATTCATATAAAGAACAGTTATGCAAATCAACCAATACAAGCCTATAGGATCCGCTAATTCCAATTTCACCACTGTTCGAATTTTAAACGGAACTAAAATTTCGTACTTATCTACGAAGTTACGAATAGCACATTGACGTAGTGTTTTCGTAACTCAGCTCCAAATTCAAAAAATTACATTTTTTATTATTTTTGTGGAGGTTTTTTAGAATCACCTTACTCAAGTCTTATATTACTATTTGTCATAAAACATTTTTTTTTTATTATTTTCCAAAAAACAAAAGCCCGACTCATCGTATTTTCATAAATACATTTTCAAGAACCTCATAAATCTGATACTGGTTTGGTAATAAAATGGCAGCGTGCATGTGATTTCTTTATTGAAGAAGAAATGAGCGAATGAGCCATTTGTCTCCTTAATGCGACTAACAGTCATAAAACACACCACGCACGTCGTAAGGGGTTAGTTAAGGGGTGTTTTGCATAAGGGAAATTATACGAGTAAAGCCACTTGCAACGGCTTTGATCTTAAATTATCATAAAAAAATACGCTTTTACTGAGGTGAATGACCCTGGTCCGAATAAATAAGTCCAAGTCTTAAAATATAATTTGTTTATCGTGTTATCTAAATGATTTCCACTTCTACATCGCTTTTATTCTTAAAAAAATAATAACCTAGTTATCACCACGCAACAACTAAAATGTTGGCTTGACTTTGCCTATCAATGTATAGTTTCTGCATTTCACGAAGACGCGTCAATTAGAGCATTTTGGCTCTTATTACAACCAGATAAATATCACTGGATGCGTCTTCGTGAAATGCATGAACTATATAGGCAGATGACATTTTAAGAAGCTTAGCAACTTTTACTTCTAAAACCTTTTTTCGAAAACTTTTAATTCATGGTAGGAGATCAGCCGCAAATGTCCCTATTTAGATCTAAACTCCATATTTTTTGTCGAATGGAATATAGTAAAAATGTAGCTGCAGGGTCCACCGGAAACAGCAAAATTTTGAAAGTGGTCTATGAGAAAAAAAGGTTGGAAACTTCTGCTCTAGCGGATAAAAACGGCTTTTGCACTCAGATATTGAAGACCAATAATTATAAGTTTAAAAAACTTGAGAAACCGACTTCATTGCCAAACGGCTAAACCGATTTTAATGAAATTTGTTTGGGACAGTCTGGACGTAAAAATAACCTTCCAAATAAAAAAATAATTTTCTAAATCGGTTCATAAATGACGAAGGCATGCAGTTACAAACATTAAAAAAATTATTTAAAAAAAAATGGCAACACCGATTTTAATAAAATTAAAATGGGACCAATCTGGAAGCAGTACCTTTCAGATAAAAAAATATTTTTTCAAATCGGCTCACAAATGACGAAGTTATGCGGTAACAAACATTAAAAAAAAAAAAAAAAAAAAACAAAAAAAAAAAAACATACAACCGAATTGAGAACCTCCTCCTTTTTGATTGGAAGTCGGTTAAAAATACTCGACCCGAGATAGGGGGATGGTAAATATCTTCAAATGCTTGAAGATGTCTGAATCCTTTCTCGTGTTTCAATCCGTCTGCAAACACTAGTCGCATTCTAGATGGAATTATAGCACTGACATATCGATGTTTGCGGTGGGTATAAGCTGGTAAGGGTTGGTTATACTGTTCGCGATTATAAAGTGGTTCGATTTCCATACAAAAAGTATACGATATACCTACGATTACCATAATATGGGTATAAATCATCTAATAACAGATGCAAAGGCTTGTTTAATTTTACTGTTACTCTAGAGTTTTCTACAACTTGATAGTTTGCCGTAAATAAAAACTATTAAAAAGCCAACCACAATAAGTCAACCAACAGTTTAAGTGTGAACTGTTGCTTTCATCGCCCATAATGGTAAAATCAATTTGTAAGGAAATCGAACAAACTTAAAATTACTGTTTTACTGAAAACGTTGCGTAAAAATGGGTGTGAAAGATGACATGGATAAGAGAGAAGTGAATGCAAAGTTGACAGCTGACAGGAGAGAATGAAGGAGGAAGTCAAGTTGTGCCGAACGCACATAAAGTGGAATAACGGCAGGAAAAAGAGTTGTGTAAAGTAGGTAAATATAAATGTACATATTTATGGTAAGTGCACGTTTGCTTAGCTAGCGAAGTTGTTATCAATAAACAAGCTATGAATAAGCTAGTGAAGTGATTGCGTATTTTAAACCTAGCCGCATCTGTCAGTTTTGACCTATAATTGCAATAAAAAACGAATTGAAACAAAACTTATTATTGACAAGGAAAGATTGCAACAAGACTGAATATGACTAAACATGAGATAGCGAAAATGAACTTAGCTTTGTAAAACTAGTCTGGTTATGTGATTGCTGTTCCTTGTTAGCATTATTTATTTGTTAGTATCTATTTTAATTGCAACAAAATTACACAATCACCCAGTTGGTTCTTTGAAGATACTATTTATTAATAAATTATATTTAAATTATATTTATTAATAATACATTTATTGATTTATTTAAAAAGGATTTATTGATAAAAAAATGCTATTATAATTTAAATGACTTTTTCAATGATACAACGCCTACGTTATAATAATAATTAAATTGACTTCACAATTGAAAACTAACAAGTAAGCTTTTAATTTATCTATTTTTTCAGACTTCGGGCCGCTTCCACTCCAAATATTGCTATGCCCTGAACATTAGGGTCTGTTATGTATTCACCATTTTTAACCGACTTCCAATCAAAAAGGAGGAGGTTCTCAATTCGGTTGTATGTTTTTTTTTTTTTTTTTTTTTTTTTTTATGTTTGTTA
The DNA here is from genome assembly GCA_939531255.2 of Thera britannica. Taxonomy (NCBI): domain Eukaryota; kingdom Metazoa; phylum Arthropoda; class Insecta; order Lepidoptera; family Geometridae; genus Thera; species Thera britannica. The sequence continues at coordinate 9,962,730 of OW618049.2, forward strand.
CCGCATAACTTCGTCATTTGTGAGCCGATTTGAAAAATTATTTTTTTATCTGAAAGGTACTGCTTCCAGATTGGTCCCATTTTAATTTTATTAAAATCGGTGTTGCCATTTTTTTTTAAATAATTTTTTTAATGTTTGTAACTGCATGCCTCCGTCATTTATGAACCGATTTAGAAAATTATTTTTTTATTTGGAAGGTTATTCTTACGTCCAGATTGTCCCAAACAAATTTGATTAAAATCGGTTTAGCCGTTTGACAATGAAGTCGGTTTCTCAAGTTTTTTAAACTTAAATTATTAACTTTATGATCTCACCATGTAACATAATAATTGCAATAAATAATATGAGTATGAGTATTATAATATAGTTTTACTATTGTTACTCGCTATTTCATCATCACTTTGACCATGCCCTTACTAGGTAAGATTGCGTACATCGTCAAGGATTAGGAACTGCAACCTAAGACGCTTTAGGCTATCTGTATCGTAGTGCAAGCCAGCTCAAGAAGTACAATCGGGCTTTTTGTTGGTTCGAATCCAGTCAGGCATCAACCAATTTTATTTATGAAAAATGTTTTATATCGCGTATGGAACACCAAGTATCTACTACAAAATATGTGAGTTTAAAATATTATAACATTTAAACGTACTTCTTCTTCTTCTTCTTCTCACTGATCATGTCACTGATTTTTTTGAACCAAGTGTGGTGAAAGAATTTTAAATACGCCTCAAAAAGGCTCCTTTCGTGCACTTGACACATATTTTCGATGTTTTTAGGTTCTACGATATGCTGGTTTCCTCACGATGTTTTCCTTCACCGTTTCAGAGCACTGGCATAGTGATGTACATAAATTTTTGGGCAGAAAACTCATCGGTAAACGACTGGATTTGAACCCACGACCTTAAAATCGGAAGGCGCGGCCGCTACCACTTAGCCACCAGGGCTCTCTACTAAACGTACTGACTACCCCTCTTAGATACATTGTCCGGGGAAGTACTACCACCATGTCTATTTCTGCCGTGAACCAGCATTGCTGTGTTGCGGTTCGAAGGGTGTGGGTGCCAGTAAAATTACTGGTACGTTAGGCTGGACATCTGTATGCCTCAAGCTGATGGACGCAGGGCGTTACTGACGCGCGTGCCCTACGAGGCAATGCTTTGTTATAGGAGATAGTTACCACTTAATATCAGGTGGGCCCTTTGCTTGTTCCATCAGCAAGTTGTATTAAAAAAACCGGGTGCTAAAATCATCTAGAAAGCGTGTTGAGTGGATAACAATTGTGGATGAAGATCAAAGTCATGAGGAAAGTTGTTACTGAACCGACTTCAAAAAAAGGAGGAGGTCCTAAATTGTTTTTTTTATGTTAAAGATAGACAAACGAGCTTACAGTCCACCTGATGGTAAATTGTCACCGTCGCCATACACCAACAACACCTGAAAAATTCGAATGATAGGATGTCGGTGGATGGAAACAGTTCAGAATCGTTCTTCCTGGAAATATGTAGGGGAGGCCTATGTCCAACAGTGGACTTCTTCGGGCTGATGGTGATGATGATAGAAAATACATAACCCTTCGTTAGCAGATGGTAAAGAACACCTAGTTTAATGCTTCATTGATCTATCAGAAAGTAAACGCCCAAAGGCAAGAGGTTGTAAAAGGAAAACAGAGAAGTTTCTCCGTATTGAATTCGGTTCATTTAACATTGGTTGAACACAGACGAAATAATATGGTACCTCGAAGGTAACTGTTTTTCGAGCTATAGCCGACTTTGTTGTACCACTGCAGAGTATTGTTTTAACTTATATTTTTTACACAACAAATTGATGGAACAGAATGGCGCACTTGATGTTAAGCGGTAGCAATGAATCACTAAAGGAAAATATGGCGAAAATTTGAATTATAATTATAGCGAGTGGAACCGTTGGAGGATGCTACTGTTTTATGTAGCTTTGGTATTAACAGTAAAACGATTGTAAAATAAAAAACTACTGAAAAATAATATAAACCAAATATCAAATAAACCAAAATGCCAGAACACAGCCTATATTGAATCTAAACACTGAACAATAAGATTCATTTATTATTACCGGCTGAGTTGAAGTGATACAGCATTCCTTCTTGCCGGTTATTCAGGCCAGTGTCCACTAATTAATAATATTGAGAAGCAAACGTTCAAATTCAAAATCAAAACTTCTTTATTCAGTTGCCAAGGACCACTTTGAAACGTATTAAAGCTAGGTGCCAGTTCCACGCGATCAAGTCGAGAAGAACAGGCAACAAACACACACGTTTGGGTGTGAACATAGATGTATGTTCTCTGTTATATGAGTGTTATATTCCTTAGTAACTATATATTATGTATATTTTACAAAAAAAAATGTAAGTGTTTTATCAGTTATTTGGTTCCCATAGTCAAAGCTCTGCTTAATTTGGGGCAGATATTGTTGTGTGGATTGTCCATAATACATTTTTTTTATTTTTTCACTGCGTACTTTCGCTATGATGGACACCAGCCCTCCCGTTAAACAAAGGTTATTTTCCGCGTGAATTAATCTAGAGATCTGTTGTTCTTTAGAACGCCAATACAAGGAATAAGAGGAAATCGTTCTGTCGGATCTACGAGTTTACCGTACAAACGTGATTTAAGACAAACTCTCTCAAACTGTTGTTTTGAAAATACTTTTGACTGCAGAGTTTACTAAACGTGCTTTGTATAATGAGGCTAGCACTAGTTATTCGAAAACATGCGTCTAGGGCAAGAAAAAAGCCTCTGCGAAGCACACTTAAAATCCTTCACCACATTGGGTTTAAAGAACCAGTGACACGATAAGAAAGAAGAGCACTATTTATTGATATCATCGAACTAGTTGCAGCTGCTGTATATCGTGTCAAAAGTATTAAAATACCTAACTTTTGCTGTTAGAGTGATTGGCTTAACATGTTCATGTAATGTATCCAAGATCCTAAAAAATGTATATCATAAAATATTAGAAATAAATTTATAAAAAGTTATGTATGGAGCGTAGCGTTATACGATTCTGAGACATGGGTATTGACGCAGCGGGATAGAGAACTTGAAGCTTTCGAAATGTGGTGCTGGCGGAGAACGGAGAAAATTAGTTGATTGGAAAAAGTTACGAACAAAGAGGTGTTAGAGCGAGTAAAGAAGAGTTTTACTTGAGACGATACAAAATCGAAAAGGAAAAATGTTTGGACATCTTCTACGACATGAGAGCTACATTATCATTGAAGGAAAGGTTGAAGGAAAACGGGAAAGAGGAAGGCCAGGTCGTATAAAGAAGTCAAGGAGGTCATTCGAAAGACCTAATTGGAGAAATCTGCATCAAAACCCCACAAGAGCTCTTAAATTTAAGAAGAAGAGAAAATTGTGACATGGTAAAAACTGTGTTGCGACTTTAAAAATGCCCACAAATTCCCGCCTAAAATATGAGCTATCTCATCCCAACAATATTTCACCAGGAAAATATTAAACCTTCTAATTTCACGGTATCCCGTTTTCAAGGCGACTTTTATCCAAGGAATAATCTGGTTGATATTAAGAATGCGTCTCGCAGGTCTATTACGTAAAATCAAGCAACAGCAGACAATGGGTAATAATGAATCGTATAATCGATGTTGCAGTACTGAAAAGGAAATGTAAGTAAATTTTAACCTACTTCAAAAATAGGAGGAGTATTTGGCTGTTTTTTTATTTTTATGATTGCTATCGCATAATCACCTACGTCATTTGTGAGCCATTTGAAAAAATATCATTATTACATTAAAGGTTTATCATAATCGGTTAAGCCGATTTGTTTTAATTGTTTATTTAAATGTTTGTTACCGCATAGTTTCGTTATTTTTGAGCTGATTTGTTTTTTTTTTATCTTCTTGAAATTTATAAGGGCGCCTATGTCTAGTCAATGATGATGCTAAAGTCTAAATTATAGTGATGATAATGACGAGTTCCGCACAAACCAAGCGGGTTGGTTCATTATTGTATTTTCATCCGTTGATTGCTTAGTTTATAGTAAGTCCCGTTTGTCCCTAAAGAGCGATGGGATGAAAAAGTTTTATATGCGGGCTCTACAAAGTGTTCTCGAAACTATAGTGTTGTATAGTGTACTATAACTAATTTACACGTTTAAATCCCAAATATAAGCAGCAGATTTTTTTGGTCTTAAAAATATTTAAAAAAATTGCAGCCATTCCGCCCCTAAACAAAATCTTGTACGATAGGGACCAGTGGGCCTACCACAAGCTCTGTCTGGCTCTGTCTCTGGCTCTGGTTTTGACACAGTTAGAACTCTGTTTAGTTTTATAACACGGAAATCAATAATCTACGCATTCCGACGCCATATTTCTATCTCCCCATTAGTGATATGTCTCGTTGCCCGGTCGCAGTCACTGCTTCGACCGGGCAACGAGGCACAAAAATAAGACAGCATGGAAAGAAGAGAAGATGGACGTTAACAATCGATAATCAACGCACAGCCTGAACTAATGGTCCTAAGAATATGAAATTTGGAGAGTACATTCCTGTACCATGGTGTAGTGTAAGGGTGCACTAAGTAAGGGTTTCCCGAAACTCAACCCCTAAAGGTGTGCAGTGGGGGTTGAAGTTTGTACGGAAATAGCTTAAGGCCTCTGCCTCGAATTTTGCGGGCAGCGGGGCGGCAGCGGCGGTGGCGCGAGAGCGGCAGGATCTTATGCGTAAAATCAAATGAACCCCTCCCTCCACCCCGCCCTACTGCCGCGCCGCTGCCGCCACCCCGCTGCCCGCTAAATTCAAAGCAAAGGCCTCACGCGGACGAAGTCGCACGGGATTTCACTAGTCGTTAGATAAAATAATGCCAAATAGGCCCCGAATCAGCTTTTTGCTGCTTGACAAGGCATATCTACCATACCAAGCAGCTACTCGTACCTACCCACCATTTTAACGGACTGGAAGTTCAAATGAGCAATAATCCGTCCATTGTGTCATCATAAAACAGCATTTACTGGTAACCCATTATCCTATTAATCAGTGTAATATTTACGCAGCCGTTAATATTTCATTTTGTAATATTAAGGGTAATGCTTAATTTAAAATGAAATATTTTGCTAATGGACTCACGGATAAACGGCCTGTAAGCCTACCACAAGCTCTGTCTGGCTCTGTCTCTGGCTCTGGTTTTGAGTCTGTGTGAGTGTTGACTTAATAAATCCATCGTTGAAACGTAACACACAGTTGAATACACTGGTGAGCACTCACACAAACTCAAAACCAGAGGCAGAGCCAGACAGAGCTTGTGGTAGCCTTACTGATGAGGCTAATTCACGAGTTTAATATAAAGATTAGTTTTAATCTAGGCTTAGAATTTAACATAATTTAAGGACAGAAAGTAAGGAAAGTATTAAAAACTTAATCACCACAGAGAATTCTGATGAGGATTACGTTTTTAATTTTGAAATATTATAAAATACAAAATGTACGGATCAAAACGGTCTTTATTCAGTAGAATCACAAGAATCACTTTGAAATTACCCTGTTTAAAACTTCTTTTCGTGTCATTGATTCTTTCAAACCAAGTGTGGTAAAAGGATTTTAAGTGCGCCTCAAAGAGGCTCCTTTCGTGCACTTGACACATAGGACAGTTTCCTCATAATGTTTTCCTTCAGCGTTTGAGAGTACTGGCATAGTGTGCATAAATTTTAAAACGAAAAATATGATGAGTAGAGCTACTAACCAAAAATTTTGATGTAAAACCATAGCCTATCAGCTCAGCTTTGCCTTCTGTGCCGTAGGTCGTGGGTTTGATCCTCACCGAGAACAAATATTTGCGTGATGAACACAAATGTTGTTCTCTGCCTGGGTGCTATATTGTATTCTAATTAGGTATGTAATAACAAAAAAAAGTATCATACCTATCACATATTTGGTAATTTGGGCCTGGAGAGTGTGTGGAACATCAGATTCAAAATCATCAATGTTCACGGACTTCCTTTACTGACTGTATCCCAACCTCCATCATATCGAACCCTCCTTTATGTTAATTTGTCGAATTCCTTGTGTTTTTTCAACCTAATATAATTCCAATTCAACCTTCGACCGTAAAGATTGGTATTTAATAAAATGGGAAGCGCATCGCATGCAAAGATTAAAGTCTTAAAGGTACGACCACATCTAGGCGATCTGCGATGTTGATCAGTTCTTCTTCTCATCGTGCCACTGATTCTTTCGAACCAAGTGTGGTGAAAGGATTTTAAGTGCGCCTCATAGAAGCTCCTTTCGTGCACTTGACACATATTTTCGAACTTTTTAGGTTCTACGATATGCTGGTCAGTAGGTTATTATGTTGATCAGACTCAAAACAAGAGCCAGAGACAGAGCCAGACAGAGCTTGTGGTAGGCCTACAAGTGCCAGTTCCACGTGACCAAGCCTAGAAGAACAAGCATATCGTGTTTACATAATTTACGAGTACATCACAGTAAAAACACGCACGATCAACTTCTGCTAGGCCCTCGGAAACCGTTGTAAGGCAAACGGCTTAATTCGTTTGCACCGTTAACACCGTTTACCTGCGTCACCCTGAATAATTGGGACGAGCTAAAATTTATTAGAACAAAAGAATTCCTGGGAAAGTGGCGATGAGCATACGATATTCATCTGTATTCATTAGCCTCTCGTACCATGGTTAACTCGAACTCATTTCAAATATGAAATTAAGGTATACCCCCATATCCATTACGTGAAGTAATTTTGGCGATTGTCTTTGGAGGGTTCCGATGAAATGACAGACAATATTTATACTAATATTATAAAGCTGAAGAGTTTGATTGTTTGTTTGGTTGAACGCGCTAATCTCGGGAACTACTGGTCCGAATTAAAAAAAATTGTACATTGGATAGTCCATTTATCCAGGAAGGCTATAATTAACATCACGCTACGACTATGTGCTTATTTTTTTCTACTAGCGACCCGTGCGAAGCTGGGGCGGTTCGCTAGTATTATATAAGGCTTAAACCTGTATGCTTCAAGTTGACGGATGCAAGTGCATCCCAGTCTTTCTTCTTATGTGATAGTTACCACTTAAATAAAGCATTTTTTTATTAATTTACAGTTGGTAGGTTTCATTGTCAGGCCGAGATTCATAGACGTGACTTTGCTTTACAGCAAAGGAGTCTTCGCAAAGTAAGCTTAACGAAAAAAAGTTTGTTTAACGAAGTTTACCTTCAACATTTTGAATAAAGAAGAGCTTGACAGAACTATGAAATATATTTTTGGTTGAAAGTAGAACTTTCCATCAAAGTAAAGTCAAAGTGCGGTCTATGAATCTCGACCTTAGACACTAAAGGAAAATTACAAAGAATTGAACCACGACCTTCAGGGTACACTAACCTAATCCCACTAGGCTCTTAACTTTTGGGATAATAAAAAAACATTAATATTTTTGAGTTTTAACACGGAGTCCAATGGTAGCGCCCACGTTACGTTGGGAGATTAATAGCGTATTACGCTTTTGTTTACCGGGCGTCATTATTCAATTAAATATCAGTAGCCGTGAATCCCTTGTCGCTAGTGAGTATAGCCATTTTGTACCCTTGATACCAGATTTTGGTGCCATCGATCAACTTATGTAGGTAAACGTGTTGTGTATATAATATCGTTTACAGCTTTGCACCATCACCAACACCAGCTCCATCGTCCTCTATCGTTCTTTTCAAGTCCAGTCCATCCCAAGGTTGTCTGGAAGAGATCGCTTTTAGTGATAAGACCGCCCATTGTATTCCACTTTGATATTTTTCTGTATTCCTTTGTTAATTTTATGTGGTGTACAATAAAGTAGTTTCTATCTATCTATCTATCTAGCTTTGCTTGGGTTGGGGCTGAAAGGCGCTCTAAAATGATTTTTAACCGACTTCAAATAAAATAGGCGGAGGTTCCCAATTCGGTTGTTTTTTTTTGTTTGTTATAGCAGCATAACTTCGTCATTTACAAACCGATTTCAAAAATTATTTTTTATTTAGATGGCCACAATCATTAGTCCCATTTAAATTTCGTCAAAATCGGTGAAGCCGTTTTGTTTTTTTTTTAATGTTTGATAACGCATAATTTCGTCATTAATAAGCTGAATTGAAAATAGTATATTATGCAACTAGTGAATAAAAGACGGATTTAAATCGAGGACCTAAGATGAATCACGCGCAAGTGCAGGAATCTAACGACTGAATCACGACCGTAGGGAGTGATTCATGATGATTGAATCACGAGCGTAGCGAGTGATTCAAGTGTTAGAATCCTAAACGACGCGAGTGATTCATGGCCCTCGATATAAATCCGTTTTATTCAAGAGTTGCATACTATACTTTATACCATGTGTTGGGTTTACTTTCACGGCTTGGTTTGAAACAAACCAATCTTTCCGCCAAAACGACCGAGCCTAACTTCCGACCAATCGGAAGTTCCCCGCACCGCCGCTGGAGGTCGCGAGCGAGCGCTGCACGCGCAACTAACTTCACTTACTGCAAATACATCGAACGTTGACCGCGCGCAAATCAAGAAAAATCCTAAAATACTCAAAAACTCATCTAATCATTGTGAAACTATACAATCTAGTGTCAGTGCAGCATTACGAAGAAACTGTGCATAATTCCCAGGCCTGGGATCACCTCAAAGGCAGCTCTGGGCAAGGAATTGAGAAGGTTAGTTTCCACAGATCAAGCCGTTAATTTTCATGTTCATATTTTAGCTATCGAACCGCACATTTTGGTCATTCGAGCCAGGATTATCCAGTTACGAAATCAATACAACTAAATATCTATACATTTACACGTATTTATTGGTATAATTCACAATAACTTTGTCAATTTTGTTGCATAAAATCGGTTGCCGGGTGGGTTTCATTTGTTAATTTTCGTACACATATTTCGTCATATCTCAATAAGTACGCAAGTTACAAGTTTCAAACTTATTCCAAACTCATTTTTATGCTCCCTATGTCCTAATTCAACGTGGTTCTCAAGTCAAACCATCGTATTTCGAGTCGTCATTTTCAATTATTGTTCACGTAAAATTACCGCTAAGTACGTCGCCAGCCGGCCGCCATTTTACGACGCGCTGCGATTCGTACGTAGTTATTGTGTTGCAAAATGCCTCCTAAACTTGATACAGCTAAAGAGTCGGATTCCTCTGACAAGGAGTATGATAAGTTGGTACAACCACATATTACTACTAAGGAAATGTGTTTTCTGAGATTGCAAGCTTTGTACGAGATTTCAAAAAATGTTCGTGACAAACCCGAGTTGTTAGGTGATTTCAATGCTCGTTTTAGCGAATTACCTACATGGCGCGATAAGTTTGAACAAAGTTTGTTAAATATAACTGTTCTCAAAAAAAGGTTTGTACCTAGTTATGTTCCAACGTACAATGAAATTGAAAGTTTTGACGCAATGTATTATTTCATTCGTGAGGTTTCAAATAGTTTGAACGACACAACAAAAATTAGAGCCGAGCAGAAATCGGAAGGCAGTACTGTAAAAGCTAGGTTACCTAAATTGGAGTTATTTCCTTTTGACAGTAAACTTGAAAATTGGCCTACTTTCCGTGATACGTTTTCTAGCCTGATCCACAGTAACAAACAGATAGCGAATATCGAGAAGTTTTACTACTTGCTATCAGCTGTTAGCGGGCCAGCTCTGACGATTGTTAAGTCTATGCCGGTTACTTCGGATAATTATCAGATAGTTTGGAGCGCTTTAGTGAAACGATATGAAAATAAACGCGCATTAGCGACTACCTATCTCGACAAGTTATTCAACTTCAAACCTTTGATGACGGAATCAGTTTCTGGACTTAATGGATTCTTACAGACATATCAAGAAAACATTAAAGCGCTCCAACTGTTGAACATCAAGGATTTGTCAAGTTTTTTGTTGTTTTATGTGGCGTTGCGTAACCTTGACCCCGTAACTAGGCGTGAACTTGAGCGTGGACTAGGACAGAAGGAACTACCTACTTATGAGGACTTAATATTTTTTATAGAAAACCATGTGCGCGTTCTCGAGATGTCAGAGAGTACGACAAATTCCACGAATATTAAAAGTGTACCGTATTCTCGCAGTAGTCAGTCAAAGGTCAACCAGCCTTCTGGTTCTAAATCAAATAGTTCAAACCCGCAGCGGGCAACCTTGTCGTCAGCTGCGGTCAATGCAGACCAACCTATTAAGTCAACGAAATCTATGGAGTGTCTGTATTGTAAAAAGATGCATTCAATCTATCGATGCAACGAGTACACTGACCTGACGCCGGCGCAGCGCCTTGACAGAATAAAACAATTGAAATTGTGTGAAAATTGTTTACGTGATCATTCTGTCAGCGACTGTCCGTCTAAGGTACTTTGTACGATCTGCAAGAAAAAGCATCACCACACACTGCACATAGACTCTGTTGCACATTCGAGTTCTAGTGCCATCGCATTGACGTGCTCGGCTAATTTGACAGTCTTGCTCGGCACCGCGGTTATACACGTCGCAGATTGTTGGGGCCAGTACCAAACCGTACGTGCTATAATTGATAGCGGCGCTATGTCGAGCTACATAACTCAAGACTGTGCAAAACGTCTAGGGCTGTCACGTCGCAGATGCAACTTCGAGCCCATCGGTCTAGGTGGTAATCCAGTGCGCGAGTTCGGCTTAACTACTTGCAATATTAAGCCACGGCACTGTTCTAGTCCCGTCCTATCCACCGATGCGGTCATCGTGTCCAACATTGCAGGTAATTTACCTACAATGCCTCTTTCTAAAAATACGATTGTTGAGTTTCAACACCTAATGTTAGCCGACCCAGCTTACTACAAGCCCGCGCCTGTTGACTTGTTGATCGCAGGTGATCTGTTCCCTTACATCTATGATGGTGACAAAATACTGCCACGTGAGCCCGGTCTGCCTGTTGCAATGAGCTCAGTATTCGGGTACGTCATTTTAGGTCAGACTGAACTAGGGCGTACAGAACACGGCAGAACCTCAGCGAGTACTGGAATAAGTCACAACGGTCCGTTCTGTGGGTTCACTATGAATCTTGACGGTATCATGAACTCATTCTGGGAGGTTGAGAATGTCCCGTCTGAGGTTCCCCGTCGTAGCCCTGATGATGAGTTAGCAGAACGTCTCTTTGCGAAGGATCATCGTCGTGACGACACAGGTAGGTATATAGTGAAATATCCCTTCAGACCGTCTGGTGAACTCGGCGACTCGAGCCAAATGGCAACTCGTCGACTTCTCAACTTAGAGTCAAAGCTAGAGCGGGAGCCCGAGTTGAAAACTCAATATCATAAATTTATGCGCGAATATGAGACCCTGGGTCATATGACTTGTCTTGGTGATGTCCAGAACGTGGATTCGAAATATATCATCCCGCATTTCTGCATTATCAAACCGACAAGTACCACAACGTCTCACCGTGTGGTATTTGATGCTTCGGGTAAGACATCAAATCATATGTCGCTCAACTCTTTGGTGCTACCGGGTCCCAAACTTCAAGCTGATATAAATGAACTTCTCATCAACTTCCGTCTGCATGAAATTTGCCTTTCTGCAGATGTTTGTAAAATGTACAGAATGGTGATCCTAGATGAGAGTCAACGACCTTATCAACATATTCTATGGCGTTACTCATCGGACCAGCCAATACAAAAATATGCTTTAAACACGTTGACGTACGGTGTGGCTAGTTGCCCGTACTTGGCTATTAAGGTCTTGCACACTCTAGCGGATGATGAAGCGACCAAGTTTCCAAACGCAGCGCCAATTTTGAAAACAGCTTTCTTTTTAGATGATCTTTTATGGTCGGTTTCTACCGTGGAAGAGGCGCTGCAGCTTCAGCATGAACTCATGGAGTTGTTAAGAGCTGGAGGCTTCATGCTCCGCAAGTGGTCAAGTAATTGTGCACAGGTAGTTGAGCATTTGGACCAGACTTATCGCGAAACGCCAATTGCATTCGACGATGACTCTAACTTGTCTATTAAAGTGCTAGGACTGCAGTGGCTGCCAGCATGTGATGCGTTTTCCTTTGCCACTACTCCATCCAACCCTGTAACGTCAAAGCGCACAGTTCTGTCTCAAATAGGTCGACAATTTGATCCACTAGGTTTCGTGGCTCCTTGTATTTTTTATGCCAAATGCTTCATGCAGGAACTTTGGGCTCGTCAGTTGGACTGGGATCAAGCGTTACCATCGGACCTCGCAGCGCAGTGGACAGCATATGTCAATGAACTTCCATTACTGTCTAATATAAAGCATGACCGTCATGTCAAGGTAGTGCGCCATACCTACATTCAGATTCTAGGTTTCTGTGACGCCTCAACTCTTGGCTATGCTGCGGTAGTTTACATGCGATCTCAAAATGCGGATGGTGAGAGTAAAGTCAGTTTAATCATCGCTAAATCTAAAGTCGCGCCATTAAAAACTGTCACCATTCCCCGTCTAGAACTCATGGCTGCGCATCTGCTAGCAAAACTTGTCAAATATGTTCTCAATGTCTTGCGCAATCGTCTTGTGGTCGATGAGACTTTGTTGTTCACGGATTCGTCCGTCGTGTTGGCTTGGCTCAACACACCCAGCCACACACTCAAAACATTTGTGTCCACTAGAGTGTCCAAAATCAATGATAGTGTGCCCAGCAAATGCTGGTATCATGTGAGTGGTGTGTCCAATCCAGCTGATGTATGCTCCCGTGGTGCCTTACCGTCTGTGTTGATAGCATCGAACGAATGGCTTAACGGACCTGCTTGGCTCGACTTAGACCAAGCGCAATGGCCAGTGAAGACCATCGACGAGTTCCGAGACTGCACTCCTCCTGAACTCAAAACTACAAAACCGGTACTTCTTGTCGCTGAAACCGTCTCATCTGAGCTGCTGTACGAGCTCACGGAAAAATATTCCAGCTATACCAGACTGCTCAATGTTGTAGCTCGATGTCTTCAGTTCATTCGGAATTGCAGATCCGCTGCTCATGAACGTAGGTCAATTTCGGTCGCTGACATCAGAAAAGCACATGACGTGTTGGTAAAATCTGTTCAAAAACATCATTTTCCAAACGACATAGCCGCGTTAGCAAAGGACGGTAGCTGCAGTCAATCCTTGAGAAAGCTCAACCCTTTCATAGATTCCCACTATTTCCTCAGGGTGGGGGGTCGACTTTCTCAATCGGATTTAACCTATGAAAAAAAGCATCCATTGCTTTTGCCAAAGAATTCTAATTTCACCAATATCTTGATTGACCACTTCCACAAATTCAACTTGCACGTAGGTCCACGTACCCTTCAAAGTTTAATCAATCAAAAATATTGGATTATTTCAGCGCGTAGCGCCATTCGATCGCGTACAATCAAATGCATGTCTTGTTTTAGGGCGTCTCCTTCAAATCGACAACCTAAAATGGGCGAACTACCTAAGTTCCGCTCTCAAGATGTCCACGTCTTCCACACTGTTGGTGTCGACATAGGCGGACCTTTTGCGACAAAAGAGTCGACTCGTAGAAACGCTCACGTATCCAAATCTTATTTGTGCGTGTTTGTGTGTTGTGCCACACGAGCTGTGCATTTAGAAGTCTTGTCTTCTTTAAGTACAGAGTGTTTTCTCGCATGTTTTGACCGTTTTACCGCGCGAAGAGGTCTATGCCATTCGATTGTGTCCGACAATGGCACTAATTTTGTCTCAGCTGGTAAACAGCTGAAAGAAGTAACAGATTTTCTCAATAGCGAGTCAGATAGTCTGTCCAACGGCCTTACTTTTCGAGGTGTGAAATGGAGACATAATCCACCAACCGGAAGTAACTTCGGTGGGCTCTATGAGGCCGTAATAAAATCTGCGAAACTTCATTTAAAACGTTCCACTGGTACACGATCTTTATCTTTCGAGGAACTCGGTACACTTTTCTCTCGTGTTGAAGCTGTGCTTAACTCAAGGCCCCTCTGTGCTTTATCCAGCGATCCCAACGAGTTTGAAGTTCTGACTCCATCTCACTTCCTCATAGGTAGGGAGCTCTTATCGGTACCTGAATACGATATATTAGATATTTCCAGTTTTAGACTGAATCGTTGGCAGGCCGTTCAACAAATGTCACAACAATTTTGGAAACTCTGGAAGCAAGATTACTTGCACACTTTGCAACAACGTCAAAAGTGGTTTACCAACTGTCGTAACCTTGACGTCGGTGATCTTGTGCTCATAAATTCAGATGCGCCTGCATTAAAATGGGCTTTAGGACGCGTTTCAAAATTGCATACTGGCCCGGACGGCGTTGTACGAGTCGTCAGTGTAAGAACCGCGAATAACCACGAATTTACTCGTCCGGTTTCAAAATTAAGTCCGCTCCCGTTGGATCAGGACTCAGAATAATTACGAATACAAATTCACTTTTACAGTTATATGTATCCATGCATTTATGTATAACTTTATATATTTTATCTTATTTCACATACTATATTATACTATATACAGTCCACTTGCTACATTTAATTTTTTATAATTTACATAATTCAAGGTTCAACTACATCAATTTCCATTTGTCCTGGTATCGTAACTGGGAAATCCTATCGGATTTCGGTGGGGGGAAATGTTGGGTTTACTTTCACGGATTGGTTTGAAACAAACCAATCTTTCCGCCAAAACGACCGAGCCTAACTTCCGACCAATCGGAAGTTCCCCGCACCGCCGCTGGAGGTCGCGAGCGAGCGCTGCACGCGCAACTAACTTCACTTACTGCAAATACATCGAACGTTGACCGCGCGCAAATCAAGAAAAATCCTAAAATACTCAAAAACTCATCTAATCATTGTGAAACTATACAATCTAGTGTCAGTGCAGCATTACGAAGAAACTGTGCATAATTCCCAGGCCTGGGATCACCTCAAAGGCAGCTCTGGGCAAGGAATTGAGAAGGTTAGTTTCCACAGATCAAGCCGTTAATTTTCATGTTCATATTTTAGCTATCGAACCGCACACCATGCCTTCGAGAAAAAGAAAGATTTAAGCGAAAAAGGATTAAAAACTATGAACTTTGTTTATACTATTCTTATCTTATACCTTTAAACGAGAAAATCTTGTATATATATATTTAGGATCTCGGAAACTGCACCAACGATTTTCACGAAATTTAGTATACGGGGGTTTTCGGGGGCAATAAATTGATCTAGCTAGGATTCATTTTCAGAAAATGATTATTTCTTTCCGAATTCAATAATTAAACATAAACTGAATATGTGACTGCTCCTGCCATCTATTGACGATTGTGAGCAACTAACTGCAAGCATGTCCAGCAGATGGCGTTTCATCAGTCAGTAAGAATAAACCAGTAAAGATGATAATACGACTCTTATGATTTCTTAAAAATACAAATTAACGAAAAAAATTCCGAGCGAAGCTCGGTTACCAACTGCTAGTATGACATAAAACAAATAATTTTAGATTTTAATTTGATTTGTAAGAAAAGAAGGATAAATTAATGCAAGTTTTCTACTATACCTACTTCTCTTTCATGAACTCAACAACTCAATTGAACAACAAACAACTCAGCACATCTTTTTCATTCCTAGAATGCATTTTCAATCGATTTACTATTATCGAAATTTTTGCTGCATAACTTACTAAGAACAATATTCAAAATAGCGCCAATTTACTTATGTATGACAATGACAACAAAGAACACAAAACAGTTTTTAATCCAATGCTATCTCCTTGTCAAAAATTTCGACCAATCAAATCGAGAGTATTTATGACCCAAGGAGGTTGTAAGGTATTGAGATGGACGTTGACCTTATTCGTGTGTTCCAAATTCAAACACCAAAACAGTGATTAAAAGAGCTTTTTATTCACTGTTTCCAGTGAATAAAATAAGCTTTTTAGAGGGGGTATGGTATAAAATATGTTTTATCTGAAAAGTCATATTTTCAGACGGTTCGATAGAAATTCCATCAAAATCGGTTTAGCCGGTTTGTTTGAATGTTTTTTACTACATACCTCTGTCATTTAGAGACTCAAAGATTTAGTCAATTCTATAAAAATGGTTTAATAGATTGAGCTTAAGTTTAGTTGGTTTCTTAAGTTTTATTAAAATAAAACTTGAGAACAAAGGCACACAAAGGCCCATGTTGCAATTTGATAACGCTAAAAACTGATGCTCAACGTCACAAATTTAAACAGTCATGTGTAAAATAACATTTTAATAGGGATGGAAGCTTAATCATTTCATTTCATTATAAGTCTATGTATTTCTTGTGTCCTATATATTTTCTTATTATATAAACTAGCAGTTGGTGACCGAGCTTCGCTCGGTATTTTTTATTGTTAATTTGTATTTTAAAGAAATCATAAGAGTCATATTATCTTTATTGGCTTATTCTTACTGAACAACGCCATCTGCTGGATATGCTTGCAGTTAGTTGCTCACAATCGTCAATAGATGTCAGGAGCAGTCCCATATTCAGTTTATGTTTAATTATTGAACTCGGGGTGAAATAATCATTTCCTTAAAATGAATCCTAGCTAGATCAATTTATCGCCCCCGAAAACCCCTGTATACTAAATTTCGTGAAAATCGTTGGCGCAGTTTCCGAGATCCTAATATATGTATATACAAGATTTTCTCGTTTAAAGGTATAAGAATTGTGTCATGGACCCCTGATTGTCATTATTTATAAATTTAAAATATACATGGATTTATTGAAAATATTGTCCTCGAAGTGTTTATTTTATTCCTCATCATCATCATCAAGCTATATCATTCCATAGCTGGACGTAGGTCTCTAGATCCCAAGACGTGCCACTGAGCCCGGTGTTCGGCTCTTCTCCTCCAGTGCTTGTCAGCTACATTTCGCAGATCGTCGCCCCACTTTGCCGGTTGTGTTACACTATCTACCAAAACGGTTACCTATTTGTTTCTATCTGCAATGAACTAGGTTACGACACTAATATTATTTATTCAAAGGCTTTTTACATGCAAAAGTTTCAAGCAAATCTTCAGGGACCTTATAGACCCGGATCACTTAGAACCATTCGACCGTTTTCACTTAATATTTTAAATTATAGATGAAGGTGTTTGAGGTGAATATGTTACAAGATACCTCACTCTTCGGATACTTTGAAAGGAATAGAGAACACCATTTGAGGTAAGTAATGAGATTGAGTTAGCCTGAATGCTACTATTAGATAGATAGATAGATAGATAACTCTTTATTGTTCACCACACAAAAGATACAGTACAGGACATTAAAAATTAAGAAACGGGGTATAAAAAATTTAAAAACTTGAGGAAAACACTTAAATACGAGCAGTGTCGGTTTTTTTCCAGTTCCTTTTATTTAATTTCAATTGAACTATTATTAATACGTATTTTTTTATCAATAATTTTAAGTTAGTTACTAGGTACCTACTAAGAAATTGTGAATAATAGAAAAAAGGCAATTTTTTATTTTTATTTATTTCCGTTACAAATACTCAATGAAATAAATCATTACCTACATTGTCATAACGTCGGTTCAAATTCTATTCACGTTTTAGTTGAATAATATTCCCATTTTTGGAGCTTTATTTAAAACAATACAATTTGCGAGACGGGTTCGTTGTTTTATGGTCGCTTCAGTAGCTTTACAGATTCGAGTGATCAATCTCAAGCTTAAAACAGCCTTAAAGTTGTGAAGGGCTCGTCCGGGGAGGTACTACCACCATGCCTATTTCTGCAGTGAAGCAGCTTTACCTTGGTTCACACTTTTGATCATTACTTTATATGAGACTAGCAGCCCGTCCCGGCTTCGCACGGGGTAGACAATATTGTTGTACATTATTTTGTTCTATCGCTAATAGTTTCGGTAGCGCATTCGACGAAAGACATTTTAAGACTCATTTTTCTACACCTTCGGTTACATTGTTCAAATTTTACCAAGGATCCCTAATTTTTTTCAAAATGAAATGTAGCCTATGTCACATTGGAAGAATGTAGCATTCTAATTGGTGAAAGAATTTTTTAAATCGGCCCAGTACTTTTTGAGCCTATTTATTACAAACATACAAAATAGGTATAAATCTTTCCTCCTTATAATTACTTTATATGAGATAAATATTGCTCTGCCTTCTTCTTCCTGCTCTTATCCTACTTTTTTGGGATCGGCACAACATGTCTTCCTCCTCCATTCCCTGCTGTCAACCGTTATCGCTGCATTCACTCCTCTTTTATCCATTATTTCTCTACTCTTCTCTAACTTGTTATAATATTTTGCGAGCAGGTCAGGTCATCTAAAATATTCAAGGCATGACCCACTATGTCGCACTCGAGCTTATACTATATTCCCGCGTTGTAGGTACTTAAATAATAATGTAGTACCTCTGTGCCGTTGTAATACATGAAGACACAGATTATTGTGCAAAGAAACGAGAAGGAAATAAGTACTGAATTACTGTACGCTATCGGCAGTTTGGCATAACACTTTCAGCTTCATTTAAAAAAATATATTAAATCAATCATAATTATAATGAGAGCTTAGCACTTGTCGGGGTTTTGATGCAGTTTTCTCGAATGCAGCCTTCTTGACTTCCGTATACCACGTGACGGGACCTTTTCTTTTCTCTTATAAATTCCTTCTAAATATGATTATACATCATTTTAATTTTGATTATAAGTAAAATACTCATGGTGAAAAGATGTCAGATCTAGCTTTATTAAAAACTTTCATACCATTTGCATGATAACGCCATCTAGTGAAAAAACTTTGAACTAATTCTACGAAACAATTTGGTTCGCTTTTCCGCTTTTTAGCTGAACCCAAACTTTCTTTTTAATTATCTACATTAAAAGCTCCATAGATGTCGTTGTGAGAATCTGGAAGAGTTTTTTACATTGAGAACAGTGCTGCCATCTTTTAATTATATTCAAATCCGCCATGCTACGATCCAAGGTCCGTACAGTGAACTGATTTAACTTACTTCGGTTAAATGTAGATGTCGCTATCAAAGCTCCATGCAGTGAACTGATATAGGTTACATAGATTGAATGTAGATGTCACTAATACCAATTTTATATTGGGTACAAGTGTTCTATTCTTTCAGGAGTGCGAATATAAAGTGGTTAAAAACTATTTTTTATCGTAGATTTGTTTACGTGAGTGTAAATAATCAAAGCTAGGTGAGTACCTATATATAATGTAACTAGTATTTTTTTATTTATATGAATGAGGAAATATGGAACCAGGTAAAAAGAAAATATTTTGTTATTTATTCATAACGAGCAGCCGCCCGCGGCGTCGCCCACGAGGAAGTTTTTTTCCGTTCCTGCTTTATTTTCAGGATAAAAGTATGATAAAATTTATCAAACTATTTTTTAATGTTAATACAAAAAACTTATGATAAACCCGGTTACAATGTATATTTTTACAAATTCAATAAAAATCGGTCTAGTATAGTTACAAGTAATTAGGGCGTAATTGAGCCATAAACATCCAAGCAAACATCAATCATATTCATAATCATAACTACTTTCTCATTTATAATATTTTATTATGAGGTTACAACACAACCCTCCTTTTTGCTTCGCGTCGGATAAAAATAAACGGGCACCTGGCATTTTTTTTAGGAAAATATAGCAATATCTAGCAAAAGAATTGATACTTGGAGCTACTATTGAATCCAATCTAAACCAACAACGAATAGGGAGAATTGTAAGTAAAAGTTGGTGTAAAAGTTTATTTTACTCACGTACAGAAAGAGAATGGGCAACATACGAGCACGCGTTGGCAATGCGGTCACGGATATAGCTGAAGGCACAGGTGAAAATATCCTTTCCACTGGCGATACACGACCGGATATTCTTATCTATATAATAAACTAGTGGCCTGTCCCGGCTTCGCACGGGTGGACATTTATTTTTTAACACATGAATATAGCCTATGTTACTCAAGGTGAATGTAGCTTTCCAATGGTGAAAGAATTTTTGAAATCGGCACAGTAGTTTTTGAGTTTAATCATTACAAAAATATATTTTTTTCCTCTTTTTAGTATTAGTATATGGACAACAAAAAAAATAAAAATCAACTTCATACCTAAAGTATCGAATATCAAACCAATATTCATTCAACAGTTTTCATCAGAAAACTGTTTTTAAAGTGTGGCATCGTTAAGATAGAAGATGTCTTTCCTAATTTTGTTTTTGTGAAATTAGAGTTAGTAATTTAGTTTAAAAATTCGTACAATCAAATCGATGTTATTATTAGTAAGTATTCAATTACCAATTTTGCATCTGTTGGGTTTAGATAAGATTTTATATAGCGTCCACATAATATGACCACATCTTTCCTATGGATTAGGCCGACTGAGCTGTCAGGATACATGCTGGGCAAGCCTATTCCATCTAAAATCCTGTCCCAGGCACTAAAGCGTCCCGCAAATAGGGCTTGTGTAATCACCAGATGCCCCTGACGCAATATAAATCATCTACAATAGATGCAAAGGCTTGTTTACCACAAATTAATATTGCCAAAAAAAATAATTCAGCGTTTTTCGGTAGCGTGAAATTGCACAGTAAACATCCGTGTGTTCTCTATTTTGTACCTTATTTTCACACTTGACAAAGCATCGTCAGATTCTATACACGTAACACCGTCTCGTTTATATTGACATTTCATATCCTAACCCTCTGTATTCACCGGGCTAATCCATTTTTATGACGAAGAATTTACAGTTTTTTTTTCGAGTATGACCTTGTTTTCTGTCTATTATTTTTGATTCAATAGACTTTTTTTTATGCAACTAGTTGTTGTAACAAGCATCGGACCCACCTGATGTTAAGTGGTAACCATCGCCTATAACAAAGCATTGCCTCGTAGGTCACGCACATCAGGAACGTGCCCTCATCAACTAGCGGCATACTTCAGCCTCACGTGCCAGTAAATTCATCGGTACCCAAACCCTTCAAACCGAAACACAGCAATGCGGCTTCACGGCAGAAATAGGCATGGTGGTAGTACTTCCCCGGACGAGCCCTTAACAAAGAGCTCTACAAAATGTATTATACTCTATCGAGCTTCCTCCCACCATACTCTCAAAAGGTCTCGCTAACGGCCTCGCTTTTTAGCCATCCTTGTGGTCGCCGCCCTTAGGATACCCACACCTGATGGTCGCCCACCTGACGACATCCGACTGACGTGCCCTGCCCAATTTTATCTTAGTCTGGCAGCCTTTACTCCAACTTGGGGGAGACCTTTACCCAACAGTGGGACGAAACAAGTTATTTATAAGTAAATGTTAAGCAATTGCAAAAGCACTACCAAATCCGTGGAGTTGTTAGCATCATTGAGCATCGCTAATAAGGTGTTTAAAAAAATGCCTTTTTTGATCAACGGCATGATGCGTGATTTTAATTGTAAACAATTTAAACAGCTAGTTTAATGTTTGCATAGCCCGAAAAGATAAATACAAGTCTAGACTAACTGAAACAGTTATAATACTCAATACTACACAGTTTAGGCTTTGAAGTTTACTGCCGGTGCCAATATTTTTTTTATAACAAATAATTATGTAAAATAAGAAAGAATTCTGCACCGATTTTTGTACCTGTTAATATTTTTTTGACACAACAAAATTTAACTTAAAAAGAATTTATTTACCATAAAAGGAATTTATTTATCCATGTGATAACTAATTTAAGGCCTCCGCACACCTAGGCCGCTGGCGTCAGCGATCAGTGAAACGCTGTCAAATAACGCTGTCAAATTTAATAGCGTTTCACTGATCGCTGACGCCAGTGAAACGCGGCTACTGGGCGTCGATTCTAGCAACGCAAATCACTCAAGCAATCGCGTAAATCGATGCGAGTTGTAAATTTTTGTTTGAAAAATTTGAAAATGCAACGCGATTCAGCGTTCACTCAATCGAGCCGTGTTGCTGGAATCGACAGGCTGATCACTGAAGCGGCCTAGGTGTGCGCAGGCCTTTAGTTATTTCGTTTCTTGTGTTTAAGGCCTTTGCTAAACTAACATGTAAGTGAACTAGTTGATTAAAAGATTTCACTGCCGACGTGGGAAATTGAGGGTAACACTTATAGAGCAAGGATTAAGTTAACCCTCTGAGGTCTGATTCAAAAACGACGTTGATTGATGAAACGCCCCAGGTTTTTGGAAGAAATCCCGTTAAATCGGAGTGAGTTTTCGATTAGAGACTTGTTTATTTTGGATTTACTTTAAGCTCTGAATTAATTCAATATGAATTCAAAATACTCCAAAAATATTCCATTGGGAATAGAATATTCTGTTTGAAATATTTGAGCGCATACGATGCAAATTGTTTGCAGAAGGAAAGTTGGTCCAAGAACAAACTTCATTCCATACCTTTTGCTAAAAGCTTTTTCTATTTCGTTTCTATTTCAAAGCTTGGGAATCCTATCATAATATCTAGTTACGTTTCTTCAAGGGTTTTGTATGCTTGTTTTAAAATTCTTTGCGCTACACTCATAATTATACAAATTGCCAAATTCACTCAAATCAAGTTTTTCATTCAAAAGTTATTTATTTTATGCTCCACAACAAGGTCAGTAATTCGGTCCATAGTGTCCTCTATACACCTACGCTTCGTCTTCCAGTTCGTGGTAGTCATTTCGAGTTTCTTTATTTCAAAATGGTGGTGGTATTTTGAGCTCTAATGCCCGGGATACACGAGGCTAGTTTTCAAGGCAGGAAAGCAAGATAATGATAGAAAGCTAGCCAAGCTAGCATTTCTAGCTTCGTATAAACAGAACTAGCTTCATTTTTCATATAGCATATCTTGCTAATATCCTGGCTTGACAACTAGCCTCGTGTATTCCCGGCATAAGACCAGTCCATTGCTACTTAAATAAACTAGTTATTACTACTACTCTTCTTACCAAATTTTTCTTCGCTTAATTGAAGTTTGAGCACTTGCACGAAAGTTAGTACATATTCAAAGTTTGAAAGCACATACCTACATCGTTAGCAAATTGAAGGTGGTAGGTAAAACTTTGAAGGAAAAGGCTTTTAGTAAGTCATAATATAATCTAGCACCGATAAAAAACAAACAATTAAATCTATACCATACATAATTTGATAAGTACCTACTTGTTTCCTGTGCTTGTTAAATTTTTGTGGTAGTTTTTAAGTAAAATATGGAACTTGTGTCTGAAATAAAGATATTTATAATTTATTTTTATTTTTATAATTTATTATTTTTATCCTCCGACTAAGTATGTGCCTCGTTAACAGATCCTAGTAGTAATGTCCTTTTCCCAAAACTGGTTAACAGTTTATTAGGCGGTGACCTGCGTCTTAATGACGTGGTTTGTACCACGAGTATAAGTTCTGACAGAAATACAGAATCGTGTATAATATTTAAATTCAGTACTCGTCTGAGATGTTCGTTTTATCCTCATTCATATGAGTTGGAATAATTTAGTGTTTGAGAAAACTTCAATAACTTTTATATTCTTTGATGTTTACACGGTGCTTTTAGGCTAAGGTTTACTAAGATTGTGTTGGCCAAATCTGTACATTTTTGTCAAAGGAGTTTTTTTCCATTGTACATAAAAAAATAAAAAGGTTGTCAACCCCGGTTCTATTTTTATGTTTGTTATTGCGTAAGCTAAGAGCCGATTTGAAAAACTTTTTTTAGTTAATACTTCCAGATTAGTCGCATAGAAATTTTATCAAAATTGGTTCAGCGGTTTTCCCATGAAGTCGGTTTCCCAAGTTTTGTAAACTTAGGTATATTATTTAGATGCAGACATGCGCGGAGTACGTAGGAACACTATTCAGTAAAAACATTTAATTTTATAAATAGTATTTACTCTTCTTGTCACAATCAACGTGCTATTTATACAATAAAATTGTCTAGGTACTTGTCTAATTTACTGTCCGAGTGGATAATTAAAAATTATAAATATTGTATACAATCCACACAACACTCCATCCCCAAATGTTTTTTTTTTTTATGCCATAGCTGGCAGACGAGCAGACGAGCCACCTGATGGAAAGCAGTCACCGTCGCCCATATACACCTGCAACACCAGAGGTGGTGCCGATGCGCTGCCGGCAAAATGATGCAGAGCTTGTACCTACTATGGGATCCGATAGCTGATATAAAATTAATAAAACTACTTTTACGGCACGAAGAGGCTCTTTTCGTGCACTTGACACGTGCTTTTTAGGTATTAATATCAACTTGAGGCATACAGATGTTGACCTATAGGTTCAAACTTATAAGTTTCGGATTTCGGAGTTCGGAACTCGATCTATATATAGATCGAGTTCCGAACTCCGAAATCCGAAGACGAACGAAGGTCCAAGACGTCGGAGATCGGATTACTTAATGGAGTTGGGCAGGACACATTGCTAGGCGTGGTGATGACAGGTGGAGTAGAACA
Organism: Thera britannica; assembly: GCA_939531255.2. NCBI lineage: Eukaryota > Metazoa > Arthropoda > Insecta > Lepidoptera > Geometridae > Thera > Thera britannica. Next base: position 9,987,129 of record OW618049.2, read on the forward strand.
ACAACCGAATGGTGGCCAAGAACCGGCTACAGAAGCGTAGAGTGCCCTGCAGCAAGATGGATGGACGACATAGACAGGGTCGCAGGGCGGCAATGGTTTAGACTGGCACAGGATCGAGGTAGATGGCACAAACTAAGGGAGGCCTATACCCAGCAGTGGGTGAAGTCGGGCTGTGGATGATGATGATGATGACCTATAGGTTAGGAATTTTTTAGGTCTTTGGATATGCCGGTTTCTTTACGATGATTTCCTTCACCATTTGCCAGTAGACATTCTCAGACCTTAGGATCGCAAGGCGGGGCTGCCTTCACTAAGGCACCAGTGCTCGAACACATCAGTGTTTACGTTTTCTTAGATCCAATGAATCTTACGAATACAATTAGGTATTTAAAAGACACACTCGAAACAGCTGAACTAACCTGCAGAGCATTGCAAACGATCTGGAAAAATAAACCAATCCGCAAAAGATTATTTCTGGTCAGGGAAAAATGAGAAAAAATAAAAGTTTCAGTAGAAAGGTGAGAAAAAATTCACAAATGGGAAAAATTTGTCAAGAAGTTAGGCGTAAGTTATGTTATCCATTGCCATTGCTCGGGACTTGCTTCACTTATCAAAGCTTAACGAAGATTTATTTCGGTACTTTTTACTCCCTTTTTGAAAGTTTGGCTTAGTCAGTAGTGGCTTTGCTTTTTTCGCTGTAGTTCGTGGGTTCGCTCACCACCGACAAACACTAGTATAATGAACATTTTGATTGTGTATTTTTATTTAAGTAGTTTATAGAAAAAGCATATGGACCACCATCGCCTATAACAAAGCATTGCCTCGTAGATCACGCACGTCAGGAACGTGCCCTACGACGCACTCCCATGCGTTCATCAACTTGAGGCATACAGATGTTTAGCCTCACGTGCCAGTAATTTCACCGGCACCCACACCCTTCAAACCGAAACACAGCGATGCTGTTTCACGGCAGAAATAGCCATGGTGGTAGTACTTCCCCGGACGAGCCCTTCACAAAGAGCTCTACTCTTATTATCCTCGTATTGTTCTTACCACAGTGCAATACAAAAACGACAGCAAACAACGAGCACACAATTTAGCCCCAAGCAAAGCTTTTATATCTTTGATAGGGTCAAAATGTGCGAGCGAGGAGTACATCGACGGTTGTCTTTGCCTTAAATGATTGCTTTTTACAAATATTGACATCCCGCCGGTGCCGGTGGCGACTTCCACGATTTAATTTCATGGATCAACAGTTTTCCCCCTTTTCCCGGAAAACAACCCTTCCAAACTTTGTCTGGAGATTCCTTTTTAAAAAAAACTTTGTAAAATGGTTTTTAATCTGGACCTGTTTAAATAAACACACACTGGCTTCCAACTCACGTCCTCAGGATCGGAAGACGGGCCCACTAATAAAAGACTCTAACCACTAGTTGAGTGGTATCAATATGTAAAAGATTTTTATAAATTCCAACACACAATGAACTGTAATATTACTGAAGCGGCCAGCAAAAAGCTGAGGCCCACATAAATGGCTAGATGTGGCCAAGGCTTGTATAGCTTCTTATATAATGTGAGGAAATTAAAACTAAGTACTACTATGGTATACTTGTCCAAACAATTATTACGACAAACAACGAACATTATTTTTTTACGCATTAAAACTAAGTATTTGTTTTTTTTTTCAATAAACCGCATTTAAGCCATTTCGAAATTTAAACAAAACCTTTGACAGTTTGAACCTTTGACCTCCTTGGATGCTTCGGAGTAAAGATCGTTCCATTTTTAAATGACACGACAGTAACGTGTATTTTCATACATTTTTTATCGGCCGCTGCTTGCGTGTATTTGGCCAGTACAGCAATCTAGAATTTCTCGAAGAAGGTTTCAAAATAAATGCTCTCTGTAAATTTCAGAGCATGTTTGAGAAAAGGTATTTAACTTGAACCAGAGCTTACAATAACGAGAAAGAAATCCTTTACAAAAGAAACGCCATCAGCTATGACGTGAATGCCGTGAATGGAAGATCGACCTTTGTCGTTTCCTTATTCAATATTACAATTTATATACGCCACCTTATCATAATGTATCTATTATACCTGAGTTCTTCGTATAATATTACTATAGTTCTATCAAACCAGTGTAGTGTTATTACACTACACTGGTTTGATAGAACTATATGCGATATCACGCACCAGCCCGCACCAGCTCGCACCAGCTCGCACGACACACCATGGGAACGGTCTCGTGCGCCGAGGTGCGCGGTAGGACAGGAGCATTTTCTGTGTGCGTTGCCGTGCGTCGTCGTGCGCGGTGCGTGATGATCTGCAGAACCACGCACCGTAGGAAGGCAGCATAAGGGTTTTAAGTGCACCTCAAATAGGCTCCTGTCACGCACTTGACATAATGTTTTAAGTTCTACGACATTATATCGATTATCACAATGATGTTTTTCTTCACCGTTTGAGAGTAAGGTAGGTACTTGCCTTTTTTTTATACTACTAGCTGATGGAACAAACATAAGACCCACCTGATGTTAAGCGGTAACCATCGCCTATAACAAAGCATAGCCTCGTAGGTCACGCACGTCAGGAACGTGCCCTTCGTCTATCAACTTGAGGCTTACAGATGTTTCGCCTCACGTGCCTATAATTACACCGGCGCCCACACCCTTCAAACCAGAACTAAGCCTAAGCCAGAACGGTGAAACAGCACAATTTTTTACCACCCCACCTAATTCGATTATAAAATACAACACACCGAAGTACCCTACCATAGCCTTATTTTTCAAATGTTTTTAAAAAAATTACCTCCAGAACAATACGTGATAGGGGTTTGTGTCAAAAAATAAAGGCTTTTAATTTGTATGTCACAGAAGCACAGTGTTTATTATATAAAATTATTTCAACACCATTTATATGGAAAGTGTTTCTCGCATGAAGGGTACGATTTTTGAAACAATATTGTACGGCAATACTAGGGACTTTACAACCTACTCAATATACCTAACTCATACAGTGTAAAGGGCATCTTTTTATCACGTATGTGTATTATATTGTTTCTTTCTTTTTTCTTCTCATCTTTCTTCCTCTGTTTTTTTCAGTCCTTCTTTCCACTAGCGGCACCACACTACAAGTTCACAACTATTTTTACTTATTATTTGTAAACAATCATTCAAAAAGACGGTAGGAACCAAGCCGTAGTTTCTTGCCTATTCTTCTAGGCTTGGTCGCTTGGAACTGGCACCTATATAGACTCACCTAGCTTGACTCAGCTTTAAGTTTAAGACGTTTCAAAGAGATCCTTGTCCAGAATAAAGATATTTTGAATTTGAACTTTCTTTCTATACACATGCAAAAACATTATCGTCCCGAGACTCTCGTGAACTCTCCATGTAAACGAGGGTCTTATCCTATTCGCAGACAAATGAATTCGAAGTGGAACGCCCAAACCGTGTATAATGTGATAAAAGTCTTTCAGACAAGGAAGTTGCGAGTAAGACACTTATTTTAAAAGCATTCAAAACCAAGGACTACATAATATACGCATCTCGTAACCTGTTGAATTTAATAAAGTTCGTTCCTTCTTGGTGAAATAAATACTGGAGAAAATACCGGCAGTATTGAAACAATAACTTTCCAAAGAAGCATAAAAAGCGATAACAACCTAGAATCTAGATATTGAAACAATTTAATTCGATTCCAGGCCTCATCAAAACATCTCGGCCTCGTTCTATTGTTCTGCATTAGGAACGTACTGTAGTCCGGCCATTCTCTGCGCCCACCATATTATTGTCCGACTTTTTGAGAAAACACAGTGTCCTGTCAAATATATTCAAAAGTGATTGACATAGAACTCAAACCAGGTTAATAATACTTATGTATGTACGTATTTTTTACCATTTTATTTTTCTTTGACAAAATGGCAACTTTTATTGCAACTTGCAAGTGTATTTTTTGTGTGTTTTTAGAAAATTAATCAGCAATCATTTTTCCTGTTTATTACTTTGACCAAAAGACAAGGATATAGTATACCTGGGCGAGGCACGTAGTGACTCTACAAATGCTACGGCGCTACGTGATCGTAGCACTTACTGTCTACACTACAACGTGTTTTTGACGGAGTTCATGACAAAAAGGAAAAAACTTATTTTCGGAAGCAGTTTCTTTTCCCGGGAGACCAATATTAGCTAGATGGTTTAGTATTATGTTGGCTTTGACTACAAGCGTAAAGTGTTTCATATTATTATCAAAAATTGTCCGGCTTTTTTATGCGTTCTAAGTGAAAATGTGCTATTCTAGTTCAGCTGAGCCGTGCAGTCAACGACCATTAAAGTCAACAAATTGCATTCACTGTTACAGTATACGGCGATGAGCATTAGTTTACAATATGAATATTGACGTGAAATTACGTTAGCAGTTTTCTCTCTAGGCCATCCAACATTTTACGACGCTGATAGAAAAGTAAATGTAGTCTTAGGTAAGGTAACGTCTGTATTATTTTGAGGTGGAAAGAAACATACCTTCGGAAAATGAAGACGCAGTCACAAAAGACAAAAAGGACATTTATTTACCGTGACGTAAAATCGTGAAATCTGTCAAAACCATAGACTAGACAATGCATGATGCATAATTATATTTTAATTTTATAAATAAAAATCAACATAGTATAGCGCACAGAAAAATTACCACTACTATTTATAACTCTCGGACAAAGCGTTACCTAGCGTTAGCTTTTAGCAACTCTTTTCACACAAATTTAGTGCTAGGAGGACATTAAGTCCTCCTAAAAGCATTGTCTGCCAGTCTTCCTGGGCGTGCAGAAAGATGGTGTGGCTACTACTACTTAACATTTCGTATTTATGTCAGATCTGTTTCTGACGACGACTGTACAATTTACGTCACGTGGTTTGTGGTCCGAGTCGCCGGAAGAAAAATAATAAAATAAAATTACTCCGGCGAGTGGGACTGCGGTCCGAGAACCTAATGGTCCGAGTCGACGGAAGCCTCCTCTTTTCCAAACTATTTGTTAGTTCTCACATGAAATAATAATAAAACATTAAAGTATAAATTATAACAGGTTTATGATAGGTGGAGTAAGGTGCTAGCTGAATGGCGTCCAATGGCTATGTCTTGACTGATGTGTGTTGACTGTGTTCAACGATGTATGAATGGTTGCAATGTGACTGGAGAAAGAAACGTCGGTCGTCCTGCGGCAAGATGGGCAGACGATGTGACGAACGTCGTGGGTAAGACCTGGATTAGATTAGCACCTTGAACAGTGGCACATACAAGGAGAGGCCCCCAGCAGTTGGAGAAGTTGGCTGTGGATGATGCTTGTACAAGGACGTGCCCTTGCACATGACGATGATGATGATGATGGGATGGCACCGATGAGTCCTTGCAACTGTTTATTCATTAAATTAAAGTGCTAACTATGCTAAATGTATAAAATTATAAATGTGCGATTTTGGCCCATAATGATGAAAACATGACATAATGTATTGTATATATTATGTCACATGGGTATCTTTATAAATATTTAAAAAGATACCCAAAAACGTGTGCTGTACCTACTCCCACAGGGCGTCTGTTTCGCCAGCTTTCCCGGTAATTTCAAAGCCACTTCGGTTAAGCAGAACGTTGCGGGATTGTTTTGAGAGTTTCATTTCATTTGTATGAGCGGAATGTAATTAAATCATCATGATGCACGTTTACACCCTATACATATAATAAGCACCGTGGATGTTTATACCCTGTATATTACTATATACATAAATATACATATATTGAGTTGACGACAGTGTTCTTATCGCAATAAGTTGGTGATTGCTTAAAATCGTTCTTCCTAGGAATGTTTAGGGGAGGCCACGTTACATACTAGAACGGTTAAGTGACCGAAAAAATGTCGCCAAAATGCATGAGCTACATGCTCAATATGCTCATGCATGTCTCCTTACCAATTAGGTAGTTTTTTGGGAGTCGTATAAATTTCAAATTTCAATTTTTTTATTTTATTGGTGAACTTGTAGGTACAGGGGTATAAAATATTGAAGTTAACGCTGAAAACTACAAAAGTAAATTGAAAAATGTCTTGTTACGCAATAACTACTTAACAAAGAAGAAGTCAAGTGACAAGTTAAAATAAAGAAATACTTTTTTTACATACTCCTTCCTTCTTTTATATAAGACCCCTCGTATTTTGTGATATTCCAAATAAAATATGTAAAACTGGTGACAGGTTTGATACAAACGGGGCGCAAGATGGCCTATCTACCATATCGTGTTTTTAGTTCTGTGTCCTTTTGAGTTTACTGTTTTTGTCAGAGAATAAAAGAAAGAAAACAAAGTCGTATATAGTCCTTTAATTTAGTTTGTTCGCAATCAAACTTTTTCCGATTTCTGGGCGTGGCTTCGTATTATACATGGTTGAAAGTTTCTGAAGTCATAAGTTATAGAGTTTATCTCTGTTTTGGCCTTTTCGCCTTTGGCAAATAGCTGCGAAAATTCAATCACATAATAACTAATTTAAATAACTAATGATATTGCATAGAAATATAGAAATAAGGAAGAACAAAAACTCCCATTTTTTATTTTAAGTCGGTGAAAAATATAATGTTGTTGTGTTTTAAAAAAAAAGGTTCTAATCTTCAAATGTTTGTCACTGCACTGTCTCGCTGAGCGCAAAAATGCGAATAAATTCTATACCTACGTCTTAATCTTACAAAGAATGCTGTTTCCCATGGAACCTCGTAAAATTATTCGCTACATTTAATCTTGGAAACGCTCTGTACCCAGTAAAAGAAAATTCAACTCTCACCCTGACCGTAACATCACAGATAATTAAATTGAACGTATAGAAGTGAAACCTAAACCGAAAGTGTTTTTTCCTTTGCACAATATCTCAGAAAAACCCTTTCTGTCAAATAAAAATAGACTCATAAACAAATGCAAAATTATTTTAATGTATGTGTGTGTATGTGTATATTAGCGTTACTCTGGGAGTAATAAGTTAGCATGATAATGGGCATGTGATGCGGAGGAATGAAAGTCATATAACGAGAAAATTGTTGGGTGTGGATGTGGATGGTAGTTATATAGAAGAAGAAGAAGAAAATATGGATGGACTGTGCCAAAGATGATATGAGCAAGAAAAAGGAATGAGCAGATGACGAATGATAGTGGTGAGTGGAAGAAGCACAATCACGTACCTACTACATTTCAGGAAATCACAAAGATTTTTATAATGTCTCATTATTCGGCAAGTGTGATTTGGATCCGATGGCGCAGCGTTCAGCGCAGCCCCGTTCCAAGGGGTTCAAATCCCGCTGCTCTTTACTTTTGGGACATTATAAAAATCTTCATTGCACTTCATACTTGACAAAAACATGTAAATGTATTATTGTATAGCAGCTGTCCACGCGGACGCATCGCTCACTCAAGTAGGAGAGAGACAGATGTCGAACGCTGCCGAACGCGGAGGCTGATTGTGCCTCTTTGTCGCTCGTTCCGCGCTCTCGTTTGCACTTCAAGCCATAAGTGGAACGCTTCAGAGCGAGGTAACGCCGCATGCGTCATGTTTTTTCGTGCGTGCAGCCGGCTCCATCGAATTATAAGACGTTGTCACGTCAAAAAGATACTTTTTAAGATACAGTTCTATATGCTTGGTATTGCCTAAAATTATAGCACGACCCTCGGACCTATTCGTCCTTTGTATCTCGGCCATAAATGTAACTTGAATATATTTCGAGGGAAAAAGCTTTGGTTGAATAATTTTATTAGCTTTTTAAAATTGCGAATAATTTAAAAGATTATGTCCATATTTACCCGTCCGTTACATATTTTTTTTATTCTACTTCCTGATGACCAAAGATAGTCCACCCGATGTTAAGTGGCAATAATATTTTATGATGCACACAGCCTTGCGCCCATTTAGGGCGTCATTCAACTTGAGGCATTTAGGTAAAAAAATGCGTGACATTTTTTTTTTATTCCATGAAATGAAATGAAATTTATTGAATATTCACAAACATACTAATAATACAAAATTATTCATTGAATGAAGTTAGAACTCTGTTTATCTTTATAACACGGAAAAAAAAAATCTACTCATTACGACGCCATCTTTTTATCCCCCGGCTAGTGATGTGTCTCATTGCCCAGTCGCAGTAGTGATGTCCTCTTCCCAAAATCGGCTAACAATACACATAATACAATTTATACTTCTGAAACGCAAGGAGACAATGTACTTTATTTTTATATAACGGAACTGCAAACATATTCCGTGAATGATATTTATGTTAGCCATGCATTCTGGTTTAAAGAGACATTTTAATCTTAAAAAGCTTGGAAACAGGAAGTAAGACTTTTCATCTTGAAGACGTGGTTTGCATATTTAGTGAGAGTTGTTAAACCTCTGTGTTTTAAACACCGATTCGCACCAACTCGTTGCGGGACCTTTTTTATTTATTAACCGACTTCCAATCAAAAAGGAGGAGGTTCTCAATTCGGTTGTATGTTTTTTTTTTTTTTTTTTTAAATGTTTGTTACCGCATAACTTCGTCATTTGTGAGCCGATTTGAAAAATTATTTTTTTATCTGAAAGGTACTGCTTCCAGATTGGTCCCATTTTAATTTTATTAAAATCGGTGTTGCCATTTTTTTAAAATAATTTCTTTAATGTTTGTAACTGCATGCCTCCGTCATTTATGAACCGATTTAGAAAATTATTTTTTTTATTTGGTTATTCTTACGTCCAGATTGTCCCAAACAAATTTGATTAAAATCGGTTTAGCCGTTTGACAATGAAGTCGGTTTCTCAAGTTTTTTAAACTTATAATTATTTCTTCGTACATTTTGTGTTACATAATTGTAAGGTTTTGTATTTTATCCTCACATTTGTAATGTTTTTTATTGTTATTGTGTGTGCTAAAAAGCCCGCCAGTGGGCTATTGCGCAAACTAGTCCCCTCTCCAAGCATTTGCTAAAGTAAAAATAACGCAGATACTTATGAAGACACCTTTTTAAGCGATACCGTAGAAGGCGTAACCAGGCCTGTCTTTTTTTTTCTTCACCATCAGTGATCAGACATAAAAGAAAAACATGGCAGACGTAAACATACAATATCTGTCACCATATCAGTCAGTAACTCAAATTGCTGATCTGATTTAAAGGTTATAGGTTCATAGTTGCACGTCTCCAAGATAAACGCAAAACGCATGCAATTCCTCTTGGAACAAAACAATTGTTTTAGGTAGAGATCATCACATCAGGTGACTCGACATCAGGTGGGTCGGCCATCTACTTTTCCCATAACCTATAAACAATATTAACTTGACTCATGGTCACCGGAGGGATAGAAACTACATACTCGTAAGATGGAACACGTTTCCTGTTTTAGAATATTTGAGTAAAGTTTTAAAATGCATGTAAAACTACGTAGAATTTTCCTGCAAAAAGTTTTTATAAGATTTGCTGTTTGTAAAATCTTGTTCACATTTTTTAAAGCTTTTTAAGAACTTACTTTGTTTATGTTTACTTTATTATACAACTGTATTAATCATCTATAGACGGTCTTTTTATAACGCTTTTATTAGCTTCACCTGTATGTATGTATGTAACCGACCTCTTTGAGCTCGACTTTGTCCTACTTTGAACGATCAGATTTGATTCAAACTTTGCACAGCTGTCAAAGGTCGATGACAAAAAAAAACAAAAAAGTAAAAAATAAATTATAGTTTAAAAAACTAAAAAAAAAACGCTTTTAAGTATAACTAATTGAACTAAAAAGTTAAAAATAAAATTGTAATAATCAATTGAAAAATTTATAATATTATTGTACAAAAAGCGTGGGGGGCTTGATTTTGATTGTTGTAAATATTTTATCAATAATTTATTATATCTGAAGTTATTATAAAAAGCACCCCGCTTTTTTGTACAATAATATAATTTTTTCAATTGATTAATTACAATTTTATTTTTAACTTTTTAGTTCAATTAGTTATAAAAGCGTTTTTTTTTTAGTTTTTTAAACTATAATTTATTTTAGGTAAACGATCATCTACCAATTACAATCACAGAGCGTATCCAGTATCCACCTAGTTTCATTTCTTCTTCTTCTTATTTAAGAGCAATACTCTTGTCGGCGAAATGTATGCATTTTACTCCAAGTATTTCTTTTGAGGGTATTTCCTTGAACTCTTTATACGACATAACGGCGATCTTCGCTTCCTCCCCCTTCCTCTTTTTTCTTCTACCTCTCCTTTCTTTCATATTTCTGATAAAGCTGTACTGTACAAGATGGCGAATCATCAGTTTCATTGACCTATAGGAAAAAAATAAGCCCCGAGATAGATCTATAATATTTTACGAATTTAGAGATACACTCAAGATGTTCTCTCTCGATACAAAGTTCATGGCCACGGCTTCATAATGTATGATATGTTGGGATTTCCTCATCACTTAGACATTAAAAAAATATCAGTTTTATGTTGTTGAGCTAATTTCCCAGGCGGTTCCCCAATTTTTTGGGATATAAATTATGTGCAGCTGTAATTACACCAGTTTTGTCTTTATTACTTAAGAAATAAGGAAGTTATAGGGCTGTGACTATTGCTCTGCGTAGTTTGGTGCTTGATTATGTAGTGTGTAATTTCCAAAATATTTATTTATTGCCGTAGGTCAAACATACAGCATATAAAATGTTTGCCCATAATTTCACCCTTTCAACCCTTCATGCCGATTCACAGCAACTTGACGGTAGAAATTAAAACGACGGTAGAATATAAATAGAACGCATGGGTAATAGGAATAGCGTTGATAATGTTGCTTCGTGTTTCAATCAAGTAATGGGGACATTCCCCACGGATATTTTGACAAATGAGCATGTTATTCCGCTTTCATTTCTCATGTAGTTTTATATGTTTTGAGTGATCATTACAGTATATCAATGAAAGTTTTAAAGTAACGCAAGTGATAGAAATATTGAGGAGCAATAGGCTGGCGTGGTACGGGCATGTCATAAAGATGGATGAAAGTCATGTGATTAGGAGAGTGATGAGAATGGAAGTGGATGAATATGTGAGCAGAGATAGTCCAAAGAAAACATGGATGAACTGTGTGAAAGATGACATGGATATGAGAGGCAGAGTTGACGGCTGACAGAGGGGAATGAAGGAAGACGACATGTTGTGCCAACCCCACATAAAGTGGGATAAAAGCAAGAAGAAGAAGAGTGATCAGTACAGTACAGTCATCATCATCAGACATGGATAACTTTTCCAAGTTAGGAAATTCATCTACTAAAGTTACGGCCACATTTAAGCGATAAGCTGGGATAATTGTCATAAACCAACGATATTTTGACTTGTCACCTATGGACTAGATGTGTCCGTACCTTTATAATGTAACTAGAGTCACGTTTAATTTTCAGATAAAATCGTTCATGTTCTTCACATGAAATATTCATGAAGACGACGTAATTTGTTACCGATATTGGTTTTGTGTGTTACCGTGCCACCATGTGATTTTACTACAATTTACATACGCCAGCGCAAGTAAAATGAGTTTTTAACTGGCTGCTAACATTATTGCCTCAATATTGAAGCGTTTATTTTGTAGCTTGCGAACTTGATATCGAGAATAACTAAGTCCTGGCAGCTAAAATACATGATTTTGATTATTGTTATTCTATTATTATGAGCCTTAGAGTGCTCTCACTGTTTTAATTAAATAAATATAAATAAATAATGCGGACAATCAACAACACTATCTAGCAGAAAACCAAGCAGAGCTTGTACTATGGGAACCAGATAGTTGATATAATAGGTACTTAAATACTTTTTTTTTTTTTGTAAATACATACATATAATACAATATAACACCCAGACAGAGAACAAACATCTATGTTCACCACACAAATATTTGTTCTCGGTGGGGATCGAACCCACAACCTACGGCGCAGAAGGCAGAGGTACTACCAACTGAGCTGAGAGGCCAGTCGAAGTATGTCCCAGTGCTCTCACTGATACCTAGAAGGCTCATAATATTAAGAGCACTGGTGGTCTAGCGGCTCCGCCTTCCGCTCGTCCTAAGGTCGTCAAATCCAGTCGTGTACCAATGAGTTTTTCTATCGAAAATTTAAATACACAATGCTAGTGCTCTCAAACGGTTAAGGAAAACATCGTGAGTGAGTGATTGTGGGTAGCATTATTTTTGAAATCTATGTCTGTCCTTTTCTATCACATTAAAAACTTGTTATGTCTATCCTTTTCTACCGCTTGAGGACTTTACTAAAAACTTTAACAATCTGAAATGATCTAAAATAATCAAATTAATTCAAAGACTACCCGGGCAATGCCGTGTTCGCTGCTATTTACTCTTTAAAAACCATTATAACCTTTGGTATGTGAAAGTTTTGAAATCTGTAAAAAACAAAGTTAGCAAACATTCTACATCGAACTTGGCTGGAATTTAAGAGTAACGGTTTTCCTTTGCATTATGGAAATCATTATGATAAATATTGAAAAATATCTTCTTGAAAAATCGCTTGTTCTCAAAACGCCTTTGGAGAAGTTTTAACGATAACTTCATGGAAATATACTTTGTTAGGGTTCAACAAGCAAAGTAGGCAAACGGTTCGAGAGATCGTGCGTGCTCAAGGGTCTGTCAGTTAAACACGAGTTATCCGGTTATACATAGTTGTGCATACATAGTTTGTATGAGAAAGTAATGCTGGGAGTTTCAAGTGCGTTAGAATTAACATTGCTTTCAAATAGGTTTTATAGTATCTATAAAAATTTAGAAACCGCATCTTGAAATTTATTACCAAACATAACCTGAAATTTCACCAATACAGATAAAAAAAAGATTTTTTAAAACTGGTTTTTCTGCCCCCCGGTCACGAACAGCCTTGGCCAGTTTGGAAGTGCCTCAATAGAATTCGAGCCCAGGTCGGCCGTTGCAGGAGTAGTCTGAGCAAATGAGGGATGATCTCTAAAAACGACAAGCAATGCCAGTGCACATGGGCGCCAGCCCATGTGTGCGAAATAAATTACAACCGACCAGAGAAAAATCTTATTGTTAAAAATCGCATAAAATGGTTCAGTTCAGTTAATTTTTTTTCACAAGCACCACTGAAGTCAAAAATCTGCTTCCAAATTTGATTGGTTTCGGATATTTTGACATTAGTCCGGCTACGAAGTAACGTGAAAACCGGTTACAATTCTCTATTGCCATGCTGTGTATATTATTCTAAAACTATAGCAATCGTCATAACTATCATTTGCACAAAAAAGTCCACTGCTGGACATAGGCCTTTCACCATTCTAGAACCTTCATTACCCTGCATCTTTTCATCAAAATATATAACCCGCCTTTCTACTAAATAACTACTTTGCCAATTCTATTTGCTAATAATATTCCGCAAGCTATATCGATGACCTTGGTTTTTCTTTTTCCTCATTTCTGATTCTACCACGTAGCTAGCTAAACATGTTAATACAACCCTTCGTGTATCGTTTTAAACAGTGACTCTGCGAAAGAGCGTTGGTGGCTTAGTGGTAGCGGCCCCGCCTTCCGATCCTAAGGTCGTGAGTTCAAATCCAGTCGTGTACCAATGAGTTTTTCTTCCCAAAAATTTATCTACAGTATGCCAGTGCTCTCAAATGGTGAGGGAAAACATCATGAGGAAACCGGCATATCGTACAACCTAAAATGTTCGAAAATATGTGTCAAGTGCAGGAAAGGAGCCTCTTTGAGGCGCACTTAAAATCCTTTCACCACACTTGGTTCAAAAGAATCAGTGACACGATAAGAAGAAGAACAGTGACCCCAGTTTTGTTCAACCCAGTGTGTAACTACCGACCACGTCTCTAGAAACATAATAAACTATCTTGTTCCAAAACTACCATTAAAATGGTTTTAATACCTAATTTATTCTGATCGCAGTAGGACATAAATGAATCCGAAAAGTTTACAAACAGATATTCTAAAGGTGGACGGTTGCTCCCCTCAAACTCGTGTACGGAATTTATATTAATATTTATCCTTTATCCTGCAGGTAAAGTAACAGTAGTTACTATTGCTAGGCCTACCACGTTTTCGTATTTTTGCACGACCGCAGAAAGAGTATTATGGTTTTTTGGTACCATCTTCGTGAACATAACTACGTCTTCAAACCAGTATTCTCTTACAAAATAAATAAAATACGATAGTTTGATATTTTTAATAAACGTGGCTTCTTCTTCTCTTCTTAAATGTCTTACATTTAGGTACGCTTACGCTTAGCTCTTGTTGGGGTTTTGATGCAGTTTTCTCCAATTAAATCTTTCCCGGGCTCCTCCTTCCCTTGACTTCCTTATGCTGCCTTTCTACGGTGCGTGGTTCTGCAGATCATCACGCACCGCGCACGACGAAGCACGGCAACGCACACAGAAAAGGCCCCTGTGCTACCGCGCACCTCGGCGCACGAGACCGTTCCCATGGTGTGTCGTGTCGTGCGAGCTGGTGCTGGCTGATGGTGCGCGATCACGCACCGGTGGGAAGAGGCTATTATACACACACACAGCCACTGACACAATAGCGACCTTTTCTTTTATCTAGCTCACGTAACTTATTCTTGGCCTTCCTCTTCCCCGTTCTCCATGTCGTAGAAGATGTTCAAATATTTTCCCTCTTCGATTTTGTATCATTTCAAGCATCTAATGATCATTTTCAAGCTCTTCTCCTTACTTACAAAAAAGCTGGAACTGGGTAAGAAAATCGATTAAGTCCAAGAGGAAAAACGCCTTTAATATTAATGGTAGCAAACCACTGGTGGTAAATAGTGTAATCCATGGCCATCTTCAGTTGGACTGTGGATAATGATGATGGCAATAATAGGATTTATGATTTATATACAAAACTCTGTGTATTTGTAACAGCAATTTCAATTACTTTGAAAAATATACTAGCATTTCAGAATTGTTTGCCTTATGAAACCACAGAAAGCTTTTCTAAAGGAAATTGTTTTCCACGCCAGCTTACGCTTTTTTCCAAGAAGTAATGAACGTCCATTATAGAGCAGAGAAGACCACATAGTTTTTAAAATCTGCTAAGACTTTGAAAATTCTTAGGAAACAAAAATAAGGAGCCTGTTTGATATACTTATAGGCGATAAAGAATAAGTCGGATGGCGAACACACGTAAGCTGGGACAGGATGAAAGTTCATAATAAAATTTAATGCATTCTGCGCAGATTAGTCATGCAATTCTTCAGATAATATCTAGTTTGCGGCCTACGATACCTTTGCAGGCAGTATGAGCCCTAGACAACGAAATCTCTGCGGAAGAATAGAAATCACGATAACAAAACGAACTGAAATCTCTTGGCAGAAAAAAATGCTTGTAGCGCTAGGTAACGTAACTTGGTAATTCCTAACAAATCGACTAAGTAAATCAAAGTCATCTATAGATTATATTTGGGATCGTTTGAGCACCAATGTGAATAGCTATTGTTTGCTTTCATTTCGACTACAACAACCTACAGTCTTGCGCACATCTGGACGATGAGAAATGGCGAAAGCGATGCGAGTCAGTTTCAGCATACACACCGCCGCGCGTACTTTGACAATGCGATATTAGACATGGATACACTGATTGCCATCGCAGGAGATCTAGATGTGCACAAGGCCATCACAATGGCACATTTACCATTGTTCTGATAAAGAAAAACTCAATACTTCGAATGGGGATGTCTATTTAACGCCGAGACGCCAGACGCCCATTTATAGGCAATAGAAAACAGATTCAGAAAATTCGCAATTTACTTCTTAGGCGCCGAAAGTTCTAGACTCTAGCAGGCACTTGTTCCAGTCTGATTGTGGTAGCTTCATCATATTAAGCATTATTGTTGTACTAATAAAACCTCTAAGGCCACTGGTTCGAGAGAACTTTTGCGACGCGATAAAAAGAAGAACACACTAATGTCTCTTTTGTGGTACTAAAATGGCTAAAACTATCAAAACCTATAGGCCCCTGGTTCTTCGCGAAGGTCTGTAAAAGCCGTTGTTCCAGCTATTTTAAACGAAGCTATCCTAAGAAGCTAAACCCTTACTAAGATGGCGACTTTGTTTGTTCAAATCTCTGTTCTACTATTTATCTTGCGCAGGCCTCCTACAGCCTTAGCTAAATATTAGAGCTGCAAGCCTTATATAATTTCAAACGCTGTCTACGTAAACTTTACAGGCTATACGACCTTGTGACCTGATTGCTTGTTCTTTAGCCACGCGGATTTAAATATACGATGGACGATTGGTAGGGATTAGGAAGACCCATTGGTTACTTGAAGCTTGTGCTTTTCGCTGACTTGTATGACCTCTAACTTTACAAAAAAAATTACAGCGCTTTTTAAGCGTCTTTTGAAATATACTGCGAAACGTATTTAAAATAAAACCACGGTTAGAAACCACTGTGGTAATAATTATGATAACAGGACGATTGGCATGCAGGGCTTAGTAGGACCCATGGGTTACCTAAGAACATGTTGCTTGTATGACAACTAAGTTTTTTCAAAAAGCTTTATACTATTTCTACAGCGCTTTATAACAGTCAATTTAAAATTAAATGTGCTCTGACACCTAAGCTTTTACAAAAGATTTCAATTATTTTTACAGTGTCAATTTAGAGAAAAACATTTAAATAAATTCCGAGGTTAGAAACCACTGTAGTAATAATTATGATAACAGGAAAATAAAGTGAAGCAGACTAAACCTTGTACTGTGTTAAAGCCTGTTTTGTTTCCCCCATAAAAGCTTTCGTCTTGTTTCTCACAGCAAATACTTGCCGAAATGTTCCTATAGCAGTCATTGAGCTTAGCAGGTCGCTAAGTCTGTTGCCATCTCTATTTGTTGGCGTAAAAAAGACAGTGAAAAGAGACTTTTAGTGAGCCGCTAAAAAGTGGCAGGCATTATGAATGAGGTTAGTATTCACACCCAGTACGAACCTTTGTCAAGGAAAACTAAACCTTATTCCGTAGACATTTGATGAAAAATTACTGCAAAAACTTACGTTGCGTATAGTTTACATTGCTAAAATATTAAGAGCAGTCACGTGCTTGATTTAAGATTCAATATCATTTGCACATGCAGTGGTACTAAACTGAGAGGATGCTTTTGATAATTAAGATGAATTTTGTAGGACTGTATTCGACACGCACAGCCAACATTAACAAACCCTTTGATGTGTGGGTGGAGGAGAGAGGGGAAGTGGTGGTTTGGATTTTTGTTCCGAGTCTTTCACGAGTTTCGGGGACTTCCAAACTTTACTGCGCTATCTTAGGAGTAGAAAATTCCAAACTTGGTGCTGGAACGAAATTACAGGCACGTGATTCAATTCAAATCAAATCAAATTATTTATTTCATGCCACACAAGTATTACACCAAGGATCATTTACAAGTAACAATGACATAAAAATTGGTCGTCACTCAACATACCTATGTTATAGTAGCGAGTGCCGCTATAATGCTGGTCTTCCGTAACACCAGTAGAGTGCGACATAACGCAGCAACTGAGACTCACCGTCGATAAAGAAGTTTAATTTACACAAGAATAATAAGACGAGTTGTTGATGCAAATAACACGACTCTTAACCAACTTGACCAACTAATCAATCAAGTTGAGGCATCTTAAGCGGTTGCTTAAGATGCCTCAAGTTGATTGATTCAGGGTAGTGCATCGTAGGGCACGTTCTTAACGTGCGTGTCGTTTGGAACCTGCGTGGCCATCAGAAGCAATGGCGATAGCTACCACTTATTATGGTCCCATTAGCCTATCTACTAACTAATATTATAAAGAGGAAAGATTTGTACCTATATATTTTTGTATGTTTGTTTGTATGTTTGTAATGAATAGGCTCAAAAAGTACTGGGCCGATTGAAAATATTCTTTCACCAATAGAATGCTACATTCTTCCAATTTGACATAGGCTACATTTCATTTTGAAAAACATTAGGGATCCTTGGTAAAATTTGAACAATGTAACCGAAGGTGTAGAAAAATGAGTCTTAAAATGTCCTTCGTCGAATGCGCTGCCGAAACTAATAGCGATAGAACAAAATAATGTACAACAATATTGTCTACCCCGTGCGAAGCCGGGACGGGCTGCTTACACACCTTCCCGTGTAACCGCAGGAACCTTGTTCGTCAGTGCGAGTGCGCCAGTCTATCAAGAGTTAACTCTATAAAATATCTGGGTGTATTAATAGATGAAGAACTCAAGTGGAATGTACACATATCAACTTTAGCGTCAAGAGTCAGAAAACTCATTTATGTTTTTAAGAACCTTAGATCAGTTGCCGAATCAAAACTAGCTATTCAAACCTACAAAGCTTTATGCGAGTGCATTATTAGGTACTGCATAAGTGTATGGGGAACTGCTGCAAAAACCCACCTAATTGTTGCTGAGCGTGCACAGCGCGCTGTACTGAAGGTCCTTCTCTGCAAACCTTATAGGTACCCCACAACATCTGTTTACGAGGAGGCGAATGTCTTAAGTGTACGAAAACTGTGCATTTATGAGTGTCTTAGACGATATCACAGTAAAGTAGTTCCACTGCTACCGGTCACCTATCGAAGAGTCGACAAGTGCCCCATACCCAGAGTGAGAACTACATTCGCCCAAAAGCAATTTAACGTCTTAGTTCCACATTTATACAATAAAATTAACAAAGAATACAAAGTCAAAGATTATAGTAACTACAAAATAAAAAAGATTATTTACAACTGGCTTAAAACATTTGATTATGAATCCGTTGAGAGAATGCTCAGCGGATTCCATTTTTAAATAAACTATAAACTATCAAAATTTATAGATTATCGATGCACTACCTGGTCCACCTTCCCTATCTACTAACATCACAATTTTATTGTCTACACACTAATGCCCCTAACTTATAACTAAGTTTATATATTTACATATTTTTCCCGTATTGTACGTAGACTTGACTTAATTTTACTATTAATTTTACTATTATTTAAACCTAAACATACCTTTTGAATTATATTCGTTGTTTTAGCTTGTGGAAAGAGCATTATAAAGTAGTTGAACGATTTCATTTGTGCAATAATTTTTATTTTTAATTTAATAATACTTACCAAAACTTCAATATCAAGAACGTAGCTTTTACATAATTAATAATGTAACGTTTGTTTTTTTTTCTTTATTATTATTACTGTTTTTTTCCTAAGTACCTAAATCAATGTTTTTTTTTGTCTGACATAATTTCTGTAAAATTAAGGGAGAAGCCACTGGTTCCTGAAACACAGTTTTTACTAGTTCGGGAACCTATGGATTCAATCATGTATACTGTTCCATGTTTATGTCAATAAAGTTATTTGTATTTGTATTTATTTGTATTTATTTGCTAGTTGCCTATATAAAGAAACTTGACCTCCGACGCTAAACAAAAGACCATGTTTACCGTTTAATTTTTGGGACACCATCGTACCCATAGCATTCTCTCACACCATGCCCAGTCTCCTTTATATGCCATTCCTAAATTAACTGCTACTAACGGCTGCTACATTAAAGAGGTCCAGGAGGTCACGGAAAAGGTCTCCCTTATTTGATGACACAAGTTGGTGAAATAAAAGCCTGGAATGGAGTATAATACTAAGCATGTGAGGGGTACAATCTACATCAAAAAGGGATGATTGAACGAAGGTAATTTTTCTCTATTTGCTTGAGGTAAGCCCAAGAAGAGTAAGAGCTGTAGGAAAGATTACATGTATATGAAATTAGTTGATATGGGTAGACAAAGGGAAATGGATTATGAACACTCAACGTGTTCATAATACTTACCATAAAGTAGGCCATGGGTAGGAAAATGTTTATCTATTATTTTAATCCACAGCATATCAGTCAAAACTCCATTGAAGTTGGAGATCGATATAGAGGTAGTATAAAGTCCAAACTAAATCTAAAATATCAACAATCACTTGAAAAATCCTTTTCATATGAATCCAGGTGCCATGCCAGTTCAATAAAACCGAACCAAATTGACAATTCTCTTATAAGAAGTCTGTATAAAACCGTAAAACATTATCAGCACAAACCACAAACTTTACAAGAGCATTTTAAGAGCAAAGCACCGTACAACCGGCTTCCATATAAATCTCACTAAGCGCTGACCCTTAGATAAATTGAATGGCAAAAGCTCAAACGGTTTGTTACTCCATTCTCGCGACAACTCTAGAGAACTGACTTTTGTGGAGGTTTTAGTATTTTTAAGCAAATTTATGCTTTATTTTGTTGAATATTGCGCGACTTTGTTCGTGGCAAACTATAACACATTTGACACTCTTGTTTCTTTCTCTCTCTTTTCATCTCTCTTTTGACTCTCTTGTTTGACGGCACCTACCTTACATAAGAGTAGGTTACCTACATAAATACCTTCGTTATGCCAATTTTCAGCCCACTCTATATTTTCAGTAAAAATCGTGATATATCACGATTTTTACTACGCCTACGGCCGTCCGTAGCATCACTCGCCTTAGAGTGTATTGCTAAAATCATTATTTAAGGCGTTTTCAAAACAAATGACAGCTGACTTGAAGTCGCATCGGCTTTAATGTATTTATTTGTATGTATTTACAAAAAAAAAAAAAGTATTTAAGTATTATATCAGCTATCTGGTTCCCATAGTACAAGCTCTGCTTAGTTTGGGGCTAGATAGTGTTGTGTGGATTGTCAACATTATTTATTTATTTATTTATTTATTTATTTAATGTAGCTTTTTACATTACCCTCTTTTTTGCGTATATTAATGGTGGTAGGTATATTTATTTTCATTAACTTGCCCCAAATATGGAACCGCTTTGTGCGTTCTTATTCCGATACAAAAGAATCTTGGCGTGCGTAAAATTGGAGCGTGGGCATAAAATAAAAATTACCTACGGTAAGATTACAGTCGTAGGTGGCAGGTGCCATGCTTAATACTCTATTTCATCCACATAATTTTACCATTAAAGAACTATGGGATATTGTGCCATCCATCTCTAAACTACGGTCGTGGGTTCGAATCCAGTTATATAAATCATCTACAATAGATGAAAAAGCCTGTTTTTTATCCCTAAACTAAGCAATGCTACTTTGGATTCGGAAATGTCTACCGTGCTTACAGGTTACAATCGAGAATCTCTGTATTTTAAAAATAATGCTACAAATTAAAACAAAAACCTCTTTCCATAAGAATGTAGCCTACACTCGTGTTTTCAGAGAGCTACATTAAATAAAATTCCGGAAAACACCACTCGGGGTTTCACTTATGCATGTGTACCTACTTGTGAAGGCTTTCATGTTATACAAAAGGTTTAACGAAGTTAATTGAGGAGTTTTCACCTACCTCTGTACTCATTTATCATTTCTCTCGACAAAAAAGGGCAAACACATTTTGCTGAATGAAGATTACCTGTTATAGAAGATGAGTTGTGAGGAATAATCTTCGACAATAAGCACCGAATAAAGCCCGTCAAACACGTAGCTATTACTATACACACCACTATTCTGTAACTACAGAAAAAAAAATAGGGTAATGTAGTAGGGGTAGAACATTATGAATGTGCAATCAGAATTATTAGTTTCGATAAAATGACAAAGTTATTAAATGTTAAAATTTTCAGAAATCCTGGATGTATGGAAATTCTGCATAAAATTATGGACATATAGTTACGTAGTACTAGAGAGAAAAAAAATAACGCTATGTTCGGTTCCGCTTAGTATTTAGCGTTTAAGGGGGTACGATTTCCATACAAACTTAATTTACACAACTATGGGCGAATAAAGTATTAATGCACACTGAAATAGCTGTAATAGGCTTTTACAGTGGTCCTTATTACCGGCCAGTTATATAAAGTTGGAGTGTCAGCCGTTGGTCGTGGCAGTCGGGGCTTCAGAAAAAGAACTAACAGACTTTTACGTCTATTTTGAAACAGTGATGTAAAAAATTGACTCTATGCTAAAAGCTAGTACCCGTTAGAAAGAATGACGAAATAATTACTTTTTTGGTTTTTTATTAATATTTCTGTTATCCTACAGTTTTCTCCAACTTTATATAACTGGCCGGCAATAAAGACCACTGTAAAATTCTATTACAGCTGTTTCAGTGTACATTTATACTTTGTTTATTGATTTTATAGTGTTTACTACACTTAAGGAAATCACAAAGATTTTTTATAATGTCCCAAAAGTTAAGAGCCGAGCGGGATTTGAACCCGCGACCTTCCCCTAGCTCCCCCCCCCCCCCCCCTTCCCCTAGCTCTGGCTCTTAACTTTTGGGACATTATAAAAAATCTTTGTCATTTATACTTTGTTTGCCCATAGTTGTGTAAATTCAGTTTGTATCGGAATCGAACTTGTTGAATCATTTCTTAATATTTGACTAAAAATTGTGGTTATTTAAAGAATTTTTTTTTTCGTGGATGGGTTCAGTATCAGCAGCCAATATCACCTTTTTTTTTTTGGTAATTACAAAATAGTGGTGTTTAAATACGGTATAAGTTGGTGACGTCGTAGAAATAAATATTATAGCTGCATGTGCGTCACTTAATTTGTATGGAAAATATATCGTAAGTAATACGTATACTATAATTTGAGTGACGGGCATAATTATAGGTGTAGGCAAACATGACCGTATAACTATCGCGTCGTTTATAGGAGCCTTAACTTGCCTAAGAAAGAACAAGTGGCACGTGGTACCGCATCAATTACAATACAAGAAGCTATTAAGACGAAGACCACCGTCGATGTATAGTGGCGGAATGAAAATGTTCGTCGATTTTCAACTTGATTTGTTCAACGTATCACGATCACATTCCTACTACCTTTTGAAACTGAAAAGACGGAATACACCGATAAGTTAACGTCACAAATTATGTCAAAATGTGTTTATGATCAAGGCACTGGTGCAAGCGAAAACCGACTCTAAGGTGACGAACATTTTCATACCGCGACTGTACTTTTCGCTCGCAGATTTACCTTTGAAGGATGAAAAGTCACTGATTTTATTTATAGAAAATTGCGAGGTTGTGTAAAGGTTGCAAAGTTCGTGAACAAGAAAATGATTCACGGAGTTCAGCATCTTAATTAAGAGCTCCTAACTATGAAACATCTGGTGACTGTAAACTTGAACGGGTATCAATATCAACTAACTTTATTACTTTCCATCTTTACGACTTGAGTTTGATTATACCAACATAGTTTAGGTAGCAGGATGTAAATACGAGATTTATTCTTACAACCGAGAAAACAGACTGTAGTGGATTACTTACAGTGAGTAGAAAAAACTATACAAATACGACGATGCGATAACGATAAACGATTCTGAGCCCTTTCGATCCACCGACTACCCGGGGTCTTAACAATGTCGTCGGTCCATCTGGTGCGTGGGTGCCCTACGTTTCGCCTTGCGGTTCGTTTTAGTCTTAGTGATATTATTTATTTTAGTCATAGTGAATTCAATTTAATTCCAACAGCTCTCACTTCGAGCTAATACACATCACACATTCACGTTGGCTAAGAGCATTCGTCGTTCGTGTAATGTTGGTCAAATTCCACCAAAATTATAAAAAAGGCATAAAAAAAAACTATGTTACTTCCAAAGACATCAGCAAAATAATCCCCACAACAAAGTTTATAAATAAAGATTGCGTTTTAGTTTTTGTATTACAGAACTAGATGGCGCTAGTAAAAAGTGTACGATGCTAGAACGCGCTATCGTTGCGTTTTGAGATTTTGATGACAATGCCTATAGATTCTCTGTACTATCAAGAAAAACCAAAATCGTTCTTCCTAGAAATATATTTTTGACAGTCGCTAAATGGATGTGACAAGTTTACAAGTTTATATAAATATAATAGTATATTTCATTACTAGTGCGGGAAGGCTGGCATTGCAAAGAGTTCCGACAAAATGTCTACCCGAGCCGAAGGCGAGGGTTGACAGACGGAACAAGTTGCAATGACGGTTCCGCACGTGTACTGAACGACTATTTTTAATACAGTTGCGAAAAAATTAAGCAATTTAATAAAATAATAAAAATACCATTAATTGCTTTTTGCTCTTCTCTCCACGCAATAAGTTCGTCGTATGTATGCATGTAGCGACTTTTTGACTTTTCCGGTAAAATGTTCTCCGAAGCATTTTGTGCAATTATACTGAGTTCCGGTGGTGTTCATTCAAAAAAACTAGGGTCGAAATTACTCATTTTGTGCAACAAACAAATAAACTCGCAAAGAAAATTTCTGAAAAATGGCGCCAACGCCAACCGTAAAATATAAGCAGAGATTTTTTTTTTTCTTCACCCATTCTGGAAGGCAAAGGGAACTATACCCATACAGCCAAGTCTTCAGTAGATTTTTTTTATTGATATGAATTGAAAATGAAATTTAATGAGATGAAATGAAATGAAACCTAACATAACTCATTCAATCAAATCATTAAATCTGTTAATGAAACAAATTGGTAGCTTCTTTTTAGAAATAATACGTAGGTGAATCATAAAATGTAATGAATGTAATGAAATGAATAAATACGTAAATGAATCATAAAAACTTCGATGATTTTTTTTAGTACAAACTTCATGGTTGGTTTTTCTTTTTAGACATTATTTTGACAGTTGGGAAAGAAAAAGCACTAGTGCGGGAATGGTAAAAAAAAGCACGCGTGTGTAATAGCCCACATCCCGAACGCTATACGTCCCTGCAATACGCCACTTTTTGAGCAACTGTATTAAAAAATACATAATATGATAAGATGAACAATACAATTCAAACAATATGGTTAATGAATGTTGGGTTACTGTTCAATCAAAGTGCAGTTAGCATAGTTACTGAATGTGGCTGTCTTTGATTTGACGGCAAAAATAGTACACACTAACCACTTAAGCGTTCCACTGCTGGACCTGGAAATAACCCAAGCGTTTCTAACGCGTCCGAAACGTCTGAAAACGTCGCTTCCGGAAGCTTGCGCATGCCCGAATTAATGCCAAAGAAAAAGTACATAAAATAATGTGGTGGCAAGATACTTTGCGTTTATGGAGATGTTTTTTTATTATTATCTATATAAATAAAAATTGTGGACAATCCACAAACACAACACTATCTAGGCCTAAATTAGGCAGAGCTTGTGCTATGGGAACCAGATAGCTAATAAACTTATTTTTCTCTTTTTGTAAATTCCTTAGCATACAATATTAGAGAGAGAATAAACATTGTGTTCACTACACAAGTATTTGTTCTCGGCGGGGATCGAACCCACGACCTACGGCGCAAAAGACAGAGTTACGGCCAACTGAGATGAGTCAGGGCAATCTACGCGGGTTTATTTGTATTTATTTTAGAAAAAACCGAGGACACCAACTTAATCATCTTCTTATTTTTACCCTATCATCATCATCATCATCAACCTGTATTAGTCCACTGCTGGACGTAGGTCTCTCCCAAGACGTGCCACTAAGCCCGGTCTTCGGCTCTTCTCCTCCAGTGCTTGCCAGCTACATTTCGCAGATCGTCGCCCCATCACCTTGCCGGAGGGCGTCCTACACTACGCTTACCTAAACGCGGTCTCCACTCTAGTATTCGTTTGCTCCAACGATTGTCTGTTCTACGGCAAACATGACCGGCCCACTGCCACTTCAGCTTACTAATCCTTTGAGCTATGTCGACCACCTTGGTTCTCTGTCGGATAAGCTCGTTCCGGATTTTATCCTTCAGAGAGACTCCGAGCATAGCCCTTTCCATAGCTCGCTGAGCGACTTTCAGTTTGTGGACCGACCCTACTGTTAGTGTCCACGTTTCGGCAGCATAGGTACAGGTAGGACGCACTGGTTGAAGACTTTCGTCTTCAGACATTGTGGGATTAGGGGATTTTACCCTATAAGTTAGCCGTATTCACAGTACAGAACAGACAGAACAAAAAATATGTTATCATTATTTTATAACGCTTTTATTAGCTTCACCTGTATGTTTGTATGTAACCGACCCCTTTGAGCTCGATTTGTCCTACTTTGAACAATCAGATTTGATTCAAACTTTGCACACCTGTCAAAGGTCGATGAAAATGCAATATAATATGATAAAAAAAATAGTTAAAAAAACAAAAAAAATACGCTTTTATAACTAATTGAACTAATAAGTTAAAAATAAAACTGTAATAATCAATTGAAAATTTATATTTTTGTACAAAAAGCGTTATCTAACTCAATACAAACTTTCCACAGAAAATAGAGGAACGAATAAGTAGATACGCCTTGCTAATAGTGACATCAATTTTATCCCAATACAGTTATCCGATTCTTTGTACAACTCACTAACTTGTGGGGACATCTTGTGAGCGTTAAATAAATTAGTGAGTTTAGTAGTTTGAGGCTTGTCATGTTGGGTTCAGTCTGAGAACGAGAGCAAAGTTTTGTTAGCAGGTTGGATTAATTATTGACCATGGTAAGGTGGTAATTTTTATAATGTTCAGAAACTAAAACCCGTGTTTAGAAACAGTGCTTGAGATATGAGCATAGATTTTTTGTCAGATCTTCATTAAAAAATGTCAAAAATCTATGCTTAAGGCTCGACTCATCACTGTTTCTAAATTAAACAGCCTAAGTTAGCCTAAGTGCCAAATTGTTAGCCCTGTTACTATAAAATAATAAGCAAGTAATAGTGGCTGTAGATAGGCCCGGCAACTTTTTCAAATTCAATACTTGCCATTAATAAAGTTTTTATTCTATAGTAATAAAATATGCCCATTTATGTGCCTTTTGGCTAGTTTTTAATTATAAAAAGCTCTGAATACCCAAATAAGCTGAGCACATTGTTTCGCTAAGGGAAGGCCTTACAATGTTATTTCTTGTTAACCCCTTTTTACCGTGGTATTACAGTGCTGAAAATTAAATGAATTTTGGGACCAGGTTTATGTAGCGTTAGTTTTCTTTATTAATTTCTTTCACTGGCCAAGTTATAAGTTAATTGGTTAGGATAACAAACTTAGAACAGTTCACAACAATTCGCCGTTTTCATGTACCGAAGCACTTACTAAATTCGCGAGAGCAAAGACACACCTAAGAACGTCCAAAATATTATCCGGCTACAGAAAGGACCGACAATAACTTTATTAAAAACTTACTTTATTACGTCTTCATGCAACATTTATGTTCATCACATTCATAATATCTGTTCTTGATGGGGATCGAACCCACGCTCTCTAGCGCAAAAGACAGTGTGACAATGCTACTTACTTTCATTAGATGGGAAGGCGTTTGTAGATACAGGGGGTGATACACAGAAAAAATAAAAAACTGGGTAATAATTTTTAGGATATATTAAGCAAATGAAAGAGGCTGACGATCGTAAAGCGGCCAGCTACTGTGGCCCTCACAAAACAAAGTAGAACGGAAAAGTTTCGTCAAAAACATGAGCATTATGCTCCTTTCTCCATACAAATTCAACAGTTTTTTCGGGAGTCGTAAAGTGAAAAATGCCTTGTAGCAGCACAAGAATCACTTTCCGAACAAGTTAAGCGACAAGATCTTAGAATCCTCGTATTTAGTGATATTTTAAATATGATAGCGTAAAACTGGCGAAATCGGCTCCCATACAAACAGTGCATGATCGCATTTCTATTGTATTCTGTGGTGGCCCTCTACAACTCAACACTCATTAAGAATAAAGGCGTTCGGCAAGTTCGGCAAGTTTATCATGCGCACTTGATGTGCGGGCAGGTTTTTCCGCAAGTAGGCCGCTAGTGGGCCCTTTTTGTTGTGTGTTCACGTGTTGCTCGAACTTTTTTAGGTTCTACACGCCGGTTTCCTCACGATGTTTTCCTTCACCGTTTTGAGAGTACTGGCATAGTGCACATACATTTTTCGACAGAAAAACTCATTGGTACACGAGTAGATTTGAACCCACGACCTTCGGATCGGAAGGCGGGGCCATTACCACTAGACCACCAGTGCTCTAAAATAAAGGCGTATATAATATTAGCCGTGAGGAATAAACCCTCTTAGCGTTAGAGGGTACAAATGTAGCATGGAATCGGAGGATTTCAGGACACGCCAGATTCCCCGGACGTTTTCCTTCCTTCAACGCTTGAGCTTGTGATAAATGTGCGCATAAATCATAGAGCTCATTGGAGTAGCACAGGATTTTGAACCAAGCAAACTCAATGTTTTAATGTTTTGAACCAAGCTTATTATGAAGTTATGGTCATCATCAACCTATAACAGTAGATAGATAGATAGATAGATAACTTTTTTATTTGGGTCAAAAAACACAACTTATAAAGAAAATGAGACCACAGAAAGAGAAGAACATTGAGTAAAGGTACGGCTACACAAGAAATCATAATAGTATAGGATCCCGCTATAGAAGGACCTTCACCGAGCTGGTTATTTAATGAAACGTATTTTATATTTAATTAAACATGCCAATAAATATATTCTATATGGGTTGCCTATCAAATTTCAGTCCAGGATATGATTAATTAATAATTAAAAAACTAAATTGTTTTTTTAACTTTCCACTGGTTTGTTTATTAGATAAATTCTATACCAATCGAAAGTATAGACCCCATAGAATATGCAAACGTTAGGTTGCCTATTATTTTCCGGTCACAACTCTCGGGTAGCCAGGTATAAACAGGTAAATCGATACTAGCATTTTGCACCGGTATGTTTATTGAATAAAAATACTGGGGTCTATACTTTCGATTGGTATAGAATTTGTTTAATAAACAAACCAGTGGAAAGTTTAATTTTTTTTTTTAATTATTAATTAATCATAATTATCCTGGACTGAAATTTGATAGGCAACCCATATAGAATATATTTATTGGCATGTTTAATTATATATAAAATACGTTTCATTAAATAACCAGCTCGGTGAAGGTCCTTCTATAGCGGGATCTTAGACTATAAGAGAAAATAAAACATAGAACACATACAGAAACACATGTATAGAAAGAAATAAGTAGACACATAATCTTAGTTCTATTGCTGAAAAGGGTGCCGGCAGTATCCAATTAGGTATATAAAGTATTTGTTTTTGAGCCAAAATGGTCCTCACTCAGCTTAAATGCTACTTCGCCTCCAGAAAGGGGACGAGGCAGCGCTGTAACCTATAGTTTAGTCTAAAGAACTATTTCTTACTCATAGTTTTCATAAAATATCACACCCTCTTTTTGCACGCCCAGGAAGACTGGCAGACAATGCTATTAACAAAAAGATACTACTTCTAGAGCTTGATAATTTGATCAGCTCATGGAAAACCTTCTTATTCCTAGAGATGTAGGTAACCTTATTAGTTAGTTGGTCGCATACAAGGGTGGAGATCCTGGCATAGAATAATAAATTATAGTTTAAAAAACTAAAAAAAAACGCTTTTATAATTAATTGAACTAAAAAGTTAAAAATAAAACTGTAATAATCAATTGAAAAATTTCTATTATTGTATACAAATACGTGGGGTGCATTTTATAATAACTTCAGATATAATAAACTATTGATAAAATATTTACAACAATTAAAATCAAGCCCCCCACGCTTTTTGTACAATAATATAATTTTTTCAATTGATTATAACAGTTTTATTTTTAACTTTTTAGTTCAATTAGTTATAAAAGCGTTTTTTTTAGTTTTCTATATTATATTTTTTTTCTCCATATTTTTGCATTGTCATCGACCTTTGACAGGTGTGCACAGTTTGAATCCAATGTGATCGTTCAAAGTAGGACAACATCGAGCTCAAAGGGGTCGGTTACATACAAGCTTACATACAAACTTACATACAGGTGAAGCTAATAAAAGCGTTATAAAAACCTCCTGCTGTGGATGTCGTAAGAGGCGACTTAGGAAATGCTTCATCATCATCAGCCTGATGAAGCCCACAGCTGGACATAGACCTCCCCTATACAAATCAAGAAGGAATGGGGACCTGAGCCCTCCCCATCTGCCGACTTCCTGCGATCATAAGAATATCGTCAGTCCATCGGGTTCGAATATGGATGAGGCCATTAGTGGACTCATTCAGACTGTTCCTGATATTGATGGTTATAAGCAAATTTTGAAATATGAAGCCTGTAATAAAATTAATATTCCAGTTTACTCTGAGTAGGCACAGGAAAGATTTATTCCCTCATAAAACAATCTAAGGAGCTCATTTTGTATTGTTTCTGGTAGGAAGAAAAGTAAGATTTACTGTCTGTATAAGGTACGCGTCTGTTATTGCAATTTTCATGGCCATAAAGGCTGGTTCCACTGAAGCGCTGGATGTAAATCACGAAATAAACTTGTCGTTATGCCAACACGTTATTTATAGGAAATTCAGGACCTCTGTGGGGCAGTTGCCAACTAGCTGAAAGTGACAAAACATGTGTTTGATTCCCTCAATTCCCTCATTCGGAAATTGTTAAAATAATAACAAAATACATAAAGACGAAATATAACTCTGGCAATCATACCTGCAAACGATTTACCCCCTGCAAATTTACAGCACGATAGTAAAAGTCTGAGAGTAAGGTCTGCTAAGGCACTAAGCACTGGCAGGCAGACAGACAAAGGTCATGGGAAACCGATCCATGTCGAACATCGGAAACCGCATAACTGCATAGGTTTCATATCCTTGAACAAGGACAAATGGCTTAACATAGTCATTTTAAAATGGAAAAGTAAGGCAGGTTCTTACACTCTGCCAAATAGAACTTGTCAAAGCATTGAAAAATTAAGGCTCCACATACAAAACATTCGTGCCAAAATTGGCATAACCTAGTATCCCACCGAGAACAAGTGTACAAGCAAAATGTAATGCGTTATAACTTCCATTACAAAAACACAAAGATGAGGAAAACAAAATGAGCTGCCTACAGAGAATAGATGAAAGTACATAGATACTACACTGAGCAATAACAGGCATGAAGACGGAACGGAGCAAACCAAAAGCCGACTTTCATACCACGTCAGGGAAAAACCTACGAATTGCCCACCAGACAGCTGTCAATAGGATGTTTAAGGCACGTTACGTACTCGAAGAACCGACAACAGTAAAGGAATAAAGGTTCTCGAATGGCGATCACGAACCGGAAGACGCTTCCCACCCGAGGGACCGATGACATCAAAAAGATCGTGAGAAGTTAGTGATGTAGGCCTCCCTTAGATTTGCCAGCCTAACTTATTTCTACTCCACGACACAATGTCGTCCATCCATCTTGCTGCTGGGCTTCCTACGTTTCTGCAGCCGGTTCTTGGCTACCATTCATTTGATCTTCAACTCCATCTGTCATCACCATATCTTGCAGTGTCTTGCCCAATTCCATTTGAGCTCCGTAACCCGAACTCTGACGTCTTGGACCTTCGGATTTCGGAGTTCCACATCTAACTGGAAGCTATACT
The DNA here is from genome assembly GCA_939531255.2 of Thera britannica. Classification (NCBI taxonomy): domain Eukaryota; kingdom Metazoa; phylum Arthropoda; class Insecta; order Lepidoptera; family Geometridae; genus Thera; species Thera britannica. The sequence goes on from OW618049.2 coordinate 10,018,537, forward strand.
CGGTTTTGCCTACGCTGCAGGTTCGTATCACGCTTGGAACCGGGCCAACAGGATCACAGATATGAAAGGAAATGTGGACAAAAGAGATTTCGCAGGGCCGTTCCTGCATTTCTAGTGCTTGTTGATTTATTGTTGGTTTTAAAAAAGTTAGTGGTTTACATGTACTTGCGTCTGTTATTAGGGTGAGCTAAGCTTTTTCCCTTTTTCTCTCATACATTAGATTGTTCCTGAGTTTTAGTCCCATATTTTTTCTGCACATTCGTTTTGTCCTTATTATGGTTAGGGATGTTTTTGAATAAAATCTTACCAACATCTTACTTAGCATGGGGTTCTTTAAAAAGGGCGTTTTAAAAGTTTAAATGGTTGGCAACGCGCTTGTGATGCCTCTGGTATTGCAGGCGTCCATAGGCTACGGTAGCCGTGCGGTGGCCGTATGCTTGTTTGTCTACTTAGTTGTATAAAAACAAGATGCAAAAAATTTATCCTGTTTTTATCCTATCTATATTTTATAAGCATAGTTATATAAAACAACTATAAAGTGGTGACACCTATACAATAGACCTACACCTGTTCACTGTAGTCCTAAGCACTGATCTCGTTGGACTGAGTAGTTTTATTCGTTGGCTTTTTGTTGCAGAGTTTTCCTTTCCCTTGCCTTTTCCGGTTCACCTAAATCACTCTGTTGATAAGCCGTACAAAATAAAGACGATTTTATTAACCAGACTATTTTACTGTAGGAAGGTATCGTGTGGTTTATCCTATGTATAATGTACTAGCTGCCTGTCCCGGCTTCGCACGAGTGAATTTTTTTGTAAACACATTAATATAGCCTATGTTACTCAGTGTGAATGTAGCTTTCCAATGGTGCAAGAATTTTTAAAATCGGCTCACATCGAGATATAAGTACTACGTACTAGAGAAGACACCGTAAATTCCTACTTTGTCTCTTTCAACTGCGGCGATCGCACCGCACCTCACTCAGTCGCCTCAGTCGCTCTCTCTCGAAAGTGCCGTGATTTACATGGCGCTTGCCGAGAACAAATTACGAAGAATTGGACAATTCAGTTATTTGACGTAGCTTCTCTAGTACGTAGTACTTACTTATATCTCGATGTCGGCACATTAGTTTTACAACACAATAATACAATTGAGTTTATACAACACAATAATACAAACATACACACAAAAATACAAATCAGTCCTCTGTATTATATCAGTACCTATATATTTTTTAACATTTACGGAATAAAACTATTCGTCGATTAAAAAAGGACGACCAGCGTATAGCGGAGGCTTAACAAGCCTGAACTAGAAAATGTAGTTTGAACATAGTTTGATAGCATCAGCACGAACCTTAGTGGTTTTTTAGATGCTATTTTTAACCAACTAATATAATATATATATAGGTAGGTTAAAATGGTAAATAAATAAAAAAAAAAACAATTAGCTTTTAACTGGCTAATCTACATTTGGTTTTGAAGTCTGTTTGCCTATCCGTTTGTTTGTTAATTAGTATTTTAATTTGTAAATTATACTCGCGGAGTGTATTTGTGTGTATTGTGTGGAGAGTACCTATTTTACAGAATGGTAACAAAAATAATGACCATGAATTTTATAATGTTTAAAACATTTATTTCTGCCACATTGTTTACTAATCCACACTTTACTGCAAGTAAAGCAGTGGATAAAATATAAATACAATTAACATAGAACTAAAAATTACTCCATTGATAAAAAATATTTGAAACTTTTCACATTATTTAACATTACAGTACAAAACTAACAAACACTTTTTTAAAACACAAAACCTTACTATAATCACATTCTAAGCCACCGTCAAACGATGCGCTATAAAATTATAGCTCCACTTTGTATGATAGCAACAGCTGTCAATAAAATAATTTGAAAACCTTCCAGGCTAAAATAATTAAGCAGCTATTTGGGGCTTTAGGACCATAATCGTGGTAAATAAAATAAATGATATTGGCAAAAAGAGCATAATGCATATTAATGCTCTTCCTGCAGAAATTACATAAAATTTTTTTTTGTTTAATACTTCCTGCCCGCGCCAAATATCTAATTTCATTATAGCATACCGTTTAGCGGCGACCTTATTTCTTTAGTACACGTAAAGCATAGATAACAAAAATAATTAGTAAGTTTAAAGATTTGGTCAGAAATGAGCTGAAAGTTAGAAAAAGAGCTTTTATAAAAATTACATTAAATCTATATTTTTACAAATTTGATAATTCTTATTACATTAAATGCATCTTACTCTTAATTACAAGAAATTGAGACGCTTAAGGCACAGCAAAATTACATCTAACTATAATTTACATTTAACGTAGACACTCTTGGTAACAATTCTATTCAGATTTATATCTCCGCAAACTGTGATATGTACAAAAATATTTTTATTTCTTTACTATCTACATAATATCTTATAATCTATTTCATTCAAAATAACAATGGAATCTGTATAAAAATAAGTTCAAAAACTAAATGCAAAATTGTGATTTGATAGAAACGAATGTACGTTAAAAATAAATAAACACTTTATCCGTAAAACACACCGAGGTATCGTTGAAACCGAAAGGAAACTATATAAATCGTTGTAACACACTTGCACTAATATTGGCACACTTTCACTATACAGTGTCAAAATCGGTTCCGCTCCTAGAACCGATACTCCTCACATCAAGCTCGCGTGTTGTCCCTTCTCTGTTTCTCCAGCTGCTTTCTGTGACTATGGCGTTTCCTTGCTATCAATGCAACAAGAACTATCACAATAATCAAAGCAACAGCTATGCCTATCCACCAGTAAGTGTTGTAAGAAGCTTCTTTGGGATTGACATTCTCTTTTTGGTCTCCAGCTGCTACAGGATTCTTTATCTCTAGAACTCCTACAGTTGACGTTTCGGTGCCATGTTTGGAGTTAGCATCATCACTGACATCTATTTCATTCTCCATTATATTTTCATGTGTTTCAACTACTGGTGGCTCGTTGATATTTTCTGGTGATGTTGGGATTTCATTCTCTTCGGGGATTGGATCAAGTATCGCATGTTCAACGTAATCGTCTGATTCCTCTTTCTCGGGCGAAGGTTCCAGTTGATTGTCTAAATATTCGTCCAAAAGTCTATAGTAATCAGTTAGACCAGTGTATTCGAGCCCATTTTCCCGTTTTGCGAGAAGATCACTGACCATTTCTGGCCAAAATGCTCCGTAGCCTTGCATCATCGTGTCGCTATAAGAAAACAATATTTTAAATTAAATTAAAATTTGTTTATTCACAAGATCCATTCCTAAAACTAACACAACACATACAATACACTCATTTTAGCTTGAACCTTTAAAAAAATAATGTCTCAAAAAAGTATTACAATAATACTTACACTAAGCGATCGTTCTTTTCAGCGACGTGTTTGATCAAATCTGATTCATCCGACTCAAGTTCTTCCGCAAACGATTGATAGATTTGGTATTTTAGAATAAGCCCCAAAAATTTTCTGAAATAAAAATACCAACTTGCTTTTAGGAGAAATCCAGACAGAAACTGTCCAATTAGAGTACGGTTAGAAATACAATTTTATTTCCCAATTAACTGAGAACAAAGGATGTTTTGTTCGAGACAAAAGCTCTGAGAATGGTTAACAAACAAAAATGCTCACCCAATATATGGTTTGTTGAACACCATGTAGGGATCGCCTAAGAAATCGACATCAGAATTCTCTATAAGAGAGAAGTTTTTCCGGAACTCACTCCAACTGGTGCGTATTTGTGCGTATGGAATTTTCCCCATCAAAACTCTCAACCTCCATTCATCAGCTGCCAAATAGAAATTCAATCTGAAACCCAACAAAAGCGTTATGATTACTTTATACAATTTATTATTCAGAATTTTTTCAAAGTGATTAAAGGGCATGATTAGTAAGTATAAGGCTTGCGGCCTACGACTGTTCTATCGATAAAATAAAGTTCCTTGTCAAACGTGTTTTATCTTTTCAGACCGAAAACATAAAAAATGCTCCGGAAACATCATCGTCAAACTGGTTCAGTCCCATATCCTCAACTTTCGAAAACTATTTCAATTTACACGCTTGTACTCGATCCTTTGCCATTGCAGTAGAAAAAACTACTATCTGAACCGAACCGAAACTATTCTAGTTAAATAACTATTACAGTGACCTGGACGACCAGTAGGCGTACGACAAGCTCTGTCTGGTTCTGTCTCTGGCTCTGGTTTTGAGTCTGTGTGAGTATTGAATAAATAAATCCAACTTATAGACGTCACACACACAGTAAAAAACACTGATGAGCACTCACAGTCTCAAAACCAGACAGAGCTTGTGGTTGGCCTGCAGGGCACTGTAACACTCTGACAAATCCTAAAAACTCCTAAATCCTAAACTGTTTTGATAGTAAAAGAACTTACTTCGGCAAATCTCTTAGGGCAATGATCAGCTGAAGAACAAGGCGATGGGCGTTGGGGTTGTAGTTGAATATTTCCAAGGGGAATAATCCCGCACGATTTAATGCATGTGGGTTTAGAGACAACAGCGACACAAATCCAGGGATGGCTTCGTAAATAGCTGGAAGAAATTAGAACATTATAAAACCTTGCGTCAAATGAAAATGCAAAAAGCTTGACTTGATATCCTCGTAGAAGAAATAGTACTCCTAAGATTTGAGCAAACAAAATTATGATACCGCGGAAATTCGGAGGAGGTAAAAGGCTCAAAATCTTGTATCCTATAAATATGAGAGACAGCAGTAGACTTCTTCAAGCTGATAAAAACGTCTTTTAAATTAGAATAAACTAGGCTACAAACTAGTCACAACTTCCCTTGTAATACTACAACACCCGCGAAGTCTTCTTTGAGTTAGAAGTAAATTACATCTTACCCGAGAAACGAGGCGCGTCTCTGAGAACATAAGTGTTGTTGCTGTGCAAATTGATGGTCTCCTTGTACTTAATCTTCATAATAGCTTCGTGTGCATCCACATAGTTGGCTATGCTGACGTCTTTGCACGTTATAACTCTTATTTTATTGGGTTTACACCAGTCTACTGTGATGGTGGGGCAAGTGTTGTTGAATATTGAATCGGCCCAGAATTCCGGGTCGATATCACCGAAGTTAAGGGATTTTAAGAGTTTTTCTGCTTCTTTGAAGACTTTTAGGCCGCCCATTTCCTGCAATCGAAAAAAGCTTTAAATGTGATAAAGGGTTTGTGACAACAGTTTCTTTCTGCATAAGAGCAAAATGTACAACTACTTGAGGAAGAGATTAGTAGGTATTTTTGTAGAAAGAACTCAGTAATTTGAGTCGTTACTATAGATCAAAATCATCAATCCTCATACATATTGTTTATCTGTGGAAACTTTTAATTGGCCCTCTGCATACATGTAGCATTGCTACATGTTTAATTTTGTACCCTATTTATGTATACCTAGCTGTTAGTTTTCCCAAAATTTTGAAAATAAAATAAAATAAAAAAATATTTTGTTTGAGCTCAATGAATTCCAAGGCACTCGTCTTTTTCCAAACCAAATCAATTGATTAGATTAAGCAACATTCTGTTGGCTCATAATTTGGACTATTGACTGCTGTGCGATTTACTTTTCCGTGTATAGGAGGGTAGATTAAGTTATCATTCCCGACTCTAGCCGTTAAGCTACGATGGAGAGGAGCCTTTTAAGATGTTATCCGAGTAGCCATCTCAAACAATAGCGTATTCTTACCTTCAACTGAAGATTGGCAAGAACTTTTTGGTATATTCCCGCGTGTTTCGGCAGTAAACTCTCTATTAAATTCGACCAATCGTCACCAACAAGCGATCCTGTAACAAAATTAATTAGTTTTAATACACCGTTTCAGTGCGCGAGAACGCGAGTGTGCCGCTGACTACCCCTTCTTTCATTAACTTGTATACCGTATGCAAAAACACTCTTTATCACTTTAACAAGGCTATAAGAAACATGGTTGGCTTGATCGATTACCATCAAAGAAACAAAAATGCAGCAAATTAGAAAAAAATAAACACCTTAAACCAAATCTTCAAAGAATATTTACTTAGAAAAATGATATAATTTTTTTACTGTTCTCTAATGACTGTTAATTTTCTTCACTTTTCTTTAAGTTTCAATTTTTTTTATTTACAACCATTGCCTTATCTTTAGAGTGTACCCTAATACGAAAGCGCAGCTTCTTTATCAGAGTTTAGGATTTTATAATTAGACATTACAACCAATAATACACACACCAATAATAATCACAATAAAGACATCACTTCTTTATCTTCTTCTCAAAAGTAGAGCTACTTTTTTATAGCTGTAATACATACTATATTATAGTTTTCAGAATCTGTTTTGTATTAAGCTCATATCTTCTGTCACCGTATACAAAGATGAAACTGTTGTACCGAGGAGATTAATTAGTTGCATGTGTTGCGAAATGCTAATTTAACAGAGTTACTTTGAAACTAGTATACACGAGCTTGAAAGGCAAATTGCCAGACATCAAACTTTAGTAAAGCAGAACAAAGTGAAACTATTATACATAGTTTCGATGTAACATGTAATTCAGCAAATAAATAAACTTTGACTTTGACTTTCGTGATGTCATAAAAATGAATGACAATCAGTGAAACGCTGTCAAATTTGACAGCGATATTTGACAGCGTATCATTGATCGCCATCGCCAGCGACCTAGTCTGTCTGGGTATAACATAATAATATATTGTATTCTAAGTATGTATTTACCAAAAAAAAAACTGTATCATCTATCTGGTTCCCATACAAGCTCTGCTTAGTTTGGGGCTGGATAGTGTTTCTTTAATTCTTTAATTCTTTAATGCACACAGAAATATTTACAAAAAAAAGTAATAACAAAGGACATGTACATAGGCGAGCTTAACCCTAAAAGAGTTTTCTTCCAGCAAACCTTTGGTGCTAAGAGAAAGTTAATAGTAAAGAGGTAACAATGTGTACATATTTAAAGATTATATTTGACAGAAATATGAAAAACTCATCTACTAATAAACAAACTACTTACACATACATATACATACTACTAAGTACATTAAATACATACAATAATTAACCTACCCATATATACATATTATATAAATATATATGTATAATATATACAAATATAAAAATAATCGTATTTTGACCAAATTAAATAGAAATAATGAATTTACTTACAAGGAGAGATAGTGCTCTTTTACTCTAGCTTTAAAAATATTGAGAGAAGTGCTAGCGCGAATAGCGTGGGGAATGGAATTCCACAGTTTCACACCGCGGACTGTGAATGAACCTCCGTAACGGCTGGTAGCATGAGAAGGGGTCATGAGAAGAAGGGACATGTTAGTTCTGCAAGGCTTGCCGCGTGGAATAAGAAAATTGAAACGCTCACGAAGGTAAGAGGGAGAAAGAGGATTGAATAAAATGTTATAGAGAAAAGAGACGACGTGAAGATCACGACGACGACGGATAGGAAGCCATTTCAGCTGGGTTCTGAACTCGGATACGTGATCAAACTTGCGCAAACCGAAAATAAAACGGATGCACAAGTTTTGAAGACGCTCGAGCTTGTTCAAGAGTTCCTCCGTGGCATCTAAGAAACAGACATCAGCGTAATCAAGAAGAGGTAAGAGTAATGATTGAGCGAGGGTAATTTTAGTTTCAAAGGGCAAGAACTTTTGGAGGCGCTTGAGAGAATGGAAGCTGAAGTGAACCCTTCTACTAATATCATTGATATGAGCAGACCAAGATAACTGGCCATCAAAAAGTACTCCCAAATTTTTCGCTTTGTTAGAGTATGCAATCGGAACACCAGTAAATAATACAGGCGGGGGTGGAACGTGAGAAACAACATTGAGCATATACGGACTGCCAACCAGTACTACCTGAGATTTAGAAGGATTAACTAAGAGGCCAAACGTTTTAGTCCAGGTGCTAATGTTAGATAGATCGGCGTTGATTGCGTTAATTCCTTCAGAAATCTCATCAGCTTTAAAGTGACGGTATAATTGCAAGTCGTCAGCATAAAGATGGTAGTTAGAAGAGATATGTTGTGTGATGGCGTTAATAAACACTGAGAAAAGTAAGGGAGACAGAACACCACCTTGGGGTACACCCGCAGTAATGTTGCACCAATCCGAGAAAGACTCTTCAGAGTGTACACACTGCGAGCGACCCGAGAGATATGAATGGAACCAGGAAGTTGCTGAGGGAGATATATTAAGAGAGGAAAGGATGGACAAAAGGATATCATGATCGACTGAGTTAAATGCACTGCTAAAATCTAACAATACTAAGACTGTCAGAAGTCTATTGTCCATTGCCCATCGTAAATCGTCTGAAACTTTAGTTAGAGCACTGACAGTGCAGTGCCCAGGGCGAAAACCAGATTGAAGAGGGCTCATTAAGTTGTTTTGAGAGAGAAAAAAGGACAACTGTTTATGAACCACCTTTTCAAGAATTTTAGATAAGACAGGTAAAATAGAAATGGGCCGAAATTGAGAAACGGAGGTTGGATTGGGAGTTTTGGGGAGCGGGACAACATAAGCTGTTTTCCAGGCAGAGGGAAAAGAGCTTGACTCCAGAGAAAAGTTTATAATGTGTGTTATAGCAGGAGCAAGCTCGGAGGAAAGGAGATGTAGCATTTGGATGTTTATACCGTCAGTGCCTACGGCTTTTGTGGAGATGGAGTTAAGGATTCTTTTAATATCAGACTCAGCAACCTCATCGAAGCTGAAAGGAAGGCAGTCAGGAATGGTCCAGTGAGAAAGCTCAGCCAGAGTGGCATTTTTAACAAGGGGATTCAGGTTAAGAGGTGATTTTGAGAAGTGGTGATTGATAGAATTTAAATCATAAGAAACACACGTTTCACCCGCCGCCTTCTTACCCAGGCCAAGAGACTTGAGAAACTTCCACATTTGAGTCGGATTGGAGTTGTCTATAGAGCCATGTATGTGGTCTCTTTTAGAGTTCCTACACATCTTGCTGCAGCGATTGCGAAGTTTCTTGTAAGAAGCAAAATTTTCCTCAGTGGGTGACTTTTTAAATAAACGCTTAGCCTTGTCACGCTTCGACATTAACTTCTTGATGGGCTGAGTTAACCAAGGTGCTGGAGGATATTTAACTTTAACACGCTTTAAGGGTGCATGGATATCAAAAATATTTGTTACGATATTGTTAAAAACAGTAACCTTGTCATCCACATTAACTGCATCAATGACAGGAGACCAGTCAATGCCAATAGCATCTGTCTTCAGGCGCTCCAGGTTAATGTCCTTGAAACTACGGAGAAGGAGAAACTTAGATTTTCGTCTAGGCGAACGAATTTTGTACGAAAGAAAAACAAGGTCATGATATGAGAAAGGAGCAGTTAGTTGTCCATGAGTAGCCACGCGGTCCATGTCAGAAACGAGAATGAGATCAAGAAGAGAAGGAATAGAATGGGGAGCATGATGAGTGGCAGTAAGCGGCAGAATGTGCATATTGACAGAAGAGATCAGGGACAAAAGCTTATTCGACCGAACGTCATTTTTTAACAGACAGGTATTGAAATCACCTAGGATAATGGTGTGATCGTAGAGTGAAGTTAAAGATTCTAATTTTGATTCAAGGGAAGAGAAGTAGTCTATATTTCTAGAAGGAGGATAATACACGCCCAGAAGCACTTTAGAATGGTTGACAAATACTTCGACGAACAGGTGTTCGGCAAAGTTTGAGAATTGACTAGGTGAGTGGTCAATAATATTATAGGTTATGTCAGCACGAATATATATAGCCACACCACCACCGCCCTTGCCAATTCTATCGTTTCTAATTAAAACAAAACCAGGCAGAGGGTAATGGGAAGAGGGTAAAGAAGGTTTTAGAAAGCTTTCAGAGACAAGTATGGCATCAATTAATTTATGATCAAAAGATGAAAAAATATCGGCAAAGTGGCCGGGGATACTCTGGGCGTTAATGTGTACAATATTAAAATTTTTGGCACATCCAGCAAATGATTTTTCAAGTAAAACGCTGAGGTGCGGAGGGTCAGAGTCGTCACTGATAGCACTCCCGTAGTCGGCAGAAGAGCAAGAGGAAGAGCAAGAAAAATAACTATCATCTATATCCTGTAAATCCATCAAAATAAATAATAAAAAATACTAAAATATATATATATGTACTATAAAAATAAATAAAATAAAACCTATTTTACGCAATATCTACAAACGGATTCAATGCAGATCTCCATTGTACTCGTAGGTTTACCGAAAGAAGAAAAACACTATACCTACACTCTAATTTATCTATGGCTACGGTATGATAGGGCTAAATTACTAAAACGTTCAATCGTTTTAGAAAAATAAACAAAAAAACAGATAAACACACAAGACAAGAAACGAGGAACAACAGAAAAACATTTTTTGTGGAAGAAATAACAAATAAAAAAAAAAAAAAAAATTAAATCTTTCTTTCCTGCCTCGCAACATTCTTCCTCCAAGCTTGTTTTTGAACGAAAGGTAAGACAGATGCATCTACAATTTTTCAGATAACCAGATGTCAATGTCACTGTTACCTAGCGTCAAACGAAAATGTAAACAAACAAAAATAACAATAGAAAATAGGATCACAAGTTATAAAATAAGTTATAAGTACCTTCCGCTGTAACATTGATAAATTGCACTACCTCATATAAAAGAAAACCAATAAAAATGCAGCTACAGTTGAATGTAGTATAACACACCACTCGAGTGCCATGATGTGAACTCTGTTAGATAAAGTATCACTTCACTGCGCGTCTGGATCTGGTCTCCGCAGTCTTGCTGGTCTTTACTGCAGATACTGAGGAACTCTTTCCCTTATCCTGTGACGTCCCCGGGGCTGTCTTATCCTGTTCAGACTGGCTGGAAGGAAATTCCGCCAGTAGTGGCCTCAGCTCGGACGCAGTCTCTATTCTTCGACGCTTGTTGTCAGGCAGCAAGACAATAATCTTGCCCTCCGAGGTCCAGCAGTTTCTGATGCCAAAATGCTTACGAGCCTCAAGGAAGACACCGTGTCTCGGCTTAGTCAAGAACTCCGAAACAGAGACTGCAGTGCCTTTGAGTACGGTCTTCGTATTCCAGACCTGGCTACGAAGCTTGTAGTCTGCAAACCTTACCATGACCGGCCTAGGCTTACTAGTGTTACTACCCAAGTAATGACAAGCAGCTATGCGGTCGCGAGAGATGTTTGACATTTTGAATTGGTCCTTTAATAATTTGATGATGATGTCTTCAACCGCAGTCTCATTGGAGTCAGTAATGCCATGAAACAACAGAATCTTTCTACGAGAGGCAGTCTCCTGTCGGTCTTGGGCTTGAGTGAGGAGCTCCAATTGAGAACGCATCATGGACATGCATTTCCAGATCAATGTTTTGAAGTCCGTAAACTCACGGGATAGTGTCTCCAGATCCTTGTGTGGAGCTTCAGAGCCGGAAAGTTTTTTGATGTTACTCTCCAAGTGATGCATCCTGGAGTCAAAGGCTCCAGCAAGTTCTTCCATATTAGTTGCCAAACTTGAATACAGATCCATGGTGAAGTGTGAACAGTGAGGTTATAGTGCTCAGGTGAGTGGAGAGGAGAGTTTATATAACTAACGAGTACTGGAGAGTTAGGTGTCTAAGAATCACACACTAACTGCATGTAAATAGGCTTATATTATTTAAATAAAATAAATATTGAGGAGCACAATGTGTACACAAAGACTACCCGCGTTTTTTTTTTAGTGTTGTGTGGATTGTCCAGATTATTTATTTATTATTTATTTTACCATGAATACGAGAGGGTTTAAAGTAGCAATAGTTTCTTCCGATCGTAAGGGTAGGTCGTGAATTCGAATCCAGCATGTGCATCAAGGGGTTTGACGCCGAACAATTTCTCGACCAAAGACACTGAATGAATATAAGAAAAATCGATTGAGCTTTTAAGGTTTTTATGAGCTAGCGTTTCACTAATCACCACCGCAGCACGCTTAGATTGTGCGCAAGACTTTAGCGGGCTAGCTCATACACACAAACATAAAATCTCAATGCATAAATCATCTTGTATCAATGTAGGTATAACTCATCTACAGTTAATGACTTTCCAGGCAAAAAGGCTGCCGGAAGCAAATATAAAAGCTTTCGCTTAGAAAATGGTTTGTATACGAGCGTGCTGCATTGTTATTCTTTCTTTATTCTCCTTTACAATTGAATAATTTATAACCCATTACTGAAGACGTTGCAAAAATGTATTTAATGTAAAAACATCATCACCGTTATTAGCCCAAAGAAGTTGATTGCTGGACCAACAAAACCACTATTTAAATCGATTACTGATCAAATATATCAAGGTTTGTAATGATACGAAGTCATCTCACTTTAAATCACATCAATTTAATGCATATAGCAACATCTTCTAACCAAACTGCCCACAACTCCCGTCCATCCATAGTCAAATTAAAACCTTAGCAACAATCAAATATGTTAGAACACACAGAACAGCAAATACGCTTTTGCTTACGCAATATTCTGTGTTAGAACAGAATTACTATCAACTATCTTCTAAATATATAAAACTCTTTCGTTACTGACTGACTGACTCACTGACTGACTGACAATCAACGCACAGCCTAAACCGTTAGTCCTAGAAGCATGAAACTTGGAGGGTATGTTCCTCTTATAGCGTAGAGGTGTACTAAGAAAAGAAATTGGAAAATTCTTTCCCAAAGAGGAGAAAAAGGGGAAAAAAGGTTTAAAGAAAAATCAACACACAGCCTAAACCATTAGTCCTAGAAGCATGAAACTTGGAAGATGTGTTCCTCATATAGAGCAAAGGTGCACTAAGAAAGAAAAATAGGAAAATTATTTCCCTAAAAGAAGAAAAAAGGGAAAAATAGTTAAAAGAAAAATCACAAAAAATTGCTTTACAAAATACGCAAAAAAACAGTAAAAAAAAATCTGCTACCGCAGCTTCTGTCACCAAATTTGAATACACACAAAAGTTTACATAAACCCCACCGTAACCACTAAGACAAAATCGCGGAAAACACCTATCATACCGAAACTAAACACCGCACCGCTTCAAAAAATGGCTAAAGAACATGCTCAAAACTACGGTAACCAGCTGGTCATGTCAAATTAAAAAAATCTGATTCGATTATACACCAACACGCATACGAAACCCTAAATTAGTCACTAATCTAAATATATAAAACTCTTTCGTTACTGACTGACTGACTCACTGACTGACTGACAATCAACGCACAGCCTAAACCGTTAGTCCTAGAAGCATGAAACTTGGAGGGTATGTTCCTCTTATAGCGTAGAGGTGTACTAAGAAAGGAAATTGGAAAATTCTTTCCCAAAGAGGAGAAAAAGGGGAAAAAAGGTTTAAAGAAAAATCAACACACAGCCTAAACCATTAGTCCTAGAAGCATGAAACTTGGAAGATGTGTTCCTCATATAGAGCAAAGGTGCACTAAGAAAGAAAAATAGGAAAATTATTTCCCTAAAAGAAGAAAAAAGGGAAAAATAGTTTAAAGAAAAATCACAAAAAATTGCTTTACAAAATACGCAAAAAAACAGTAAAAAAAAATCTGCTACCGCAGCTTCTGTCACCAAATTTGAATACACACAAAAGTTTACATAAACCCCACCGTAACCACTAAGACAAAATCGCGGAAAACACCTATCATACCGAAACTAAACACCGCACCGCTTCAAAAAATGGCTAAAGAACATGCTCAAAACTACGGTAACCAGCTGGTCATGTCAAATTAAAAAAATCTGATTCGATTATACACCAACACGCATACGAAACCCTAAATTAGTCACTAATACAACATAAAATCACAAAAAATAGCTTTACAAAATACGCAAAAAAAACCATTAAAAAAATTTCAGCTAACGCAGCATCTGTCACCAGGTTTGAATACACACAAAGGTTTACAAAAAAAACAATGATAATCACTTAGACAAAATTGCGGGAATCATCTATCATACTTAAGCTAAACACCGCTGAAAAAAATCGCCTGCAACAGCACTCGCCTTCAAATTCAAATAAACTCTGAAGTACATGCTCAAAACTATGGTAACCAGCAGTTGGTCACGTCAAATAAAAAAAAATGATTCGATTATACACCAACACGCATACGAAATCCAAAATTAGCCACTAATATAACATAAAATTACAAAAAATAGCTTTACAAAATACGCAAAAAAAACGTTAAAAAATGTTCTGCTACCGCAGCATTTGTCACCAGGTTTTAATACACACAAATGTTTACAAATAAACCGATGATAACCACCAAGACAAAATTGCGGGAATCATCTATCATACTTAAACTAAACACCGCTGAAAAAAAACAGCTACAACAGAACTCGCCTTCAAATTCAAATACACTCTAAAGTACAAGCTCAAAACTATGGTAACTTGCATTTGATCATGTCAAACTAAAAAAAACAAGATTCAATTATACACCAACGAATACGATAGCCCAAATTAGCCACTAAAACAAAATCACGAAAAAGAGCTTTACAAAATACGCAAAAAAACATTAAAAAAAATTCTGCTACCGCAGCAACTGTCACCAGGTTTGAATACACACAAAGGTTTACAATAAAACCAAAGATAACCACTTAGACAAAATTGCGGGAATTATCTATCATACTTAAACTAAACACCTCTGAAAGAAATCGGCTACAACAGCACTCGCCTTCAAATTCAAAGACACTCTAAAGTACATGCTCAAAACTATGGTAACCAGCAGTTGGTCATGTCAAATTAAAAATTGAGATTCGATTATACACCAACATGCATACGAAACCCCAAATTAGCCACTAATACAACATAAAATCACAAAAAATAGCTTTACAAAATACGCAAAAAAAAACATTAAAATTTTTCAGCTACCGCAGCATTTGTCACCAGGTTTTAATTCACACAAATGTTTACAAAAAAACCGATGATAACCACCAAGACAAAATTGCGGGAATCATCTATCATACTTAAACTAAACACCGCTGAAAAAAAACAGCTACAACAGAACTCGCCTTCAAATTCAAATACACTCTAAAGTTCAAGCTCAAAACTATGGTAACTTGCATTTGATCATGTCAAACTAAAAAAACCAGATTCTATCATACACCAACGAATACGATAGCCCAAATTAGCCACTAAAACAAATCACAAAAACGAGCTTTACAAAATACACAAAAAAAAACATTTAAAAATTTTCAGCTACCGCAGCATTTGTTACCAGGTTTTAATACACACAAATGTTTACAAAAAAACCGATGATAACCACCAAGACAAAATCGCGGGAATCATCTATCATACTTAAACTAAACACCGCTAAAAAAAAACGGCTACAACAGCACTCACCTTCAAATTCAAATACACTCTAAAGTACAAGCTCAAAACGATGGTAACTTGCATTTGATCATGTCAAACTAAAAAAAACAAGATTCAATTATACACCAACGAATACGATAGCCCAAATTAGCCACTAAAACAAAATCACGAAAAAGAGCTTTACAAAATACGCAAAAAAACATTAAAAAAAAATCTGCTACCGCAGCAACTGTCACCAGGTTTGAATACACACAAAGGTTTACAAAAAACCCCATGATAACCACTAAGACAAAATCGCGGGAAGCACCTATCATACCAAAAGAAAACACAGCTGAAAAAAATCGGCTACAACAGCATTTACCATCTTTCGAACACACTTTATATAGTTTTGAATGCAAACTCAAAACTAAGGTAACCAGCACTTGCTCATGTAAAACCAACGTATACATAACCCAACTTAGCCACTAAGGCAAATTCACGAAAAATAACTCTCAAAAAATACGCAAAAAACAGTGAAAACATATCAATAGTTGTCCGCTTTCCACCATAAAATAGTTTCTTTTAAACGAACTCAAACTATGACTTTATACTAACCACGCGGACGAAGTCGCGGGTGACAGCTAGTTTATTAATATAGTATGTACTGAAATGATTGCTTACGCGAGCAAATCATTTAAAAATCTAACAAATTGCGATGATGCTAACACAACATAATGCACATCCACTGACTTCCTCCGATTTTTACAATCTAGGGGTCTCGCTTCGTCTACTAGTCTATACACATACACAGAACGTGTTGTGTGTACTAGGTATACACTTATACCGGAGCAAACATATACTAGATTTCAAGCTGATTCACCGACAGTCTAATAGATCACAAACAACTGACCAGAATCTAGCGCTAGACAGTGAACTATATTATCTAGATAGGTAGTCTGTCTGCAAAAACTTTTGAGCCAAGAGGTAAGTACTAATTGTTCAGAAGTTTTATCGAATCCCAACTGGGAAACAAAGCCACGAGAGACTACACTAATGATAAGCCGGTTTCAGACCAGGATTTACCGCAAACCCAACATGGTGAGCGGAATATAAACTTTGATAAAACTTTTACACCTTAAGCAATGTCAAAGCAGAAAGACAATGTTAAAAGATTCAAATTTTTCCTAAAGAAATACCATTATTCGTAGAATTAGTAAGCTGATGTGGCAACCTACATACCTTAGTTAATATCCACAAACCGGAAGACAAAGAATTAGATGCCTCTCAACCAAATGGACCGGCGTCATTTTATAAACCGCGGTAGTCACTTCTTTAACCGAACGAACCATTTGTTGAACCAATTGCTGATGACAAAAGGTTCTTGAATAACGACAACAAACCAGGCAAAGAATAGGACACGAATCGACAAAGAATAGGCTGGTGACTTAAACACACCCCGGACACTCCATCAAATCCCATGGATGGAGAGGGCTCAAATTGATGTCCCCGGAAATAAAGAGGTATATGTCCAGCAAAAGAAGACCTTTTTCAGGCTGATAATAAAGAAGCCTTTATTTTGTCTGTCCCAGCTTTAGAAGTAGTAATTGTCTAGTGCATTAACTACTTAAGTTGGAACGTCGTTCGTTTTTACAACTTTGTTGTCGGGAGTTTGATTAAGTTCGTTAGTAATAACGTGTCTCTTGCGTCTGGGGAAGAAATATCCCCATTCCAGTTAAATATAATATTATGCTTTTATACCATAGTGTAAATGAGATTATCTCGGTCGAAGTAGCGTAGTGGGAATCACTATTATCATAATCTCATATTGCAGAGCATATACATTATAATTTATATATATTATACTCGTACAAGGAGCCAACTTTGGAAATAATAGTGCCTGCGTACTAAATAGTACGTGTGATAATCACTTTGTACGTCAGTTAAATTGTAACGTTTGAAGGTGTCTTGTGCAAAAAATGGGATAATGGATTTTGTTGGAAAAAGTTGCTAGAATTCGTATGAATTCATTCGTAATAAATAAATAGGTAAATACTGTGGACAATCCACACAGCACTTTCTAGCCCCAAATTAAGCAGAGCTTGTACTATGGGAACCAGATGTTAATTCATACCGTTTATTTGTCCAGTGTATTTAAATAAACGAACCTTTTTTTTCCAAAAATCAGGGATAGTAGAAAATTCTACTCACGCAAAAGATGAACTGGCAGAGGTTTTCCCACAGCACCAGATCCACTCAGTCTTAACGAAACATATTTTTGCAGTTTGAGGTAGAGAGGTTTAACGTTGTTCCATATCTCCCTCGCCTTCAGGATTCCACCTTCGTACTCCACCAGGCTGTCCCAGTAGTCTTCTACGTTGCTGTAATCTGGAAGAAGAAAGGTCGGTGTGACGACAAATGCTTTGTTTTCCTACTCCTACTCAACACGCTAAAAAGCGCTAAGGTAGAATAAACGTCGGTGTGATGTCAAATGCTTTGTTTTCCTACTCTTACTCAACACGCTAAAAAGCGCTAAGGTAGAATAAACGTCGGTGTGATGTCAAATTCTAAAAGGCCCGCGCACACCTAGGCCGCTGGCAGCAGCGATCAATGAAACGCTGTCAAATATCGCTGTCAAATTTGACAGCGTTTCACTGATCGCGTTCGCCAGCGGCCTAGGTGTGCGCAGGCCTTTATTTTAGGCGATTCTTCTTCATGTCACGTGACTACTTCTTTCGAAACAGTGACACGATAAGAAGAAGAAGCGTCTTATTGCGATATTTTTATTACCCAGTACTACTCAGCAGGCTAAAACGCACTAAAGTACCTAAGAACCATTTCTTCTCTCCAAGATATTATCAGAAATGGTTCTTCTTAGAATAGCCTTTTTCACAGAAAGTAATATTAAAATCATTCTCCGTGTAAGCACTGAAGTGGTTAGCGGTTTTCTCATATGAGTGATTTCGTACTTTGGAATATATTATTATATCACGCGTACGCGGTCGTACCACAGAACGTAAAATAATACAGCGTATAGAACGGTCACTGTGTGGTGGAAGGATTTAAAGAGGCCACAAAGATTAAGACGCTGACAACGGTTTAACATCTCCGCTTCTGTTTTATAGTTTTTTTATAGAACTACATACATAAATTCACTGAATTCAGATATAAAGATAACCAAATATTTGACAGTTGTCTAAGGGCTGATTTTGCCATTTACGGAGTAACGCTAATCGTCGATTATAAAATGCTAGCCCTTGTTTTTGATAAACCTAAAATAGAGATGGAAACTGACTGAAAAATTTGCCCTTACTCAAACTTTCGCTACAAACATTTAATATAAACAACTGTCAAATATATGATTGGTTAATCATCAGTGAAATTGGCCCTTCGATTATAACAACCAAACCATCGCCAAGTTAATGTTAAACCGAGTAAAAACACCAGAATGGGCTGTAATAATCGTTTTACAATATTTTACGAGATAATCTTTACTAAGCTCTTAAATATATTGGGTTACGGAAGTCTGTTCTATAATAAAACTTTATTACGCAGTTAACAAAGCTTATCTATTGAAAGCGCAAATTTGCTCTTAGTCGAACATTCAGGGGATAATTGTATTCTGCTGGTATTTATCAAGTTTAAACCGAGTTTAGCCGAGCTCAGTTTACTGTAATAAACGGATACAGGGTAGATTTATCGCATTTTCTATACAGGGTTAATACAAGTAAAGGAACCTTATAAAGGAAATTAACTTAAAATCTTTTCACCACATCATTATCAACTTATATTAGTCCCCTGCTGGACGTAGATCTCTCCCAAGATGCGCCACTGAGCTCGGTCTTCGGCTCTTCTCCAGTGCTTGCCAGCTACATTTCGCAGCCCACTCCACTACGCGGTCTCAACTCTAGTATTCGTTTGCTCCAACGATTGTTTGTTCTAGGGCAAACATGACCGGCCCACTGCCCCTTCAGCTTCAGCTGACTAATCCTTTGAGCTATGTTGACTACCTTGGTTTATCAGACTAGTTAGGTATATCGAAAAAACCAGTGACACGATATGAAGACGACAGGTAATTCAGATTGTGCTTTGTAACCATCGTTCGAATACAGAAAAATAAATTTTCTTCAATGTTTTATTATTATAAGTTTTCATGTTTTACAATTGAATGTCATTTATATTTGGTTTTGCGGAGCAGTAGGTAGTTAGGTATAGTTTGATGAAGCATTTTGTGTTTGAAGGAAGGATGGTAATGTGAATATTTACTTTTCGGAAGTAGACTTCAAATCACCCTGTATAAAACTATTTTAAACTCAAATAAAGAAGTCATCGAAAGCCTTTTATGCACAGTCGCGGTATGTAAATGTTCGTCACCTTAGAGTCGGTTTTCGCTTGCACCAGTGCCTTGATAATGAACACATTATGACATAAATTGTGACGTTAACTTATCGGTGTACTCTGTCTATTCAGGTTCAAAAGGTAATATGTGATCGTGATACGTTGAACAAATCAAGTTGAAAATCGACGAACATTTTCATTCCGCCACTATACTTAGGAAATATCGTTAAAAATGCATCAAAGCTGTAACAAGATGATAAATGGTACTCACCATCTTGGTTTTACGAGATGATTGCAAATTGCAAGCAGAACTGTTGCGTAGAATTTATGTTTAATTTCATTTTATATTCCAGCTCTTTTGTTTTATGTAAACATTCCTTTTAAATTAAAACTCTCGTTTCGAGAGAAATCTGTGTTTTTATCTTTATTTGAAAACGTCTGTTTTATTTAATAACGATGCTGCGAGAAATAAGGGAAATTACAAGCACATGAGGCTAACAGGTACCTATGTATAAGTAAGATAAAAGCAACTCTTATCGCCAAGTTTGATGAAATTCCCAGATTGATTCAAACAAATCGGCTGCAAGTCTTGAAAAAATATGCAATCTGATTGATTGAAGTCAGTAAGGTGATAGCGTATTTTTTGTTGCAATCAAAACCTCGTTGCATTTGAAAATACATACATGATTTTGAAATTCGATTGCAATAAAAAACAGATTGAGTATCCTTGACGTAGGTAACTAATTGTTCTTTTAGTCCTTAAGGTTTTAATAAATGAATTGAATTGAACTTGTGGCTTTTTCACTATCGTAACCAGCACAGGAACTGGCTCGTAGCCACGTAGGAAAAACTTACTGTTTTGCTTAGTGGCGTTCCTGAGTAGAGGCAAGATGTGCTCCAAGTAGACCTCATGATCTGGTAGATTCTTCTCCCAGGATGACTTCATGCGAAGCTGAGTCTCTGCATCTTGCTGTCTGGCCAAGTTGTAGTGTAGCTCTGTAAGAAAAGGTTGGTGCCATTTCGTGAAACCAGTACCCAAAGTCGGAGTTTTGCTGCCACAGTTCGACTACCAAATGTTGTTTTCGTTTGAGCACGCGTCCCTCTTTTTTTAATGGAAAATTTATGAGACAACAACTCGTTTCGATCGTTTCTACGAAACGTATTTTTGTTGTCTCATCTTTTCTCCAAACAATAGAGAGAGACAAATAGGCGAAACAAAAACAACATTTCGTAGACGAAATGTTTTAAATGAAGAGGGACTTGCCCTTCAGTACGTCGTATTCAATAACTTAAAATGATCGAATATGTCAAAGAAGCCTCTTTGAGGCGCACTTTAAATCCTTCCACCACATTGGTTAATAAGACTGACAAGACAAGAAGAAGCTTTGGCTTTGGATGAGATATAATTTCAATAATCAACTTAAAGTTTAATCAAATTTAATGATGATTTAAAATTGAAAGGTACAATTATATCTAGCTGGACGCGCCATACGCTTTACGCTTACTACTTTGTGTCTTTCTTTCGAACTATAGTGTAGTGATAGGATTTCAATATAAATTGAGTACAATATCTCTGAATCTGTGGATTTATGATTCAGTAGGCCTACCACAAGCTCTGTCTGGCTCTGTCTCTGGCTCTGGTTTTGAGTCTGTGTGAGTGTTGACTAAATAAATCCTACGTTTCGACGTACACACACAGTATAATACACCGATGAGCACTCACACATACTCGAAACCAGAGCTAGAGACAGAGCCAGACAGAGCTTGTGGTAGGCCTACTGAATCATAGATCAGATCCAAAAAGAATCCGTGCCAAACACAATAGAAAAATCCATCTCCACATGACGTCTCATATGATTATGACATGGCAACATGGCATATATCATGTTTTTTCTCACGCGAAATCATCAAGTAGATACATCAATCAAACCATATCTATACTAATATTATAAAGCTGAAGAGTTTGTTTGAACGATCTGCTGATTAGAATTTATCTGCTATTAGAATTAAAAAAATATTTTTGTGTTGGATAGTCCATTTTATCGAGAAAGGCTATATAACATCACGCTACGACTAATAGGAACTGAAAAGTCCACTGATGATCTACTGAACGGTGGAAAATCTACTGAGCTAAAGACCCGTAACTTAAAAATCAATAAGTTCTGTAAGTTTTAATTTGTTTCCTTCTATTGTTATTAATTATGTATGTTTTCCATCCATACTGAGCTAAGAAGCAATTAAATGATTGTTTATGTCTATGCCAATACAATTATGCCATAGCGAACAGTTTTTTTTTTCCTCCATATTATGACTTCACGCAATCTTAAAATCGATAGGAAATTCGCGATCAGGAAGTTGTAATTCGCTTCCGGTTCATAGTCGCCATTCGAGAATCTTTAGTCCTTAGCAGTTGTCAGTTCTACGAACTGTGTGGCACCGATTTGCCTAATGCTACCTCGTGCTTGTAGGTAGCTCTATTTTTAGCTTCGAGCTTCAAACTGAAAAACTTGCTTATACATTTTGAAGATATTCATGAGGTCCAAGAATTAAGTAAGAAGTACAATGAAAAAGAACAATAAAGAAAATGAATTAAAACATAAAGTCAGTCAAAAGACAAAGCATAATCGAGACCACTGTTCCCAAAATAAATTAGGAACTTATTGAGAGTTTCATAAAGTAGAAAAAAACTTTTAATAACTCTTCTCGCGATGGCACTGGCGAATTTAATTTTTCATATCTCGTCTGAGCAATTTGTATTTTTGGAAAAAACATCGCTTCGACATAAAAAGTGAAATCGAAATTGCGTCTGAGATAACTCTTTAACTTCGTGCTCGGAGTAAAGGTTTATGAAAATGTTTTCGCAGTCCTGAATTCATTATTACGTTCTAAAGTCGTGAACGTGGCTTTATTTACGTTTTGCATAATATTGAGATGGATGTTCCGTTTGAAACTCTGAAATATAATTTTATTTCCTTGTCTGAGGTTTACACAAAATTGTATTTAATCGTTTACAAGCTTATTTGCTTTCCACGTATACATTTACCATTCAAAAGTTTAATATTTTACCAATGGAAACACGAGATTAATTTATAGAATTACTAGAGAGAAGTCCGGCGTTGCGCGTTGCCCGGGCATTCCAGAATGTTGAACATTCTGTACGCTTACGCACACACGCTTTTTTTGTTTAGTACGCTTAGAAGCATTTTATTCTTATCAAAATCGAGAATTATTAGAAAAGTAAATTAAAGTCCTTGCGTGATTAAGAAGGATAGACTTAAAAAAACCCTATACGTGTAAGAATTATAATTATATACATAGATTTTTGCAAAATTTTGCAATGATGCTGTTCCTATTAGTCGTAGCGTGATGTTATATAGCCTTCCTATCAGCCAGACCTAGAGCAAAATGTTTGGCCACTTTTCAGATAGCTTGAAAGTAATACGCGACTGGTTAAAAGCCCGTCGCGGCATTTACTTAGTTTTAATGGAAGTAGCTACAGTTTAATAAAACTCTACCCAAATAAAGTTACCTCTGAGTGTGCAGTTCGTTTGCGCACCGCAGTCGTAGTTTGTTGCAAACCTTATTTTGTGCAGAGCTTCATCGCCGAACGTTACAAGCTGCAACAAAAATATAAATTACTTAGAAAGTTCAACTGATGGCGTAGTCAACTAAGTTGGACTACATTGAATGCAGTATCATCATTATCATCAGCCTTAAAAGACCACTGCAGGACATAAGTCTCCCTTCTAAACTCTTTTCTTAAAAACTTAGCACAGTAGTCCTATTATCTTACCTAAAATACTCATAATACAGTTATACAAAACATTAAATTGTAATTGTATTGTATACATTTCCAGAAAGAACGATTCTGAGGCACCATCGAATTTCTGCGATCCTAACAATATCGTCAATCTATATTGGGTGGGTTTGCATCCTACGTTTCGTCATCCATTTCGGTCAATGCGCTAGCATCATTATGCAGCTAAAATAAGTACACTGCTGGACATACGCCTCTCTACATAAAGGGGGATTTGCTGTAATCACCCCGATTAGCCGGAGATTGTTGAGTGCAGTATCAGCCTTTGCTGCATTGTCTTAGTCGCCTCTTACAACACCCATGGAAGGTGATGGAGGGATTTTATTCGACTCTATGGTAATTTTCAGACAGTCAGCTACCGTATAATCACCAGCTCTTTTCTAATCCCCTAGCTTTGAGTATAAATATGGGGTCGTTATGCCAATAAAACATTGTTTTTCTTTCCTCGTAATAAATAAGCTATATCTACAAGCTCAGCTATAAATAACCTAGACTATTATGCTAGAAACCATTATTATTATTCATGTAACCAATAATCACCCATTACTCCAGGAACGGCGCATAAAGCAAACGTATCGTTACCAATAACGCTCGCTCGAAGAATAATAAATTCATTTGGTTATTTTTATCACGATAGATAGATGAGGGTAATTGGACATAAATCCTTTGCTATATTTATGAGGTTCCAAGTCAGACACAGGTAGAATTAAACAGCTAGTTTATTAGTACCACGAACCAAAGAAAAAAATCGTTTGCCTGTAAAGTCGGTTAACTGACGATAGTTGAACGAGACAACGTCATACAGCTGTCCACGCGGACGCATCGCTCTCGCTCACTCAATTAGGAGAGAGACAGATGTCAAACGCTGCCGAACGCGGAGGCCGATAGTGCCTCTTTGTCGCTCGTTCCGCTCTCTCGCTTGCACTTCAAGCCTTAAATGGAACGCCTCAGAGCGAGGTAACGCCGCATGAGTCATGTTTTTTCGTGCGTGCAGCCGGCTCCATCGAATTATAAGACGTTGTCACGCCAAAAATATATAAATTGAGAGAAAATAGGCAAGCAATGTACGGGGCATGTCGTGAAGAGGGAAGAATGTAATGTGACCAAGAGAGTGCTATGTATGAATGTGGACAGATTTGTGGGTAGCCAAAGAAAAGTTGACATGGAAAAGAAATGAGTGAAGATAGAAAATGGCAACTGATAGCGGGGCCTGGGAAAGAACATGTTATGCCGACGTCACAGACTGGGGTAAGAGGGAGAAGACTCAATGAGCTGTAATATAATAAGTATAAACATGTACAGATGTATACAAAGATCGCGGCAACTCTGTGATGCGAGGAGCTCGAAAGAAACTTATATGGGTTATTTAACATTTTGGTTTTAGTTATTTACTAGGTACTGTTTGTCAGTCAGTTTTCTTCGTGTCGTGTTACCTCTTTCGAACCAGCAGTGTGGTGAAAGGATTTAAGTGCACTTCTAAGAGGCACATCAGAGGACATATTTTTTCGAACTTTTCGTTAACAATTTACATATTTAAGGTGACTAATGTAATTTCAAGAACAGTTTCACTTATCTACGGTGTAAGAAATGACAGAGCTGTTTTCTTTAGGCTGTGTTCCTGACCAGGAGTTATCCATGAAATATATCGTTCCCCTACCTGCGGAGCCTACAGGAAATATGAAATAGGTACATCAGTTATAATTCCAAGGCGCTATTATGGTTTCCGTAATGCTCAGTGATTTATATCTTCTTTTGTGGTTCATTAAACAAAGTGGATTGAATCAGTTAAGGGGCCGGCGGAGGGCGAATTTTCATACAAACGTAATACCAAAATGATTACTAATTCAAATGCGATTGGTGTTTATTTTATTTGAGGTAAGTAATTTAAAATAAAAACTGTTCAGGAACCTAGATAAATACACAACGTCTTATAATTCGATGGAGCCGGCTGCAAGCACGAAAAAAAATAACTCATGCGGCGTTACCTTGCTCTGAGGCGTTCCATATAAGGCTTGAAGTGCAAGCGAGACCGTGGAACGAGCGACAAAGAGGCACAATCCGCCCCCGCGTTCGGCAGCGTTCGACATGTGTGTATTTTCTTATGACGTTGTCACTTTCAACTATCGTCAGTAAACCGACTTTACAGAGGCTACAATTTATAAAGATATTGTAACGGAGAACGGATGTAAGTAACGGGATTGGGGCGAGCGAAGCGGGCGGCCGGTAGTATATCTAAATCAGTAAATTCCTTACTTGTATCCACTGGTCAACCTCCAACATGGTATCTCCTGGCTGCATCAACAGTTTCACCTTCCGCCGTAGCACACTGTCTTCGGGCGTCAGAGTGTGAGTGACCACCGCGCTCTTGACGTCAGTGGTCTGCTGGTGAACGAAGAGGACGTATGCTTTGTCTCGTTCCAGCTAAAAGGAAAGATACGGTTAGAGGGGGAAGGAGATAGGAACTGCTCTTGGTTTGAGTGCTGTACTGATTTTTTAAAGCACAACCCAACCAAAGTCTGACAAGCTTGTCAATCACTGTCAAATACACAATACAAAAGTCATCAGCGTGTCGCAAACCGTAGCGAGTTACGTAACAAGTGAAGTTTAAAAAAACTTTAAAAATCTATTTCATGACCAAACTGCTAAACGGATTCTAATAAAATTTTTCAAAAAACATAATCAATTTAAAAAAAAAAACAAATCAGTGCATTGCATACATAACGAAGTTATGCGATAACAAACAAAAACAACGCAGTTGAGAACCTCCTTTTTTATTTGAAGTCGGTTGAAAATCAGTGCATACATAACGAAGTTATGCGATAACAATAAAAAAACCACGCAGTTGAGAACTTCCTTTTTTATTTAAAGTCGGTTGAAAAGAGAGTTTGAAATAACGCAATTGAAAGTCCCTTGACGCTCTACGCCGCCCGCCCTAAAAAAACAGAGACTGTGAACAAAGCCGGGTTCAATGTTTATTCGTAGCATTCATCCTAGTTTAGCGAAGACGGGTGTAAGAGGGTCATATCAGTTTTGTACGGATCTACGACTAAACCCGAAACCTGCATTGGATAGCTGGCGGAATGCCAAGCCATGCAAAATGTTGCGGCCAACCTAGTCGCCGGCACATGTTACAAAGATATGCCTGGGTTGGAAGTAATAGGACTTGTAGTACACACAGCATTGTAAATGAATTGGCGCATTAAAACTCCGAGCATCTGTCCACTGTATGATTTTTTTTTTAACAATATCCACTACTCTTAAGTTTACTAATAGTTTTAACTGAATACAACTTGAAGCACAGCTAATAATAATAAAGTAATGTTTATTGACTTAAATACATAGGTAATCACAAATCGATTTTGAACCCATAGTCTCCGAAACTAGTAAACAACTGTGTTTCAGGAGCCAGTGGTTTATTCTATGTAATAAGTTCACAAGTCATTATGCCT
Source organism: Thera britannica (assembly GCA_939531255.2). Lineage (NCBI taxonomy): Eukaryota > Metazoa > Arthropoda > Insecta > Lepidoptera > Geometridae > Thera > Thera britannica. The sequence continues at coordinate 10,045,493 of OW618049.2, forward strand.
GCACAAAAGCATACAACACATTCAATCACTTACTTTGAAGTATCTAAACTCTAAACTACAAGTAGTTCAAGTAGCCATTGCTTATCCAAATCTATTGTATTCAATTTTATATCTACGACAAACGACCATCATACATGAGGTATAAGCCTCATGTTTGATGTTTGACTAGGCATTAAGCTTTGCGCACATCAAAGCATTCTGCGGTGGCGACCAGTGAAACACTATCAAAACTCGCGGTCATATTTGACAGCGTTCTCTGATCACCACCGTAGAGCGCTTAGAAGTGCGCACAACTTTAATCAAAAGTAATGTCCAAAAGTTTAATTTATGACTTAAACTGAGTAAACTAACCTTACGAAAAAGTCCTTTATCATCGCCGATCAGCTCGCTCCAAGCTGCACTGGACCTCTGCTCGCATCTTTCCACATAGTCAAACTCCACCAGGTCTATCAACGCTACCAGCCATCTCCTATCATCTTCGCTCGAAGACGTCCCGCAGAGAAGAGGGCAGAAGAGAAGTGAGATGACGCAGAAGAGAGCTGGCGTCTTCATTGTGATTGAACCTGCGAAGGAATGACAGAGGTTAATGGTTTTCAATGGTGAGACGACCTAGACCCACATTACATGTTGAGGTCTTATAGACCTCACCATGTAACATAATAATTGCAATAAATAATATGAGTATGAGAACCTTTCAACCGGGTAAAGAGAACCGGGAATGGAAAGTCTTGAGGGAGACCTTTGTCCAGCAATGGGACAGTAAAGATTATAAAATAATGGTATTCAGGGTTATTAGTTACAGGTGCCTTGGTAGATACAAAAACGTTTATCTTTCTCAGATTGGAGTATAATTGTGTGTTTTTACTCTTAAAAATCATCATACAGCTAAAATAAATTTCTCACGAGAAGTCTTTAAATAGTTTCATTTATTGCGACTATCCGGGGCAGTGCTTTATAAAATGGTCTAGGCAGGCGAGTTACCACGAGACACACAGTATAGACCATTATTTTCTGTATTCTGTGGTATAGGCAACATTACTTTAAGTACAGTGGTCATTAAGCTTAAGGGGAAGATCTATATAGGCCTGCGCACACCTAGTTCGCTGGCGAACGCGATCAATGAAACGCTGTTAAATATCGCTGTCAGATTTGAGATTTGACAGCGATATTTGACAGCGTTTCACTGATCACTACCGCCAGCGAACTAGGTGTGCGCAGGCCTTAAGACGATCAATAGGCCTGTCGTAATGCATGGATCCGAGTGTAGGGCAACGAAAGGGACTGACGAAAAAAGAGTACATGCGGCAGAGATGCTAATGTTGAGATGGATGTGTGAAATGACAAGAATGGAAAATATACGGAATGAGTATATCAGGGGAAGTCTGAAGGTAGCACTGGTGACAGAAAAATAAGAGTAACAGGCTGACGTGGCACGGGCATGTCATGATGAAAGATGACAGTCATGTGACTAGTAGAGTGATGAGAATGAATGTAGATATGATGTGGGCCAAGAAGTGAATACGGAGATGACGGCTGATAGATGAGAATAGAAAAGGAGAACATGTTAGGCCGACCACATAAAGTGGGGTCAACGTAACAGTTTCATAACCACTGAAGTGTTCAAATAGATTTTACAGCTAATAATAACCATTTTTACTTTTACAACTTGAGTGCTGGAAGTTGCAAAAAGCATATTTGAATACTTTAGTTTAGAAGTTACGACATTTTAAGAGTAAACGTAAAAAATATTATAAACAGGTTTTAAACTAAACAATTCAAAAACATTAAAGTTTTTACGAGCAAAGATGGTGAAAAATCAGTAAAAGAAAAGCTATCGTTTTCAATAAAGGAACAGCCGTTTGAAACGGTTACATTATAGTAGACCACGCAATTTTGTTTAAAAAAAAATATACTATGGTTATTTTTTTTTCCTTGCGATTCCAGTGAATAAATGATTTTTTTCAGACTTTGACAGGTTGTTGATGAAAAAAAAGCGTTGTGTTTTTACTCATCTAGGTAGGTATTATCTCAAAACTATGACAAGCTAAGTTATGGAAGTAAGTTATAACTAAGTTAAGGAAATTACAACACCATGTTACACCTATTTCAGCAAATAAAGACATTCTATTCTATTCTATTCTATGCATTGGGTGCGTCTTCTCTGAAAGAGCTACCTTGTTTTTTGATGCTAACTAGAAACTTTATTATTTTAGAAAGATGTCACAAGGTATGATTGACACAGATCGACAGCCTAATTCTGATATTGAAAAATCTGAATTATAAAACCGGCCAAGTGCGAGACGGACTTGCGCACGAATGGTTCCGTACCATCATCTATAAAAACGAGAAAAGAAATCACATTTGTTGTATGGCCTCCTTAAATATTTATATTATTCTAGTTTTTTAGTATTTGTTGTTATAGCGGCAACAGATACATATATGTACATCATCTGTGAAAATTTCAACTAACTATCGGTTCATGGGATTACAGCCTGGTGATAGACAGGGTACGGAACCCTAAAAAGATTCAAGGTAAGAAATTTCAATTTGTAGAATCTATTACATTGGTCTAATATTTTTTTCTGAATTTTGACCTTGGAATAATTTCATCAATCAATGAAAAATAAAAATAACTGTAAGGTAAACCAAAATTGGAATATCTTCTTTCAAGGAACTATCGTTTAGTAAACAATTCTAAAGAAAGATATATTTTCGTCGAAAAAACATGTCGAAAACAGGAAAATAGTTACGTAAATTATATGGAAATTTTCTGATATTTCTGAATATTGTTACCTGATTATAAGCAACGTACTCACAGTGGGTATACGAGTAGTACGTGTTAAACATATACTTACAGAGCGCAGTTTTAACACTGTCATAAAATATATACAGCCTTTTTACGAACCCTAAAATACAACAGTATTATGCTTGTCAACGCGATTGTACATACGCAATATAGAGTTTTGATCAAAATTCAGTATGAAAAATGTAAAATTCCTAAAAACTGTATTTTTTTCTTTGATTCGTTTTCTGTCATTTTGGGAAGTCACGTAGCTTTTTCATTTTAATTGTTTTTCTGATGTTATTTTGAGATCTGTTGTCTAATTTCGGTGGTATTTTAATCAACATGACTTGATGTCTCAACACAAAGTATGAGCAGTTGGAATAAAAGTTTAATAGTGATATCCTGATTTGAAAATGATTCTGACGGTTTTAAAGAAAACCGCCATCTTTTTCTTCAAAGCCGACTCGTCTATTGACTGGCTTGACTAAGGCTGAGATTCATAGACCGCACTTTGCTTTACAGCAAAGCAGTCTTCGCAAAGTAAGCTTTGTTTATTGAAGTCTCCTATCAATATTTTGAATAAAGAAGAGCTTGACAGAACTATGACATATAATTTTGGTTGAAAGTTGAACTTTCCATCAAAGTAAAGTCAAAGTTCGGTCTATGAATCTCGGCCTAAAACTGTTTTATTTATGTAATATATTATCCTCACTTGAAACTGGGAAAATTGATGCAAAAAGAACAGATGCTTGCTACTAATTAAGAAAAATATTTTTTTCTCGTTTTTTCGAGGTAACCATGAAAATAGAGTCTTACCCAGCTTAAAAGGTCTTTTCATCTCAGAATTGAACATTTTCTTGAAAGGAAATTACTATACTGTAGTACTGTACTTCTCTAATTTTTTTTTTAACTTATTGATTAATGATCATCAATCATACTTACTTATTGATAAAGAAAGTATTAAACTCAATTCCATAGAATCACTTACTGAATTTCGATTTCAAAAATATTATCTGTAACTTTTGTAATTTGATGGGTTCATTAAAATATCATCACTGAATAGACATCGTAATTGCCCAAGTTGCTCAAAGTTCATTGAACAATTACAACCAATCCATTTACGCTTGATAACTGGGAACTTCTTGCAAATTATAAAAGTAAATCTCTCTGAAAATAAAAAAGTATTTAATATTTTTTCACCCAGTACCTTTTTTGGCTAAGATTCTAGATTCAAATATTTTCTTTCTTTCTTATCTCTGGTTTTTTCAAACCAAGTGTGGTGAAAGCATTTTAGGTGCTCCTCAAAAAGGCTCCTTTCGTGCACTTTCGACACATGTTTTTAATTTTTTTTTAGTATTTGCGACATGCCGATTTTTTTATGATATTTTCCTATGCCGTTTAAGAGCACTGGTATACACTGGTTTACATATATTTTTAGACAAATAACTAATTGGTATGGATTATGACCATACGACTGGATTTGAACCTCGGAATTAGAAGGCTGGGCCACCGGTACTCACTACTATTCTGTGTGATAATGAATCAACAAATCAAAACAAAAATCGGAATTATTGTAGTAATCGAGGCAAAACAATACAAATGTTCCTACATTTCAAACATTTATAGTCAATTCAGGGGCAAGGCCGACAATTTAATGAAAGACACATAATTAAAGCATTCCACCATCGGGCTTTTCTTCAAAAGAGTTGTAATCAAAAGAAAAAGGCTGTATTTGAATTCATTAGACGTTTGGTGATGAAATCAAAAAGACATGAAAGCTTAGAATGTCTTGAGAGAAAAATATTCAGCGTAATTTTCAGTCTTGGCAATTTGTGGCACATAACGTTTATGTTATTCATATTTTTAAATGAAAATAAAATAGATGGACAAAAAGATCCCCACATAAGGAACAGGTTACATTATCTCAAGGTATTTGTCTCTGGCTCTGGTTTTGAGTCTGTGTGAGTGTTGATTAAATAAATCTAACGTCGAAACGTCACACACACAGTTTAATACACTGGTGAGCACTCACACAGACTCAAAACCAGAGCCAGAGACAGAGCCAGACAAAGCTTGTGGTAGGCCTGCTGGATCGAGGTAGATGGCACAAAGTAATGGAGGCCTATACCCAGCAGTGGGTGAAGTCGGGCTGTGGATGATGTATAAGCTCCCCGCAAAAGTATTAAAACAACATAAAGTTGGAGGGTACTAGATTTTTATGCAAAATTGTAGTGATTTATGAACGTGGACCGCGGCACGGTTGCGGAGACGCTGGAATTAAATCATTTGTTTGCATTTACGAAAGAAAACTTTAAAGTTTGTTCTCAGGGGAAAACTTCTTAGCCAACTTTAGGACATTTAGCAAAATTTTGTAAAATCACTTGGCTTTGTTGAGGTTGACTATAAGGGGTAGTCAGAGTTACGTCTGTACAGTGTTTTGTATATTACGCTCGTGTTTATGCACCTAGAACCGTCCATGCCCAAGTCAGGGTCGTCTCCCCCGACGACCAAACCTACAAAAGTGCAATGCAAAATCCAACCTTATTCAATCACAATAAAGCCGTTATTCTATAAACCGTAGACGGGTACTAGTCTACCTAATAGAGTTCACTGCGTGAACCCGTTTTGTTCGCATCTGTTCCAATCATTTGATGTGACAGCTTCCATTGGCCAAGAGATGGATCCTTATTGGTTTTTGGTTCAGTTTGAATTTGAAAATGGAATGGCATCATAGAGTACCAAACTACCCACGTTTGAGGGAAGATCAAAGACCGCTTTCAACGAGGTACCAAAGGGAAAGTTGACAAGTACGAAAACATATTCAATTTCATATTTCGAAGTAAATAAAGCATATTGACTCTGGAAATGTAGCTCCATAATTATGTTGGATTTGTTTGAAATTAATTATTAATTTTGTTGGGACATGGACTTCGATGGGACAGGATAATCCTTTCACCACACTGTTAGAAAGAAGAGACACGATAAGAAGAAAAACAACAATCACCGAGTTATTACTAGTTCAAACGAACTAAATCATCCCCTACGGTCACATTGAGCTCATCATCATCATCCACAGGCCGTCTTGACCAATGCTGGGATATAGGCCTCTCTCTGTTTGCGCCACATGGAGCTATTACATTTTAAATCTTCAGTAATGTAATATTATTGCAAGAAAAATTCTCGTTATCAAATCCCTCGACATTGTAAAACAAGAAAATCTCAACAAAAATAATAGAATTCACAAAAAATACTAAAACATTAGTTCTCAAAGCATATGATTATATGAAGTGCATATGAAGTCTCAGGAGAAAATAGTTGTTATTTTACTAGTTTTCAACTAAAACAAAGTTTTCAACTCTAGTTTAGATACGAATGAAACTTTCAACTGACTTGTGGTGCAACACAAAGCGTGCAGGCTACTCGATATATTCTAGTTTTGACGTGAATACGTCATTAAAATTGCTTTCATAGGGACGCAACTAAAAAAAATAATGTTAACAAAATCGGGGGATACAGTTTAGCAAACAGTTTAGTGTTAAATAGACGACTAACACGACTTTTTTTATATCAACAGACAAGCGACTGCCCGCGGCTTCGCTCGCCCAGTTCTCGTTCCCGTTACTTTTTTGTGATAAAAAGTAACCTATGTATGTATGAGCTGTCACGCGGCTTATGGCGGCTGTACACATGGGGCCAAGGTGTTGGGCCAACGTGTTGGGCCAACGTGTAGAGAGCTACCTGGCGGTATGTTGGCTTAATTGGTCTAGTTGGCGCCAACATTGGCAGGCCATCCGAATAGTGTCGGTTTTTTGTGCACACATCAAAGGATCTTGGCGCGCTCCGCAAACAGCGTTCACACGTTGGTGTCTTGTTCAGTTCGTACGTAGTTCGTACGTGAGTGAAATTTGCGATCCCATGTTCCGATAGCGATGGTGGCGCCGGTGTGGATAAGCAATGAGGTTTTACAATTCATAGAATTGTATCGACATGAAGGAATAATTTGGAATCCAAAAAAACCATCCACCACCTTCTTTTGCGCCATTTCTTTTTAGTCATTCTATTTTGGTGCACATGTACGTAATAACTAAACGCATTGTATAAATAAATTGCCGCGGCTGCAAGAACTTCTACGTCCATCATCTTTGAAGCGCCAATGCAGAATGATCAGTAAGCCAATGTGTGAACAGAAATCTTGGTTATCCATCATTTTTGCCCAACACGTTGGCCCAACACCTTGGCCCCATGATTGTGTACAGCCGCCATTAGGCTGTGCATTGGTTGTCAAACAGTCAGTAACGGAAGATTTTCACGTACCTATACAAAAAGAGAACATGCAAGAAGATACACACAATTCCATAAGTGAACGACATCAGTAGCCCGAGTCGGAGTCTTGCTACCATATTTCGTCTACCAAATGTTGTTTTCGTTTCGCCTATTTCTCTCTCTATTATATGAAGAAAAGATGAGACAGCAAAAGTACGTGACGTAGAAACGATAGCAACGAGTTTTTGTCTCATAAATTTTCCATACAAAAGAGAGGGACACGTGCACGAAAACAACATTTGGTAGACGAAATGTGGTAGCAAAACTCGGACTTCGGGTACTGTTCAATTAGCGGCTACACTTTTCATACTTCACGAAGCACACTCCGCAATATTAAAATGAATTTTCTTCAAGCTGTTTGTGAAAAATAGAAGCATTGCCATTTCAAACGCTATTGCGAGTCGTGACCTCATAAAACTGCATCCACTCATATATGGCCAGCTCAGTTGGTAGGTAGTAGCTCTGCCTTCTGCACCGTAGCTAGGTCTTGGGTTCGATTCTCATCAAAAAAAACTATTTGTGTGGTGAACACAGATTTTTGTTCTTGGTCTGTGTGACATTTTATTTTCGAAGTATATATTTACAAAACCTGTATATAAGTATTATATCAGCTATCTGGCTTCCATAGTACAAGCTCTTAATTTGGGGCTAGACAGTGTTGTGTGGACTGCCTTATTTTGCCATAGCCAAAAATAGAGTGCCAATGATTATCTTATGACGTTAATGGATGCGCAAAGTTTACACTCAGAAAAAAATATTGTTGGTTCCAACAATAAAACTTTAACAGGGGAGAGCCCACCATGGTGTATAGTCCGAGCGTCAATGTTTTTATTGTCATAGATCAAGTTGTCAGTACAACAATATTTCTATTGTCAAGAAGTAAATTGTCATTGCAACAATGCTTCTATTGTCAAGAATTAATTGTCATTGCAACAATGTTTCTATTTTATGAATAGGGCGTGTTTTGATACTACAACAATGTATCTTTTGTCAGCGGAATTAATTTCGAAAACGATGGACTAAAAATGTACAACTAGTAGGTACGAAAGACCCCAAGTGTGAGGGGTAAAAAAAAAAGATTTGATAAGACCGAAGTTGATCCGATGCATTCATCGGATCAACTCCAGTCATATCAAATCTTCAACGGATTCATTAATCCGTTGAATACAATTTCATAAAACCACTTCTACAATATAAGGAAACGCCGTGCGTTTTCGTCAGCGCGTTCTAGGATCGTTACAATTTTAGTCACGCCATCTAGTTCTAAATTTAGTAAGCAGCTTTTTTGTTAGTTAACTTTACTAACAATGTTCACATTGACACACTTGCAACGTTCCATTGTCACCTCAGCGACATATTTATTGTATGACAAAAGGTAGTTGAATACTACGACTATAGTTATTTTGCTAGGTTGTTTTACAACGTTCTCATTTATACACTAGCAACGTTCTTTTGTCACCATAACGACTTATTTATTGCATGACAAAACATAGTTGAACTTTACGCTTTAGTTATTTTGCGAAATTTATTTACAATGTTTACATTTACACATTTTCAACGATCCATTGTCATCACAGTAATATATTTGTTGTATAACACCGGCCCACTTCTACTCCAAATATTGCTATGCCCTAAACTTAAGGGCTTATTATGTATTCACCATTTTTAACTTTATAACTTCACCATGTAACATAATAATTGCAATAAAGAATATGAGTATGAGTTTGAGTAGTCACATGCTCCGACTATTAGGTATAGGGTGTTAGATTTATTAAAATGTTCGCATTGACAGACATGCCAGATCCATTTTCACCTCAGCAACATACTTATTGTATGACAAAAGTTCTCAAATGCCACAACTATAGTTACTTTGCTACGTTTTTTAACAATGTTCACATTGACACGCTAGCAACGTTCCATTTTCACTACAGCAACGTATCTATTGCATGTCAAATGGTAGTTAAATGCTATGACTATAGGTACTTTGTTAGATTTATTAACAATGTTCACATTGACACACCTATAACGTTTTATTGTTATATAATCAATTTTTTTATTAACTTTGATGTAAGGACAAAGCTAAATTGTTCCTGGCACATTAAACAAAGGAAAATCAGCGGACAATAAAAACGTTGCTGAACTCAACAAAGCTCTTTCTGCTAAAGTAACAGAGTATTTAGTTGCTCTGACAGGAAATTTCTGACAATGCATTTATTGTGACTTTGTTGACCAATTTTTTTCTGTGTGTATAAATATTTATTTTATATTTGTTTTATAGCAAGACAGACTGTGCTATAGTCGATTATCTTGCAGATTAGAAGCCACGGAACGGTCGCAGTGTTTTGTAGCAAGTAGCCAGTCCTGTAACATTTCCAAGTCTTAGTTTATAACAACTCCTTAGGATTTCCACTTCAAAACTCCACCTGCCAATAATCCAAGATTACAAAACAATTAACGTCAAGCAAATCCCTTTGTATAACAAGGAAGAACATGAGATAGAAAACTGTAATGAGTATTTTTGTTCACACCCGCTCACTAAGTCGTACAAAGCTTCAGTTTAGCAGACCGCGAAAAAGTAATTGGATGGGTATACGTGATTTGGGAAGCAAGACGTGGCTTTTAGATGTACGGGTACGGGTGAGATCATGTCTGACATTAGTCTATATAAATTGTCTTTTATCCACGAGTAAACTGAATTTATCTTATACCTTTAAACGAGAAAATCTTGTATATATATATGTATATATATATACAGGGTGTCCCATAAGTCAACGTCCAGCCGAAAACGGGTGATGCGCCAAGTCATGACAGTTATCAGAAAAATATAAAAAAAATATTTGCTAAGTAACTTTCGAGTTATGAGTATTTAAAAAAAAACAGGAAAAACTGACACCCTGTGATGATCTTTTAAATTCTGTGACTACAAATATTAACTTATCATGAAACTTTTTTTTGCAACGTAAGCATGAATAATCCTTCTGTAAATTACAATTCAAAATTAAGCCATAACTGCCTCAGTTTTTAATGAAATCGTGGAGTTTTGGCCAACGTTTCATTTCAGATAATTACATCGTCCAACTTTAACCGTCTGTACCGCAAAAAAAATGTACTACACTATCATGGCATCTAACTTAAAAAATTGGCGCATTTATTCAGGATTCCAAAAAGGTATAATACTTGCTAGAGTACTCTTTAGTTTTGGAAATAAAAAATGTTTTTCAACTAAACCGGATTTCCAATCAATTTTATTTAAATAGATAAAGTGTTTGTACCCTTTAAATGATGGACTTAAAATGCCTAATGCTTTTTAAGTGACTCACAATTCACAGGTACAAGTAAATACCATTTCGACAATGCAAGTAAACAGATAGATCCACCATCTTGTCGAAAGAGTAATAACCATGTGTGTTCAAGTAATTTGTTAGTTTTAGGTGAAAGTTTGAAATAAAATTCAATCATAGGATTACTTCAATCGTGATTTTAATCTAAGTTTGCCTTCGCCCGTCACCGGTCTTATTACATGGTTTTTGACGTGATAACGTCTTATAATTCAATGGAGCCGGCTGCTCGGACGAAAAAACATGACTCATGCGGCGTTACCTCGCTCTGAGGCGTTCCATTTAATACTTGAAGTGCAAGTGAGAGCGCGGAACGAGCGACAAAGAGGCACAATCGGCCTCCGCGTTCGGCAGCGTTCGACATCGGTCTCTCTCCTACTCGAGTGAGCGATGCGTCCGCGTGGACAGCTGTATGACGTTGTCACGTTCAATTGTCGTCAGTTAACTGACTTTACAGACAGCTGATTTTTTTTTAAGGAAATTTAGAGCTTGCATTACTGCTGAAGGCTAACAGTTTGAACATTTGCTGTAAATCCTTGATGTAGTTAAATTAAAATCACGATTGAAGAAATCCTATGATTGAATTTTATTTCAAACTTTCACCTAAAACTAACAAATTACTTGAACACCCATGGTTATTACTCTTTCGACAAGATGGTGGATCTATCTGTTTACTTGCATTGTCGAAATAGTTTTACTTGTACCTGTGAATTGTGAGTCACTTAAAGCATTAGGCATTTTAAGTCCATCATTTAAAGGGTACAAACACTTTATCTATTGAAATAAAATTGATTGGAAATCCGGTTTAGTTGAAAAAACATTTTTTATTTCCAAAACTAAAGAGTACTCTAGCAAGTATTATACCATTTTGGAATCCTGGATAAATGCGCCAATTTTTTAAGTTACATGCCATGATAGTGTAGTACATTTTTTTTGCGGTACAGATGGTTAAAGTTGGGTGATGTAATTATCTGAAATGAAACGTTGGCCAAAACTCCACGATTTCATTGAAAACTGAGGCAGTTATGGCTTAATTTTGAATTGTTATTTACAGAAGGATTATTCATGCTTACGTTGCAAAAAATAGTTTTATGAAAAGTTAATATTTGTAGTCACAGGACTTAAAAGATCATCACAGGGTGTCAGTTTTTCCTGTTTTTTTTAAATACTCATAGCTCGAAAGTTACTTAGCAAATATTTTTTTTTATATTTTTCTGATAACTGTTATGACTTGGCGCATCACCCGTTTTCGGCTGGACGTTGACTTATGGGACACCCTGTATATATTTAGGATCTCGGAAACTGAACCAACGATTTTCATGAAATTAAGTATACTGAGGGTTTCGGGGGCGATAAATCGATCTAGCTAGGATTCATTTTCAGAAAAGACGTAGGAGAAAAGTTATTTAAGTAATTAAAAATTTTAGCGCCATCTATTGCTGAGTAGTCAAAATCACGAGTTAGCTCTCATAGAGAGTATTAAACTCCTTGCGAGTTAGTGTCACGAAGAACGCCATCTATTTAGCTTCTACGTAAACACTCGAGACAAAAGTTCTGGAGATTTTCATGAAAATTAGTAACAATTTACAAAAAAAAATACCGAGCAAAGCTCGGACATACCAGCTCGTTGTACGTTTATGAAATAATAATAAATACCCAACGACCACGTGATGGTGGCGTATATTAGGACACGCTATATTTAAAACTAGCAGAGCTCTTTGCTACGGGAACGTCCGTGGAAGTACTACCACAATGACTAATTCAGCTGCTATGTGGGACTGTGGTGTTAATTGGTGAAATTAAAAGCATACAAGCAGTTGGCACCTGCCAATAGAGGAGGGCGTTACTGGCTACGACACAGTTTTATACTTCTGCAGTCAGTATCGTTTAAACTTGTTTTTGTATAACCTTGTACCTTGTTTTTGATTTGATATACGCAGGGCTGCGCATCGTAGGGCACGACTCTTAGGGGCATGACGTGCGAGTCAACACTCTGTTTAGGGTAATATGGTGAAAATGAATTCTTTTTGTAAAATCAATGAAACCTACAGCTCAAACGGTTATTTTTAGATCAAACCACGAAAATATTAATTCAAAAACTCCTACCTAATGTTTGTATATTATTTTTCTAAAATCAATGAAGTATAAAGCTCAAACGATTATTTTTTTATCATACCACGAAATTATTAACTCGGAAACTCCTACCGAATATTTCCAGTCAATTAGCCATTCAGTAAACAACCAGCAGCGGTAAACAAAATAAGAAGCAAAAACATTGAAGAACTTTTTTATTTACTCTCCGATTTTTTATTTACGGATTAATGTAAACTGAGAATTCGCAGCCCGGTATCACCTACTGCTGGGTATAGGTCTCCTTCATCTTCTACCAACGTCCTCTGTCCAGGCATTTCATACGACCTTTACGATGTCGTCGACCCATCGCGCTTATCGGAAGGCTTAGATTTCTTCGGTTTGATTTCGGCCACCATTCGGTCAAGGCTTTACTGCACCGGCCATCACCACGTCTGGCAAGGTGTCCTGCCCAACTCCTCTTGAGATTTACCACCCGGTCTCCGACGTCGTAAACTTTTGTACGACGGATTTGCGTAAACTGAGGAATTACATAATTTAAAAAAATGCAGGTACAAGGTACACAAACGAAATAAAACGTTACTAGAGCGCTGGTGGCCTCCTGGTAGCGGCCCCGCCTTCAGATCCTTGGGTCCTTGGATCCAGTCGTGTACCAATAAGTTTTTCTGCCCAAAACATTATGCACACAATGCCAGTGCTCTCAAACAGTGAAGGAATACATTGTGAGGAATCCGTCATGTCGTAGAACATAAAATGATCGAAAATATGTATCAAGTACACGAAAGGAACCTCTTTGAGGCGCAATTAAAATCCTTTCACCACACCACGATAAGAAAGGCTCACCACTAGTGAATTTTAAACCAACCTAGAAAATGAATCACTCAGTTTGAGTTTAGTTTGAATCCAGACTGAAGATTTGTTAGTTCGACTGGTTACCTGATTCGCCTTACTTCGCAGCTCATTAGCAGGAATGTCAGAGCTCCGATAACTCACTTCGAGTTCACGTCGGGGTTTGCAACTAGAAGTTCTTTTGTAGACACTCCAATGTTTTTTGGACACATTTTTGTCTTTTTTCCATGCCTATTTCTGCCGTGAAGCAGCATTGCTTCGGTTTGAAGGGTGTGGGTGCCGGTGAAATTACTGGCATGTGAGGCTGAACATCTGTATGCCTCACAGGTTGATAGACGCGGGCCGTAGGTACGATGCACTCAGTTCTGGGCGAACTACTAGTTGTTCTGTGTGGAGATTGAGCCCACGACCTAACGGCGCAGAAGGCAGAGCTACTGCCAAATGAGCCGAGTGGGACTTATAAATTAATTTATATTTTTTTCATTGATGACCAGAATATTTACTTATTTATGAAAATGTAGGTGGCCAATGAACTTGAAAGTTTTCAGCAGATACATTAAGCAGTTGTCCTAATTGAATCTGTCCCACTCCTAGAGTATCTTAGCTTCCACGAATCTTATTACTGAAACGTCAAGGCGAAAAGCCCACATCTACCTACATCCATCACTCTACGACACTACATGACTAAAGTCAGCCGAGTAACTGGTTAACCATTAACCACGTTCATTTTTCAACTGAAAAAATTGTATACACATAAAAAGAGATAAATATATTTTTATCAGACTGTAGATGGAAACGTAGGTTATTAAAAGTTTTATGGCATGGACAGACAGGGGACCAGGGGGGGGCACAATATTATTCCCATGTGTCCTCTTAGTCGACATGATAAGGGGACAGATGGGAATAAAACGCTCTGACTGTACTTTTAATACTATACTTTTGAAATGCACGAAGTTTTTATATAATTTAGTTATTGAACAATTTGAGAATTTCCCGGGAATTTTCCGCTTTTGAGGTAAATGTACCGTTTATAGCTTTTACGTGGTTTTACAGATACGTGATTTAGAAACTTTAACCTAACCTAAGAGATAGTGGTAAATGTAGTTTATTTTCAGTTAAATGATAATAACAAAAAAATAAGAATTCAATATGTTTTTAGTACTCAGCCCAAAAGGTGATAGACAATACGTATAATTCCCGGTTAATTTTATAGTTATTATAAAATTGTACTCTCATATTGGGCATTTTTCATAATGACCGGGCATTATGTGTAATGCCTAATTTATCACTTGGTCCATAACATAGACATTCCACACAACACTATCTAGCCCCAAACTAACTGCCTTTTGCGCTGGAGCGCTGGAGGGTGTGGGTTTGATTCCCATCGAGAACAAAAACCTATTTCTGTGGTGAATTAACATACATTTTTGTTCTCTACCTGGGTGTCTGCTGTAGTTCTCCATGGGGGTCGAACCCACGCCCTCCAGCGCAGAAGCCATAGTAGCTTTACCAACTGGGCTGTAGGTCTCACAGATATCGTCTCGTCTGCGATAGGCATTGAAATCAAACATAATTAAAATAGGTTTAATAAACTGAGAAACCGACTTCATTGCCAAACTTCTGGGCTGAAATTAATCTGGAAACTCTAAAATAAAAAAAAAAATCAAATCGGCTCATAAATGAAGTTATTCGAATGAAAATACAACCAAATTATTAGGTAAGGTTAGGTAGGTATTAATAGCACTTGTTGCAGACCTGTCTTAAGATACCTACGTAATAAGGCGGGCGGAACAATATTTTTTATATATTATAGGCGTTTTTATATTCAACCCTTATTTAAAAAATAAAAAGAAACATTAAATGCAACAAAAATGATCCCATAGTAAAATTATTCCTTCATATTTGCATGATATAATTAAAATAGCAGTTCCACGGCTGTCCAGAAATCCAGTGTTAACATTTTCGCATAGTAATTACATTATTATAACAAACCATGATTTTACGACGAGCTTTAGAAAATACTACACCATTTTCAGACTGCTACACGTCCTCTAGACGGCGTGTTATAAGTTTAAGAATTTTAAAAAATACTTATTTATTCATTCAAAAAGTTTTTGCACTTTTTAATCGTCTGGAAAAAATATAAAGTTTTTTTAACTAGCTGATGGAACAACCATTCGGCCCACCTGGTCTTATGTGGTTAACTATCGCCTGTAACAAAGCATTTGACTGGCCTCTAGCTCAGTTGGTAGTAGCTCTGCCTTCTGCGCCGTAGGTCGTGGGTTCGATCCCCACCGAGAACAAATATTTGTGTGGTGAACATAAATGTTTGTTCTCTGTCTGGGTGTTATATTGTATTCTAAGTATGTATTTACAAAAAAAAAGGTATTCTAGTATTATATCAGCTATCCGGTTCCCATATTACAAGCTCTGCTTAGTTTGGGGCTGGGTAGTGTTGTGTGAATTGTCTACAATATTTAATATTTTAATATTTAATATTTTAATATTTAATATTAATATTTAATATTTATTGCCTCGTAGGTCACGCACGTCGGGAACGTGCCCTGCACTGACCCTGCGTCCATCAACTTGAGGCATACAGATGTTCAGCCTCACGTGCCAGTAATTTCACCGGCACCCATACCCTTCAAACCAAAACACAGCAATGCTGCTTCACGGCAGCAATAGGCATGGTGGTTCCATTATTTTATTTCGTTTAAGTTTTTGAATTTAACTCGTCTGTACAAATTGTTTAGATATTCTTTTTTCGGTCATCGCACTAGCAATAGAATATTAAGCGACTCCATAATTTTTGAATTCAGTACCCAAAGTAGACAGTTCGCCAAATCACAGAAGCATGACTTCAAAGGAGAATGAACTTTATGACACTGCGGTAGGGTTCAATACAGCAAATATTGAACGTAGTAGCACAATAAATTTTCAAAAGTTCTTAGTTCACCTAGGACGATTCAGACAGACATTATCTTTTATTAAGACCGCGTTTCTACGAAACGAGCATCCAAAAACCAATACGTCATGGTAAGTTTTTAGATTTTGTTTTTGCATTAAATCACCTGATTTTTATGCACCCAAATACTCAATACTCTAAATTTTATTGTTATCAATGTTATTGTTTGTTTTAAATATGTACCTTTCACTACACGACTAGTTTACCAGTTAGGGTAGACTATCAGCCTCTCGTAGAGAGTATTATATTCCTTGCTATCAGCATTCCATGGAATTCTGACCGGCGACGACGGCTTCTTGGTCGGCCGAGTAAGAATCGGTCGGACCGAAAAAAATCTTCGAGCATAGCAGATAATTATAAGTTTAAAAAACTTGAGAAATAAATAAGTTTAAAATACTTCATTGCCAAACAGCTAAACCGATTTTAATGAAATTTGTTTGGGAAAATCTGGACGTAAGAATAACCTTCCAAATAAAAAAATAATTTTCTAAATCGGTTCATAAATGACGGAGGCATGCAGTTACAAACATAAAAAAATCAATAAAAAAAAAAATGGCAACACCGATGTTAATAAAATTAAAATGGGACCAATCTGGAAGCAGTACCACAGTAATTTTTTAAATCGGCTCACTAATGACGAAGTAATGCGGAAACAAACATTAAAAAAAAAAAACACAGCCGAATTGAGAACCTCCTCCTTTTTGATTGGAAGTCGGTTAAAAAGAGAGAGCAGATAGATAAGAGTAATATGCACAAACTCGTCGCAGGACATGACAGATGAATGCAACCCAGCGCGAACATGAGACCGAGCATTTGTTCGTTTGCTCGTCTGTTGAGAATGCGACTTATGTATTCGGTGTTCGTGCTACCGTAAATTATTGGTCTTTTGAACGACAGAGCTAGAAATGGGGTTTTATACTGGAACGTGATTTTGGTTTAGTATTTGCGATTATGTTTCGGAAACAAAGGTGAATGGCATTTGAAAGTGCTTGCGGCGTTGTTTGCTTACGGCTATTCCCAATATTCCATCTACCTTTTATTTTGCCCTACTCAAGATAGTTGTTTTGTTTTTCGAATGCACTTAATAAGAGAAGGGGTTATTTATATAAATATTAACCTCTTTATAACCAACTTCTTAAAATAATGTGGTTCTATGTCTGATTGTATGTCATACTTTGTGTGCATGTACTTTGTGTCATACTTTGTGTGTTTGTGTCTCTTCAATTATAATGGAACAATTAAAACAAACTCTTTTGTGGTTTGAGGCCGCACTCGGAGGCCGCATTCAAAAGACTTAATTGGAGAAAACTGCATCAAAATCCGGACAAGAGCTAACCTCTTAAATTTAAGAGGAAGAAGAGAAGTGGTTTGAAAGGTAGAGGGTATCATAATCTCTCGGCTTTCAATTTAAAGACGGTTTTTCTAAGTTATAAAGTAAATAAGTCTACAGATACTCGTAGCTCAACTGTATCTTGTAGATTTTGTAAATATTTGTTTAATTGTAAGTTTCTTTGTGTAAAATATTTTTTTTCTTTCAAGTAAAATATGTTTTATTGTGTTAAACCTTGTTTCAGGACAACTTCTTTTCAAAATATCTCAAGTATAGAATGCTTACGTTGTATTTGAAGATAAAAAGCCTCTCATTACAATTAAGTAGAGGATTAATGAGAAAAATACCTTGGATCATCTTACAGCGTCGGGTTCTCGGCTGAAAGTTCAAAGGCTGTAAAGATAAGATCAACATTCAATGTTCTAAACAAAACAATACTGTTTATTTTATTCTCTTTTCATTTTTTATTTCGTCTTATTTTTATTTAAATAAAAACTTAAAAATAAAATAAAACACCGCGTGAATAAAGCAACGAATCGAAAAAAAAGCACCGCCATTATCTCTCACTCGCACACAGAGAGAGGTAATGAGTAATAGTCACGTGACGCCATCTTGCATTGGGTTGAAATGAAATAATAATAAAATTAAATATTGAGCACAACCCACACAACACTATCTAGCCCCAAATTAAGCAGAGCTTTTACGATTGGAACCAGATAGCTGGTATAATACTTATATTTATTTTTTTGTAAATATATACATACAAGAATACAATATGACATC
Source organism: Thera britannica (assembly GCA_939531255.2). Classification (NCBI taxonomy): domain Eukaryota; kingdom Metazoa; phylum Arthropoda; class Insecta; order Lepidoptera; family Geometridae; genus Thera; species Thera britannica. Next base: position 10,063,960 of record OW618049.2, read on the forward strand.
AAGACAGAGAACAAACATTTGTGCTCATCACGCAAATATTTGTACTCGGTGGAGATCGAACCCACGACCTACGTTACAGAAGGCAGAGCTACTACCGACTGAGCTGAGAGGCGATTCATATAACAAATACAATAAATTAATTCAATAAATAAATAATAATGATGAGACACAACATTCTGTTTTCATCATGTGCTATGCGTCAATCTAAGAAGATGGACGCATAGTACATGATGAAAGGGACACACAGTTCAATGCAAATAAAGACGTCTTTGTGTGGTAGTGCAACTAACAGAGGTAACTGGTGTGATGAATTTCAATAATAGTTCTAATTTTAATGGTTAATAGAAATTACTATTATGATATTTGATGACACTTGTCATATTTGTTTGTGAAATTGTCTGTCAACTTCATAGAAATGCCGTTGGCAACACTGACTAACTCCCTCCCTCCTTGACGTTGGTTGGTAAAGTAGTGGGGATAGACGGTTGGCGATGGCAGGGAGCGAAGGATTGGGGTCAGTCGGTCGTTGGCATGAGTTCGGAATACAACTTAAAGTGTAGTCTTTATGTATATCAGTTTGTTAAATATTAAAGTGTAACGTGGAGTAATTATTACAGCCTATTTTACGAAAAGAAGTGAGTTTCATTTTACTGGTCAACATCAGGTATGCAATAAATATTGCACATCGACTTTTCTGCTTTCGTAGCGCGCTATCTCTTTCCGAAGCACACTGCTCTCTGAAGCCGAAATTAGCCGATGTGCAATATTGTGGCCTACTATAGGTCAATACTTGCTCCACCAAACCACCTGAATGTGCTCCAATACAAAAATGAAAAACAATTCAGCATTATGATTCTTCGGAGTGAGTTCCATTTCCTGAAAATGTACGGAACCTAATTGGACTTCCTTGATTCCACAGCGAAATCGAACCGCTCCCGGAAGCGTTCACTGTCCAAGTGAATTCATAAGCTATAGATTTGTATTCCCTGAGCGAAATATAAAATTATCTGGTGCTCCTACTGCTTGTAGCGTAATTTTGGTTAAAAAAATCGGTTGTCTGTACAGTCAGTCGGTTTACTGACGATAGTTGAACGTGACAACGTCATATGCCACAATTATCATTGCTTTAAACAATTAACACCACATTCACTTTTCACTGCACTTCATATGCCGATTGTGCCTCTTTGTCACTCGTTCCGCGCTCTCGCTTGCACTTCAAGCCTTAAATGAACCGCCTCAGAGCGAGGTAACGCCGCATGAGTCATGTTGTTTCGTGCGTGCAGCCGGCTCCATCGAATTATAAGATTTTGTCACGTCAAAAACATTACATTCGCGGCAATGTTTTTTATGACGGAATATAGTCACAGAATCATTAAACTGAAGCTATTCAAAATAGTCAAGTTTTGTATGTATTTTCTATGCTTGTCCCAAATAGTGTTTTTATTTTAACCATGAAAAAAAATACTGTGTGTAAAATGACATGGATATGAGAGGAGTGAATGCAGAAATGACGGCTGACAGAGGAGTATTGAGGAGGAATACATAAAGTGGGATAGAGCAGGAAGAAGAAGATTTTAATCATGAATAAGTTTAAATTGACACATTTTTTCATACAGCTAGCCATCGCCTTAACAAAGCATTCCTTCGTAGGTCACGCACATCAGGAACGTGCCCTACGAATGCCCTGCGTCAATCAACTTGAGGCATACAGATGTTCAGCCTCACGTGCCAGTTATTTCACCACCATGACAAAATTAATGTCACATAAAATAAAAATGAAATTGCTCCCATGAAAAGATGACGTACATACACATAAATACACCTTGCTTAGTAAGTAGACATTAAAAGAAGTCTTCGAAGTGTAATAATTTAGCGAAATTAGAAAAGTTCTAAGTATAACTTGTTTTTAGTAGTCTTGTGATAAATTAATCGCTTAGACGTGCCCCTTATACCTTAAAGCTTCAATTTATTCTAGGCTACTGAACTTGTAGACCACATCTGCTGCGATATCGCCTAGATGTGGCCGTACCTCTACCCATACAACTAAACCAAGCTAAGTTTGCACCTCGCGTCGATTACGTCACACTGACGTCATCATCATCATCATCAGCCTGAAGAAATCCACTGCTGGACATAGGCCTCCCCTACACATTTCCAGGAAGAACGATTCTGAGCCCTTTCAATCCACCGACTTCCTGCGATCTTATCAATGTCGTCGGTCGATCTGGTGGGTGGGCGCTCTACGTTTAGTCTTCCGGTTCGTGGTCGCCATTTGAGAATCTTTATTCCCCAACAGTTGTCGGTTTTTGACGCTTAGGTACGGTCTGCAAAAAAGGATCCGCTATTAGGAGGTGAGCGGGAAAACGGGCGAAGCGCCGCATTCCAGCGACGTGCAAACTTAGCTTGGTGGAGTTATAACTACAAAATTCAGTCCAGTAGGTCTACCACAAGCTCTGTCTGTGTCTGGCTCTGGTATTGAGTCTGTACGAGTGCTCACCAGTGCATTATACTGTGTGTGTGACGTTTCGACGTGGGATTTATTTAGTCAACACTCACACAGACTCAGGGACAGAACCAGGCAGAGCTCATGGTAGGTATACAGATCGGTTCTACAGGCTATGCTAGGACAAGCATACCAAAAATAACACCCGTTCGTCCATGTTGTTTTTGCTCGTTTTGATCGTTCGACCAAAATCCACAGTTCTCACATTTCTACCTCGTCACGAACATAATGATCAACAAAAACCGGAAGTTTTCCGAAACAAGGTTATTTCCCCATTATTGTTTTTTCACGGGTTTTAACATAGACTATCCATCATCGGTATCGGGCTACTGTTTACTAATAAAGGCCCGTGTACATCAGAAGAAGCAGCGCTGTTAAACCAACCTTTTAATTATTCTGTCAACAGACATAAAATGCATAATTAAACTACAATGCAAAAATTCGTAAAAAAAGATGCGAAAAATGACAGAACAAACTAGCAAAATTGTATGATAAAACTTTGCATCAATGTAGGTTGAACTGTTGGAAGACCAACAGTTGGTTGGTACTCTCGTCTTAAAAAGCTCTCGAAACTCTTGGGAAAAGATCAAATTTGACGAACGCAATATCAAAATGAAAAATAAATTGACTTAACTTGCATTTTGCCCATATTTTTTAGGGGGTTTTGTACAAAACAAAAGCTCTCAGTATTAAAAAAAAACACAATTACGAAAAAAAAACTCTCATTGACACAAAATAAAAAAAAAGTGTTGTCTTAAAAATCTATGATTTTTAAGACGACACTTTTTTTATAACAAGCGTCAAGTTGATGGGCAGGACAGTGCATCGTAGGGCACGTTCCTGATGTGCGTGACCTACGGCAACGATTTGTTATAACAATCCGAACTACAAATCGTACGTGTGGATCATATTATGATGATCATCCAATAGTATAAATAAAATAAAACAAAATAAAACAAAAATAAATTAGAATGGAGACCCCGTCATTCAGTCTTCCCCAGCAATGAAAGAATGTTTATCCTACGGCATACAGATCTACATTTCCGGGAAGGCATGCAAGGATTCAGAGCTATTGAGATGCCAGAACTCGTAATACGGCTGCGTCTTCATAGGGCATGAATGGAATAATGGTTTAGTATGTAGATATGGCACCCGTATTGTGACAACCACCCCTAATCTTGATATCGTGGGTTCGAATCCAATAACTTTTTTTACAACAAAGTAGACAAACTTACGGCCCACCTGATTGAAAGCGGTTACAGTAGTCTATCGAGCGACGCCTACAATATCGTGCAGTAATAAATATATTTCTTTAGTGCGGAAAGGCGTTGTGTAGATTTTTCAACGAAATTTTTTAACGGATAAATAGAAGGCATAGCTACTACTGAGTTGTGACGCCTGGTTTATGTATTAAATAAACAAACTAAAAAAAATTGTGTGGGTAGAATTTTGATTAAATCTCATTTTCAATTTTCTATAACTAAAATAACATTCGAGTTTATTTTTATAACAAGTAAAAGTAAACTGATTTCAAGGTTGTCAAAGCTTGCTCAATTATAAAAGCTTTACCGGTCTCTTGAATAAACTACCTAAATATTGCTTTAAATTACAATTTCATAGAATATATTTCAAAATGTACGTAGAGCTTAAAATATGCTCTATGAAAGTTAATACTTGTACTACGCAAGTTGAATGCAAAATCACGTATATTATGTTTTATGTCGTTTAGAAGTTGGACGTCGCCGTCACATTTCACTAGGATATGTCCACAATACGAATGTTAACTGATAAATCTACATAATATCCCTACGGACTTTCCAATTCCGTGTTTCAAAACCAGCTGCAACAAATTTAACGACAGTAAATAAATAGATTAACTAGTAGTAGTTCACACAAGCGATACTACAGATATTCGAATTCAGCTCCTAGTGCTTCAAAAGATCAATTTCTCAGATTACGGAAAAAGAAGATCAAGTGAGGGTAGTTAGTGATGCCGCCTCCACTTCTCAACGACGGTAGCACTCATGTCAATGCTCCAGTCTGCCTGCGACCACGGCTAAAGCAAAACAGCCGAAACGTCGGGAAAATAAATAAAATGAGGTAAGGTAGAACAATTTACTTTGACTGACTGAAGTAGTGGGACGTGCAGTTTAAGATTGGACGATCTCTACCTGTTTAATGTACTACTGAGTTGAGTGTAGGTAAACACAATCGCTTCGTATGTAGAAGTTTTCCTAGAAGGTAAAACGATTTGTTAAACAAATAACTGACGGACAATCGGTTCGTCTGTAGAAGCTTTCCTATCTGCTTTCTAAGGACTATACAAGTATACAAGTCCATGCATATTGAACGTAAATTTTCCTTATATTGTTCAGTTCCATTCGTCGAAAACCCTTAATCTTTTCAGAGAGTACAATAGGGTAAGCAGGTATTTACTGAGCAGGTATTTATTTGTCGTGAAAAATGATGATGACTAATTATTTTTAATGGGACAAGGGTTCTATTATTGCGTTGTTCCTGTATGCTGGAGATTATAATCGGAAACCCGATATAGGGTTTTTTAGAAGTTCGATAACAATCAAGTACCAAGGCTTCACACACATCTAGGGGATTGCAATGGCGATCAGCTGAAACGCTGTCAAATATGACAGCGGTATTTGACAGTTTTTCAGCTGATCGCCATCGCCCAGATGTGCACAGGCCTTTACACGATAAGAACTGGCCGTGAATACAAAAGTGATAACTATTTTGGGTAAGTTTCAAACTCTCGTATAAGCTTCCCAACTGCCGTACACTACTATTGATCTGTGACTGGGCTTTAGACTTTCATGCAACATTAATGGCGTAGGGTGCAAAGTGAGGACTCGTGTGAAACATTCAGAAAGAGCGTGCGAACTACCCTCACAGCGGCAGAAATTATTCAGGGAGGCGCATTATGGCCTACGCAGACCGAGACAGCATGGCAAGGGATTACATTTTTTACTAATGGTCAAACGTATCGATATAGAAATACGACACAAATTGCTATGAGTTAAATTGATGCCGTGACATCGAAAGGGATTTCATTGCACGGCATTGAAAAACGCGCTACAGGCTCCCGCGGCGGGATGCCTAGCCGTACTGCGCCAAGGACTCCGGTGCTCGTTTTAGAATACCGCGGAGTGAGACGGCGTGGCATGCCGTGTCAAGCCGCCGGAATGCTGCTGCGGTACCTAAGCGGTTAATGTGCGCTCACTGACGGTGACGGCAAAATCCCTTGCCATGCCGTCTCGGTAGGCGTAGGTCTTAACTATCACGTCTTTTTTAGAAATACATGAGCATTTATGCTCCTTTCTCCATACAAATTCAACAGTTATTTCAGGAGTCGTAAAGTGAAAAATGCCTTGCAGCAGCGCAAGAATTACTTTCCGAATAAGTTAAGCGACAATATAAAACATAGAAATACTTTCTTAACTTCTTCCTTCCTTCTTTTTGCTTAGAATCCTCACATTTAGTGATATTTTAAATATAATAGTGGAAATGTAAAACTGGCGACATCGGCTCCCATACAAACGTCGCATGATCGCCTTTCTACTGTATTCTGTAATCTGTGGAGATACGAGTATAGATAAACCAGTCTAAAAATGCACGCTCCTCCACCACGTTTTCTTGACGTTGACTGACAGCAAAGTAGCTAAAAATGATCCTTGTAATATAAGTGATAAATAACAATTTACTTTGACTGACTGGAGTAGCGGGACGTGCATTTTAAGTTTGGACGATCTCTACGTACCTAATGATGTGTATGGTTGAAGGGCTAAGTGACCTCTGATTGAACATTCGTGAGTACTACTAATCATCACACGCTCCACCACACAAGTCTGGGTATTCCAAGTCATAGAATACCGCATAGTGTGTACGTAATCAAGCGACCCAATCAACTTGTCAGATGGTATCGTGCACCAATCAATTACAGATCGCCGTGTACTAATCGGTGCGAAATGCATTAATTATGTATTTAATTTAGTTGGAAATATAATTTAAACAGAAATGTCAACATAATATAATAATTATGGTAATTAGGCTAATTTCAAAAATGCTAGCATTGTTAATAGCTTTGTTGTACAAGCGTAAAAATATCAACAATGTAATAAAAAAAGTTTACCAATCGATTCCTAGCTGGCGTTAGTTTTCAATATAAAATGCACTGAAAAAATAAAAATATTGTGGACGCTATCTAGCCCCAAACTAAGCAGAGCTTGTACTATGGGAACCAGATAGCTGATATACTACTAATACATTTTATTTTTGTAAATACATAGAATGCAAAATAACATCCAGGCAGAGAACAAAAATCTGCGTTCACCACACAAATATAGTTTCTCAGTAGGGATCGAACCCACGACCTACTGCGCAGAGGGCAGAACTAAACTAAGTTTTTTTTAACTACTAACTATTGAGCTGAGAGGCCAGTCTGCGTGAAGATGGGCATAGAACGTCGATAGTTTGGGCAATAGTTATTTATTTCATTCTATAAAAACCAATCTTTATTCTTTCTTTAATCAAATATTTAAAATCTATCCAAGATATACTTATTATTACTTTTTATAACGCTTTTATTAGCTTCACCTGTATGTATGTATGTATGTATGTAGCCGACCCCTTTGAGCTCGATTTTGTCCTACTTTGAACGATCAGATTTGATTCAAACTTTGCACACCTGTCAAAGGTCGATGACAATGCAATAATATGAAAAAAAAAATAAAAAAAAATGAAAAGAAATAAAAAAAATAAAAAATAAACCTACTTTGAATGATCAGATTTGATTCAAACTTTGCACACCTGTCAAAGATCCATGACAATGCAATAATATGAAAAAAAATAAAACTAAAAAGTAAAAAATGAAATTATAGTTTAAAAAACTAAAAAAAAACGCTTTTATAACTGATTGAACTAAAAAGTTAAAAATAAAACTGTAATAATCAGTTGAAAATTTATATTATTGCACAAAAAGCGTGGGGGGCTTGATTTTCATTGTGGTAAATATTTTATCAATAGTTTATTATATCTGAAGTTATTATAAAAACCACCACACGCTTTTTGTACAATAATATAAATTTTCAACTGATTATTACAGTTTTATTTTTAACTTTTTTGTTCAATCTAAATATATAAAACTCTTACGTTACTGACTGACTGACAATCAACGCACAGCCTAAACCGTAAGTCCTAGAAGCATGAAACTTGGAGGGTATGTTTGTTTTATAGCATAGTGGTGCACTAAGAAAGGAAATCGGAGAATTATTTCCCTAAACGGAGAAAAAGAGGAAAAACTTTAAAAGAAAAATCAACGGGTGTAACGGCTACGGGGCGAGCGAAGCCGTGGGCATCCGCTAGTTAGTTATAAAAGTGTTTTTTTTTAGTTTTTAAACTATAATTTATTACTAGAAAATTCTGTAACGCCTATTTCCTAACGCTGTGACATACATCAACTCGCTAAACTCGTGTAATCTGTTCCACTGATAACCGCAGGATTCCTCTGAACCCGTTCTCGTTCTGTCGATAATCGAAGCTCTGCTAATGACATGATCGAATTATACGTATACCAAGTAGTACCGACAGGATTTACAGCTGTCAGTTCAGACTAGGGGCAACCATTAAATTATATCAAAGTGAAAGTCAAGTCAAATATTAATTATTTATTTGAATAAATAAATATTTGACATGGACATGAATATTTATTTTTATAAAATGGTTCTATTGGTGATGCAAGTAGTTTTTGTAATTTTTAAGCGATCACCTATTGCGATTTATTTTCAGGTTAGTAGGTTATTCGAAATAACTACCTACTCACAAAAAAACGACAGAAATAATAACCCAAATCAAGAGAAATAATATTGTCGAATAGGCAATTTGCTTTCTCATAATACCAGCCCACCGTTTTTTCCGGAATTTTCCTTCCCAAATTCATTTTTCCTGTAAATCTTTCCTACCCTACTAATTCAGTTTCATTATGACGAATTGCTTACAGTTTGAGTACAATAATTCAGTTAGATCGAGTGAAATCTAATAGATTTCCCTTCAGAGGGAAAATTAAATTGAAAAGGACCTCACTTCACTTATTGGTAGCACTTATTGGGGGCACTCTTCCATTCGAGTGTTTAATTTAAAGGCAATTGAATGAATCAATTTATTGTAAATGAAAATTTAATTTAAATTTGTTTCGTTTTTCCTGGGTTTAAGGCTTCATTTGCAATTCACGGCTGGACAGGGAGGATGCTCAGAGGCATTGAGTCATGTTTATTGACAGTTTTATTCAGTTATCTATGTAGATAAGCGCGATGCGTTTAAGCGAGAGCATTTTATTTTGATAGCGGGTGCTTTTTTCCCGGAATTAGTCGGCCGTTTATTTTTCAATGAATAAACGGCGTTTTTTGTGTATTCATTGCAATATTTTTGTAAATAAATTAACATTGCTGGAGTTTTCCAGAAACATGTCGGTGTTTTTCATCGTTATTTCTACCGACAGCTTCATGGAGAATAACAAAGTGCTGGCTACACCAAGTAGAACCTCATAGACAGAATACAATACATATTATAGAGAAGAACTCCGAGTCCATACAAAAAAAGGAGGAAAATTCTTAGTTCATGCGTATTGACGGGTAGGGTTTATGGAGGGCCAAAATATATTTAACCAATAGATGGCGTTGATCCTGTTTTTAAATGTAAAAACACTTTTCGGGGTTTGAATCTGGGTTCATTGCCATGATATTAGTGATCTGAAGTCGAGACGTTGATTGACTGTGCCACGGAGGAGATAATTTACGGAGATGATCACTCCCACAAAGGTATTATTCGCCTTCTTGCTCACCACTTGTAACCCATGTAGGTAAGCTCCCCACTCGCCGGCCAGTCTTTCACTCCCCAGCCACACTTGACAAAGCCTGGCCTGGCCTGGGAAAGCCTAGTCTCATTATCATCATAAAACAGCCTGAAGAAGTCCACTGCTGGACATAGGCCTCCCTTACACATTTCCAGGAAGAACGATTCTGAGCCCTTTCCATCCACCGACTTCCCGCGATCTTAACAATGTCGCCGGTCCTGGTGGGTGTGCGCCTTACGTTTCGTCTTCCGGTTCCTGGTCGCCATTCGAGAACCTTTATTCCCCAACGGTCAACGGTTAAGCCTAGTTTAGTCTATCTAAAATGGAGGTGCTTTTGTTCTACCAAAATATTCGAATGAAAAGTCAACCTTTGAGTTCGCGATAGATAATTTTAATGAGCCATCGAATTAATTGACACTTTGAGAGCTGAGCTAACCGCTCTCAAGCTGTCAATTAATTTACCTAAGATTTATTTTACAAGATTGCTGAATTTGAATTTCAAATACAATTGGTGTTTGAGAATAATCCGACGTGGTAGGAATCATTACAGAAATCTGAATCACGTTAGGGTCTCAATTTGATATTTGTGATTTTACTGAGCCAAGACTATTTAGATTTTTTATTTTGATGTGTCATTGTATATTTACCATCGGTTTACGAAATTTTATGATATCTATGTTATCATGGAATAATTGAAAAAGAAATAGAATGGTAAATAAGACTTTATAATTTGACCCCTGGGTACCAATGGATTCTTACCGAGAATTCAAGCAGCATAGCTGTGTTTCGGTTTGACAGGTATGGGTGCCGGTGATATTACTGGCTGAACATCTGTATGCCTCAAGTTGATGGACGCACGGCATTGCACCGTAGGGCACGTTACCTGAGAGGCAATGCTTTGTTCAAATTCAAAATCAAATACATATTTATTTAAAGGATCACTTTGAAACGTCAAAAAGCTAGGTGAGTCTAAGTTCCAGTTGCAGGTGTCGTATCTAGTAGATAATAGGGGCTAAAACTTATTCAAAATAATAGATTTATTTTATTTTATTAGTATATTTTTAGAAATGAGTAATAATCTTTAGAAGTTTTGAAATGATTGATAAGAAATTGGTTTTTATAAATAGTTTAATTTGATATTTAAATGCTTTTAGAAATCTGTATTAAAATAATAATGATTAATGGAATAAGAAAGAAGGATAGTCCTTAATGTTTAAAATAAAAAGCTGTTTTAGTTTATTTAATTTAAGAACATTGTAGTTGCTTTAAAACCATTTGATAAATAATTTTATATTTTATTATTATTTGTTCGAAATTAATAACAATTTATTATATCAATAAATTGTTATTGGTAGTCAGAAGCTACGCAAAACGGAGGACGATATTGCCGATAGGGGGCGCTGTCTATCAACTGTCATGTGGGTCGCCTGACTGAGGCTAGGCGGGGCAGTGGATTTATTCTGGGCTTGAGACTCGAAGGAGGAGGTTATCGTTTCGTTCTGTGTACTGTCGATGTAATTCGGCTCTGAGTACACCCCTTGATTGTTAAGATAAGTACCTAGTTCTCTTTATGTAGTTGGTATATTTTTACTGTAAGGTAGTTTTGTGTTGAATAACGTGTTTAAAGCTATAATTTAGTTAAATAAAGTGTAAATTGTAAAGACATTGATGTAATTAAATCATTTACTTACTATTCTATATTTTCTTTTTAATATAAAGTTACCCTGATCTAATATCAGATCGTGGGATAGAACTTTTGCCCACAGAAAACTAACATTTATTCTTATTCCAGAATGTGAAGTGCCATATCGTAAACCGGAGACATTATCGATTGACAAATGAAGTGACAATTCCTACGTTATCCGAAGTACGATACAAAGCCGTTTATGTATCTGGAATAAAACGGAGTGGACTTCAAGTGATGTAAAAGTAAGGTAAGGCCTTGTTAGGCTCTGCTTTGATTTGGTAACAGTTTCATTTTTGCCAAGAAATACTTTTATTTTCTTTTGTGAGAGTACCCGCATTTTTATTGCTCGTGCCATATTTTTTTCAATACAATTTTGTAAGTAGTACTGTGGCAGAATGGCCAAGCTATTTGTTCTTTACTACACTACAGACAAACGTTAAATTATTGGGGAATTCTTCTAAATGGGGTGTTTAATTTTACGGTTGGGCTGGTGTAAAGTTTGGACATCGCGATAGTTGCGATTACGTGATGGAACTGAACACGACAGACAAACGTTAAAATATTGGGGGATTCTTTTAAATGTACGGTTGGACTGGTGTGACGTTTGGACATTGTAGTAGTTGCGATTATGCGATGGAACTGAGCACGACAGTCGACAACAGAGCTTGATGATAAAATTTGTATAAATGTTGGTAGACCTAGTTGGCCTGATCCTTTGTTTGGACATCGCGATGCCAACTCGCAATGGAACTTAGCATGACAGCCTAACTTAAGGTACTTTATTATTTTTTTACTTACATAGGTATGGTGAGTAAATTGGCTAAGGATTGTTTAATAGTTTTGAGGTTAACATTATTCTTGTGCTTTCAGATTTCATATCAGGTTATTTAGTACTTTATTGGCCTATGTGATACCAGGATCTTGTACATACTAGCACCCTGACTCGTAGGTGAGCCAGTGGGTTTGGAAAATACTTGGAGATACTTCGGGGACGAAGTATTTTGCAGAATGGCCGTGTCGTATCTAGTAGATAATAGGGGCTAAAACTTATTCAAAATAATAGATTTATTTTATTTTATTAGTATATTTTTAGAAATGAGTAATAATCTTTAGAAGTTTTGAAATGATTGATAAGAAATTGGTTTTTATAAATAGTTTAATTTGATATTTAAATGCTTTTAGAAATCTGTATTAAAATAATAATGATTAATGGAATAAGAAAGAAGGATAGTCCTTAATGTTTAAAATAAAAAGCTGTTTTAGTTTATTTAATTTAATAACATTGTAGTTGCTTTAAAACCATTTGATAAATAATTTTATATTTTATTATTATTTGTTCGAAATTAATACCAATTTATTATATCAATAAATTGTTATTGGTAGTCAGAAGCTACGCAGAACGGAGGACGATATTGCCGATAGGGGGCGCTGTCTATCAACTGTCATGTGGGTCGCCTGACTGAGGCTAGGCGGGGCAGTGGATTTATTCTGGGCTTGAGACTCGAAGGAGGAGGTTATCGTTTCGTTCTGTGTACTGTCGATGTAATTCGGCTCTGAGTACACCCCTTGATTGTTAAGATAAGTACCTAGTTCTCTTTATGTAGTTGGTATTTTTTTACTGTAAGGTAGTTTTGTGTTGAATAACGTGTCTAAAGCTATAATTTAGTTAAATAAAGTGTAAATTGTAAAGACATTGATGTAATTAAATCATTTACTTACTATTCTATATTTTCTTTTTAATATAAAGTTACCCTGATCTAATACAGGCGACCAAGCCTAGAAGAACAGGCAACAAACTACGGCTTGGTTCCTACCGTTTGTTATTTTTAATTTTTTTTATTTCTTAGGAAAACAAACAGTACTAATATTCGAATTGATAATTTAAAAAAACAACTATGGACCATTAAATAGTTTTAAATAGTTTTTTATAGGCGATGGTTACCACTTAACATCAGATGGGCCATGTAATTTACTTGTTAACTATTGTATTATATAAAACTTTTATGCAACAAAGTTGTATAAAAAATGTTAGTGTTCTTACCTTATTGAAGTAACAGGTGACTTGGAGACCTATGGTTATCACGTGCTGTACCTGAAATGAAAAAAAGAAAAAAGTGTTTGAAGTTCGAAAACTCAACTTTATTGTTTTTTCTTAACCCCTAACCAAATGAAGGGAAATTATTTCCCACTAAATCCAGCGAGCTTATTCGATATTTTAATGACTATATTTTTTTGAAGGGAAATTATTTCCCACTAAATCCAGCGAGTTTATTCGATATTTTAATGACTATATTTTTTTTATACAACTAGTTGATAGAGCAAATGTCCCACCTTATGTTAAGTGGTAACCATCACCTATACTAAGCATTGTTTCATAGGTCACGTACGTTAGAAACGTGCCCTACGATGCACTGCCCTGCGTCCATCAACCTACCAGGTATGTATAAGGTATTTCGAAACCAGTTTGTTATTTCCATAGTAAAATCGTTTGACGTAGAGCTACAATCTCGCCCTACCACATATCACCGTGATGTATGCTCGGTAGTGCACGTAAATCACGTGACCTAGGGGACTACCGCTAGTTCGATCGTCTTCGAACCGCAATCGTGAAACGTTAATCCAACCCCCGTATTCACAAACAAAACAGGTACAGTCGGCAGCACTGAAATTATACAATTCGTAAATTTCTGTAGAGTGTGGAGCATTGACATGGTTAGCAACCACTGACTAGTCGCTAAGACATCAGATTTTAGACAAAACAGAAGAAATTGAAAGCTTAGCGACTAGTTAGCGGACACTAACTAGTCTCGACATAGTTAGCAACCACTAACTAGTCGCTAGGAAATCAGTTTTTAGTCTAAATAAATTATAGTTTAAAAAACTAAAAAAAACGCTTTTATTACTAATTGAACTAAAAAGTTAAAAATAAAACTGTAATAATCAATTGAAAAAATTATATACTACTGTACAAACAAGCGTGGGGTGCTTTTTATAATAACTTCAGATATAATACACTATTGATAAAATATTTACAACAATCAAAATCAAGCACCCCACGCTTGTACAATAATATATTTTTTTCAATTGATTATTACAGTTTTATTTTTATGTTTTTAGTTCAATTAGTTATAAAAGCGTTTTTTTTTCGATGATTGCATTGTCATCGACCTTTGACAGGTGTGCAAAGTTTGAATCAAATCTGATCGTTCAAAGTAGGACAAAATCGAGCTCAAAGAGGTCGGTTACATACATACATACATACATACATACATACATACAGGTGAAGATAATAAAAGCGTTATAAAAAGAAGTTGACCACTTAGCGACTAGTTAGCGATAACTAACTAAGTGTATCGAGAATAATTAGCAGCTACTAACTAAGTTAAGGGTACTCCTGAAGTAATTTAGATGAATCTTAGATAGTTGATAGTTCATGGCATGGAATACAAGAAATCGCATTTAAACACAAACTAAAATAGTTTTATCTTGTCCCAGATGCGCTTTAAGCACTTAAAACTATCTGTCTTTCTGATAAGGACTTCGTCTTTGTAAAACTCACAGCTAAGACATAGATAGCACTAAAACAAATACATTAAGACGCTGAACTCCGTGAAACAATTTCTCGCCTCGAACTCTTTGACCTTTTAAAAGATATAAAATCACTGAACCTATTTATCGCAAATAACGAGCATCTTGTTTGCAATCCAATTGCACACAGCTTAGCAAAAAAAATTATTTAAAGTTGAAAGTTTAAGCCATAATTCACGTAAATTGTTCACTTTGGATGATCATTTTCATAACTTTTATCAAAGTAAAAAAGCTAATTATTTTATGCATAAAAGTAAAACTTCAGTTTCAGGCTTCAGTTGCAAGAAAAAAATTACGAAAACGTCTTTTACTTTTTTTTAGAAATTTTTAACTTGATCATGTCGAAAATTCCCGAACATTCAGAAATTCATAACTCGAAAACTATAAAAAGTTGTGGAACATACATGGGGGTGATTCGGATACCCCACGATATGAGGGTCCAACATTTTTTTTTCTTTAAATTTCTAGCCACCCTGTATGTTGACTGAAAAGTGACAGCGACAAGACTTTTAGCGAGCCGTTAAAAAGTGCCCGGTATTATGAATGAGGGGAATAACCTTTCAAAGCGATTGTGTGGAACTGGCACTTAGACTTTCTACTGAATAAAGAAATCTTTGACTTTGACAAAGGGTCAAAATATGCAAGCGAGAAATACACCGACGGCGGTCTTCGCCTTAAATCAAAGTACAAAGTCCATCAAAAGTGAACACACAGTTTCAAAACAGCAAACCAGATATTTTCCGAACTTTAAGCTCTACCACCACTAGATAAGGCTTACTATCGCGTGATGAATGCACATGGAATTGCATCCACAGATAGATTACTTTCCAAGACCGGGTATACAAGAATGAAACTTCAAGTCCTTTGTAGTTGGAGCTCGCGGATGGTTAATATTTACAGACTGGACGAAATAAAAGTGTGGCATAGCTTAATTCAAAAAGCCGCTTCTCCATTTTTTTTTCGAATGGACTAAATGCTATTGATCGTCTGACGATTCTTACAGCGCTACCGGATAGTTGTTTCGGGTTCCGTAGCCAAATGGCAAAAACGGAACCCTTATAGATTCGTCATGTCTGTCTGTCTGTTTGTCTGTCCGTCCGTATGTCATAGCCATTTTTCTCCGAAACTATAAGAGCTAGACTGATGAAACTTGGCGAGTAGATCTATTCTGTGAACCGCATTAAGATTTTTACACAAAAAAAATAAAAAATAAAAATTGGGGTACACTTAGAACTGAAATTCGAAAAACTTTTTTTCATCAAACCCGTATAGATACCCCACACGTATGTGTGGGGTATCTATATGAATAGGTCTTCAATAAATTATAGTTTAAAAAACTAAAAAAAAAACGCTTTTATAACTAATTGAACTAAAAAGTTAAAAATAAAACTGTAATAATCAATTGAAACATTTATATTATTGTACAAAAAAGCGTAGGGTGCTTTTTATAATAACTTCAGATATAATAAACTATTGATAAAATATTTACAACAATCAAAACCAAGCCCCCCCCACGCTTTTTGTACAATAAAATAAATTTTTCAATTGATTATTACAGTTTTATTTTTAACTTTTTAGTTCAATTAGTTATAAAAGCGTTTTTTTTTTAGTTTTTTAAACTATAATTTATTTTTTACTTTCTAGTTTTTTTTTTCATTTTTTTTTATTTATTTTTTTCATATTATTGCATTGTCATCGACCTTTGACAGATGTGCAAAGTTTGAATCAAATATGATCGTTCAAAGTAGGACAAAATCGAGCTCAAAGAGGACGGTTACATACATACAGGTGAAGCTAATAAAAGCGTTATAAAAAATATGATGTTGAGGTTTCTAATATTGTTTTTTTCTAATCTTAATAGTTTTTGCGAGATACACTTCCAAAGTGGTAAAATGTTGGTCCCTCTAACTTCTAAAATAAGAGAATGATATAACTAAAAAAAATATATCTTGTACCTTTAAACGAGAAAATCTTGTATATGATATATATATATATATATCATACCTACCTTTTTTGCCGTCATGTAATGTAAGCTAAATACCTGTACCTTTTATTTTTAAGTTGACGCAAAATAAATTATTTCTATTTCTATTTCTATTTCTATTTCTATATATTTAGGATCTCGGAAACTGAGCCAACAATTTTCATGAAATTAAGTATACAGGGGTTTTTGGGGACGATAAAACGATCTAGCTAGGTTTAATTTTTAGAAAATGTCCCCCTAATCGTAAAGTAAATAATCAACTTTTTCATAAAATCATAACTCCTAGCGCCATCTGTTGATTAAGTCATGAGTTAGTGGGACAGAGAACGCCATCTATTGACGAGTAGTGGAGTTTATTATTATGTCGGTAAGATCGAAAAATATTAATATTTAATCAATATGTAAGTAATTCGTATTTAAATATAATACACAAGAACAGTTTACCAAAAAAAAAATACCGAGCGGAGCTCGGGCACCAACTGCTAGTATGATGTAAATATATGGTGTATGCAAACTTCCAACGATATTTGGTTTGAACGAGATCTAGTGAGTACTTTTTTTTTTATACGTCATAAATCGTAAACCGCAATTCTGCTGTTTTTGAAAACCTACAGCGTCAATCGTAAAAGAAAGATTGAGCCAGCTTAACTAAATAAGCTGTGTTACAAAAGCTCGGTATGTAGGACATTTTTAAAGTACTTTTGCGTTGTAATGGATAACAACCGTATTTCATGTGTGACTTAAATTAAAAGGTTTATTATGTTTTACCCAAAAAAATATGATCATGTAAGTAACTTTTATTCGTGCCTTAATTTTTATTCTCCTATTGCAATATGTGCTACTATTTTTTGGTTTTAAAAGTCTTAATAGGGATCACTCTAGTAATGCCTTAAGCCTTGCACATCTAAGCAATCTGCTATGGCGATTAGTGAAACGCTGTCAAATATTGCTGTAATCTTAATATTCACTGATCGCCATCGCCGAGTTGGCGCAGGCCTTTAAAATAAACAGAAAAGCTACAAAAAATAAAACAAACTTTTCGTCCAATCAGTACCGGCTTTGTTTCTCGATTGAAATCCCCCATTAATTTCGTTGGCATACCACAATATATACAAATATACACACAAATATTGAGTGCATCAAACACAATGCAAAAAGCTTCAGTGAGCTGAAACGTATCAGGACGCTTTCGGTATCAGAGAGATAGGGTTGCCACTTACCCGAAGCCTGTGTAACCAGATCTACTAAGAGGTTTGAAACTTTGAGAGGATCCCTTTTTCTGCCGTGAAGCAGCATCGCTGTCTCAGTTTGCAGGGTGTGGGTGCCGGTGGAATTACTGGCACGTGAGGCTGAACATGTCATTGTGTATGCCTCAAATTTTATGACATTCTGTTTTACTTTGTCATAAATAATCAAAGAGTTCATAAGTTGATACTTATTGCAAAAACTTTTGTATAGGTACTACAGCCAAAATGGCAAAACTTGAATAAACTCTCATTATTCGCAATAAAAGTCCCATTACAGAATTAAAATAAGATTTTTATGAGTTTTCAAGTTTTCCCCAAAATGTTTAGTACCACGGGTACCGTTTTCTTATAAAACGATCATTCGATTAGAGCACTGTTAAAGTTAGCCCTGTCAATGCTTGTCATTATTCGCATGACATGCTCGTACCACACTTACTTATTGATTGCTCCTCATCTTTTAAGTCACTGGCGCCACCTTCAAACTGCCCCTGATACACTAATACCAGGTTCATTCTCGTCACTCCACATCAATCTCAACATTCGCATCTCCGCTGCATGCATCTTTCATCCGTTCCTTTGGTGGCACAACACTTAGACGCATACAAAACGACAGGTCTTATACTACAGATATTATTATTGAAGTTTTTTTTTCTTGGTTTTCCCTTCATTTAATATAACATGTTTGTTAGAAAGATTTCATCTTTATAATTGACCCTAGCGATCGATGCAATAAAAGTACAGGGTATAATTTTTTCATATTTTAGCCGTTTCATATTTTAGCCGTGTCTATACTTACTGTAGAGGTATATACAAATGTATATACATATACATACTGAGAATACAAACAACATTTGTGACAGCCCTACGGTCAGATTACCCGGATTTTTGCCTGGACAAAGTTGAGAGTTAGCCTACCGTTACTTTACGTATGTACTCGTACGTGTGAAACTTTTTAAAACCTTCTTTATGTTTAGACGTTTTGTTGTTTCGAGTGCTCCGTGCAGTTTACTACAAGTTTCTTGCATTTGTTTTGTTGCGCAAACATGTTGCAACTCTAGGGACTCGTGAATCTCCGGCTTATCATCATCAGCAGCTTGAAAATGCTCGGTCCAGTTCGTTGGAATTGAATTTTTTTCGAATTTTTTCTTTTTTTTTTAACCCAGGCAGTGTAGAAATATTTTTTTATCATATTTATTGTAGGTAAATAAAAAAAGCAGCCAAGTACGAGTCGGACTCGCCCATGAAGGGTTCCGTAGCACGACGAACTACAAGAACCTTTATATATTTTTGTATATGTTACTTGATGTAACATAATAAGGTTCCTGTAGTTCGTTGAAAGGTAAATTGCGGTTTACGGTTTATGACGTATAAAAAAAAAACTACTGACTAGATCTCGTTCAAACCAAATATCGTTGAAAGTTTACATAGTAATGTACAACATATATTTTTTTTAGTATTATCATTTTCTTACTTTAGAAGTTAGAGGGGGGGGACCAACTTTTTTCCACTTTGGAAGTGTCTCTCGCGCAAACTATTCAGTTTAGAAAAAAACTATATTAGAAACCTCAACATCATTTTTGAAGACCTATTCATAGATACCCCACACGTATGGGTTCGATGAAAAAAAATTTTTTGAGTTTCCGTTTATGACGTATAAAAAAAAAACTACTGACTAGATCTCGTTCAAACCAAATATCGTTGAAAGTTTACATAGTAATGTACAACATATATTTTTTTTAGTATTATCATTTTCTTACTTTAGAAGTTAGAGGGGGGGGGACCAACTTTTTTCCACTTTGGAAGTGTCTCTCGCGCAAACTATTCAGTTTAGAAAAAAACTATATTAGAAACCTCAACATCATTTTTGATGACCTATTCATAGATACCCCACACCTATGGGTTTGATGAAAAAAAATTTTTTGAGTTTCAGTTTCAAGTGTGGGGACCCCCAAAATTTATAGTTTTTTTTCTATTTTTGTGTAAAAACCTTAATGCGGTTCACAGAATACATCTACTCACCAACTTTCATCAGTCTAGCTTTTATGGTTTCGGAGAAAAATGGCTGTGACACGGCCGGACAGACAGACAGACAGACATGACGAATCTATAAGGGTTCCGTTTTTGCCATTTGGCTACGGAACCCTAAAAACGGCCTTTAGAATCGCGGGACTTAAAAGGGACCAAAAAATGATATATTTTTTTCCTCTTTGTTCCCCGTTTCATCTTCCTTACATAAAGTAGAGCTTAAAGGAACAAATAAATAGACCTTGCCTACACTGGGATTACTTGTGAAATATATCGATTGATTCCTAGAACCATACATAGCACTCAGATTGGATTATTTTGTGAATATTTTACCGCCTCGAGAATCAAATCCACATTTCGGGACAACCCGTAATAACAACAGACCATTTTATATTATCTTCTTCTATAAGAGCAATGCTCTTGTCGGCGTAAAAATAAAGCAAACAGTTTAAACAATTTTATCAGTAAACCATTATAATGTTACTAGCCTCAAAGCTAATTATGTAGTCTTAAATTAAATTAGTAGCTCTGCCTTCTGCGTCTTATGTCGTGGGCTCGTTCCCCGAGAACAAGTATTTGTGTGGTGAACATAGATGTTTGATGTCTGTCTGGGTGTTATATAGTTTTCTCAGTATTTATTTACAACAAACAAATTTTAGTATTATATCAGCTATCTGGTACCCATAGTACAAGCTCTGCTTAATTTTGGGCTAGATAGTGTTGTGTGGATTGTCTATAATATTTATTTATGTCAAGTGCTGAATATGCCTTTGGTCTAACTTTGGTAATGGGACAGAGTTAAGTTTAAAATGCTTATTTAAAAAATCCTTAACCCTAAACGCGAAAAGGGTCATAATGGGACAAATTAAAGGATATTAAATGGTCCCATTACGCTGGTACTCTGGTTACCCCATTTCTATAATGTTTTACGCATTGCGGTTTCTTTCCGTGAAACACTGACCGTTTCGGTACAAGTAGGGCAAATATTTTTACTGATTTTAAATGAGTAGAAGATCATTTGCGCTTGAAATGCCAATAGTAAGACATTTTTGCGTCCCTTGGTGTAATGTTCGAAATGCGACAAAGTACCTACATTTGAAACACAAACCGCGCACTCAGGCCCGTATTCTGAAACGGAATACGGAAATTTAATTGCTTGAACACGAATCGAGCCTCAAGTACAGATTTTTGGCACTTTTCAATTGACTTGTCGATTACAGATTGTGTGTAAAATATTCAATTATGAAAATTATTTCTATAAACTCAACAACAGCCCCGAGTCAAATCGGTAAATTTTACAAACAGCCTTAAAACACCAATATATGAGTAAGGTCAAAAAGGGCTTGATAATTAAAGGTTCATGCGAATTTTATTTTTACTCAAAGTTGTAAAGTTTATGAGATACGAAAACAGCTGTTTAATGTGGTATTCAATAGCTCCTATTTACTTATTGAATTCCAATAAATATGTATAATAAATTTCCGGCCACACCAATATAACCAATACTACTGTAGCTTTTTTGCACTGACTTTTTTATACTGACTTCGTGTTCTGGTGAGTTTAAATAAATAAATATTCCGGACAATTCACACAACTCTATCTAGCCCCAAACTAAGCAGAGCTTGTACTACAGGAACCAGATAGCTGACATAATAGCAGCATACATTTTTTTAAAATAAATTTTTAGATTGCTTTTAAGCTCTTGGGCATCACCAAAACCTCAATTCTGGGTGAATGGGTAAGAGTTGATGAGTAACACTGCCTTTTTAATGTTTATCCTACTGTTTAAACAGAACTGTGCCTAATCAGTGCAGTTGAGTGACGACATCGCTTGACATGCGGGGCACTCGCTAAACCAGCGCTAAACATTCACATTCATTGTGAGAACTAGTCCTGGGACAATGTACCACTGATTCATCGAGCGTCATTATCTTTGTCATATCTTTTTGTATCTTTTGAAGCAGTTCAGTCAATAAGGTGATTCTGGTGTATTCAGTTTCTCGCCATCAAACTTAAAAAAAAACAGGAATAAAAGTTACGGTTTTTAACTCTCGTGATGTAACTGGTTTGCCTTCCAATGATCTACTAAGCTAAAACACTTAGTGCGTGGTCACCATTTTAATGATACATGATTTCTACTAGTCAGTGAGCTAATTAATCGATGTCCAACTTCTCCAATAGAAGGCCGGTAGGTTCAGTTTAAAGATGTGTATTTTATTTTCTCAAAGAACACAGTTCATAATAATATTTTTTTACAAAAAAGTATACACAGACATGTTTGTGTAAGTTGCATTCGTAATGGTCCATTTTTGTCAACCAACAATTACGTAATCTCTGTAAGATAATGTGTTTTAATCCAGGTTCGCCCTTACGGGTTACAAAAATAAACCTTTCAATTAGTTTCTTTTTTACATCTGAGTGAAACCTTTTCAACCGAATGAGTGATACGTTATCGCTCTCGAATCCCAAGTCTAGTTCACATCACGCTTCCGTGAATTGTGGTCGACGCCTCGTAATTTGACGGAATAGCGTTGAATTCGGAAACCGCGGGAGCTAGTCCGCTGACTTTTATGACGGTAATTGGAGTTGCTTTTTAGTTAAAATGGAATTTTCTACAAAGTCGCATGCAGCAAGTTTTCGTGCCGTGTTCCTTTATATTGCTGGAATGGGTTTTTGAGTACCTGTTTGTATTTCAAGACTCTTCTAAACTACAAGCCCCTGTCCCAGAAACTACAGTTCTTCAGCTCCTGACGCTGTATATAAACATATTTTATGAGGGCAACTCAGAGGGTTTTTTTGAGGGGTTGTTCTAGGGTTTAGTGGCGTGATTAAATGTCTTTTGTCGCAATCAAAACCTAGCCGCATCTGTCAGTTTTGACTTTATTTGATTGCAATAAAAAACTAATTGAAACAAAAAATTTCTTTGACATGTAACGATTACAACAAGACTGAATCTTGACGTAATAAACATGAGATAGCGAATAGGAACTTCGCTTTGTAAAACTAGGATGACAACAGATTCATAGATAGTGCTCGAAAAATGATGGCAACAAGATATTTGATCGCAGTTCTTTGTTAGTATAATTTTTTGTTAGTATCAAACTGTTGATTACAACAGAATTACACAATCACCCGGTTGGAGTATCCTTAGCTATCTGAGTGAAACGAGATCTGAAGGGAGCCATCAGACTTTGATTTTTATTGGAATTGTATTTCGATCACAAAGCGAACAGATTTCAACCCTATTTAAATGTATTTTAAATTTTCTGATGATGGCATCCTGGGCGGAAGATTTCCTGAAAACACATTAGCAGTTGAATCAAATGTGGCGTTGATTGTTGAATTTTGGCAATGCAAAAGGCATCCTGTATTACTAGTTTGAATGGAAGAGAATTATAACCTTACTACGGCACTGAACACACACTAATGAAGTTTAAAAACTTAAGAAACCGACTTTGTGACCAAACTGCTGAATTAATCTCAAAAAGCCGAAGAGATTATCTCGAAGATTTTCCAGATAAAAGGTATAATAAAAGCATAAAAGAATAATAAAGTATTTGTTCAAATTGGCTTATAAATAACAAAGTTATGCGATAACAAATATTAAGGCGTAAAAAGTATAGGTAGGTAGTGGCGGTATGAAAATGTTCGTCGATTTTCAACTTGATTTGTTCAACGTATCACGATCACATCATACTACCTTTTGAAACTGAATAGACAGAGTACACCGATAAGTTAACGTCATAAATTATGTCAAAATGTGTTCATGATCAAGGCACTGGTGCAAGCAAAAACCGACTCTAAGGTGACGAACATTTTCATACCGCGACTGTACTTCCAGATTTTAAATTTTACTTCAACTGAACTATGGACATTTACACACTATTGCGAGTCCAAACATTAAATTACTGTTCAGGTATTCTATTCTCATCTCAGGAAATACCAGGGAATAAACAATACAATATTTCGCTACACAAAGCCATTCCCGCATCCTAATAGGAGTTACCAGGAAACAATAGGAATTCTACACAAATCTATGGCATATGCAAACTTAATAACGTTTTGATTAAACCAGATAAAACCAGCTTGCATTCCACTCTATTCCTATTTACTAAATAAATGTATGATGTTACACATTAAAATAAAATAATGCGTTTAGGCTATTTCGTATAGATTTGACAGTAGTTATCAACTCAGTCATTAAATTAGTCCTGTCAAAATAAAAGCAAAATCAACTGATGATCATTAATAAAAGTGAAGTTTAAAACAATTAAAGAAACCGACTTCATGGCCCTACTGTAGAACTAATATCCAGATTTTCAGATAAAAAATAAAAATCGGCGTATAAATAACAAACAATAAAAATACAACCGAATTGAGATCTTTCTCCTTTTTATAACGCTTTTATTAGTTTCACCTGTATGTATGTATGTATGTATGTATGTAACCGACCCCTTTGAGCTCGGTTTTGTCCTACTTTGAACGATCAGATTTGATTCAAACTTTGCACACCTGTCAAAGGTCGATGACAATGCAATAATATGAAAAAAAAATAAAAAAAAATGAAAAGAAATAAATAAAATAAAATAAAAATCTACTTTGAACGATCAGATTTGATTCAAACTTTGCACACCTGTCAAAGGTCGATGACAATGCAATAATATGAAAAAAAATATATGAAAAAAAAAAAAAAAATGAAAAGAAAAAAAAAAAAAAACCTACTTTGAACGATCAGATTTGATTCAAACTTTGCACACCTGTCAAAAAAACTAAAAAAAAAACTAAAAAGTAAAAAATAAATTATTGTTTAAAAAACTAAAAAAAAAACGCTTTTATAACTAAGTAATTGAACTAAAAAGTTAAAAATAAAACTGTAATAATCAATTGAAAATTTATATTATTGTACAAAAAGCGTGGGGGGCTTGATTTTGATCGTTGTAAATATTTTATCAATAGTTTATTATATCTGAAGTTATTATAAAAAAGCACCCCACGCTTTTGTACAATAATATAAATTTTCAATTGATTATTACAGTTTTATTTTTAACTTTTTAGTTCAATTACTTAGTTATAAAAGCGTTTTTTTTTTAGTTTTTTAAACTATAATTTATTTCAAATAAGAAAGTCGTTTAAAAATAACGAAAACAATTCTTACTGACTTCAAATACTGGCGCGGACATAGCGTGTTATTTCATCCGTCCGACAAGGGGCGTTTGGACTTTGCCGGCCCCGCCACGTCAATTTGCGTGTGGTTCTGTTATTCGCTCAAAGGGTTAAACTTCTGGAATAGACCATGAGATGAAAATGTACACACTCTTTCTTCATTATTTGCTAGCATGCAAAAAAATTGTCGCATTGGGTTTTTCTTTACGGAGTTAATGAACCTTTGCAACAGTAAAACGCATTGGGATGTTAATGAACCTATGCAAAAGTAAAATAAACTGCTAACAAATTCTAAAATGTATTTATCTCTTGTTTATCGTTACAACAAGCAAGCATAAGTTATTTCGCAAAAACTAATTTAGAAAATCTGAAAACATTCTAATATTACAATTTCTATCCAATTCGAAAGCGTATTTTGAATAAAAAACCCATTCAATTTCCATATCAACACTTCAGACTTAGTGCCTATAAATGTAGGGTTATTTTTGAAACATTTTTATGACAGTGTGAGTTTTATGGACGTCATCTTTTGGCTCCTGTTTTTAAATAACAAACTATTTAATTCATTTACTATTTTTTTATTTAATATCTTTACCAATGAAATTATTGGACGTACCTCTGACTACCTCCCAAAATTGCAAGTAAAGCTGCCGACTAGCTTTGAAAAGTTATAATGTACTATATTTACAGTATTGCAAAGACATCTCCATAAGACGGAAAGAGAGAGGAGGTTATCGACAGAAAACTCAGGTAGTCGACATAATATGGCAGTGGGCCAGTCATGTTTGCCGCAGAACAGACAATCGTTGCAGCAAACGAATACTAGAGTGGAGACCGCGTTTAGGTAAGCGTAGTATAGGACGCCCTCGAGCAAGGGGACGACGATCTGCGAAATATAGCTGGCAAGCACTGGAGGAGAAGAGCGGAAGACCAAGCTCAGTGGCGCGTCTTGGGAGAGACCTATGTCCAGCAGTGGACTGATATAGGTTGATGATGATGATGATCTCCATCAGGGATAGTCAGTGGGTTCTTGGTTCTAAAACATCATACAAATTTATCCCAGGAGAATAAAGTCATAAGATTAATTAAGTTAAGACATGACTTGGGTCTATTCCATCTTAATTGCTGTCAAAACTTAACTTATTAACCACTTGCATGACCAGCTTTATTGATAGCCTAACTTAAAGCTAACTTACTTAACTGGACTTCTCGATAGTTAAGTTCGGAACTAGATAATGTTGATAGAATAAGAGCCAGGTGTTAGATCTTAAGTTAGGTATCCTAGAGTGTCCATGGATAGACTTGATAAAGTGTTTTAGTTTTTCAAACGGACACCGATTTCCTTGACAAATTGGACGACAATTTGTCGAATAAATTAGATGACAATTCGTACAAATTGTCTGTCAATTTACAGACAATCATGCAATGACAATGCTTGCATGTTTATCCAACCAACATTATGTATGTCGGTGAAATTACTGGCACGTGAGGCTGAACATCTGTATCCTCAATTTGATGGACGCAGGGCAATGCATCGTAGAGCAAATTTCTGACATGCGTGACCTACGAGGCAATGCTTTGTTATAGACGATTGTGACCACCTAATATCAAGTTCTGATCAAATCAAATAATATTTCCCAGAACGAGTAAACGAACCACCAGACCACGAACGCCTAGAACGAACGAACCAGAACGAGTAATTGAGTATGTTATAAAGGCTTATGACCTCAGTGCTAGTCCTATTCCTCCTCTCTATGTCAAAAGGCATTATTCACTTACATTACAAGGATCTAGGTGTTAGACCTAGAAGTAGGGTGACTAGGCTAGAAAAACAGGCAGAAAACTTTAGTCTTGGTTCCTATCGGTTTTTGTAGGCTTTTACAAAAAATATTGATCGACATGAACATAATTATGTGTATCGGAAGAGGTTGTATAAACTAAGGGTTCTAAGCTTGTTCAAAGGCAGTAATGCAAAATAAACACTTGACTTCCAAATTGGGAGTCGAACCGCGACCTTTGTAATCCTCTTCTTGACCCGAAAACCCGTAACTTAAATCGCTTTAAATTTATTAGAAGTGTCTAGAATTGTATTTCATATTGCCGATACTATAATTAAGATTAAATAAATAAAATACTGGATTTAATTCAGACGTTTGTCTGCGGTTACTGAAATTTCTATAGAGGTAGATACTTCTGAGTTTTACAAAATCGCAGTGTTATATTTCATCGCTTTGGGTTCGTTCCGTAAATCTTTTGTATTTGTTTTTGTTTTGTCTTCAAATGCTTCGTTAAATTTAAAACAAAACAACTTGTTTTGTCAGGGGTGCTCTCGCCTTTTTCGCTCGGCACAAATCTGAACGCTTGGCACTCACCTACCTACCTCCTTAACTCCTAACTCCCAGACCGTCTCATTTTACAATGGTTAGGTCCAATATTTGGTCTACTAAGTAATCACTTCCCGAACTAGTTTGAGGTTAAAATGTTAAAAGTTATTGTCGCTGCCAAACGGACTAAAGACTATGAAGACTGACAAAACGCACGGTCTTGGCTCCATTGTGTCAAATCTGGCAGCTTGCATACTCTAGCAAGCTTAGCACAATGGCAAGGTATTGTACTCGGAAATTCCGCATTTTTTATTCCTTTGAAACACAATACCTCAGTTTACAGTCTACAGTAAAAACTGGGGAACTGCAACGAATGAATGAACAAGAAAAGGCTAAATTGAAGGATACTTGAGGAACAGTTTTTTTGGTTGAACTAGGTGCTGGTAACAATGGAAGGAATGATTGCAGACAATTACAATTGAAGAGTTCTGCAGGTTTTCTTATAGATAATATTTTGTATAATTAATTGACTGTTTTTTTACTTTAATTTCAACATGTTTCAGCTCTAAAAGACACCTATTCACTTTTGCTTTGACTAAAATCTCACGAAAATCTTACGATTAAGGTCTCAAGTCTCATATGCCTGTATTGACACCGACACCACCCTCCGAATCAGAAAAAAAATAATGTGAGCTTCATGCTTTGACTGGCCTTTCAGTTCAGTTGGTAGTAGCTCTGCCTTCTTCGCCATAGGCCTTGGGTTCGATCCCCACGGAGAACAAATATTTATGTGGTGAACGCAGATGTTTGTTCTCTATCTGGGTGTTATATTGTTAGCATACATAGTGTGTGGATTGTCTACAATAGTTATTTATTTATGCTTTGAGACAAAAATAAATTCTAAAGATGATAATGCAAAACTGTAGTTGAGAGATAAAAGCTTTCTCAATATTTTTACATCGATTTCTGTAGAATTATATATTGTAAGTATAAAAGGGGTCGTTATTTCAAACGAGTGAACAACTGCGTGGAAATATTTCTGATGGAACCTCAGTTTTCATTTAAATTTCTCACTTTTGTTTTATTTTCTACAAAATCAAAGTTAAAAGTATTTATTCTTATACTATAGGTTCCAGTTCCACGCGAACAAGAACAAACCACGGCTTAGTTCTTACCATTGTTTTGTATGATCCTTTTACAATAATCATCAGTATCATCCTAAGGTTGTCTGGAAGAGATCGCTTTTAGTGATAAGACCGCCCATTGTAATCCACTTTGATGTTTTTCTGTATTTCCTTGTTAATTTTATGTGGTGTGCAATAAAGTATTTTCTATCTTCTATCTATCTATCATCATCATCATCATCATCCACAGCCCGACTTAACCCACTGCTGGACATAGGCCTCTCTTAGCTCTTGCCATTCACACCGATTTTGGGCTACCTTCATCCATCTACGGCCCACGACGCTGACTATACCGTCAACCCATCATATGCTAATGGACGTCCAAAGCCTCTCTTCTCAGTCTCTTTTACAATATAAAAGTAAAATTATCAACGAAGTTCCAGTGGTAGTTAAGCTTAGTGAGACGTAGACAATACATAACAGACGTAGGTAACACCTAAATCCTTGACAACCCAAGCTTCTAGATCATTGTACCACTTCTTCTTCGCCGTGTCGATGATTCCCGTGATATTTTGTCCCTATATCTGTTTTGCCCAGAAATGCTTTTCGTGGCGTCAGTCAAATCTTTCAGCGTGCAGGTGTTAGGGCTCTCTCTTTATACCACTAAAACACTTCTTAGTGATACAAAATTAATCTCTATGAAAGCGAGATTTCATTTTCTGTCCAACTTATAGTATATGTACCTACTTTTATCGACGATGCGGGCAGAATTAAATTCAAAATGAAATTTTGAATACACAAAATACATAATTTTATACCTACCTTCTGAATTTAATCAAGAGCCCAAACAATACACGCGTTAAACTCATTATCAGTACCTTCATATAATTCGTAACGTTGCGTAAGTGCGTAACTAATCACGTTAAAATACAACCAAACGTCAGCCGCAAGATAACGTAGAAACAACAAACGCTAGACTGGAAGCCAGTGGTTACTTTCCTACGTCATATATCTGCATTAAAAACATGGACAAATACGAGGAAGAAGAAAGATGAGACTAAGAAACACGAGTCAGATAAGAGGTAAAAAATTGACAATCTGAATTACGTAACAATAAAGTGTACAATCAAATTATGAAGTGATGGAAAAAAATAACAATTGCGTCTCATGTCATGCTAAAGTCTCTTAGTGGCCTAGCCTATGTTTTAATTTTGCATTTCAGCGTTTCATACTTGGTTATGTCTCAGAAAAGGTTTTCATTTCTTCTTTACTTTTATTGATTTGATTTGAATAAGAAACAATTCTTTTGGATCTGTTGTCTGGTTTAGATGACATAGGCAATGATTTTTCGACCAATACTGAAGTAACCTGTAGGAGATGACGTAAAAATGTCGTGACTGACTCCTAAATTATTTCTTAATCATGAAATTACATTTGCAGAGCCCCTATAACATGTTGTAAATTGGCTGTATCTTTGCATGAATAAGTTAAAAAAAAAATTGTGGAAACACACATCACTATCTAGCACCAAAATAAGCAGTGCTTGTACGATGGGAACTAAATAGCTGATACACTTGCATACATTTATTTTTTTTGTAAATACATACTTAGAATACAATATAACATCTGGATTCACCACACAGTTTTTTATTGTCAGTGGCGATCGTGAATGACGTAATTGAGCCCGTGAACCCAAACAACATCTTCCCAAACTAAAGCCGTTTAGATTTTGCCCAGAGGGCAATCTAATAGTTACAGTTTTTTTGAAAAACGGTCATCATTTAGGAACTCAATTTAGGTTTCCCAGACAAAGCTTAGCCTCAGCCCATTTTATGATCTTTTATAGGCTTTATAGCCGCAGTATTTCTTCGTCGTCATAAAATAATGGACAAGAATCACGACGATATAAAAGTTATTGAATCTTTCGAAAGGAAACTATTCAGGGATTGAACCTCAATAAAGCTTCAAGATCTAGGCTAGTCTTTACCTCAATACCTCAATCTTTGTCTAACAAACCAATCCACCAAACGATTAAGATCCAATAAGCCTACGTCCGCAAAATCGACTAATTCTTATAGGAACGGGGCTCCTCAAGCTTTGATTTCTTGTGAAGCGACAACCGTCATAATACCTAACTTTATTTTCATCCCGTACGTTTCAAGACAAAGATAAATTTAGGATCAAATATAGGAAAAAACTAGTAAAAATTAAGGAACAGCCGGCTGCATTCAGACTCAGACGTAATAATGTTGAGACAATTCTAGAAAGTTAAATTTTCATCTTATTCTTTTCAGGCGTTGGTTCCGGTCCACGGGCAACTACTGGGTTTTTTCCCACTAGTTCTGTTACACGAGCACCAAAGCACAATGGGTCGACGACATCGTAAAGGAAAACACTTGGACAAGAGACGCTCAGGAGGGAAGCTGGCAGAAAATGAAGGAAGCCCAGCAGTGGGTGATACTGGGCAAAGCTGATGAGTTACGAGTAAAACACCCTAGCACAGGACTACTGGGTTTTTTTCCCACTACCATCTCAGTGCGCTTTCCCTCAGTCAATCTTGCGCCTTATCGATACGACCGTCATTTAGCGGTCGTCGCTCCACAGAGAGCCTTTAAATCGCTAAGCCAGATCCATTTATCAAGTGCCAAAGCCTGCGTGTCCGTCTTTCTGTATCGGCTTCCAAACGCAAATTCAACCCATGTTAGGGTTCCAGTCCACTAAAGCGGAGCGGATGCGTTAAACCAACCACAACTAGAGTCTGGGGGTAGTTTGTATTCTATTTGTCGATCATTGGGGTCGGTTATCGACTAACTTGGAAGACAAAGGAATACAGTTGATAAACGACTCGACTGGCCTCTCAGTTCAGTTGGTAGCTCTGATTTCTGCGCCGTAGGACGTGGGTTCGATCCCCACCGAGAATAAATATTTGTGTGGTGAACGCAGATGTTTGTTCTGTCTCTGGGTGTTATAATTGTATTCTAAGTAAGTATTTACAAAAAAAAACTCTCTGGCCCCCATTGTACAAGCGCTGCTTAGTTTGGGGTTAGAGTTGTGTGAATTGTCTGCAAAAAAATCGTCTTATAAACCCTTGCGTAAATCTAAGCGTTCTGCGGTGGCAAGTAAAACGAACATCCAAATGTGCGCAAGGGTTAAGGTAACACCGCGAATCCAAGCGCCAAATCCTTGCAACAAAATCCTAGAAGGGCAAGAAACTTACGCCTTCAATCCGTATGAGCTGATCCAAATCTCTTTTATCATCTTCTTCTTCTTCCTGCCCTTATCCCACTTTATGTGGGGTCGGCACAACATGTATTATCTTTTTCCTACATTCCCCTCTGTCAGCCGTCATCTCTGCATTCACTCCTCTCCTATCCATGTCATCTTTCACACAGTTCATCCATGTTTTCCTTGGTCTACCTCTGCTCACATATCCATCCAGATCCATACTCTTTACTCTCCTAGTCACATGACTTTCATCCTTCCTCATGACAGGCCCGTACCACGCCAACCTATTGCTCTACAGTTAAAAAATTAAAAATAATTTATTTACTCGAACCTCTGAAACGTCTCGCACTTGGCCGATTCTATTTCTTTTATCAGCAATTGTTTACGACGCCTACAAAATGTCCCAGTTGGAGACTCAGCACGTTAGTTGTATCGCTTCATCAGACTAAGTGGAACATCCATTAACGGCTCAATCGGTGCCAATTTTCCAACTGAACATTTTCTATACATTTTGTATTCAATTGAATCGTGCACTTTCAATTGGTAAGTGCAACGAGGCAGTCGTTTCAAACACTTTTATCACTGTCAAACACTTGCAGTGAATCAATATCTTTTTCATTACTCATACTTGGAAAGTAGGTCTGAAGTTGACTAAGGAGCGAGTTGAAAGTAATACTTTCCAGCCCTAGGGAGAATCGATGTCAACTGACAGCTGTCAAATTATTTAAAAAAAACTAGTTCTATTTTCATATTTCTTCTTTCTATACGGCCACTCAAATACAGCTGGATGTAAATTTGAAGTATCCTAAAGTGTTTGAATGACTAATATAATTCCGTTTCAACTATTTTTTTAAAACTAGCAGTTGTATTTTTTTTCGGTAAACTGTTGTTGTGAATTATATTTAAATACGAATTACTTACATACTGATTAAATAATAATATTTTTCGATCTTACCGACATAATAATAAACTCCACTACTCGTCAATAGATGGCGTTCTCTGTCCCACTAACTCATGACTTAATCAACAGATGGCGCTAGGAGTTATGATTTTATGATAAAGTTGATTATTTACTTTACGATTAAGGGGACATTTTCTAAGAATGAATCCTAGCTAGATCGTTTTATCATCCCCGAAAACCCCTGTATACTTAATTTCATGAAAATCGTTGCCTCAGTTTCAGAGATCCTAAATATATATATATATATATATACAAGATTTTCTCGTTTAAAGGTATACTCGTATAATATAAGATAAGATAACATAAATTTGGGCAATTTTTTTACTATTTTTTCAGTAATGAAAATGATGCATAAAATGCCTGGCACACCTAGGCCGCTGATGTCGGCAATCAGTGAAACGCTGTCAAATATCGCTGTCAAATTTGACAGCGTTTCACTGATCGCCGACGCCAGCGAACTAGGTGTGCGCAGGCCATAATGGTTGAATAGCAGGCCGGCTACAGAAAAAAATCAAAATAAGCAGTAATTCGATCTTCATTAAATTTGTTTTTTTCGAGTTTTGTTTATACTTCTGTATGAATTTTAGTTATTCCTTGTATTCGTAATGAAAAGCACAGTGATTACCTCAGGTTAAAAACTTATGCATGCCACGCTGCCTCACTCCGCGGTAGGAATGTCAAAACGAGCACCAGAGTCCTTGGCATGCCGTTGCCTATATACCGCAGTACGCTACGGCATCCGCGGGAGCCTGTGGCGCGTCTTTCAATGCCGTGCAATAAAATCCCTTTAAATGCCACGGCATCCTTTTAAAGCATAGCAGTTCATGTCGTATTTCTATATCGAACGTGTGAGTACGTTTTCCATTCCAAAATTTTAATCCCTTGCCATTCCGTTCCGGTCTGCGTAGGCCATAATGCTTCGTTCAAAGTTTTGAACCTGAGGTAGGTATTTAATAGGCCATCAATCACTTATTACGATTGGGCCAAATTTACTTCATATAGGTACGAGTAAGTACTTACCTCAACCTCGAATGAGAAATCGAGCAGCTGTGAATTGGAGGGCGGTGTAATGAAGTTTGTACCGTAGGGACTAGACCGTAGGTATTATTGGCTTCATCTCATATACCATACCAGTCTCATTGATTAACTCGATTTGACAATACTTATTATGATTGGGTCTAATACTAATATGTTTTTTTTTAAAGGAAAATAATCTTTATTTACACAAATACAATAAACAAATATTAAAAAAATGTACAAAATGCACAAGAAACAGTTGGGCTATCTGCAGACCGTTAAAAACGATCTAGGGATAGCTCAACTGATCCAGATCAGTACCAGACGGAAGCGCCCCAAGACGCTGGAGGAATTGCCACGCTGAATAACAATACTGCGCCAGATACCCAGCCCTTGGGTCACGCGTCCCTTCGATACTAATATGTTGATTTAGTATACATCAAGAGTTATGGATTGTTAGAACTCATCTATTAATTAAATGACCCATTGGCATTGCTTCTCAGATATAGAAATTAATCATCTTAATAGCCGAACTAATCTTAGTAATTAGCTCGCTTATCATCTCAATGTTAATTCCATTAGGTGAACGTGACCTTCGACCTTTGCCCAAGTAGCGAGGATAGATCGAAGCCTTAGACAAGAAGGGTCCGATCATCAAGTGAACTTTACAAATTAATAAAAAAAATCTTCCTGTCCTTATCCCACTTATGAGTCGGCACAACTCGTGTTCCTCTTTCATTCCCCTTCCGCCAAAATAAACGCGCGGACCCACCGTGGTGCACGTTGTGCACAGACACGCGGCGCAGTTTAGCTGCGTGTAGGCATCAATTTGTTTTACAACTTGGGTCTACGTTTCCACAGGAGTACCTACACGACGACTATGTATAGCGTGGCACGGCGCACGTAGCTACGGCAAGGGCTACGGCATGGGCTACGCATGCGCCACTGCAACCCACACGGATGAACTGCGCTGCGATAAGCGAGCTATACATAGTTGTGTAGGTCATATTCATGTATTCCGACGGAAACGAAGACCCACGTCAACAGCGTTGAGCTATATAATCGCCTATTCGAGCAAGCCACGCTTGTGTCAATGACGGCAATTCATGCGTAGCCTCTCTTTGAGCATCGGTAGGTCCGCGCCTTTACACGAATGTCAATGTCTGAAGACTTTCAGGAATTCAATCCCAGAGGATAGATTTTAGATATTGAAGCATTTCATTTACTAGGTTACCTCGAATCTAGATAACCACCATTTTGATAACCAGCAATTGTAACAAAAGCCAGTTAGGCGTGTGAATATCGTTATGCGGCAAATTGGAAACCCGGTATTAAAATGTAAATAAAGTTTTGTTACTAAAACAATAGTGATCAAAAACGATTTGTATTTTTGCAAGTTTTTTTACCTTTTATGTACAGTGAACGACAAAAGGAAATTAATATTTTTGGTACCCTATAGTGGTAGAGTAACTGCAGTTTTAATTAAGGGGCCGGCGGAGCGCGAATTTTCATACAAACGTAATACCAAAATGATTACTAATTTAAGCAGATTTTCACTATATTATTGCAATAATTGTATTTGTATAGTATTTATCTAGGTTCCTGAACAGTTTTTATTTTAAACTGCTTACCACAAATTAAATAAACGCCCATTACATTTTGCAATTAAAAAAATGTGTAAAATACGATTGGTGTTTATTTCATTTGAGGTAAGTTAAAATGAAAACTGTTCAGGAACCTAGATTAATACCATACGAATACAGTTATTACAATAATATAGTGAAAATCTGCCTAAACTAGTAATAATTTTGGTATTACGTTTGTATGAAAATTCGCCCTCCGCCGGCCCCTTAATTCTTATTTATTAGTATGTTTTTTTGTTATCTACACATTGCTACCATTTGAATATTAACCATTATTTTAGCCTCAAAAGTTTGCTGGATGAAAGTTCGTATTAGAGTTAAGCGCGCCTTTGTACATATACCTTTTATAATCACAATTTTGTAATATTTATATGACATTACTGACACGTGAAGCTGAACAATCTGAACATGCCTCAAGTTAATGGACGCAGGGCAGTGCATCGTAGGGCATGTCCTGACGTCCGTGACCTACAAGGCAATTCTTTGTTACAGGCGAAGGTTACTACTTACCATGTGGTGAGGCAAATGCTAGTTCCATCAAGAGTTGTTTAAAAAAAATAACGAGTTTAACAAAATCGTTTGAATTATAAAATCTACCCACGAATATGCTTATTTATTCAAAACTGTCAAACAATAACACCAACACCGAATTGAATACGGGCCTATACAGAAACTTTGCTTATTTTCGTTCCATAACGAAAATTCTTTACGACTTTTGTTAACTTTCTCTTTGATGCCTTTGGAATAACCAAACTGTTGATGAAATAAAATACGTTTAATGGCGACCTTTGACAATGTCAATTTCATTTCTGTAAATGGCATTTTCATATCTACATTTTCACAGTGTACGGAAATGTACGAAAACCTTTAGTGCTTGCACGTAACCATTGTATATGGAATTATTTTTTAAGGGTTGAAAGAGAGATGATTAGTTATTAAGTTTAAAAGCGCGTAAGTTTGGTCTTCCTAAAATAAAATCGGTTGTTTGTAAGGTTTACTGACAATAGTTGAAAGTGACAACGTCATGCAAAAATATATAAGATTTCCCTTCAGCCGCCATCGCAACTGTAATTCACACAATTGTGAATGAAGAATTTTTACCTTTGATGGAAACTAGGCGCGTTAGAAGATTATTGCTCTTTGAAGGTATAATCCGCCTACTTACTTGTTAAGTTGTAAGGCTTGTCAAGTAAAGGGACGTCTGAAACTTACCTGAAAAAAAAAACAGAAAAATATATTACTAAAAGCTTAATCATGTCTTTAAGAAAAAACTCTTGACCCTCCTACTCGCTGCTTTATCTGGAATTCTTCAAAGAAATAAAAGTTAATCATTTTGATCTGGAATTGTACAAAAGTTTACCAAAATTTTACAAAAGTTTACCTATAGATTTATATTATTTGCAGGGTGTCAAAGTCAAAGTCAATAGTTTTTTATTCAGTACGATGCAAGAATCACTTTGAAACGTCTTAAAGCTAGGTGAGTCTAGGTGCCAGTTCCACGTCTCAGAACTAGTATGTTATCAAGGGGGGTGATTTGCGACACTCCCAAACAACAAATGTTCTACGACTTTAGATAATTCGGTGATTTTAAGCAAACTTTTTCAAAGCAACATGTTATCAACAGCTTGTTTAGCGATGGGAAGAAACGGAATCCTAAAATAAGACCCACGACGACATTCCCGTACTGAACTAAATCTCTTGGTAATAAAGCCCATTGAGTATATTGTATAAGAAGTAGTCAGACCGTGTCCAAATAATTTAGGCACAGGCTCACTCACTTTTTAACCGACTTTAACCGACCGGTTTCTAAGTTTTTAAACTTAACTTTTTGCAGAAATTAGCTACAGCAGTCGATAAACCGATTCCCTTAATGGCCTTCAGGCGGTTTAAAAACTTGCCAAAGTTGGCCTGAATTGTCCCAAATTTTCGATAAAAGCTCTGCTTTTAAAGCCCTCAGCTCAATATGACTTTAAAATTATTATTAGCTATAGCCCGTGGTTTTAGTTATGTAGTGCCCGGATAATATACTGATTGGAAATTTATATTGTAGCCTTTTTTGTCGTTCGTTCGTGGTAGGAATAAGATGAATAAATAGCTCAATGTTCACAATGTATTATCTATACTTCTATACTAATATAATAAAGAGGAAAGATTTGTATTTTTGTGTGTAAGTTTGTAATGAATAAACTCAAAAACTACTGAGCCGATTTCAAAAATTCTATCACCATTGGAAAGCTTCTTTCACCTCGAATAACATAGGCTATATTTGGGTGGAGTATAGGTTCAGGACTCTTTGTTTAAATAATCTATTCCTTGTGTTATTAAGTCGACTAATTTTAGGACAGCTACTACCTGTTTTTCTGCAACACAGTGTAAACTAACGCAGGAAACAGTGGTACTACACTAAGTTACTGTCATGTAATATTGTTTGAAATAAAGATTTGTATTTGTATTTATGTGTTTAAAAAATAAATGTACACCCGTGCGAAGCCAGGACAGGCCGCTAGATGGATAGTAAAATACAAAGAAAATTTCTCCATGAATGGCGACCACAATACAAAATTTATTCCAGTGAGGTGATCTATCTTATGGTAATGACGTCACTTTGCGTCATCTGTGCCTCACAGCCCTCCTTTTGAATTTGGCGAAAACTTTTACCTTGTGTATCAAGTTTGATAAAATACTGATGGTAGCTTTTTATGAAGCAATCTATCTAGCTGTTATCGAGTCTCAGGGCATTTAGAGAATTGGTGTCATTGTTGGTAGCAAGGAAAACAATGATTTATGTAGGTACCTATTCTTTTATTTTTATTGTTTTAATAGCTGTGCCCGTCTGCATGGAATAGTGGTCTTTGGGTATACTTACATGTAACTTTTAATTCCCCATTTTAACCCCTTACAACTTTTTTTTCGCAGTTAATTTTAGTTTATGTTCTTTCTCAGGCTCTACACTGTCTGTATACTTACTGAATTTAATTTAAATAGGTTCAGTAGTTTTGGCTTGAAAGCGCGAAAGTCAGACAGACAGCGTTACTTTCGCATTTATGATATACATTTATCATCTTATATATTTATAAAAGAAAGTCGTGTTAGTTACACTATTTATAACTCAAGAACGGCGGAACCGATTAGGCAGAAAATTAGTGGGGAGGTAGCTTAGAACCGGGAGAAGGACATAGGATACTTATTATCCCGAAAAAGTAACGGGAACGGGGTATTACGGGAACGGGCGAGCGAAGCCGCGGGCGCCCACTAGTAATTTATATAGTAAGGATAAATATTGTGGACAATCCACACAACACTATCTAGCTCCAAAAGAAGCAGAGCTCGTACTATGGGAACCAGATAGCCGATATTATAATGCTTAAATACATTTTTAATTGTAAATACATAGTTAGAATACAATACAGACAACAAGCATCTGCGTTTACCACACAAATATTTGTTCTCAGTGGGGATCGAACCCACGGCCTACAGCACAGAAGGAAGGGCTACTAACGGAGTCGTTACGTCTTATTAGATACGTGGTCCCATAGTACAATTTTGCCTAAATTTTATTACAAGCAACCAAATTATCTTTCGTAAACTATTGCATTCCAGAAACAATA
The DNA here is from genome assembly GCA_939531255.2 of Thera britannica. NCBI lineage: Eukaryota > Metazoa > Arthropoda > Insecta > Lepidoptera > Geometridae > Thera > Thera britannica. The sequence continues at coordinate 10,102,921 of OW618049.2, forward strand.
GCCGAAATACAAAGACAACAATTCTATTTATTTTCCCATGTATTTTCATAATATTCCCCTACAAATACAGTATTTGCAATGTTAAAGCACAGCGTGCCAGGGTATTTGAGAGTCGGTTGTCGAGCCAAATGTGAGTCGCCCGTAGGCCTACCACAAGCTCTGTCTGGCTCTGGTTCTGGCTCTGGTATTGAGTTTGTGCGAGTGCTGTCTAAACAAATACTACTTCGAAACGTCACACACACTGTATAATAAATACACTGGTGAACACCCACACAGGCTCAAAACCAGAGCCCGAGACAGAGCCAGGCGGAGCTTGTGGTAGGCCTACAGGATATTATTCAATCTAATATAGTACTACAAAGAAGAGCTCTGGTGGTCTAGTGGTAGCGGCCTCGCCTTCCGATTTTGAGGGCGTGGGTTCAAATCAAAATGAGTTTTTCTGTTGAACATTTATGTGCACTATGCCTCTCAAAATGGTGAAGGAAAACATCGCGAGGAAACCGGCGTGTCGTAGAACCTAAAAAAGTTCGCAACACGTGTCAAGCGTCACGCAAATAGGGCCCGCCAGCGGCCTACTTGCGGAAACCAGTCCGCACACAAAATGCGAATGATGAATTAGCCAGTAGCGCTACCAAGTTGGTAGCGCTACTGAGAGCCCACGGGGGAACTTATTAAGGGGCCGGCGGAGGGCGAATTTTCATACAAACGTAATACCAAAATGATTACTAATTTAAGCAGATTTTCACTATATTATTGTACTAATTGTATCTGTATAGTATTTATCTAGGTTCCTGAACAGTTTTTATTTTAAACTACTTACCTCAACTGAAATTATTGCCAATCACATTTTGCAATGAAAAAAATGTGTAAAATGCGATTGGTGTTTATTTCATTTTTACAATAACATAGTGAATATCTGCTTAAACTAGTTATAATTTTGGTATTACGTTTGTATGAAAATTCGCCCTCCGTCGGCCTCTTAAGATGTTCCGCAGTCCAGTTGCCACGCAGTTCTTCTTCTTCTTCTTCCTGCCCTTATCCCACTTTTTGTGGGGTCGGCACAACATTTGTCTTCCTCCTCCGTTCTGCTCTGTCAGCCGTCATCTCTGCATTCACTCCACTCTTCCATATCATTTTTCCCACAGTTCATCCATGTTCTCTTTGGTCTACTTCTGCTCATCCATACTCATCTCTTTCCTAGTCACATGACTTTCATCCTTTCTCATGACATGCCCGTACCACGCCAGCCTATTGCTCCTCAATTTTTTTATAACGCGCGGTGTAACTCAAAACTTTAATATGAACCTCCTTTGTTTCTTTTAAAGTAGATGGTCAACTAGAGGTATTTTGTTTTAGAAAGCTGACAGGAATTGATGCAATATTACGTCATTGTACTTGGGAGTAGCACTACACCCTATATTTAGATAAGTATATAAGAGAGTAAAAGCAACCTGTCTGAATCTCGTGTCTCACGCCTCACTAAGTCTCAGTTGAAAATCCCAGACAAAGACTCCTAATGCATCGTCTACAGACAATGCCCTCGATCTTTTAAGAGAAAGAGGTTGGAACTATGTTACAAGCTAGTTTTAAGCCGACTTAAAATAAATAAGAAGGTTTTCAATTCGGTTGTGAAAAAAAGTTAAAACTTCTTAAGGCGGACTTGAGCATTTTTTACGCGTCACGGGGGCGTTTTCAGAGTGCAATTTTTTTTTGTACAACTATTTGATGGAGTAATCATATGGCCCACTGATGTATGATGTGGTAACCAAGCATATAACAATGCATTGCCTCGCATTTTTTCTATTATTATATTGTGTCTGTTGCATTTCATTCATTCTACATTAAATATACATTCAAATAAACTATATAAATAAATATCGGATATAACAAAGCTATTATGTAAAACTTTGTGGTATCACCATCGAAATAAAATTATGACCTAATTATGATTGTTCATAGATTTCAGCCGTTTAAATCTAACAGATTTCCGAGCATAATTAATATTTTTCTTATTAGTAGCAGGCAAATAATTCAATTTCGTAGTATTTTTATTTCAAAATTCTGTTTTAAATCGAGGTGCAAACTCGTGTTCTGAAATAGTTAAAACTTTACTCGGGGCACGAAAACAGTTTTAAAATGTTTCATAGCTGAACATGAAATAGTTTTATGGTGGAAAATGAAAAATAATATCTTTCAGGCAACATACACACAATTGTACAATACAGTGTACTGCTTTCACAGTTAAGTACTGTCCACCATAAAATTAAAAAAAAAATATTATATTGAAATAAAATATAATAAATGTCAGCGAATATGCAATATTATTTTCTCAATGGTCAACAGGTTATTTTGATGGGCTCAATGGTCAACAGGTCAAATTCACTAAAGAAACTGACAGTTCTTGTGATATATATCTATATACCGTGACAGAAAAGTCACTGGTCTAGAATTGAGCCCCTGTTTTTAGGGTTCCGTATTTTTTTTTTATTCAAAATAGTACAGTGTTCCTCTGACGTGGTCAAAGACAGTTTTTTTCTTAATTTCTATTTACGGGTAGTATAACATTCTTAGTGTACCCACTTGGGGTCTTATTAATAATCCTGGCGTAGCGTTGGACTAGTTAATCCGTGTTTTGTCTCTTGCATTGACATGCAATTGTCAACTCGAACAAATGTGACAAAACACGGATTAACTAGTCCAACGCTACGCCAGGATTATTAATAGCACCCTTGGGGTCTAGGGGGGGGCTTAGGTCTAGTTACATGATTTATTTTTACCAGAGTATATTAATTCTATTGTTTTAATGCTTTTTTTTTGGTTTTTTTTCTAATTACAAACCCCTGTTCTCTAATATAATCGTCAAACATTTTGTCCGCTGAATACTTACGAACCCCATGAGTGAAAAAATCATCATCATCATCTCAGCCCGGTATCACCCAATTCTGGGTAAAGGCCTCCCTCATTTTCTGCTAGCCTCCTGTCCTGTGCGTCTCTTGTCCAGGTGTTTCCTACGACCTTTATAATGTCGTCGACCCGTTTTGCAAAATAATGATAAATAAATAAATATTTTGGACAATTCACACAACACTATCTAGCCCCAAATTAAGCAGAGCTTGTATTATGGGAACCAGATAGCTGATATAATACTTATATACATTTTTTTTGTAAATACATACTTAGAATACAATATGACACCCAGACAGAGAACAAACATCTGCGTTCACCACACAAATATTTGTTCTCGGTGGGGATCGAACCCACGACCTACTATTATCATTAAATAATACTATTTTTCATTATTTAATAATACTATTTTTTTTATATTCAAATTTATCTAAATAAATAAAAGAAATGGTATATTTTTGTGGGACGACCCAGGCTAAAATAAAAAATAAATTAGTATAATTTCGCTTTGAATTTATTATTAAAGACATTTAAATTAAACCTTTTGCGTAATACAACTCTAAAACGAAATCTACTATATAACGCTTGCTCTATAAGGAAAACTTTCTCGACTCGTCTACCCTTTTCACTCAAGTATAATCTATAAATACTTGGTGAAGCTATAAGCAATTATAAGCACGTTTCTGAGTAACTACGGAAGCAGGAAATAAACCACGGCTTAAGAAAATTGCTCCATTTCTCGGTCGCGTGCCTCGTTGCCTTAGTGGCGTAGCAAGTGAGTGTTCAAACTTATAAGGTCAATAACAAAAGCAAACATAGAGATGTTTTTCCTATTTTCTCTTGGAAATAGTTTATTTGTTGCACAGATGTTTGTTCTCTGTCTGAGTGTAAGATAGATAGAAAATATGTACTTTATTGCACACAAACACAAATTATAAAAAGTACATAAAAAAAAACTTAAAACTATTTGCCTCGTAAAATGTGTATTAGAGTGTGTTATATTGTATTCTAAGTTTATTTTCTCAAAACATATTTATGACGAGTCCAAGCTCTCTTAATTTGAAGCAAGGTTGATAGTACCAACACAATATTCATCATATTATTTATTTTTTCTTTAGAAAATACAATAGCCTTTAAAAAAAATCTTACATAAAGTTAAAAAAAAACTTGAGAAACCGACTTCATGGCCAAACTAATGAACCGATTCAAATGAAATTTATACGATACTACTCTGGAAATCTTTCAGATAAAGAAAACAAATCGGCTCATAAAATTAAATGACGAAGTTAAATGTGATAGTGATAATGATAACTGATAACAAACATTAAACCTTTTTTTAAGTCATAAACGAGTAACTAGAGCTCAAATTTTTTTCCGCACAAAATACTTAATAGTTCATTTTATAGAGGTATGCAGAAAGCTCAACTGTTTCTTGTGTAGTTTGTAAATCTTATACCTTTAAACGAGAAAATCTTGTATATATATATTTAGGATCTCGGAAACTGCGCGAACGTTTTTCTCGAAATTTAGTATACAGGGGTTTTCGGCGATAAATTGATCTAGCTAGGATTCATTTAAGAAAATGATTATTTCAATGATTAGTTCAATAATTAAACATAACCTGAATATATGACTGCTCCTGCCATCTATTGACGATTGTGAGCAACTAACTGCAAGCATATCCAGCAGATGGCGTTGTTCAGTAAGAATAAGCCAATAAAGATAATATTACTCTTATGATTTCTTAAAAATACAAATTAACAATAAAAAATACCGAGCGAAGCTCGGTCACCAACTGCTGTGTTTATTTAATTGTAAGTTTCTTTGTATAAATAAATGTACTCTTAATTAAATAAATCCTCAATGATCTTGATCAATAAGAACCTGAAGCTATACAGTGTATACGAATTGGGAATTTCCATTTTCCTGGTATTTTCTTTTGTTCCTTTGTAAGTGATGCAAGGGGCGGAACATTTTTATTACGAAAGCCTATTTTTGTAGGGCGCCACAAAGTCTCACTCTGTTTTATTTATGAACGGCACACTTACGAGCCAGAGATGGATCATCGTTGTTTATTTGTTTATAGGCGAGTAGGAAGCAATGCTTCGTTATAGACTGACTGGCCTCTCAGCTCTGTTGGTAGTAGCTTTGTGTTTGCGCCTTAGTAGGTTCGATCCCCACCATTTTTGCCATTTGGCTACGTAACCCTAAAATGGAACAGCGTCATACCGACAAAATAATTTCGTGAGGTTTACGTTTATCTCAAAAAGATCCCTGAAAAGCTAGGAATCAGAGCAGAACGGCTGAACAGTATTTGTTCCACATTTATTTACATCGACATCGCGTTAACAGTGTCATTGACCTATTTGGCAACCATTCAGATATGCTAAAGAATGCGCCCCAGTTAGATAAAAAAACATTGATTTTATTGTCAATAATTTGCTGTCTTAACTATGTATTTTAAGTCGTTTCTTAGGTTTTGACTCAAAAATATCCTGGTAAAAAAACAAACATTTCTTTACTCAATGGTATCACAAGGATAGAAAGAAAGAAGAAAAAAAAGAAAAGCATTTTATTGACCTGGAGGATCACGTTCAAACGTCTTAAAGCTTGGTGAGTCTAGGTGCCAGTTCCACGCGACCAAACCTTGAAGAACAGACAACAAACTACGGTTTGGTTCCTACCGTTTTGTATGATCCTTTTACAAAACAAAAATAATAATAGCAGTGAAATTCCACTCCAACTGGGTTAGTCCCACGAATGCCACGTCCATACAAAAGAGAAATTAACATTTTCATACATTGAGTCCCAGCCAATGGCTATGCCGTATTTGAACCTTCCTTTTTCAACTGTTTATTTAGTTCCAACGTCACGAGCGTTAGTGATACGTACAAAAGCAACACTTTACAAAGACAGCACACGCTAAACGACACTAGCTATCGCTGACGACGAAGTATTTAGGCCTACTTAGGCCTCTGTCCATAGAGCCAGGATACTGGTATCGAATTGACTATATTATTGTCATTTACTGGTTTCACGGAAGACCAGTACTGGTGTCACGCAAGGTCAAAGTTATAGTGCCGCTCGCTACTATAGTATAATATGCTCAGTGACGGCCAATGTTTTTGTCATTTTTACTTGTATAATCCTTGTTTAATACGATTGTTGTTGTGTGGCATTAAAATAAATAACTTTTCATTTAATTTTGATTTGATTTCTCTAGCCAATTTCATTCGCCAAAGGTGAGTTTAAAGTTGAGTGAGTTCTTGTATTCTTGAGTTTAGACGAAAATATGGGTGTTAATACATTTATTTTGGTAACTGACGTTTAACAGTGTAAAAATAGTTAATGTTTGCTCCGAATTACGCGCGTGTATAATAATTAATTTCTTCGTACTAATAAGCATGCCATAGCCAAAGTCGCGGGGCGGAAACGGGTTTGAACGGGTCGAGGTAGATAGCACATATTAAGGGAGGCCTATACCCAGCAGTGGGTGAATTTGGACTGTGGATGATGATGAGGCGGCATGGATTTATATCCTTCTTCTTCTTCTTATCATGTCACTGATTCTTTCGAACCAAGTGTGGTGAAAGGATTTAAGTGCGCCTCAAAGACGCTCCTTTCGTGCACTTTACACATAATTATTTTCGATATTTTTAGGTTCTACGATAATCTGGTTTCCATATGATGTTTTCCTTCACCGTTTGAAAGCACTGGCATACCTAGTGTACATACATTTTTGGGCAGAAAAACTCATTGGTTCACGACTGGATTTGAACCCACGACCTTAGGATCGGAAGGCGGGGCCGCTACCACTAGGCCACCAGCGCTCTATGGATTTTTTATCAAAAGCAGCTTTCAACAAATATTTTTTTTTTTATACAAAACAACGGTAACTCCCATTTGTTCTATAGGTTTTGTAGTCATTCTAGTTAGAGTAAGTAGGGTAAGGCAACTACCCACTAGGGTACTAGGGGTAGGGTATTACTATTATGTATTCGAAGCCGATGGCGGGAGCTAGTTACACAAAACTTCGTAATTCGTGACTGACCCTTCCACTCGTTTGGAGTTTGATGAGCTTAGTTAATATTCAGTTTGCCTGGCAGGGAATAACGTACAACAATACTATAACCTATATAACTTAATTTGTAACATCCTATCGCGATGTCCGCATGATTTTAGCTGTTCCGTATATTATGGCCTACGCAGAACGACGTTTGAATGTCCATTGGTAAAAAATTAAATCCCTTGCCATGCCCTCAAACACCCTCCCCAAACACAAAGGTATTGGGAAAAAAGAAAAAACTAAAATATAGAATCTCGTTTATAAGTATGGCTGTTAGTGTAGAAAATGAATCTTAAAACCAAACCCCAAACAGAATCATAAAAAAGAAGCACTAAAGAAAACCTATTTATTTGGAAGTTGCTCAATCATCTCTCAAAGTATATCGGAGTAAACGTATCGTAAAAAGGTAGATTACCCAACATGTGTTCGTCATTACCCTAACAGCATTATTTACTCGAACATAAAAGATCTTGCTGAGTAAAGTAAGTAAACTCTGTTTCGAAATTGCAGGTGTATTTTTTACGAAAAGGAAGCGAGGCAACGTTGGTACGAGGTAAAATGCATACTACTCTTTCATTTCGAGGAAAATTTTTAAATAAGCAAAAATAAACCTAATTGTTTTTACTTACAAAACTGTATTTAAAATGGCGTCAGACAAATACCTCATTTCCAAATCTATGGGAACCAGATAGCTGATACTTTCTTATATTTTTTGAACTCTTCAGTGTATATGACTACAACTATGTTTTACTTTTCTACCCCGCAAACAATACCACTACGTATATAGACGCCATCTTCCTTCTTCTGCTTCTTCTTTTCACCACTAAAGATGTCATCTCTTGCTTGATCCGATTAGGGATGTCCTGTTCCCAAAACCGGTTAACAATACATACTAAGCATACAATATAACACCCAGACAGCATACAAACATGTATGTTCACCACACAAATATTTTTTGCGCAGAAGACCAGTTGAGCTGAGACGCTAGCCAATATACAAGTATATGATGAAATTTGAATGATTTTTACATAATGATCATTATTGCTATGAATTTTTTCATAGACCAAGGTTGTCGCCTCTCCTCCCACACAAAGTGGGGGTAATGTTTATTCTTTTACCTGAAATTTTACACAAAATTGCTTGCTCGTTTACTTGAGTACTTTATTGCAATTGGCAATTTACTTAGAAGTGTAATTGCTCAAGAGAATGCCATTTTCAACGCAGTTTAAAATGATGTACGCTTCTTAGCACTTAGAGAAAATAAAATGCTTAGTTCATATTTTAGACGACAAGATAATGGTTTTATCCTGTTGAAATATTGAAGTAAGAAAATAAAAGTTCGGCAAGAAATTGTTGAAAATGTACAGCAAAAATCAAGGGAATTCTTGGAGACACAAACGTGTAAATAAACTTTTCGGTAAATTTACTTAAGTTCCTATTTTATTATAATAGGATATCCATTACTTAAATTCAAATTCGGCATAAAATTATTTCATCCGCCCTATAGGTGAGCAGACTGGTTACCGCAAGTAGGCCGCTTTTGCAGGCGAAGCGATGTTTTTCGAACACTTTTTTAGGTTCTGCGACATACCGGTTTCCTTGCTATGTTTTCCTTCACCGTTTACCGTTTAGCACGACTGGATTTCAACCCACGATCTTAGGATCGGCAGACGGGGCCCGGGGCCGCAATCACTAGACCAGGAGTGCTTTATTCGGACCTAGGTTTTTGAGTTTTTGAATTGATATTTTTTTAAATTAACTTACACCAAGCACTGTCATGGATTTAAGCACTAGATTTTATCTACCTGAACTATTTCAGCTACCTACTTTACAATCGACCATAAACGTTAGGTTCCATAAAACGGCAAACCAAAAGCCACAATAGCACATTCGTTATTTTGATAGCCCAATAACTGTAGTGCCAATAATGCGGACGGGTTCCGTAAAGGTAGAATTACACTATCCCACTCCGTCAACTATCCCCCACGTTTTTATAGAAACAGACACAGACAGAAAAAGGGGAGCAGACTCGCGCCGCCACCGCCGTTTGCTTCAGTCTACTGATTTAGTGACTTATACAATGCTTAGGGTATTACCCATGTAAGCCTATACAGTGTATAGGCGAGGACAGATTACTTAGACATGTGCAAAAAATTGTTGCCAGTTCAAGTTCACAAGAAAGCTATAAAAAAACAAAAAAGAGCTGCTTCATTTTCGGTCCAAGTACATTTTGGAGAAAAGTTTAAAAGGTATGAAAAACTTCGAGATTTCTTGAAGTGTTTGCTCGCTATGATTTGTGGAATGCTCCCATTTCGGGCTTACAGGATATTATGTTACACCCTGGATACAAAATATCTATAGGTTTCTGGCGTGTCGTGGCGCGTAACAGGAATAGTGAGATTCTACCGTAGAGGATTTTACCCTCAATACTAGGGATCAATCGGCAATTCTCGACCGTAATTCATAAATAAATCATGGTTATTTCTTATTCGGGAATCTGTTCTCGGTTTGAAATATTGTTATAGGTATCATTGTATCGAAATACCATTATCATAGAACAGAATGATTAAGCATTCAATAAATAACGTAGTAGGTAAGTAACATTCAATTAGGCAGATTAGTAGTAGTAGCTCTTTGTGTGTGGCTCGTCCGAAGAAGTACGACCACTATGCCTATTCCTGCCGTGAAGCAGCATTGCTGTGTTTCGGTTTGAGGGGTAAGGGTGCCGTTGGAATTACTGGCATGTGAGGCTGAACATTTTTAGCCGGTTTTGGGAATAGGAATACTGAGACCAATCGACGAGACAGCACTAGTGGGGAGAAAAGATGGCGTCGTAATGCGTAGTTGTATTGTTTGCGGTGTTATAAAAAAGCTAAATAGAGTTCTTGGTATACCTATACAACGAAGAGCTTTCGCCGTAATCCTGCTAATATTATAAACGCGAAAGTTTGTAAGTACCTATGTATGGATGGATGGATGGATGGATAGATGGGTGGTTGGATGGATGGATAGATGGATGGATGGATGGATGGATAGATGGATGGCTGGATGGATGGATGGATGGATGTTTGTAACTCAATAACTCTAGAACGACAAAACGGATTTAAATCCAGGAGACGGACATTGGATACTTTATCCCGAAAAAGTAACAGCCCAGGAACAGGGCGAGCGAAACCGCGGGCGGCCGCTTGTGCTACATATCTGAATGTTTTTCTCCGTCTGAAAATTTAATTTATATAAAAGCCGTAGCAATCGTTCTAATCTATTTGAATTGTCAGTAATACCAGAAATGCCAGCAGTTGTATTTGTTCTACGCTACGTTGGTTTTGTGTGCCCTTGTGAATAATTTATTAGGATAATAGCGTCTGCCCGCGGCCTTACTTGCGTGGTATAATAAAACAAAGAGCAGGTATAAAACAGCTTCAAAAATAAAATGAGTTTATGTCGAATAATAAAGGAAAGAACAAGATAATCTGTACCATGATCATCACATCAACTTGAATGAAACGAGCTTTTTAACAGAGATACACAATTTAAATACCTATATACACCACATACCTACAATATCTACACTAATATTATAAAAGAGCTTGTTTGGTTGAACGCGCTAATCTCGGAAACTGCTGGTCGGAATTGGAAAAATATTGTTGTGTTGGTTAGTCCATTTATCGAGGAAGGCTATTGTAACATCTAACACTACGACTAATATAGAATACAAAATGTTCAATACAAAATATAGTAAATAGATAACATTTTCCGAAGCTATACAAAATTTTGCTAAAATATTGTGTCTATATTTTTCTATCACCTAAGGACTTTTCTATAAATTCTACTAAATGACTACAAGCTTAACTAAAAATGTTGTAATAAAATAAATGCTTGCCGTTTTAACGCCCATCTTTACTAAGCGACAGTTAGAGGTACTTCGGAAGAACTCTTTACATCTCAACTAAATCGAATAATAGCTAAGAATTCCAAGGTAGTATTCCGATAAGTGCCCCATTCGGTTGTTACAGCTGAAATAATGTTACCAAAATAGGTCATTTCGTTTCTATTGCGAAGGAAGCATTAAATCACCTTTTTAATGTCCACTCAACTGAATTATCTCGCTAAAATGTTACTGAGCACCTCGAGGGGTATTTACTATTAGTTAGTAGAAATATTACAGTGGTTGTAACCACTAAGCGCTGTACAAAACGATAGACAAAGTTTTGTTTTAATGTTTTCAGTTACACTGCGCGGGGCCACTGGCCACTCGACTCACTGCATACCCACCGTATCACCGCCCATACCCCCCCTCCCCCGCCCTTATTGGTACGGTGGGTGATTATTTCAAAAATAATACCACCAATAATAAGGGCACTATACTTCTTTTAAATGTCTGAACACTGTCTTAAACCCTATTTTAAAGGGAGATATAATGGGTTTACTTGATGTTAATTAGTCACCGCCACCCTTAAATACTAACAGCAAAGGTTTTTACTACATTGCATGCCCTGAAGAATGTCTTAATCTCCCGCAACCTTAAAGCAATAATGGCTTTAAAAAAAATTAAGCCATTATTGCTTTAATTAAGGGGGAAAACCTGCAAAAATTCTGCTAAGAGTCCAGAATTCTAGGTCCTATGGTACCAATGGAACTAGCTTTTGACACCTCTCGTGTCGGTCACATGACGTCACACTACACTACAGTGAGTTGGAAAAATCAACTGGATATTAGAACTATGACTATCATAGAAGGACAAAGTGAACGAAATGGCACCCCTCCTCAATGCGTCACTTAATGGTTCTTTGAGAAAAATCTCTAAAGCTTAAAAATAGCGTGGCCATTCACGATCTAACCCAGTTTGGCGAAATGACACTTCTACTAAAGCCGAGTAAATGCGGCTTTGCTTCCGATGGTTAAGTGCCGAACCCACTACCTATTGGTTTTGAATAGGCTCACTTTTACTTTGTTGCGAGTGTGGAGTCCTATCTACTTGATGGGAACCCAGCGGGTTATTTAAGTAATAATCCACTTAGAGATTCGATTTAGGTAAATACCACTACATATTTTAGACAGCGATATTTCAAAAAATCGTTTTTAAGAAAAAATATGGAACAAGAGTTATTGAACAAGAATTATAGTGGATATATATCAATGGATAGTGAAAACCCAAAATCATCTTCGTAGGATGGAGTAGTAGTAGAGCTCAGTTCTTCGTGAAGGGCTCATCCAGGGAAGTACTACCACCATGCCTATTTCTGCCGTGAAGCAGCATTGCTGTGTTTCGGTTTGAAGGGTGTGGGTGCCGGTGAAATTACTGGCACGTGAGGCTGAACGCTGTCATATAACAGTGTTTAGCCGTTAGCGTTTAGACCGCGTCAGATAGATGCGCAAAGCTTTATAATCCCAGATCGTCTCATTTTACAAACGTATTTTTTGTTGTATACTGTTTTTTCGATAGAAACCAAAGACAAACATTGCTAGGGCTGCCGAGACGGCCGCAAACAATATCGTGATATCGTAAGGGCGTAGTAATGAGACACCATTCGTCTTCTTAAAAGGTTTCACCGAAATATTCTTTGTCGCCAAGCTAGGTTGTTAGCATCGTTTTTGAGTTCTTGGTTTTATATATACATTTTTTTCAGACCGAGGTTCTCAATTCAGTTGTTTTTTTTATGTTTGGTATCGTTATTTCGTAATTCATCAACCTTTATCGAAAGGTAATAATTACATACATACTTCCAGATTGGTTCCATAGAAATTTTATCAAAATCGATTCAGCAGTTTGGTCATGAACTAATGACAAGATAATAAATTATAGTTTAAAAAACTAAAAAAAAACGCTTTTATAACAAATTGAACTAAAAAGTTAAAAATAAAACTGTAATAATCAATTGAAAATTTATATTATTGTACAAAAAGCGTGGGGTGCTCTTTATAATAACTTCAGATATAATAAACTATTGATAAAATATTTACAACAATCAAAATCAAGCCCCCCACGCTTTTTGTACAATAATATAAATTTTCAATTGATTATTACAGTTTTATTTTTAACTTTTTAGTTCAATTTGTTATAAAAGCGTTTTTTTTTAGTTTTTTAAACTATAATTTATCTTTTACTTTTTAGTTTTTTTTTTTTTTTTTCATTTATTTTTTTTCATATTATTGCATTGTCATCGACCTTTGACAGGTGTGCAAAGTTTGAATCAAATCTGATCATTCAAAGTAGGTTTTTTTTTATTTTTTTTCATTTTTTTTTTTTTTTTTTCATATTATTGCATTGTCAACGAACTTTGACAGGTGTGCAAAGTTTGAATCAAATCTGATCGTTCAAAGTGTGTTTTTTTTTATTTCTTTTCATTTTTTTAAATTTTTTTTTCATATTATTGCATTGTCATCGACCTTTGACAGGTGTGCAAAGTTTGAATCAAATCGGATCGTTCAAAGTAGGACAAAATCGAGCTCACAGGGGTCGGTTACATACATATATACATACATACATACATACATACAGGTGAAGTTAATAAAAGCGTTATAAAAAGAAAAAGCCATGAAGTCGGTTTCTTAATATTTTTAAACTATACTTGTTTATAAGTGATTTTGGTAACAAGTTTTAGATGATCCTTAACTAGTGGTGGCCCCGAACTGGTGCATAAAAAACACGCACTAAATATGGTATTTTTGTATAGTAAAGCCATGTCATCCTACTCAATCTTTTACCGACTAGATGATTTGTTTTCATAAAAAAAGTTGTTCATATTTATAGGTACTCCTTTTATGCCCTGTATGCACTTGCAATCAACAGAGTCATTACTACATCATCGATTAAAATTGCAAAATCGATGTGTGTCAAATATTTGATAAGCAAATATTCTCTTTGACACAGCGCTGCGGTAGCACTTAAAAAATAATGACTCGGCGCGAATCTATCTGTAAAGTACCACCTGAGTACCACAGCACACAAATAATGAATAATGATAACGAGGTTTGAATAGACAGCAATGAGACGCAAGGAATCACGACTGCTCGATTCGGCTGACAGACATACACGTATGTTAGTTAACCGACTTCTAAAAAGGAGGCTTCTCAAGTCGACCGTATATTATGCTGTGTGTTTTTATGTGTGTTCGCGGATAACTTCGTCGTTTATGAACCGATTTTGATGATACTTTTTTTGTTGGAAAGAAGATATTTCAAAGGTGGTCCCATGATAAGGAAGTCAGGGTTTGATGATGGAAGACCAGAGAAATCGAGGGGACCTTACGAAAATCGTAAGGGCGACTAGTGTGGTTGTAAGTTTTTGAATAAGTATTTTTTAAAAAAATCCGCAGTTTGGCCATGAAGTCGGTTTCTCAAGTTTTTTAAACTTCAGTTGTTAAATAATTGTAAATAAGTGTAATTGTATAAATCTGGCAAAGCTTTAAGTTATCATGTTGGTAGTACGGTTTTGCATGGCAAACCAATCAGAGAGCGGTTGCCATGTTGTATTGTAAAGTGGAGGGGTAGAGCTGTTGAATTGGGGACTTAGAATGTGATCCGTGTTTGTGAGTGACTATGGAGATGTGGGGAATAACCTTAAATTCATTAAAATAAAAAAGTAGGTTGAAATTTGCCTTTCCTATATAACTAAAAATATTGTGTTAAAGCACTGCCTATCTTTTGTGCTATTTTATAAGGCAAGAGCCCATGTTTATTTTCAAAGAGTCGGTCGAATCGAGCAGTCCGGAATCGGGGGCTATCTGGGCTGTAATTATTTAGTTCAGTGTTGAGAGAATTATTTGTAATGCAAATTTTATTCATTAAGAACTCGTGTCGTGTTTCAGCTCTTACCACATTCTCTAAACTCGAATACTTAATACAATGTACTATGTACCCGTTTCGATGCCTCCAGAGCAACTGGACAGATTAGCAGCTAGACAGATTAGCAGCTGGATAGATTAGCAGCTGGATAGATTAGCAGCTGGATAGATTAGCAGCTGGATAGATTTGCAGCTGAACAGAGTATAGGTATAGTAGTGAAAAAAATGCAAATAATAAATTTCATATAAAAACTTATTCGAGAGCATATTTTAATGACCCTAGGCGGTCTAAACACGTCTTAAATAATTGTTTTACATTATTGCAGAATGATAATTAATTTGATAACCAATAAATTATAGTTTAAAAACTAAAAAAAAACGCTTTTATAACTAATTGAACTAAAAAGTTAAATATAAAACTGTAATAATCAATTGAAAAATTTATATTATTGTACAAAAAAGCGTGGGGTGCTTTTTATAATAACTTCAGATATAATAGACTATTTATAAAATATTTACAACAATCAAAATCAAGCCCCCAACGCTTTTTGTACAATAATATAAATTTTTCAATTGATTAATAACAGTTTTATTTTTAACTTTTTAGTTCAATTAGTTATAAAAGCGTTTTTTTTTTAGTTTTTTAAACTATAATTTATTTTTCACTTTTTAGTTTTTTTTTTTTTAACTTTTTTTTATATTATTGCATTGTCATCGACCTTTGACAGGTGTGCAAAGTTTGAATCAAATCTGATCGTTCAAAGTAGGACAAAATCGAGCTCAAAGGGGTCGGTTACATACAAACTTACAAGCTTACAAACATACATACAGGTGAAGCTAATAAAAGCGTTATAAAAATGTGTATCATTGAACTTCCTGCTGCTTGCGGGCGGACAGACCCCGACTTTTAGCGAAGTTTGTCGAAGGTTGCCGAAGGTTTCAGTTACGTGACAGCGTAATGGTGACTCGAAGATTTAGTTTTTTTTTTCCACCTCAAACAATGCTCAAGTAGCAAGAAGTTAACACTTCAAAAAATTGTAGGTGAGCCTTAGGACTCCATTTACACGAAATATACAATTTTAACACAAACCAGTGTTATGTGCTTATAATGAGCGTTTCAGGGTATATCTGACTCCGGAAGTCGTCAGTGCTGCCACTTCAATGTTACACCAGTTAATTATAGATACGGTTCTTCCTTTGTTTACTTATTTAATGCTTGTCGCGTTTATCCTACGGTGGGATATAAAACTTAATGCTTGGATTCTTACCATTAAGCTTGCTTATATTCTTATAAGCTTGTTAGCCTGGCAACTATAGTCTGGCCAAATTCTGGAATGTTTGTAAACCACAAGCAAAAAATCTCAAATTGTTTTCGGTGTCAGGTTTAAGAAATAACTTTGATATTATGTCCTATTCCATTATATTAAAACTTACCAAACTTTATATGATATTCCTTATCTATAAATATACTTAAAATTATAAATACTACACTACAATTCAGGGTGAATAGGTTCGCTTAAAAAAGCTACTTCTTTGCTTCAAATTGGTCTTCGCACTGTAAACCTTTTCATTAGGGTTACAAGAACGTAACTTTCACTCATCATTGCATCGCAATTTTGCGGCTTATTTCCATTACACAAAGGTTGCAATTTCATTGCAATATATCCTTGCAAGTGGTTTAAATTCAATATGCGTTGTTTTACTCGAATTTCAAAAAATAAATAGAAGAGTTGAAATTGTCACATCCACGCTATATTTTACTTCTCTTTACTCCGACTTCGGTTTACAGATGTTTTGTACCGCGTGTTTTCTATATTATTTCAGATTGAACAACTTTAAAAGAGAGTTTTGCATCGTATTTTCACTGATGTCGACTCACTGGTTTACTGGGCGTCTTTTTTATTGATAGGTTCCCAAACCAGAAATTACAACAGGATTTCATTGTATTCTAATATCTAAAATTAAATTGGCTGTACGGCTTTCTAGGTGCGAACCCTTTATATTAGTTTTCATTACTCATACTCTGAAAGTAGGTCTGAAGTTGCCTGAGGGGCCTAATTGAAAGTAAAACTTTCAGCCCTAGGGAGAATCGCTTTCTACTGACAGCTGTCAAATTATAAAAAAAAACAAGTTCTATTTTATTCAACCATGTTCCAACTTTCTAAAGTCTTTCTAACTGCAAGGAGGTTGTTCAACCAAATTCCAACTTTTTATTCAGCAAGTAGGTTGGAAACCCATTACAACGGTAAGAAGTTTAAAAAGTCTAATTAGAGCGCAATGTAATATTTAAATTTAAATAACATAAAGATAGTATTAAATAAATAACGAGCTGGTATGCCCGAGCTTTGCTCGGTTTTTTTAATAATATTTTTCGATCTTACTACCAGCGCCATCTGCTGGAATAGCTAAAATAAGTTTATGTATAAGTTGATAAATAGATAAAGTTGATTATTATAAACAATAAAAAAAGATTTTCTAAAAAATTATCCCAGCTATATTAATCGATTAATCGCGCCCGAAACCTTCTGTATACTAATTTTCCTGAAAATGTCCGGAACTTTTGTGTCGAGTGTTTTCGTAGAAGTTCGATAGATGGCGTTCTCCGTGACACTAATTCGTGATTTCGACTACTCGGCAAGAGATGGCGCTAATTTTTTTTATTATTAAAATAACTTTTAACCCGAGTCTTTTCTGAAAATGAAACCTAGCTAGATCGATTTATCGCCCCCGAAACCCTCTGTATACTTAATTTCATGGAAATCGTTGGCTCAATTTCCGAGATCCTAAATATATATATACAACGTGTATCAAAATATGTGTACTATCCTGAAGGGGGGTGAATTTCCACCCCCCGGGGAACAACTTTTGTTCAACGACTTTTCGAACTTCGATTGGTATCTCTGAAAAAATACTGCAACGAAGTTTCAACATTAACAGCTGACTTTATACAAAGTGACAACCCTAAACTCAGCTACAGAGGTAGTAGGTAGTAGTAGTAGACCTACAGAGGTAGTAGGTCAAGGGGTCAAGGGGTTACAAGGATAGGGTTGTCAATTTATTTAGGCATTATGAAATTAAATATTTTTGTATGGGAAACTGAAAATAGGAATTTTTAATTATCTCCCCTCCACAACTGATCACCATTGTGGTCTGAAACCCCCCACCTTCGCATAGTACACATATTTAGATACACCTTGTATATACATATATATATACAAGATTTTCTCGTTTAAAGGTATAAGATATATCTTCTAAATTACTTGATTAGTGTATAGCTTCAACTATTTATTTAAAATAACATAGATTTAAATTATGATAATGAAAATAATGGCTGAATAATGCTGGCGAGCCGAAGCCGCAGGCCCGCCAGAGAAAAAGAAAAAAAAAACCGGGAAGGCGGCAATTCAATCTTCATTTTCACTAATTTTTCTTTCATGTTTTTATTTTTACTTTCCTTGTATTCGTAATGAAAAGCACAGTGTTTACCTCGGGTGAAAGTCTTTTGAGTCCCTCAAGCTCCATTGGCGCCCTCGCTAACGCTCTGGCGCCAAACCCGTCTCGGGACTCAAAAAACGTGACTTTCAACACTCAGGTAACAATGTACTATTTTTGTAAATTATTTTATGAAGTATGGAGTGAGACGCCTTTAATCAAATCAAATCAAAATTGTCTTTATTCAGTTCAATTACAAGAATCACTTTGAAACGTTTTAAAGCTGAGTGAGTCTAGGTGCCAGTTCCAATAGGTCAACACTGCTTGTCCTAGTGGCGCCAAGGAAAAAGATAATAAAAAACACACCTACTCAATAGAATAAGAGGAAGTGGTTCAAATTTATCTTGCAAGATTTGACCCAAATAAATAAAACAGGGCAGGCTACATAAAACTGTTTCATATAATAATATTCAACGCACATGGCAAATCAATAGCCAAAATATTTTGGACCAAGCCTGAGCCATTAAGTTGAAAATTGTTTTTTTGAAGTCATCTAAAGTTGAACTTGATAAAAGCACTTACAAAACTACCCCCAACCCTGCCCTGACTAGGCTGTTACATGACGCGCCAAAAAGTTCTCGCCTATAAATCACTGATGTAACCTGAATTCGCAAACATCGGCAGAGCCCTTCCCCATATTCACTAAGAAGCATTAAAAAAATAACACAATTTTGCCACTTCTTCTTCTTCTTATCGTGTCACTGATTCTTTCGAACCAAGTGTGGTGAAAGGATTTTAAGTGCGCCTCGAAAAGGCTTCTTTCGTGCACTTGACACATATTTTCGAACTTTTTAGGTTCTACGATATGCCGGTTTCCTCACGATGTTTTCCTTCACCGTTTGAGAGCACTGGCATAGTGTACATAAATTTTTGGGCAGAAAAACTCATTGGTACACGACTGGATTCGAACCCACGACCTTAGGATCGGAAGGCGGGGCCACTACCACTAGGCCACCAGCGCTACACATTTTGCCACTGTGTAATGTTTAATTTTGAACGGATGTTTAACAGTTTTTCAGCTATGTTGCACTTCATAAAGTTTTAGGCTTTGCGTAGCTTAAGAGGCAATATTAATTTATTAACAAAATTATTTTATTCTTTCTGTATTTTGTTTTCGCAAAAACAAGTAAAAAGTACCTACTTAACATAGACCTAACAATTTAAATATTTTCTTCAACATTAAATATATGCATATAATACTGCATTTTAATTACGAAAATACTTTGACACTTAGGCTGAGATTCATAGATTGCACTTTGCTTTACAGCAAAGCAGTCTTCGCAAAGTAAGCTTTGTTTGTCGAAGTTTCCTATCAATATTTTGAATAAAGAAGAGCTTGACAGAACTATGAAATATAATTTTGGTTGAAAGTTGAACTTTCCATCAAAGTAAAGTCAAAGTTCGGTCTATGAACCTCGGCCTTAGACATACACTGATAAAATACTATAAAAGGTTTTTTTAGAAAACTAAATATTAGCGATAAAAAAGCTTTAAAAAACCGAGCAGCTTCTTACTGAATAAGGGACTTGTCTTGAGAATTTTAATAAATGCGATAGGTAAGGTCTCTTCATCATTTATTTATACTATGCCTTGTTTTCGGACAAGTTTTGGCATTGTTTTCTCGTCACATGTATCGTATACCTCTATTGTTATAACTGGCGTCAAGCAATTATAAATAATAATAAATAATAAATCGATAATAAATAAATATTGTGGACAATTCACACAACACTACCCAGCCCCAAACTAAGCAGAGCTTGTAATATGGGAACCGGATAGCTGATATTACGTATAATACTTGAATACATTTTTTTTGTGTAAATACATACTTAGAATACAATATAACACCCAGACAGAGAACAAACATTTATGTTCACCACACAAATATTTGTTCTCGGTGGGGATCGAACCCACGACCTACGGCGCAGAAGGCAGAGCTACTACCAACTGAGCCGAGAGGCCAGTCAATTATACACGCATTGCTGTGATCCGATTTGAAGGGTATGGGACTCTGTCTACCTATATAACACGGAAAACTGCCTAGAAGTGGAACTGTTTTCCGTCGTCAATATTTCCGGAGCATTAAAATCTTGGAATTTTAAAGTCAAGAGTGAACAAGTGGAATAGCTAAGCGTGCTCCACCTTAGGCTGCATTTTCACTTTCCATCAGGTGTGATGGTACGCTCTTTGTCCCTTCTTCTTTTCATCTTTTTATATCCCCCCCGACTAGTGATGTGTCTCGTTGCCCAGTCGCACTGAACGTGAAGGAGCTTAACGTAGCGAAGAAACGAACAACAGCCTTACCGAAATAGTGAAATGGGTGTATCAAAAGTTTTCATTACTTTTTACAAATACCACGTTTCTTTTTTAAAAGTAAAGGGCGATGATCTTACGAGGCGCAATTATGCAGGTCTCCACTGAGCCTACTTATTTGCTTCTCTTGGGTTTGAGACTCTGGGTCTGTGGGGAACCGAGGCCTTGCGGGTCTTCAAAATGTTGTCTAGGCGACTGATCGAAGTGACGCGTGACCCTAAGGCTGGTGGGTATCTGGCGCAGCGCATTAGCATTGCTATTCAGCGTGACAATGCCACCAGGGTCTTAGAGACGCTTCCGTCTGGCACTGATTTGGATCAGTTGAGCCATCTCTAGATCGCTTGTAACGGTCTGCAGATAGTTCAACTGTTTGTATTTTATACATTTTGTAAATTCTTGTATTAAAGTTTCTTTGTATAGGATCAATTTCTAAAACATAAGTTCCAACAAGGCTATCGATTATCAAATTTTCTTGTTCAATGTTTGCAGAAATAATAGCGAGCGGCGGCGGCAGGCGGCGTTGGGAGCAAAAGTTATTTTGCGAAGCTTACTTAAAACATAGTTTCTTACAAAACGACGAACGTGAAAAAACGGCCAAATACTAAGGAACAACTTGACCGGTTGATCATTATAGTCTACGGTTTGAAAGTTGACATAATTATTATGATGTTGTCCGTCCCACTTTTTCATAATCATAATTGTAATGATGTTGCAGGTTTATTATACATGCAGTCAATGGGTCAACTATACATATACAGCGTTGAAGTGCCCTGCGCGTCCAGTATAACAAAGGCTTTAGGGTGCTAATGGGGCTGCCGCGCTTCTGTAGTGCATCGGGTATGTTTGCGGTAGCACGCGTAGATGACTTTTACGCGATCATCCGCAACAGAACAGCGTCCCTATTGCACAGGCTGCGAGGCGGCGCCAACAGTTACCTGAAACTAGTAGCGGGCAGACTGTATGTGATCAGTGTTCCTGAAGCACTGTACTCTGGTGCACACTGTGCACTCCTAAGTTTATTATGTGTACCTTAATTTTATGACTAAGTATGTACTCAAAGTGTGGTAGCTAAAATAAAAGTAATTGAATTGGATTATGAGGTAGCAGGTCCAGATGGCGAAATATTGTCAAAGATAAAGTTATCCATGGAGGGAGTCACGTCCCTCAGCAGTGAAGAGCACGACGCGAGGAGGTGTCCGTCCAATGTATCCTTTTCTTAGGACCTTTTTATTGAATGGTTTCACTGAAGATAGTCAGTTTTGGGTACAGCAGCTTCTTCTTATTTAAGAGCAACGCTCTTGTCGGCGTAATGTATGCATTTTTCTCCAGGTATTTCTTTTGAGGGCAACCTCCTTGACCTCCTTATACGACATGACGGCGATCTTTGCTTTTATTTGGCTCATGTAGCTTATCCTTGGTCTTCCTCTTCCTCTCTTTCCTTCTACTTTTCCTTCGATAATATTTCTGATAAAGCTGTCATGTCGTACAAGATGGCCAATCATCTGTCCTCTTTCTTCTTTGCACAATCAAAAAAGCTAAAACAGCAAGAAGTTTTGAAGGCACTAAGTAATTTTCGAGACTTGGTTTCCAAACTCCTTAGACATTACGGACTCCGTATCTTGTAAATATCGCAACTTCAGAGAAAATTAACTGTTCGTTGTATCGAGACTATAACGGCGAGCTAGCAGGCGAAATTGAAAGGGTTCCGTCAATTGAATTTCCTAGCCCTCTAAGCTCTAACCTGTTTATAGAACAGAAATAATTTTATTAGACTTTATGAATATAGTCTTGATAGTCTAGTGACCCTATGACCGTATGTTAGTTCTAGGCCCGTATGTAGATCAATTTGAGCCTCAACTCAGACTCAATTGACAGATTTTTTTGACAGTTCTCCATTGAAAAGTGTCAAAAATCTATGCTTGAGGCTCCACTCAGACTCAAGCACTGTGTCTGCATACGGCCTCTGGTGGTGGTTTCGAATCAAATGTTTTTTTGTATTAAAATCTACTAGCGGCCGCTCGCGGCTTCGCTCGCCCCGTTTCCGTAACTTTCTCGGAATAAAAAGTGTGCTATGTCCGTCCTCTGGTTCTAAGCTAACTCCCCACCAATTTCAGCCAAATCGGTTCAGCCGTTCGTGATGTTTAAATATTGTGGACCTAAACTATGAAAAAGACCTAATAAAATACTATCTCTTAAGCTACTACTATTCCATAAATCAAATCCTCGTAGATTTACATTTGGTTGGACTTACGAGGATTACATTGGCGGAAAAGGACTAGATATATATTTTTCTATTTAACATTACTTACCATTTCCTCTCCGGGGCAACAGTCAATTTAGAATCATAAAAAGGTAAAACATTTATATTGAAAAAGGTTAACGTATTAACATAATACCTTTGAGGGATGTTCCAAGAAAATGTAAAGCGTAAAAGACCAACCCATAATATTTTTTTAGGTTTGCTACTAAAGACAAAGCCTTCCGACATTATGTATTAAATAAAATGATAACATGTTTATTTTATCATGCCGTTTGACCATTCTAATGTTTCTATATCAACCTACATGAATGTATATTTTAAAACAAAGAAACCCCGTTTAAATGTATTCAACCATCACACATCAAAACAAAAAAATATAAAACTAAAATATAAATTAAAACCATTTTGGAGTAAAAATGGATTTTATTTGATTAGCTGTTATATTGGTGAATTTTAATGCATAATGATAACATTTCTGATCAAAAACTCTTTAAAAAGCCTACAGGATAAAATCAGTCACGCGTCTACGTCATTAAAAAAAGATCCATTATGGCGACTCGATTACTAGCGCTCGTTATCGTTAGCGTTTCAAAACCATTTGAGCTGACGCTAGCCTATTGTGAAGCGGCTGGATCAAGACTTGAAGGACTTGTCAGTTAGTTAGTTATTTGAAGCATGAGTTTGCTAAAATCTGAAGTAATCGATAACCAGGCAGATAGATTAGTTATCAGTTTTTGTGTCTTTTTTGTTAGTGAACATTCCTCTATAACTATACATGTGCCAAAGTCAAGTTATGCTTTTGTTGTGATTGAAAACCTAGGTTAGAATGCTGCCAGAGTTATGTCCTTTTGATTTTTATGTAACAAAACACGTAAATTACAATGGTGAAATAAAAACTAAAGGGCATTACTCGGATTATGCCGTTTTTGGCTAGTGGCACTGATTAATCTACAAATAACAGTGTATTTAATATGCGATTCTATTTTTATGATTTTCATCACCTATGTACAAAAACTTATTTAGCTAAAATTATTTTTTTACTGAAGTAACCGTACTTCATTCACCGTAACTTGTTTGCGGTTTTAATTATCTAATTCAAATGTTTTTGTGTCTTAAAAATGATGAGCGGTAGCAGCCGCAATATTGTCAGTCTCAAAACCTTGACTTGTCAGTCATCAAGGTAAGATGAACAATGCATAAAGCACCGATTACCCAACGGTTACTGTGGCGCTAAAAGCTTTCCTACCGCCTTATTCATGTTCATTGAACTGGAAACACCGAATGTGTGTGACAAGTAATCATTTGGTTTTATAAAACCATTGAACATTGGGAAATGGACGTTCGCTGCTTTTGTACAAATAAATGAAGATTTGTGGAGGGCGCCAGGGCCGAATTCAGGGACACACATTGAGATTTAAAAATAAAATAAAATAAATAAATAATGCAGACCATTCACACAACACTATCTAGCCCCAAACTAATCAAAACTTGTACTATGGGAACCAGGTAGCTGATATTATATTACATAAATACTTTTTTTTGTAAAAACATACATAGAATACAATATAACACCCAGACAGAGAACAAACATCTGTGATCACCACACAAATATTTGTTCTCGGTGGGGATCGAACCCACGCCCTCCAGCGCAGAAGGCAGAGCTACTACCAAATGAGCTGTAAAGGTAGTACATTTTCAATTACACTTGCTGCTACCTGCTGGTAATTTTTGACACTGTTCAATGGAGAACTGTAAAACAATCTATGCTTGAGGCTCGACTCAGACTGAAGCATTGTTTCTGCTAAAGGGCCTAGAATGTCTAAATAGTTGAGTCTAGTATACTCTGATACTCTCTAAATCGTTGCGTGCAAAGGCGGTACGAGCAAGGGATATTCTCAAAGTTCATTTAATCGGTAAGTACTGTGGTGATTGGGAAAAAAAAAAGCAAAACAAAAAAAACGGTCGTCTGTAAAGTCGATTTTCTGACGATAGTTGAACGTGACAACGTCATACAGCTATCCACGCGGACGCATCGCTCACTCAAGTAGGAGAGAGACAGATGTCGAATGCTGCCGAACGCGGAGGCCAATTGTGCCTCTTTGTCGCTCGTTCCGCGCTCTCGCTTGCACTTCAAGCCTTGAATGGAACGCCTCAGAGCGAGATAACGCTGCATGAGTCATGTTTTTTCGTGCGTGCAGCCGGTTCCATCGAATTATAAGACTTTAAAAAAGAACACAAATTTGTATTATTCAGTTTTTTATGACAATATTTTCCACAGAATAATAATGTTGACAGATAATTTACCTGCGTTCACAACTCGAAATTTCTATAATAATTTCGTATTAGGTATGCTAATTTATTTTTAATTAAAACTTGAACGATTTTCCAAGTAAAGTTTGACGAAAGTCTAATTGAATATTCATTCAAAGATAGCTAATTCTACTTCATGTCGTGTGAACCGAAGTTTTGTTTACATAATTATTTCCCATTGGCTTAATTAGCAGAGTTTAGACTATTGTTATCAGTCGAATTAAAAAGCAGCATAAAGAACTATATTTTAAATAAACAATTTATTTTTGTCACATATACCTTGATCTAGAACATTAACAGATCACTTTCACACTTTCATCAATTTTAGCATCAGTAGGTCTTTTCCTATGTCCAGCAGCGAACTTCTTCAGGCTGATGATGATGATGGGTATTTTCCTGCAACATGGTTCGAGTGATCGCTGAATCTGCGTTCGGTGTTTAAATTTTTGAAACAAAAATTGAATTTTTGTTACAAAATTTCAACGTTGCCAAAATTGATGAACGTATGAAAGTGATCTGTAAATGTTTTAAAATAATAATTGTAAACTCAATATGACAGCGATATTTGACAGCGTTTCTCTGATCGCCACCGCAGAATGCTTAGATGTGTGCAAGGCTTTACCGAATAAGTAATACCAGTAAGTTTGCGAGTATAACATTATTATGGGGGCCACATTCCAAACTAATCGGACAGCGAGAACAAAAGTTTCGACTTCGTGAAGTGTGTATTTGTTTTTGACAAGCGCTTTTAGCCTACTCCGAAAGTTTTACACACTTTTGGTGTAGAAGTAGGTGGTACTAAAGCTTGTTGAACTAGCGGCTAATCTTGAGGGGAATAATATCTATTGGGTGAGGGAAAGCCTGGAATCCACTAAAGTTGAGACTATTTCAGTAAACTACTAAGGCTAAGGAAGGCAAGAGAACGTACAGAATGGAAGCTCTTGGAGGAGGCTTTCACCGCCACAGGCCGCATTTACATATAGTTATTTTTTATTATATAATTAACAGCACCTAGGTTAAGTTACTCTTTGTGTAAAAAAATAAAGCTATTTTTATTTTATTTATTATACTAAGGCTGGTTGAGGTAAGGCATGGAATCCACTAAAGTAGATCAATAAATAAATAATGCGGACAATCCACACAACACTATCTAGCCCCAAACTAAGCAGAGCTTGTACTATGCGAACCAGATAGCCGATATAATACTTAAATACTTTTTTTTGTAAATACATACATAGGATACAATATAACACCCAGACAGAGAGCAAAAATCTATGTTCATCACTCAAACATTTGTTCTCGGGGATCGAACCCACAACCTACGACGCAGAAGGCAGAGCTACTGCCAACTGAGCTGAGAGGCCAGTCAAAGTAGAGATAGTCTACTTTAGTAAACCAGTAAGGCTGAACTGTGAATAGTAGATTGATCCGTGAAGAGATTTCTTTTGAGAATAACAGAATTCTTCAATTATCACTGTGAAATACTGACTGCCTATACAGAGCTCAGTTGGTAGTCACTTTGCCTTCCTCGCTGGAGGGCGAAGGAGCCTCTCTAAACTTTAGAGAGGCTCCTTCGAGTCTCCTCCTTAGAGTCTAAAGCACACTTGAAATCCTTCCACCACACTGGTTCGAAAGAACAAGTGACACGATAAGAAGATTCCTAAATCATGGGTTAACGTTTCCTATTTAACCATGGTTCAGGCACAAAATATAAATAAGTACTACGTGATTTAGGCTCAATACAAACAAAAACAAATGGAGTATTTTTTCGCAAATACTTATTATTCTGATTGTCCAAACTTTGACTTCAAGATTTAATACATTCACTTGTAGTAGTCTCGCCTACGCTTCAACTCACTCGCACGTATTTCAGCTCCATAAGAAAGAAAGAGATAGCATACGCCATGCTACCCCGGCTCCAACCTTCATTCGTTTTCGTGCGCGCACGGCTACCGCACGTAGTACTTGACTAAAAATATATATACTCCGTATCTACTTATGATTTTCATCGTCATGTCTAGATGGAATACAGTGAGTGATAAAGAAGAAAGGTGTCGTAAAAAGGTGTGACATGTGAAATTAAGTGAATTCAACGGATTTTCTCAAGATGTACCCGCCTGAACGGAATTGTATTTTCTCAGATCTAATACGTGATATTAGACCGTAGAATTTTGAATGCTTCGAGTCAATACGAGATATTGACCAATAGCTATTTATGAAATGAGTTAATACGAGATATTGACCAATAGTTATTTATGAAATGAGTTAATACGGGATATTAACCCTTCTCTTTTTTATTATCCTGGCTCCCGTCACCACCGGCACGATCGCTAGCACCTGTCATGAAAACAACGTGCATTCCCTTGGAAGCCCAAACACGATCCGTCTGGCCACGACAACACCACCTGTGGTGACAAGTCTAGTTCAACCAGACGCCCGGCACCCAGTGCGACAAATACAGTGACGGTAGTAGCCTAAGAGGCTAATGCTTTGCCTTTTGCTTTGTCAGAGCTTTCGCTTGCCTTCAAGACCTTTGAGGTCTAGACAAACGAGTGGGGTCCTTACACCTATGTTAACATAGAAACGATGAACCTTATGAGGGAACCTTCTACGGGACGGACTCAAAAAGAGGTAAAGGAACATTTATTCAAGGAATACCTATTTCACGAAAACTGCCTTTCGAGAAATAAACTCAATGTTAACGATTGATGTTAAAGAGTCTGCTCAAAAATCCCATGAGCTTCAAAAATCCTCATAAAGCAAAATTGGCTATTATGCCTGCTTGCTGTGCTTGACAAATGCTTTAGATACTTTTACGATGCAACAAAAGTTGGAACATGTTTTCATTGATTGATGACCAACTGAGCTATCTCATTAAGTCTGCGTAGTAAACAGAAGATATTAAAACTTATATACATTTTTGAGTTTCTTCTGCAAGTAATTCAAACTCCAAAAGCGCCTGTCGGCCAATTATTGAGTAACCGTGGTTCATGACACTGGAACCACGCGGTGACGGCGGCCGGCGGCAGGGCGGTGCGCCCCGCCTGGTGCCGTATTGTCGCCGACCGATTGCATACCAGCCTTTATCCACCCGTGGGCAGCAAGCGTTGGTGGTTGGTGGCGTTGGTGCGTTGGACGCATCGGTACAAGCAGTCGGGGATATCGAAGCAAAAGCAGTAACCTCACAGGTACATGCAGTCACATGAAATATTTTCTAGTTTTTTCTAGAAGTACTTATAATTATCTGATGAGAAAATTTCTTATTAAGAAATTTCTAACATTTTATTCTGAGATCTTCGTCTTCAAAAAATGATGTTTATTATTTTAATTAAAAAGTAATAGCTCTATTAAATACCTACTTTAGGCTATCCCTATGAAAACCGTTGGGGAGCCAAAGGGCCAAAAGTAACGGTGGTGGCTTAAGCTGCGCTTTATGGTTTTACTACACTATTACGGTGTATGGTATTACGATAAGGTATTATTATAAATCTTATGCCTAAAGATGAAAATTGTTTTTTTGTAATACTTACAAAGATTGCTCAAAGCATGTTTAAAGCAGCAATTAAATTTTTTAAGCTTCCTGAGTAAAAAAAAAAAAAAAAAAACGCTTTGTCCATTTTGAGCATTTTAACTGCAGACTGTTCTGCTGTTGTCAAGGCTGGGCTTACACAACATCCTTGGAGTGCGTTTGTGTAGCGCTTTGCGTTATTACGTACCTTTATTACCAAAACTAAACTAATCCATGTGTATGCAATAAATATAATATTATTGAGTATTGAGTATTACGATTAAAAAATAAACGTTACCATTTTATATACACGATGGTATTTTTTGTCGTCGGTAAATATTATTCTGACAACAGATTATTCTTACAGAAATTAAATAAGTTTTGCTATTCCTATCGATTTCGATCTTGAAATATACCGATTTTATTCTATTGCCCAAGGCGCAACTTGTAAAAGAGAAAAAATCGTTATCAAATATCTATAACACGTCTATTTGGAACTTCTGGCAGCTGTAACCTGAACGGAATTGTATTTTCTCAGATCTAATACGTGATATTAGACCGTAGAATTTTGAATGCTTCGAGTCAATACGAGATATTGACCAATAGCTATTTATGAAATGAGTTAATACGAGATATTGTCGTCTATTTGGAACTTCTGGCAGCTGTAACAGCACTACAACTGCAGTTGCTGGCGCATACATATATCAGCAATACAGCAGCTACTGCCTTGCCTTAGTGATAAAATTATAACTCAAAAGAATACGTAACATTTATTTGTTCGTTACTTTTCTACAAATTTTGATTTTGAATGCAATGCATTAAAAGCTTTAATAACAATAAACACAAATCAGAGATAGATCTATTCGCTTTGAGGGTAAAAGACAAATTCAAATATGTCAAAAGATAAACAATGCCTTAACTATTGCCATCTTACAAATGAATGATGACAAACAGTGACATAGCTAATTTACAAGTATTTAAAAATTTGCGTTTATTACTATGGCAGTAGTAATAGTAATCTTTCGAAAAAGAGATCCTACTGTGTACAACGTGTATGCATTTACAGTCAAGGGACCTGTATTTTTTATTTTTTTATATATATGCATTTTCCATGTATACGCAAAATTAAGGGTGTTACATAATTATGTTTTATCTAATCAGGTTACTGAAATAGTCTTGTTCCTTCATGCTTCTTATCTGATCTCATTCCGCATGATGGTTTTATTTTTTTTTTCGCTTGTCTATAATGTTCTACCCTCTTCACCGACGTTTTTTTCCCTGGTGCCGAAGGTGTTACCCAGCAAGCCTTGGCTAGACAACAATTCCCTATACAGCAATGATTACGATTCTTGCATCTTTGTTCAATAGTACTTACTAAGTCTCAATATACCTTTAGCTTTAAACCATGGGGGGTACTGTGGTACTTAGCGTATAGGTTCATACCATATCAGGGTACTATATCAAGGTCTTGTGACTTACTTAACTTCCTATCAGTTTTTACGGAAAAGATCTTCGTATGGCTCGATAAATAATGATTTTTCCGCTTTATCCCTTATTTACTGAAATAAAGTAGTACAACATGAACGAGTTCGTACGTTTGTGGCGCTTGCAAAAAGTTTCAGTAATTCCAATAGTCCTTTCGTCAACCGGTGTCATTTCAAAACAGCTGTTTCTATCCTTGTCCCATTTAGATTTACCAAAAAATATGTACCTCATAAATAAAAAAAAATAAAAAAAATATGCCTTATTACTAAACAAAAGGCGGCAATTTTTAATACGTGCAGAATTGACAAAAAATTCTGCTAACTGGGATCCTCCATGAGTTGCACTTATGACATGAGCTTAGGGTTGTGTACTTCAGTTAACACCGTTGTTTTTTTTTTCAGACACCGAGTAGTTAAAAAAATCCCCAATTGTAATAATAGATTTTGTGGATAGCCCCACAACACTATCTTGCCCCAAATTAAGCAGAGCTAGTATTATGGAAACCAGATAGCGGATATTTCGTATGATTGAGTTCCTTCAAAATTAAACCCAGCTTTCATGACAATGACTCCACGTGTAGCACAAGTGATGTGCTGATTACCAGGCCAACTTAGACCCAAACTTGTTGTAACTCCTGAGTTCCCTGACTCACGAAAAACCTAGTCGTTTTGTTGGCTGTTCCGTGGTTTTGTTTGGTCAAAGATGCCAACCATTATCATTGACTAGAATGAAACATATTAGGATAGTGGAAGAATAATTGTAATGTATGTATGTATATGCGTAGTGTTTAGGTAAGCTCAACCGAAGCTGATCTTTAACTATGGCGCCCTTGCATTCGTCCTGTAAGTACACTATGCATAGTATCTTTTATGCATAGCTATGATCTCGATAGATCAAGTAACAATGCAGGCCACATTGACGGTTAAAAAAAAAAAAAAAAAATCCTCCAAGCAAGATACAACCATCCTGCTTGATCACAAACTTTAGGCGGTTGAATAAAAGAAATGCTAGCAAGTCGATGCCTCATCACGCTATCAGTGTGTTTAGTGCGCATAATACTCGTTACACAAATACTTCTGCTGCACAACGAACAGAAGGCGCCCGAGTAGATGTTATTATAAAAATACTAAACTACTGCTACCGCTCATTTCATTAGCAGACCATTAACTATGAATTTGATTCTAACTTAACAAACTAAATTTACTTTGATTAATTTTATTTTTATCTAAGTACTTAAAAAAAAAAAAAAAAAAAAAAAAAACCAAAAAAAAAAAAAAAAGTCTTAATAACAATTGTTTTGTTTTTGAAAGAACTATTTTAATTATTTGTTTTTTTCTAATCAACACTAGATTTAAAAGATATCAATTTTTAGGGTTCCGTAGCCAAATGGCAAAAACGGAACCCTTATAGATTCGTCATGTCTGTCTGTCTGTCTGTCTGTCTGTCTGTCTGTCTGTCTGTCTGTCTGTCTGTCTGTCTGTCCGGCTGTGTCACAGCCATTTTTCTCCGAAACCATAAGAGCTAGACTAATGAAACTTGGTGAGTAGATGTATTCTGTGAACCGCATTAAGGTTTTTACACAAAAATAGAAAAAAAACTATAAATTTTGGGGGTCCCCATACTTGAAACTGAAACTCAAAAAAATTTTTTTCATAGAACCCGTACGTGTGGGGTATCTATGGATAGGTCTTCGAAAATTATGTTGAGGTTTCTAATATCGTTTTTTTCTAAAACTATAAATTTTGGGGGTCCCCATACTTGAAACTGAAACTCAAAAATGTTTTTTTCATAGAACCCATACGTGTGGGGTATTTATGGATAGGTCTTCAAAAATGATATTGAGGTTTCTAATATCGTTTTTTTCTAAACTGAATAGTTTGCGCGAGAGACACTTCCAAAGTGGAAAAAAGTTGGTCCCCCCCCCTCTAACTTCTAAAATAAGAGAATGATAAATCTAAAAAAAATATATGTTGTACATTACTATGCAAACTTCCAACGATTTTTGGTTTGAACGAGATCTAGTCAGTAGTTTTTTTTTTATACGTCATAAATCGTAAACCGCAATTTACCTTTCGACGAACTACAAAAACCTATATATTATGTTAATTGATGCTACGGAACCCTTCATGGGCGAGTCCGACTCGCACTTGGCTGCTTTTTTCATAACATTTTACATTTTATTTGATTTATTTTTCTCCAACATTTTTTCATTTTCTCTGAACATCCTACAAGTGAATGTATTAAATCTTGAAGTCAAAGTTTGGACAATTAAGTGATCAAACTAACTTACCAAGTGACGTTCGATCATAATTGTCCAAACTTTGACGAAGAGATTTAAGGTCCCTCCCATCCCTTAGGATACCCCAATGTGCAATGTTGGAGACCCTGTACGTGCTTATTCTCTGAACTAAATGAAGGTTGGAGCCGGGGTAGCATGGCGTATGCTATCTCTTTCTTTCTTATGGAGCTGAAATACGTGCGAGTGAGTTGAAGCGTAGGCGAGACTACTACAAGTGAATGTATTAAATCTCTTCGTCAAAGTTTGGACAATTATGATCGAACGTCACTTGGTAAGTTAGTTTGATCACTTAATAATAAATTGATTGATTGATTCGGTCGTTCATTACGTACCAAACATAATTATTATGGAACGATTTCTATGATAATACTAAGGGTTGGGAAGCGTAGTTCACTTAATAATCAACCCTGTATTTAATGCCACTACATACCTACTCATCATCATCACCCATCCATGAAGCATGATCGCACTGAATGAAAGTAACAAACAACAGCCTACAAAGCTACGCTATGAACCCTTCATGAAAATAAAACGGGCAAGTGCGAGTTGGACTCGTCCACCAAAGAAAACCAGGTATTTTTTAATGAGTTTGTGACGTTGTAAGTAGGTAATCTCTGGATCGACTGAACCGATTTAAATATATCTTTTACCAATAGTACGCCACGTTATTTGTGTGTCCTAGGCTGTATATTAACTCAATAAAAAAAATACTTTTTCGTGGTAGCCGGATTTACAAAGTATATCGTTTTAATTTCACTCGATAACTCCACGCGTTCCCGAGATAATAGGGTCTTGACAGACGGACGAACAGACAGACAGACAGGCGGACAGACTTTCATTTATTTTTCCTTTTGAGGTACGGAACCCTAAAAAGGCGTACATACTACATCGACATAGCAACCATATCATTTGCTTGTTAGATTGTAAGACGCGTGTTTGGAATGCTAATATTTTTTGTTTGTGGCTTCCCCCCTTCCTCCAGCAGCACTGTACGAGCTCTTTATTTAAAGGTAATATTTGCTTTTCATTTGTGAAATTCTGGTTTATTTATCACAACAAAATTAAATAGGCTTTTAGCCGTAGCCAGTCCAAAATTACAAGAGCTATGGTGGTTTTTTGGTTACGTGTTGAAACTTGGTTTGATAGTCGTACTAAAACTCACGCAGTCTTATAGCAAGAAGAAATGTATTGCGCAGAAGAGATTATGTCCACAACATCGGCCATTGCCGTAGAGAAACCAAGGTCAACAACATAGCTCGTAGAAGTTGAAGTGGTAATGGGCAGGTCATAAGCTCGTAGAACCAACAACCGTCGGGGAATAAAGGCTTTCGAATGGCGGCCACGAATCGGAAGACGAAACGAAGGGCCCCCACCCACCAGATGGACCGACGTCATTGTTAAGATCGCTGGAAGTCGTTGGCTGGAGAGAGCTCAGAATCATTCTTCCTGGAAATGTGTAGGTGAAGTCTATGACCAGCAGTGGACTTCTTCAGGCTGATGATGATGATGATTGGACATTGGGATTAACTTATTTACTTACTTCAATTTTGAAAAACTTGAATTAGAAAACTGCAGTCCAACCTGTAACATACAAAAAAATCAATAAGTAGGGTATTTAAAAAAAACTTATCCCACATAGTGACATAGAGTAAGATACTTTGTCCAGCAGTTATACACAGAGAAAACATGGCCAACACAAACTTGACAAGGTTGGTGATCAAACCAACAGTTTATATTAAATGTTACAATTACATTAAAAAACTCCATCCAAACGTGCTTTTTACATCAAAATTGTGATAAAAGTATCTTAGAGTTTTCCCTAAAATGTATTTACACGGTCATAACACTACTAACCCTTTTTGCGTAAAGAATATCGCTACTTAATCTGCTTATCGACTCGATAAAACGGACGCCGCGCCGTCTCGTCTTTCCTCCGTCGTTAACGTTTTTACAAGGTTGTTTCGTCAAGGGTCCTTACATGAAAAAAAAACGAAAAGGCTCATGACTGTAATCTACAGCAAGCATACTTTCAGGTCCCTTGAAAATCCACATAAGGTAAGTCCAAACATTATGTTTGCAGATACCCGCAACTTGCAGTGTTTCCTAAACTTGCTATTGCTAATACTATAAATGCGAAAGTAATCTGTCTCACTTTGTCTCTGTCTGTCTGTCTCACTTTCACGCCAAAACTACTGAACTGGCGCGGTGTGATGGGGAACTAATTTTTCTGCTGCAAATCAAGAATGGCTACCTTACTATGCCACGCGGACGAAGTCGCGGGCACAGCTAGTTATATTATATTTCGCTGTAATAGTGTATTGCTATTTGTGGAGGGCTCGTCCGGGGAAGTACTACCATCATGCCTATTTCTGCCGTCAAGCCGCATTGCTGTGTTTCGGTCTGGAAGGTGTGGGTCCCGGTGAAATTACAGGCACGTAAGGCTGAACATCTGTATCTCTCAAGTTGATAGATGCAGGCATCGCAGGGCATGTTCCTGACGTGCGTGACCTACGAGGCAATGCTGTCGATGGTTACCTCACTTACCACTTAACATCAGGCAGGCCATAGATTTGTTCTATCAGCTAGTTATATGAAAAAAAGTAGTACTTTGCTCCCCATGTGTCGCGATGCTAAAATACTAACTAGTTTCTTTGCGATGTTTTTCCTCATAATGTATGCCGTTTGACAGCACTGGCATTGTCCACATTTCTCTTAACAGATTTGTCGCATCTAAAGAAAACAAATCCTTTGAATCACAGACGATCAATTTGTTGTCTGTCTGTCAAGAGAGACAGACCAATTTCTGAGGAAAAGCTCAAAGGGCTAGAGTTACGGGAAGTTAAAACAATGCAAGAAGTAAAATAACGACGTCTTCGTAAAGCAAGATCAAATTTAAATCAGATTAGGAAGGTGAATTATGTAAAGCTTAATACGTTTAAATTAGAGTTGCCGCGAATAGTGGTTATAGCGAATAGTCGAATACCGATTAATCGCCATTCACTTTGGCGAATAGTCGAATAACTCGACATCACTATTCGACATAAAAACACATTAAACACATTAAAAATATTTTCATCTATACAGCAACCTACTGAAGAGCAACCCAAAAATGCCACTGCTGAAAAAATCGCCAACTACATCGCATTAGCAAAGGCTGACAGAAAAATAAACCCATATGAATGGTGGACTTTGAGTACCAATAAGAATAGATTTCCTATTTTAAGTAAGCTTGCTAAATGATACTTAATCACACCAGCAAGCTCTGTTTATTCAAAAAGACAATTTTCCGAGTCAGGTTTAATTTACGAGGAAAAACGAAACTAACTTGCTCCCAACAACGTGCAGAAAAAAAAAGTTGTTTTACACCACAATCTGCCTCTGTTGGATTTTAAATGTTTATTAAAAGGCCTAACTAATTTAATTTCATGAATATGATAGGCACAGGCACATATTACAGATAATAATTGATATTTTGTATTGTTTTAATAGGGAAAAATATTAAAAAAATGATTATTTTTAATCATTAGTTTTTTTGTTCATTGAAAGTTTATTTTAGACGACTATTCGCCGAATGCCGAATAATACTAGCTATTATTCGGTATTCGACGAATATCAAAAAAATGTCGAGTAATGCCGAATACCGAATAATAGCGAGTATTCGCGGCAACTCTAGTTTAAATTATTTATGTAGGCACCTCCCGTTTTGTTCCTTTTATACATCTGAGTATCGAATTTACCTTGGCCCATTTTCATAGCCAATGTCAGACCTTTTTTATAAAGCATTACTTCTATCCCGGGTTTTTTAATCGTGGTTTTCAGATTATCTTGTGATAAAAGAACCCTTCAGGCCAGACATTATTATCTCATACAAAAAGTACCTTTTAGGTTTTCCGGCTGGTTTCAGACCATTTCATGTTTTACCCAACTCGATAAAACCAGTGAACTCTCGTGGTGACTCGACTCATGGATGAAGAGTCTTGTCCTACCGCAACTAAAAGTGAAAACAAAAGGAAACGCCATCAAAAATTGCTTATGGAACAAGCATATGGCCCACTTTTGGTTTAGCCAAGTCCTCAGGAATAGGGAACACACAGGGATTTCCAATAAACTATTATTTAGTTATTACCCCTTAGTTCCGACGCGTCTGCTCATGTCTCCAGAAGCATAGCCTCATGCACGTCAGGAACATGCCGTACGATGCATTGCCCTGCGTCCTTCAACTTGAGGCATACAGATGTTCAGGCTCACGTGCCAGTAATTTCACCGGCACCCATCAAACCGAAACAGAGCAATGCTGGTAAAACTTTCCCAGACAAGCTACAAACCAAGAGCTCTCGTCATCATCATCATCATCAACCTATTTCAGTTCACTGCTGGACGAAGGTCTCTCCCAAGTCCCACCACTGAGCCCAGTCGTCGGCTCTTCTCCAGCTACATTTCGCAGATCTTCGCCTCAGCTTACCGCAGGGTGTCCTACACTACGCTTACCTAAACAGAAGGTATACTATACTACTAAAAGGCTCTACTACTGCTCAACTGCTTTTATTCAGGTTTGGAGTAAAAGGAATGTTTGCTAGGTGCCTGACTTCTGACAAAGCTAATAGCGCGCTCGTGCGTCTCAAACGGTGCTGGTTAAGTCTGTTATCGACACCTCGATATTTCAGAAGGTACCCTCAGCACTGGGGCTTCTGGAACATGTTATGAATGCTACTGGGTAATAGTACTCTTTGTGAAGAGCTCGTCGAGGGAAGTACTACAACCATGCCTATTTCTCCGCCAATCAGCGTTGCTGTGTTTCAGTCCAGTAATCCGTTTGGGAGCTACGATACCAAAAACAGACAGATACACACACACCCACTTCCGTTTTTGCGTCAGGGGTTGAAATATGATACGGACATTGCCGTTTGTTGTTCGTGAATACGTCTCGTAACTTCAGGGCTTACCCCTCCGCCACGCACGATGTGTTACAGTCCCTAAATAGCGTAATAAATTCTTTGATTCTTTAGCTATCCAGTGGTGTAATTGAAATTTGGATGGAGATGATAGATATGAAGCTGCAACACTAATAACTGTATCCCCCGATTTTGTTATCATATTATGTTTCTTTAATTGCGTCTCTATGGAAGGAGTTTTGAAGACCTATTGACGCAACAAACCGTAGTTTGCTGCCTGTTCTTCTAGGCTAGGTCGCGTGGAACTGGCACCTAGACTCCTAGCTTTAAGCGTTTCAAAGTGATCCTTGTGATACTTCGGAATAAATTTGACTTTGACAACCAAAGAGACACTAAAAGCGACTTGAACACAAACGTGTGCTAAGCTAACGTATGTAAATATCCTGTGCAGGTGGAATTGTAGAAATGTTGCCGACAGCGTCGACCGAGTCGTTTGAACGCGAACCGCACAGAGTCTGTAGGGTGACAGGGTACTTACACCGATTTGCGTATTTTGAATGCGACTTTCAAATAGTGCTATCCTTATCTCACAGAGATGTACAGTCAGCTAGAAAATTATGATGACAAAGTGTTTTATTAATGCGGTTTGTTCATAATTTATTTTTTATCAAACAGAGCTTTAGAATTAAAAATGATAGTGTTGAGGTAAAACGTTATTAAGGCTGATTCTTCAGAAATCACGTAACGGTAAAAAATTAGCAGTGACGGTTGATATAGAAAATTGTGTCTGAAGAATCAGCCTTAAGGTAATACAAATTTAAAAAAAAGTGATAAGTAAAAATAATAATATTATATTTATTAATTCCTGAAAATGGTGAAAATAAATCCTTTTTACTTTACTTTTACTTTTACTTCCCAGGCCGATGATCATGATCATATTCTGGAACTTTCTGAACTGTTGTTGCCCCTTAAATGTTTATGGCCATCTCGACATAGCGTAGAAGATAGATAGCTACTATGTATAACAAGCGAAAGTTCAACCCAACGACAATAAAAGGAACACTATAACTTTTATTTCCGACGGGCATAGTCATAGCAATAGGCGTAAATGTAGCAATCACTGTTTATAACAACTTTTGGTATATCATCAGAAAAACAAAGCTTTTTGACAGTTTTTGTCTGAATTATCTTTTCTTTTTCTTTTCGTCAGCACGATATTGCTTATAAAGCGATATATTAGGGGATCTTAATAAGGGATTTCAGTAGTCACTCGAGCGCGTATAATATAATTCAATAATAATAATGCGCTGTCAAATATGACATATTTGATAACGCTTCTCTGATCACCCCCGCAGAACGCTTAGATGTGCGCAAGGCTTTACAGTGTGGGTCAGGGTCAGCCTATCTATACACAATTTGACAGCCATAACCATATGGAGCTCGTGGTAGCCCTGCAGGATCACACCGCAATCAACCAGTGACCATTGTAGGCTGATTCTTTAGAAATCGCGTCACAGTAATGAATTTGGAGTGACGGTAATGATATGGAAAATTATCTGAGGCTGATTTTTCCTAATAAATGTTTTCGAATATTTTCGACTGGTTTTTCTACATGAGTAAACTTTGTACGAAAACCGAATTATTCTTATTTCCAACAACCAGCAAGATAGTTGCTCGCGATTTTCGATGAATAAGTTCAGTTATCTTTCAAAAAGTCAAAGTGAGTGAGCGAGAACTTCTTTTACAGTTTTCATCGTCGTAATCAAAACTCTTTATAAACCTTTGTTGGACCGGTAGCAACAATAGAGCAACGGGTTCAAAAGACAGCGTATTATTGTAGTACAACAGTACAGTTTAATTAACCTCTATATGAGTACGTACACTTAACCTAGTTTCCAAGTATATTTTATACTAGCTATCCGTCCCATCTTCGCACGGATGGAAATATTCAAAGGGACAAGTGAAGTGAGTGAAGGAATTTTTCACCTTCATTTTTCTAGTGACACCCGTGAAGAGCCGGGGCGGGTCGCTAGTAAAAATTATACCTTAATATGTTATCAAGGATAATGTAGTAAAAATAAAGTATTTATATGATCGGTCCATGAATTTTTAAGTTGTATCGTTACATACAAAAATACAAATCTTTCCTCTTTTTAATGTTAATTTATGACTGTCTGAGTAAAATATGCAAGCTAAATTTAGTTCCAAATTATAATGTCAAGCGTAGCTAATTAACCGCGTTAGGGTAAAGCAAACCACAACTCTGTATATGAGGCTAAATTCGATGAAGGACGGTAATTAGCAAATAAAACAAAAATCTCTTTGGTATCGAGTTTAAGACTGCGTCGAGCAAAATAGTTAAAAACAATGACTTCTTGAATGAGCGGTTAAGTCGACATTATGCATAATACTTACAATAATTCATATAAAACTATGTGAATGAACGTATTTACAATTGTTCCGTTACAAAAACATCAATTGATGTATAGTTATATAACCAAAGTTAAGTAAAGTTCAAGAAATCGTATGTCAGCATGTATATTAAACGGTAATTTTTTTTCTGGTTGTCTAATGTTTTTTTTTCTAAGTGATGTTCATACTTGCACATCTTTGTCCCTTGTTATTATTCTATGTTATAGAGGTCAGAAAATGTTTGCAATTATTGCGTTAGCGCTCTGAAAAGTTAATTGGAAAACGAGCGCCAAGATAATGAAGCGAAATCCCGAAAATAAATAAAGCTTTGTACAGGAGAAGTACGGGTCACTGTTGCGAAGTAATAAAGTTTATTTTGGCTTGATTTTATCAAAGGTTTATAGCCTGATAAGATATTAAGTTACTGTGCTCCAAATTTTAATAAAATACGGCAGTATTTAGGCATTGTCCTAATCCAATTTCTCGGAAACCGTCACATACATCAGTTAAACTTGTTGACAGCGCCATGAGTGCCCTTGAGCCAAAAAGAAAGATCTCTATGATATTATCTTTTATGAAACCCAACTTCAAGTTTTACCTTCTTGAAAGTGGACGAATGATACAGACGTCGTGATTTCAAGAGATACGTATAATGTACGTATACGTGTATATATGTTTTTTTGTACAAAGATAAATAAATAAATAAATAAATAAATAAATATTGTGGACAATTCACACAACACTACCCAGCCCCAAACTAAGCAGAGCTTGTAATATGGGAACCAGATAGCTGATATAATACTTGAATACATTTTTTTTTTTGTAAATACATACTTAGAATACAATACAACACCCAGACAGAGAACAAACATTTATGTTTACCACACAAATA
Organism: Thera britannica; assembly: GCA_939531255.2. Classification (NCBI taxonomy): domain Eukaryota; kingdom Metazoa; phylum Arthropoda; class Insecta; order Lepidoptera; family Geometridae; genus Thera; species Thera britannica. Next base: position 10,143,541 of record OW618049.2, read on the forward strand.
TTTTTCTCGGTGGGAATCGAACCCACGACCTACGGCGCAGAAGGCAGAGCTACTACCAACTGAGCTAAAGGCCAGTCAAAGATAGTTTTCTCCAAAGCAGTTTAAACTTGAAACCCACATCAAAATCAGAACAGCCATTCAGGAGTACCCGATGTACCTAATCCTGTCACTCACTGTCCTGTCCCTACACAACTCTGAAACATCATCAAAATCGGACCGGCCGCATATTTTCAAAACTAAACCGGTAAGTCACGTTACAAAACAGTTATTGAATCGAAAAACGTTATTGTCCAGGAGACGCTGGTTGTCTAGTGATAGCGGTATCGTCTTCCGATACAAAGGTCGTGGGTTCGAATCCAATCGTGAATCAATTAGTTTTTCTATCAAAATTGTATGTGCACTATGCCAGTACTCTCAAACGTTGTAAGAAAAACTTGAGTAAGAAAAATGTTATAGAACCTAAAAAAGTTTGAAAAGTTTCAAGTGTCACGCAAAAAGGGCTTGCTGCCTGAAGAACGAAGAACCCCTATTTAGAAGTCAGTTATAAAGGTCAGTTCACAACGATCCCCAGGCAGTTGACGTACCTTCGTCTTAACTATATACAAGGTAAGGTACATTTACAAGCTAGTCCTTGAGATGGCAGGTTAATATCCCGGAGGCCTCTGGCTGCCTAAATACTCCGTCACGAGATTTGCCCACAGGCTCATTCAAACGTAGATGATACTCCTGGCACTCCGTAGAATAGTAAATTGTCTACAAACTGACGTCAGCTTCCGGCTTCGCACGAGTGGAAAACATAAAAAGCAATAACTTCACATTTTTCATCATCCTTTTTCTAAATTAAACCCATGCAAAGCCAAAATATAATATTATATAATATTTATATACATTTTTTTTGTATTAGTTATTCTATTAATTTTCAGTATTAGTTATTCTGTGTGCTAGGCTCATACAAACACAGGCTATGACTACAAACGATTTTATTGGATGAAACGGTATTCCTTCTAGAATTCCAACACGTCGCGGTTCAGTCCCATAGGGACGATCAATAAATATTTCCTTAATGATGACCGAGCGTCACGATTTCGCGTAATGATATACCAACCTTAGCAAAATTGAGGTTTATTGATCATAATAATTTTTGTTTCAATCAGCGCCATCCATCCATTTTTTGTTCCTGTGAGCATAACAACTGCTATAAAAATCGGTTGTCTGTAAAGTCGGTTTACTGACGATAGTTGAACGTAACAACGTCATACAGCTGTCCATGCGAACGCATCGCTCACTCAAGTAGGAGAGAGACAGATGTCGAACGCTGCCGAACGCATAGGCCGATTGCGCCTCTTTGTCGCTCACTCCGCGCTCTCACTTGCGTTTCAAGCGTTAAATGGAACGCCTCAGTGCGAGGTAACGCCGCATGAGTCATTATCGTGCGTGAAGCCGGTTCCATCGAATTAGAGGACGTTGTCACGTCAAAAACGAACTAGCTGATGGAACAAACAAAATGTTAAGTGGTAACCATCGCCTTTAACAAAGCATTGCCTCGTAGGTCACAGCTGAAGCCGAATCTTACCTTCTTATTTAAAAAATCCTCACAGTTTGACCCTGAGCCACTTTACCAAAGGAAATGTTGATTCTCTAATTAGCATCTTCCGAACTGAATCGACCTCCATCACTAAATGACTACTGATTAGTGTCTTTGCCATTGTTAAACAGACAGAATTAAAATCATCATCACTGATGATCACTGATGATTTGATCACCTGACAAAACTACTGCTGAACATGATAGGCCAGGCAACATGTTAGGATTTTATATGATAGCATAATAAATTGGATTTGATAGCAGTCTTCAAGTCTCCTTGCGAAATACATAGCTACTATTGTTATAGCTCAAGAATGAACAACCGTTTTGGTTGGGGAATAAAGACTCTCGAATGGCGACCACGAACCGGAAGACGAAATGTAGGACGCCCACCCACCCAATAGACCGACATTTTTTTTATAGAACTAGCTGACAGAACAAGCATAAGACCCACCTGATGTTAAGTGGTAACCATCACAAAGTATTGCTTCGTAGGTCATGCTTCCACCAACTTGGCATTGTTGGGAATGCGGGAAATCGGTGGATGGACAGGACTCAGAATCGTTCTTCCTGGAAATGTATTGTAGTGCCAGTGGACTTCTACAGGCTGGTGACACTGATGATGCAAAGTACGCTGGCAAAAAGAGCTCTCAATAAAGAAAAAATAAAAAGGACAAAGACAAAGGTAAACAAGTAAGTACTTGAGGTAAGTACTGATCTTATTTCGTTTCTAAGGCTTGTCAAACTTTCGAGTCTTTAGATAGAAAAGCGACTAAGCTTTGGTTGTTACCTGAATTTAAATAATACTGGCCAAGTTATTTACTATGATTTGTATTAAAGTTGATTCTCAAAGCTCAAACTAATTAACTCAAATTCAAAGCATAAACTACATCAAAGTAAACTCAAAAGTGTCAGAAACTAAAATTTAAACAATAGTTTTGAAATCAAACATCAAAAATTGGTAAATTTTTGGTACAAAAAAACTTACATCATACCAAATTTTATACGCAAACTTACTCAACGTACGAAATACAGTCAACTGTTTCGTGTGAATTTAGCATAAATAATATATCTACATAATTAGATAAATTGATGTTTCAGAAGCTCAACTTCATTTACTTTTGACTTGAAGTTATCCAAATTAATAGCTGCTTTAAGACTGATTGATTTAGTTTGATACAAATTGAATTTGAATTGATATTCGATATTTTGATTGAATTCGTACAACTAATTAAGTTGACAAATTGAAATTTAAGTCATTATATGAAAAGAAGATAAACTGATGAAACATACCATCGTGAAAATGCAAGCAAGTCAATGGAGCTCAAATTCGTTTTACTTTGAAAAATATATTGGGAAAGACCAACCTATACTCTACAGTGTACATGGTGGTACTTAACGACGATTTTCCATTAAGACAATGAGAGCGCTGGTGGGCTAGTGGTAGCGGTCCAGTCGTGTACCAATGTGTTTTTCTGCCCAAAAATGTATAATACACTACGCCAGTGCTCTCAAACAGTGAAAGAAAACATTGTGACGAAACCGGCACGTCGTAGAACCTAAATAGTTAGAAAATATGGTGTACAATGTGTGTAGTGCACGAAAGGAGCCTCTTTGAGGCGCACAAAATCCTTTCACCACACTTGGTTCGAAGGAACCAGTGACACGAGAAGAAGAAGGACAATTCTTTGCAATTCCATTCCCAATCAATCATTAGATCCTCAAAGCTTTACCTTGTCTTTACAACAGCGCCAATTGAATTCAGTTAAGCTCCCACCGATATTATCTGACCACCTGCTTGGGTACCGGGACGTTTTATAGCAGGCCTGTTGTGATGCTTGTTTTCAAAACAGCCGGTCTATTTCTGGAATACAATTCGTTCAGGCGATTGCTGAATCCACGATGAATTTTCAATGTTGTTACGAAAATTTGAAAATCGAATGCCCGGAAATCGTTGTCTGTTTGCAGGTTTGCAAGTGTGTGTGTGTGCGAACAATGTATTTATAGGTCATTTTGAATTTAGAACATAATAACGTGGATCTAAGATCATTCTCACATGAGAATGATCTTTGTCTACTAGTTCTTAAGGCCTGCGCACACCTAGGTCGCTAACGTCGGCGATCAGTGAAACGCTGTCAAATTTGACAGCGATATTTGACAGCGTTTCATAGATCGCCATCACCAAAGACCTAGGTGTGCCCTTCTGCTGCCCTTTACGTCGTGCGCTTTAAATAGTTCTCAATGTGGAATGATCCTACTTCAAAAAATACCTGTGCGATTTTATTTTCTGCACAAATCTACACTTGTCTATGCAAAATTCAAAACCGTCCAAATCTCATTACATCGCATCAATGATCCTAAATAATCCGTAATTCCGATAATTTGAAATTGTACGCAATACCAAGTTCCCTTAGACGACGATAAATTATATATTTGTGATATTGAATTCAATATGTTTGCGGAAACTGAGCGGCTTAGAACTTCGTCTTGTAGTTTTAAAAGGCCATGCCACATGTTGCGTCTTCCGTCTAAACGTCCATCTACATCTTAGTGCCGTGCCGTGATCATTCTGAGCAGAGTAATAAAAAAGGTTTTTATAATGTCCAAAAATGTAAGAGCCGAGCGGAATTTGAACCCACTACCTTCCCCTTGGTACGGGGCTGCGCTGACCGCTAAGCTATCGAATCCTAATCACAGAGACAGTGAGGCGTTTATTTGAAATAAGAAGATAAGATCTTGCTTGCTTCACAGACTAAAGCTTGCGCACATCTAAGCATTTTGCGATCGCGTGAAACGCTGTCAAAAGTGAAGCGATATTTGACAGCGTTTCACTGGTCACCATCGCCATTGTCTAGACGTGCGCAGGCCTTCAAGAGATAAGTTTGCACCATTTTAAATGCGCTCCGTAGAATGCCTTGAAGGGAGGCGGCCAAGTGATTGTGAAATGGAACCAAACATAATTATTGGAAACTGATATAATTGTACAAACAAACTACCTACCTGTCGTTTACTTGAGTTTGTGTTGGCAGTTGGTGTTTTAGATAAGTACGATTATGTTTGTGTACGAGTGGCACCACACTGGAACTTCACTGCTATTATTTTAGATTATTTTTGATTTGTAAAAGGATAATACGAAAAAAACGGTAGGAACCAAGCCGTAGTTGGTTACCTGTTCTTCTAGGCTTGTAGGCCTAAGATGACCGACGTGACATATGTCTTCGCGAGAAGAGAAAATTTTGTCGACATCGATTCGTTTGTCGATTATGGTAAGATGAGCATCACGAGAGAGACAGCTGTCGTCGACGACTCGCCTATGTCGTGAAGACAAACCAGTGATAATTTCTTCCATATTCTACCATAATCTACCATTGTATTTTTATTTTTTAATGGTTTCGTTCATTCAATTTGATACCTGTCACTGAAAAAAAAACCCCGCCAAAACTAAAATAAAATAATAGGGAAGCAAACGGAATGAAAATGTAAGTAAATACCTATGGTAGGTACCCCTATTTATTGTTAAAAACCGATAGCACTAGCAAAATAGATTCATTGTATTCTCAAAATCGGTACATACCTATGCTGCTAGCTATACTTATTGTTTGTATTAATATTTCAGGGTTAGAAGTAACAGAATCCAAATAGAGTTTCTTTGCCGGTATGATATGTCCGAGCACTATGAATTTGCGGCAGGTGATTAAAGCTCGCTGCAAAGTGTCCAACAAATAACAGCGGGGTGGAACCGCCTCAAGACCGACGAGTTGAGCCTTGGTAGGACGGTGGACAGTGGAAAATTGTACCTACGTTTTGATAGCAACCATACCTGTTTTGACCTGTTGCTATTTATCAATGAGGATTTTTAAAATAGGTAACAAAAATTATGTATCGAGGGTGCAGTGTTAAAACCCTCGATATGTGAGTATTAGTTACTTTAATATATTACTTTAATATACCTACTCCGTAGTACATAACTACCAAGTTTTGTTTTCAGTGTCCATTGAGCCGTATCTAACTAAATTAACTCATAGAACTACATAATGTATTTATGTGCGTAGACTAAGCAGTTTGCACTAAAGGAATGATTGCAGGATGCAGGATAGAGAATACAGAAATACCTCTATGAGCATGTCCGTATATTAATGTATTTGTTTCTTTTCAGATTCCATGGGCCATCCACAAACCAAACATTCCACCTTACATAGGTATTTGCATAACTTGTAAATAATATACCTATTTTAATTTATGACAAATAAATTTATTTACACACAGAAAACTGTCTTTTTACCTAAATAATGTTGAACTAATGAAGAGGGCTTTCTTTGTAGGTGCTTATGGTTGATAAGGTATAAATATTTTTAAGGCTTTTGTAATATTCTATTCATTAACATAACGTAGAAGTTCTGCGCATCTTTGGCCTTGCCGAAGCAGACCCGCAGGTGATGGGTCCTCTGCAGCCAAATATCCGTTGATAACTTCTTCGTTTTCGACTCGTGCATCTTCGTCCAATGTCACCCTGTTATTAAAATATTTTTACATATAAAGTATTAGATAGGTAGGTAACTATACTCAGTTTTTACTTTGCATAAATTCGTAGTGTAGTAGTTCGTAGTTGGTAAACTGAGATCCAATGACACGTCTTCACTATTGAAACATTGAGTGAATCGGGTAAATGTATGAGAAGTGTTGACTCACACTAACCTAATTTGTTATTATTAATTTTAGACCTTTACAATAACATTTTAAGCAGGATAACACATAGAAATCTATGGGTAGTTAACCTCAAATGAACTAGGTACTCACCTTCGAATGCACCGCCCGCAGCAAGATAGGCCCGTACTAGTTTTAGGCTCTAAATCGGGTTTTAGACGTTTGATGAGGTAGAATTCCCAGGGTTTTGATAATCTCCAGAGGCACTGAAACTCTACCTGAACAACGTCAAAAGGATCACATACCACATACGTCTCTGATTATTTTCCGTTGCATCTTTCTGTTTTGCTTATCGGCGTACATCGCAATAAGATGATTATAGTAAGTTATAGCCATCCTTTGAAAAGTTAGCAAAACAAAATCTAAAAGACAAGCGGAAGACATATCTCGTTTTCAAAAACTGTCGACGAGAAAATTTCCCGCGCAGAAACGTCAAAAGACGAGAAAATATGGCGGTCATCTTACCATTTGACGACAAAATTCAAAAATCAAAATTCGAATTCCGAAGAAGTCTTCATTTGACAGATGATGACGACATATTTAGGCGGTCATCTTAGCTCGTGTAGAGATATAGACATATCTCTACTTTTGACGAGTTATATCGACTCTCGTGGCGGTCATCTTAGGCCTATTGGTCGCATGGAACCGGGACCTAGACTCACCTAGCTTTAAGACGTTTCAAAGTGATCCTTGCAATCCTACTGAATAAATACACTTTTGATTTTGATTTTTTACGTATTAGACTTATTTGATTTTGATTAAAAACGCATACATACCAACATTTTTGTGTTATAAAAATAATCATAAAAATATTTGTATGTATGCATTTTAAATCAAAATCAAAAGTGTATTTATTCAGTACATACAAACATTTTTATGTTTGTATGTATGCATGTAAAATAAAATAAGTCGAATACGTAAAAATCACAGCTCAATCCCATGGGGGTAGGCAGAGATCACGGATGTCTACTAGCTACGTCCTGACATACCTCTTTCGCTTCATTCACTCTCATAACATTCTTCATACATGCTTGAATTTAAATATTAGCACAGAATATCGTAGTTTGATAGCAGTAGATAAATGAATTGTAGTATTTAGTACTTAAAATGTTCTTCATTGTATGACAAATCAACGTTTTTTCTTTTTTCTTTCTTTCTTTCTTTCTATTTGCCCAATGCCAGCGTTCTCATACAGCGCAGAACATCGTGAGGAAGCCCGCGGCTTAGTCAGCTCCACACGTATTGACCGGCTTCCCTGCTGGGTGAAAAATGAAAGAAAAGAAATAGCTTCACGATTTTAATACCCAGTCACGATACCAAGTACTCATTCTAGATTCATAGAATATGTCTTTTGCTGCCTTCCTACGGTGCGTGGTTCTGCAGATCATCACGCACCGCGCACGACGACGCACGGCAACGCACACAGAAAATGCTCCTGTGCTATCGCGCACCTCGGCGCACGAGACCGTTCCCATGGTGTGTCGTGCGAGCTGGTGCGGGCTGGTGCGCGATATCACGCACCAGTTGGAAGGGGCTATTAGAAGTTACAGCCAAATATTATGACTACTAGCCCGAATGATCCCATTATTTGGCAAATACCCAGTCCTAGATCCAATACCGCCACTCTTCAAGTATTTGTGCCACCAAATATTAAATTAGATTTTTACAGGAATGTGAATGAAAATGAATATTTCTATTTCTACAAGACTGTACCATCTTAAGTCCCACAGCGTCTCGTAAATAGGACCACGGACGAGGCCCCAGACGCTAAATTATCTACAAGACATGCAAAGGCCTGTTTAAAATTACTTTAATTAAATGCAAAACCCTGTTCCGACCATTTTCCATTTAACTTGCCCAATATTAACACAAGGTAAGTACCAAACTTCTAATGCCTTAATATTCATGTTAAATCCCCTTTAAGAGGATTACAGTGTCGACACTTGTTACCTTTCGTTTATGATACTAGCCTTTGACCCTGGCTTCGTCTTGGTAAACTGATTGTACGTGATTGGTCTTTAAAAGTAGCTAAAATATTGCAAAAAAATTTCAAAAAAAAAATTCGTTATAAATTAAGCCTTGCCCACATTTAGGGAAGTTGCGATTGTGATCAGTTTCAGCATAGGGTTTTGTATAGGTCCGCTGTGAGATTGTGTTATTCTGTTGAAATCAAAAGTTTGATAGTAACAAATATGATACTAACAAGAAACAGCGATCACATATCTTTTTGCCATCATTTTTCGACCACTACGAGCATCTGTCTGTTGCCATACTAGTCTCACAAAGCGAAGCTCTTATTCGCTGTTTCATGATTTTTACGTTACCATTCATTCTTGTTGCAATCGCTCCTTGTCAAAGATACGTTAATTTTTTTTTGAATTTCGATTGCAATAAGCAATCGAAATTCAATATAATGTCAAAACTGACAGATGCGACTAGATTTTAAACGCGAAAGGTACGCAATCATCCCACTAAACAACTGCCGCGGTTTTTGACAGTGCGATGTTTGACAGCGATACACAAATCGCAATCACACGCGTTCTGGATGTGCGCAAGGCATAACTCGAAAGATGCTCAAATGTCACGAACTTTATCCAATCAGAAGAAATATTTTTTAAATATAGTATTTTAATATATTACTATCACTTATGAATGAAGAAGGGGTTACTAGATGGGTGGTAGTTGGTTTAACGATCTCGAAGTTTTACGAGGGGGATTAGTGGACCACCAAGGACTGGGAAGTGTGGAAGATTTGGGGGTAACTTTGGTCATCAATGAAGTCCTCAGACTGATAATGATAATCATGATGGGACAAAAACGGTCAATTAAAAAGAAACGTCAGCAACAAACCAACATACTGTTGTGATTTTTATATATAATATTATAGTGTGGATTAGCTAGTAGTAGTAATTGGATTTCATAAAATACGACCCAGGAAAGGGTAAGTATCCACTTAGTATGAAGGTTTCTTCATAATTAATCTTATAATTTTATTTAATTATTTTTAATAACAGCTGAAGATCATTAAATATTAACTTTACCCAGACTAATATTCGTAGTCGTTTATTACCAAGACTAAAATTTCTGACTTTGGTAAAAAGCAGGAAAGCTAAAATAGAACTGGGCTGGCCAAGTCTGCCGCATGTCTGACTCGCTGTGGGGCAAAATAGATAACTCTTTATTGTTCACCACACAGAAACATAATAGGATTTATGAAGATTTTTGGCAAAACAATGGGCGACCTTGTCGCTGAGAGCAATCTCTTCCAGGCAAAATGACCACATTGCGGAGCCCACGGACAGTGAAGTGGCAGTACACCACGCAAGCCATCGTGGAGAGTCTCGGGATTGAATTCAAATTCTTAATTTAAATTATTCTATTACGGTATGACAAGGATCACCTTGTAACTACTTAAAGCTAGAGGGGTAGGCCTTTCCCCAACAATGGGATGATGCGGGCTGATAGTAGTAGTACCCAAACTGGGTAGTCTGATGTGTTGTCATGAGTAGTGTGCATAATAATGTTTCAAAATTCTTTATTCTTTGCGTGTTGAAAAAATAAATGTATAGTAGTACCCAAACTGGGTTAGTCTTTTGTGTCAAAAGCACTACCACACTCCACATACCACAACGGTTACTAGACGAAAATGGTTATTAGCATTATGTTCGCCTATATATGTACTATTTTTTGAGCAATAAAGTATTTTCTGATCTAATCTGATGCGTTGCCATGAGTAGTGTGCATAATAATGTTTTAAAATACATTATTCTAACTGTGCTTTGTAACAATAAATATCAAACAGCCGTTACTGTAAAATTGAAGTTTTAATGAATTACACGCATGGCTTCAATTTAAATAAAATATGTTTGTCCCATTATAAAGATGATAAAAGAGCCATAAAATGAAATAATTAACAATTAGCGAAGCAATAACGGCGTGCGAAGCTACTTCAATATTTACAATTAATTATCTGGCGTGACCTGTTGAGTTGACTCTTTAAATTATACTAGTTGGTAACCGAGCTTCGCTCGGATTTTTTTTTCGTTAATTTGTATTTTTAAGAAATCATAAAAGTCATATTATTATCTTTACTCGTTTATTCTTACTGAGCAACGCCACCTGCTGGACGTGCTTGCAGTTAGTTGCTTACAATCGTCAATAGATGGCAGGAGCAGTCACATATTCAGTTTATGTTTAATTATTGCACTCGGAAAGAAATAATCATTTTCTTAAAATGAATCCTAGCTAGATCGTTTTATCGTCCCCGAAAACCCCTGTATACTTAATTTCATGAAAATCGTTGGTTCAGTTTCCGAGATCCTAAATATATATATATATATATATATATACAAGATTTTCTCGTTTAAAGGTATAAGATAGCATAAGTATGTAAATTTATATTAATTCGTTCTAAGGTTTACAGATCAGACCCACGAACCTTAAAAGTTTGAGTCTGAGCCCAACAGGGACCCTTAATTTAGCCAAAGGCGTCTGTATTTCTACCTGTTTCCATTGTCGCTATAATAAATTATGAGAACTGAATGAATGAATGAACGAGACGGTTAAATCGATATTATGAATATACTTACAATAATATAAAACTATGTACACTGTACCAGACTGAACGTATTTACAATTATTCCGTACAATAATATTCATTTATGCATCGTTAAATAATATTCCACAAAATCACAAAATCTAGATGAAGGACCCGTGCCATCTGAAGCTTCTTTTATTACTTTTTATCACAGAAAAATATATTTTTCCTTTAACTTTCTTCTTTAACGTATCAAAGTGTGGTGAAAAGATTTTAAGTGCGAGGGTCCTTTCGTGCACTCACACATGTTTTGCGAAATAAGTAAAAAACATGTTGTCTTGTACTGGTGAGTCCACCATAAACTGTAATTTCTATGCGTATCTCATTCATGGAAACCATAAATTGTATTAACTTGGCACTACTTTCCTTGGCGTGATGCCACCAGCATAGTTTTTACGAGAATACGAGGATTTCTATTCAACCTTTTTCTATAGTAACTCTAGTTTTCTGTAGTAGTTGCTTTTATTACCTGAGGGTGTTTACTTCAGTTCACAAACATATTATTTGCAAATAAAGTAAACCATGAAGAGAACTTTTCTGCAAGTTTCACTACATCATAAAATCGGAAATGAGGAAATCCGAAGAACCAGGGTCACCGACAGGAACTCATGCAATTATAGTAGAAATAAAGCTCTTTGTGAAGGGCTCTTCCGGGGAAGTACTAACACCATGTCTGTGGGTGCCGGCGTAATTACTAGCACGTGAGACTGAACATCTGTATGCCTCTAGTTAATGGACGCAGGGCAACGTAGGGCACTGACGTGCGTGACCTACGAGGCCTTGTTATTGGCGATGGTTACCACTTAACATCCAGGCCGGGCTATATACTTGTTCCATCAGCTAATTGTATAAAAAATACTATGGCAGTGGGTAGTTCATAGGTCTAAGAACCGAGAACCGCTGGGGAATAAAGGTTTTTGAATGGCGACTAAGATTCGCATAGCAAAGTATTAGGACCCCCTTTTCCTAATGGACATAAATATGCTGGTATAATCGTAGGACGATTGGAAAGTCGATAGATGAATCACATTTGTTCTATGTCTTTGAGAATCGACGACTTGCTCGTTCTACGAAACCGAGGCTTTACTTAACCGAAATCTTAACTATGTAAGTGCATTTACAACTTGGCAACGCAAAACCTTATTCAAGTACATTGCGAAATAACCTAGCAAGAATCCACTTAATATTAATGCGGTGCCATTTCTTACTTTTATCCTAGAAGCTACATATTACAACTATATATCAGATTTAGGATCGCAGGCCATACTAGAAATGCAAAAGTTTGTACGTATAATATTTTCTCGACAATCCTTTTCGTATCGTTGTCTCTGGTTATGGGGTTTTAGGTTCTTAATAATATGGAAGAAAAGGGTATTTATCGTGATTACCTTTATTATTTACCGACGTTTCGACCGTGTTACAACAGCCGTGGTCGAGAGCAGACTGGAGTTCATTGGAGTTAACGTCGAGAAGCGGAGGCAGTCGCAATTGTCATTTTTCATTTTTTATTTATTGGCTAAAACCTCATGGTTATTTTAAAGCTTATTGATTGCTATAGAAATTCCGATAAACCAATTTCAATGAGAATCTGCATACAAAATATGCTTATCATCACCAGCAGCCTGGAGTAGACTAGATGAACGTCTCTCATTTCGAGGATTTCGAGGACAAACGGTATTGGTCTTTCACCATTTACCAGCTCTCCCCGTCCTCTATAATACCGTTGGCCCATCAGGTCGAAGGTCTTCTGGTTCGTGGACGCCATTCTAGAACCTTTATTCCTCAGCGGTTGGTTCTACCAGCCATACATAAAAGATAAATAATCTTTGATCGAAAGAAAATTAGAAGTTTATGCAAACGAACCCGCAGGCATTCCGCTGCTTTAAATAACATACAAAACCAAAGTCAATTTTACTTACTAAATTGTAAAAGTTTCGTTCTCCAAATTGAATATTGCATGGAATTGGAAAGGGTCTATCTAATGGAAGTTGAAATAATGGTTAAATTGAAACTTGTTGTAATACAATTCCAATTACAATAACTTTGAATCCTTTCCTGAACCGTTGACATTTCACTGAACTTTGTAAGAAGATTCGTGACCTGGTTATTCGGTCGAGTTAAAGTCAAAGGGCATTTATTCAAGGAAATCATAAGGACCACTTCAAAAAGTTAAAGCTATAGAAGAAAAGACAGGGCGTTTAGGTGCCAGTTCCACACAAACAAGGCAAAGAGAATAAGCAACAAACTTACGGCTTGGTCCTAGCGCCTTTTTGTTTAAGATATTTTTTTATACAAATAGCTGAAGAAACAAGTATACGAGTACATATAAGTACATTATATATATCAAGTGGTACCCATCGCCTATAACAAAGCCTCGTAGGCACGTACATATAAGGAACGTACCCTACGATGCACTGCTCTGCGTCCATCAACTTGAGACATTCAGACGTTTAGCCTCTTGTGCCAGTAATTTCACCGGCACCCACCCTTAAAACTGAAACACGGCGATGCTGCTTCACGGCAGAATTAGGGATAGTGGATTTGGTTGACCCGTGACTTACGGAGCAAGACAGCAAAGCTCAAATGCCGCGTTAAAAGTCAGCAAATATCATTTTTTTGTGTGCCTTGAAGGCTGAAGGCAGAAGCTAAATCTTTGAGGAAAAGTAGTGACACCCCCAAATAATACGCTTCGAGATTGCCCGTTTTTTGCCGTTAGATAATTAGGTTAGAAATTAATTAATACAGCAATGCCAAAACAACGAGTAAAAAATACTCCTAATAAGCACAAAAAGAGTTTCTCATCAAATTAAGATACGACAACTTCGAAGATATTAAGTCAGCCGAATTGAGAGATAGAGAATCACGGAGGCGGAAATACAAAGCTTAAAATCGCCGTGCGAAAGGACAATCATTTTTACCTGCTGACTGTCCACTTTATGACATGCACAGAGCGTTGAATACTGCGAACTCTGATAGAGGCGAATACAATGGTTTCTTTTAACTGTACAATTCACATTCACACGTGCCAGTTTTCCGTGAGCGCATTTCAGAATGGTAAACACAGTTTGGTAACCCCGAATAGGGCAATTTACTATTGTTGGACAAAGAGCAAGTATGCTGAACGTTTTAAAGTGCCAGGTTCGCCTACCTCAAATAGCTGAACTCAAACAATTTCGTTTTGGCATTCGGACGAGGCAATCGTGTTGTAGACAAACATGCCGTGAGGCAACCGGCATGTCGTATAACCTAACAAGTTCGAGAACATGGTGTCAATCACATAAAACGAACCTCTTCCCTTAAAAAACCTTATCAACACACTGGTTCGACAGATCTAGTGATACGAGAAAAATAAGTTGAACTAAACGCCTCTATGGTTCCTTATTTTCTTTGCAATCTCTACGACCAGCAGCCACGTGCACGTCCTGTCTTGACAATCGCCCCAATTAATTGGTAACGATCTCCGGCCCTCGTTAAAAGAAATCGGATAGTTCTCTCACAGTTGGGTATCTCTTCCATATCCCCTTTTATTTTTCTTCCTGATGAGTTGTAGTGGGATATAATGTTCGGGAACTATTGTGTGGATGTGAGCTAAATGTGTGAATGACTGGTACACAAGGATACACATCAGACTATACACTGCTCGCTCTTATGTCCTAATCGTAAGCGTCATTTTTCTTTGTTTTATGTAACTTGAGCTGTATCCTTCTGTACTAATTTTATTTCAATGCGGTCGATGTTTTTATGTTTGAGATTAAATTAAGACATTTGATATGACGTTCCGTTGATTTTAAGGTTGATTTAGACGCTTATTCCTTGCAGATAACTGACGTCAAATAACCAGTAATTTGCGAAGAATATTTTTCTTTAGAGATAACTGGTTATTTCAAAAGAGTTTATTTCTTACTTATTTCTACTGACATTTGAAAAAATATTAGCTGCTAAGCAAAAATATTCTTCAGAGATAACTCGTCCTAGCTAAATTAATTTCTTCAGTTCTGCTTCTGTCGTCAGTAATAAAAATATATTCTCTTTTACAAAGATTGAGGTCTCAATCTCAACTACTCTTCCTCTGTTATTGAATCGTCTACTTAGCATTATTAAGTACTAGCGGCCGCCCGCGGCTTCGCTCGCCCCGTTCCCGTGATTTACATACGTTCTCCTTTACAATATCTTCATAAATTGTAGCCTATGTGTTATTCTTATGTATAAGCTATATTATTGTAAGGTTTCATTAAAATCCATTCAGTAGTTTTTACGTGAAACAGTAACAAACATCCATCCATCCATCTAAACTTACAAGATTTCGCGTTTATATTATTAGTAGGATACAAAAATACAACACTATTACTGTAACTATGCCTTAGTTCTTAGTCTTAGTCTAGGCACGATAGGATATCTTTATCTAGATACGGCTCGCGGTTCGGTACCTTTAGGCACCTATTTATTTAGTCCACTCACCAACTTTTATCTGTTCACCCTAATACCATTATATTCTTTTACATTGACTTCCAAGAACACCTAAAATCGAACGGCTCTACTGAGCAATTTCGTTCAGCTACATTTTTTGATCTTCGCGTTCGGAGAACAAGCCCTTGGTACATTACGGCCGAAAACTTTGTCTTTAAGAAACGACCACCGTCATTTTACGATCAGACGGCACCTTTTCCGATAGTACGATTTATTTGATTGTATAGGCAATAGGTTAAGTGGTCCTCTGTTATAGCACCTTTCGCTTATCGACAATTGCTACCACTTGTGACATTAAAGCAGGCGACAAACAAATTGTCTGCTGACCGTTGAGCAAAGTAAACAGACCTTTGCATCCATTGTAGATGATTTATATAATCTCAGGGGTTGCTGGTGCTTACTCATGTCCCTTCTTACGGGACGCTATAGTGCCTGGGACAGGATTTTCAATGGAATAGGCTTGTCCTGCTAGCCTCTAAGTCCTAACAGCTTAGTCGGTCATCCACAGGAAAGACATGGTCAATACGTGCGGAGCTATAAGCCTCGGGTTTCCGCTCCTTACCGTTTGAGAGCACTAGCAATTTGTACAAACATTTTTGGAACAGTAAATTTCATCATCATCCAGGTAGGTACACGCCTGGATTCAAACCCAGGTGTAGGATCGAAAGGCTACCACTAGACCACCAGTGCTTTTAGACCGTCGCGTCGCACCCACAGAGCAGCCAACACGCTTTTGCTTACGTCGCACCACATGGGATACACAAAACGAAAATTCATAATTATAAAAAAAGCGTTCCTGGCTTGGCAAATTTAAAACATCAATCGCGTTTATTGGAAAACTACTATTTTTCTTAACCCTCATGATTAATTTGAACATTGTCTTCTTCTGGTTCTTTCACACAAAGAACCTTTAAATAATTTTTATTATTTTCCAGAATATCCATCTACGGCCAGATATTTCATCTACGGCCGTCATTTAGCAGCTACAGCTTTTTGTAAAATCGGGGTTCAAATCTCGATTTTCCGGTCTATTTGCTGAAGAAACCCAGACGCTAGACAAGTTTATCAGCACTAAACTGATACTTTGGAGTGGTTCGCTTTGCCTATCCGAGACGTTATATTGGTACGCTATTTGGTTTAATGATAAGGCTTGGGGTTCAATGTAATTTACGCTAATAGTGTGGTAATATTATTACTTAGCAAGTACATAATATTAGATCGTAGAGAGGCAATGTGAAGTGGCATAGGGCAGGCTGGATTCTATGAACCAGCAGAAACACAAGCTTGGCACATAGGCTTGGTTGGTCGCGTGGAACTGGCACCTAGACTCGCCTAGCTTTAAGACGTTTGAAAGTGATCTTTGTTGTACCATTGAATTTTTGATTTTCTGTTTATAAAAAAAACCTCGGCTGAGAGTGTTTGCATGGTCATTACCCTGGCTCCATGGTATGTGGATTGTGTGCGGTATGTATGTGCCAGCCAAACTTTCTTTTTCTTTTCAGACGGATTAAGATATTTGTAAAATTGTCTGAAGATTTTATTCGGTAGTGTAATAAAAGTCCCACTGTTGTCCAATCAAACTATAATGTTCACTTCCTTCTACGTTACAATCTCTCTGGTACCTACTTTACAAATTACCAACTCTAAGCCACGTGGTTTTAGAAAGTAGCTTGCATTGCATGCGACCAACTCTTCCGAGCGCTCGTTCCAGAATGGCGATCGAGCAGTCGAGCCCGACCGCCATCTTTATCGCCGGAAGCGTTGCCAGTATGCAGTGCAGACATTTTGAATCAATCACCATTAATAATACTTTTACATAAACTAAACAAACAAACTAGTTCTTAAAACAGTTATCATGATTAATGACAATTAAAATCATTATTTATTTACAAACAAATTATTCAGATCCACAGACATATTTTAAATCAATCGATTCAACTGACTAACCATACATAATTGCCAACGGCATTTTCCATGAAGTTGACAGACTTTTTTACAAACAAATATGACAAGTGTCATCAAATATCATAATAGTAATTTCTATTAAACCATTAAAATTAGAACCATTATTGAAATTCATCACATTCGGCCATCCGATATTGTGCTTACTCTGGAAGCACATGCTAAGTGCACAATATAATATGATAACTTAATAAACAAAGCTTGAATTTAAAACAAATAATGAGAAAAGATGACCATTCAAATACAATCTAAAAAAAATCTAATGTCTATCAAATTCGGCCATCCGACAGTGTGCTTACTCTGGAAGCACATGCTGAGAGCATAATGATAACATGATAACTATGTATATGTATGAATAAACAAAACTTGAAACTTGAATGACTACCAAAATTCAAACAACTAATAAGAACAAATTAAGACAAATCCAAAATTACAATATAAAACTTGTAAACAAAATGAAATTATTAAGTAGAAGATACGAAGACACCCAAATAAATCTTAGTCATTTCTTAGAATAAACAGATATTAAAAATATAATTCTATCTAAAAATAACTAAAGTTAAATATCCCGTTTACCATATTCAAAGCCTGTATGCAAAAAAATTTAACTAAATGAAATTTCTCGTAAGATAATAATAACAGTTTTGTATCAGAAAAGTCTTCGCATCCCAGCCATAAACAATTCATTCGGGTAAAATATTATTTAAATTAAATATTCCAATAACATAAATTATACTCAGATTGTGATAGGAAGACATCTACATGGTAAAAAATACAGTCAAACAGTTAATTGTTTTAAAAGTCAAATAGTAATTTGGTCTCCCTACTACAATATTCACGTTGACCGGATTGAGAGGGTCCAGAAAAAGTTTCTGAATATAACTATACTGCAAAGCTCCATCATTTTCATTTAATGTTATTAGAAAATCATCGCAAATATCATGATCTACTGTATCTTTTCAAAATTATCCACTCGCATATCGACTCTCCTTGCTTACTTTATCTTATTAATCTAAATATAAAGCCTAGACCTCGGCAACCCTTTCAGAACACTTTCGCCCTACAAGTCCATTCAAACAACACTTCTTATTATAACCCCGTTGTCAGAATGTGTCGCCTATTTAACGATTTATTGATTAAATACAGTGATAAAATTGATATCTTTAACAATAATCAAAATAAATTCAAGAATGCAGCTTTGGCCACTCTTTCATTAGAGTGTGCCGAAAACTCTTATTAGTTAGTAAATTAATTCTGCACTCTCTTCGAGTCTTAACTCGAAGTGACTTACTGTAATAAAATAATTGTATGAGTACACCTAAGTTCCAAGTAAATGTTAACTTTAATCACCTACATAACTTTCCTGTTCAATGCATTCTGTGTACGCATGTTTTGGGGTACTGTCTAGCTCATAATTTAATAGTATTTATGCCTGTAAATTATCGATTGTACTCTGTTGTGTACCTAATAAACAAATAAAATAAAATATAAAACAAAATGAAATTGTGGTAATAAACTACATAATTCTTCTCCTTAATACGGAACTCAGCCTGTTACTGCGGCACCTTCAGAGGCGCGTCATGGCTCAAGCTGCTGATGTGGTGCCTTCCATGGCGCATCACGGCTCAGACCACTGATGCGGCGCCTTCCGTGGCGCATCACGACTCAGGCCGCTGGTGTGGCGCCTTCTATGGCGCATCCCGACTCAGGCCGCTGGTGCGGCGCCTCCCGTGACGCATCATTGCTCATGCTGCTGATGCGGTGCGTCACGGCTGTGTCCTGTGGCACCTTCTGCGGTGCATCGCTACTAACTTTGCCTGGAGTTTTAAGGATCTGAAACTCGTCATAAAATTTACAGATCTGCAAGCACACTGTGAATAAATCTATTATCATTCATCTGCTTTATATCTAGTTGAAATGAATAGGTTTTCCAATTGTGAAATAATTAAAAAGTAACAATATATTCCAAAAATATAAAACACTAAATGTACACTATCCACGGCATTTGGACGAGTTCTCTGTACTTAGTCTTGCGCTTTAAATACTACAAAAGATACGTTTAACTTAGCTCAGTAAATGCATGAAAACGCCATCATAAATTCTGACAGCGAAGAACTTATTTACTTGAATTCCTCCATGCCATGCCCTGCCATGGTACTGCAGGCACGAACATGATTGTACTGTCATATTCTCATTGTTTTTGCTGAAATGTAAACATCTTATCGACAGAGACTGTTTCGGTGCGTAACCAATCTAATGGTTCAGGTTTATGACGTATTAACTTAATTTGGAATCTTGGTTCAATTTTTATTTTTTTATTGAAAACTGATTCAGTTGTAAAGCTGAACTGTAAAATTGTAATTGAACTCCTATAACTGCAATTCATCTTTAGTTAATCTTAAGTTAATATTTTATAAATGTTTTATCAATCGCTAATCTTTAAATTATTATTAGTCCACATTTATTGTATCTTTAATTTATATTTAATTCATATTTAATTCATCTTAAATTCATCTTAAATTCATCTTAAATTCATCTTAAATTCATCTTAAATTCATCTTAAATTCATCTTAAATTCATCTAAAATTCATCTAAAATTCATCTTAAATTCGTCTTAAATTCATCTTAAATTCATCTTAAATTCATCTTAAATTCATCTTAAATTCATCTTAAATTCGTCTTAAATTCATCTTAAATTCATCTTAAATTCATCTTAAATTCATCTTAAATTCATCTTAAATTCATCTTAAATTCATCTGTAATTCATCTGTAATTCATCTTTAATTCATCATTAATTCATTTGTAATTCATAATTAATTCATCTTTAATTCATCATTAATTCATTTGTAATTCATAATTAATTCATAGTTTTTTCATCTTTTATTATAATATCCTCACTCGACACTAGCAATACTGAACGAATTTATATACTTGGAATCCAAAACATTAATTTTAAACTCAAATAACTTTAACTTTAATCCAGCTTAACTTTTACTCATATCCAAAAACTTATATAATCTTAACCCAAAATCTTTACTTTTAATCCAAATCCAAAAAATGATCTTCAGCTTTTCAAACATTTTTTCTTTTAAACTTTTTGATCAATTTGAACTTTTTGAACATTTTGAACATTTTGAACATTTTGAACATTTTGAACATTTTGAACATTTTGAACATTTTGAACATTTTGAACATTTTGAACATTTTGAACATTTTGAACATTTTGAACATTTTGAACATTTTGAACATTTTGAACATTTTGAACATTTTGAACATTTTGAACATTTTGAACATTTTGAACATTTTGAACATATTGAACATATTGAACATTTTGAACATTTTGAACATTTTGAACATTTTGAACATTTTGAACATTTTGAACATTTTGAACATTTTGAACATTTTGAACATTTTGAACATTTTGAACATTTTGAACATTTTGAACATTTTGAACATTTTGAACATTTTGAACATTTTGAACATTTTGAACATTTTGAACATTTTGAACATTTTGAACATTTTGAACATTTTGAACATTTTGAACATTTTGAACATTTTGAACATTTTGAACATTTTGAACATTTTGAACATTTTGAACATTTTGAACATTTTGAACATTTTGAACATTTTGAACATTTTGAACATTTTGAACATTTTGAACATATTGAACTTTTTGAACTTTTTGAACTTTGACCAAACAGATCTCGCATGGTTCCAAACATAATTTCAACTTCTAAGGCGTACATAGTCAAACTGAACTCGCTTGGTTTCAAAATCAATTTTAACTTCTAAGGCGTACATAGTCAAACTGAACTCGCTTGGTTTCAAAATCAATTTCAACTTCTAAGGCGTACATAGTCAAACTGAACTCGCTTGGTTTCAAAATCAATTTCAACTTCTAAGGCGTACATAGTCAAACTGAACGCGCTTGGTTTCAAAATCAATCTCAACTTCTAAGGCGTACATAGTCAAACTGAACTCGCTTGGTTTCAAAATCAATTTCAACTTCTAAGGCGTACATAGTCAACTGAACTCACTTGGTTTCAAAATCAATTTCATCTTCTAAGGCGTACCTACATAGCCAAACTGTACTCACTTGGTTTCAAAACCAATTTCATCTTTTAAGGCGTACCTACATAGCCAAACTGAACTCACTTGGTTCCAAAATCAATTTCATCTTCTTAGGTGAAAATAGCCAAACTGTACTCACTTGGTTCCAAAATTAATCTTTACTTCTATGGCGTACATAGCCAAACACAGATCCCAAAACACTTTCTTTAGTCGAGCAGTAATTACGTTCAATGGCCTGGTTAACGTCCCCAAACTAGATCTGTTTGCTCAAAACCACCAAGAATTGCTACTAACATTTTGTCAAAATGCTGTTTCGAGGAGACTCCCCAGGTTCCATATTTTTTTTTTTTTTTTTTTTTTTTCATTGTACATTTTGTTTTTCTGTTTTAATTGTAATTTCTTAAAAAAAATTGTATCTGCATTTTATAGTTTGTCTACCTTAGTCTCTCATTACTATATATCATTTTTTTTTTTTAAGCTCCCAAAATAGTTTCACTATGTGAAACCTGTTTAATGGACCCTAGTTGTCGTTTTAAATTATCAATTAGAATATAAGTATCTGCTGATTGTTTACCTAAGAAATAAAAATAAATAAATAGTCTACAATTTTGATAACTTTAGCTCACTTTGCTTCAAAAACTCGCTTCGGTAGGCTTGATCATGATCATTAACTTACTTATTTTAAATCCAGCATGGTTAGACATTTGCGGTTAGAGGCTACTCAAACTTTACTGAGCTGCTCTGGTATTAGCAGTACATGAATAGTTTTAGCACTATCGGATAGCCCCTGTATCAAATTTATGGTTAGGCCCGGTCCATGACAAAGACCGTACCGGCTTTTATGAAATTCAAGATTGTGCTCGGTCTTTGCTATTTACGGCCACTTTATTATGAAACTTTATTCAATCACTCATTTTTGATGTTAAGTAAATTATAAGAAATAAATATTTCCAGAAACTTTACAAATAATAATTTCAACATAACCCAGCCAATAACACCCTGCTTATGCCAACAGAGATTCTAATTTATTTAAGGGTATTTATTTAATTTTGTACCTAAGCTACATCGGCACAATGGCGACTATTAGCATGGACATAAAAATGTTTGTTTATGGTTCTAGACAGGAAAGTAGGCCTTGCCTAAGTACCCAACAGTTCTGCATATCAAAAAGTAACAAGAATGCTACAGAGGACTGACTTGCGTTTAACACTCAAGCTTGTTTTTTTACACTCAAGTACCTTCACTTAATTTCATACACGGTAACACGAGTCATGTGTTATCAGAGGGTAACCAATAAAATGATCATCGTAATGCATAATAATGTAAAACTATTTGCTGTTATTAAGTTCCTTAATATTTTTAAAATATCTTTCGGTAAACTTAGCGTATATTCCAAAAATTAAGTGAATGTCAATTGTTTGAAATGGAACAGCTTAACTAAGTAGTCAAAGTCGTTAAATATTAGGTGCAGGCCATTTCATGTTCGGATGAGCGGCTAATATCAAATTTCATATGATTTCACACACATTTTAGGGTAGGCATAACCTAATAAATAAATTTAAAAGAAAAGACCGATAATCTAAGAATAATGTTAGATTGTGGGTATCTCGTAAACGGTGCGTCGTAGCACAAAAATGACGAAAATTTCATCCCCCTATGAAACCCCACAACACATGGTAACAATGCTTCAGAGAAAGTTTTTTTTTTTTGTTTGAGTACCCTCTTTAAATTTTCTCAAGAAAATTTTTAAATATTTTATCAAAGATCCATTAATTCAATTAAGTTTAATTACACATTATCCATCATGCAATAAACGTCATCAGAACAATAAAATTGGGCGTGTACTTACCACTTCGGATATGTAATAAAAGTCCCACTGTTGTCCAATCAAACTATAATGTTCACTTCCTTCTACGTTACAATCTCTCTGGTACCTACTTTACAAATTACCAACTCTAAGCCACGTGGTTTTAGAAAGTAGCTTGCATTGCATGCGACCAACTCTTCCGAGCGCTCGTTCCAGAATGGCGATCGAGCAGTCGAGCCCGACCGCCATCTTTATCGCCGGAAGCGTTGCCAGTATGCAGTGCAGACATTTTGAATCAATCACCATTAATAATACTTTTACATAAACTAAACAAACAAACTAGTTCTTAAAACAGTTATCATGATTAATGACAATTAAAATCATTATTTATTTACAAACAAATTATTCAGATCCACAGACATATTTTAAATCAATCGATTCAACTGACTAACCATACATAATTGCCAACGGCATTTTCCATGAAGTTGACAGACTTTTTTACAAACAAATATGACAAGTGTCATCAAATATCATAATAGTAATTTCTATTAAACCATTAAAATTAGAACCATTATTGAAATTCATCACAGTAGGATACTACCCTTAGATTGCGCGTTCAGTCACGTCCATTTCAGCCCTCACATTCAGATATAGAAGCGATAGGCGCTTTACGTTCCACATCCCACCCTTTAGTTAAAGCGGTTACGACTTCGTCCACGTGGAAAATTTTATCTTGGGGAAGTTTTTGACGTGATAACGTCTTATAAATCGATGGAGCCGGCTGCACACACGAAAAAACATGACTCATGCGTCGTTACGTCGTTTCGTCGTTCCATTTACCTGAGCCCGAGCCCGGGTCGGGTAATGGGTAAGGGTAAATGAGGATAAGGGTAAATGAGGGTAAGGGTAAGGGTTCGGTCGGGTTCCGGGTCCGGGTCCGAGAGTTCGAGTCCGAGTCCGAGAGTCCGAGTCCGAGTCCGAGTCCGAGTCCGAGTCCGAGTCCGAGTCCGAGTCCGAGTCCGAGTCCGAGTCCGAGTCCGAGTCCGAGTCCGAGTCCGAGTCCGAGTCCGAGTCCGAGTCCGAGTCCGAGTCCGAGTCCGAGTCCGAGTCCGAGTCCGAGTCCGCGAGTCCGCGAGTCCGCGAGTCCTCGAGTCCGCGAGTCCTCGAGTCCGCGAGTCCTCGAGTCCGCGAGTCCGAGTCGGGTCCGGGTCCGGGTCCGGGTCGGGCCGGACCCGGACCCCCGGAGGAAAATCCGGGGGGGTATGGTATGGGTTCAGTATTTTCTTATGACGTTATCACGTTCAACTATCGTCAGTAAACCGACTTTACAAACAACCGATTTTTTTTAACAGATCACGTTTTTCAGCGTTGATTCACTAGTTGTATGCAACAAGCATATGGCCCACCTGATGTTAAGTGGTAACCATCGCCTATAACAAAGCATTGCCTCGTAAGTCACGCACGTCAGGAACTTGCCCTACAATGCACTGCTCCGCGTGAGGCATACAGATGTTCAGCCTCACGTGCCAGTAATTTCACCGGCACCCACTCCCTTCAAACCGAAACACAGCAATGCTGCTTCACGTCTTCTTTTTTTCTTCTTCTTTCTTCAAGTCTCTGGGGCCAGTAATTTAGGGTATGTTTTGACCATCTTCCGAAATTCAGCCGTCTTCCCGCTTCATGTGATTAATACAGATCGCAAGATTAATACAGCATCAGGGGCATCTTTTTACTCATGCCCTCAGAAGAAAACACATCATGCCTTATCTAGGTGTCTAGATTGTTAAAATGATTTGTGTTCTCAGTAGTCACCCCCTTAGATTCAGATATCGAGTGTCTTGCGTTGACCTCGGTCTCTAATTGATGGCTGCGTACTATTTAGCTCAATGGTTGATTGTGATTTGTTATATGCTCCGTAAAATAACGATGCGTTTATAACACTAGTGAAATAAATAATTATGCGTATAGCTTTTAAAAGAAAAGGACAATCAACCTTCAAGCGTAGATAGTTTCTTAGCAGTTTCTTATCTTCAAAAGTAACCCAATGAAAAAACAGGAAATGCATGCCTCTGGAATAAATATTCAGTATAATCTGCAATGTTATACGTGGTCTATTCATCGGACTACCCCTTAGAAATTCAAGTGGTGTGGTCACTTATAGCAATTGCACTATCTCTTAGAGCACGTTCACGAACGTGCCCTATGATTGCACTCCGTCCATCACTCTGAGACCTCATAAATCATGCCGGACTTTAGCCCGACCAAACCGAAACAGGAAAGCTTTATACAAAAGTAGGTATATCGCGAAGTAGACAATAGAAAACCCCAAGAGGTTTCAGCACTTTGTTTGCCTTGTTCGCTGCCCACCACAATACAATACTAAGAAAAGAATTTGGGCAAGTGCTAGAAAGAGGCACAAAATTGCCACTCCAGAGCCTATTTGCTGATAAAATTGTCTCTTTTGTGTCCCGGCTTATTCCGTTTCTATCTTCGTCCTTACTTATAAATAGATTCTAAGCAGGTATTATTGAAATGAAAGTGAGACTAGTGGGATCGTTTCTGCTGGACTTTGGTTTGTGTATTTCTGTTGCAATCAATAGTTTGATATTAACGAGGAACAGCGATCACAATCTTGTTGCCATCACTTTTTTACCACTCTCGACCACTATCTAAGGCTATTATTCAGATAAGGCTCACCATATTTAGTTAGTAACTAACAATTTTGTACATAATGTCTCTCGGCACCACTGAAAACCAGCGCCGTATAAGCCCTTTCGCTGTTATGGCAAATGCTGAGTGGAAGCCTTTTTTTCGTCACCTATTGCTTATTGTATATTTTTTGTGTGTACCATGTTTTGTGACGAAAAATAAACATTTTCTATTCTATTCTATTCTATTCTATCTATTTGTTGCTATACTAGTTCTACAAAGCGAAGTTTCTATTCTCATGTTTATTACGTCAACATTCAGACTTGTTACAATCGTTCCTTGTCATAGATTAATTTTGTTTTAATTAGTTTTTTATTGCAAGTCAAAACTGACAGATGCGAGTAGATTTTGAATCACCCCACTTTAAGGCCTGCGCACACCTAGTTCGCTAGCGGTAGCGATCAGTGAAACGCTGTCAAATATCGCTGTAAAATCTCATATCTGACAGCGATATTTGACAGCGTTTCATTGATCGCGGCCGCCAACGGCCTAGGTGTGCGCAGGCCTTTAGGCCACAAGCAAGCCACAAGCCCTGTCTGGCTCTGTCTCTGGCTTTGATGTCTGTGTGAATGCTCACCAATGTATTATACTGTGTGTGTGGCGCTTCGACGTAGAATTTATTTAGTCATCACTCACACCGACTCAAAACCAGACCCAGGGTCAGAGTCAGACAAAGCTTGTGGTAGGCCTACCGATCGCACAAGTAGATGCTTATGTCTCCTGTGGGTTAAGTCTGGCTACGGCTAATGATGATATTGTGAACATAGATTTTCTCCCCAATAGTAAAACGTAGAAAATTAAGAGTTACTTGACTTTCACATTTCACAAGACTTCATAGTTTGTTTTTTATAATATAAATAGACTAATGAATACTACTCGTTAGTCCAACTAAGCATTGGACTTGGACTTGCGACCTACCGATAAGGGATCACGTTTAATATGAATAAATTAAAATAAGTTAGTTTTGTAGTTTTAATCAACTTCCTAATTAGTCAAAGTCCCAACTTTAGTTTCATACAGTTCCCAATTTATCAAAGTCTCAACTAAGTTACGTAGCCATCCATGCTTTGTCCTCTTTATTAACTTGAGACAAGAGATTTATTTTATGTCTGCTCCTTGAACCTTCAACTTATAAACTGATCCTCATTTACCAAAAAAGTCAAATTAACCAATAGCATCGCGTCGAAATGACGTGATGGATGATTTCTGTTGGATGAACTCTAGTTGATTAAAGTGAATGATTGGAGATCCAATTGCATGATCGATTTGTCAATAACATTTCTTTTACTCGTGGATTTTAGTTCAACCGTGATCATGGTGTATGCAACTGTGCCAAAATATCGGAAGTCAAAGCTCACAAAATTTTTATCATGGTAAATATCCCGTTGTTTCATAAAAATAGTATTAAAAGAAACGGTTGTCTGTAAAGTCGGTTTACTGACGATAGTTGAACGTGACAACGTCATACAGCTGTCCACGCGGAGGCATCGCTCACTCAAGTAGGGGAGACAGATGTCGAACGCTGCCGAACGCGGAGACCGATTGTACCTCTTTGTCGCTCTTTCCGCGCTCAGAGGTATTATATTCCTAGCACTTCAAGCCTTAAATGGAACGAGGTAAGCGAGCGAGGTAACGCCGCATGAATCATTTTTTTTCGGGCGAGCAGCCGGCTCCATCGAATTATAAGACGTTGTCACGTCAAAAAACATGATAAATATGTAGTTTCAAAAGTTATAACATTATAACTAATAAATATGCACAATAATTACCGTTTAATGATCCAGTCGGAAGTACACAAGCATTTTTTTCCGCACGAGAAAGAGAAGAACATAAAGTACGTAAGTAGGTGCTCCGTGTACACAGAAAATATAATCAATGGCTACAGACAAAATCCATGCAAAAAATAGATTAGAATCGTGGAATAAAACATGCCGTTCTTATTTACTGATACAATCAACAATCAAGCATTGATAGTTTCGTAACAACGTCAGTAGGCCACCAGCTCTGTCTGTCTCTGGTTTTGAGTCTGTGTGAATGCTCACCAGTATATTATACTGTGTGTGTGACGTTTCGACGTAGGGTTTATTTAGACAGCACTCACACAGACTCAAAACCAGAGCCAGAGCCAGAAACAGACAGAGGGGGCTGGTGTAACCCTACGTCGAAACGTAGGCTTTATTTAGACAGTACTCACACAGACTCAAAACCAGAGCCAGAGACATAGCCAGACAGAGCTTGTGGTAGGCCTACTGTACGGCTTCTTATCTTGATCGTTTGATTCTTGGTGCTTGCTTGGTTCCTTTGATTGCTTGAATAACGAGGAACATCTGCAAATCATTCGGCTATAAAAGGCTAACCTAACATCAGTCGATCGAGAACAGCGTAGTGGAGCGGTTGTGTTTATAGGAGGCGTTTTTACGAGCACAATGATACCCATTTTCCGGTCCACGTGTATGAAAATCACAGACTTCCAAAATAGAAAGAATTTTACAATAAACTTTTTTATCTAGGTATGTAGAAAATATTATGACGCGTCAGAATATGTATTTAAATTTTTTGTCCAAATTTAATTTTTGTGCTTAGTCTTAGGTCATAAAAACAATGTCTTTTTTATTGAATTTAGTTTAGATAAATGCGATACTTTTTCATAATTATCAAAAAGCACGCATAAGCCCGCAAAACATAATGCTAAAGGATAAACGCTCCTACCAAAGAGTGGCAAGTTTGTGGCATACCGACACATTTGATTATTGTTAGGGGCTGACTCCAGTAACGTGCCAAACTCATGACCGTAATATAGAACAGTTAAGTTACGGCTAGCACACCCAAAAATGCTATTTGCATAGAAAACAGGGGGTTTTCTATACAAATAGTATTTTGGTGTCATAATGTATAGTGTCACATTTAGGAAGAAAGCAGCGTGTGTGGCCACGAGCAGACTTATCTTACGCCGACTCTAATAGTCATGACTGAAGTCATTTTTTAATCACTTTTAAAAATGTCTGTGGGGAACCGAGGCCTTGCTGGTCTTCAAAATGTTATCTAGGCGACTGATCGAAGCGACGCGTGACCCAAGGGCTGGTGGGTAACTGGCGCAGCGCATCGGCATTGCTATTCAGCGTGGCAATGCCGCCAGCGTCTTGGGGACACTTTCGTCTGGCACTGATTTGGATCAGTAGAGATACATAACATGTCTTCCCCCTCCATTCCCCTAGGTCAGCCGTCATCTCTGCATTCACTCCTCGCGCTTATCCATGTCATCTTTCACACATTTCATCTATGTTTTCTTTGGACCTCTGCTCACACATATCCTTCCACATCCATACTCACTCTCCTAGTCACATGACTTTCATCCCTCCTCATGGCATGCCCGTACCACGCCAACCTTCTCTTCTTCTTATTTAAGAGCAACGCTCTTGTCGGTGTAATGTATGCATTTTTCTCCAGATATTTCTTTTGAGGGCAACCTCCTTGACCTCCTTATACGACATTACGGCCATCTTTGCTTTTATTTGGCTCATGTAGCTTATCCTTGGTCTTCCTCTTCCTCTCTTTCCTTCTACCTTTCCTTCGATAATATTTCTGATAAAGCTGTCATGTCGTACAAGATGGCCAATCATCTTTCCTCTTCTGCACGCCAACCTATTCCTCCTCAATTTTTCTCTCACATGCGCTACTTTCAAACTTCCCCTGATATACTCGTTCCGTATCTTATGCTTCCACTACGGGAACCAAATAGTAAATCAAATATTCATGAACTTTCGTTCCTGTAGGCCTACCACAAGCTCTGTCTAGCTCTGTCTCTGGCTCTGGGTTTGAGTCTGTGTGAGTGTTGACTTGTGTGAGTTTGTGTCGAATCGAAACGTCACACACACAATATAATACAGAGGTGAGCACTCACACAGACTCAAAACCAGAGCCAGAGACAGAGCCAGATAAAGCTTGTAGGTCCACTGACTGTACCATAACACAGATGTTTTGTATCATTACAGTGCACATTGCGATCTAATCTTACAATCACGTTACAAGTTTCCTTTGAAATAACACCGACTCACGCTACGAGAGGCTTTGACCTCGCTTCCGCATGCAATTTTGCACAGTGATGTTTGACAGCGGCCGGCGGTCGCCTTTTGTGTGGAGCGAGTTATGTAATAAGGGATCGTTTGATTACCGCGGCCAAATCAATCTATATAAAAAAAACTGGCCAAGTGCGAGTCGGACTCGCACACGAAGGGGAATAATTACGGATAATAATAAAAAGAAAAAAGAACATGTCTGTTGTGTTACTTAAATATTAATTTTATTTCAATTTAAATATTTATTTTTAAGGAGTACTTAATAAAACTCTTGTCAACAATATTCTGTGAATATTTCAAGCGTAAACTTGTTGCCGTTATCAATAATCTTCTTCGTAACTTCCAAACAACTGCATCAAATTGGATAAGTATTTTTTTTTAACCGACTTCCAATCAAAAAGGAGGAGGTTCTCAATTCAGTTGTATTATTTTTTTGTGTTACCGCATAACTTCGTCATTTGTGAGCCGATTTGAAAAAATATTTTTTTATCTGAAAGGTACTGCTTCCAGATTGGTTCCATTTTAATTTTATTAAAATCGGTGTAGCCATTTTTTTTTTATTTTTTTTTTATGTTTGTAACTGCATGCATCCGTCATTTATGAACCGATTTAAAAAAATATTTTTTATTTGGAAGGTTATTCTTACGTCCAGATTGTCCCAAACAAATTTCATTAAAATCGGTTTAGCCGTTTGGCAATTAAGTCGGTTTCTCTAGTTTTTTAAACTTATAATTATTATTTGTATTTGTAAATTTTAAGGATAAGGATTGTATAAAAAAAATACCTACCACTCGTTTGAAGCCGGGGCGGGTCGCTAGTTTAAGTTTATTATAGATTCCAATACACTAATATAACATTTTCGAATTACAAACATTCTTACTTCTTCTATTTCTAGAATGACACTCGTGACAATAAGAATCTAAACTGCGTATGAGATTGGTGTGCTACTGTTTATTATTTTGTTGTTTACATTTAACTCAGCCTTGAAAACAATTAATACGTCTGTTTCAGTGTTCACAATCTGTAATTAATCTTAATCATCGTGTTGACTTAAAACAAACATAGAGATTATATCTACAACGCCGGACAACGTACTCGCTTATCATTAGACTGCCGTTGATACCGAATCCGATAATAAAGTAGGTAACTTGTTAATAATGTGACGGTTAGATTTTTTTTTACCGACTTTAAAAAAAAAGGAGGATGTTCTCAATTCCGGTGTTTTTATTTAATAAAGGATAACTTCGTCACATAGGAACAGATTTGAATTTTTTTAATTTTATTTGGAAGGTTTCTGGACCTTTCATATTGGTCCCATAGAAATGTTCATCAAAATCGGTTTAAGCGTTTTATTTTAATGTTTGTTACTGCATACCTCTGTCATTTATAAACCGATTTAGTCAATTCTTTTTTGATCTGATTGGTAATATAGTACTTCCAGATTGGTCTAATACTTAATACTTATACATATTATTATCTATAACACTATTTTCACTCATTTTCTATCACCTGCACTCGATCAAATCCCATACAAAAGCCGCGTTCTAACTTCCTATTACAAATGCCGTTCACACGTACACGCGCCTCTGTTTGCGGTTCTTATAGCCCCTTCCCATCGGTGTGTGATTTCGCGCACGGAGGCGGATCAGCTCGCACGACACACCTTGGGAACGGTCTCGGTGCGCGGTAGCACAGGAGCCCTTTCTGTGTGCGTTGCCGTGCGTCATCGTCGGCTGTGCGTGATGATCGGCAGAACCACGCACCGTAGGCAGCATTACACATAATTATGTATTACACTACAATGTCTATACTATGTCTATTTTAAACCAACCAATGCATGTTTATGAGACTCATCACTCCGTAACTGAACCGGTTTGGATAAAACTTTAGCACGATATAGACTTTTTATCCAGGAGCCAAGCGTTTAATTCGATAGACGGAAGCAAGTTAAAAAAATATTGAATTAAAATAAATTTTAATTTTAATACAAATCGTTAAAATATTTACAAAATAGATTTTGATTTAGGACCCGCTATGATTTATATAACCTAAACAAGCGATATCGTGTTGTAAATTTATTAGTCATATTTGTGATAGATCGCCTATGATCTATTTCAATGAACGTCATGACTCCCCATTTACATAACAGATTGGTTTGTAACACAACCCTCTCTTTATAAAGTGTGGAATTAGGTAGGGATGTTGAACAACTTATTCCCAAAGAAAAAAAAAAGCAGCCAAGTGCGAGTCGGACTCGCCCATGAAGGGTTCCGTAGCACGACGAACTGCAAGAACCTTTATATTATGTTACTTGATGTAACATAATAAGGTTCTTGTAGTTCGTCGAAAGGTAAATTGCGGTTTACGGTTTATGACGTATAAAAAAAAAACTACAGACTAGATCTCGTTCAAACCAAAAATCGTTGGAAGTTTACATAAGAATGTACAACATATATTTTTTTTAGTATTATTATTCTCTTACTTTAGAAGTTAGAGGGGGGGGGACCAACTTTTTTCCACTTTGGAAGTGTCTCTCGCGCAAACTATTCAGTTTAGAAAAAAAGTATATTAGAAACCTCAACATCATTTTTGAAGACCTATTCATAGATACCCCACACGTATGGGTTCGATGAAAAAAAAATATTTGAGTTTCAGTTTCAAGTATGGGGACCCCTTAAATTTATAGTTTTTTATTTATTTTTATGTTAAATTCTTAATGCGGTTCACAGAATACATCTACTCACCAAGTTTCATCAGTCTAGCTCTTACAGTTTCGGAGAAAAATGGCTGTGACATACGGACGGACAGACAGACAGACAGACAGACAGACAGACAGACAGACAGACAGACAGACAGACAGACAGACATGACGAATCTATAAGGGTTCCGTTTTTGCCATTTGGCTACGGAACCCTAACAACAAGCAAGCCCAATAAAAACAACGTGGGTATTTTACTAAACATACTGTATTTTTAACTTTTAAAATTCCGTGAAACTGGTGTTTATTTTTAGTTTTTACACGTAATAGCATTATTTTCTGAAAAACATTTAACGAATAAATTTATTCGGGTAAGCTAGAAAACCTTCACAAAAGTGACATTGTAAATAAATTGCACACAAACAAACAAACCCATCAGAGAAAAGAAGTATTCACGTATTTTATGAATAGATAGGTAAAGCCTTTATTTGTCTAAAACATAGACACATACGTCTTAACAAACATTTGTACAAAACAACAAGGAAAACAAAGCATAAATAAAACTTAATTAAAACGATGGTACAAACTAAAAATCATGTGTGTTACAGCATACAAAAAGGTAATAGCTCAGCGCATTAGCTTTGCTCGAGAGCAAAAGGCTTAATTTTCAGCTATTATACCATATTATGAGAAGACAAGTTCAACGAGATACCAAACAATACACAAAGTACAGAACTTTCTTTTAAAATTGTGGACACAAGCATCCAAAAAAAAAGTTTTGACGTGTATCTAACTACCCCTTGAGGATAACATGAGCTTACTAAATTTTTCTCAACGAAATCACGGTGACGTATTCGGGATCCACAATGCGATTCCTTCATAGAATCTGATCTAATCTTCATAGATGTCTTCCAGGCATCACTAATTCTACTAACAGCACTCAAAAATTCAAAACTCGTAATCTTTTTCGTCTCTCTACTATGTATCTTTGTTTACAGAAATATTCAAGGCAAAATATCCCTTTCAAAACAAGTTGAAACAGTTTGGAGCTTAGAAAACGAATAGATTATGTCGAAGGAAATCCATTAGTAAAACAACGTGCTCCAGCAATATTTGAACGACAATTTGATTAACTTCGGTAGGCAGTATTTTATGATATCAAAACGATGTACAAATAATAATTTATTTGATATAAAGTCTGTCGTTTTATAACGCTTTTATTAGTTTCACCTGTATGTATGTATGTATGTATGTATGTATGTATGTATGTAACCGACCCCTTTGAGCTCGATTTTGTCCTACTTTGAACGATCAGATTTGATTCAAACTTTGCACACCTGTCAAAGGTCGATGACAATGCAATAATATGAAAAAAAAATAAAAAAAAATGAAAAGAAATAAAAAAAATAAAATAAAAACCTACTTTGAACGATCAGATTTGATTCAAACTTTGCACACCTGTCAAAGGTCGATGACAATGCAATAATATGAAAAAAAAAAAAATGAAAAGAAATAAAAAAAACCTACTTTTAACGATCAGATTTGATTCAAACTTTGCACACCTGTCAAAGGTCGATGACAATGCAATAATATGAAAAAAAATATATGAAAAAAAATAAAACTAAAAAGTAAAAAAAAAATTATAGTTTAAAAAACTAAAAAAAAAACGCTTTTATAACTAAGTAATTGAACTAAAAAGTTAAAAATAAAACTGTAATAATCAATTGAAAATTTATATTATTGTACAAAAAGCGTGGGGGGCTTGATTTTGATTGTTGTAAATATTTTATCAATAGTTTAATTATATCTGAAGTTATTATAAAAAGCACCCCACGCTTTTGTATAATAATATAAATTTTCAATTGATTATTACAGTTTTATTTTTAACTTTTTAGTTCAATTACTTAGTTATAAAAGCGTTTTTTTTTAGTTTTTTAAACTATAATTTTTTTTTGATGTGATAAAAGCTTTGTTTTGATACTGTTTTCCAAATCCCGTGG
Source organism: Thera britannica (assembly GCA_939531255.2). Taxonomy (NCBI): domain Eukaryota; kingdom Metazoa; phylum Arthropoda; class Insecta; order Lepidoptera; family Geometridae; genus Thera; species Thera britannica. Next base: position 10,178,216 of record OW618049.2, read on the forward strand.
GACAAAGAGCTATTGTCAAAGAGACAATCGTGATAACGTGCCGACTGCTGAACTTATTTATCCAATTCCATGATTTTTATACTGTGATAATGATGCATTTTTGTTTATTATTACTTCGACAACGTAAATACACATATCAAACGTTGGCGAAACGATCTGGACGCCTTCCAAAAGAAATGGTGGGAGCGGTTCGGAATAGAGGGGACTGGAAGTCTTTGGGCGAGGCCTTTGCCCAGCAGTGGGACAATGTAGGTTAATAAAAAAAATATATGCACACAGCTTTACAATATCACGGAATGTTAGATGGCACAAGTTTATTAATCGAGTCCAACGCAAAAAGTCACACAGAGTGATTTAGCAAAGCGATGTATTTGTAGGTACTAATTCGTAGTCTACGCGAGCTTAGTAACTAATGCTTATCACGTCATGTCAATTCGACTAATACCGTGCGTGTAAGCACGTTGATTAGTACTGAAGATTTGAAGAAAAGTTAAGCTATGGCTCAATGTCGTAAAGGCATTACATAAGTCTTACAGCGACTTACAAATTCCGTCATCAGATTTGATCACTAGCTTATAAACTCGGTTTAGTTAAACGTCCAGTGTGAACATAAACCTAGATTCCTCTACTATTTCATAATGCTTGACACATTTTTCAGCGGCTCGCTTAGCTCGTAAAGGTTCTACAGCAGTCATTTAATTTAGCAGGCCGCTTAGTTTATTGCCATCTCTATTTGTTGGTATGAAAGTGACAGTACCAAGAGACTATTAGCGAGCCGCTAAATAGAACTAAGCGTACTCGTGCCAAACCCCACCATATTTACAAGTTCAAAGCGACTATAACTAAACACGTGTAAACTAAGACAACGAGCTACTGAATCGATGATGTCAGAAACGAATGTTCAGAGAGATACGGTGCGGTATTTTATTATTCACGCCTGCCAAGTATTGGGTCGAAAACCTTTGCATAATTGATTACCTGCTACGCTGTAAATGATTGACGTCAAAACCTTGTATTGCTCTAGTTCAGCATTTCAAAATCTTTGTTTACAACTACAAAGAAGTGGGAAGATTTTAGATGTATTCTTTGATCTGAATTCGGTTCAAATCCGGTCATGTACAAATCCTCCTAATGTCGCCTTCCTACGGTGCGTGATATCACGCACCGTAGGAAGGCGGCATAAGACGTACGTTGTTTAGTTTTTGTTTAAAACGGTTTAGGAACAGCCACCAACGCACGCGCTTCTAGATATCGCTGTACCTCAAAATACTTCTGTATACACATAGACGTTCGTATTTTTTTACGCATTTTGGCGCGTGTCCAAATCTGCCCATAAAGAAGCAGACGCATGGCATTAGGCAAGAGTTACATATATCCCCTTTGTTTGCTTTTTCTAAAGCCAATGATTTTATACAACCGATGGCCGTTATAAAACGGCTGAATAAAATAAATCGAGCGAGAAAAAAGTGTGACTTACTCGATAACTTCTATCAGATCAGCTACTTTTTAAAGTCTTCATTTGGATGAATGACAGATGAGCTGAGCTGAGACCTTAGAGCGACTTCGTCACTTTTAGGGGACAATGGCCAAAAGCTGACACAATCTACTTTGTATACACCCGACTTTTGGATGCCGGTGCTGTAGGTAAGGTACTAAGGATAGCTCGTAGATTACAGGAACCGGACATTAGGCAAAAAAGAGGTCACAGATTGTATGCTGAAAAAATGTAAGCGTCATTAAAATAGAATAAGGGATTTAGGGATAACAGTAACAGTTGGTACCGCAAGGTCAGCTGGTACTGCTCCATATTCGAAGTCTGGAGATTCGGCTGGCGTACCAGAACCATTTTTTATTCAATTATTTCTGCTTACTATAGCCACGCAGGAACAGCTCAATTAATTGTTATTGGTTTTAAAACTATGACAGTTATTATTACTATTTTTATGAATTTAATCATGGAAAAAAATCCCGTTGTTTCATAAAAATAGTAATTATTATTGAACTTCACTAGGTACGTTCAGTGAAATACATAGTTAAGTTTTCTGTGCTGTAATAATAAAAACATGTGCGTGATGAACACAGAGGTGTCTGTTCTGTGTCTGGCTGGGCGGTATGATGTCATTACAAATAAATTACCAAAAGCAAAAAATCATGGGAACCTAAGGAGTGGCCTGGACATTGGGAAATATTCATGACAGCCTTTGAAATGTTTTCCTAAGCTTTTAATTTTACTGGTTTTGCCCATTCCATGGGGTTCGAATCGGTAGCCAGGTTCCGGTAGTCATAAAACTGCACCATTGTGGGAAGCTAAATTATTCCAAGGTTTATGAAACAGCCTTGTTTTGGGAAACCCAGTAGGCTTGAAGTACTTATTTCCAATTCAGCGAACGAAACATAAAATGTGGTTCTAAAACACTTACCTCAAGTATCTGTACTTTTTCTACGTGAATAGGCATAACTTTGAAAAAATATTGAGAAGGAGGGTAGGTGAATTGTTTTTCCTATGACGTCAGATCCACCTGCATAGACTTCAGGGTATCTCAAATTAATTCATTAATTTCGTGAGTTTCATTGCCTTTTTATTTGCGACAAGATACCAAAATTATAATAAAGAATTAATGCCAGCAGCGTAGAGTAATACATTATATTGATATCTGCCTTTCTACGAATCTGTCGTAGTATATTTCTGTAATTTATCCGCCTAAGCCAATTCTGTCCCTTCTTTATTCTTGTCGTGTTACTATTCTATCGAAATAGAGTGGTGAAAGGACTTGAAGCGCGTCTCAAAGAGGTTTGGTCATAAAACGACCATAAAGCATCCCTAGAACAATGCAAGTATTTGTGTAATCCAGAAAAACCGCTACACTTCCCTGAATTACGCGATCTCGTTCATTTCTTAAGAAGACATCAACATTACCCGATCTTATAAGCCCTTAGTCCCACGAAATAAAGTCTATATTCCCTTATCAAGTTCCATCGTTGACTAAGTGAAGATGGTTAATTTACGAGCGTGGCTGTGGGGTATTTATCTCAGGGTCCCGAACGGCTTTCAGAATAAAAATAAATGGGCCTTAGCCAGATGATAAAATTAATTATAGGTTAGCCTTAATCTTTCAGGCTCACCTGAAAGGTTTTTTGTAGTGAGTTTATCTGATAGGCGACGCATCAGATACGACCGTTCCCAATATTCAATCCATCTAATCTCTGCCTTAATAAGTAAAGCCCGTCACACACGTAGGTATTATTATATTAATACTAGCAGTTGGTGACCGAGCTTCACTCGGTTTTTTTTTGTATATTGTGTTTTATAGAAATTATAATTATTGGAATAAGAATTACTTATGAAATATGAATAATATTTTTCATTACTCATACTCTGAAAGTAGGTCTGAAGTTGCCTGAGGGGCCTAATTGAAAGTAAAACTTTCAGCCCTAGGGAGAATCGCTTTCTACTGACAGCTGTCAAATTATAAAAAAAAACAAGTTCTATTTTATTCAACCATGTTCCAACTTTCTAAAGTCTTTCTAACTGCAAGGAGGTTGTTCAACCAAATTCCAACTTTTTATTCAGCAAGTAGGTTGGAAACCCATTACAACGGTAAGAAGTTTAAAAAGTCTAATTAGAGCGCAATGTAATATTTAAATTTAAATAACATAAAGATAGTACTAAATAAATAATATATCTTCTAAATTACTTGATTAGTAGCTTCAACTATTTATTTAAAATAACATAGATTTAAATTATGAAAATGAAAATAATGGCTGAATAATGCTGGCGAGCCGAAGCCGAAGGCCCGCCAGAGAAAAAGAAAAAAAAAACCGGGAAGGCGGCAATTCAATCTTCATTTTCACTAATTTTTCTTTCATGTTTTTATTTTTACTTTCCTTGTATTCGTAATGAAAAGCACAGTGTTTACCTCGGGTGAAAGTCTTTTGAGTCCCTCAAGCTCCATTGGCGCCCTCGCTAACGCTCTGGCGCCAAACCCGTCTCGGGACTCAAAAAACGTGACTTTCAACACTCAGGTAACAATGTACTATTTCGATCTTAACGAAATAATAATAAACTCCACTACTCGTCAATAGATGGCGTTCTCTGTCACACCAACTCATGACTTCAGCAACAGGTGGCGCAATTATGATAAAGTTGGTTATTTAGAATACGAATAACGCGACATTTTCTAAAAATGAATGCTAGCTAAATCGATTTATCGCCCCCGAAAACTAAATTTCATGAAAATTTTAAGTAAAAATAGTAGTACGAACTGTCTAAAAGTAGAACTATCATTAGACATAGACAATCATTTATTTGCTTCCTAGCATACAACACACAAAACATGAATGGATGAAAAAACAACAATATACTTGAAAAACAACAATATACATAAGAAAGTACAATGATAAAAAAAACAGAAATTAATAATTATGTAACAGAACATAATTATGGATTTATAAGTTATGATGACATGAGTATTTCCGTATTTTCCGGAACAGGCATCAAACTACGGCTTGGTTCCTACCGTTTATTATAAATTATCCTTTTACAAATCAAAAATAAAATAAATAATAGTTAAAAAACTAATAAACACCCTTTATATGTATAGAAAACCAAACTAAACAAACTAAAATATTTTTTTAATAAATTTAGATTAAGAATAGATGTGTAAATAAGAAAAAAAATGTTTTATTTTAAAATAGGCTTGCCGTTCATCAACAATGTTGCTCAATTGTTGCGCAAAAAATGTTTACCATGAATACGGCTTTATAGCCTCATATTCATGGTAAGCCACGCAGTGCTGCCAGCAACATGTTGAAAGCAACTCCCCAACACGATGATTCAACTTTGTTGCGAAACAAATGTTTACCATAAATATGAGGCTTTAAGCCGGGCATTAAGGCGGGCCGGGTAACAGTGGATTAAGTTGTGCTGTAGATGATAATGATGAAATGCACGGCATGTTCACCTACTACCCCAAAATATAGCAACAATTAACGCACGTAACTTGGTTCGTACTTCGTAGCAATGCAAAATGACCGGCATCAATTTGAGTTCTGGTTCATACACAGTGGTGACCCAATTTCAATCGATCTCAATTGCAATTAGTGAAACGCATTACACCACACCGACCGTCACCATGCCCAAACAAGCTTTGAACACTCATGCAACGGTATCAAAAATGTTTCCCAATTAGGAAAATGTTGGAAACCGTCGTCGTATTCAAAATTGAAGAAATATTTTTTTTAGTTGTTTTGATTTGGAAATCTAACTAGAAAAAAATACTGAAAACTGAAGCTTCGGACTACAAGGCAGGCTTTTGTTCTTTTCTTTTGCTAAAAAACTTCACCCTACGCGGTTGAAAACGGGTGTTACTCGTAAAGTTTTTCTTCATAAAACAGAATAAAATGCTAATAATTCGTTTTTAACGACAGGTAAAATCTGTAATGTTAGTAAAGACTACCGAAATTATACAGCAAAACTTTAAATAACATTAAAAAACAACAATGAAAAAGCTACGTTGCTTGTAAAAATTACATAAAACAAACTCATAAAACACTTTCGAAACTGAAACGAAGTGTTGGTTTCTATCAAAAATGAAATAAAAATTTCAAGCTAGCGTTTCGGAAAAGGAATTCGAAAACATATTAATTGATTCAAAAACTTTTTCGATTCTCCGAAGCGTTAATAAATTAACAGTAAAACTCGTTTTCCCTATTTCGGGAAAATTTGGCGACTTTGTTTCTGAGTGGGTTCAATTTGGTTAGGATTCCTCACGACACTTACGAAAATTTACTATAAGGCTACTCGTTACTTAGAAATTTTTATTAGTTTTTGCGGGTTTTCGCCCAAGCGTGGGATAATTTATTTTATACTGCTTAACATTTTGGTCGCTGGATATTTCAGATAAGAGTCAAGGGTGTGCAAAGAAAACATGGGTGATGAGTGTGAAAGATGACATGGATAAGAGAGGAGTGAATGCAGAGATGACGGCTGACAGAGGGGAATGGAGGAGGAAGACATGTTGTGCCGACCCCACATAAAGCGGGATAAGGGCAGGAAGAAGAGTCAAGGTGTCACACGTTGCTTTGCCCCGACTGCCCATGGGAAAGGTAAAGTTTTGGGATCATTTATCAATCATTCACCATATTCTCATAGGTAAGTAACTGAACATGTGTGGTGGTTTATGATATTGTATAGTGAGCTTAAAAATATATATACCTAATTAAAATAATATTATTTTGGATTATAGTTGGCAATAATTTTAGCATCGTCTATCTTATATATTCATATAAGATATACTTCATATAATACTACGGACTATATTTTCATACAATACTACGGAAACCTTCACGAACACAAACTTTTTTCTTTATCATCTTAAAAATACTTAAGGAATCTTTATCGAGACCTAACGCCTACGCAGGCCTTGACATTTAATTAAATTGGTGGACTTTATATTGGGGTAAATTTGTCTTGGTGTGTAGAGATATACGAAGAAAGGGATTCCAAAAACTCAACCCCTAAAGGGGTGTAGTAGATGTTGAAGTATGAAAATAGCTGATCGAAGTCGCGCGGGAAGCTAGTATCTTAGAAGGGTCAACAGGGTTCACATTAACGACCCTACTAAAGTAAAATTATAATAAAACTTTACGGGTTAATCCACCTGTTTTTTACATTTTCACGTCGTAAATTTTTATGTAGCTAAAATTAATTTAATAGGTGTTTTGGGTCGAGAATGGTTTGTTTTATTAATTAGGTTTGTTTGAATATGTGTACATGTGTGCTCTTTTAAAAGCTCGAAAGGCACAAGGGCAATCAACATTAGTGGATCTAATATTGTTTTACTGCTAATTCGTGCCTGGAACAGTCTGGATACGTGAGATAACAATAGGTAACAAAGGCACAATTACATGTTCACATTACGATGGTACAGACAGACAGAACATCACTTGGTGATATTTATAGAATTTCTACAATTTTTTTTATACAACCTAACGTAGGTCACGCATATCAGGAATGTGCCCTACGATGCACTGCCATGCATCTATCAACTTGAGGCATACAGATGCTCAGCCTCACGTGACAGTAATTTCACCGGCACTCACACCCTTCAAACCGTAACACAGTAATGCTGCTTCACGGCAGAAATAGGCATGGTGCTATATTTCCACGGACGAGCCCTTCACAAAGAGCTGTACTACTAGAACTTTACCGGTTTGTTGTGCTCAAGGTTTTTTTCTTCAATCATCAGCAAATAATCAGAATCGTAGCGGATCAAAATTGACACCACAATAAAAATAAATAAATAAATAAATAAATGGTGAAAACAAAATACAAACGGCGCATGATCGCCTTTCTACTCTTTTCTGTGTTCTGTGGAACGTGGTTTAATGTGGTCGAATATTAGGTAATAATTTTAATAATTACTATCTAGTTTTCGTGCATATTATTTACATTTTAACCACTACGTCGGTAATTGCAAACATGCGTAAAGGGTTCCTGATTACATTTTACACTGTTATAAAATTAAATTAGCTTTAGGCTACACCACACCGACCGTCGTTGATTTTATTTATAATATTTTAAATATATCCCTTGATCTATTTTAATGATTTATTTTGATCTGCCATGGTGACTTTAAATCTCCTCGAATACGGGGGACTATGTCACGCAGTGAAATCCTACGAGCTGATGACTGATACTGATTGATAATACACACCGAACAGAAAGGAGGAAAATAATTCGCCTTCGAAGGCCAGGCTATAGACGTCATTAAGCCACGATGGAGGCTTCAGCTAAACCTAATTTCGTCAGCAAAGCAGACCTACATCATCATATTTTTCTCTTGTCCCAAACTATTCAGAATCGGCTCAATATATCCTTCTCTTCCGTTCCCTGTCAACCGTCATACTGTATTCAATGTTTTCGTACCTACTACACAGTTTCAAAGAGGCCTCAAATCTTTGTTATTTTCTTATTTAACTTCCCCTTTAGCCACACATTTGCTGAGCTTCTTGAAAACCACAAAGATTCATCAAGCTTATTGATAAAGTCGTCGGTAACATAATCAAAACAGATTTTATCTCCGAATTATTAATGTATAATATCGTTTACACCTCCCAAAGTACTCGGCTCAACTCCTTAGCGATTCTCGGGTAATTTACTTAGTAATCCCTGAAGTTTGAAGCAACAGTTTGCAAGGTAAGCTACTTGTAATCTTCATTACAGCTCAAACAAACCAACACAAACAAGGTTTAGACATAGATTACATAATAATACCAGAAAATTGTTATAAGTAAAACCTACTATAACGGTATTAATACAAGTGCGGAGGAGCCACAAATCACAATTCCAAACTGACATCCTGTGTGTGCCTAGACCAAGGAATATATATATTATGCACTAATCCTTGATCTAGATTTATGACATCTCATTTATGGATTCGCTTGATAAAGGCCCTATAAAAGATGGATGGATTGTGTGAAATAAGATACGGGTAAGCAAAGATTGACTGCTCAAAATAATGACGGCTGATAAAGATGAAAAACTTCACCGGCCTGTATCACAAGCTCTGTCTGGTTCTGTCTTTGGCTCTGGTCTATGTGTGTGCTCACCAGTGTATTATAATTAATATCTCTAGTTCTCTCGCACTCAATATAAATCACCCAAAGCCGGTGCTTTCCACCATAATTGAAGTTGAACTGCAAGAACCAAACGTGGGTTTCAGTCAATAAACTTAATCAAGAAGGAACTCGAAGTAGAGAAGAAACGACGAGGTGGTATACGGACGTCGTGCGCGCTCCACAGTTATGAGATACGCCGCATGACGGACTTTGTTGAGGCATTTAGTTTGGACCGAGTGCTTTCTAGCTTTGGTGGACAGTGTGTATTGAACATAACGTAAAACCGTATTTAAGCAGTCGTGGAATGCCTTACATTACCAAATAAAATTGCTTTTAGTACAAAGAGCAGCCTTACTTGCCAAATTAAAAATCATAATTTATTTGATATTCAGTTGTATCACAAGAATCACTTTGAAACGTCATAAAGCAAGGTGAGTCTAGGTGTCCAGTTCCAGGCAACCAAGCCTAAAAGAACAGGCAACAAACTATGTCTTGTTTTTGGTATGATTCTTTTACAAAACGACAAAAATGCAGTGAAGTTCTAGTGTGGTAAGAACTCTATTTGTAGGGACACAGTTTAAGATAATTATAAAGCCGATTCTGGTTTAGAAAACATCTAAAATATTCGAAGAAGACCAAGAACAAACGCAAATAAACAACATACAACAAAAGAGAAAAAACAGCTAAAACACACTCGTTTACAAACTATATTTCATGGGAAACACTGAAGTACTAACAGAACGTATGAATGGAGACGGCTCTTACAAAATGGGTAATGTTTGCTCTAAAAATACAGTGGTGGCCTATTATGGCTTCGAAAGCTTTTATTACTTTCTGTTTATAGTGTCGAAACCAGAAATTGCCTTATAGCAAGAATCTAAAATAGTTCTACGCATGTAATCATCATCATCAACCACAGCCGATCTTCACCCCTTCAAACTTATATATTACGTATGTAATAGATTCGTTTAAATTATAAAGAAAACTATTTAATGTAAATTCCCTTCGGCACACTTGCATTGAATGCATTTATTAAAATTATTAATTTATTACGTACCTAGATGACCTTTTTTTAAATTACCCTATTGATAGTTCCACTGCTGGGCTTCCCTATTCTTTCACCAACGTCAAGATCGTGGAATTTTTATAACGTTTTCTTACCTAAAATATATACATAATTATATAATAGTACATTATGATATAAGTGCGGTAGGTTGAAAATTACAGCCGAGGCGTTATTGCAAGCCCGAGCCGTAAGCGAGGGCTACAAGAAAGCAGAGGCTGTAATTATCAAAGCGCACGTATGTCATACGACGTTTTATAACATATTTGCGAGGAAATAAATAAAAATTAAACGAATAAACCTTTAATCACTTGTTAAAGCAGTTAGAAAATTTGAAATGTAAATGTCTTTTTAATTTAATTTCATTCCATTTCATCCCGTCTTAATCACTTTCATTCAATTTCATTCAGTCTCACTCAGTCTCACTCAGTCTTATTCAGTCTCATTCAGTCTCACTCAGTCTCATTGAGTCTCATTCATTTTCATTGAGTCTCATTCATTCTCATTGAGTCTCATTCATTCTCATTCATTTTCACTCAGTCTCATGCAGTCTCACTCAGTCTCATTCATTCTCATTGAGTCTCATTCATTCTCATTCAGTCTCATCAGTCTCATTCAGTTTCATTTCATAAATTTAGCATCTTGATAAACCGTTTACCTTATTAAAAAGCAACCCGTGCGTTTTACATTACATTACCGCACTAGTGCGTAATGACATACCTAACGATACTGAAATTAGTGAAATAAGAGACCCTTTACGAGCAAATGTGTTATAAACTTGGTTTACAGTACTGGTTAAATCACTGAAGGTTATCATTATCAAACATGAAGCGAGGTTCAGAGGCCTGCCGAAGACAGGACAAATTGAAAAACTTTAAAGGCTTTTTAGCTAAAAGAAAAACGGAATCGAATTTTCACTGGAGGTACTGCTCGTAATAGATTTTTATTTAATAAAAATCTGATACAAACTGATTGAAATTTATTTCGCTTTTAGAATTTCAATGATTACTGAAATAGTTTGTTTTCAATCATCAAGCATGAATTGTTTTGTTATCAGTTCATATTTTTATTCGTATTCAATTACAGTAACAATACCTAGAAGGCTGAACAAAAGCAAATCCATTCATGATGGAAATACGTAGTTGTTGAGCGAAACATACTAGATACTGATACAATTTTCAGTACTTATGAGAACAAAAGATCTGTAAAAGTACTATTTTAATGAGATTTCATTTCAATAATAGTAGAGTTGGAGTGGTAATAGGCAGGGCATACTTGAATAAACAACTGTTGTGGAATAAAGGTTCTCGAATGGCGACAACGGACCAGAACATGAAGTAGCCACCCTAATTGACTGACGACATTGTAAAGACCATTAAAAATCGATGGATAGAACATCTCAAATACATATACACATAGAATACAATATAACACCCAGACAGAGAACAGACATCTGTGTTCACCACACAAGTATTTGTGGGGATCAAACCTACGGCGCAGAAGGCAGAGCTACTGCCAACTGAGCCGAGAGGCCAGTAGCCTTCGGTCTGATGATGATGATGATGATGATAGCCTAGTAGGTAAGTACTAAGTTGTGGTGAAAAAATGGCGAACGCTAATAAACAATGCAAAGAACGTTTCTCAGTTCATTGTTTTTTGAATTAATTTAAAGTCATCCTAGTGAAATTCTATTATTATGTCTCTGCCTTATCGTAAGATCATGTAAATTAAACTAACGGTTAAACACTATTAGCAGTTATCGGTGTAATAGTACGGCACAATAACAGTCCAATTACAGTAAGGTAAGTCAGTAAATTTACAATCCAATTACATTAAGTCTCTCATCTGGGTTGTAATTGTAATAATACAATTACAACCCAGATTCAGCTTCAGCTACCCACTCAGATTCAGATCTCCACAGCGAAACAAAATATGGTAATTTGAATAAAAACACGCCTTATCCCATGGAGGTAGGCAGAGATCACGGATTTAATGTGTTTACAATAAATCTATTGAGTATTGATTATTTCCACTTGCCACGATCCTGACATACCTTGCGCGTCATTTACTCTCACTTGATTATTATTTTGATAAATTAAGACTTCGGTGATATTTTTTCATGCCCGCGGCTCCATCCATCCTGTTCTCGTTGCTTTTTCAGGATATAACCTAGCGTGTATGCTAATGCAGGTTACTCACTATTGGCCTTAGGCCTGCGCACACCTAGTTCGCTGGCGGTAGCGATCAGTGAAACGCTGTCAAATATCGCTGTCAAATTTGACAGCGTTTCACTGATCGCCGACGCCAGCGGCCTAGGTGCATTCCAATATTCATCCAAATTGGTCAATAGTTTTAACGTGAGAACGTGATTGAGTCACAATTTATCCATCGTTACGTTCATATTTGTAATTTTAGTAGGAAGATTTAGAAATACTTTATTGTATAAAATTACCAAGGAATACAGAATAACATCAAGTGGAAGACAATGGGCAGTCTTAACACTAAAAGCGGTCTCTTCCAGACAGCCATGGACTGGACTGGACTTGAAAAAAACGATGGAGGACGTAGACACACGTGGGGAAGTAAAATATCGTAACGTTTTTTACTTGACAGCGCATGTACGGATACCACAATAACAGACTCATTTGTGATTCACAGCCGAAACCAACGCGCTTAATACCCGTTGATAAAGCGGATTAAAGCGAGCCATCTGATATCACTGACAGTACGCAAGTGTTGATTAGACGTAGGGCTGTCACACCTACTAAATGTATTGTTTTTCTAGCCTGTGTCGTCCCACTGCTGGGAAAAGGCTTCCCCCAAAGATTCCCAATTTTCCCTATCTCGAGCCTCTTACCACCATCTTTTTTTGAAGCCATCCAGATCGTCACGCCATAGCTTTCTCGGTCGACAACGAGGCTGCAAGTAAATGTATTACCTAATAAATAAAAAATATAAAAAAAACAGGCATTTGCATCTGTTGTAGATGATTTATATAGCGTGAGCTGGTGATTACTCAAGTTCTACTTGAGGATATATATATATAAGGACGCTATAGTGCCTGCGACAGGATTTAAGATGGAAAAGGCTTGTCCAGCACTTATACCATCCTGACAGCATAGTCGGCCTAATCCACAGGGAAACAAGGTCAATACGACACGTGTAGACCTGGCTTCCCCACGATGTTTTCCTTCGCGTTGAGAATAAAATTTTCTGATGTAAAAAATCATTTGAAGAATGTTGAGTACCCAACTCAGGTTGGAGAATAATAAATCAAAGGCATATGAACTGTATTACTTACTGATTCTATTGAAAACATTATTGAAATTGACAAAAGAACTCGTATAATACTGGGGCTACGCTGTTGTGTGTTTGTGTTTTATAATTGAGTTTTTTTTGGTTTTTATGTTTCTATATTTAAGTTTCTATGTAACTTGTTTAGTTGAGTTGATATTTTTGTGCATGCTGTGGCATCCTATAACTGGAGGGACACATAGTTTTAAGACGTTTTGTTAATATTATTTGTTATTCTCGTGTTTCCTTTGCTTTTTTTTCCTCAGACTGGGGGCTGAGTTCTTAAAAAGTTTTGTTTTTGCACAATCGGCGCCGAGTTTACTTTCCTGGCCTCCACTTTCCGGTGCCACAAAGTTGTGACGAGACGCCACGCCTTGTCTCCGACAATATAACTTCGTTTCACCTTCGCTAGAGTTGAAAGACCTACAATGAATACCATTATCATTTCGTGTCATTGTCAAAGCTTTCAATTTATTCAAGAGCTCCAAACGAAAGTGTCTATGTCTACCTAGTAGGAACTTTCGTAACAACACCGAAACGGATAAGCAGTAAGAAGCTTATTTTTTACACATAAAGAAACCAAACATTGATAAAAAAAAACGTTTTTGTTAGGAAGCTTTGATGATATGGAAAAATATTTTTCATGAATATTAATAGATTTGAAATAGACGTAAACAATATCCTATGTCAGTAGAATATACAATAGTCATCTATTATATAAATCTTTCGTTTCACAATTTGGAACGCGATAAACTCCGAAACTACTAGAGCGGATTTCGATAAAATTTTGCAACTGCCTAAAATATGGTCGGACTTAAAAGATAGGATAGTTTATATTCAATATTTAGGTGTTATTAATTTATAAGGGGCGAAAGTTTCGAAATCTATGTCTATCCCTTTCTATCACGTAGGGACTTTTAAATGTCTATCCCTTTCTATCGCTTAGGGATTTTTCAGAAAATTCTCGACTTTGACGAGGAAAGAATGCACATAGACGCTCTAGAATGATCTGGAATAGTCAAATTTAAAGTCGGTTAGCATCCGGAATGCTCCCACCCAAACGTTAGTAATCCAGAATTATCTAGAATACTCAAATATACCCATGCAAACGGTTCTGAATTGTAGATTTGGACAAAATGTTCTAGAAAATAGTGCTCCTAAACGTTATAGAATGTTCTTTCATCATCATCATCATCAATTTATATCAGTCCACTGCTGGACGTAGGTATCTTGAGTAACATAGGCTATATTTATGTGTTTAAAAAATAAATGTCCACCCGTGCGAAGCCGGGACAGGCAGCTAGTAGATATATAGGTTTGTCATAACACATCATGTTAAAAAAGCTGAAATAATTGATTGAAAAAAAAAAATGCCATAGCTGGCAGGCCAGCAGACGGGCCGCCTGATTGAGAGCAGTCACCGTCACCCATAGTCACCTGCGACACCAAAAGGTGGTGCTGTTGCATATAAGCAGCTCATATCGGCCTAATCCACAAGAAAGACATGTAGGCCAAGCTAGGGTTTGGGTGCTGGGCAAGCCTATTCCATCTAAAATAGGCTTGCCCACTACTTACAGGACGCTATAGTGCCTGGGACAGCCAGGCTATAGCGTCCTGTAAGTAGTGGCATGAATACACCAATTTACTTTGACGTTATATAAATCATCTACAATAGACGCAAAGCTGTTGTACTACATACATACATCTACGTATCATACATCATCTTTTCTTTGATTTACCATTCCTCACATAATCATCCACATTCCTACTCATCACTCTCCTTGCAAATTAGAGATTCTATTCACCACGTTGCTATAAATTTTCAATCTGCAATTCTAGTTGCAAAGCAAACAATAATTCTGCAACGAACTTTGATTAAACTCCATCGCACGATCTTCCAAGCTTTATATAATACTTTTACTTACTGACTGTTTGACAGTTAAAGACCTGCGCACACCTAGTTCACTGGCGGTAGCGATCAGTGAAACGCTGTCAAATTTGACAGCGTTTCACTGATCGCCGACGCCAGCGGCCTAGGTGTGCGCAGGCCTTTAGACAATAATAGAAACCTTTAAGTATATCTAAGAATTTACCTGAAAATATGTAATTTAATTAACATGTTTTATGCTTAATTTTTGAGATTTCTTGTTATTTTTGGATGAATTCATACTTTAAGACTGTAGCAGTAACACCTTATTTTTAAGCCCTTATAGTTAGAAATTAAAACTCAAAATTTAGCCTTTGTATCTGTCGAGAGAGGTAGCACAGGAAAAGTTATAAATATTATAACACGATCTTATTGTGACTGACGTAAGGGTTAATTTTGAAAACAAACTCTTGAGTCTATTTGTTAAGACGCAAATGAAGTCGGGGTTACTGTATTAGTTAAGTAAGAAGTTGAAAGCGAACACAAAGTATGACATAGCATAAACCATATTAGATTTTACATCGACTAGCTGTTTTACGAAGCTTGCACTTTAAAGAGAACTTTGATCTACGAAGAGCTTTTTAGAAGTATGACCTAAAAAGATGAAAAACTCGTGTTATTATAACATGAATAACATTTCAATGATTGTATTAAAACTGACAAAAGAGATGGAACTCAATATGCCGCCCAAAATTTTAAAGCCAGTATAAAACTTGGATACAATTTTGATATTTATAGATCATTCTTTAGTCTTATGAAGACCGTCCAGGAGATCTTTACAACACCAACTATCTGCTTGCAAAATACTGCAGAAGACCCCCCGGTCTATCACGCGACAAATCATAAAGTAAATTTGAAAACTGATAAAAATCTTCTTCTCTTCTTAAATTTAAGAGCTTAGCTCTTGTCGGGGTTTTGATGCAGTTTTCTCCAATCAAATCTTTCGAATGCGGCCTCCTTGACTTCCTTATACGACATGACAGCGACTTTTTTTTTATCTGGCTCATGTAACTAATTTTTGGCCTGATAAAAATAAGTATTTGTAAAAGAATTACAGTTGTGAGACTCATTCCATAAAACCAAGTTCCACCTCCTCCATCTTGTTTAGTGAATGGGAATAACCCAAATTAGATTCGATTTAAATTAAGCTTTGTCGCGACGACTGAAACAAGAACTAATACGAACAATTTGTATAAATTTCCAAAATCTGTTAGCAACAGATTTTAATGTGAAATCTAGGGATTCTGTCGCATATTTCAGCGACTGAAAATGCCATAGGTACTGGATTCGAGCCCGTGACCTTAGGATCGGAAGGCGAGGTTACTTCCACCTGGCCACCAGTGCACTCCACTATTTATTTTATATTTATTGATCTATTTGAAGACTCTGAAGACCGCGAACGATCTAAAGTTGAGAAGTTCAAAATTAATTAATTAAAACAAAACCGTACCGAAATGTTATTATTTCGAAGTCATAAAATAATTTTATTTCCCGAACAACGAGTAGAAACAATAAATTAAACACGAAATGTCAGAAGTCAAGACTTCGGAAACATAATTTTGGACCACTTGAATAAACAAAAGCCTTAGCAATATTAGAGAAACCTTCAAATGCCGCGCTACAAGTAACAGGTGTTTCATTATATCCCGCTTTGTCTTCTTCATACCTTCAGGCCTGCGCACATCAAGGCAACTGCGATGGCGATCAGTGAACCGCTGTCAAATATTGCTGTCATACTTTACAGCGTTTCAATGATCGTCATCGTAGATTGTGCGCAAGGCTTTACAGGCAAAAGCATAGTTTGGAAAAATATTGTTTCTAATGCACCGTGTTTGAGAGATTCTAGTTCGTCATATTATTATTACGGTGTAATTTGACTTCAAAAATAGGAGGATCTGTTTTTTTTATTGTCTATACTACTGCACTCTGTCTATACTACTCGATTCTATAAGCAGATTTGAAAATTTTTAATTTTTAGTTACTTATTTAATTTATGGGATATTGCTTTGGACAGAGTATAAGCTCCTTTTATATTTTTTTCCCCATGGGAATGACAAAACCACGACGATTTTATGCATGTACGAACGCATGATTGTAATTTTTATTTAGACTGATTTTGAGTTTAAAAACTATAATACACAACTGCATAAACATTGAAAGCACGTGCAAACGCCGTAAATGTTAACTCCAACGATAAAGAACCAAGTTTAACTATCATTCACTGTCTCCTCCGATATTTATTTAATTGATATTTGTTTACAAAGCACGTTCATTATCTCTTTGTTGTTATTTATTATGACACTCGTTCATTTATCATAGTCGCAATGGATACTATCTCCCTTTGATGATAATAAACGTAAATTTAAACATCAAAATTTATGACATAGCTGGTTTAAAGTACCTAGACGTAAACTGTATTTGTATAAGATTGATTGTACAAGTGATCGGGTGCATTGTTGACAAATTTAGGGTTATCAAAAGTATTAATTTAAATCAATAAAACCGGTGGTAAAAGTCATTTTGAAATTAGATAGCAGAACGCGGTTCATTTTGCTACCTCAAACCTACCACACAACCATCATGCATTCTTATCTATACTAATATTATAAAGTTGAAGAGTTTGTTTGGTTGACCGCACTAATCTCGCTAAGCTACTGCTGGTCCGAATTGCAAAATTCTTTTTGAGTTGGATAGTCCATTTATCGAGGAAGGCTATAGGTATTAGACTAATTTGAACAGCATCAATGCAAAATGTTGCATAAATCTATGTCCATCCTTTTCTATCACGTAAGGACTTTTCAATAAATTCTAGATTTTGTCAAAATGTTCTAGAATAGGATGCTCCTAAACGTTCTAGAATGTTCTATAACATTGTGAAATGCCCGGGCAAGGCCGGGCTTCGCTGCTAGTTATTTATAAAGAGCACATCAGGTGGGCCATATACTTGTTTCACCATCATCTTCGATGACAACGTGGCATAACTCCAGTCGAATATTACCTACAGGGTAAGTTTTTTGCGTATGTTTGACTATTAAATTGTCCAACGTAATATTGTGTAAAGGAATATGCTGATAAATCGTTACTATGAAGGATAGATACGATGGCTAGATCTATAGTAAGGTTTATAAATAAAGGCTTTAAATAAAGGTTCGTTTATGAATAACATGAATAAAGGTCTATTATACGATATCCCAAATATGTAATCTGAATTTTATTAAACTCGAGGTAAATCAGTGGGATTCCAGTCTATCGTGTATGTAACGATAACATTCCTTTATCTGTTCCTGAACATTCTTTAAACTTTAAACCGTTATTACCTAATAAGGAAAAAACGGAACCCCTATAGGATCACTTTGTTGTCCGCCCGTAATGTCCGTCTGTCCATTTCCTTCATATCGGGAACGCGCGACGGTATCGAGTTAAAATTAAATCGATATACCAAGGTCTTTGGAAGCAGTGAAAAAATCGAACTTCTAAGTTAACGAAAAAAAGATACGCCAACAGTTTATGCCGCTAAAAACATGTATTTCGACACTCTCATAAAAAACGGGGTCTTAAATATAACAGTTCGACATTACGCTATTGCTGACTTTTTTGATTACATAATGTGCCTTCAAATTTGTACGGAACCCTCGATGAGCAAGTCCGGCGATCCCTCCGGAGTCCGTTTTGTTTTTTAGTAATATTTCTGGTTTTAGAGCTAACAATTAAATAAAAACTAAGCGAGCATTAAGTTATTTAGACATCATTTTATTAGTTGTAAAACACCGTTCGACTCATCCGTAGAACAAAGTCCGATCTGCAAGGTTGGTAGTTTTCAGTAGAGGTTAGAGAAGTTGTTTACTCTTAAACTTGTTTGTAACTCTTAAACGGTAAGACTTGGCATTTTGATTTTTTGGTATGTTGTAACAATGCCCCTACCTTGTTAAATGGTATGTAAAGTATATTTCTTATCTTTTTATATCACGAGATAGTGGGTTCCATATCAACATAAGACGTTTTATGGCGGAATAACGAGGGTCCGTAGTGAACATTATACGTTGTTTTACGGAGACGTCTGAATTAATTGGCGTTCCATATTAATATGGGTCATTTTTTGTTGGAATTATCCATCCCGTAAGAGTCCTTTGTGATTATCCATCTTTAAATATTTTAACTGTTTCGTGTGTATTTTGTAAATTTTGTAAATATTTGTTTAATTGTAAGTTTATACGAGTAAATAAATGTATATACTTTATTTTTAAACATAATATAATAGCTATTATGCTATTATGACTGCACCTCCATATAGCTAATTAAAAATAGGAAATTATTTTTTTAAATGGTTCATTAATGAATAATCTCAAAATAGATAACATTAAACATCTACCAAGACGAAGCTCTATTCTTAGCAATAATTAAACTGTACTAAAACTGCCTTGGGGGCGTAATAGTTAAAACTTAAAATAGTAATTATATGGCATATCGTATCACAGCATGCTGTTAACTAAGTACTATGACTACAACACGGACATAAATAAACAGTCTTGAAAAAAATATATTCAGCTCTATCAAAAGGAGTAAAAAATTGAAATAAAAATATTACTTACTTATCCCAATAGGTAATCGACCGATTCCTCAGAAACATCAACAGTGGTGTAGTTTGGCAAAGAATTAAAATATGGATGATCCTCTAAAGGAATGACTTCTGGGTGGCCATTCAATCTTTATATTTATCAGCAGAAACCATAATAGGTATAAAATATGCAGGTTTTAGTTCAGTTTGTACCGAATCACTAAAATAATGTATTCAGGTTTAGTCAAGTCATATTTAAAAAACAATTAGTTGGGATCACTACCGTTTGCATGAACTTTTTGAATGTAGGCGAATCTAGGCGATAGCGATAGCGATCAGCTGACACGCAGTCAAATATGACAGCCATATGTGACAGGGTTTCAGCTGATAACCATCGCCATCGCCTAAATGTACATTTCCTAGCACAATATAGCACTTCCATCGTACTTATGCCACACAGTCTTTAGGATACGAGTTGAAACGGCGAAAATATTAAATACCATAGTTTGGCATACCTACTTCAATCAGCGGAAGATAATACTTAAAAGTATGTATCCTATTATAAGGTGTATAGTTTTATCGGAATATTTGATGAATTTCACTGCATACATAGCTCGATCTCGCAGTTACCATAATTTTGTGAAGCAGTCAAGCTGCTGTGGGAGAGATATTATATCAAGGCATTTGGAACGGCGTTTGCATGATGGCCCCATTGTTTTTGTATACTGCTTTTCCCTTTTTTGTTATATATTTCATACCTAAGTTCTAAAAAGCATTTACGTTTAAGGTCTGTCCATTCTTTTAGGCACCTCTGTCGTATTCTAGTAGAATTAGAAGATACCTCTATAGTGGGAAGTTGCAGGCGAATTCATAGTGCTAAATGACGATAAAGAAATCATAGAAAGACTGTCCAAATGATAAGGGCAGAATAATAAATAGTAGGAGATGGCATAGGAGTTGGCACTGACAGTTAACCAGCGTAGATCATTGGTGACTACGAGGCATTGCTTTGTTATAGGCGATGGTTACCACTTAACATCAGGTGGGCCATAAGCTTGTTCCATCAGCTAGTTACAGAAAAAAAAAAAACTTCTAACTGCTTGAGTTTTCGAAACGACAAGGCACTTCTTAGGAAAATGTAGGTACTTGGTGGATTGCTGAAAGCCTCCTTGGCAGACGGATCAGACGTGACATTCCGTATTAACCTGTCGCAGGTTAATTTTTTGGTCCCACCATCCTCATACAAAACTTCTTCCCATAAATCAGCTAGTTCTTAACTGATTTCTTAAGCACCAGAAGGCAAAGGTAACGTTTGCTGTGTCATGCCGTTGTCATCAATATTCACAACCGAAATCAAAAAAGCTATATAATTATTAATGTAATTGTAAGACAGATGTACCTAGCAACTAATTTTACAATTTTTTTATAAAAATCTTCATATTTGACGATATTTTTACATGAACAACGTCCTAACTGATTGCATTATCCCAGTAATAACGTCCCATCTTAATATCGAAACAACAAATCGCATGATAGATTCCGTAGAAAAACGGCCTATATTCACATGAAACGCTGAAAAGTTCAATAATGTTCGCATAAAATTGTCCTAATACTTCATAAGACCTCTACTTTTTACTGTTTATTATTTCAGAAAAAAATATTACTATGTGGATATGCATTATGCCAATCGTATTTTCGCACTAATAATGTGTTAATAGACCTCTCCATTAAAAAATGTCCTTTATAAAAATCGATCGCAAAATGTCTAAAAATATATTTTTTCATACAAAGCAATTGATAAATTATTTTTTCATCACACTGATAAAAAACCAAGCGCACGACATAAAAACAACCTCTTTCCAACAAACAACGACCGGTCTGACGAACGGACGGGCCGCCCGCTCCCCGCGGTCCGTCGCTTGATCACTCGGTGCGATTTTATGCGGAGCTAATGTCAGATAGAACGTTATTCGATTCTATATTTCCGAAACTAAATAAGATACAAAAATTCTAAAAACGCAGATCTGTAGAGTTTGTATTCCTTATCTCGTCTAGCTATTTAACTCATTTTTGCTCTATGAGCACATCGAACTCTGTTCTACGGCTACGTCGCGTTAGATCCTTAAATATTTCAAAGTATACGATTCGTTTTAGAACATCGTGAATATTCTTTAAAATAGACAGTAGGCTTATCACAAGTTCTGTCTGGCTTTGTCTCTGGCTCTGGTTTTGAGTAGGTATGTGTGAGTGCTCACCAGTGAGGCTATATACCTACTGTGTGTGTGACGTTTTCACGTAGGGTTTATTTAACACTCACTCAGACTCAAAACCAGAAACAGAGCCAGACAGAGCTTGTGGTAGGCCTACAGGACTAGCCAAAACGGATAAATAAAAACTAGCTATGCATAAATTGTTCTTTTTTTACGAGTTTGATAAAAAGCTAGCGTTTTTTGTCAATCGTTTTCAATATAAAAGCACTGCAGTCAAGCAGATCGGAATCTTTAATAGAGACAGCACTGAAATTGGAATTGCGAACACATTCTGAGAGTATGATCCAAACATTTATTAATATTGTGTAGAAGTGACACTCACATACTGGACTTTTTAACTTATAAATAAACAATTAGACTGGCCTCTCATCTCTGTTAGTAGCAAATAAATATTGTGGACAATCCACACAACACTATCTGGCCCCAACGTAAGTAGAGCTTGTACTATGGGAACCAGATAGCTTATGTATAATACTTATTTTTGTAAATACATGCATACTTAGAATACAATATAACACCCAGACAAAGAACAAACATCTACGTTCACCACACACATATTTTTGTTCTCAGTGGGTAATGAACCCACGCCCTACAACGCAGAATGCAGAGCTATTACCAATTAAGCAATGAGGGAAGTGTTTACTTACAGGTCTATGAATAGTTTATTCAAAACAAAAGTTATTCAATTTAGACCATATCAAAAAAATATTTTAAATCTTAGTGCAATCAAAAGTAAATTTAACATTGAAGAAGTAAAAGAATTTAAATTGCTAGGAATATCAATAGATACACACTTAAACTGGAAAGAACATGTTGCAAAAATAAAATCTAAGCTATCACAATTTATATAACTAGCAGTTGGTAACCGAGCTTCGCTCGGAATTTTTTTCGTTAATTTGTATTTTTAAGAAATCATAAGAGTCATCTTTACTGGTTTATTCTTACTGAACAACGCCATCTGCTGGACATGCTTGCAGTTAGTTGCTCACAATCGTCAATAGATGGCAGGAGCAGTCACATATTCAGTTTATGTTTAACTATTGCACTCGGAAAGAAATAATCATTTTCTTAAAATGAATCCTAGCTAGATCAATTTATCGCCCTCGAAAACCCCTGTATACTAAATTTCGTGAAAATCGTTGGTGCAGTTTCCGAGATCCTAAATATATATATATATATATACAAGATTTTCTCGTTTAAAGGTATAAGATATGCTCTGGGTATACTTAAAACAAATACACACTACGATACCGCTCTATCTGCATACTATGCTTATGCTCACTCTTGGCTAAAATACGGCATCATATTATGGGGACATAGTACTGATGCACATGATCTTTTCATTCTGCAAAAAAAAATGTTTGCGCATATTAGTTAATATTCACCAACCCGAAAGTTGTAGATCTTACTTTGTCCAAAAAAATATCCTTACTCTCCCCTCCATATATATATTAGAAATTGCACAATTTGTAAGAAAACATATAAACTATTTTGAATTCAATAAAAACCCTCGCCGGAAAAACAAGCTTGTCCTCCCTGCACCCAAATTAGAAATGTATAAAAACAGTCCCTACTATAGATCAATAGTAATATTCTATAAAATCCCAGATAAAATTAAAAACGAAGCTGAAAATATCACTTTTAAAAGAAAATTTAAAAAACTGCTCATCAATAAATCATACTACATTAAGGAATTTATGGAAGACGAGATTTAAAAACTACACCTTACCTACCTCTAAATATTACCAAGCCGTCCAAGTCAAATAGTCATACATAGATTTAAGATTTAAGATTTTATTGTTAAGCTAGATTCTATACAGAAGTTTGTTACCTAGATTTACCTAATTTAATTTAATTTGCCGTAAGGCCATTGTAATGCCCCAGCGGGGCTCATGTTCTGGACGTTATTACCCCCTAAGACCTATAATACACATGAAACAATGAATAAATGAATATGAATATGAATATAGTTTTTCGACTTTAGTTTCAGTTCTACTCTCTACAGTAGCCGTGATCTCGGCGAGTTGAATTATTAGAATAATATGGTAATAGCACTGCGTCATTAGGCAACACAGCAAATCGAGTGTTCGCTTGAAATGGATGACCTCTGCAGAGACTTATTGGATTGGAGTATGTAGTAGTAGAGGTCTTTGTGAAGGGCTCGTCCGGAGAAGTACTACCACAATGCCTATTTATGCCGTGGAGCAGCATTGCTGTGTGGTTTGAAGGGTGGATGCCGGTGAAATTACCGAACTTGAGGCTAAACATGAGACTTACTAAGACAGAGAGAATAATAAATATTTTTTTATTTAAACAACGGGATATTTACCATGCTTTGTGGCGCCGTAAACTTACTTCACATGAATGGTGAATTATGTATATTCCTAGACTTCATGTCTGTTTTATTTGTGAGTTTTGACACCCAATATTTCGGCACACTTGCAAATAGTGTTAAAAACCAGGATACTCGTAATTAAAAAATTTGTAATGAGTATCATTTTATAATATTTGATGTCCGACTCCATAGCAAACCTGCGGAACCGATTTTAATGAAATCAGTGGCGCTTCTAGAAAGATACTATAATGTGGACTTAATGTGGCTGATGATAAATCGATCCTACGTTCTTGCATCTGAGTCGGAACCGAGAGTTCTGTGGGCTATCCGACTGTCGGAATGCCTACTGAACCCTAAGCAAGCCTCTCAAGATGCGTAAAAGCTTTGCAAATCAAGTGAACAAGGAAGTTTTTGATAAAAAATACAGACTGAATGAATTCCCCTTTCGATTTACATAAACTGTTGTCTCTTGCATGGTATTCGACGAATTTTGTAGCTTGACCTGTCAGTTCAAAGGGAGGCTAAAAATACAGTCCTCTTTAGAATAAACTTTGGAAATTTGAAAGCCTTTAGTCTTTTGTGAGTATAAACGTGAAATTCTATTCAAACTTGTGTTCAAAATCTCTGTGAATGGTCTGCGAAAAGGGTTCTAACGAGCTTTAAACATGTACAAATTTTCTTGAATAAACAAGTGACGTCATACAATCGTCTCGTTTTTACCCGAATGCCTGAAGGAAGAGAGGGCGAGTAATTGCAGGCAGGTTTGGTTTTTTAATTATTGTCTTTTTGACCCCCGCAATTCTGCAAATTTTTATCATCCGCACTTGATGTGCGGGCTGGTTTTTCCGCAAGTAGGCCGCTGGCGGGCCCTTTTTGCGTGACCCTCGTGTTGCTCGAACATTTTTAGGTTCTACGACACATTCTACGCCGGTTTCCTCACGATGTTTTCCTTCACCGTTTTGAGAGTACCTACTGGCATAGTGCACATACATTTTTCGATAGAAAAACTCACTGGTATACGACTGGATATGAACCCATGACCTTCGGATCGGAAGGCGGTGCCGCTACCACTAGACCACCAATGCTCTCTATCTTCTTTCTCTTTTAACCCCCGAACGAAAATAGTAAGCATTGTTGTGTGTGAGGGTGTGTTAGGGCTGAAAGCTGATCGTTCTTTGCCTCTGCATCTCCGCCGGCGATTTCAATTTCTGAAGATATTTATTAGGTCTTTGGTATTTATTGGCTAGATATAAGTGGAAGAGATATTGGTAAGATGCTTAAATATATGTGTTTTAAGCCAATAGACCGAAGATTGTAATGTTTTATTAAAACGTACCCGTATTATGAGTTATTATTTGATCATTTTGAACGACTCGTTACGCCTGTCTTTCTCTATTGTATGGAGAAATGATGAGACAACACCTCTTTTCGGTCGTATTGTTTTTGTCTCATCATTTCTCTATACAAAAGAGAGAGAGACACATAAGCGATTGTTCAAACTGATCGAGTAAAACTGTGAATAACCTTACCAAGCTAACAGCTGCTCGTGAAGAGTTCAAAGGCTCACAACATAATGTTTTCCTGAATATTTAATTTGGTAAAAAGAATAAAGAATAGGATTTCTTTAGGTTCACAATAAAAATAAAAATAAATAAGTAAATAAATATTTTAGACAATCCACACAACACTTATCTAGCCCCAAACTAAGCAGAGCTTATACTATGGGAACCAGATAGCTGATATAATACTTACATACAACAGGGAACAAACATCTGTGTTCACCCCACAAATGTTTGTTCTCGGTGAGGATCGAACCCACGACCTACGGCGCAGAAGGCAGAGCTACGACCAACTGAGCTGAGAGGCCAGTCAAAAAGGATTTATTCAATAAGGATAAAATACATACTAACAGATCCGAAATTATAAGTGCGCCAGTTGCCTCTAAATATTTCAACCAATAGCTTAATCTATCGATTCATTCAATTCAACTACAGCTCTTTACTCATCTCCGGTACATTAACCTAAATACATTTCTCAATAGCCAATACTATGAGCACTAGTGGTTCGCCGGCGACTTTTGTGTTGAATTCACAGAATCTGTATTCTGTGAAAACCTCTAGAGGTTTTTTGCTTTATAAATCAACACTATTTATTTATAAAAAAGTTTTTATCTTGCTGAGAAAGAAAATGTTAAAGTACATAGCTCGACCAAGCTAAGTTTGCACCTCGCGTAAAATCGTCGGTCTGCAAAAAAGGATTCGCTATGACTTTAAAAAATTAAGCAAATGCTTGTTACATTTTACTTCGCATTTATTGTTTTTAACATTGTATTATACATAGGTACAATAAAATATACACAAAAAAGCGAGGTGCAAACTTAGCTTGTCATATTTTCAAACAAAATTTTCTATGTTTGCCACCAAGCATCGTGGTTGAGTTTCGGTTTGAAAGTGTGGGTGCTAGCGTCATTACTGGCACAGGCTAAATCATCATAATCATCCACAACCCGACTTCACCCACTGCTGGGTATAGGCCTCTCTCTGTATGTGCCACTGTTGCCGGTCTTGTGCCAATCTCATCCAGGTCTTGCCTGCGATGTTAACCACATCGTCTGCCCATCTTGCCGCAGGGCGACCAACGCTTCTATAGCCAGTTCTTGGACGCCATTCAGTTAAATACAGGCTAAATAGTTTTAACCAATTACCAATTTAGAATTTTTGGGGAAATTTATATTTTTAATTTATTGATTGAATAGTCACCGCAGTTACATTATTGGTCCAAGCTGACTGTCAGTCAGTTACGCAACGCTTTTATATGTAGCAGTTTTTATTTTTATTTGTTTAGGTTATCACGTGGTAAAGCACTCGCATTTTTTATTAGATTCCGATATAGAAACCACTTTAGCGACCTCTTTCAAAACTTTGACCACCTGACCTAGATACTTTTATTATAATACCTGGATACGATTATGTTTTAGTTTCGTATTAAAAGCTTTCGAAATGGTATGGTATGGTAATATATTTTAGTGGATCGATTGCCGGAATGGAATTTATTGCATCACAAGTAATTTTTTTAAACATGTACTGTCCATAATTATTTATTTCTATGTTTTAAAATGTACACGAATTTAGAAGCATGGTCTTCTTCCTGGGGTATAGAAGTAGAGGTAGGCCAAAGAAAAGATGGATGGATTGTGTGAAGGATGACATGGGTAAGAAGTCAGTGCTGAAATGACGGCTAATAGAAATGATTGCTTTTGCGAACAAAAATCTATTGTTATTTCGGCATTCGCACATACACTAGCTTAGCTAGTATGAATGTGGGTAGTTTATAAAGCCAATATTGCCCACTGTTTGGAATTTAGAGAGCGAAGCCGAATCATTTTAGTAGACCACTAATCGCTTGAATGAAATGTTGTATTTTAGCTAGGAAAAGCGAAATTGCTTTCCGTATAATTTTAACTGCAGGTGACATTTTTAAAGTTATATTTTTACCTGTACGAGACTCTTTTGACGTCCTTACCTTTACTGAAAAAACAAAGCAAACTCTCTCTTTCTCTCTCTCAACGAACTCAAGAACTTACGGCTGGATTTTTGATGTAATTTCTAATAGCTGTTTACTCTGCTGCGTCCCGGTACTTACCTGGAAAAAATAATTTTAAAATCAGTTTTTCGCAAGGAACCGTTTTATTTATATAAAGCTAACCTTGATAGTGATTGATAGTGATAGTTGATAGTTCAGATCACTACGGTCATAGCGCTAAATTTGCTTATAAAATTTTAGATAAACACGAGATTTTCACCCACCGGCCTATCACAGAGAGCCGTATTAAAAAGTTTCAAACCAATATTGAACTGAAAGTGTCCCTCATGCCTTGTCTGACTGACCCGAATGATCTTTTCTCCAACTTATCAAATTTAATTAATGATGAACATAAGGATACGTTTAAACTTAAAACATGTAAAGCTAGTGTTAGTGTCGCGTTCGCTGACTGGGCCACCCCAGGTATTTACAAAAGTAGGAATACATTATATGAGCTGTATGCTGCTAGGGAATCAATGCTCAATGACCCAGCATTTATTCTACATATTAAAAACTACTCTAAAGCATTTAAAAGAGCTTGTCACGCAGCAAAATCATTGCATATCAAAAGAAAAATTGAAAAATCCACAAATAAAATTAAAGCTACCTGGAAAATAGTCAATAATGAGACTGGCAAATCAAAATTCCGTAATAAAAAAATTCATTTGAAAGTAAACAATAATCTTTTGACAACAAACATTGAAGTAGCCAACGCGTTTGATAGTTTCTTTTCCAGTATCCCTAAAGTAGTGACATCGTCTTTAAATTCCTCGGCCTCTGGTGCGATGGCATTGTTAGAGTCTAGTGTTAAAAAATGTAATAATATCTTTAGTTTTAAATACATTAATGCTGACAAAATCGTGAAGACATTTAAATCGTTAAACATTAAAAATACTGAAGATTTATGGGGAATGTCTACAAAACTACTCAGTACTATTATAACTGATATTGCACCGTGTCTAGCGTATATTTTTAATAGATGTGTTGATGAGGGTGTTTTTCCTGATTTAATGAAACCTAGTAAACTCATTCCCCTGTTCAAATCTGGAAATGCAAATGACCCTGCTAACTATAGACCTATCTCAGTATTGCCTACGCTAAGTAAAATATTTGAGAAAGTTATTCTTACTCAGTTGTTATCACATTTTAACCTAAATGGCCAAATGGAAAAATGGCAAATGGCTAAATGGCTTCATAGCCACCAGTTTGGATTTACGAAAGGTCGATCAACGACTGATGCTGGTATTCTACTCTTAAAGCACATATATGATGCCTGGGAAAACTCACAAGACGCGATTGGGGTATTCTGCAATCTTTCCAAAGCTTTTGACTGTGTAAATCATGCTACATTCATATCTAAACTTAAACATTACGGCATTCTAAATCGCTCCATTGACCTAATACAATCGTACTTGACTGATAGAGTCCTTAAAGTTGATGTGAGCGGTGAGAGATCTTCTGGGTCAGTTATTGACATGGGGGTGCCACAAGGTTCGATATTAGGTCCTTTCTTGTTTCTAATGTACGTAAATGACCTCCCTTTTTTTGTTAAAAAACTATGTGAAATAGTACTATTTGCTGACGATACCTCATTAATTTTTAAAGTTGATAGATTGAAGGCTAATTACGATGACGTTAACGCATCTCTGTCGCAAATACTTAACTGGTTTAACGTTAATAATCTTTTACTTAATGCTAAGAAAACCAAATGTATTAAGTTTACCTTACCAAATGTGACTCTCCGGCCAACTAATATTATACTTAATGGAGAGTCACTTAACCTTGTAGATTCTACTATCTTCTTAGGACTTAATCTTGACAAAAAATTGCAGTGGGGACCGCAAATCAAAGCACTTGCTGCCAGACTAAGTTCGGCTGCATATGCAGTTCGGACTATAAGATGGCTCACTGATGAAGCTACAGCTAGGCTAGTTTACTTCAGCTACTTCCATAGTGTTATGTCTTACGGTATCCTTCTCTGGGGGAAAGCAGCTGATATTCAAACTATATTCGTTTTACAAAAAAGCAGCCAAGTGCGAGTCGGACTCGCCCATGAAGGGTTCCGTAGCACGACGAACTACAAAAACCTTTAATTATGTTACTTGATGTAACATAATAAGGTTCTTGTAGTTCGTCGAAAGGTAAATTGCGGTTTACGGTTTATGACGTATAAAAAAAAAACTACTGACTAGATTTCGTTCAAACCAAAAATCGTTGGAAGTTTGCATAGTAATGTACAACATATATTTTTTTTAGTTTTATCATTCTCTTACTTTAGAAGTTAGAGGGGGGGGGACCAACTTTTTTCCACTTTGGAAGTGTCTCTCGCGCAAACTATTCAGTTTAGAAAAAAACGATATTAGAAACCTCTACATCATTTTTGAAGACCTATTCATAGATACCCCACACGTATGGGTTCGATGAAAAAAAAATTTTTGAGTTTCAGTTTCAAGTATGGGGACCCCCGAAATTTATAGTTTTTTTTTTATTTTTATGTAAAAAACTTAATGCGGTTCACAGAATACATCTACTCGCCAAGTTTCATCAGTCTAGCTCTTACGGTTTCGGAGAAAAATGGCTGTGACATACGGACGGACGGACAGACAGACAGACAGACAGACAGACAGACAGACAGACATGACGAATCTATAAGGGTTCCGTTTTTGCCATTTGGCTACGGAACCCTAAAAAGGGCCATACGTGCCATCTATAAAATGAAATCACGAGACTCATTGAGGGAGCGATTTAAGGAAATTAATATCCTCACAGTAATTTCACAATATATATATGAAAACTTACTGTACACTCACAAACACATCTGTAGCTTTCAGAAAAATTGTGATTCACATAATATTAACACTAGAAATAAAAATAAACTTTATATTCCCAAATTTCGTTTACAGAAGGTAAATGGGTCTTTTATGGGGAACACTGTACGCTTCTACAATAAACTTCCGGAAAATGCAACTAAGCTTCCAATTCGGAAGTTTAAAGCCTATATTAAGAGTAATTTGATAAAGAAAGCGTACTATACTCTAGATAGCTATATGAATGATAAAACTGCGTGGCCCGATGTCCCGGTCACTCTACCCATAGGAAGCTAGCATGTCAATTTGCAATGTCTGTACCTACTATTTAATATCTTATTTTTATATCTGTGTAGATACTTTATTATAACTTTGAAGCGTAGCGTGTGCTGTCTTTGAAACTTTTGCTTTTGTATAATTACATTGCATACGTCTGACTAAGTGAAGTGGCACCACACTGGAACTTCACTGCTATTATTTTAGACTATTTTTGATTTGTAAAAGGATCATATAAAAAAACGGTAGGAACCGAGACGTAGTTTGTTGCCTGTTCTTCTACGCTTGGTCGCGTGGAACTGGCACCTAGACTCACCTAGCTTTAAGACGTTTCAAAGTGATTCTTGTATCGTATTGAATAAACGCTTATTGAATCTTGAATCTTGAAATCTATTGAATCTTGAGTGCACTGGTGGCCTGCATTCTGATCCTAAGGTTGCGGGTTAGAATCCAGTCGTGTACCTATGGTTTTTGTGTCGGATAATTTATGTACACAATGCTAGTGCTTTCAAACGGTGAAGAAAATCATCGTGAGGAAACTCATGGTTTACAGTCAGCTCTTCAGGTATTGACCATATCTTTCCTGTGGATTAGGCTGACTAAGCTGTCAGGATGGTATAGGTGCTGGGCAAGCCTCTTCCATCTAAAATCCTGTCCCGAGCACTATAGCGTCCCGCAAGGCTTGAGTTATCGGCAGTTGCCCCTTCTTCTTCTTAAATTTAAGAACTAAGCTCTTGTCGGGGTTTTGATGCAGTTTTCTCCAATTAAGTCTTTCGAATCCGGCTTCCTCGACTTCTTTATACGACATGACAGCGACTTTTTCTTTTATCTGGCTCATGTAACCAATTCTTGGCCTTCCTCTTCCCCGTTTCCCTTCAACCTTTCCTTCAATGATGTTCTTTATGTAGTTGCCCCTGACGCTATATAAATCATCTAAAATAGATGCAAAGGCCTCGTTACTAACCTAGATAAAAAATACCAGCTCAAATAGGAATACAAAGCAGTGTAATTGATTTAGCTACTTGCAAAGGAATTTAATTTAAAATTTAAAATAAAACAAAAATAAAATAAGACCTTAGTAGGGTCGTGATCTGAAATTAAACAGATAATCAGAACTTTCACTTTCATATACAGAGTTCAAAGCGTGAGGTCACCAGTCGCGATTAAGAAAGGTCGTGAGTTTGATTCCTGATGCGAGACAAGGGAAAGTTTAACAATTGTTCATCTCGACTAGTTTTATGAGGTAGATTCTGTAAGCCTACCACAAGCTCTGTCTGGTTCTGTCTCTGGCTCTGGTTCTGTGTGTGTGATGTTTTGACGTAGGATTTATTTAGTCAACACTCACACAGACTCAAAGACCAGATCCAGAGATATAACCAGACAGAGCTTGTTGTAGGCCTACTGTTCAAGAAAACTTTTTATGTTTTCACCATAGAAATGGGTAATATTGCACGAGTAGGTCACTCTACACTAATATTATAAAGATGAAAGATTTGTACCTATTTTTGTATGTTTGTATGTTTGTAATGAATAGGCTCAAAAAGTACTGGGCCGAGTTAAAAAATTCTTTCACCAATAGAATGCTACATTCTTCCAATTTAACATAGGCTACATTTCATTTTGAAAAAAATCAGGGATCCTTGGTAAAATTTGAACAATGTAACCGAAGGTGTAGAAAAATGAGTCTTAAAATGTCTTTCGTCGAATGCGCTGCCGAAACTATTAGCGATAGAACAAAATAATGTACAACAATATTTTCTACCCCGTGCGAAGCCGGGACGGGCTGCTAGTTTGTAATAAAGAAAGAAGTGAGCGCAGAGACGACAAATGACTGAGAAAAGTGTATTAATACAAGTAGCTATTTATTACAATTTATATTATTCGGTGATTTGAACTTTGTTTTCTACCTGTAATATCTACAGGTGGAAAACAGAGTTCATTATTAAATTTTCGAAGCCATTGTTCTTTTAAAATGGATTTCTTTGTTCTATTCATTTCATGTTTTATAATCACTTCAATAATGGTTTTAGTAAATAATATATATTATTTTGTAAATAGAAATAATCGACTTTGGAGAAACGTATGTACATTACATACATACTGATATAACCATCAGATGGACCACCTGGCCTCTAGCTCAGTTGGTAGTAGCTCTGCCTTCTGCGCCGCAGGTTGCGGGTTCGGTCCTCACCGGAAACAAATATTTGTGTGGTGAACACAGATATTTGTTCTCTGTCTGGGTGTTATGTATTGTATTCTAAGTATGTATTTACAAAAAAATATATAAAAGTTTTATATCAGCTATCTGGTTCCCATAGTACAAGCTCTGCTTAGTTTGGGGCTAAATAGTGTTGTGTGGATTGTCTATAATAGTTAATTTTATTAATGTATGTATTTATCACCACAAATCTTTGCTTCGCTAGTTCGCACGTAAGAAGCGTTCAGTACGAAGCACTGGCGTCCAAAAACGATTTGCCTGTAATTTCACCGTCGCCTTCAAACTGAAACACAGCAATGCTACTTGACAGCGGAAATAGGCATGATGGTAGTATTTTCCCGGGACGAGCCATGCACAAAGAGCTATAATGCTACTTAAACTTAGGTGTCCACTTAGCGTGGGATGAGGGCAGTGTTTACGCCAAGGGATTCCCAAAGTGAGACCCCTTGGGGTCGATATTGGTTTCCTAGAGGTCGACATAAACGAAATCTGATTTTGGGGGTCGACGAGGTCTGAAATCAACCCCTAATAAAATTCTAACTTTCAAGATAGGTAGCTAGGTATAGGTGTATTGTTTATGTTGTGTATACGTGTACTAAGAATAATTAATATTTTTGTTGGAAATAGCATTGTTGTAGTAATGTAGTCTCAAGTTCGTACGACGTACGTTTATTTTGTTAAATTTTGATGAGAAAATGAAGTCAACTTTACTCACTTAACCAAGTGTTAAAGTTTTCTTATTGGTAGCTTAGTATCTAGCTATTTTGTATCAATATAGGAAAAAACTAAAGATAAGCCCCCTTATTCATTATAGTCTGCTAACTTAAAGCATTGCTAATTCTCACTTTATCTTCTTATAATTATTGACCTAAGTCGATAAAGGCCTATAAAAAATTACACACTGTAGCAGCTGTTTTAAGTTAGGCCATAAAAATAGTTTGGGGATCCCTGGACTACGCGAAAAAAGACAAGTCACTGCTTATTCAGAAATAAGAGTGAAATATTATGAAAACGCGTCATTTGAAGGAAACCTTAAATCAAAACCAGTTTGATTGATCATTCGGTATTCAAAAAATATTTGCCTACAAACCTGGAGCCGGCAGAACTGATGGAAAAGCGATTAATCACGAACTGTAGACCTACCACAAGCTCTGTCTGGCTCTGTCTCTGGCTCTAATTTTGAGTCTGTGTGAGTGTTGGCTTTTTTTTATACAACTCTGATGCAACAAGCATGTGGCACACCTGATGTTAAGTGGTAACAATCGCCAATAACAAAGCATTGCCTCGTAGGTCACGCACGTCAGGAACGTGCCCTACGATGCACTGCCCTGCCCATCAACTTGAGGCAGACAGATGTTCAGCCTCATGTGCCAGTAATTTCACCTGACTTGACACCTTGACCAAATAAATCCAACGTCAAAACGTCACACAGTATAATACACTGGTGAGCACTCACACAGACTCGAAACCAGAGACAGAGCCAGACAGAGCTTGTGGTAGGCCTACTGGTGTTTGGTAAGGCAAATATTTGAAACAGCCTGGAGCTTTGCTTGCGTAGTTCGGTTCTGTTGAACTTACTAGGTATAACACCTATTTACCTATATTTATGTACCTAGAGTGCCTACCACCGAAATTTAGAAATTGTAACTCAAGAAAATTTAAATATGAACTTCAAAAGTTGCGATTGGAAAAGTCGGATTCCAGTGTTGTTCTTAGTTTGGGGTAATTTGGAGCTAGATGACACTGTAATAAATACGAAATATTCCGGGATACGTGAAAGATATTCCGCATTGATGCTTATTTGCTTAGCGACAGCTTCCAAGAAGTGCTTGTGATCCCGAGCCGCTGTATCGTTTTATTATTTCGTCATTAGGATTTTTCCTCAAATTAAGGAGCAGATGACGGACGTTTATTAGATTTTCCTTCTTGAGATTTTTCTTTTAAGGTTTTTTCCTTTTTCATTTTATTGTCACTTGTAATTTTATGATCCCTTATGAAAACACGCTGTAAAGTTATAATTGAAGCTTAAGATGTCAACTTCATTATCTCCTTTTAGGTATTTTGTTTCATTTTGTTTTAATTAAACTGAGGGTGAGTATTTTTTAACAAAGTTTTGGGTGACCCTAAAACTTTCTTATCATTACTTATTCGTTTTAGAATAAGTGTTACCTGTTTTATCAATATTTATACAAAAAGGGCTCAATACTAATAATAATACTCTTTTTGCGTGACGCCTGACACACGTTTTAGAACTTTTTAGCTTTCACACAGTTCGTCCATGTTTTCCTTGGTCTACCTCTGCTCACATATCCATCCACATCCATACTCATTACTCTCCTAGTCACATGACTTTCATCCCTCCTCATGACATGCTCGTACCACGCCAACCTATTGTCCGGCTACGAACTAAGAAAAAGAAACATTCTACGTAGATGGTTACGAAATTCGGTTACGGAGTGTAATTGGGAATAACCCGTACAAGCACATAATTATAATCCCAATCTAAAAATAGAATGGCTATTTAAATTGCTCGACTTGCGAGAAAAGTAACACTACGATAACGGAAAGTAAATCAAACTTCGGAAGATTTCGCACAAAAGGCGTTTTCTTTGATGTGAAAACGGGAGAAGTTTAATTTTGTTTATGTAAGAATAATTCAGGAATTCCATTTATTTAGGGGAAATCCTTTCATCTTGTTTCCGTTAGATATAAGCACAGAAAACAACAAAATTTAGTTTCAAAAGTGTTCTGAGAAATTTCTACTTACTTTACTT
This sequence comes from Thera britannica, assembly GCA_939531255.2. Lineage (NCBI taxonomy): Eukaryota > Metazoa > Arthropoda > Insecta > Lepidoptera > Geometridae > Thera > Thera britannica. The sequence continues at coordinate 10,213,936 of OW618049.2, forward strand.
ACTTTCCTAAAAATTTTTGTTATTATGCTTAGGTATTCGAATTTGTTATCAAAATACTATCTGCAAGCAATCGCTTTCAGCGATAAGGCCGCCCATTATACTTATTTTATTACGCGGTTACAGTGATATCCTTGTGTATAGTGGCGGTATGAAAATGTTCGTCGATTTTCAACTTGATTTTGTTCAACTTTTACTTTTTATTTTGTTACCTTTTGAAACTGAATAGACAGAATACACCGATAAGTTAACGTCACAAATTATGTCAAAATGTGTTCATGATCAAGGCACTGGTGCAAGCGAAAACCGACTCTAAGGTGACGAACATTTTCATACCGCGGCTGTACAATAAAGTGTTATCTATCTATCTATCTATCTTTACGGCGCATACTCCTTTGTATCCTTTCACCACATTTGGAAAGAATCTAACAGATTTATTTTAATGAATAGGAAACAGGTTAAAGGTTTAACTTTTTTTATACATCTAGCTGTTGGAGCAAGCTTGCCCACTTGATGTTAAGCCTCGTGATGCCCACCTGCAGGGCTACCACGAGCTCCTTATGGTTATGGCTATGGCTGTCAACCGTGTCAACACATTTAAACCCAAGAAGAAAATGAATATGTGGGTCAGCCTATCTATACACAATTTGACAGCCATAGCTATAAATAACCATATTATGGAGCTCGTGGTATCCTTGCTGATGTTGATGCTACTTATTTTAAATTAGAAAAGTTAATGTCAAAATACATAAAATACGTATACGTGTATGGAATACTTCAACATTTTGACTGCAAAAATTTTCACTCAGAGTTTTCTAAATGAAAATCTAAACACGTCGTTTCTTTAAAATAGACTATAAGAACTTCTAAGTTTTCATTAAACAATATATACTCAGTCATGGGAAAGTATTCCCTATTCTTCCGGCATAAAAATAAAAATCCTGTAACGTAATAATTTCATCTTAGCACGTCATGTCTATCTTCTTAGTGAGATTAGTCTACTTACGAAACAACTAGAAAAATAGCGATAAAAATTACAAAAAAACATTATCAACAATTAAACATTTCATCAACTGCAATCTGGACTGACCCAGTTGTCCATAATTCCGGTATTTTTATGGCCCTTATCTTAAAGATAAAACTATTTGTTTGCGCCGGTTTGTTATGGTTGAGAAATCTTGCCTAATTTTAGTATAAGATGATGCTGTACTTTGCGCTCGACTTTATCTATTACCAACCGACAAATATATAGACCTACCACATGCTCTGTCTGGCTCTGTCTCTGGGTTTGAGTCTGTGTGAGTGCTCACCCACAGAATCGCTTTTGCGTAAGCAAAACCGTTTTTGCTTATCTGTGTGCTCACCAGTGCTCCAGTGCAGTGTATACTGAGTGTGTGACGTTTCGACGTAGGATTTATTTAGTCATCACTCACAGACTCAAAACCAGAGCCAGGAACAGAGTCAGACAGAGCTTGTGGTAGGCCTACAGGATGTCTGTTGGTTTATTAGTCTGTGGCCTCGTTAGCTTCAAAACGAATGTTCCGATTTCAACGTCGTTTTCTTTGTTGAGCTGGTATTTCTTAGATGATTTAAAACCAGCTCGTAGAATTCCATGTTGCTGTTTTCATGTTCTGAGGATAGTTATAGGTCAAAGGTTTGAAATCTTTGTTTTACTTACGCTTAAGATTTGAACCCACGACAATATCAGAAGAAACAATACACCACCCTGATCAAATCTACCGTATAATCAAGAACACGAGCAAAATAGTTCACATTTTCTGCTCTTCATTCTCCTATGCGCCATTTTGAGTCTTAAAACAGAGTCGTAAAGTTTATCCTTCCATCGCAAGGTTAATTGGGGCTTTTCGCCATTGTGACAAATACATTGCTGTGTCGCAAAGGAGGGTTATTGCATCACTGGCTTCAGCTCGGCATGTGAGCACAAACAAGAGGTAATAAACTCGGTAGTCAACTGAAGCGGAGCTAATGAACAGCTACCTCACACACTGCATGTAAGTACAACGCAAATATGATTAAGATTATGGGTATACTACGATACTAGCTAGATTGATCCATTAACTAGAATTGACTAGAAGATATATTTCGCAGGGTAGATCTATTGAAGTAGTTGACGGATTAAAAGACGAACGGTATTTTAAACAGTATTTTTTACTTTACTCGTAGAACAGTAAACGAATTATTTACAAGGGTCTCTTTAAAAGTCGTAAGACTAAATGAATCAAAATGTTAGGATAATCTGGGAGTGAGCTAGCTTAGAGAGAGAAGGTGCCCTAGTGTTCAGGGTGCCTTCAGATGAAGAGGAAAGGGCTTCAACCCTTCTTTTAAAGGGGTCCGCAAGGATAAATGCAGACGGGGTTGTAGAACAAGACGAAGCCATGACCTACCCAGCAAATGGAGAGGAACACCCCAGGGGTTTTATCTATATTTTGTCCATAAAGGATTTCCTCTGGAAAAAAAAGGAGTGACCTAGCTCTACGGTACAACTTGTTTAAGAAGCGCCTGAAAAATATAATGTTCAAACATTGGACTCTGGGCGTTGAAGATTACTTTGTTTGGACGAAAAAGGTCGAGAAAGACAATTATCAGAGGGACGTGGACGTGGGTGGTCTAAATGGTGTTTTTGTTGAAGCTTTGTTTATTAAATTTTCAGCTTGATAGGATTTCCTTAAAACGGTAAGGTTTTAAATAGAACTAAGTTCAAATTAAAATTGTAGGTCTCCGTATATTTGTTGTTTGCGACATTTCCTAAATTTGTTTTAAATTTGTGCGGAATAGCGGATCCGCACTGTTTATTAAGCCACCAAAGTTGGCTACAACGTGTTCAATACGTTTTTCTGACAAAACTTCGATGTTTTGATTTGAATTTATTTTTCACTTGTTCGAGTTTGTGTAGAGTCTGTTCAGAAAGAGAGCCGTCGTGAGATTAGAGGGCGCTGCTGTGCTTATTTACCTTTTTAGGGTTCCGTAGCCAAATGGCAAAAGCGGAACCCTTATAGATTCGTCATGTCTGTCTGTCTGTCTGTCCGTCCGTATGTCACAGCCATTTTTCTCCGAAACCGTAAGAGCTAGACTGATGAAACTTGGCAAGTAGATGTATTCTGTGAACCGCATTAAGATTTTGACACAAAAATAGAAAAAAAACAATAAATTTTGGGGGTCCCCATACTTGAAACTGAAACTCAAAATTTTTTTTTTCATCGGACTCATACGTGTGGGGTATCTATGAATAGGTCTTCAAAAATGATGTTGAGGTCTCTAATATAGTTTTTTTCTAAACTGAATAGTTTGCGCGAGAGACACTTCCAAAGTGGAAAAAAGTTGGTCCCCCCCCCCTCTAACTTCTAAAGTAAGAGAATGATAATACTAAAAAAAATATATGTTGTGCATTACTATGCAAACTTCCAACGATATTTGGTTTGAACGAGATCTAGTCAGTAGTTTTTTTTTTATACGTTATAAACCGTAAACCGCAATTTACCTTTCGACGAACTACAAGAACCTTATTATGTTACATCAAGTAACATAATATAAAGGTTCTTGTAGTTTGTCGTGTTACGGAACCCTTCATGGGCGAGTCCGACTCGCACTTGGCTGCTTTTTTGTTTAGTGGGCAATACAATAGCGCGTCTGTTGCGTTTGGTCCTATCACAACTAGTGTACAGATTAGTGACAATAGAGACTAGTGACAGAAAGAAAGGGATGAGCTGCCATATAAAAATCAAAACGTTAGTTCACAATTTGGCCACGACGGCTCTCTTTCTGAACAAACTCTAGTTATGAGGTCAATGTCATGACGAGGAATGAAAGTCATATGACTAGGAGAGTGATGAGTATGGATGTAGATGGTCATGTGAGCAGAGAAAACAAAACATGGATGAACTGTGTGAAAGATGACATGGATAAGAGAGAAGTGAATGCAATGAGGACGGCTGACAGGAATGGAGGAGGAAGACAATGTTGTGCCGACCCCACATAAAGTGCGATAAGGGCAGGAAGAAGAAGCTTCATGTTTGTGGAGTAGAATAATAGAGGTTATTTAAAGAAAATCTTTTATAAAGATTTTCTGTCGCTTATCGACCATCAGCCCTTGTGTTATTTGATGACACCTTTTCTCACATAATGTGGGTCGGGTTCCCGATTGAAACTATTTTCATCTCAATTTATTCTCAAACTTGAATAAAAATATTTCTTTTGTACAACGGAAAAGGGTTAATAACCTACATTGGCTCATTTTTCTAGAGTTTTTTGACGTTTTTCAGAATTTAGAAATATTATCACAAACCTAGATTTTTATAAACAAACAATTTGAAAGGCATCATCATCGACTATCACTTCAAAATCAATAATCCCATATCTAATAATAATATTATCCTCTGGCACTTAAGCTCGCCTAGCATCAATACGTTTAAATAAATAAATATTATTGACAATAAAAAAAACCTTCCCTAGTGTTTATTTGGGATTTAAAGAATAAATAATTCATGTTTTTGATTTTGTTTTCCAACGGAATATGTATTCTCTAAGTACTAGGCCGTTCTTCCATTAAGGGGGAGGAGGGGAGGAGTAGGGGGGGACTTCTTACGCAGTATCATTTACTTTACCGTAGTGAAAATAAACACAACACAGCACCCACGAGCTAAATCAACTATATAATCGGATCAAGTACTCTTAGCACTAGTTCCAGAATAAAATCGCGTTATTATGTGAAAACTGGTCAGTGAAACCATCAGACGAAGAATCGTCTGATAGTTTAGTTACGTGACGTCACAAAGAGCTCTAACTACTACTATAGAGGTAAGTTAATCTAGACAACTCCCTAGTAGCATACAGAGGCGGGCAATTTTACCTAAACATGTGGTTTATTGCCTATAGGTATCGAGGAATAGACTCTGCTTGTAGTCTTTTGGGCTAGTTCTGCCCCCTTCCATTGCACCATTGAAAACATTTGAAAACTTACAGTTAAACTAATATAATTAATGAAAAACTAAGCAAGCATCGCTCGGATGGTGCTAAGGGTATCGTACAATCAGCCGCTAGAAACGTCCACATTGCATTTAAGCTTTTGACCTATACATCCACGATGGAGTCGCATTGTTCGTGTACATTACTTCTTCAACTTAGAGAGATTGCGATTGTGCTATCATCATCATCCTGTCTTATCCCACTTTAAATAGGGTCGGCACAACAGGTTTTTTTCTCAACTTTCCTCTATCATTCGTCATCAAATCATTTTGGAACGCCAAGTACGCCGACCCAATTTATATTTTTAACCTTCTGGTGATTCGTTTTTTCGTTTTGTTTTGGGAAGTCACACTGCTTTTTCAATCTTTGATTGAAGTTTTTTTTAGAGTTGTATAATTTCCAAATTTAATTTGTTTTTTTACCAAAATTACTTGAGGTCTTAGCTCTAAGTGTGAGCAGTTAGAATGAAAGTGTATTAAGTGATTTGAATGAAAATGTTTCCGATGGTTTTGATAAAACACCACCATTTCTTCAAATCGGCCGACGTGTTTTTTGACTGACTTGACTATAAAATATTTTATTTATTAATGGCCTGTCCCGGCTTCGCACGGTACGGCGCAGTAGTTTATTAATTACAAAAATATAAATATATAGCCTACTATGCATATGTGTATACTCACCTATTAAATTCTATTGTATTATGGGGTAACAGCACAGATGCACAAGACCTATTTATATTGCAGAAAAAGTGTGTTCGCATCCTTGCAAATAAATATAAGAATACCAGAAAGTTGCAAACCACACTTCCGAGACCATAAGATATTGACATTACCTTCCATATACATACTAGAATTATGCAAATTTGTGAAAAAATATCCCAATTTCTACACTAACCTGGACGACTTACCCCGACGATACGAATTAAGGTCAGGTAGGAATAAGATAATACGACCACCATCCCAGCTAAAGATGCGTAGCGACGGCCCCTATATAATGTCAATCAAAATATTTAACAAACTTCCTCTTGAAATAAAGAACATACAAAAAAGCTCCCTATTCACCAGATCCCTAAAGTCGTTTTTAATTGACAAATGCTATTATGACATCAAAGACTATCTAGAATAATTATAACAATTGAAACAAATATTAATGACAATCTGACATCTTGTGTAAGTACGTAATTAAATAAAAACTTGACATTTCCTCTAATTATATAATCCGACTTTGACATGATACCTGCATAAAATTTTGACATCAAAAACTAGACAATAACCGGCACGATAACTACCTACCAAGATAAGGTACATCACAACCCTAAATATCAAGATAACTACATATATATAATTTAATCGAAAGTACCTACTTACCTTAAAACCTCGGCCTGCCTCCATGTTTGCTATACCCTATGCAGGGTCCATGTGATACCTACTTACACCTAAAAACTATGTATGTACAAACTAAACCATGTGTAAAGCAATAAATGTATTGAGTATTGAGTATTGAGTAAACATACAAAAATACAAATCTTTCCTAATTATATCATTAATGTAGAAATATAGATATCCTCACTTGACATTGGCTAAATAGAGCGAATGGACAGATCCCATTAATTAAGAACCTCCTTCTGGGCCTCGCTATTCCAAGACCTTTAGACTATTTTATCAGATTTTTTACCAGGAAATCTTGATAACACAACCTACCAAAGTACGAACAAAGCAAATTCCAGGAAGATCTTATTAAACGTTGAACAGCTATGCTCGGTCAAACAGAGATTCGTCTAAATTGTTTGACAAATCTACGCGTTCTCAATTGATTAATTCTTTTATGAAACGGATTTATTTTTTTATTTTTTTGTAACGCATTTTTTTAGAGTGTTCTTTTTTTGCGTTACTTTTACGTTCCTTCTTTGATATTCTTGAGACTTTGGCATCTGTTAAATTAGATTTTAATGCGATCCGTGCTCAATAAATTCTCCAGAATTATAAGATTTACAGGTTGTAAAAGCCATCTCATAATTGAACATTCAGTTTCAGCGACAAAAGAAACGGGAATAATAAAGTCTCCAGGACATAAAAAAGCATTTAAAGCTTGAATAATTTATGAGGTTACGCTGTAGAAATTAAAATGAATTTACACCTAGAGTTTCATAGATGTAAAGCCTTGCGGGCATCTAGATCACCTGCAATGGCGATCAGTATCCCTGTCAAATATAGCTCTGTCAGAGTACTCGGCAGTGTGTGCGGATGTATGCAAAACCCTAAGGAAACTGATCGACATCGCCATAGCAATAAGCTAAACATTAGTTATGGCCTATGCATCTATAAGAAGATGATTCAAACAGCGTCTGGGGTCAACAGGCACTTACGTTCGTGACTCGTAAGGCCTATACGAGAGCGACAAGTACGACCACACTTCGTACAAGAAAATGGTGTCGTCCCTGCAGATGGTAGAGGGCAAGCAGCACGTTGATGTCTTAAGGTGCGCTTGTGAGATAACAAGTTAAGCCATGCTCGGTCATGGGCAATGACTCCATCAAGAAGAGTTCTCCTCCAGCTATCACGGTCCTCCGCCAACTCTTCCCACTTAGCTGGATCAATATCAAAAGTGTTCATGTCACGTTTAGCACTGTTCTTAAACCGAAGCATCGGCCTGCCAACAGGTCTCTTGGCATCAGCAATTTCCCCTAGGAGAGTTTTCCGCGGTAAACGAGAAGGGACCATCCTGTGTACGTGTCCCAGCCAACGCAACCGCCGCTGTTTCAAAAGTGCGGTTATGCTGGACAACTGCGCAATTTCAAGAACCCTCTCGTTTGTCACCTTATCTCTCCATGAAATTTTTAAAATACTCCTGAGGCAGCGCATGTGAAAATTGTTTAGTCTCCGCTCCTGCTTGGCATACGATGTCCAGGTCTCGGCTCCGTACAAGAGAATGGTCAAGATGCAGGTCTGATAAACAGTCATCTTTCTCTTTACTGACAGATGGTTATTGTCCCAAACTCTTGCACTAAGCCTCCCGAACATCGTGGATGCCTTGCCAATGCGAATGTTGATCTCTGCATCTAGTGAGAGTTTACTCGACACGGTGGACCCAAGGTAGCAGAAACTATCAACAACTTCCAATGGCGAGACATGTAGATTGATCACCGGCTCATCGTCAAACCCTTGTGCCATTACCACGGTTTTCTTAGGATTTATGGACATTGAAAAGAGTTCACAAGCTCTCGCGAACTTATCCATCATAATCTGAAGTTCTCCCCTGGATGTGGCGACAAAAGCAGCGTCGTCAGCAAACAAAAGGCTGTTGACAAAAAGGTCTTCACGATGTCGACGAGATTTTAATAAGGAGATGTTAAATAATTTTCCATCAGTTCTGGTGTATAAGTGAATTCCTTGCGACGTATCGCCAAAAGCAACCTTAAAAAGCATAGAAAAGAATATGCCAAAAAGGGTAGGAGCCAGAACGCAGCCCTGTCTGACGCCTCTGCACATATCGAAGGGATCTGAAGTGCTTCCGTTGTAAACAACGGACCCCTTCATGTTCTGATGGAATAATTTGACAAGGGATAGAAGTTTTGGAGGACATCCAATCAAGTCCAGTACAGTGTATAGGCCCTCCCTGCTGACTGTATCGAAAGCTTTGTTGAGGTCAACAAAAGCTACGACCATAGGAGTCTTTTGCTCACGACTCTTTTCTTGGAGCTGTCGGAATGTGAAAATCATGCCCGTGGTAGAGCGATGCGCACGGAAACCGCATTGCTCCTCAGGATATACACGGTCAGCGAGCGTCTGTAGTTTGGCCAAGATGATGCGACCAAGAAGCTTTCCAGCGATGCTTAGTAAAGAAATACCGCGATAAGAGTTGCAATCACCGCGGTCACCTTTACCTTTATACAGAGTCACGATGTTGGCGTCGCGCATATCCTGGGGAATATGTTCTTCAATCCAGCACTTCACAAAGAAATTGTAAAGCACAGGCGCAATACATTGAATTTTCGCTACCTCAGCTAGTATGTCATCACTGCCTGGACTTTTGCCACGTTTAAGTTGTTTAATGGCTGTGTTAAATTCCTCAATCGTTGGGATCTCATCAAGCTGATTCAGAGTGGGCAATCTAGAGATGGAATCCGTAGCCGCTGGATATATGTCTATAGGTTTTGAATAGAGCTCAGTGTAATGCTCTACCCAACGATGAAGTTGACGATTACCATCGTTAATCACAGTCCCATCCAGTTCCTTTAGAGCAGCTGTCATGGATGGTTTTGGACCGAAAGCTTTTTTTTTGATACCTGAATAAACACCAGAGAAGTTTCCCGCAGCTGAGCAAGATTGTATGCTTTTGCACAGTTCAAGCCAGTACGCATTCGCAAAATAGCGAGTATTTCGCTGAAGAGCTGCTCTTGTCTTGGTGAGTTCTTCTTTTGTTTTGTTGCTGGGGTTTATACGATAATGAGCAGCAGCCTGACGTTTGGCATCAAGAAGTGGTTGGAGATGTTCAATATTATCCTGAAACCAGTCAGTTTTTGAGGCCTTTCGGTATCCAAATGCCTTTGCAGCGGTTTCTGTTAGAAGTAGCTTCACCTTACTCCATTCCAGGCTTGCAGATTGATTTGGATCCCAAGTAGCAGTCTCACTTCTGACTAGCTTACTGAAGGACTCGATCAACTCAATGTTCTCCGGAGATGGAACTTTGAGTTTCTTCAAGAATTTCCAAGACTTAAAGCTTTCTCATCCAACATTGTGAAAAAAGGAGCAGCTGGATGCTCCCGATTTTTACAATGTTAGTACCTTACCTACTTCAAAGTCCAAATCCAATCCAATTCCAATAATATAAGCATAAAAAAACTTGAGAAACCGACTTGATGGCCAAACTCCTGAACCGATTTTGATGCAATTTCTATGGAATCAATCTGGAAGTACTTCAGATAAAGATTTGCTCAAATCCTCTCACAAATGACGAAGTTATACGATTACAAACATACAAAAAACAGCCGAATTACAGACTATTTCTTTTAAATTTTTAAACCAGTTAATAATTCCACACGTTCAAAACGTACTGTTCCTTTCTAGTTACTGTCATGAAACAGTTATAAATTTACTACACCGTTCTAGCTGCTAGCACAATCTGAACGGACTCCAACAGCTTTCGAGAAAGCCCCCTCCAATTTGTCATAACGACGACGGCAATTTGACTTGCCTTCTGGACCACCACTCGTTACTCTTTGGTAAGCGGCAACTTAGCACGATTCTAGACCATCAAATCGAGTGAGCCTGTCGTAAATGTTAGCCCTTAAAGTTTCATTAATTTTATGTATATAGGTATTGATGTATTCTTTACCCGTCAACCGGGGAGCACTGGTGGTCTAATGGTAGCGGCCCCGCCTTCCATTCCTAAGGTCGTGGGTCCAGTCCAGTTTTTCTGTCAAAGTCTGCACATAAATTGCACTATGCACTCAAAAGTCGGTGAAGGAAAACATCGTGAGGAAACCGGCGTGTCGTAGAACCTAAAAAAAATCGAGCAACACGTGTCAAACATCACGCAAAAAGGGCTCGCCAGTGGCCTACTTGCGGAAAACCAATCCGTACATCAAGTGCGGGTGATGAATTTTTTTTTACCCGTAAACTGTTGAGCGACCACCCTATAGCATTTTAATATTCATGTCATTTTCACTTCTATATCAACAAACAGAGATAGCCACAGCGAGTGAGTGCTAGATGACCAAAATAAGGCCCCTTAGAGTTTTTCGAGGCCAAAGCCAAAATAAAGTTGTGCTAATGGTACTTCAAAGTTCTATGATGTTTTATGACGCGCACTAGAGTGTTGTAGGTATTTTCATGGTTCTCTGTCGCATCTGGTCACTTAATGCTGTGGTATTATTCTCACTGCTTGTACGGTTAGCGGCAAAAGTTGGATGGAAGAATATCAACTTGTAAAGTTCACTTTTGATAAAAGTTTTGGATTTGGTTTGAAGATCTGTAGGCCTACCATGAGTTCTGTCTGGCTATGTCTCTGGCTCTGGTTTTAAGTGTGTATGAGTGCTCACCAGTGCATTATAGTGTGTCAACACTCATACAGACTCAAAACCAGAACCAGAGACAGAGCCAGGCAGAGCTCATGGTAGGCCTACTGCCTTTTGTCGTGCAAACCAAAGGTGCCATTTCGTTGAAAAATTCTGTGAAAATTGGCATTTAATATTGAAGTTTTTATTAAAATGTCGCCTGCGCTAAGTTTCGAAATTTGAACATTACATCATTTTTTTTTGAAGTGAAAACTTCTTTAGCGGCGTTGAGCACTTTTTCTGTAATGGGTATAAAATCTTAAACTCGCGTCAGGGCGTCAGGGCGTCAGGATCACGTGACTTGATCGAAAAAGCGTAAGACGCTACAGATACGCTAGTAGTTACTATGACACGGTAACGTCACAGAATAGATAATAGTTAGTAGCAAGCATACCAAGGCGTTTTTCGTGACTGTAGTAGGTATAGGTACATACCTATTATAGATTTTATGAACTAGCGGCCGCCCGCGGCAGGTAGTAGTGGTCATTGGTACATGATTTTATAGATCTACTGTATTTATTTAGGTATTATGAATAGCGAAAGAAAATGAGTGAGTACTTTATAAGTTTTAATACGAGCGGCAAGTTTTCACTTCTGCCGGCACTCCCGGAGTGCAACCCGTCTTTTTTTTCCTTACTTTATCGTCTCACTGCTGGGCAAAGGTCACCTCCAAATCCTTCCAACTCTCTCTATCCATTGCTATATATCTCACCATCCTGCTCGAAAGCGTCGAGATCGTCCCTCCAACGCTTTTTTGGCCGACCCCGAAATACATTAAATATATAAAAAAAAAACAAATCGGCTCATAATCACGAAGTTACTCAATAACAAAAAAATATACAACGGAATTGAGAACCATCTTTCTTTTTATTTGAATTTGGCAAATACGAGTAAGTAGCAAAGTGAAGCTAAAATCATTTTATAACCCTCTTAGTGCAAGCAACTGTACCTACTAACTTTACCCAGCACTTCGATGCAATACTATTACTACTCTTCAGCACAGAGAGTAGTTCCATAATATTTATGATACAAACCTACAAGTTGTATACATAGTTATTTATCGTTGCTTTCTCTGTCCCATCTGGTCAATTTTGAAGCTGTGATATTAACTTTGTTGCTTGTAACATTTCTTCTTGATATCTTTTGGACAAATGGATCTTTATGTTTTATTTATATTTTTTCAGTGCTGCTGTTTGATGCCTTATAATAGTAGTAGTTTTAGGTGTAGTCTCTCTTCTGGGATTCGTTTTCTGTAATTTTGGGAAGTCACATAGCTTTTTCATTTTAATTGTTTTCCTGGTGTTATTTCGAGTTCTGTTGTGTAATTTCGGTGGTATTTTAACCAACATAATATAATATACTTGAGCTCAAAGTGTTAACAGTTGGAATGAAAGTGTATTATTTGATATTTTGATTTGATCGAAAATGTTTCTGATGGTTTTGAAAGAAAACTGCCACCATTTGTTTTCAAAGCCAATTAGGGCCGACTTGTTCACTTGTCTATCGACTGACTCGTCTTGACTTAACTATTTTACTTATGCATAATAAATATCCTCACTACTCGCAAAATTGATCCAAAATGGACAGATGCCATTAATTAAGAAGAAGAAGAACCTTTGTTCTGTTTTCTCTTCTATATTTTTGATACTTAAAGTAGATATATCTGCCTTTGTAGGCCTACCATGAGCTCTGTCTGGCTCTGTCTCTGGTTTTGAGTCTGTGTAAGAGCTCACCAGTGTATTATACTGTGTTTGTGACGTTTTGACGTCGAATTTATTTAGTCAACACTCACACAGACTCAAAACTGAACCAGAGCCAGAGCCAGAGCCAGAGCCAGACAGAGCTCATGGTAGGCCTACTGGTGCCAACAGCAAATAGGAATCAATCATTCATTGAATATCATTGTCGCTACTCGCTTCATAAATATTTTCAGCAAATATCGTGACTCGCGTGCGAATTGACATTTTCGCAAAATATGGACGCTACGAGTGTGAGCAAAACATATTTGATTACCATTTCAAACGATACCTAAATCTGATTTTGGGCACGTGGTTTACCTTGATATCCTTAAAAATATAATGACATCCAGACAGAGAACAAACACCTATTTTCAAAAGTAATCAAGTATAGAAGTAACGGGTATTTATCGCGATTAACTTAACCTGCCACCGCTTCTCGACGGAAACTCTAACGAAACTCTAACACGGTCGAAACGCTGGGAAATAATAAAGGTAATCGCGATAAATATCCGTTTCGTTTTATTTTTACTTTTTTGTAGAGTTAGTAAGTTGAAGTGGCAATGGGCAGGCCATATAGCTCGAAGGACCGACAACCGTTGGGGAATAAAGGTTCTCGAATGGCGACCACGAACCGGAAGACGAAGCGTAGGGCGCCCACCCACCAGATGGACCGACGACATTGTTAAGATCGCGGGAAGTCGATGGATGGAAAGGGCTCAGAATCGTTCTTCCTGGAAATGTGTAGGGGAGGCCTATGTCCAGCAGTGGACTTCTTCAGGCTGATGATGATGATGATGATGATGATGACTATACTTTATGGTTTTATATCTAGCCGGCAGTACATTCGTGAATATCACTGTAATCGTTAAATCTAGTAGGTAGATTTTGAATACATTGTTATCGCTGTGGTCACGGTTACAAGTATAATAAAAGCATAGGTGTGTTAAAAACCGATTGTGGAAACTATTTCAGCAGAACCGATTCTATCGATAAAACGTTCAGAATTTGTAATGTAGACATTACAGAGCCGCTGTCGTAAGTCTCACTTTACTTGCACCACAGTCGATCGCAAGTGGTCATTGATTTCAAGTGGCCAGGAAGGAACCGACTCCGCGTCGCCGTTCTACTTGAACTTTTGACTTGTGACGTGACGTATTGGTAGTGGACGCTGGGCTTTAACTTACAGAATAGAAGTAAAAGAGCACAATTTAGTTTTCATCCCACCAGCTCGGAAAGTGTGTTTTACTCTTCGATATCTGACTGCAAAAGCAGTTTTTATCCGCTAGAGGATAAAGTAAATTTGAATTTAGAATATCATGTGCACTGAGTTTGCGAATTCAAAACATAATGAAACCTATTTACTTGTACCTCCATGGTGCCGAATTTATCATGCAACCTTTTTTAATTTGTTAAAAACTCAGACTCTGAACCTTTTTGGTGTGTTACTATTATTTTAATTCGGTGCCCTCTATGCCACGCAATATGTTTCCACACCTTTTTTAAAGTTTTCATTTTAACTTTTTATAATGTCCCAAAAGATAAAGAGCCGAGCGGGATGTAAACCGACGACCAAGGCTGCGCTTCGCTCTCCAGTTTCGTTCTTTTACTGCAGATTATTAAACCACGCCTGTTTGTTCTATACAAACTCACTCACTTAAACACCAATCAATCATGTTTATGTTACCTACTAAGGTAGAAAAAACCCTGATCTAAGTATTAGCATTGCGGTCGCAAACGATCAATCTAAATCACGGCTGAAACGTCCTGCTCAATCTATCAACATTTTAATCTGACCTAACATTGTGACCCTTTTGTGGGCACATTTTATAAAATGCTTGATTTTGTTATGAATGGACTTGGAGGTGAATGAAAGCTGATAGAAGTTAAATATTTTGTATGATTCAATCTATATTTATAAAAGAAAGTCGTGTTAGTTACACTATTTATAACTCAAGAACGGCGGAACCGATTTGGCAGAAAATTAGTGGGGAGGTAGCTTAGAACCGGGAGAAGGACATAGGATACTTTTTATAACGCTTTTATTAGTTTCACCTGTATGTATGTATGTATGTATGTATGTATGTATGTATGTATGTATGTAACCGACCCCTTTGAGCTCGATTTTGTCCTACTTTGAACGATCAGATTTGATTCAAACTTTGCACACCTGTCAAAGGTCGATGACAATGCAATAATATGAAAAAAAAAAAAAAAAAAAATGTAAAGAAATAAAAAAAAATAAAAAAAAACCTACTTTGAACTATCAGATTTAATTCAAACTTTGCACACCTGTCAAAGGTCGATGACAATGCAATAATATGAAAAAAAAAATAAAAAAAAATTTGAAAAAAATGAAAAAAATATAAAAAAAAACCTACTTTGAACTATCAGATTTGATTCAAACTTTGCACACCTGTCAAAGGTCGATGACAATGCAATAATATGAAAAAAAAACTAAAAAGTAAAAAATAAATTATAGTTTAAAAAACTAAAAAAAAACGCTTTTATAACTAATTGAACTAAAAAGTTAAAAATAAAACTGTAATAATCAATTGAAATTTTATATTATTGTACAAAAAGCGTGGGGGGCTTGATTTTGATTGTTGTAAATATTTTTTACCCCACGCTTTTTGTACAATAATATAAAATTTCAATTGATTATTACAGTTTTATTTTTAACTTTTTAGTTCAATTAGTTATAAAAGCGTTTTTTTTTAGTTTTTTAAACTATAATTTATTATCCCGAAAAAGCAACGGGAACGGGGTGTTACGGGAACGGGAACGCGGGCGGCCACTAATAATAAAATAAAATAAAAATCGGTTGTCTGTAAAGTCGGTTTACTGACGATAAATGAACGTGACAACGTCATACAGCTGTCCACGCGGACGCATCGCTCACTCAAGTAGGAGAGAGACAGATGTCGAACGCTGCCAAACGCGGAGGCCAATTGTGCCTCTTTGTCGCTCGTTCTGCGCTCTCGCTTGCACTTCAAGCCTAATGGAACGCCTCAAAGCAAGGTAACGCCGCATGAGTCATGTTTTTTCGTGCGTGCAGCCGGCTCCATCGAATTATAAGACGTTGTCACGTCGATAAATATTGTAGACAATCCACACAACACTATCTAGCCCCAAATTAAGCAGAGCTTGAGCTAGGGAAACCAGATAGCTGATATACTACTTAAATATTTTTTTTTATAACTACATACTTAAAATACAATATACCACCTAGACAGAGAATAAACATTTGCGTTCACCATACAAATATTTGTTCTAGGCGAGAGATGTTTGTTCTCTCCCTGGGTGTTACATTGTGGCTTGATTGTTATTTAGAGCTAAATTGTAATTAAGATTTGCGTTAGATTGTTTTTAGAGTATTCTCAGAAATTTAATTGCTTCAAGGCCTCTTATAATCAACAAATCGTACTAAACAGTACACAAGTTGCTTGCGTGTTCCTAATTGAGATTGATTCAATCCCAGCTTTTGTCACATGTTATTGATGAGACTCTCGTTGTTTAGCGGAAGCTAATCAACCACCTACCGATAATGCCAGTACAAATCCCAATTAATATTTTAAAAGCGATGGACGTACTATTTTATATTTTTTTTTCTTAGGAAAACATACAGCTAAAAATAGGATAGAAAAATTCATAAGGGTTCCGTTTTTTGCCATTTGGCTACGGAAACCTAACAAGGGGATTAAAAGTTCCGTACGTACGTATAGTTATTTGACTGCCTTAAACAGAACAATGAAGTAGACGGAAAACGTTACACAAAACCTTACTTTGTTACTTTTTATTTTTCTGATAATAAATATAAAAACGGATGCATGATGATGATGTTGATCTCTCAGTGATCTTCAAAGATCTCAAGGTCTTTCCATTGATGATGACGTTTGAAAGCAATGAGAGCTCACCAATTATACCCAAAATACACTTTTTTGAAGAGTGTCCATAGATGATGATGATGTTTGAAGTCAGAGCTGAAAAATACCACCCAGAAATACATTATTGAGGAAGTTAAAATGCCCAGGAGTTGCTTCTTCACGCTGATGTGGATGACATTTGCAACGATCTGGGGCTCAATTCTAGACCAGCGACTTTTTTGTCACGGTAGATAAATATATCACAAGAACTGTCAGTTTCTTTAGTGAATTTGACAGTTCTTGTGATATATATCTACCGTGTCATAAAAGTCACTGGTCTAGAATTGAGCCCCTGAGGGTCTGTCTCCAGATGATGTCAAAGTCTTAGCTTCAAATATCGCAAGATGCCTAATGCCTATAAATGATGATGATGCTAATATCTAAACCTTCATTTGTAACACACAACGCTTTATTGGCACGTCTCCAGTTGGGAGGCTTATCCCGGTTAGGGTCTGCTCACACTTCACAGTCAAGAACCCATTGTCTGTAATTGATAGTTAGGCTTTTTGTTTTAGTTATTTTGGGAACCAACTCGCTAATTTTGAACGTTTATGCCTGCGACTTGTTTAATCAGAAGAGAAGAGAATCAGAGTTAATGGGATAAAATTATTCACCTGAGAATCAGATTGCTACTTTTAAGACTTGAGCCCAACACAGAGAGCCCTCAGCCCTCTTTGTTTGAAACAAAATGCGAATATTGTCGCCGTAAAATTATTCCCAAACATTACTACAGTAATAAAAGAAAAGTATGTACCTACTTATCTGCGGGGTACAGGAAAACATTATCGTAAAACAATGAAATGTCGTATGCAACATTCGTTTAACATTATCAAAGCCTTTTTTATCAACTTTTAAGCAAGAGCTTCAAGCGTTTACGAATAAGTACACTTTTATAATATAACCCACTCCAGTGAAGAAGCGAATTCAAAATGGCGCATCTTTTTACCTCTCACTCTAACACTCTTCAGAATAACAATGTAGAGTGAGAGGTAATGATAAGCGAGGATTATTTTTTCGTTTCTTTTTTTGCGAAAACTTGTGTCTGAGAAAAATTTATAATTATGCAATGCACGGCAACTCTTTGGGCTTTTTGTATGATTTTGATTTTGGAATTGCCCTACAAGGAACACAAAAAGACAAACCAACATTAAGACAAAACATTGTGTACGCAGCCAGCTTAACCCCGCTGAAATCCCAGCTTTATATTTTTTTACGACTTCCATTCGATGCCCAGGAAACTTACACGGTGTTTTTTTTTTTCACCGGAAAATAACAAAGGATCAGAAATCGCGATTGACGTCAGGGAGTTGGAACTTGGTTAACTTGTTAGATGTTGGTTTTGTTCTTTTAGTTCTTTCCCCTAACACTGTGTACGACACCACACTTATTAAATAAAAACTCGTTCGCTTATAAAAACGGTCGCGTATGTAAGCGACGATAGAATGAATTTTGAGGGGTTTGACATCGTTTGAACAATTCCTATTCATTTTGATCAAAGGATTCTGTGACAGAGTTAATTATAAGCAAAGTTTAATTAAGTTAAAGTTATTGCCATTTCATACCAGTGGTACTCGTAATAAATGGCAATACTTTAGATATTATTTGGAGACATATTTATTTGAGTACTAGCGGACACCCGCGGCTTCGCTCGCCTCGTTCCCGTTATTTACATCCGTTCTCCGTTACAACATCTTTATAAATTGTAGCCTATGTGTTATTCTGATGTATAAGCTATATTATTGTAAAGTTTCATTAAAATCCATTCAGTAGTTTTAACGTGAAAAAGTAACAAACATCCATCCATCCATTCATGCTTACAAACTTTCACGTTTATAATATTAGTAGGATAGGACTACCACCTTGTCTATTCCTGCCGTGAAGCAGCATTGCTGTGTTTCGGTTTGATGAGTGTGGGTGTCGGTGAAATGACTGTTACATTTTTTTTTTTTTTACATTAAATAGACCATCCTTTGGCTACAATCTCACCTGATGGTAAGCGACGATGTAGCCGACGATGAAGCAGGATGGTCTATAAGACACCTATTCGCTCTTGCCTTGAAGAGGCCCAGATTGTAGTTGTCAGGAAAAACTGCCGACGGCAATGAGTTCCTTTCCCTTGAGGTTCGCATAAGGTGGAGCCAAAACGCTTAGTGCGAATGGGTGGTATGCTAACCAGGTATGGATGGTACTGAGCCGTGCGTCTGTTAGTCCTATAGTGGAAGGGAGATGGTGGTATTAGAACACAAAGAAACTTAAAATAATACAAATATTTACAAAATGTACAAAACATACTTGAGCTATCTAAAGACCGTTACATACGATCTCAATAGCTCAAGCTTCAAGTTGAATGCACAAATCAATAAGATTACCTGCCGCCGCAAGCTAGTCGACCCGAACGCTAACGAACCGAGCGGTTTAATTCCGTGACAGGTTTTTTCGCCAAATTTTCCCCGATTCAGTACAGAAATAATAGTTACGATCAAAATACGAGATTATGTATGTATTTTAAAAACGGAATGAGCATATCAGGGGAAGTTTGAAAGGACCGCACCGGTAGCACCGGTGACAGAAAAATTGAGGAGCAACAGGCTGGCGTGGTACGGACATGTCATGAGGAGACACGAAAGTCATGTGACTAGGAGAGGGATGAGTATGAAAGTAGATGGATATTTGGGTAGAGATTTGCCAAATAAATAATTGATGAACAGTGTGAAAGATGACATGGATAAGAAAGAAGTGAATACAGAGATAACGGCTGATAGAGGAGAATGGAAGAGAAGAACATGTTGTGCCGACCCCACATAAAGAAGAATCAAAATTGAATCGTAAAACTAGCACGTAAGCTCGCTTTTACTATACACAACTAAAAGCTAAAGGACTAGATTATTTGTGTCCTGGCTTCCTCCCAACAAATACTCGTAATGATATTTTTTTCCAACCTATATCGTCCCACTGAGGGGCAAAGGTCTTCCCAAAATTCTTCCAACCGTCTCTATCCATCGCTTCATCCCACCATCCTCGCTCGGAAGCGTCGAGATCGTCCCTCCAACGCTTATAATAATAATAATGATGATGATTTAAATTGACCAATCCCTAGCGAATTTTTTGGCATCCTATAAAATTTAAACTAAGCAAATTCTTTACATTGAACCTCACGACCGCGTAAAAAGGCAAATTTTTGATTGAAAGTCGATTCGAAGTAATTGTATTCACGGAACGAAAAACCACATGAGCGTTCTCGTTCAATTAAATTCTATTATACATGTTGAACGAAATAGTACAATTTGGGACATTTTTACTGCTATTTTATCCCGAATGTGAAAAATCAAATCAGCGTTCCAAAATGGCTCAACCAGCGTTTTGAGCACTAACCTTTTCGAATCACTATTGAGTGAATTAGTTAGCACTGCTTGATATTGAGTCAGGAAATGTATCAGGTAGGTATGTCCTTTCAATGGTTTAAGATTCTTTATTTATTTCTCATAAAATGTTACAAATTACTTACTGAGAAACCTTTTATATTACACAAGTACCTATTTACAAATTTATAAATGCAGCGAGCTTAGTTATAGGTATATTAAATTGAATAAGTATAGTAGGTACTGTTAACTGGTTCAGGGAATAGGATATCCCTAATCGGATCAAGCAAGGGATCACATCCCTAGAGTAGAAGTGGAAGAAGAAGAAAAAGATGGCGTCTCGGCGGAATGGTATTGTTTGCCGGGTAATAAAGGAACACAAAGTTGTAGCTATATTCAATGAAGAAAGAGTTTTCGCCCTATCAGTAGGTGCATACATGCTAACACAATAATAATAACAATTTCTAAAACAAACGAACACGATAACTGGTGTAATTACTGGCACGTGAGGCTGAATATCTGTATGCCTCCAGTTGATGGACGCAGGGCAGTGCATCGTAGGGCACGTTCCTTACGTGCGTGACCTACGAGGCAGTGCTTTGTTATAGGCGATGGTTACCACTTAACATCAGGTGGGCCATATGCTTGTTCCATCAGCTAGTTACATAAAAAAAAAACACGAATTAAAAAATATTAAATCGGGGGGTACATTTGAAATAGAGCGAAAGCAGATATAGAACTTGTCCAATGACGATTGGCTCGGCTTCAAGGAAAAGAAAATATTTTAGATCTTCCCTTTTCGTCTTTGTCCTCCACAATGGTGACCCCAAACGTGACTTAAAACCGTCTCTACTACTACACGTTTAAACTCCAAAATACCGGACTAACCGAATCAAGTGATTTGAACTCGTAAACTATATTTGACTAAAATTAGATTTGGCTAACGAGCTCATCGCGGAAAGGACGGCTGAACTTGTGCTAACATTTTTATTTCATCGAAAATTCAGGTCCGCTATTTTGTTTCGGGCAAACGAAGCATTTCAGTTCAGCTAAAGGATTCAGCGGACATGCCAGTTCCCTCGCGATGTTTCTAAATTATACACGGTTTTACTTCCAGCGCTGTAGCGTTTCCAGCAAATGTATAATTTCGCTAGTTCTATATCTATACCGAAAATCATTGTATAGTCTCCGTAAAATTATCTAGGGACATATCACGTTTGACTGGCCTCTCAGCTCAGTTGGTAGTGGTTCTGCCTTCTGCGCCGTAGACTGTGAGTTCGATCCCCACCGAGAACAAATATTCTGCGTTCAGCAGATGTTTGTTCTCTGTCTGGGTGTCATATTGTATTCTAGAAGTATGCATTTCCAAAAAATTGTATAATAAGTATTAAATATCTGCTATCTGGCTCCCATAGTACGAGTACAAGCTCTGCTGAGTTTGGGCTAGTTAGTGTTGTGTACAAAATAAATCTCACATCGACTGAAGCCTTGCGCATCTAGGTGACCTGCGATGGCGATTGTAGGCCTATTCTGACTTTGAAACATCATTGTGTCGTTAGCTTAACACAAAATGACTCATTAGCGTTAGCGTACGTAGAAGCGATGAGTACTTGAGTACTCATTGCGGGATTGCGAGAACTAATATTTTTACGTAGTTTTCGTAAGTTATAACATTAGTTCTCGCAATCCCGCCAGGGGCGGTCATCGTTAGGTACTCGATACAAAATTGGGGTTAACGACTACGCTATCGATAAGTCATTTTTTCAGAATAAACCCTCAGGTTCAGAATAAGGTTTTGCATACCCGCACACTGCACTACTAAACTAATCGCTATCGCAGGCGGTCTAGAAGTGCACAAGACTTTGGTATAAATTTAAGATGCCAAATATACCAAAAACAAATACAGTCGAAACCGATTATAACGACATCGTTTACAACGACCGATCGGTTATAACAGCCAGATTGTAAGGTCCCGCCCGAATCTCTAGTAAACTATTCAGCAAACATACCGCCTATAACAACACCGGATACAGCGACATATCGCTTACAACGACGAAACTGTATCTATATTCATCGACTATAACGACCAACCGCTTCTTGTCAAAGCAAAACAAAACGGACGATTTTAAATCTTATTGATTAGCATTGAAGGAATATTTTGGCGTATACCTACGCACTTTCTCCCACCTCATCCAAACCTCTTCCCGGCCATTTGACCTTGAATATTTTACACCAATTGTTTAGTGCGCCAAATGACTGCGTGAGTGACAGCTTGATTCATAGTGTTGGTTTTGATAAGACCGTGCATGCATGCGTTATCATGTCGCAAAATAAGAGAAAAGTGTTTTCTATTGAAGAAAAATGCAAAAAATATTGTTGCTGGGCTAAAAAAAACAGACTAAAATGACTGATTTACTTTAAAAACTAGTGTAGTCTGCAGCAAAATGTACTTTTCTGCTGTTAGCAGAAAAGTACATTTTGTATTCTAATTATTTCTTACTAAATATTTTCATTTCTTTTCTAACATTTCATTTGACAACAAGGTCACATGCATAACCTATACCTATACTAGATGGATACCTATGATAATATAATTACACAACTAATATAACTACTGTACTTATTATGTATGTGTATTGCTTATAACAACTATCGGATATAACGTCGGCAACTAAACGGTCCCTTCAATGTCGCTATATCAGGTTTTGACTGTATGTAGGTAGATAGGGTATCTATATTCATGAAACCACAGATCAATTAAATAAAGGAGATAGCCGCTTCGAGTCGGAATGGACCATTTTAAGAGTTAGTTCGATTACCATTCCAAGTCATAGTAAAATTCAAATAATTATTTAATCAATAGTATCACAAGGATCACTTTGAAACGTGTTAAATCTATAGGTGAGTCTAGGTACCAGTTCCTCGCGACCAATTGTTGATCATCAGATCATGATTCTAAATCTTTGCATAACAAAAGCAAGTTATAGTCCAAATCCTATACATAACACGAAATCAAAAAATAATCCAGCGGTTCATATTACGTTCGATAATACGCACACTGTTCCCGTTCTATTCCAATATCGAGTTATTGTCCCAACCGTTTATACCAACCTATATAGTTTCCTTAGAACAGGAAGGGTTCCGCTAGGTTTCATTAATTGACCAGCCGTTCAATTACCATCTGTTCCCATAGCTAAACCCTCGATAGGGACAAAAAAGAATCTCTATAGTTATTCCATGAACTTCTTCGCCAATTATGAAGATTGAACCATTTCTAAGGCTGCGTTCTGGCTGGCTGGTCCTTTACGACCGATACAAACAGAACTATAGAAAAGACAAAATTTCATTCATTTACTTACGTTACTTTTACGGTATCAAAGTTTTTAAACAAGTACATTTAATTTATAACCTTCATCGTCATTTTTTTGATAATTCATTTGGGGTCGGCACAACAGGTTTTCGTTCTTCACTCTTTTCTATTAGCCGTCATTTCAGCAGTCACTCCTTTCTTACCAATGTCACCCTTCACACAATCAATCCATCTTTTCTTCAGTCTACCTCTTCTTCTGTATTGATGTATGGCCATACAAAGTTAAACAATGCTGAAACGATTGTAAACAAATCATTCATATAAGATAGCAATAGTCATAACTCATAAGGAAAGCAATAGTCAACAGGATAACAGAAACAGGGAACAGGAGTAAGGATAGGGAGTAGTGACAAACAGTGAGAGTCAATTAAAAGCTACGTAAACATTAAGAAAGAAAGATACATTGTGTGACATTCGTCTAGATATATCTTTAGGTTCTTGATCATAAAAAGCTTAGTTCATGAACGCGCCTTTTCATCTACGATTCCACCTCTACTTGGTTAGTTTCATTTCCTTCAATCAACGTGGTATGAGAATGCGGAAAGTTGAAGTCGCTGACGAAGGTAAGAAAGTTATTCCTACACGGTTTACTTACGTTTGCTCTAAACAATATTATATGCGAGTACAAGCGTTATATTGAAGTGCGTTTGGAGTTCAATTCATTTTACTTTTAGTCGATTTAAATAGCTAGATGAGTGGGGAGTATGATTATGATGAAACGTTTGTGGCGTCAGTAGAGTGAAAACATTCGGAAACGTTCCAGAAAATAGGCTGAAAATAGCCGCTGATCTTCACATGAGTAGTTCCTATGGTATGATAACAATCATAAACATACTTGTGCAGTTCGGTCAGCGACTTAACCTAAGGTACTAATTACCAGTCTAATTATTTTCATCAACTTCGATAGTACCAACCTAACACACCTTATCTTCCAGAAATTCTTTATAACTCCGATTACTTTAGTTAAAAACATTTTCCATCACAATCTGCTATTATTTTGTAACTAACCCGTGCCGAAATAATATTCGACTTCATAATAGGGATAGTAAATCATGCTGGCAAGCAATATACGAATGTTTTTTGGCGTTTTACCAGTGTTTCTGAAGTTTTCGTCCATCTCTTTCATCAACCGGTGGATTGTCTTTCTATGTATGACCACGATGACAGAATCAAGGTCACGATAACAGAAAGAAGGTAAACAAGAAGCGAGACCAACGGAAATGTGAATGAAACAGAGACTGGTCGTGCTGCAACCTTTGGAATAAAAACCTCATTATGCAACCACAAAGCCGGCGTCATTCCCGAGATCTCCGTGGACAGAAGCTACCGCCAATAAGGAAGACAATAAAAACACTTTCAGTCAGACATTTCTTTTCAATAAAATGAGGATTATCATATTATAACGTCTATATCCAAGCTTGATTGCCAGTTTCACACGTCAAAATTTAAAAAAATTGGCAAGAAATCCTCTCTTGCGAAATGAGAGGATGCACGATATCGGTCTAATGTGGTATCGTTAAATAAATAAAATAAAAATAAAAAATAAAAAAACGTTTATTGCCTCGTTTATAAACCTAGGAACTACATTATCATACTAAACATAAACTAAAAATACGAGCACAAAGGGTCTCATTCAGCTATCGCTGGAAGTATGTACATCCAGCACTGATTTTAAATTAAACCCTCTCGGTTGGTTGTTCACCGAGGAATTTAGAGCAATAAGCGAGTTACAGAAAAAACGAACAATCAAGACACATACCTACAGTAAAAATAAACGTAACTAAGATTAAGCATGGGACCAAGACGAGTGAAAGTAAAGGGAGATCCATTAACCCAGCAGTAAGAGTGAGTCAGATAGTCTGAATAAAAGTATAATATTCTCGTAAAAGAACGGAAAAAATAAGCTAAACAAAAATTATAACTAAGAACAAAACTGTCTGAGGGAATAACAGCAAGCTTGTAAAAGTATGTCAAGGTCATGAGCCAGCATCATTTACTTCAGCCTAACAGCCTCCGAAGGCTTGGATCCTTATAATTAAGTGGCTCACAGACAATTCCGACCATATCAATTTGTGTAACGGCGTGTTGTTACGAGCGAAAGCTCATTCATACACGCCGTTTGACCTGAACTTACCACATTTTGGCCTGTTTCCCTGGGAATGACCATAATCCTGCTATTACTATGATTAAACTTTGGATCTGAAGTATATTTCGTTCGTGATCTAGAATATAAAGGCTACTTATACTTGCTTTAATATATATTTTCACTTCTTAAATTATTTAGAACTAGCGACCGCCCGCCCCGTTCCTGTTTCATTTTCGGGATAAAAAGTATCCTTTGTGCTATTCCAGACTATAATCTAACTTAGTGGCAAATTTCATTCAGATCCGTTCAGCCGTTCTGGCGTTATTGAGTAACAAACATCCATCCATCCATCCATC
Organism: Thera britannica; assembly: GCA_939531255.2. Taxonomy (NCBI): domain Eukaryota; kingdom Metazoa; phylum Arthropoda; class Insecta; order Lepidoptera; family Geometridae; genus Thera; species Thera britannica. The sequence goes on from OW618049.2 coordinate 10,239,804, forward strand.
AATCCAAACTTTCGCATTTATGATATTAGTGGGATGGGATAGTGAGATTATTTCACCTCGATTAATTACTCATAATAAGTATTATCTATAGCGCAAAGCCGCACATGTTTTTATCAAAATATTCCGTTTTATCAACAGACTTTAAACCATGAGGTAATTTTTGATCCATTTCAACCTTGTGTTAAGCAAGGTGAGTCACTTTTAACGTTCTGAGCTCAGTGTTTTAATTAAAGGTCTTTTTCAAATATTATTATGTTTCAAGTAATTTACTAATTAATTTGTATGATTCTATCAGCCGATAACTTCGTCCTTCGAAGCCAGCAGGCTATAAACGAAGACGCAGGCAACAACAAGTCGCAGACTAATAAAATATACACTAGTAATTTGCTACAAAATGTCACCATTTGGAATTAGTGCGTGTAGAATGCCCGAATGGTACGCTATCTCCTCTACTTAATTGATCTATGATCACGTTTACGGTCTGTTGTCCCTTCCAGTGATTTTTGTCCTTGGTTTTTACTTACAGATAAGTTTTACATTCGCTTAAGTCTTCAGCCTTAAAAAACAAGAAGGTAAACTTTTGATCCAACTTCCTTTAGAAAATTCTCTCATGTTGCAAACCCAATACGAAGCTAGAACGCGAGTTGCTTTTGAAACTGTTCCGATAGTTTTACGTAGTTTTACTGCATTCTCTGGAGTTTCGAAAAATGTAAATAAATCATAGGATACGGAATGTGCGATGCTCAAATAAAGGAACCTTGAAATAGAAAAGAAAAGTACACTTTTTTTATCATTATTTACATACATAATTATAAACTTAGTGGAGCTAAGCTATATTTTAGCGGACTTATTTGATTCTGTAGCAGATACACAAACACAGAAGATGAAGACAAAAAACTCACAGCATCTCATCTACAAGTTGCAAGAAATCGTTGCATTTTCTGTGGAGTAAGTAACGAAAAACCTTAGTTTCAGTAGCAAGCAACTCGTCAAATAAGCGAGATAAAATTGTAGGATTACATGTATATTGTATGTTATATACAATATTTGAATAATACATGATAATGCATCCATATAACTATATTGTAATATAAGTGATTATCAACGCGTGGCAAAATTTCCAGCAGTAGATAAAAAGACAAATATACCTTTCTGATAATTTTTATTTTGAGTTGTGATATAAATTCGACAGTTCCGACGAATTCCATTCGATAACGATATGCGGGTAGGTCAAAGTTGTTCTATTTAAATTTGGGTGTTGTTTTCGGTGTTTTTAGGTATTTAGTTAAGCCTATAAGGTTAACTTCTGGTCGGTAATAACAATTTGTAGGCAAAGGCAGTGTTGCTGTTATTTTTTTAATGCATAATTGTTGACGGGACAATATCGACACCTTTGACAGGAGATGGTGGGAGGAGGCTCGAGAGAGAGCGATATAAGTGGAAGTCTTTGGGTAAGACCTTTGCCCAGCAGTGGGACAAAATAGGTTTAAAAAAAAAGCACAATATTATCCATAGTCGCCACATGATACAAAAAACATTTAATTTCGCTCAATACCAAGTAGACAATCAGATAATTCTATAACTTTTCTCATATAAAAAGAATAATTCATCCATAACCCTCCAGAATAACCCCAAATTCATTTCAAAACGATTTATGTAAAATAACAAATAAGATTAAATATTCCAACTGCCATGTAAAATTTGGCAATTCCATAATGACTGTCTGCGCACATCTAGGCAATGTCGATGGCGATCAGCTGAAACGCTGTCACATTTGACAGCGTTTCACTAATCGCCATCGCAGATCGCCTAGGTGTGGATCAGGCCTTTTATTCGTAAGGATAAGGCTAGGTACCTACCATCCTAATAAGAAATTACGTTCTGGTATTTCCGTATATTTTATTTTTTCGGTTTATTTCCGGGTATTTTATTGTTTGTAATAAATCAACTAAATGAATAAAAGTGTGTGGGGCTGAATGACAAATAGACGTGATTAGAATGGAACTGAATGGAACAATGCCGACAAACACAATGGCGCATGCATTTTAATTTTATTATTGAGCACACTGTTTCTATTTTTTTACAGACTTCAAATAAATAAAGAGTTCTCAAATCGGTTGGATTTTTTTTAAATGTTTGATATCGCCTAACTTCATCATTTATGAAACAACTTGAAATTAAAAAATAATCCGAGAGGTAGTTCCAGATTGGTTCCATAGAAGTTTTATCAATTGGTTTAGCAGTATGGCTATGAAGTCGGTTTCTCAAGTTTTTAAACGTGGGGTGCTTTTTATAATAACTTCAGATATAATAAACTATTGATAAAATATTTACAACAATCAAAATCAAGCCCCCCACGCTTTTTGTACAATAAATATAAATTTTCAATTGATTATTACAGTTTTATTTTTAACTTTTTAGTTCAATTAGTTATAAAAGCGTTTTTTTTTAGTTTTTTAAACTATAATTTATTTTTTACTTTTTAGTGTTTTTTTTTTCATATTTTTTTTTTTCATATTATTGCATTGTCATCGACCCTTGACAGGTGTGCAAAGTTTGAATAAAATCTGATCGTTCAAAGTAGGTTTTTTTTTTATTTCTTTTCATTTTTTTTATTTATTTTTTTCATATTATTGCATTGTCATCGACCTTAGACAGGTGTGCAAAGTTTGAATCAAATCTGATCGTTCAAAGTAGGTTTTTATTTTATTTTTTTTATTTCTTTTCATTTTTTTTTATTTTTTTTTTCATATTATTGCATTGTCATCGACCTTTGACAGGTGTGCAAAGTTTGAATCAAATCTGATCGTTCAAAGTAGGACAAAATCGAGCTCAAAGGGGTCGGTTACATACATACATACATACATACATACATACATACATACATACATACATACATACAGGTGAAACTAATAAAAGCGTTATAAAAAAGCCACAATTTATTTGCTGCAGCTACTTTTTAGGGTTCCGTAGCCAAATGGCAAAAACGGAACCCTTATAGATTCGTCATGTCTGTCTGTCTGTCTGTCTGTCTGTCTGTCCGTCCGTATGTCACAGCCGTTTTTCTCCGAAACGGTAAAAGCTAGACTGATGAAACTTGGCGAGTAGATGTATTCTGTAAACCGCATTAAGATTTTAACATAAAAATAAAAAAAAACTATAAATTTCGGGGGTCCCCATACTTGAAACTGAAACTCAAAAATTTTCATCGAACCCATACGTGTGGGGTATCTATGAATAGGTCTTCAAAAATGATGTTGAGGTTTCTAATATCGTTTTTTTCTTAACTGAATAGTTTGCGCGAGAGACACTTCCAAAGTGGAAAAAAGTTGGTCTCCCCCCCTCTAACTTCTAAAGTAAGAGAATGATAATACTAAAAAAAATATATGTTGTACATTACTATGTAAACTTCCAACGATTTTTGGTTTGAACGAGATCTAGTCAGTGGTTTTTTTTTTATACGTCATAAACCGTAAACCGCAATTTACCTTTCGACGAACTACAAGAACCTTATTATGTTACATCAAGTAACATAATATACAGGTTCTTGTAGTTCGTCGTGCTACGGAACCCCTTCATGGGCGAGTCCGACTCGCACTTGGCTGCTTTTTTTTTCTTCTTATAGTGTCTATTTTTCACCTGTCAAAAGTTTTTGATCAACGCACCACGGCACGCCGCTTTGAGCTATCTCCTACTATTTATATATCTGTGAGGAAGCTATTATAAACAAATCTACACTTTGTACAGTACACCAACCAATTTGTGCATAACTGCCAATTAAATTTACCAAACAAGATTCCCCCAAGGCCAACCAGGGTGAAACCGCCGGTTTGTTCAAACCAATATTACATTGCTCTCTGGACATCCCGCCCGGCTGTGGTTTATTTGATGCGATTAATTTGGTACTGATTTGGGTCAGTTGAGCTATCTCTAGATCGTTTGTAACGGTCTGCAGATAGCTCAACTGTTCCTTGTGAATTTGTAAATTTTGTTATTTGTTTAATTGTTAGTTTATTATGTGTAAATAAATCTTTTTATCAATTTATTTGCTTAACAATCTTGCAGCGAGAATTTACCTATTTATTATTATTATTATTTTGTATTACCGTAGTTACCTTTATTTAACAAACATCTAGTAGGTACATATTTAAAACCACCCCTCCTAGCTCAGTTAGTAAGTAGCTATATGCTTTCTGCGCGTGGGTTCGATCCCCACCGCGAACAAATATTTGTGTAGTGAACACAGATGCTTGTTCTCTGACTGGGTATTATATTGTATTCTAAGAAAATATTTATAAAAAATATAAGTAACCAGATGGTTCCCATAGTACAAGCTCTGCTTTGTTTGGGACTAGATAGTGTTGCATGGATTGTCCATAAAATTTATTTACATTTAATACAGATAAGTTGGTTCTCTTCAACCCAAAACGATTTCGCAATCATAGTACGTTCTTTACAAACAGTTTTATCATTTTCCACGACGTAAGCCCTCTCGAACCTGTGCTAACATTGGTTCACGTTTCGAGATAAAGCAAATAGTCTTATGTTGCGTACTTAATACGTACCAGTAGGGCAAGTCTCACTTCATTTACAACATTTCATTTCGCCTAAGTATTGGTCTCTCTCTATTGTATGGAGAAAAGATGAGACAGCAAAAATAAGTTACGTAGAAACGAGTTGTCTCGTCAATTTTCCATACAAAAGAGAGACACGTGCTCACACGAAAACAACATTTGGTAGACATACCCCCGAATACTGAAACGCAACTCAGATTTAAGCACGTCTCAAGCGACGAATATTTGACAGTTTTCAATGAAAATCTGTCAAATATTCGTCGCTTGAGACGTGCTTAAATCTGAGTTGCGTTTCAGTATTCGGGGGTAAACGTAGCAAAACTCCAACTTCGGGTACAGTAGTTGCTTAGAATAAAAATTAAGAAATACTGCATTATGATTGATTACCTATAATTTGACAAACACAAACACTGCACCTACCTCTATCTACTTTCTGATTTTTTGATCTGGCCGAGGATCTCAAGAGGCGCAAATACAGGTCTCGACAGAGCCTACTTATTTGCGCCTCTTGGGGTTGAGACTCTGGGTCCGTGGGGAACCGAGGCCTTGCGGATCTTCAAAATGTTGTCTAGGCGACTGATCGAAGCGACGCGTGACCCAAGGGCTGGTGGGTATCTGGCGCTGCGCATTAGCATTTCTATTCAGCATGACAATATCTATCAAGATTTTGTCAAAATGTTCTAGAATATAATGCTCCTAAACGTTCTAAAATGTTCTTTAACACTCTGGAATGCCCAGGCAACGCCGGGCGTCGCTGCTAGTCTTTCATAAGGTCAAAGTGTGCGAACGAGATGTACATAGAAGGTTGTTTTGGCCTTTTGTATATTGTTCCACGTTGCAGTAATCAAACTCACACTCTCCGTGACAGTAATAATGTATTGTAATAGGTATGTTTTTGTAAATGATTTGTTCAGGAAACTAGTTTATGCTGAACAATGGCAATTATTTACGTTCTATTGCCCCGATTTCAATGAAATTACCAAATAAATAATTAGTAGCACAACACTATAAATTTATTAAATATTCACAGATAACTAAATGTACACAAGTATTTATTTATTAACACAATTTTAACAAACACCATTCTACTAGCATATAAAATGGAATAAAAATAAATTCTTTCAACACAGTGAAACTTCGATACGGTTGGGTCATTCCTTCCAACTACACACGCTATTTACCCTGATATTTTTTTTTACATCAAACTAATATTTAATAAGCCAAAGAAGTTAAAATGGGCAATTGTTGGATTCTGTAGTACTAGATCAACAGGTTTTCATACCCATACTAAGTTTTTAAGTAAAAATATGTACATACAATTTTTTTTTGTAAATTATTTGAATTCAATATAACACCCAGACTGAGAACAAACATCCGCGTTCACCACACAAATATTTGTTCTCGATGGGGATCGAACCGCGACCACTACCTACGGCGCAGAAGGTAGAGCTTCTACCAACTGAGCTAAGTAAGAGGCCACTCAAAAGAGAAAAAGAGGTAGCTCTTATTTTATCTTTGGATAAAAATGTACTTTGTGTACCAGCACGTTAGGCATTTTCAGCTGTGGACGCCTACGCTTATCGCAAAGTGGCTCGTATAAAGTCGGCGAGCACATTCGTTAAGTTACGAGTCTCGCTAACTTGAAGGATTTTACAATTTCCTCGCCTACTGAAAATCAGAAGTTTTTATGGCTGTAGGTACTAATGACACTTGTGGGCTGGTGTTCACCGGCAATATAACCAGACGTTAAGAAATAGGAGGCTATCAATTCAGAAACAACCTAATTAATTTTACTATCTAAAATTACCCAAGTGCCGAGGATGGAATGGTAAGATCGCTGCTTAGCGATAAGATCGCCTATTGTATCTGCATAACGTTTCTATCTTATCTGTAACCAAGTTTTTCAATAAAGTATTTTTACTTTCTATCTATATAATTTTCAAGTTAAGCTACCTCTAAATAATTTGTGATAGTCAACTGTTTCTTGTGTATTTTGTAATTATGTGCTTGTTTTAGATGTAAGTTTATTTGTGTAAATAAATTCTAATTTTCAATAAAATATTTTTACTTCCTTCTATCTAATTTTAGTGATACGTCGATTTAGGTTATAATTTGACATGCGTAAGGTGCGGTTACATTAACCGCCCGTTAATGACTTGGTAAATTACGTCAGAAGGTGTCGTTTTATCGCTCAAACTCCCCTAAACTTTCAAGAGTGAGTAACTCAAATTAAGTATCTGAAAATCACTCCTTGGGATAAAATAATTGGCCAGATGTTTCCCACAATGTAGTAGTAGTAGAGCTCTTTGTGAATTTGTATTTGTATTTATTGTTTTACTTTAATTATAACGGAAGGGCTTGTCCGGGGAAATACTACCCATTTCTGCCGTGAAGCAGCATTGCTGTGTTTTGGTTTGAAGAATGGGTGCCGGTGAAATTACTGGCACGTGAGGCTGAACATCTGTATGCCTTAAGTTGATTGACGCAGGTAAGTGCATCGTAGGGCACGTTCCTGACGTGTTTGACCTACGAGGGAATGCTTTGATTTTGATGTTTTGTCTTTGGCTAGTTGCAAAGAAACAATGGCATTGCAAATCAAGGTAAGAAGAATTCAATTTCCTCTTTTTTTGCTCATAGATTGTCTTCTTCTTCAGTGACACAAAAAGAGTGTCAATCTAGTGTGGTGAAAGGATTTTAGCCAAATCCTTTCATCACACTAGAGTTGCGAGGGATTCCAAACCGCAGCTTGCGGCTTTTTCCATACAAACTTCAACTGTCGCTGCACCCATTTTGGGGTAGAATTTTACTTTGTTTTATTTTGAATAAAACAAAGTAAAAAAGTAAAAAGTAATCACCAGTTGCCCCTGACGCTATATAAATCATCTACAATAGATGCAAAGGCCAGTTTACTTTTTTAACCGACTTCCAATCAAAAAGGAGGAGGTTCTCAATTCGGTTGTATTTTTTTTGTTAATGTTTTTTTTTATTTTTTTTTTTTATTTTTTTTTTATTTTTATTTTTAATGTTTGTTACCGCATAACTTCGTCATTTGTGAGCCGATTTGAAAAAATATTTTTTTATCTGAAAGGTACTGCTTCCAGATTGGTCCCATTTTAATTTTTTTTAAATCGGTGTTGCCATTTTTTTTAAATAATTTTTTTAATGTTTGTAACTGCATGCCTCCGTCATTTATGAACCGATTTAGAAAATTATTTTTTTATTTGGAAGGTTATCCTTACGTCCAGATTGTCCCAAACAAATTTGATTAAAATCGGTTTAGCCGTTTGACAATTTGAAGTCGGTTTCTCAAGTTTTTAACCGACTTCCAATCAAAAAGGAGGAGGTTCTCAATTCGGTTGTATGTTTTTTTTTTTTTATTTTTTTTTTTATTTTTTTTTTTTTTTTTTTTTTTAATGTTTGTTACCGCATAACTTCGTCATTTGTGAGCCGATTTGAAAAATTATTTTTTTATCTGAAAGGTATTGCTTCCAGATTGGTCCCATTTTAATTTTATTAAAATCGGTGTTGCCATTTTTTTTTAAATAATTTTTTTAATGTTTGTAACTGCATGCCTCCGTCATTTATGAACCGATTTAGAATTTTTTTTTTTTATTTGGAAGGTTATTCTTACGTCCAGATTGTCCCAAACAAATTTGATTAAAATCGGTTTAGCCGTTTGACAATGAAGTCGGTTTCTCAAGTTTTTTAAACTTAAATTATTATTTAAACTTATAATTATTTTGAATAGAAAACACACCCTTCAAATTTTAAGTGCATTAGGGCCTCGATGATCCGAACGCCTAAAATGTATACCCTGTTCGGATGGACGCAGCGTTCGGATTATAGTATGCATACATTTTTGGGAAAAAAACAATCAATTTAGTAATATTGTTTATTAATTAAATACATGTACATTTATACTTTTTTGAAGAATTCTAATATACAGTATGTAGTACATTGACGGTAAGTATTTAGCGACATTGAAAACGCTTTGTCTCTTAATTTGCGCAAAAGCATTTTTTCTGGAATAGAAATGTCGACTTCATCTGCCCATTCTAAGCAGGTATTTAAGGAAGACACAACTTGAGTGTGTGAAACCCGTGCGACTGGTTCAGATGCTTCCAATTCTTCATCAATTTCGGTGTCATGCTCAGTTGTGATTTGTTATTTCCTCGTTCGGATTATAGAGGTATTCGGATTAGCTTGGGTACGGATTATCGAGGCCCTACTGTAGCTACAACCAGCGGTTGTGCGGTGTATGTCAGTCACTCAAGTCACTCTTTTACTATAGTATTGTGATGTGATTCTCTTAGGTTTCACTTAGCTCATAGTCAGTCATAAAATATCTAGAATCGTGTCTCACGATTGCCAAACACCAATTGATGTCAAGGCAGACCTCTGCATGCCCAAACGATTTGCAGTAGTTTGAATATTTAGCATAAATCACGTCATTTCAGTTTAAAGTGGCAACTAAGTATTGTCTTGAACTCGCTAATAACAAGAAATTAAAACCATTCATTTACGACCAAAAGACATCTTTGTTGAAAATCACACAAAAGATGCAATCATCAGGACTAAAACCGCACCTTTTGTGTCTAACCCGTTTTAATGCCGGCTGTGCCAAGGTCCTAAGGTTCAAATCTCTATTGAATTTCGAATAAGAGCAAGCTTCCAGTTTGGTTGATCATCTAATAAGCACCAATCTCCAGTATAATATCCAGTTCAGTGACTTCAACCAAACTAATGAATGAAAGCCCTCGAGGTACCCCAGACAGGTTGCTCTCTTGACAATATGGCAAGGGTTCACAGAAAACAATATTGTTAGTTACGGTAGTTCTTGGTATTATTTTAATACGGGTTGCTACAACCGCCAAAGATCTGATAATTGCTCGTTACCGAGACCAATCTTCTTCTTATCGTGTCACTGATTCTTTCGAACCAAGTGTGGTGAAAGGATTTTAATTGCGCCTCAGGGAGGCTCCTTTCGTGCACTTGACACATATTTTAGATTTTTTTAGGTTCTACGATATGCCGGTTTCCTCACGGTGAAGGAAAACATATCCTTCACCGTTTGAGAGCACTGGCATAGTGTACATTTTTGGGCAGACAATCTCATTGGTACACGACTGGATTTGAACCCACGACCTCGGAAGGATCGGAAGGCAGGGCCGCTACCACTAGGCCACCAGCGCTCTAACCGAGACCAATGACAAGATGATACTATAGGTACCAAGACTTAGAATTAAGAAAAAGAAAAATGTTTTTAGATAACAAAAATTTTAAGTCAGCGTTTAACTTGCTCGTGCATGAAGGATATGGTGCATTCCCACAAAACATTCCTTCTCTTTCTTTTAATACAAACATTCAGGTGCCAAAATAAAACGGATAGATAAGTTGTGTTGTCATAAATGTGACGTGGCGGCATAGCTTCTATGACTACACTATCACACCAAAATTATAAAGAAGAAGTAGGTACTTTGCTACGTACCTAATCTACACGTTCCGAATCATGCACTTTTTTTTTAATTTAAAGTAGGTAACTATAATGTTTGAACTAAAGGTATAAGTGAACAATGGAATTAACATCGGTATTGTTTAATTTAATGGGGTTTTACCTAACACTAATTATCGGTTTCGATAAAAATTTGGGTCTTGCCAAGGTCGTGAGTGCTACGTTGGAGCACGTGTTTAATCTTAACTTTAAAAGTTACTAATGTTTGGATAATAAGTATGCATAAAAGATGGAAATAACATCGATATTTTAAAATTAATGGGGTTTTACCCACCAGTTCTCGGTCGCGATAAAAAGCAAACTCCTCAGACCAAACTAGCCAGCCACGCAAGCCTGAAATTATATTTGCGTAAAAGCGCTGGTGTATATAAAGGTAGCAATATAATAAATATATACAACGTGAGTTTGAATTCGTATGTTATCCCGAAAGGTGGTGATAGGGACCATGGTTTTGCACAAGCTATGAAAACATTTCTGTGAAATACGAAATCTAAATCTTCCATACAAAAAAAATAATCAATTGACAAAATATTTTGTGTGAAAACCCTACATCTTGGGCGGGGCCGGCGCTAATTTGGTAAATAGGTAAGTAGTAATAAAACTTACAAACTAGGTACATATCAATTTACTGGCTTTCCATGGTATAAGCACTCTGTTCTGAAGACGGGTAGCTACATAGGTAGGTACTACTACGAGTACTAGGTACAGGTAGGTTTTGCACACATTATTCACAAGCACTTAGGTAGGCCATACCTACGACAATTAAATGATTTTTGTACACTGAGTTTAACTTTTCAACATGCGCTCGCAACGAAATAGTCCACGAAATACTGAAAATAACTGAAATGCCTAAGTTTATTTTTAGATTTTCGAGTTCGGTTTCCTTTGACAGCTTAGACAATTTAACCAAATTGTCTAAGTTTGACAGTGCCGAATAATTTTAGGGTCCCGTACTTAACCCAATATTGGGTTAAGTAAGTCGTGTGTATGATGACTTCGTAAGCTCTCGATTCGAATTAAATTAAAGTAAATAGGTACCTACTCTGTACGTACTTTATTTAAGTTTCTCGTATCATATCTTAAAGCAATGCCAAAGTCGGAGATTTTCATAAAGTAGGTAGTCGCAAAATGCACTTGTTGTTTATCACTCAATCACACAAATAAAACTTGTCTTACATATGTTTTGGTACGAAAGTACCTACCACTAGTTTTTTTACAATGTGTAAATAAAATAATTTTTAATGAGTGTAGGCATTGCATCACATCCTCTTCGTTCTGAATCATACAACAAATAAACAAAATAAATACTTGAACATAAATTCCATGAAAAATATTATACGGAACCCAACAGACCCCATTTTTATAAAATTAGGATGACGATTCAAAGGAGGCGGTAATACATTTTTATTGCTTTTTGACTTGCCAATGGCAGATTTTGGGTGTCAAATAAGACATAGTTCAACAGAGGTCAAGTACCTAATCAGCTGGTTATAGGGTTGCCTAACATGCTTTTAAGCAAAATCATGGCGTAAACTTTACACACCATTTGTTGAATGAAAAAGTCCTGATTCAGAAAAGTCATAGAACTAATGCTGTTGGCATTCAGGAGTAGCTTATCCCCCTTTCGGGATAACATATGAATTCAAACTCACGTTGTATAAGGTGGCCACAGACAACGGTTTTAACCTCCTTTGTGTTGAATCTGGATAGCTAGAATATATGCTGGCTTTTATTAAAACTAGAGGTACAATAACACTGGTTTAACTTATGAGAAGCAGAGCTTAGAGAATAGTGTATAACAGGATAGCTACCGTATTATTCAAGCTTACCCCTAGATTAACCTACCTGATGGTAAGGTAAATTTCAGATGATAAGGTAAATTGTATTGTAGCAGAAGAGCTTTTTGTAAGGGGTTGTCCGGGGAAGAGTTATTAACCATGCCTGTTCCTGCCGTGAAGCAGCATTGCTGTGTTTCGGATTGAGGGGCGTGGGTCCCGGTGAAATTACTGGCACGTGAGACTGAACATCTGTATGCCTCAAGTTGATGGACGCAGGGCAGTGCATCTTAGAGCACGTTTCTGACGTGACCTACGAGGCAATGCTTTGTTATAGGCGATAGCTACCCTTAACACATGTTCAAAAAAACATATTACAGATTCTTGGAATGGCAGGTAGGCCTCAGTATAACAGGAAATTACAGGAACAGGAAGCTACGAGAATTTAACAACTTTGGTGAAGGAGGTTTTCCCGCTTTTATTAAAAACGGGGTTTATTTCGGACATAACTTATTCTTAAGTACCCGCATATCGATTCAAGTATCTGTAACTATATTCTGCGGTATAACCATAGCCTAGGACTTTGATATATGAACTGCCAGTGGGCAGATAGTGATTATAATAAAATAGAGAAGTGTATTCGGATATAAACTCGATAGAAATTCGAGAATCGAGATACAAACATTACTATTCAGTTAAGAATATCTGTGGAATTGTTGGGTACATTCCACAAGAAATATTCTAAATAACAAACCAAGATCTCTGTGTCTAGTTGCAGGTAACTTACCCAATCTATTTCGTGGAGTGACCATTTTGTTAAGTTCTTAGTTTTTTGTATAGAAACGCACCACACAAACGCATTTCGGTACGTTTTTAAAATTCTTAACATGATTGTAAATAAATATTTAACATCCAATTAAAACCGATGTTAAGTTGAAAAATACTTTCTGTATAGACACAATACAGAAACGCATGTTTGAACATTTTTTTAAATTCTTAGCATGATTGTTAATAAATATCTAACATCCAATAGACTTTTCTAATTCCTCCAAGAATAGACTAGAATAAAACCGACCTTATCTAGTCTTAGACGACAAGTCACCAGCTGTGCCTGAATCGGCCATGTAGAAAGTATTCTTCAACTAACCTCTTTAAAAGGCCACGTTCCAGAATGTTCAATTGTCGTGAACTCCATTAAGCTAACAGATAAAATATACTGCAAATTCATTACAAGGGTTCCGTATCACAAATCCACAATTGTACATTTAATAAGGAACTCTCGCGAGTGGGTTTTGTTTAAACGCCGTGACGTGAATTTGCAATTTGCATTTCATTTTAATTTGCAAATTTACATTTGGTATCACGGGAATTTTCTCGTGTTTAACAATTTTGTGCTAACATGTCTGGGACAGGAATCTTTCATTCCTTATGAATTCCTGATTAAAAATTTACTTACCTACGTATTTACAAATAAAAAATCTAAGTATCATAATTTGTAAAAATTACCCTTAGTCAAAAGCATTTGAAAACATTTAGGTAGGTATTTATGATAATTAATTTGGTTCTATTGATAACAACGACGCCGACGATGTTAGTGGTATTTTTCATTCATCCTCAAAAAATATACCTTTACTTGTTGCTACAAAATGAGTTGATTAATATCTCAAAATTATTATTTTTCATCGAACTAACAAATGAACTAGACAGCCAGCTGATAGAGAAGGCCACTTCTTTCAAAAGAATGAAGGTTAATAAAATGAAGAGGAGAGATCCTCAAGACCTCATATAGCTCATAAGAGGGCTGACAAAATGGAAACACCACTGGGCGTTCTCCATCAATGTCAACGAAGAAGTGGATAACTGAACAAACTCAAGCTCAATGCTCGTACGGGCGGAATGCAAGAATCAGAGATAAAAAAAAAAGTTTCTTGAAAAGCTTTATACTTTAAATCTAGCAGCACTTTTCGTAACTTAAATAAATATGTTTTTTATCCCGACATATTGAACAGATGTAAGACAGGATAAGTGTGTTGCCCGCAAGGGACTACGAAAAGCATTCTCGAGACAAGGATCTATGGACCAAGTCAGACGGCTAAATGGCCAAAGTTAAACGAGGTACAGACTACGGAGTGCTTTGAATAAACATACATAATTGAAAACATCGCATTACCAGCTATGAATAAGCAACGAACGATCATCTCGACAAAGTTACATTTTTCTACGACTTTTTTACGAAGTTACCCTGAGGAAAAAACTCTCAATTTACCAGTAAAGTTTTAAAAAGTAAGACAAGACTTCATTGTTACGGTTTTGGGTAAGAGCGCTGGTGGGCTAGTGGTAGCGGCCCCGCCCTCCAATCCTAAGGTCGTGGGTTCAAATTCAGTAGTGTACCAATGAGTTTTTCTGCCAAAAATTTATGTACACATTGCCAGTGCTCTCAAACGGTGAAGGAAAAAATCGTGAGGAAACCGACATGTCGTAGAACCTAAAAGATTCAAAAATGTGTCAAGTGCACGAAAGGAGCGTCTTTGAGGCGCACTGAAAATCCTTGGACCACACTTGGTTTGAAAAAAGCAGTGACTCAATAAGAAGAAGAAGCAGAATTGTTATGTTGGGTGGTCCTGTAATGGTTTAAACATCAACATCGTCATCCGCAGCCTGACTTAACCCACTGCTGGGCATTAGCCTTTCTTTGCTCTTGCCATCCACCACGATCTTGGGCTACCCTCATCCGTCTGCGGCCCACGGCGCAGTCAATGTCGTCAACCCATCGTGCTACTGGACATGTTTTACCAATGCTCAAAGGATTCCACACCAAAGACTTAGTTTCATTTCTTTTGAAGTTTCCATCCTGAACTTATTGAATATTCCTTTGGAAAGTAAAGTATCTGCTTACTACAGAAAGTTTGTATTCATAGGAGACGCCAAAAAGATTTACATGCATAAATATTCAGTTTTGATTTCAGCAATCTTTTTTGTTTTCCCGTTTGTAGTTAGCATCATTGATTGTCACTGTCACATTTGCGACAGCGTTGACAGCGTTTCACTGATCACCACCGCAGAGCGCTGATAGCCCCTTCCCACCGGTGTGTGATATCGCGCACTGAGGCGGATCAGCTCGCACGACGCACCATGGGAACGGTCTCGTGCGCCGAGGTGCGCGGTAGCACAGGAGCCCTGTCTGTATGCGTTGCCGTGCGTCGTCGTCGGCTGTGCGTGATGATCTGCAGAACCACGCACCGTAGGAAGGCAGCATTAGACGTGCGCAAGGCTAGTCTTGTAGCGTCTCTGTATCGTGACTATATTAATAAAATTGAAGATTTTAGGACTAGTGGGGTAGTATTTATGCAAAAATATTACGTTGATTTTTCATTCAATTTTGGTCCATGTTCTCTGAAAACTACTGGCTTTAAAAGGGTATGAATACATAAGTAATGAAAGCAGATAAAATTGATAAAGACTGAAGGAACACCCCAAATCGAATAAGTTACGCCTTTTAGAGCCCATTACTTTACGTAGAATTTGTAGTTTCCCAAATCTACAGTTATCTCGACATAGCTTGCTGACAGCTTTATTACCTAGAGAGTTTTTATTTTATTCATGTACCTATAATTTTCGTAAAAAGCAACCGTTCCCGAAGATCGCCACTTAGGTCTCACTTAGAGTTAGGTAAACCTCATACAGTGTGGTCCATCCCTAAAAATCTAAATAGGCATGTACCTTATTAATATAGATAAACAATTGAGTTTGAATAAAGGTGAATATTGAATACACTTACATACGATTTGAATACATTGTACACTTACACATCCGATATTCACTTTTGAGCATAGGATTCTGGTTTATTCATAGAATCAAATATACATGAGGTCAAAGGTTCGGTCAGTAGAATACAGTATTAAAATGGTCGCTTTTTGTCAACTATTTTCGGATATATTTGTTATGTTAAACTCTTCTTTTTCTCCTTGCCCTTATTATCCCACTTTATGTGGGGTCGGGACAACATAATATGTCTTTCTCCTCCTCCATTCCTTTCTGTCAGCTGTCATCTCTGCATTTACTTCTCTCTTATTCATGTCATCTTTCACACAGTTCATCCATGTTTTCTTTGCTCTACCTCTGCTCACCATGTCTATCCACATCCAAACTCATCACTTTCCTAGACATGACTTTCATCTCTCCTCGTGACATGCCCTTCTCATGACTCCTCATGAAGTTTGCTAAATGTAAAACCAGAAAAGATTTAACCTTCCGTCAATACCTGAATTTATTTAGTGTAAAATACTAAGCGTGTAAAACAAACCATTTAGGAAACCCCTTAAAAAAAATATGACATTCATGCATGAGCATAAATTTTCCTGCCAACAGCGGAAACCGAAAAATTACTGACAAACTAGATGAAATACCCGTTTAAAAGATTTCCATTAAAAAATCCGAACGTCCAGCGTGAATCGTCCAGAAGTCCAGATAAACGGACTAAGTGCATTGAAAGCGGGATTTATGTATAAAGTGAATGTGCCACGGAATTAAAAGATATGACAGACGTGCATGACAGTGCGGAAATTGTACGCTCAGACTTGCAATTGACCGGATTTTCGCAATGTAGGTACTGCAACTAGCAAGACGGAGAATCGCACAGTGTTTTTAGAAAAGCTGGGAATTCCGAGGACAGTACCCGAAGTCTGAGTTTTGCTTCCACATTTCGTTAACAAATGTTGTTTTCGTTTCGCCTGCGTGTCTCTATCTTTTGTATGGAGAAAAGATGAGACAGCAAAAATACGTTGCATAATTAGAGTTGTTGTCTCATAATTTTTCCATGCAAAAGAGAGAGACAGGTAGGCGAAACGAAAACAACATTTGGTAACGAAATGTTGTAAATGCACTGGGACTTCGGGTACAGGAGGCCAAGTCGCACTTCATTTACAACAATTTCGTCTACAAAATTTTGTTTTCGATTCGCCTATTTGTCTCTCTCTATTGTATGGAGAAAAGATGAGACAGCAAAAATACGTTACGTAGAAACGATCGAAACGAGTTGTTGTATCAATTTTCCATACAAAAGAGAGAGACACGTGCTCACAGGAAAACAACATTTGCTAGGCTAAATGTGGTAGCAAAACACCGACTTCTCGTACAGACCTTAGATATTTTCTATCTGAAAGGACCCATAGAACTTTCATCAAAAAAACAGTTCATCAGTTTGGCCATGAAGTAGGTTTCTTCAGTTTTTTAAACTCCACTTGTTTTTTTTTTAATTTATTTTATTGAGGGGATTTCAGATTGCAACGTAGCTCCCCGTTTACCAAAAAGTTTGTACAGCTAAACGATTATGGATTTTAAATTCGCAGCCTAGAATTAGTCAAACTTACCCGTTTACTAGCGCTTGTAGGCTATGGAGTGACACAGCTATTCTACTGAAGCTGTGGTAAGAATAACTTACACTCTTTGAAATCTTGCCAAAAAAACAGAACGTGATCTTTCCGTGAACTGTATACTTTTCGATATCCCCTGTTGAGAGTAGATAAGGCACTTTCCTTATAAATATTAAAAAGTATTGTCATTTTAACACGATCACTTTAACACCCACATATTTTGGGCTCTTCGTGGACGTAACAGAAACTTATTATGTGGTACTATTATACAGACGTGTGAGTGATTTTATAGCTACGAGTAAAATAAAAAACAATTTGCATAGATTATTTATTTACTTAGGATTTAATTACATAACATTGAACTTCAAGGATCTTCTACGTACAGCAATAATTTGTTACAGGTAAGGGGGTAGGTAATTTTTTATATGTTATAAATATTATCCCCTTAGAAATGTAGGTATAAGGCACACTAAACTTGAAATTTGTTTTGAAATGCCGTCATTAATTCACGTTGCTGTACTTTCAAAAAATCTTGTTTTAGTTAAAAAAATAATTTATTTCCAAATTAAATAGTTACCTACCTACCAAGATACCAAGAAGGGATTTTCTGTGCTTTGGGAAATCTGTCATGGTGGCATGTAGGTAGGTGTCTCTTGCCTATACATTATTATTTTTCCAGCCTAGGTAGGTCTAGAGTCTAGATAGGTTAGGTACCTCACTCATTGGCACTACACATTCACTAGCTCAAAACGAGTAGGCGTTGAATGGGGTAAATTATGGAGATACGTAGGTTTCTTTACTGCAAGGATCGATTTGCTCTGAAGGGAATACGCCTACTAACTTTATGTATACTCCAGCCAAATCCGACGTAGAATGTTTGTATGTAATGTAACGGGTCGTTCGCGTTCACTATTGATAAGATCGTCATTTTTAAATCTTTCTAAAACTGTCCCTCCAGACAAAACGTAAGACTAGGCGGTATGGTCTTGGTACTATAGCCTTCTTCGAAAGAAGCAAAAACGAAAAAAAAAATGTCCCTCCAGATGCTCTGCCTCTGACAGCGCGCCAAATACTTTGACATTCCGCTGACATGATAGCTAGAAGGAGACAGATGAAATACATTGAAATAGGCAATGCCAATTATGGTAGGGCGACTTTGACTGACGACTGACGACTTGACGAAAAAGTATTTTATCTATTTAATTTATCATCACTATACTCATAAGACTACTCGACACTGGCAAAATTGATCCGAAAAGGACAGATGCCATTCACTAAGAAGAAGAAGAAGGAACGTATAAATGATTGTGTTTTTACAATATGTAGGTATGAGTCGGTATGAGTAGATATAGACAGGCAATTATTTGCTACGTAGTACGTAGTCTTGGTACTTGGTACGTAGTACGTCGTTAGAAGACTCCTCCATTTTGAGGATTTTAACAGCACTCTTAAAATCCACAAAATGGAGTGTAAAATAAAAAGCTCTGTTAAAATCTTCAAAATGGCGTGTAAAATAAAAATAACGAGCAAGTGAAGTGTCAATGACAAGTAAAGAACGAAACTGTACTTAAACTTGGAAAATGTCCCAGGAAGCACTAAAGATTTCCAACTTTCTAGACATCTCGTAAAAGAGTTTTATGCAGTGTACGTTCGACAAACCTGATTTTTAGTTTTTTCTCTTCCTTTCGGGTCCATTGCATTGTTTTCTAAGCCATGTTGACATCAACCTTTTCTGTATCTATCTTTTGTATATTCGTGAAAACCCGCTATTGGCCTTATGTTTTTAATTTGACCGCGTTTCACTGATACCTACCGCAGATTTATCAGTGAAATCTCATATCTTTTAGATACCTATGCACAAGGCTTACCCTGTTACCTCACTTTTTTTGTACTGTTTTTTTTTATAAATAAATAAATGTCATTAAAGTCCTTGACTTTGCAAATGTTGGAACAAAAAAACCAAGGTTTGTATCGAGTATCGCGACGTTTTTGAACGAACCGTTGTAGATAGAGGTAGCTCGAAAGATTGGCTATCTCGAGTCTGGTTAATCTATCATCTTTTCTCATAAAAAAGTTTATTGACGGAATACCAAGCCGACCCAAGATCATGAAAAAAACATGGGTTCATTCCTCAAGACATCGAACAAAACAATCAAAAACTTAGATTTCCTTCGGGATTTGAGATTATATTTCGGCCCGAGGCGTAAATGTAAAGTTAGTAGATGGTGTGTTTGAGTAGGATGTACTCCAACTGAAAGTCCACACGGACCATCCCATTCCGTGGATCTTCATAACTGAGTTATAATTTTATTTGACGCAGGTGAGGGGCAAAATCTTAGCCAGGTACCATTAGCCATATAAAGGATCGGACGCATCGTATCAAACATTTTACATTCATTCCAGCGATTCGTACGGTGCGGATCAGTGGACGCTGTTGTATCTTATCCTATACCTTTAAACGAGAAAATCTTGTATATATATATTTAGGATCTTGGAAACTGCACCAACGATTTTCACGAAATTTAGTATACAGGGGGTTTCGGGGGCGATAAATCGATCTAGCTAGAATTCATTATCAGAAAATGAGTCTGTTCGTTAAAAAAAAACTAAAAACATAAACTGAATATGTGTCTGCTCCTGCCATCTATTGACGATTGTGAGCAACTAACTGCAAGCATATCCAGCAGATGGCGTGGTTCAGTAAGAATAAACCAGTAAAGATGACTCATAAGATTTCTTAAAAATACAAATTAACGAAAAAAATTCCGAGCGAAGCTCGGTTACCAACTGCTAGTGAGTTTTTATACAAGGCAAACTAAAATTCGTTACGTGCGATGCGTCTGATACGTGCGATGCGGGCCTGTGGACACTTACCTTTAAAGTCAGTTTTAGCGCCAAAACAGCTCAAACGAAAAGTTTTTGTTTTCTATTGTTCAATAGTGAAGACTGGCCCGGCATTTTTTCCTATTTTTTATAAAAATAAAAACATGCCACTAGCTTATAGAACAATCATACGGCCCACCTGATGTTAAATGACACCAGATTTTTATACGACTTCAAATAAAAAAGGAGGTGTGAAGATTTTTATCAACTCGACTTCTATGAGTTTTAATACTTGTTTCATGTTTGTTATCGCACATCTTCGTCATTTACTAATAGGGTTCCATTGAAATTCAATCAAAATTTAGCCAAGATGTCGGTTTCTCAAGTTTTTAAACTTATATTTTGTATAATTTTTATACCAGAACTTGTAGAGTGGCGGGATCATGAGGCCTTTGCCCAACAATGGGATGATTCGGGCTAATAGTAGGTAATATAATAGAACATGAGTGAGAAGAATGTGTTCCCTTTTAAACTCAACAGTTACAAAACTAGGTGACCTAAGCGCAATAGTGCCAGCTTTGATTACGCAAATGTGCGTAGTGTGTACCTTCTGGTAACCGCACAGACCACACATGGTTTCTATGAAGCGGCGGCGGCTTGCTGTCATAGGATACCTTAGAATCCCCCCCCCCTCTTTCATGGTTTACCCCTTGGTGCTGTCACATGTCACCGGTTTCGAGTATCAAATAAATATATACTAATATTATAAAGCTGAAGAGTTTGTTTGGTTGAGCGCGCTAATCTCGAGAACTGCTGGTACGAATTTGTAAAATTATTTTTGTGTTGGATAGTCAATTTTTCGACGAAGGCTATAAGCTATAATAACATAACGCTAAGACTAATAGAAACAGCATAAATGTAAATGTTGCAAAAATCTATGTCTATCCTTTTCTATCACGTAAGGACTTTTCCATAATTAATAATAATTATAGGCAAAACGCATTCATAATTAGGGCTAGCAAATCATTTAACACCTTGCTTAAGGCAGACGTTGATATTGACATTTTCAATACCTCATTAGCTACACTTAAACGTACACTTAATGGCAATTTTTTCAAAAATATTTAGTTTTAGTTATTGTTTAAAGTTTATTTTCGTTAGCAAAATATTTTTCTGTTTTCTTTTTGGTTTATTTTGATGCTTCACAATTTTTCCTAAAATAGTATTAAAATAATACTAATATTTATTAATTTTAGTACCTACTTTACTGTTTTTATTAGTTTATACCATGTTTTAGTTATCAGTGGAAACTTTTAATTGGCCTTTAGTTTTTATACCTTTATTTAATGTTTGTACCTAGCTGTAAGTTTTCTTAAAATTATTAAAATAAAATAAAATAAATTCTAGATTTTGACAAAATATTCTAGAATAGAATGCTCCTAAACGTTCTAGAATCTTTAACATTCTGGAATACCCAGGCAACGCCGGGCGTCGTAGCTAGTAAGATAATGGTTTAAAATTAGTCAAAAAGAAAAGACTAGCTCCTAGTCGACTACTAGGGCACGAAGGCAATAGAGCAAGGTCATATTACAACTACGACATTGAAATCAGCACCACGGCCACACTTAATATTATTAGAATTCAATGTAAAAATAGCTGTGATCTACCTCTCAGCTCAGTTCGTGGCTCTGCCTTCTGCGCCGAAGGTCGTGGGTTCGGTCCCCACCGAGAACGAATATTTGTGTGGTAAACACAGATGTTTGTTCTCTGTCTAGGTGTTATATTGTTTTCTAAGGCCCGTATTCAGACACAGTGCTTGAGTCTGAGTCGAGCCTCAAGCCATCTCAAGCATAGATTATTTGACAGTTCTCCATTGAAAAATGACAATCTGCTTCCCATAGGACGAGATCTGCTTACTTTGGGGTTATGTTGTGTTATGTGTGTTGTCCACCATATTTATTGATTCTAGAACAATACTAAATGACGGAACACTAGACTAATTTCTCTAAAGTAAGGTCACGATTGAAGAACGTAGTTTCAAATCCAAATCAAATCAAAAGTGATTTATGTTTATTACATAAGGATGATAATATATAAAAAAGTAGTTTCCTAGATATTATTTAGATTAGAACTAATTCAATTCATCTAGATGTAAAATGGACTGACCAAGTTATGGCATTGCGGTGATGACGTCACTACCAAAATACAGTCCCCTTTGCAACGGAAACTGCGACAATTTAATTCAGTGTTTGCAAAGCAGTTTGACCTTTGTGGCGTAGATGCCTTAGCTGCCTTAGGTGCAGGTTTGACCGCCGTGATGTTTGTATAAATATATTTTCTAAAAGGTAAAAATATTTATTTACACAAAGAAACTTACAATTAAACAAATATTTACAAAATGTACAAAATACACAAGAAACAGTTGAGCTATCTGCAGATCGTTACAAACGATCTAGAGATAGCTTAAAGGTTGTCTGGAAGAGATCGCTCTTCAGCCATAAGACCGCCCATTGTACATTAATATGTGTTTAATTATTGTTACTAGTTTTTCCATTATTAGTTTTAAGGTGTGCAATAAAGAATTTTCTATTCTATTCTTTACTTTTCATAATTTGAAAAGAAATATTTGGGTGTTGTCGCTTTATTTCGTCGTGTCTAGTTCTTTAGAACCAGTGTTGTGAAAGGATTTTATTTACGCCTCAAAGAGGTTTCTTTCATGTGCTTGACACAATATTTTTTCAAACTTTTATGTTCTACAATTACATTATGTCGGTTTTCTCACTATGTTTTCCTTCACCGTTTGAGAGTACAAAGGTGTATTTTTCGGCAGAACATCTGATTAGTGCACAACCGGTTTTGAACCCACAACTTAAGACAGTCAGGGACGCTACCACTACTCCACTAGTGCTCTGCTTTTGATTTATAGAACTTTATTTAATAGCTCATACAAACATCACAGTCCACTTTTATTGAGCTTAGATACTTGGTAGATAAAAGCTTAGGTTGGTAGGTAGTTTTTCTACATATAAACTGGTAACTAAGGTTACTTTTAAGCATATAAACTGATAATGATATAAATACCTAGACACAGATTAGATAAGACCTAGGCTAACGGCATCTGTTGGATGGGTTATTGAACTGTTAGACCCACAATCAAATGAAATCAAATAAAAATTCCATTATTCTTACACCGTTTGGCATTTCGTACACAAGGATACGCATCAGACTATACACTCTTAGCTCTTATGTCCTTGCAGTAAGCGTCATTTTTCTTTGTTTTTAACTTGAGCTGTATCCTATACCTTCTTGTATTTGAATGGCTTAGATATCCTACTTACCTAAATTGTTATATTATAAACGCGAAACTTTGTAAGTATGGGTGGATGGATGGATGGATGGATGGGTGTTTGTTCCTCAATAACGCCAGAACGGCTAAATGGATCTGGATGAAATTTGACACAGCTATAGATTATAGAATGGAATAGCACATATAGATACTTGGTTCCCATGGGATAGATTTGTTTTTTGTTAGTTAAGAAAATATTTATAACTCAAGAACGGCCGAACCGATTGGGCTGAAAAGGTAGCTTAAAACTAGGAGACGAACATATGATAGATAGATAGATAAAGAATTTATTTGCCTAGAAAACACACACGAAACAAGGAATTACAAGAAAAATATAAAATCAAAGCATAAGTAATAAAAACTAAAAATACAATGATACATATGATTTGATTTATTCCGAAAAATAAACGGGAACGGAGCGAGCAAAACCGCGGGCGGCCGCTATTAATATATCTATTAAATATAATATCTAATCTAATAGGTCAAATAATACAAGTTATATTGATAATCCCTAGTTAATGGTATTAAGCCAAAGATTAGGAACATTAATGGCTTTCATGCTAGTATATAATTATGAACTATAGAGGATTTTCTAAGATAGGGTTAATAGATATCATCATCATTATCATCGCGCAAACATTCCACTGCTGTACCCGAAGTCGGAGTCTTGCTACCACATTTCGTTACCAAATGTTGTTTTCGTTTCGCCTACGTGTCTCTGTCTTTAGTATGGAGAAAAGATAAGACGGCAAAAATACGTTACGTAGATAGAGTTGTCTCATTTTTTCTCCATACAATAGACAGAGACAAATAGGCGAAAACAACATTTGGTAACGAAATGTTGTAAATACACTGGCACTTCGGGTACTGAACGTAAAAATAAAGCCTCGCCTTATATTTCTTGGAGGAACAATTTTAAGTATTTTCATCCTTTGTCTTCATGAAGTTTGTATGGATGGATGGATGTTTGTTACTCAATAACG
The DNA here is from genome assembly GCA_939531255.2 of Thera britannica. NCBI lineage: Eukaryota > Metazoa > Arthropoda > Insecta > Lepidoptera > Geometridae > Thera > Thera britannica. The sequence continues at coordinate 10,264,189 of OW618049.2, forward strand.
CCAGAACGATTAAGTAAACGGATTTGGATGAAATTTGGCACAGAGATAGATTATTGTCTGGGTACATAGGCTACTCTTTGTCCCGGTAAAATCTATAGTTCCCGTATAAGAGAAAGCTGTGTTTATACATTTGTGTAGATATTATAACTCAAGAACGGCTGAGCAGATTTGGCTGAAAATTGGTGGAGAGGTAGCATATAAGCCAAAAATTAAAAGGGAACGGGGCGAGCGAAACCACGGGCGGCCGCTAGTATATATTATAGCTACGTGTGTTAAGGGCTTAAGATCAAAAATTAAATTTTCAGTCTACGATAAATTAAATTTTCAATCGTAAAATTCATCTTATAGTAACAGTCTGTCTGACTAGCAATATCTTTCAAAGTTCAAATGAAATTCAATGCAGCATTGAAATTAATATTTAATTCTGGATTCTGATCAACATAATTCGGCAGGGGTCGAATTGTAGACGAGATGAATGAAAGGCGGTGACCAACTTGGAAATTAATTTTGAGTTCTGTAGGCCTACCATGAGCACTGTCTGGCTCTGTCTCTGGCTCTGGTTTTGAGTCTCTGTGAGTGCTTACCGCATTATACTGTGTGTGTGACGTTTTGCCGTAGGATTTATTTAGTCAACACTCACACAGACTCAAAACCAGAACCAGAGACAGAGCCAGACAGAGCTCATGGTAGGTACTGGATGAAATTCAAACATTATTTTATTAGATTTGTTTAAACTTTGACTTCGCGCAAATATGCATATTCCTGCCCTTAACCCACGCTAAGTGTGGTCGGCACAACAGACTTTCTTCCTCCTCTCACCTCTTATCATGTCAGTGCTCACTCCTTTCTTGCTCATGTCATCTTTGACACAGTACATCTTTTCATTGGTCTACCTCTTCTTCTATAGGTATTATAGAAGAAGTGTTAGATAACATATCTAACACTTTTATCGTATGACTTTCATCGCGCTCACACTTTCTGTGAAAATGTCGCGTTTTACCGACTTCAAAAAGAGAGAGGCTATCAATTCGGATGTACTTTTTTTGCCTTTAATACCTACTCATTCCATATTATTAACGTCCTTCGTGCTCACGCATTCTGTGAAAATGTCGCGTTTTACGGACTTCAAAAAGAGGGAGGTTATCAATTCGGTTATACTTTTTTTGCCTCAATAACCTCCTCATTCCATAATTTTAAACATCCTCCGTGCACACGTTTTCTTTGAAAATTTCTCGCGTTTTACCGACTTCAAACAGGGAGGGGTTGTCAATTCGGTTGTGTTTATTTTTGAACATTGTATTTTTATAACGCTTTTATTAGCTTCACCTGTATGTATGTATGTATGTATGTATGTATGTATGTATGTAACCGACCCCTTTGAGCTCGATTTTGTCCTACTTTTAACGATCAGATTTGATTCAAACTTTGCACACCTGTCAAAGGTCGATGACAATGCAATAATATAGAAAAAAAAATAAAAAAAAATGAAAAGAAATAATTTTTTTTTTTAAAAAACCTACTTTGAACGATCAGATTTGATTCAAACTTTGCACACCTGTCAAAGGTCGATGAAAATGCAATAATATGAAAAAAAAAAAAAAAAATGAAAAGAAATAAAAATAAATTAAAAAAAAAAACCTACTTTGAACGATCAGATTTGATTCAAACTTTGCACATCTGTCAAAGGTCGATGACAATGCAATAATATGAAAAAAAATACATGAAAAAAAAAAAACTAAAAAGTAAAAAATAAATTATAGTTTAAAAAACTAAAAAAAAACGCTTTTATAACTAATTGAACTAAAAAGTTAAAAATAAAACTGTAATAATCAATTAAAAATTTGTATTATTGTACAAAAAGCGTGGGGGGCTTGATTTTGATTGTTGTAAATATTTTATCAATAGCTTATTATTATCTGAAGTTATTATAAAAAGCACCCCACGCTTTTTGTACAATAATACAAATTTTTAATTGATTATTACAGTTTTATTTTTAACTTTTTAGTTCAATTAGTTATAAAAGCGTTTTTTTTTAGTTTTTTAAACTATAATTTATTTATTCTGGACGTTCTCTTCTCTAGCTTGTCTTGCATGGTCATTTACCGAGGTGACCTCAGTCGATCGGGTGGTCAAATTAACGTCTAAAAATTTTTTTTAAATACTTACCTAGGTAGGTACCTAACCTTTGTAATATTCAGCGGGTTTACCATTTAGATGGGGGTGGGTGACCGCTAACTTGTACCTAGGCACATGTTTGTGAACGCTTCATAGAGCACATTCGCTGCTAAGCTGTTGATTTCGGCATCAAAATCTGCTTCACCCGATGGCTTCACCAGGCTCCAATTATCTAGGTAACGTAGGTTGGTACATTAGGTACCTAACTTTACCTAGGTAACCTAAGTAAGGTTAGATTACAATACAATAGGCACACTACAATTATTTATTTGCGAAACATAGGTAATAATTACAGGATGGTACAAATTAGGTAGGTAGGTAGGTATGTGCCTTAAACCTTGCAAAATATTTAAATGCCACTAAATACCTACTTGCCTTCCTACCCTTACCAAATGGAATAAATTGTTAGCGCAATAAAAGTAGGTACCTAATGAAAATTAATCATTACGTTATAAAATATGATAACTCAAACTTATCGCACAGATAGGTACTCCTAAGCACTATGGCATGCCTTTTTTTTTTACTTATTTTATGTTTTTAAATTGATTGTAGTAGTATCCACTTAATATAAAGTGGGTAGGTCCTAAGTTCCAACATCTTATCGTCCATGATAACGCGATACGTAGGTACCTATAAGTGACCTGGCTATAATCTGAAGGTACTCAGTTCCAAGACAAGCTGAACTTTACTCCCTACATCCGCTATGGTAGAAATAATAACAATAATACGATCGGAAACCTCGGACTCAAGAGGCTTAACCTTGAAGACGTAGCAATTATTTACTTATGTACCAACCATTTCTTGTCTTTGGTCACGCTGTCGAAATTACGAGAGATTCCTCACTTAATTTCATAGAAAACACGTCCAAGCAAATAAAAGGTACCAAGTTATGTACTTAAAATATGTAATGAAGGTAGAAGGTAATAAGTTACTCGTCCGTACTCACATAAAAACGCCGCCGGTAAACTTGTCAATCCAGTTGGGCGCAATAAACAACACTAGAACACAAAAACACGTCAGTGCAATCACAAAAACACACAAACTACGATGTCATTGTAGAATAACATCACTTTTAGAAGTTTTCGTATTTCGTAAGTCGCGAACAATAAATGAGATGCCAACACGCGTGGAACGCACAGCGCTCGCTCGCAGACTGACGGCTGGCCGGCCCGGCTGACGCGACGCGACGGGCCGACGCGTGACGGACCGACGACGGCCGCGCCTTTCGCCGCTGCCCGGCCGGCCAGCCTGGCTATTTTGCTGGCCGATCCGACTACTAAATAGTAGTAGTAACTCTTTGTGAAGGGCTCGTCCGGGGAAGAACTACCACCATACCTATTTCTGCCGTGAAGCAGCATCTGTGTTTCGGTTTGAAGAGTGTGCGTGCCCGTGAGAATAATTGTACCTAGTTGATTATAGTACTCAAGTTGATGGACGTAAGGCAGTGCATCGTAAGGCATGTTCTTGACGTATGTGATTTACGAGGCAATGTTTTCATTTAGGCGATGGTTACCACTTAACTTCAAGTGGTCCATATGCAGGTCCATCAACTTGAGGCATACAGATGCTCAGCCTCACGTGCCAGTAATTTTACCAGCACTCACACTCTTCAAACCGAAACACAGCAATGCTGCTTCACGTTGATGATGGTAGTACTTCGCCGGACGAGCCCTTCACAAAGACCTCTTCTACTACTACTAAAATTCTTGGCCATTTTCACACAAACTGGTCACTTTAGACCCGCTAATATCCGCTGGCCGGCCATATTGACCTACTATTGCAAAACACTTAAAGCAAACTCAAAGCAACTCGACGACCAACTATAAGATGAGAAAATTAATATCACAATCAAACTGTCCATCCAGTAAATAAAAGCACTAGGTAAACTAATGTCGAGCTCTAAGCAAAGGTTCAAATCCAGGCCAGAGTAGCACAGAGCACAGTAGGCCTACCACAAGCTCTGTCTGGCTGTCTCTGGCTCTAGTTTTGAGCCTGCGTGAGTGTTGACTAAATAAATCCTACGTCGAAACGTCACACACACAGTATAATACACTGGTGAGCACTCACACAGACTCAAAACCAGAGCCAGACAGAGCATGTGGTAGGCCCACAGGACACCTAAACATCTAGTCATAGATAATAATTCTCGTCTGAAAATCTGAAAAATTAATCAACATCTCAATACCACCTGTCCTCGGAACTAATCAAATCACTTTATCCAGCGCAAGACTCGATCGTTCGTTGGCTTCCTTTCCTCTCGGCTTATAGACCGGGAGCATTTAATGATAATCTTACGTCATTTAATGTTAAACTTTTATAGTCGTCAATAAACTGGCCATCTGGCGGAAAATCGATGTACTCAAAATTAGGCTGGATTTACTGCAATTACGAAAGCGGTGAGATGAGCTTATTTAACAAGTCACAACTCATAATAACTAGTACTGGTATACGCTTCTGCTAGTTTAAGCCTTGCGGAACTTCATGGTAACACCCTGTGAGTGTTACCATGAAGTTCCGTTCATGGTAACACTCCCAGCAGTCTATCCGTCCGTCGTCCATCACCAGCATCAAAGCTCATTAAAGTTTTTTTTTTGGTTTATTTGTTCCTTTTTTCCTCAGTTTTTTTATTGACACATGTAGGTTTGAAGCAATATGATCTGATCTATGAATTATGATTAAGCCACAATGCTTGAGATTATGCATGACGTAAAGATACTGCGCCAAGCTCCTGTCTCTTGTCTTTATCAGGAAATATCTCCATCAGTAGTCGAGATCGAGGGACGTCTAAAGGATTAAATTAAGCATAATTCGACATTCATTTGCCGTGGTGAATTTAATCAACTACCAGAAAAAACATGAGCGCCAAACGTGATGCGGCGTGGTGAATGGATCAAACAAAGCGGATCCCGAAAATAATGATTGACGTTTCGGTTTCGAAAAACGAACGACTGTTGAAGAGCTTTTGTTTGTTAGCGAAGAGAGTATACTGAGCGGTTTTGGTAATTGATTAAGGCCTGCCCACATCTAGGCGACGGCGATTGCGATCAGCCGAAACTGAAGCCATTTCAAATATTGCTGTCATATTTGAGAGCGTTTTACGTGATCGCCTAGATATGCGCAGGGCTTTATCTTTTTATGTAAAAGATAGACAAACGAGCTTACGGCCCACCTGATGGTAAGCGGTCACCGTCGCCCATAGACACCAACAACACCAAGGGTGCTGTCGTTGCGTTGTCTACCCTGAAGGAATTTTTTAACGTTTTTCTTGAAGCTATTCATGTTGTAATTAAGAGGGAACACCTCTGGTGGTAGCTCATTCCACAGTTTATGGGTGTTAGGAAGAAACGATCTCGAGAAGCGAGCTGTACCTACGAGAAACCCATGGATCCAGAATGTGTGGATGAGCACGGTCTCTATGTCGAGAAGAGCGGTGGTAGAATCTCGACGCGGGGATGATGTCAAATAGCTCATCTGAGCATTCTCCATTGTAAAGGCGGTAAAACACGCAGAGAGAGCCAATGTCACGGCGTAGGCTGAGTGGCTCCAAAGCATCTGCAAGCAAGCAAGCAAGTTATCTGATGGGAAGTATCAAGTTATAAATGGAACCGAGGCCCAGTGCAGAGATGAGACCAACATATCATGAACTTGTTCCGCGCTCAAAATAATTTAGCCTTTGTTTCAGTAGTACCACGATTTGTACCATTGATGGGACAAGCGACATCTTTGTATAATTAATACCATTAATGGTACTAGTAACTATTATTTAGAAACAGAACACATCATATATATTGTTGTATCGCTAGTACCTACCATGAATGCTACAACTAAACAAACTTGAAGTACCGTGGAGTGGTAATAGGGCCCAGGAAGTGTAGTGTCGCAATTGATAAATACAAACTAACTTTATTTTTGTGATGTCTTTGTGACAATACCTAAGTCCCTAAAATGCCCCGGGCCTGCGCAGACATAGTTAAATTATTTTGTGGCTATGTTCGTCTCATCTCACCACTGTATCTTCTGTATTCTGTGGCCTTGAGGCTATTTGACACGATACAATAAACTTCAAACAAGTGTATTTTATAATGTCCCAAAAGTAAAGAGCCGAGCGGGATTCTAACCCGCGACCTTCCCCTCGGTACGGGGCTGCGCTAACCACTGCGCCATCGGATCCTAATCACACTCGACGAATAACTCTTAGGGACTGTTCGGCACTGACGCGACCGTGGACCGTGGTGGTGGTGGAGCGCAGCCCCGTACCGAGGGGAAGGTCGCGGGTTCAAATCCCGCTCGGCTCTTAACTTTTGGGACATTATAAAAATCTTTGTGATTTAAACACTATAAAATCAATAAAAAAAGTGTATTCATTGTTCAAACCAAGTTCGAAACTCAAGGCCATTATAGACACACACTTTAGGAAATATCATATAACAAACATTCGATCTGAGTCAGAGTTACGCCCCACTAATTTCCAGATGTTTTTTTTACAACTAGCTGATGGAACAAACATATGTCCCACCTGATGTTAAGTGGTAACCATCGCCTATAACAAAGCATTGCCTCGTAGGTCACGCACGTCAAGAACGATGCACTGCCCTGCGTCCATTAACATGAGGCATACAGATGTTCAGCCTCACCACGTGCTAGTAATTTAACCGGCACCCACACCCTTCAAACCGAAACAGCAATGCTGCTTTACGGCAGAAATAAGCATGGGCAGTAGTAGGTACTTCCCCGCGTACTTTCTTCGCGTACTTCTTTCGTTTAGCGCTTTTCAATTATCTGATAAAATAGCACCTTATTTTTATCATCGTTAGCAAGCATACTAGTTGCTCGATCAAAAGTAGACAAATATTATGACGTAACCAAATTAAACGACGCTTTAGTTCATAAACGTCGCCAAGTTAGTTTGAACTGGGGGCTAATTCTCGGGCCAATCTCGATCATTTTGAAATTTCATTTTATTGCTTTTTTTCACAACCCCGCACTTTTTGTACGTTTTCCGTATATCGTAGCTGTCGAGGCTTTTACGAAGAGGTCGTTTATGAATTACTCAAGGAAATTATCCATTCCCCCTTCGAAAAGAAGCAATAAAATAAAATTTCAAAATGATCGAGATCGGCCCGAGAATTAGCCCCCTGGAGCCTCATTCTCGGGCCGACCGAGATTTTCTATGTCCCATAAATACACATTGGCAATGCACAACCCCGCACTTTTTCTACGTTTTCCGTATATCGTAGCTGTCGAGGCTTCTACGATGAGGTCGTTGATGAATTACTCAAGGAAATCATCCATTCTCTCTTCGAAAAGAAGCAATATAAATTATAGTTTAAAAAACTAAAAAAAACGCTTTTATAACTAATTGAACTAAAAAGTTAAAAATAAAACTAAAAATCAATTGAAAAATTTATATTATTGTACAAAAAAGCGTGGGTGCTTTTTATAATAACTTCAGATATACTAAACTATTGATAAAATATTTACAACAACCAAAATCAAGCACCCCACGCTTTTTGTACAATAATATAAATTTTTCAATTGATTATTAGTTTTATTTTTAACTTTTTAGTTCAATCTATATATATATAACTCAAAGGTGACTGACTGACATAGTGATCTATCAACGCACAGCCCAAACCACTGGACAGATCGGGCTAAAATTTGGCATGCAGGTAGATGCTATGACGTAGGCATCCGCTAAGAAAGGAAAATGGATAATTATTTTCCAAAGAGGAGAAAAAGGGGAAAAATGGTTTAAAGAAAAATCAACGCACAGCCTAAACCGTTAGCCCTAGAAGCATGAAACTTAGAAGGTGTGTTCCTCTAATAGAGCAGAGGTGCACTAAGAAAGAAAATAGGGAAAATTCTTTCCCTAAAAGAAGAAAAAACGGAAAATGATTTTAAGAAAAATCGCAAAAAATAGCTTTACAAAATACGCAAAAAAAAACATTAAAAATTTTCAGCTACCGCAGCATCTGGCACCAGGTTCGATTACACACAAAGGCTCACAAACAAACCGATGATAACCACTACGACAAAATCGTGGGAAACATCTAAAAATGCTGCGGTAGCTGAAAATAAAAAATTTTCAGCTACCGCAGCATTTGTCACCAGGTTTTAATACACACAAATGTTTACAAAAAAACCGATGAACACCACTAATACAAAATCGCGGGAAACATCTATCATACTTAAACTAAACACTGCTGAAAAAAATCGGCTCCAACAGCACTCGCCTTCAAATTCAAATACACTCTAAAGTACAAGCTCAAAACTATAGTAACCAGCAGTTGGTCATGTCAAATTAAAAGTCTGATTCGATTATACACCAACACCCATACGAAACCCCAAATTAGCCACTAATATAACATAAAATCACAAAAAATTGCTTTACAAAATACCGCAGCACCAGGTTCGATTACACACAAAGGTTCACAAACAAACCGATGATAACCACTACGACAAAATTGCGGGAAACATCTATCATACTTAAACTAAACACTGCTGAAGTCATGTCAAATAAAAAAGAAAGATTCGATTATACACCAACGACGAATACGATAGCCCAAATTAGCCACTTCAACAAAATCACGAAAAAGAGCTTTACAAAATACGCAAAAAAAACATTAAAAAAATTTCAACTACCGCAGCATCTGGCACCAGGTTCGATTACACATAAAGGTTCACAAAAAACTATGGTAACTAGCAGTTGGTCATATCAAACTAAAAAAAACGAATTCAAATATCCACGCGGACGAAGTCGCGGGTATCAGCTAGTTAGTTATAAAAGCGTTTTTTTTAGTTTTATAAACTATAATTTATTTTTTACTTTTTAGTTTTTTATTTTTTTTTCTTATTATTGCATTGTCATCGACCTTTGACAGGTGTGCAAAGTTTAAATCAAATCTGATCGTTCAAAGTAAGACAAAATCGAGCTCAAAGAGGTCGGTTACATACATACATACATACATACATACATACATACATACATACAGGTGAAGCTAATAAAAGCGTTATAAAAATTAATTGCAATTTAATTTTTATAACTAACTAACTAATGATCCGAAATGAGCCGAGAAATAGGGTCCTGTCACCTTGCATTTAAACGGGTTGTTTACCGTAGAAGCAACGGGTCATCCATTAACTATTCAACAACGGCCCTTGTCTGAGGGCCTTATTTTAGAATACAACTGATCTGAGTCTCTTTAAGTAGTCTTCAATTTAAGATGAGCTTTGTCACGTTACCCTTTAGACTGGTTTTCGGTTGTATGCTATTGTATTGAAATCTTTAGACCCTTTTTAAAACCAAAATTAAAAAAATACTTCGTTTTAGATCAGCCGCGTTTATGTTTAAAACCACACATAATTTGAACATTGGGTCTGTGTGCTGTGTTTTTTTATTTCATCACCTTTTTGGAGATCACCTGTGGTTTGGTATTGAATCGCTAATAGTTACTAAATTTGAAGACTTACAGCCCTACCTATAAACGCAATTAAAATTTAATCATTGCTTAAAGTTAGCCATGTCACTGTTTGTCATTACACAGTGGTAAGAGATGGCAACAGTTTAAGCACTGTTTATCTTTTGACATATTTTTATAAGTAGGGCCATTAGAGTCTAGTACTCACTTCTAGACTGGCAAAAAATCTAACAATTGCAACGTTATTGAAGCCATTTTAATTGGCAATTTTAGCTCAAATTAAAGCTCGAAAGCATTGAAGTGATTTCTGTACGTTTGTTCTTTCTATTTTCTTCTGAGTTTTCTAACGTTTTCGACTTTGATAAATTCTTCATACCTATCACTAGACGTGTGCCGAATAAATAAGTTGGGAACAAATTGAACGCAAAGAACCGGCTTAGGTCTACCACAAGCTCTGTCTGGCTCTGGTTTTGTCTGTGCGAGTCCTCACCAGTGTATTATACTGTGTGTGTGACGTTTCGACATAGAATTTATTTAGTCAACACTCACACAGACTCAAAACCAGAACCAGAGACAGAGCCAGGCACAGATTGTGGCAGGCCTACTGATGTTTTAAAAAAAGGTTGTGTGTTCATTTAAATCGCAAAAATTCCTTCTCAAACAAATTACATGCTTAGGCAAGATATAATAGGACACCGCCTGATGGACCGATGACCTTGTGAAGATTGCGGAGAATAGAGAGCTTATTAGTATTGTTTTTCCTGGAAATGTCTAAAATTAAAATAAATAAATAAATATTGTGGCAATTTTGTGGCAGTGGGTGAAGTCGGGCTGCGAATGGATATATTGTGGACAATCCACTGAACACTATCTAGCCCCAAATTAAGCAGAGCTTGTACTATGGGAACCAGATAGCTGATAAAAGAGTAAAATACTTTTTTTGTAAATACATACTTAGAACAGACACATACTTAGTACAGAGAGAAATGTTGTAAATGCACTGGGACTTCGGGTACTGTACTGATCCAGTCTGTTCGATCCAATACTATTAATGCTACGAGTATAACTCATCAGCGGTCAATTTTACATTCTGCAAAGTCATTGTGGTGAAAGGGTTCACTGCAGATCCTTCTTGAAATTTCACTCTCTAGCTAGATCATTGATTCCCAACGTGGTCCAGGTGGACCCCTAAGGGTTCACGGGAGTCCCGACGGGGGTCTACGATGGCTTGACAAAGAAATGGGGGTTCACAATTCGTAAGCTGGGGTCCACGAACATTTATCTAATTTCGATAGTAAAGATCTAAAATGTTGGTTCACCTATGAATTAATTAATTATCCAATCAATTCTCACTTTTTTCCAAAACTGTTCATTTGTGGTAGGAACTCGCCCGCTACGCAAATGTCCATAGTTAGAGCCAATAATATTTTTGGTCGACTAGGAATATAGTAAAAATGTAGCTGCAGGGCAGGAGGTCCACCGGAACCAACAAAATTTGAAAGTGGTCTATAGAATCAACCTTTAAACGCTGGGTCTAAAAATGACTAGGTACCCATTAGAAACTAAGAAACATACGTTCACACACAACACCCGCACACACAACACCCGCACACCCACACACACCTCGGGGTAGCCTTCCCTCTGTGCTAACCAGACTCTGAGACTGGGAGAATCATGGAAGCCTACTCACGAAACGCACAACACTACACACTCAACCACTCACACACACCCATGCACACCCCGGGGTAGGCTTCCCTCTGTGCTAACCAGACTCTCAAGAAACTGGGAGAATCATGGAGGCCTACCCCCAACGCGCTCACACACACACACACACTCAACACACCTTCACTCACACACACACACCCACCCACACCCACACATGGTAGTTCTATTGTCACCCACGCAAGTTCTTTTTTTTATGTTTATTTAATTTGAATGTTCTGAATGTTTTAATTGTTCTTTTTTGTATCTCGCTTTTGCTTTAAAGTCCTCGGTGAACAACCAACCGAGAGGGTTAAATTTAAAATCAGTGCTGGATGTACTTCCAGCAAATGCTGAATTTACACCCTTTGTACTCGTAATAAAAAAAAAGAAAAGAAAAAAAGGTTGAGAACCTCTGCTTTAGATCCAAATAACTATAGAAAAATACGGTGCTTATCTATGATATTTATATTCCCGGGAGCAGTAATCTATCTTCCAAAGCAGCATTATCAGAGCATCGAACGATTTGAATTGGCGCCAATTCGAATGAAAACAATTGGAAAGCAATCAGCAGCCGTGGTTTGTGACGCGAAAACAAGGGCTTGTGTTCTCGAAATGCTAGCTTCGTAGTTAACTGTTGGCCTACCACAAGCTCTGTCTCAAATCAAGTGTGTTTTTATTCTGCACTGTAGGTCGTGGGTTCGATCCCCACCGAGAACAAGTAAGTACAAGTAATTTTTTTTATTTTTTTTTAGGGATCTGTCTGGATGTTATATTGTATTCTAAGCATGTACTTACAAAAAAAAATACTGCATAAGTATTATATCAGATAACTGGTTCCCATAGTACAAGCTCTGCTTAGTTTGGGGCTAGATAGTGTTGTGTGGATTGTCTATAATAATTATTTATTTATCTAATTCCAAGAATCACTTTGAAACGTCTTAAAGCTAGGTGAGTCTAGGAGCCAGTTCCACGCGACCAAGGCTAGAAGAACAGGCAACAAACTATGGCTCGGTGTCTGAGAGCCTCTGTCTGCCTCGGTCTCTTTGGCTCTGGTTTTGAGTCTGTGTGAGTGCTCACCAGTGTGTTATACTATGTATTTCGACGCAGGATTTTTTAGACAGCACTCACACACAAAACCAGAGCAAGAGACAGAGCCAGCCAGAGCTTGTGGTAGGTCTACTGTACTGAAACTTACAATCACTGCCACGGACGATGTGCGTCTTTATTGCATTTCCGGTTAAGCATAACTGTGTGTAGTGTGCACTTTATTGCATTTCCGATTGGGCATAACCGTGTGTAGTGTGTACTGCTATACAGGGTGGTTTTTTGAGAAGGGCGGGCGGTGAAGAAGTCTGAAACCACAAGAGTTTGGGAAAAGAGTTATGCCCTCGATTTATAAGAAAACAATAATGTATTTTTACACGGAAGACAATTATTATTCACCTTTTATAATAAGTAAATGATTTATAAATAAATAAATAAGTAGTTATTGTTTTCTAATAAATCATGGGCATGACTCCTTTTACGACTTTCTCTAACTCTCGTGGTTTCGGATTTGGCCATCACCACCCTTGTCAAAAAAACACCCTGTATACTGAGATTCGTAGCTTCGCCTTTGAGTTGAGATTTGAATATACTGACGATTTTACGAGTAGAACTGGAGCACTAGACGAATAACTGCACTACCGAATTGAAGCAAGCGAAACTACTCGTACCTGTGAAATTAATGTCTAACATAACAGGAGCCTCTTTGAGGCGCACTTACAATCCTTTCACCACACTTGGTTCGAAAGAATCATTGACACGTTAAGGGGCCGGCGGAGGGTGAATTTTCATACAAACGTAATACTTACTAATACACAATAATTACTAATTTAAGCAGATTTTTACTATATTATTGTAATAATTGTATTTGTATAGTATTTATCTAGGTTCCTGAACAGTTTTTATTTTAAATTACTTACCTCAAATGAAATTAACGCCAATCACATTTTGCTATGAAAAAAATGTGTAAAATGCGATTTGTGTTTATTTCATTTGAGGTAAGTAATTGAAAATCAAAATTATTCAGGAACCTTGATAAATACTATACGAATACAATTATTAAAATAATATAGTGAAAATCTGCCTAAACTAGTAATAATTTTGGTATTACGTTTGTATGAAAATTCACCCTCCGCCGGCCCCTTAAGAAGAATGTCTAATGCTACCTTCCTACGGTGCGTGGTTCTGCAGATCATCACGCACAGCCGACGACGACGCACGGCAACGCACACAGAAAGGGCTCCTGTGCTACCGCGCACCTCGGCGCACGAGGCCGTTCCCATGGTGTGTCGTGCGAGCTGATCCGCCTCCGTGCGCGATATCACACACCAGTGGGAAGGGGCTATTACATACCTGGTCTTCATAAAGATTTCCTCTTCCTAGAGGCAAGATATATTATTGTCTGCATGATGTCGTTCAAAAGACGAAGATACCAAACTGGCAAACTCATCATCCGCACATGGTGTGCGGACTGGTTTCCGCCAATAGGCCGCTGGCGGGGTCTTTTTGCGTGACGCTTGGCACGAGTTCTTCGAACTTTTTCTAGTTCTACGACACACCGGTCTCCTCAAAATGTTTTCCTTCACCGTTTGAGTTAACTGGCATAGTGCACATACATTATCGACAGGATAAAACTCATTGATACACGACTGGATTTGAACCCTCGACCTTAGGATCGGAAGGCGGGGCCGCTACCACTAGATCACCAGTTCTCTTAGACGAAGATACCACTGGATACGCTCTAGTGCGATTGTTCATTAAAACATTTACATATTATAAAGAACAAAAACACCAAGTGCAAAACCATACCGGAAAAAGAGTTGAATTTGAATTCATTTCGGATGATGGCCCAATTTAGATGTTAAAAACGCCTCAACGGTATAGGAAAACGGTTTTACCTGGTGGCGAAAGTTTCTTGTACCGAACGCAGTATAGGACAAAGTTTTTGAATTTCATTTTGAGCCGCATAGGAATGTTTTGTAGACTTTTTGAAACAACTACAAAATAACAAGGGATTTTGCTAAGCGGCGTAATTTCGTGTACGATAATATTCAAAATGAAGTTGTGGTCAAGTTGAACTTGGTAAATAAAGACACTCAGAGTGCGGCTATCATGCCGAAGTGCCTAAGTACCACTTTCGCTCCTTCGATACCTCTTCTTTCGTTTCACTCACTTTTCATACAAAACATGCTCGTTGGCTGAGGATAATAATTATTTTATCTTGACTTCGCCTTTTTCTAACTATTTCAACTATAGCAAATACGGGAGTTTCCACTTTCCTATGGAAATGCAAAGTAAGGCTTATGACGGCAGCGTAAGTAAGAAGCACCAATTGAAAAACTGGATTCACAACAAAATGCTTTGCAACTGCTCAGTTGGAATCTGTAAAAGTTAGGTGCTTCGTAAAGTTCAAGAAAAAAAGTAGTAGGTTACTGTAAATATCGTTTCATACGAGAACAGTGCCGTATGCTTACAATCGTCATCTGTTTCTTCGGTAAAATGTTTGTTCTTTCTTTCTTATCGTGTCACTGATTCTTTTAAACCAAGTGTGGTGAAAGGATTTTAAGTGCGCTTCGAAGAGGGCTCCTTTCGTGCACTTGACACATATTTTCGAACTATTTAGGTGCTACGACATGCCGGTTTCCTCACGATGTTTTCCGTCACCGTTTGAGAGCACTGGTTTAGTGGTACATACATTTTTGGAAAGAAAGCTCATTGGTGCACGACTGGATTTGAACCCACGACCTTAGGATCGAAAGGCGGGGCCGCTACCAGAAGCCCACCAGCGCTCTTGCAAAATGAGCCAATCTGAGAATTAAGAGGAAGTTGCCCTCAAAAGAAATACCTGGAGAAAAATTCATACATTACGCTGACAAGAGCATTGCTCTATAATTAAGAAAAAGTTTATGATATGGTGCCGAGCGAAAGAGGGCGGGAGAGCCCATGACAAAGTCTTCTAAGGCGCGTTCGCTGGTGTCGCAAACGTGTATTGCATGTACTAATTAGCAGAGGGTAATTAGCGGATGTACTGTGAGAAGTCACTGACATAGCTCGTAGAGTTAGTAAGTTGAAGTGGCAATGAGCAGGCCATATAGCTCGAAGAACCGACAACCGTTGGGGAATAAAGGTTATCGAATGGCGACCACGAACCGGAAGACGAAGCGTAGGGCGCCCACCCACCAGATGGACCGACGACATTGTTAGGATCGCGGGAAATCGATGGATGGAAAGGGCTCCGAATCGTTCTTCCTGGAAATGTGTAGGGGAGGCCTATGTCCAGCAGTGGACTTCTTCAGGCTGATAATGATGATGATGATGAATGATGACTGTGAGAAGTGGTTCAGTTTTTCAAATCTAGATGGCGTTCAAAAATGATCCTGATTCAACTGACGCGTGTTATAGTTACGGTTGCCTTTGCCAAAACCTCTGTCTAGTGTTTAATTTAATCTAAACTATAAAGACATTATGCACACCTGTAGGCCTGCCACAAGCTCCGTCTGGCTCTGTATCTGGCTCTGTTTTGAGTCTGTGTGTGTTGACTAAATAAATCTTACGTCGAAACGTCACACACACAGTATAATACACCGGTGAGCACTCACACAGACTCAAAACCAGAGCCAGAGACAGAGCCAGACAGAGCTTGTGGTAGGCTTACTGAATTGACTCTAATTATCATGAATATTCCGAACTATTTATTTCTAAGCACATCCACTATAACTTAATTAACCGTTTAGTTATTTGGATTAACAAAATGCGTAGATGTTGTGAATGATAAAGTTTCGTACAATGCAATTATGAGTTACTATTTTTTTATGCCATAGCTGGCAGACGAGCAGACGGACCAACTGATGGGAAAGTAGTCACCGTCGCCCATAGACACCTGCAACACCAGAGGTGGCGTTGTGCGCTGCCGCTGTTATAAATAATTCAGACATTTGTATACCTAATAGGTTACTTTGCACATAAAGTAGCCATGATTATGTTGATAGGTATTATCTTGCGATAGGTGAATCAATGATCCTTTTAGATAAGCTCATTTTAAGTGTAGGAATACCTTTGCAAAAACATATTTGACTGCGTCGTATAAATTCCTTTGTATTCGTCAATACTTTGATACGCAGCTGTCATTAAACTGAGGGCCTATTCTGAGTTTTCAACATAATTTGTTGTTAGCGGTTTATCGTTAGCGTTGTCGTTATAATATAAGTTATTTTGCGCTAAGCTAAAAGGCCTGCGCACACCTAGTTCGCTGGGTAGCGATCAGTGAAACACTGTCAAATATCGTTGTCAAATCTCAAATCTGACAGCGATATTTGACAGCGTTTCACTGATCGCTACCGCCAGCGAACTAGGTGTGCGCAGGCCTAAAGCCAAAACGCTGATAAGTCAGAATAAGCTTGCTGATCGATAGTAACCATACGTTTAGCAAGGCAAGGCTATGCGTGGGTGACAGTGGGCTAAAATGAATGTGTCGTTTTGAGCCTTAACAGGCTGAAACACACGCCAACACCTACTTATGCGCCTACAGAATAGACTGAGCCGAGTTCCGAAATTAATACAAACTTATGGCCGTTTATGTTTGAATACATAATTAATGAACTGTTCCCTGGTGTTGCCAACTAAGCCTAGTACAGGTATAGGTAATACCGTAATACTAATTTAGTTCTGAAATTAGCAATATGGATACAGGTTTGCTCTGGCTATTGCTGTTTTTAGTTTATATAAAATGAGATCCCGATTCAGATTGCTTTGTTAATCGGTGTTTTTAGTGTATGTATGTAAGGGTGCGTGCATGAATGCATGATCAGTGGAGTGCATGCATGTCTTTTGTTGCACTGAAAACCTAGTCGCTTCTGTCATTTTTGACATAATTTTGATCTTCGATTGTAATAAAAACTAATTGAAACAAAATTTATCTTTGACAAGGAATGATTGCAACAACTGAATGTTGACGTAATAAACGGCAGACAGTGGTCGAAAAATGATGGTAACAAGATATGTGATCGCTGTTCAGCAAAAAGCCGTAAAGCATGAAAAAAAACATAACTAACACCTTTTTGCTGGCGCTTTTTGACACCAATGAACATGATGGTGGTTTGTGCGAGGTGTTTCTCCACCCTAGTTGGCAACACCACTTTCTTAACTGCGCGAATTCAAAACTGTAATTGTTGCTGCCGGGTAAATACGTCCTTATGAATTTGTGATAATATTTTGAATAATGTTGGTTCATTGTAGAACCGAGCAGTGAAGGAATAAATGATGAATTATGTAATTTAGATTGGAATATAATCTAAATTTACAGGGCATGAATAAACATAGACTAGGATTCGTGGGCATAATTTTCAAATCACTAAATCACCGAGTTTTCATAACCCGTAGGGCTAGTCTAAGCTTCATATTGAGTTGCGCTCACAACGCTAACTGATTCCCCAGAAATCGTGTCACGGTAATTAATTGGTAATGACGGTGTCTGCAGAAACACAGACTCAATTCACGCATCATAATAAAAAGCGTAGATTTTTTACGCTGTTCAATGGAGAAAAGACAAAAAATCTATGAGGCTCGACTCAGACTCAAGCATTGTATCTGCATACGACCCTGAGATGCTAACTGTGTTTTCTGTATTTACCTACTCTTTCAGCCCCACACAAACAGGACACAAACAACACGGACAGGTGCTGAATGTGGAAATGTGTCGTGCGAAGAATATGTAAGTACCTCGTAAAAATAATTTCAAGTCGAATTACGTTGCAAAACAGCCACTTGGTCTAACTAAACACCACGCCCCGTCGCTTTGCGTCTCCTCTGACCTCTCGGCCGTCATACTAATAAACACACAAACTAATATTCTGTCTTACAGACAAAGTTTTACTTTAAGCTGGCTAGCACTAGTTTTGGGGCATATCGCGCGAAGTATCGATGATGACAGCGGGCGGCCGCTGGGACAGAAAAATAATTGAGTAGAGACCACGCACAGGAAAGCGAAACGCAGGACGACACTAGATTAAATATCGACTTGTATCTTTGAGTATGTAAAGGTCACAGAGGGCTTGAAGGACATTTTGTAAACCTTCTTTCCCACTACATGCAATTAAGGATCTCCCCAACGGACAACAAACAAATATCCTTCAACTTCGATAAAAATCATCGTCGTGACGCCAAAGTTTTTTCGGCCTAACCCAGGCTTCCCTCATCCTTTTACCTCCGAGCTTCTAGACCCACGGATAAGTGCCACTCTCTACTTTGTTTTTTAACGAACTGTCAAAGAGTAGAACTCTCAACCAGCGTCAGTATTTCTGGAATGGAAAAAAAAACATCTGCAGGACTTTGAAGACTCCATCTGCAGGTCTGATATACCAATAATTTACTAGTTCTAGCAATTTGAAATCTTTAGGAAACTTTATTGTTCAAGACAGACTTACTAGTGACTTCTAAATGTCTAGGCTGGTGCTAAGGGGTATGGGAGATGGAAGGGCTTTGTTTACGTGACGAGAAAACTAAGTTTGAAGGAAGTAAGTAGGTGACTCTGCGGTCATAACGTGTCTTGAGGGTAGGTACATACATGTGTCAAGGATTCAGCCTCCAAGTATTGTGTTTGCTCTGAAAATGTGGAAAGCACCTTGCGTAATTTTCATTTCGATGGTATCCAGGATTATTCCTGCTATATTTTCTGATGAAAGAGATTCGAAAAGGGTGAAATTGATTAGAAGCTGCCAAATAAAGGAAATCCTTTATCATTCGTTGATAAAAAGGCCAATGAATTGCCAGTGATTTTTAATTGCGATAAAACGACCTTACATGAAATAATATAAATAAATTCCAACAGCAAAAACGTCATACTTCGGTAGCAGGTGAGAAATTGCTCACAAACCGTGTAACATCATTAGACCCGGGAGTGCGCTAAAATCGTTATAAATTATAATGCATTTCGCAAACAAACGACCGTCTAACGAGGAAGCTGGATTCATGTGACGCTTTTCCCAAATTCCCATACCTAATCAGGAAAAAATGCTTTTTTATAGCCATGAGAAATACACCAATACAGGAGAATTATAATTTTTATTAATTCTGGTCGTACTTAGTTTGAATCCTGGAAGTAGGTAAGTACAAAAATGAGCTTATTTTTTAGATTCATTAGTTTTTGATGACTGTGAACTTAATTACATATTCAGTAGTAGTAGAGCTCTTTGTGAAGGGCTCGTTTGGAGAAGTACTTTAGCATGCCTATATTTCAGCCGTGATGCAGCATTGTTGTGTTTCGGTTTAAAGGGTGTGGGTGCCGGTGAAATTGCTGGCACGTGAGGCGGAATATCTGTATGCCTCAAGTTGATGGACGCAGGGCAATGCATCGTAGGACACGTTCCTGACGTGCGTGACCTACGAGGCAATACTTTGTTACTTTGTTATATGCGATGGTTACATAATGGTTGAAAAATGATGACAAGAAGATAATATCTCGTTGCCATCATTTTTCATACTAACAAAGGATGAAGGTATGATTTATTTGTTAGTATCAAACGAACGATTGCAACAGAACTACACAATCGCCCATCTGAACTAACCTGGTACTTATCATAGTACTTTTGGGGAATTCAATGTTAATCTATCTGTGCTGTGATTTCTCACTGACAAAAAAAAACAATTTTAATTCTAAGCGAAGCCTTGTGTAAGTAATTATTCTTTCATTATCGTAGTTACGGTTTCAATTAGCTAGATGAGGTGTTTTTAATTGAAGTTTATTGATCTTGAAGTTTGGAGGTCGCCGTTTATTACCTACTGAAATGACCTAATACGCTGCCGTAATTTACTGCATTTTCAAGGATTTTGTGGGGAAACCATTAAGTGTAACAGCTCGGGCTCTCGAAAGGTATTTAAGTACCTAGAAACTAGTTCCTACCTAGACCTAGAGATCTATCTAAAGCTAATTTACTTGACTTGACTTCTTGGTTAATGGCCTTTGTTGCTTATAGTCACAAGTTACTTAGTTTACATAATTAGTAAAATAGTAATTTGCATTTCGTTGTGTCAGCGCACATTCGCTATGCAATTTGAAGCGCAAATAATGTGCAAAAAATAGGTGCCTACGTCATTGAAACCTTATAAATGTAGACAAAACGAGCACAGAAACAACGGAAAGTTTTGAACATCTTCACGGAAAACTACTATTTTAACAGATTTCCAAACAATATCATAATCTTTTGAAACTATCATGGTTTAACATTATTTTTATAACGGGATATTTACTCGTGATCATGGCGTATGCAACTGTGCTGAAATATCGGGAGTCAAAACTCAAAAAAATTATCATGGTTAATATCCCGTTGTTCATAAAAAATATTCCTTTTGTGTGATTTCAAAATTGTATCAATGGCTGACAACCGCTTTGCGAATAAAAGTTGAATGGGACTATGAATCAGAAGACGAAGCGTAGGACCACCCCACCCGATGATCCCCAATGATCGCGGAAAGTCGATGGCTCGAAATCGTTTCTCCTGGAAATTATCTGGAGGATTCTGGATGATGATACTCCTGAGGTTTTACCAATCTTCCGCAAAATGATACATCTGATGCTGTCTGTACCACAGAAGCTAAATATGCGGATTACATAATTGAAAAATTTACAGCGTACCTCATCGCTATGGCAGCCGTAAAAGTGACTTTATTCTCCGCCCAGCCGTCAGGCGAGTATCCGGGGAATACGTAATGTGCCTAACGATGTGATGGGATGGAGAATCCTGTGGACTTAATACTACGTAATTGATTTATCCATCCGTTTTCCAACCCAATCAACTAAGATTTTTTCGTAATTATAGTAAGTAAAGTTTTATGACGCGCTCTAGAAATATTATGATCATGCAAGAATCAGGCCATTATAAAGGCTTATCATTTGACCGAAAACTGTCCATGTCGTAAGAGGCCATGCAGGCAGCAGCATAATCTGAGTAATTTATACGAGTATGTTCGTCACACAAATATTCATTCTTGGTGGGGATCGAACCCATGACACAGAAGGCAGGGTTACTACCAACTGAGCCGTGACGCCTGTCATAAAAGTGGCAGGGTAAAGATAATAAAAAGGAAAATAAACTAGGTTTAACTAGGTCTAGGCCACGCGCACCTATACCCCCGAACTTTTAAACAATTAGCTAAACCTGTCTGGCAGTCTAAGAATAAACCTCAAATCGATAGACATCCAGCGAAAAGGTGTCTGCTGTTTGTTTGCTTACATTTTTCTAAAATAATCTTTGCAAACAGAAAATCAAATACCAAAGAAACACAACGTAGAAAATGTTTACCTTTTTATAATGAAATGCCATTGGCTGTTCAAGATGAAACACGAATGCAAAAGCAGTGGTGGATAGGTGTGAATTCAAATGTAGATATTGGTTATTGATTTTATGATAATGTGAAAAGTTTTTTCGCATTGTGTTGCGAATTTTCCTACTTGTTGACACGTCTGAGAAATGTTTTTTGTGAATTTTTCAGAGCATTGGAATGATTCGGTAGAAATAATTGCAATTAAAGGAAAAAACACAAAATTTTAAGAACTACAGTATGATAACAGGTTTTTCCACGTTTGTAGGTACATTTATTTATTGCTACGCAATCTCTTACAGGACCCAATAGGGCAGGATTTTAGATGGAATATGCTTATGCCTCACAGCTTAGTCAGTATTTTCCACTAGAAAGCAACTGGAAAGACATGGTCACGTGCAGACCTGGCTAACCTAAGGGTTGTCTACCGGTGATGATTTCACCGTTTGAGAGTTCCAAGTATTACAGCACGAAGAAGAATCAGACCAACAACCATATTTACAGTAAGTTAGACCGATACTCGGTACGGTATATACCGATGGTATGGTTAGGTAAAGAACGAGGTCCCAAAAAGTCTCAAAAGTTCCAACATAAAACCACTGGGACGAAAGATCTAACGAGTTTCATGACGTCATATTTACGCAAAGAACGTCACATAAGATGCTTCCTACGACTCTAGATGTGGTAGATTTACATGCAAGATTTCGCTCTTCCAAAAGTGTCCTGTCCTTCGGTTATTTTTCCTTAGTTTACCTCAATGTACGTTGTTTTGGTCCTGACTTCCCTATTTACAAACATTTCTTCCATAATCCTTGAATGTTGGTGGAGTTTAGCCCACATTGCACAATACACAGGCCGCATTTACAAAGAAAACAGGCCGCTGCAGCCTGCTTAGTAATCCATAAAGTAAAACAATAGTTTGACACCTCTTATCCTGCTGTTTGCTCGTCTCCTTATAACCCAAAGGTATATAATGCTCGCTTGTGTACGGTATATTATAATTTGTGCAATCAAAAAATCTATTTATCTATCTCGCAGCAGAAACAAGGCTTGTTTCGGTATGTTCAACAAATATATGGCCAACGTAATGTTAAGTGCTTAATGTAAGAATTAAGATCCATCTTAAATCATTTGATTCTTTGGCTTTTGGGCCGTATGGTTTTTGGTGTCTACCCAGAAGCCGGACTGACACGCGTGTCGGCGCTGGTAGCCTGCTTTCTACAAGAATGCAGCCAAGTTGGCCACTCATAACTAAAACTAAGTAGTTTAGTGTGCGTGACCGTAAATTCTTGTTTCCTCACCAAGGGTCCTGGCGGTCTGCCAACTGCCCTATATTCCGTCATCTAGACAGTGGCAGTTCAACTATTAATATTGATTCCAGTTGAGGCATCTTACCCATATTTTTGTTCGTTCCTCAACTTTCCCTCCACTCTAGCATGAGCTAAGCATAAGCAACGACATTTCCTCATCAGTCATTAGAAGACATTGCTAGTTCCTTCAGAGTTAAGATTAAAGTAAGCAAGCCGTAGCTTCCTACCTTTTCTTCCAAGCTTTGGTCGCGTGGAACTGGCACCTAGCTTTAAAACGTTTCAGAGTGATCCTTGTAATAAAACTGAATAAATAAATTTGTTTTTTTTTCTATTTTGTTTTTTTATTTCAATCACTTTTATTCAACGAGTCGTTTTCTTGGCTAAGAATACGGGGGTTAGAGAGAGGATAGTTTCTTTTTATGAATTGCGGGTAGTTCTGTTGACCAGGACTGACCTTAACGAGGATGGGTCATCTGTAGTAGTAGTAGAGCTCTTTGGGAATTCGTCTGGAGAAGTACAACGACCAAGCCTATTTCTGCCGTAAAGTAGCATTGCTGTGTTTCAGTTTGAAAGATGCGGGAGCCGGTGAAATTACTGGCACGTGATGCTGAACATCTGTATGCTACTAGTTGATGGACGTAGGGCAGTGCATCATAGAGCACGTTCCTAACATGCGTAATCTACGAGGCTATGCTTGGTTATAGGCGATGGTTACCAGCTTACATCATTCGAGCTATATGCTTGTTCCATCATAGTTGCTAGTTGTTATAAAAAAATCGTTATTCGTGTCCGAAATACTCGGATACTCTGCAGTAACGGCTGGGACCCTGTTTCCAAGAGTTGCTATTGGTAATGGTATTAGGTACATAGTTATTGTGTACCTACATTTTCTGCTAATGAATCGCGGGAAAACCTTTTACTGTCGATGCTGCTGCTGGGAAACTCAGCGGAGTTTCCCAGTAAAAGGAATAATACTCACTGTTGAAATTCGGCTTTTTATAAAACCTTTTTTAAACTCGTTAGATAATAAATAATAATAATAAAATAATAATAATAAAAGCCGTTTATTCAGAACATATTTACAATAATACATTTAGACTGGTTTAGTTAGGTATATTTGTTTTTAATTGTGTTCTGTGTGCCTTTTGGCATAGGCCTCCTCCAATGCCATCCATTTAACTCTGTCATTTGCAGATCTTGGCCATAACTTTCCTCCTGTTACTTCGATATCATCTCTCCAACGCTTGTACTGTCTTCCTCTATTTCTTAATCCGGTTCTTGGGTACCAAACTGTAACTCTTTGGCTCCACTTGTCAATACCGCGGAGTGTATGTCCTGCCCATCGCCATTTCAGGGATTTGATTTTAAAAATGACGTCGGTCACCTTGGTCTCCGCCCGTACTTCAGAGTTTCTCTTCCGGTCTCTTCTCTTCACACCAAGCATACTTCTCTCCATAGAGCGCTGGCAAACTGAAAGTTTACGGAGTTGCGTGTTCGTGAGAGCCCAAGTTTGGCAGCCGTAGGTAAGTACAGGCAGAACACAAGACTCGTAAAGTTTTGTTTTAAGTTTAATGCTAAATTCTTTGTTT
Organism: Thera britannica; assembly: GCA_939531255.2. Lineage (NCBI taxonomy): Eukaryota > Metazoa > Arthropoda > Insecta > Lepidoptera > Geometridae > Thera > Thera britannica. The sequence goes on from OW618049.2 coordinate 10,288,744, forward strand.
TTCATGACATGTTTTAGGGACCAGTATCGTTTCCAAGAGTTAGCTACACGCCGGTTTATCTCTTTTTCGTGTAAGTTTTCGATGGAGATTACTTGCTTTAAGTATATGTATTCGTCTTGGTATTCTATGGTTTTGTTCGTTACTTTGATTTCTACTTTTTCGCTATTCGTTAGAAGTTTTGTTTTGTCAGCGTTCATAGTGAGTCCTACCTTAGCACTTTCTTTGACTAGTTCTTCCAGCATTTGCTGTAGAACTAGTGGTGTCTCTGAAAAAAGAACTACGTCATCTGCGAATCTTAGATGTGTTAGTCTGGTTCCATTTATTATTATCCCTATGTTATCCCAATTCAGCTGGCGGAACACCTTCTCTAGTGTTGCTGAGAAGAGTTTGGGTGATAGTGGATCGCCTTGACGGACTCCTCTTTCAATTTGTATAAGCTCTCCCTGTTTTTCTAGCTGGATCCTTGCTGAGCTTTTTGTGTATACATTTTTAATGATCCTGATGTACTTGTTTGCTACGCTCTGTTCTTTAAGTGCCTGCCATATCGTATCGTGCTCAAGTGTGTCGAAGGCCTTATTATAATCAACGAAAGAACAATATAGTATAAAACTCGTTAGAACATTTTTTCAAATCGAGAAATACCTAGAAATACTTTGATTAACGTTAGGGCGGCCACCCTCCCCATAGACCGACGACATTGTTAAGATCGCGGGAAGTCGGTGGATGGAAAGGGGTCACAATCGTTCTTCATGGAAATGTGTAGGGGAAGCCTATGTCCAGAGTGGAATTCTTCAGGCTGATGATGATGATGACACTGATTAAACTATTTTTTACACAGAACTAATTAAAAGCAAATACGCTTTTGCTTGATTTTTTAGCTAATGGAACAAGTCTATGGCACTTAGGTGTAGTTGGTAATCAAAAACAAAGCATTGCCTCGCAGGTCATGCACGTTAAGAACGTGTCCCACTGCATTCCGAATTCAAACCATCTTCTATATTTTTTCATTTATAATAATTATTGTATCATATAATAATATAATAATCTATGATAGAGATTCAGGGGGACATCCACCATACCTGGGTATGATAGTCGTAAAGCTTTTCGTTTGGGAATCAAAGTCTGTCTATCGCAGTTCCTGGTTTTTTACCACTGAAAATATTCACTGAACTAGTTCCAATTTCAAAAGAGAGAACATGTCACAGCTCTTTGTACTTATTGTGCTTTGAAATCTCAAAGCGAACATACTCCATTGATCATTTCCATCACTTCATTTAGTAGGCTGTTTGACGCTGTTGGAAACAAAGCCGTTGTTTGAGCAGGCTTGTATTCTGTTTTTTCCACGAGATATGCATAACTTACACACTTCTTCGACCGAAAGTGATAATGTTCGAGGCTTTGAGGCCTGTTTGTGTTTGTGGCCTTATAGCTACGAAATGCTCCCATTAGAAAGTGTTTTTTTTTGATAAAAAGCAGAGATGGTTTTTAGTCAAAACAGTTGCTTGGATTTCTACCTAAAGAAATCCGTATTAGAAAGGGTATAGATCACTTTCGTCTGAGGTTTTAAAATCTTTCTAAAATTAACTACCTAAAATACCATAATGTAAGGATGCGTATATTTAAATTTTCCATCTTTGCCAGAGCAATCAATCCTGTTCAAATGGAGTGCAAACTTTTCATTTAAAATAAAACCTCCTTGTTGCTATCTACAAACTTTTCAGTTTTTAAATTTCGAATATGATGTACAGCAATAAAATAGACTGCATCCTTTTTATTTTTTATTGAAAATAAAGCCTCCTTGTCGCTATCTATAAACTTTTCAGTTTTTAAATTTCGAACATGTCGTACAACAGTGAAACATGACGGATTTTTGAAGCGTGTGCATAAAAAAGTTGTATGGTTTTTTTAGGTTTTCTATTTTGAGTTTATTTTCATATTGTGGTATTTTAGTGTATTTTTTTGTAAAAAATGCAGTCTGTTGTTACATTTGAGAAACCCTTACCGCATTTGAGTTTACCGGATTGGGATGCACGACTATATGGATTACAGGTGAATACTACCTACCTTAGAGGTATTTTAAGCAATAGGGTTCTCTCCAGCATGTTATGGTTGAAGTTTGACCATGAAGTCTGCACTGCACCTCCGTGATAAAAATAGTGAACAGAGCTCTATCTAAAGATACATTCATCCGATCCTTTGTTAGTTCTATTTTAATATTTAATTATGTCTACAGGTGAAAGGTGCCTGCATGGGTACATTAGGTAGGTATAATTAGCTATAGTCAACTGCACTAGAATGTATACAATTCATAACTTTTAAAGTAGCGTGGCAGCATCGCAAAGGTCAAAAATCATGAAATCTGTTGTGAGTTCACTCATATTCTAACCTGAAAGTTACGAGTCATGTTTACATTCAAGTGCAGCTGACTGTACGTACCTACGTTTTCTACCTACGTATATTCTCTTATAAAATTTTACGAGTCAATGGATAAAAAAAAATATTTAACCTTTTTGCCCCAATGCTGGGGAAAGGTCTTCAATCTTTATCCCATTTAAATGGAATTGGATCCAGCCATCTCTCTCTTTTTACTATCTATCTCTTTCTTTGTTATTTACGCAAAATTGTCGCCAGCCAGGACCCAAACAACAAAAGTTATAATTAATCAGCTTTCAGCTTACCGAAACTATTAGGACTGGGTTTGGTAAGCCTAGTGGTAACCTTCATCTGGCCTATCCTGTTTCCAATTATAAACTACCCACCTGCCCACTCACTACTAAATACTGAATTACTTGTAGAAATCGAGAATGACACTGGTAGCCTAGTGGTAGTACCCTGCCTTCCGATCCTGAGGTCGCGGGTTTGAATCGTGTACCTATGAAAAATTATTCTGTCCGGAAAATTTTTGTACGCAATGTAGTACTCTCAAACGGTGACGGAAAACATCGGGAGGAAACCCATGGCTTAGTCAGCTCTGCACGTATTGACCATGTCTTTCCTGTGGATCAGGCCGACTATAAGCAGTCAGGATGGTATACGTGCTGGGCAAGCCTATTCCATCTAAAATCCTGTCCCGAGCACTATAGCGTCCCGTAAGTAGGGCTTGATAATCACCAGTAGCCCCAAACGCTATATAAATCATCTACAATAGATGCAAAGGCCTGTTTACTGTGGAAATCACGCATCGAATGGATCCATAGTATTGGCTGTGGGAAGTCGCTAAAGAACTTGATGGGTCCTTTGCCTTTACTACGGAGCTTAGGAGAATAAGTACTGAAGCCAAATTTCTTCCTATGAAAACTCAAAGATTTGTAAGAGAAATGACCATCTTGACCAAGAGCAAAGAGAGGCCTAGTAGTGGGATCTCGGGCTGCGGATGATTACTATCTTCTTGAGGTTAAACCATCAAATTGCAATGAATATTCAGCCACTCAATTCAGGGAAATAGATAATGCTAATGCATGATCACTCAATTACACATTACACTTGTCACACATTAAGTTGATCTACTGCGAACAATAATAAATACACTTGACTAGACACTAAAAACCAAAAAATGTACAAATTCAGTGATTACCTATCTATATTTTGTTACCTCTAAAATGCTTTTTAGTTAAAGCTTTGGTTTTCTTTTGATTGGAATAGTCTATTTTCTAAAAGGCTACGTCTATAATTTAGTAGCGGCTGTGTAGGCAAATTGAGAAAGTTTTATACGCCTCGTACCCCATGACGCCTAAATTGTTTGACCGTACTACGTAGTTTAGTTCAGGATAGCTGGTGCGGTGCGTAGAGATTAGATATTCTACCATTTGTTCTACCAATAGCCCTACTAATAGTCGTAGCATTGCGCCTCGCAGTCGACCATAGACGCTCTCTTTCTCCTAGGCGAGTGTTGCGTCAAAATAATATCAACCCTTCTGCGGCTTTGAAATGAAGCCCTCGTAGGCGCTGGTCAGCACAAAATCAATTATAGATCTATGGTCTGGGAACTTCTGGAAAATCTGGAAAAATGACAGTCAAACACAGAATTTCTATTACGTTTTCGAAAAACAAAATCGTAATGTTGTGTTGTTAAAAAAAATGTGTTTGTTTGGTGGGTATCCTATAGAGAAGGTAATACGAAGTCATAAAATCTGTTTTAAATAAAATAAATAAATAAATAAGCCATTTATTCCAAACTACGAGTCTTAATATACATTGTTATTGTAAGTTAATTATTTATAAGATGTCCCGCAGCTCGGTGTGCCTCGTGGCATAGGCCTCCTCTAACCCCTTCCACTGTGCTCTGTCCCGTGCCACTCTTTTCCATAAATGACCAGCTGTTAGCTTCAAGTCATCTTCCCATCTTGTGTGCTGATGACCTCTACTAAAATCTGTTTTATTTATTATTTATTTATTTAACGTGCCTGGGGAATAAAGTCATGAAGATTTTGTGTTCGTTTTATAATTTACTTTTTTTTTACTTTATATAGGTAGATATACCATCCTTTGGTTACAATCTCACCGGATGGTAAGCGACAATCGAGCAGGATGGTCCAGAAAACACCCATACACTCTTGCCTTGAAGAATCGACTATACTGGACCTGTTGAAGACTTATTTTATTAATCCTGAATTTACTCACTATTTTGGAGTGGGGAAGCTGTTTCTGTTTAGATTGTGACAAACGCTCGTGATCGTATGCGATTCAGTGCCTGCCTACTACCAATCACCCGAACACGGTTTACTTTGAATAATGGATTTTTAACTTTTTAACTGATTTCGAATAGCCGATCGGTTCTCACTTACGAGGGTTATTTGGACTTGGGATTGGCTCAGATGACCCGTTTCGATAAATGGAGGGGTTAATTGCAAACATTTATTTATTTACCTTTATTTATGAGTGTACCTAAGGTATCAAATTGTGAAATAAAAAGTAAATATGAAAAATGTTTCGTTAAATAAATAAAGATTAAAGGTATGATTCTGATCTCGGAAAACGCAAAAGCGTGTGCCACTGATTTCGAAAAAGGCAGCAGTGTTGCACGGCTCGTAGTGTTCCATCCCATTTAATTGTCATCATTGTTTCACTTGTCATAGTCATAGGCTCTTTTTTTGATTAACAGGTGACAGCTGACACCAGAAGGGCCGATGCTTTCGACCTGCGGCACAGTGCCCACCAGCTCCGCAATGAGACGAGGATCAAAACTGATTGGGATAGCTACCACAACAATAATCGACTACGAGCGAGGTAAGGTGAAACCAACTCATTCCTATTTTCGAGATCCTTCGCCTCTGCTTTAGGGGGTAAAGGCACGTCAAGGTGTACCAACATTCTAACTTACTCATCATGTTGGGCGTCTGCAATGCTTTGACCCCAGACATGTTTTCAGTTAGAGATCTGATGGAAAATCGGACTTTCTTGAGAATTAATCGAGATGCAACTTATTTTATTCAGTTCCACTTGATTTGCCAGCAAGCGAAATTAAAGTTTTACTAAAAACTTTGACATATATACTCCTCCATAGTGCGCCTCCATTACGGCTACTGCAACTCAAAGCGCTTACCGAATAGTTTCTAATGGGATTTTACGATAAAAAGTCCCGGCTTCAGGACATAAAAAGTAGAACTCTTCCAAACGATATCGAGCGCTGGTACAGCACCTACTGAAATTCGAGATTTCACACCCTAAAAACGCAATTTATGGCATCATACTCTCATTTTGGCAGAGTCTACGAGATCGAACAATGGAAGTCCGCTCTTCAAGAACTGCTCGACCGCCTCGACAGAGAGATGGATAGCCTGAAGGAAGAAAAGGCCTCCACTGAAAGGGAGTTGGAACAACTGAACATGCCTCTTCTAGTCTGCTCCGAGTGTTTGTCGAACAGAGACGGGAGAAGCAGCACTGAACTGACTTATGATCTAGCTGATACAGAACTAAAAAAGGTAAGTAGCTGTTATGGCAGTTTGCACTAGCACTGGCAGTCTAGTGGTAGCGGCCCTGCCTTCCGACCCTAAGTTCGTGGTTCCAAATCCTGTCGTGCACCAAAAATGACTTTTTCTGTCCAAAAATGCATATGAACTATATACATACATATGTCAGTAGTCTCAAACGGCGAAGGAAAACAACGTCAGGAAACTGGCATGTCGTTGAGCCTAAAAAACTTCGAACTAGTTGACAAAGGGAGCCTCTTTTAGGCGCAATTATTAAATATTAAATCCTTTGAGCACACTAGTTCGAAATAAGTAGTAACACGCCAAGAGAAAAACGGCAAAGTTCTTAAATATGGTGTAGGGCTATGTCTAACAGTAAACTTATTCAGGCTGATAGTGAAAAGTGAATGGTGATATTTTTTTGACTTCTTTTGATGCTGTCGTACCTACGAGTTTGAAATTTCTGTCACTGCACTAGCCAATAACTAATTTCAAGTCCAAGATAACAATGCAACTAGAAAAGTTTTCTTTTCACATGTTATCTTGCTGTATTGTTTGAGGGAAATCTTCCAACCTGACTGGTTACCAGATTAGTCAATCTGTTTTCTTGTTTTCGTATAAAATTACGACCTATTTCCTTCTAACTTAATAACATGAATGGTCACCGGAGTAAACAAGTTTGTGCCTTCGTAAAAAGTTTGAAAGCCACACCATCACGTAATAAAGTAAATACTTGCCTAAGTAGTTTTAAAAACTTCGTGTTTTGATATTTTGCGAAACAAATAATGCTTATTTTCAAACAGAAAATTCACCTTTGGAAATTATCAAAAGCTAGAAAATCAAAGTTAATTCCTCATTTTAGGAATTCTGAACGTGATTTTCGTCTCTCGCTACAAATTACTGTTTACGGTCACAGAACATAATGATAATCAAATTTAGCATTTGAAATATCAGGTTGAAGACAATAAGGTTTGCCGTTGTTTCTGGCTCCCAGTGAAGTCTGGTAATTCAAAGGTTAACCATTTTCATGAGCTTGCTAGGCTCCTATAAGTTTAGAAAATTCATTTTACAAAAACTGAGATAATTTATGAGTTTTCTGTCCTCTGTAGAAATTTAAGAGGTAGGGAGGAGGAGGTCTGTACCTTTTAATATAATTTAAAAGCTAAAGTTTTAGTATAAAAATAATTCTGATACTATGATTTGGTTGGCCTCTCAGCTCAGTTGGTAGTAACTCTGCCTTCTGCGCCATAGGTCGTGGGTTCGATTCCCACCTAGAATAAATATTTGTGTGGTTCGCAGAGTGTGTTCTCTGTCTGTATTCTAAGTATGTATTTACAAAAAAAAACAGTGTGTTAGTATTATATCAGCTGTCTGGTTCCCATATAGTACGATCTCTGTTTAATTTGGGGCTAGGTAGTGTTGCGTGGATTGTCCACGATATTTAATTATTATTTATAAATATTTATTTATTATTTATTTAAGATGAGTCTTTTTTTTTTTTTTTTTTTTTTTTTTTTATGTAACTTGCTGATGGAACAAGCATATGGCCCACCTGGTGTTAAGTGGTAACCATCACCTATAACAAAGCCATGCCTCGTAGGTCACGCACGTCAGGAACGTGCCCTACGATGCACTGCTCTGCGTCCATCAACTGGAGGCATACAGATATTCAGCCTCACGTGCCAGTAATTACACCGGCACCCACACCCTTCAAACCGAAACACAGCAATGCTGCTTCACGGCAGAAATAGGCATGGTGGTAGTACTTCCCCGGACGAGCCCTTCACAAAGAGCTCTACTACTACTACTACTTATGTGGTTTTTATACTCGGGGATGAAAAATTTTTAATTTTCGTGAGCTGTTTCTCGTGTATTTTCTATAATTTGTGAATACTTATATTAATTGTAAGTTTTTCAATAAAATTTATAAGCTTTATGAATCCTCGTTTACTAGAAAATCATTTGGCTCTATTTATCAGAAGATTTGGAGCCCATTAGCTGATTACATTCCAGGGTCAAGAAACATTGAAAGCTGTCCTAGCCAATTAGCCTTATTCTAAATTATTTGGATTTCAATGATAATGAGAATTAACTTCTAAAAGTTATTTCTACCTAAACTAACTAAGTCAAATTAGGCAAGATATTTAAATTAACACTTATAAGTTTATTTTAATGAAAACAAAAAATACTCGCCGTTCTTCGTAAATTCTATAAATCCAAAGGTTGTCTGGAAGAGATTGCTCTTAGCGATGAGACTACCCATACTACGTCTTCTTTTGTGTAAAATATTAAGGCCTGTGCACATCTAGGCGATAGCCATGGCGATCACGTGAAACGTTGAGGCATACAGATGTTCAGCCACACGTGCCAGTAATTTCAGGTACCTAGTAGAAAGTCGGTGGATAGAGAGAGCTCAGAATCATTATTTCTGGAAATGTATATTATGTGTGTTTCTAAGTCGAGGAGTGGACTTTTTCAGGCTGATGATGATAAATAAATAAAAATATGATGGACAATTCACACAACACTATCTGGCCCCAAACTAAGCAGAGCTTGTACTATGGGAACCAGATAGCTGATTTAATACTTAACTTTCATTTTTTCTTTTCGTAAATTACTTATGTAAGTAATTTACGAGAACCCAGACAGAGAACAAATATCTATAATTATTCACCACATAAGTATTGGTTCTCGGTGGGGATCGAACCCCCGGCCTATGGCGCAAAAGGCAGAGCTACTACCAACTGAGCTGAGGCCAGCCAAATGATGATGATGATGATGATTTAAGTGCGCAACTAAATTAGTTTATATACATTTTCAGGAACTATGCGTTACAGAAAGCAATAAAAAGATGCTCATAGACCGTTGCCAGTCAGCTTGGGAGAAAATCAATAAATTGGAAGTAGTGAAGTTCAAGCTACAACTCGATTTAAACGATAAAAACGAAGCACTTCAAATAGACAAGGACATGCTGGGATTGGATAAGGACTGCGCGAACATAACCTATAAAACTGATTCCCTGAAGACCCCTAGAAGGTGAGATTTATATGAAGTTATCTGAGACTTTGATGGTGCGTAGATATCAAACACTGGTCCTTTTTTAAATGGGTTTGTTGGAGTTCCCTACCGATAAGATCTTTCTTTTCTTCTTTAATCAAAGACCAAAAAACTCTTAAAAATGCTCTGTATTTGTAGAAAGTGCAATCCACGAAGGCGCGCCCCACTATTCCTCCTAACCGTTTATAGTATATGTGTGCAAGCTTCCGTCAATGTTTGAGTGTTATCGGTACACACTAATTACCAATGAGTGCACACGCACACTACAATGAATAGACTACGGTACTGCCGCTCGGAGCAAACTCCCCGCACCCCGCGATCCCCTCAACCGAAAATTGGTGGGGCGCGTCTTCGTGAATTGCACTATCTATACATGGCGACAGCCCTCAACCCTCATAACTCAATTGGTAGTAGCTCTGCTTTCTGGAGGACGTGGGTTTGATCCCCGAGATCAAATATTTGTGTGGTGAACGCAGATGTTTGTTCTTTGTGCTGGTTTAATATTGCATTTTAATAATATATTTTAAATAAATAAATATTGTGGACAAACCACGCATGCAAACTAGGTATATCTAATCCTAAAAAGGTAGGGCTTGTAGGGAACTACTATCTACTATGCGAAGCAAATAGCTGATAAAATACTTTTTTGACTTATTATCAATATCAGCTAACTTGTTCCCATAGTAGCAGATCTGTTTAGTTTGGGGCTAGTTAGTGTTATGTGGATTGTCCATAATCTAAACTTATTTATGGTTTTGTATAGGTTTACCATACTGCTAACAAAGTAACCTTATTAAAAACCGTACACGTGTATGTGTCAGTCACTTTTCATTTTTCAAAGTCACGAACAGTTCCGGATCGTAGTATAAATATTCTCATAACAGTTTCCTTGGCGTTATACCAACAATGAAATAGCGAAAAGTTACGACATTCCCACGAACCGCGTTGCACCTGAGACTTAAAAGGAACACTCTAACCCTGTTCTGTTAAGTTTCATAAATAAGAAAAGATGAAAGTTAGGCGTCTGAAAAGCCTGAAGCTATTTTAGTTTGAAGGTTTTTTTTTGTTTAAATTCCCGCAGAAAATACTCCATAGCAACTGACGTTAATTAGACGCTGAAATTTAGCGCTTTTGACAAAAGTTATCCTAACTAAGGCTTAAGAAAGTTTGATGACCTGAAGGGCAAGTCGCAGTTTTACTCGATCAATTTCAACATTTCGCCTATTTGTCACTCTCTATTGTATGGAGAAAAAATAAGACAGCAAAAATACGTTACGTATAAACGATCGGAACGAGTTGTTGTCTCATCATTTTTCCATAAAAAAGAAAGAAACACGTGCTCACACGAAAACAACATTTGGTAGTCGAAATGTTGTAAATGCTTGCCCTTCTGGACTGAAAAAATGACTTGGGAAAATAAATAAATAAAATATATTATTGACAATCCACACAAAACTAGCTAGCCCCAAACTAAGAAGAGCTATAAGTAATACTATTACTATTACTATTACTACTAGCCTGTAGTGTCCCACTGTTGGGCAAAGGCCTCCCCCCATTTACGCCAGTCACTACGATCTTCTGCTTTAAGTTGCCAGTCCCGCTCAAAAGTGTCCAGCTCGTCCCTCCATCTCATGCGAGACCTGCCGCGACGCCGCCTCGCTGTGTGTGAAGTAATACTATGAGAACCAAATAGCTGAATAATATAATACTTATACACATTTTTTTGTAAATACTTAGAAAACAATATAACACCCAGACAGAGAACAAACTGTGTTCACCACGCAAATATTTGTTCTCGGTGGGGATCGAACCCACGACCTACGGCTCAGAAGGCAGAGGTAATGCCAACTGAGCTGAGAGGCCAGAAAATGGGTCTTACACAGTTGCCATTCTATTTTATTACTGCAGGATAATCTTAGGTCGGAAACCGTTATGGCTTCGTTCAGTTGGCACCGGCTAAGATATTTGTGAACACTGCTATTATTGCTTACTGAAACCACTGACTGAAACTGTTTAATCTATGAATGCAGACTCATAAAACTCTCTTCGGTAGTACTCATAAAACTTTAGCAATAAAAGTAGCTTTGAATATGGATGAACTGTGTGAAATATGACATGAGAATGGAAATAGAAAAATAATATAGAAATGATGGCTGACCGAAGGGCATGGAAGAAGATAACATGTTCGGATAAAATGCTTAATTATAACAGTAGGCCTACCATGAGCTCTGTCTGGCTCTGTCTCTGCTTCTGGTTTTGCGTCTGTGTGAGTGTTGACTAAATAAATCATACGTCAAAACGTCACACACATTATGAGCACTCACACAGACTCAAAACCAGAGCCAGAGACAGAGCCAGACAGAGCTTGTGGTAGGCTCACAGGTCTCTCAGTTCAGTTGGTAGTAGCTCTGCCTTCATGCGCCATAGGTCGTGGGTTCGATCCTCAGCGAGAACAAATATTTGTGAGGTGAACACAGTTGTTTTTTCTCTGTCTGGGTGTTATATTGTTATCTAAGTATGTATTTACAAAAAAAAAGGAAAATAAGTATTTTATCAGCTATCTGGTTCCCATAGTACCAGCTCTGCTTAGTTTGGGGCTAGATAGTGCTGTGTGGATTGTCTACAATATTTATTTATTTGTAATTCTAAAATTTTATGCCAACCCCACAGAGTGGAGAAAATGCAATGATAATTTCTTCACAGAATGATAACTTACGACCAATGGCTGGAGAAATGCGAATCGACCATGAAGATGGCAGTAACTGAACTACAGGATACCCTTCGACTTCGCGAATCCCTGTTCGTAGCTAGAGGGAGGGCCAGGAACGCATTGAGAGCCCAAACTGATGTCACCAACTATATGCTTAGGAGGAGGATCTATGATACGCAGAGAGCTAGGAACGAGCTGGATTGGCAGAAGATGAAGGTAATTTATCGTTGTAATGGTGTGTGTTGCCAGTGGTGACTTACGGAACTGTGACGTGGTCGCTAACTCATTATCATCATCAGCTTGAAGAAGTCCACTGCTGGACATAGGCCTCCCCCACACATTTCCAGGAAGAACGATTCTGAGCCCTTTCCATCCACCAACTTCCTGCGATCTTAACAATGCCGTCAGTCTATCTGGTGGGTGGGCACCCTTCTTTTCGTCGCTAACTATTGGCCTCGTACACAAGCTCAAATTCGCACAACGAGCTATGGAGAGAGCTATGCTGGGAGTTTCGCTACGTGATGGAATCAGAAATGAGGATATCCGTAGAAGAACCAAGATCATCGACGTAGCTCGTAGAATTAGTAAGTTGAAGTGGCAATGGGCTGGTCATAACTCGAAGAACCGACAACCGTTGGGGAATAAAAGTTCTCGAATGGCGACCACAAACCGGAAGACGAAACGTAGGGCGCCCACCCACCAGATGAACCGACGACGTTGTTAAGATCTTCCTGGAAATGTGTAGGGGAGGCCTTTGTTCAGCAGTGGACTTCTGCAAGCTGATGATTATGATGAATGCTGTCGGTAGACGACATTGAACACGAGAAGTCGATTTATATGTTATTCCTGGAAATGTAGTCTTGTCTTGGAGTGTAAGTCAACTGTCTAAGATACAGTAAGATCTATTGAACAAATGCATTATTTAATCCAAGTAAGGATTTTCGGTAACAAAAATACCCTTGAGGTAAGTCAAAATCTTCAGTTTTTTTCTGTAAAACTTATTTAGAAGTCCCCTAAAACAGTTTAGTCCGGTCGTCGATCCAGACCAGACGGGACCGAACGTGGTCTGCGTCACAAATAGTTATCGTATTAGATATTTAGTTTTACATAAAATCTGTTGCGAGATTATTTTTAAACTTATCAGCGACTGCCAGACTTTTCTAGTGTTTCATCATTTACATTTTGCTGGGAAAACAACGCTATCTGTTTTTCAGTTTGCTAAATTGAATTTTTAGTAAGCAAAATCTAATCTGCATCTCTGATAGAAATAATTTATAAGTTAGTAGTTTACGAAAATGATATCTTGTCTTGGCTCAAAGTCAAAAGTCACAAGGGTTTTTGCTAGTCAGTTAAAAAAATAGGCCAAGTGCGAGTCGGATTCGATCTATAAAAATAGATAATAGTCATATCTGTTGTTTGGGAGCCCCTCTTAAAAAAAATATTTTAATTTAATTTTTTTTTTTAAGTGAATAATATAACTCGATATTCTGTGAATATTTCAAGCGTTACCGTTATCAATATCGAGGAGAAACGAGCAAAAACATCACGTTAGTTTTATAGGAGCCCCCTGAAATACTTATTTTATTCGGTTTTTTAGTATTTTAGTTCTAGAATGGAAACCACTACCGGAAGACAAAACGTTGGACGCCCACCCATCCGATGGACCGACGACATTGTTAAGATTGCGGGAAGTCGATGGATGGATAAGGCTCAGAGAATCATTCTTCCTGGAAATGCGCCTATGTCCAGCAGCAGTGGACTTCTTCAGGCTGATGATGATGATTATTTCATTGTCAGATGGAAGAAAACATGGAAAGACTCAATATGGAGCTAAAGACGATGGGCGAACAATTCGCCGATAAAGTTAACGCGTTGAAAGTAGCTGAAACCCGTTTGGAGACCAGAGGATACCGGCCGGGAATCGAACTGGCAGCCGACGAAGCAGATATTGGCTTGAAGGAAGAAGTCAGAAACCTGAGGGAGACCATTCGACAGCTGCAGGAGAAGTTAGACTGTGCCAAGTAAGTAGTTACCTAACGGAATGCTAAAATGCAAAATTTAAACTGTCTATTGCTTGTACGTGCTACCATGATTTGACTGTATTAGGTAAAATACTGGCATATTAGTAGTAATATCACTTCTTTATAATGTTCAGTTGTAGTCAGCAGAAATGGGATGTTGTTTTTGAGGCCCCAGGTTTGCGGCCCATGGACACTGTGCCCCATTTTGCATGTGAGATTTTTTGTATGAAAACTTGTTAGGATCAAAAAAGTTTTTTTTTGCTAAAGTGATTTTTAAACTGTGATTTTCGAAAGACTCGAGAAGTTGGTTCACGGCGTTCAGCACTTTAAAGCGATTTCAACCTTTCATTTGGCACAATAAGAGAGGTAGCAGTAATAGGATTAAATTGAATTCTGCAAAGTGTACTTAAGGCTGGGCACCACACAAACCTAGTTGAGGGGCCTAGTTTAATTATGTAAGTAATTTTAGGTTCTCGAAATTCCACATAAATCATAATTTGCAATTTAAGCGAACAATAGAGAGGATATTCTATTTTGAAGCAATTTTAGGTATTACAATGTAAATACCGACCTCGGAAGAAAACAATAATAGGATCATTTTAATTATATATGATACTGAAGGCTAGATTAATAAATAAGAATGCAATGATATTTAAGTTGAAGATTCTGTTGGTAACAATACGACGCTGAAATATACGTTACGTGTCGAAAATTAAACTAGCTTTTTTCTGACTAAAAGCGATACATGTGGTATTTGAAACTAGTCTGATTTTAATTTAAATTTTAATCCTTCATTCATAATGCCGGACACTTTTTAACTCGATAAGGCCCGTATTCAGAAACAGTGCTTGAGTCTGAGTTGAGCCTCAGTTACTCTCAAGCATAGATTTTGTGACAGTTAGCCCTTGCATTCCAGGGCAACATACAACGCCTTAGAAGCTGCCTGTATCAAGATTACTATGGATCTGGGTGATAAGAATGCATCCTTGGAAACTGACACGCGAGCTCTAGAAATGAGAGCGGCACTGGAACCCAAGAAACCTCAGGGCACTGATAAGAACCTCGTATTAGCAAGCATGGCTGACGAGGTTCCAAAGACTGAAACCTGAAGAAAACATTTCAATAGGGTTGTTGAATTAAATTTTAAGTACAGCTAAAGCAAACTTTGAAGACGTCGAATCGGAAACTAGCATGGAAAATTCCAAATCGTTCGTGATTTCTAAGTCAAGTTTATAATTCACTTTTCTTCGTAGTTGACGAATCTTGTTACAGAATGTCTGTTGAATCTAGAAATATTCGTTGGAAATATAATCAGGTTTGTGATTGACGTTTCAATTTAAAAGTGAAATAAAGTTTTACTTGCTTATATTTTGACTTATTTTAATATCTGTTTGAACGTAGTGCCTTTTATTTAACTCATAGCATAGCATTTAATTTGTAAACGCCTGGTCAAACTTCAATATCACCAGCTGCTTAAAATTGATGTTGCTTTGTGTTTTACAGTTGAGCTTTTTAAAACCCAATTCACTCAAAGACAAAGCGCTTACCTATTTACATTGTAGATAAGTAATATAATTTTCCAAATTTGAAAAGAAAGTAAAATGAATAATATTTTACTTAAAAACATCAGCAAAAGCATGCAACCTCTTTTCCTAAACCTAATTATGAGATCCATATAGATAATGGTATGAAAGCGTCCCCGCTGTCTCCCGTTATGGTTGGTTTGAGTGAGCGATCGAGCTTTAGTATAAAATGGTAGGATTTCTCTCATTCTTCACATTGTCAAGCCTGCTTCATCAGAACCAACTTCAGAATCCAATAAGTAAGTATTATCCTCAATTTCTTTGCATCGCTCTTTTGTGAAGTTCAATACTCTTGTCTTTGTTTTATTATGAAATTCGGTTAGATGTCTTTGTTTGCTTTGAAATTTAGTTAATTTGTGTGGAAACAAATCTAGAATGGTACTTAAAGCTGCCAAACATTTTGGCTTACCTTTCAATATGCATCTAGCTACAGATCACAGAAATACATTGCGTGCATCTAACTTAACAGGTTAGCTGTCCCGAAGCAAGTTTCCATCTTCTTTGTACACGTCCTCGTAGTAAATAATGACATATCTACATCATTGGCCATGAGGCACATATGCCTCATGGACGTACCAGTGCAATCACCCATGAGGCACATGTGCCTCATCGGACAGCTAACCTGTTAAAATTCAAAGATAAATCTAGATATTATATTATGCATAAAAATCAGAACCGTTATAGCTTCAATAAGTTAAAGGGTGCTACATAATAAAATTGAGTCATTTAAACCGGGAGTTATAAAAGTCTTTAAGAAGAACATTCCTTCTGAACAGCCGGGTAAAAAAACAAACAGTTATTGATGGTGAATGATTGCAACTACGTGTCACAGCAGTAGTTTTGTCACAAACACAGCTGACCTTGTGGGATAAAATCAAAAAAGTGGTCCTATTCGTAGGTAAATAACAAGCCCCAGTCGTACTAAATCTACAGTGCCTGGGGACTAGAGTTGTGAGACTATTTTTTTATTTCTTATCTTGATTATAATCATGCTGGTAAGCTCGATGGTATTTCTTAGGAAAGTTTCTACACAACACATATTTTGTTTATAGGTATGGCAATGTTTTTGATGGCAACATAAATGTAAAAAAGTAGATACCTATTACTTTTCAATCTCACAATTTTTGCACTGTGTGCTGTTTTGTCTAACTAACTTAAAATTTATTCATTGTCCATTGTTTGTTTAGTAACTCCATGCCTTTTAATTAAATCTTATTAAATCTTATATTCAGTTATTTTCCATTTAGTTTGTCGTAAACTTTACAATGTCTATAATGCGGAACTGTTATTTTTTGACAGTCGCACCACACGCATCAATCATAGGCAAATCCGGCAGGATTATTTCAATTCTAGTTTAGGAAGTGTAATGAACAATTACTGATACTTGAGATAACGAGATCCGCTTCCTAAAGCCAAAAGAGGCTTACACGTTAACTTGAATGTTTTCCACACCTCCATTGCTCGGCCGGCACTGTATCACGCCGAAGGCTTCCCGAAATACAAGCCA
This sequence comes from Thera britannica, assembly GCA_939531255.2. Classification (NCBI taxonomy): domain Eukaryota; kingdom Metazoa; phylum Arthropoda; class Insecta; order Lepidoptera; family Geometridae; genus Thera; species Thera britannica. The sequence continues at coordinate 10,305,531 of OW618049.2, forward strand.
TGTAAAATGATAAAGATATGATCGGTTACGTGAACTTAGCACGCTCCGGGCGTAGAGGTTGTTTACATTTGACTTTTGTTCGTAGGTGCGGAAGTAATGCTTTTGTCTTATAAGGGACTTGCTTGAAAGCAAAAAAAACATTAATCGATCCACGCGACACCAATTACACAATTTGCATATTGATGCGCCCAGTTTATTTTCTATTTCTGAATTCTGACGCACATTAATATAATATGGGGATTTATAATGATTCAATGATCGAGATATTAGAAGGAACAAGACATTTCAATAGCAGGAAGAAAACCAGTTAATCTTATACAGGTTTCTTTATACTAATGCATCACAATCTTGTTATTTACGATAGCTGAATTTTCTTGAGCACGAGATAATTTTATTGACGGTAAAATAAATTGAATTTCACGAGAGTATCATCTATTTTGAGAGGACCACACAAAATGGCATGTTTGGGGTTTATTTTGAGCTTTATTTACATGACAACAGGGGTTACGAGGGCTTAGTTTCACGTGTGATCTGTAGTAGGCATTCAGGCGCCCCCGGCGACCACTGAAGGCGACCTGGTTTGTTTACATCAGATATAATAATGTGGATAAGACATAGGGAAATGTTTACACGTTATTTCCACTAACAAGCTTATTAAATGATTATTTTAATGTTTAACAAAAGCCTATAGTTTACAGGTATACGCAAAGCTTTTACGAAGTGGGTGTTGAGAAATTTTCCAAGTATTTTGCATTTTTTTGCATAATTTTTTGGGGATTGCCAATCCCCATGCTGGATGAATCACTCTTTTTCTTGTAGTTTTGACACTCTTACATTTAGCTCGTGTTATCCTTTGGCTTTGGCTAATATGCCCTCATCATTTTTCTTTGTTCATAATGATAATGAGAGTCCATTATTAAGTGCAGTTTATAAAGTTGCAGTTTTGTTTCTAAATAAAAAAGGAGGAGCTTCTCAAGTCAGTTGTTTTTTTAATGATTAACTTCGAAATTTTTATCCGATTCGAAAACGATATTTTTTATCTGAAAGTTATTCTAGATTGGTCTCATAGAAAATTCATCAAAATCAGCTCAGCAGTTTGGCTATGAAAACGGTTTCAAGTTTTTTAAACTTGTTTTTTTTTTGTGTACAGTTATAATTTGAGAATTATCTACACTACACTAGCCACAAAGAGGCAGACTTCCTACTTAGAACTTTCGTGCTTTCGCAAAGGCAGAGATCCGTTTCCTGAGGTCCCATGCGCGCGCTGTGATAATACCCCCACTTCTGGCATGCAACCACATTGCTTACATATTTAAACAAGTTCCATTTACGATTGGTCGTCCATTAAGAATTTTCCGTTTATAATATGTCAGGTTCAGGTCCTAGTTTGATATAAGTATACGTTTATCTAGGACTTTTGAATTGGCTAGCTTTAATTTGCTTGCAGTGTTGTGAAAATTCGGTTATCTTGTTTTTTCATACTTTATGTTTTTAATGATTGTGGTAAGTTTTAGCTTTTAAATATTATATTCATGAGCTTTTAATGGTTTTGTTTATTTCTATCTAGTGGTTATGCATTGAACGTGGTAGGTAAGTGTTTTTCCCTTTCATATAAATTATTCATGAATCAATTCAGTTTTATTCTTGAAATGTTTTTAGCATTCAACAGTTTTGAAACCAACGTTAATGTATTGTTGTATGTCAACAGATTGTTGAAAAATGGCCTGCAAGATGATCACCACCTTCGTAATGTTCACACTTTTTGCTGTGATGCACTTTGGATTCGTTCAGAGCAACCCTGCTATTGGTAAGTTGCAATTGGTACAGTTATAATCAAAGCCTACAATTTACCCTACAGAGCCATGTAGTGGAAATGGCCTAAGGCTAAACTATTAAAATCAAAATTACATTTATATTAGATTAATCGGCTAAAGAAAAATCTATAAAGCCCCAAAAAGCTCGACTAGTAAGTCACAAAAATAAAAATGAACAAATTACATACACCTACTTTCGGGCAGCGCCAGCGAACTAATAAAAACACTAAAGAGAAATGTGTAGCTATAAGTAGGCACTCTATTTTATGTAACTAGTTCTAGGTAACTATAATGTTAAGGTCATACTAACGCAGACAAAATTGCAAGCAACCGCTATGCAATCCAGAGTTCAAATTAAAAAAAATATCACAAGGATCACTTTGAAACGTCTTAGAGCCAGGTGAGTCTTGGTGCCATGACAGTTCCACGCGACCAATCCTAGAAAAACAAGCAACAAACTACGTCTAGCCTAGAAGAACAAACATAAACTTAAACTCATTTCTCAAAACGCATAGAAAAAGAAAAGTTTGAAAAGATTCCACAATTTTACGCACTTTGCCTACATAAAACCAACCGTCTGCTTCTAGGGAGCAATTCAGTCACATTTTCGTGTCTTTCGGGAAATCTGCACGTTTACCCACGCATTAAATATTAAAACATTTTTCTTACAAGGTACGGGACGCTAGCTAATCTCGCTAAGATGTTCCCTATCGCGTCCACGCTAATGTAAAAGCTTATTCGTTTCACTGTAATAATACAGCTTTTTTGTAATAAAGGCCGGCCGATGAATGTACGAATATACCCTGAGGGGATCTATGTACACAAAGGACCACTTTTGATCTTCGACTGAGAAATTTGTGGCTTCCACGAGACATTCACCGTTTACGGTATACCTACTTAGGGACATCCATTTTCCTCATGGTATACAAAAGTATCCGTGTAATACATTTCGTAGTCTTTAACTAAACACGGCACTTTTATTTACGCAACGTTTCATTCACCATTCAAAGGTTTGTTGCTGATGAATACTTCAATTTTCTTGGGTCAAGGTGGATATTTTGCGAAGATATGTGTGAAAATGTGTGTTTACATAATACATTATAGCTTCAACGTTTATTCTGAGGCTCAAACCATAGTTCGGTAAGCATGTTTATAGAATCCAGTAAGACATGCGTTCGCGTGAAGCTGTATATAATTTATTGTACCCTAAAAATGTCTCCAAGCTTAGTAATAACAGCGGATTTAGGTTCATTCCCAAATCTAGATTTCGCATATTTGTGACTCACAAGCTGAATATACCGAATGAACTGACTCAAGATAAGCCTAGCTACCAAGTTACATCCAAAAGCTAAACGATTGGTTAAACTACATAATACGAGTATTTAACAGCTGCATAAATATGACGAAAACAAATTAAAAATATTGGAAAAAACAAGGCGAAAATAAAATTGATATGAGCTACCCGGCGATAACTGTAGTACCTATACATTGTTTTTCATTCCAAAAAGTGCTAATACAGAAAATAAAAGACTGGTATGTAAAGGTGAAAGACCACGCCAACATACCACGTCGGCAATTTGAATAATCTAGATTGTAAACCTGTTTTTGTGACCGAATACACAAGCTATTATTAATGAAGTCATAACAATATTAATGCGGCAATGTAGGTACCTATCTGTTTGTTTGTTACGTATTCACTTCTAAACTATTTAACAGTTACGAGATTAAATTAGGCACGAAAATAACTTGCATTAAACAACGTGTATCAAAATATGTGTACTATCCTGAAGGGGGGTGAATTTCCACCCCCCGGGGAACAACTTTTGTTCAACGACTTTTCGAACTTCAATTGGTATCTCTGAAAAAAACTGCAACGAAGTTTCAACATGAACAGCTGACTTTATACAAAGTGACAACCCTAAACTCAGCTACATATACCTAGTAGTAGTAGACCTACAGAGGTAGTAGGTCAAGGGGTCAAGGGGTTACAAGGATAGGGTTGTCAATTTATTTAGGCATTATGAAATTAAATATTTTTGTATGGGAAACTGAAAATATAGGAATTTTTAATTATCTCCCCCCCACAACTGATCACCATTGTGGTCTGAAACCCCCCACCTTCGCATAGTACACATATTTAGATACACCTTGTATAGTACTTTTATCATGATCACACAATGACATATAATTTTAAAGATAAGTATGTACTAATAAGACGAAAACTCTTCATTGATTATAGCTACAATTCTGTTTTACTTCAATAAACCGCAGACAATACAACTACACGTAACGACGCCATGTCCTTCCTCTTCTTCTTTTTCTACCCTAGAGCTGTAACTCTTTGCTTGATTCCATTAGGGATGTCTTATTCCCAAAACTGGTTAACAGTACCTATAAAACGAATGGACGTGCAGGAAAAAATCCTGCTCCTTTCCGGCGCGTGTACTTCGAAAACGATTGGATAATGGATATCCTGAAAAAGGATGGGAAGTACTTAGGTTGAGCATTTTACAAGCTTTTACTTCTTATCAGTAAATTATCCTCTACGAGGCACCATTTTTGGGCAATAAGCGAAAAACTTCTAAAGTAGGACTATAGTGCTTCCGAAAAACTCGAAGACTATAATCCCAGATCTTGCAAACCATGTCTCTTGTCCCATTTATCTGTTGCGAAACAAATCGTCAAAGGTTACAAATTGGTTGGTGAACTTCAGCTAACTAATTTAAACTCTAACCACGACAGCCGCTAAGGATAACGGCCATACTCGTGGAACAGCCAGGCATATGACTAAGAATAACAAAGAACATTATCCTAAGTATTTCGCAAACTTACACAGACTGATCTTCCGGAACGAAGGTCAAATAATAAAACTCTCCCCTTATAATAAATCTATTTAAATAGAAAGTAAGCTCGGTTAGTCTTAATCGTTCATTAAGTTCCCTAATTTGCCGTCGTAAAGATGTTAGGCACTCAGCCTCCGGAATGCTGGCCGTTCAATTCGGCTGTAGGTACTCTACTTTGATACTCACCTTAAATTCAAGAAAGCTTATTATTATTTAGGTAAAATATGTAAGTAAATGGTTTTTAGGTAGTTAGACACTGCCTTACAATAGTGGCTTAGGTACGCAATGCATACTTCTTGAAAGCTTTTTCGGCTCACTCGTTACGTTATTTTCTTCATTTTTTTTAACGCACAGGCTACATTTTTTTTACCTGAAATATTTAGAAAATTACTTGTTTTCTGGCTTACCAAACCAACAAGAGAACTTGGATGAACTGTGTGAAAGATGACATGGAGAGAGATAGAGTAGTGAATGTGAATGCAGAGATGACAGCTGACAGAGAGAAATGAAGGGGAAAGACATGTTGTGCCAATCCCATTTAAAGTGGGCTATCGGCAGGAAGAAGACTTGTTTTGTGGCTAAGGTGATGCATAGTAAAACAAAGAAAAATGAATCCTTGAAGCAGCACGCGTTCAGGTTATTACATTTATCTATTCATGAGGTAGCCGAATCTAGTAGTCTCGTGTCGTGGGCTCGCCCGCTAAAATCCTGATTTAATATTTCCATTAACGACCGCCTCTTACGTGGATAGTCTTTATAATGATTTTCCGGGTCAGCAAGCGCAATTAAACTGGTTTGTAAACCGCAAAAATAGAGTAGTATTTTTATAAAAAACAAAAGCTTACGACATACTTGTGACGTCATTCGTAAGGTAATTCCCCTGTATATTTACCAACGTTTAATAAAATTAAATCCATTACGATCGGGACGAAATTTAGCAAATAGGTTATAATGGGCAATCTTTTATATTATTTATAGCGGATCAGTAGACCACACAAACCTTAAAAGTTTCATAGTCTCCTGGCATTATAGATGGCAAATAAGATTTGGGATGATTATGGTTTCAGTTTGACAGTTTAACTTAACCATAGGCTCCTGTTAAAGCTGACAATTCGACATAATATAATGTCACAAAGCGACAAAATTGTGGAATTGTCGCGCTTTTGTGACATATTTATCACTTTTATTAATAGCCTAAGCGCGACAATTCCTCAATTTTGTCGGTTTGTGACATATATGTCGAATTGTCAGCTTTATTAAACAAGGCCCAGGGTGGATAGGTATACTAGACCAAAAATTAAAGTATTTGGTTCACAAGCACGCTCTCTTGGCGCGCAGGTTTCAACGTGCATGTGCGAAAAGGAAATTAAATTACAAGTTTATTAAATTACAAGGACATAAAAATAATAAACTTTCTTTTTACGATGATAAGTACAAGTAGGTATACAACGTGTATCAAAATATGTGTACTATCCCGAAGGGGGGTGAATTTCCACCCCCCGGGGAACAACTTTTGTTCAACGACTTTTCGAACTTCGAATTGGTATCTCTGAAAAAAACTGCAACGAAGTTTCAACATGAACAGCTGACTTTATACAAAGTGACAACCCTAAACTCAGCTACAGAGGTAGTAGGTAGTAGTAGTAGACCTACAGAGGTAGTAGGTCAAGGGGTCAAGGGGTTACAAGGATAGGGTTGTCAATTTATTTAGGCATTATGAAATTAAATATTTTTGTATGGGAAACTGAAAATAGGAATTTTTAATTTTCTCCCCCCCACAACTGATCACCATTGTGGTCTGAAACCCCCCACCTTCGCATAGTACACATATTTAGATACACCTTGTATAATGTCAAGATTACTCTGATCATATTACAGGGGAAATTACATACTTTAGAAAGGTACCTACTTATTGTGTAGGGCCGTTTACCTCATCGTTACTTAAATTCGGCATACCTAAGTTGCATTTTTTCAAAGGCAATGCAAAATATGCAACTTTAAGCACATAGGTACTGGTTTTTAACCGCAGCTCAACGATCTTCATATTTTATACAACTCGAGTGCAGTAAATTTAAGTTTTACTTACATAGCGAACGACACAAAGCTTATTTGAACACCTGCGCCTCTTCGGTCGCTCTACAAGAAACCGCATAGTAATACGCTGCGAAGGTAGTACTATTTATTCTGTGGCGTAAGCTCATATAAATCTTCCAGCAACTTGTCACATATTACGCACCGAACCTACCCCTCAAACCGACACAAATACCCTGTGTAATATTCTGCAATCTCGTTAAACATTATGGATGGTACACACAGGCCCTTGGGTCTCGTAATACTCAGTCTCAGACTTTACATAGAACACAAATGTCTGAAGTAGAGCCTCACACTTCAATGAGGTGGCGTATCTACTTAGTTGAAACGTGTCAACAAAACTCGCTGAATATCAGACACTCAAGATAACATCGTAGGGCATTGTGTGTTCATCTAACAAACTCTTGTCAAAAATACAGAAAAACCATCTTTTATTTTACAAAACTAGTCGTGTAGTGCCTATACTGTGTGTAGGGATGTGTTTAGAACAATACTGTGGAATTCATGGTTAGGTTCACGTTTGTCGGAGGAATCGGTCAGAGAAGCTAGCAAGAGCTGATCTTAGGTGGTGAAACCACTCCCACTCTTGCCAAAAACCCAGTCTGTAGGTTACGGTCACAGCACAGTACCTAGGTATAGGTACCTACCTACCTACACCCAATTATAAATAGAAACAAGAAGTTCTCTAAACTGTTGGCTTTTCGTATAAAAACTGCGTGTAAAAAAGTAAAATAAATTGCTGCTGCAAACTGCTGCCTGATGTATGAAATTGAATCTAGCGTGCAAAACACCGGGCCCAATCACGTTGCGGTCATTTGCGGTGGATGGAACAAACTTACTATATCGACGCGAGCGTCAGCAAACCAAAGCACGTGGGAAAGGAAGGTTACATCCATAACGAATGTTTCTATTCACGCGAACTGTCATCTGGAGGTCAAGTGTAAGCGGCTAAGGTGAAATTGCGTAAAGCGTAAAGGCGAAAGTGAGCCGGCCGAATCGCGGATTGGGGTCATTGCCTCGGTGGCCTCTTCATGAGCAAACGAGCTTTTGGTCGCGACTTTGTCTGTGTGCTGTTTTGTTTTCCCCTAAATTTTATTAATACAAACTTGGACTTGGAAAAGAGGGCGACGTAGTTTTTTAAATGATAGCGTAGGAATAATAGGTAGCGTTGGCAAGGGGTTATTATTTGTCACTATAATAAATTATAGTTAAAAAAACTATAAAATCACGCTTTTTTAACTAATAAAAAGTTAAAAATAAAACTGTAATAATAAATTGAAAAATTTATATTATTGTACAAAAAAGCGTGGGGGGTATATCTACCGTGTCAAAAAAAGTCACTGGTCTAGAATTGAGCCCCAGTCTTTAATGTCTACTGTCTCTGAAGGCCTGCGCACAACTATTTGACAGCGTTTCAGCGGATCGCGCGCCATCGCCTAGATGTGCACAGGCCTTTAGCCCACTGTGAGGCCGGCATTAGCCATATTGACATCTCATCGTCATCGATTTGGCGGTTTATCAAACAGACAGGCACTCTTGCGCATTTTTCATTATATTGGTATTGTGGTGATACTGTTGCCAATATGTGTTTTGTTGTCCTACAATTTATTATCTGTATCATCTTGTCTGTTTATTCGGGTTTCTTGGCATGGGAATATTTGGCGATTTCATAACACGATACTATGAAAATGATTTATGGAATAGGTACCTATGACGTGGCTGGAATAATATACCGTTCTAACGAGTTGGTAATTGAACCTCGTGTACTTAGGTACATTACATTAATAAACCGGTTCAAAAAATATTACAGTAGGTCTGGTACTTTAAAGTATACCTACGTCTAAATATTTGGATTTTGATTGATTTCAATAGTGTTTGTCTGATCGTCTGCCTGTGACCTTATAGCTCCGAAAGCTTACCTAGGTACCTAATGTTGAAAATCTGATATTTGTTAGCCATTTTAAGTTAGCATGTACATGTAACCGTTTCCATGTTCTGAGGTTAGGTATTCATCCCCACTTGTAATAGTGGTATGCAATTTTTGTAAAATTAACTTATCTGTGTTACAGCAACGGGCTACGAGCCGATGGAAGTTTGCATTGAAAACTGCGCCCAATGTAAGAAGATGCTTGGCGCCTGGTTCGAAGGTCCCCTCTGCGCGGAATCCTGCATCACTTTCAAAGGAAAACTCATCCCCGACTGTGAGGACTTTGCCTCTATCGCACCTTTCCTCAATAAGCTTTAAACAATTACTTTTTGACTTTCAAGCTAGTGAGTTTGAACAACGGATGCAAGCTAGAATATGGAATTGATAGATGCGTGGATTTTAGATGATTTTTGTCCGTTACTTTTCTTAAGAGCCTTGTATTATATACTATAAGGCTACTTTCCTGAAAACAATTCGTGAATATGGCGACTTGCAAGATAGAATAATTTGAACAACGAGAAAATAAAGAATAACCTAGAACAATACGGGTGTTACTGCAACGAATTCAAAAACATTTAAATCTGGTTTAAACGGCATTAGTCTTCAAAATCAGAGAAAAAAATTCTTAATTTCTAAGACCTTGTCAAGTTTTTGATTATACGGAAAAAAGAGGTTGCTCTCAAAAGAAATACCTGGAGAATGTATACATGACGCCGACAAAAGTATTGCTCCTAAATAAGAAGAAAAAAAATGGGACTTGAAAGCATAACGGAAAAGCTTTGAAAAACCGGACCACTATACAAGTTATGTAAAAACATACTAGTTTACTAGGATTTATTATAGACTAAGGAAAACAGGTTTTCACTTTTGTCGGCATTCCTGAAGTGCCACAATTTTTTCTTCTTCATTTTTCTAGAAGTGACTCAAAAATTATCTAAAATTTATGCATTTTGTGTTAATCGTATACGAATAATCAGCCGAATAGATGCCAAAGTAAATACTCTACTAACATTTAACTTTAAGCTTATTGACGCTAGTTAATTTTTATACTCTTGTACTTTTTATACAGGGACTTATGTTTAGATTATTTTATAAATAAAAATATTATTTACGAAACTTTCGTTTTATTCTTAAATCTAGAAACAGTTCATTGCTAAAGTATATAATTTTATCAATATCTTGCATTATTTGATAAAGTAAATTAATAAAATAAGTTCATGTAGAAATCACTAAAAATAAGAAACTCATGTTTAATGTTTTATAGCACGGGTACATCCATTGATGGCAAATCCAGAGGTGGCAAGTCCATAGCCGGCAGATCGATAGGTGGCATCGTCATTGCCGGTATTTCTGGCTGAGGTTCTGCAGTTAGAAATAAAATGTTCTTTTAGTATTAGAACACCGGAGAACGGGAGTGAGCGTTCGTTTGGTCGTGCGTTTGAATCCAGCAGTGCCAGTGTTCTCAATAGGTGTAGGAAAACATTGTGAGGAAATAATTCTACCAGCAGCGATGGGCTAACCTGTTACGTATGGAATACAAACTACTGCAAACCAAACAAAAAAGGTGTAGGTGAGATGGTACTAAGTACTAATAGATTTAAGGGGATCTTAGCTTTAGAGCAAAACTGAATGGGAGAAAAAACAGTTTGCTCGCTTTAGAAAGCAGTACTATCGCTTGATGAAAAAAACTTGCCATCTCTGGGGTACCAATTAGTGACACTCTTCGACGAATTCTCAAGTTACACAAGGACAAAAATGACGCTTACTACATGGACATAAGAGCGAGCAGTGTATAGTCTGATGTGTATCTTTTTGTAGAGCTGTCTAATTTACATAACAGTTGTACGCATGCGCATTGCTCTATGCATGAAGCGACGGTGCTGCCATCTACAAAAAGCTTTGCGTGTTTCACTCCATTGACAGTAAAATCCGGCAGTTTTATAGAGATCCATAAGTAGTTACCTATTGGAGCCATCTCTTGGGAGGTGTTTGGAAGCTCAGCCTCCAGGGATACATCCATTGGCGTCTGTTCTGGCTCCGGGTCTGGAGGAAACTGGAAAAATCAAGATTTTAAATTGTTAGTAGGTTGTCAATAGGATTGAAGAGTTGATACTGATGGTCTTGACAACAAAAGATTATGTTTGCGTTGACGAATGCGCAAAGATTCATCATCAGCCTGTAGAAATCCATTCCTAGGCATGCAATAGGCCTTCAGCTTTCCCTATACATTTCACATTTCCATCCACCGACTTCTCGCGATCTTAACAATGTCGTCGCTCCATCTGGTGGGTGGGCGCCCTACGTTTCGTCTTTCGGTACGTGGTCGCCATTCGAGAACCTTTATTCCCCAACGGTTGTCGGTTCTTCGAGCTATATGACCTGGCCATTGCCACTTCAAACTTGTCCTGCACACCACCAACACCACAGCAATGTCGTGAAACTCCCAGCTAAGCTCGTTGCGCGACTTTGAGCTTGTGTACGAGGCCAATAGTCAGCCACGACCACGTCTCAGTTCCGTATCCAAAAAACCAAAACCTGTCCCATCTCAGCTTTATCCCATACATTACAAAAGGAGTGAGAGTGAGAAGAGTGTTAAAAGGAGTGCTGTGTCAAACTTACATCAGGAGCGTATCTTGGCATTTTCCCCGCCGTGTATCTGACGCTAAACGGTACACACTGCTCGTAGTAGTCGATTACGAAATCAGGGAATGCTTTGCTCAGTTCCCTTCCGGCTACTACGTCGAACTCTAAGCAGCCTTGCCTGTGAAAAAATTAATTCTTCTTCTTATCGTGTCACTGATTCTTTCGAACCAAGTGTGGTGAAAGGATTTTAAGTGCGCCTCAAAGAGGAAAAATAATAAATTAAATCGATAAGAGAGCAATGGTAGTAGGGGGTACGATTTCCATACAAACTTAATTTACACAACTATGGGCGAATAAAGTATTAATGTACACTCAAATAGCTGTAATAGGCTTTTACAGTGGTCCTTATTACCGGCCAGTTATATAAAGTTTGAGTGTCAGCCCTTGGTCGTGGCAGTCGGGGCTTCAGAAAAAGAATGACGAAAAAATTACTTTTTTGGTTTTTTATTAATATTTCTGTTATCCTACAGTTTTCTCCAACTTTATATAACTGGCCGGCAATAAAGACCACTGTAAAATTCTATTACAGCTATTTCAGTGTACATTTATACTTTGTTTGTCCATAGTTGTGTAAATTCAGTTTGTATCGGAATCGAACAACCATGTGCACTATGCCAGTACTCCCAAACGGTCACAAGGCGTGTGTACACTAATTTTATTTGGATAGGTGGGTACCTAATGCAGTGCAGGCATGTATCATTTGGAAGCCAGAGGGCAGGTAACTTTAAACCTACTTAACATGCAATGAAAATGTATGTGCACTATACCATTACTTCCGAACTCAAACGGTGAAGGAAAACATTGGGAGGAAACCAGCATGTCGTAGAACCTAAAAAAGTTAGAGCAACACATGTCAAGCAACACGCAAAATATGGGCCGCCAGTGGCCTACTAGCGGAAACAAGTCAGCACTTTAAGTGCGAATCAAATAACTTGATCAAAGAATTTATGGTGGTGAATTTACAGACTCCGCACTCAAGTAATAAACAATTAACCTATTGAATAGCTTACCATTGTACCAAGAAGAAGAGATCATTATGGAACAGTTGACTGGCCAGGATCCTCTCAGGAATCAGGTCTCGAGCCAAACCTCTTGGCTTATCGATTTCTTGCAAAGCACTTTTTTCCAGCGTTTCCTGAAATTTATTGTGTAGGAATATCTGTGAGATTTCACTCAACCATGTATTACAAATGTTTATTGACTGGCCTCTCAGTTCAGTTGGTAGCTCGGCCTTCTGCGCAGTAGGCCGTGGGTTCGACCCCACCGAGAACAAACATTTGTGTGGTTAACGCATATGTTTGTTCTCTGTCTGGGTGTTATATTGTATTCTAAGTATGTATTAACAAATATTGTATCAGTTATCTGGTTCCCATAGTACAAGCTCTGCTTAATTTGGGGCTACATAGTGTTGTGTGGCTTGTCTACAATATTTATTTATTATCACATTTGTTTGTAATATAGCTTACTTCAGCTTTCTTCCTCTTCTCCCTCCTGGGTCTTTTACGACTAGCTAATGAGTCCTCCAGGACATCAGGGACTGCAGCCGCGGCCGCCGCAGCAGCAGCAGCAGCAGCAGCAGCAGCGTTAGCAGCAGCGATAGCAGCCTCGGACTCTTCTCTCTCTTTCTTGAGCCGAGCGACTTCGTAAGCAGAGATCAGCTCGGGGCAGTCAAGGTTGTCTTCTGGCTCCCATGTGTTGTCATCACTGGAATATAATTTATATCTTGTTTTAAAGGCCTGCGCAGTGACCAATGAAACAGTCAAATATGACAGTGATATTTGAGCAGCACTGGTGGTCTAGTGGTAGTGGCCCCGCCTTCCGATCCGAAGGTCGTGGGTTCAAATCCACTTGTGTACCAATGAGTTTTTCTGTCGATAAATGTATGTGCACTATGCCAGTACTCTCAAAACGGTGAAGGAAAACATCGTGAGGAAACCGGCGTGTTGTAGAACAACACATGTCAAGGGTCACCAAAAAGGGCCCACCAGCGGCCTACTTGCGGAAAAAACCTGCTTGCACAACAAGTGCACATGATAAAACTTGCCGACTGCACTAAACAACATTAACATTATGGGTGAAATTTAACCATGCCCTGGTTGCTCTTTGTGATGGGCTCATCCAAGGAAGTAGTACCACCATGCCTAGCTCTGCCGTGAAGTAGCATTGCTGTGTTTCGGTTTGAAGGGTGTGGGGCCAGTGAAATTACTGGCTCAAGGCAATGTAGTTTTAAATTTTTTTTCAACTGTTTCTTGTGTATTTTGTATATTTAGTAAATATTTTGTTTAATTGTAGGTTTCTTTGTGCAAATAAAATACTAGCATAAAGTATGAAGTGTTCTGATTCAACTTCAAGCTCCCATTATATTAAATTATATTAATCAAAATATGATTTTAGAACATAACAACAAAAAACTTTTTTTAAATAGCTAACAAAAACTTACTTGGAGTAGCCCTTCCACTTCAAGAGATATTCAACCTTATCATTCTTCACCCTGCGATCCAGGATCTTCTCAACGGAGAACTCTTCGTGTTTACCACTAATACCCGGGGTAGGGCCGAGCTGGTGCATTGGCATCCCCACAGGTGGTGTGGGAATATCCATGTCCTGTGGCTCTGTGAAGGTTTGAGACATTTCCCCTAGTGACCCGTCCATCGTGATCTGAAAGGTATATGATGTGAGGTAGATAGGCAATATGAGGCCCTTTGATTCAATTTTACACTGAGTGAAATAATGCTTGCGCCACAATAAGATAATGGGTACTGCTGTGCAAATGCAAAATACTCGATGAATTGTAGAGGAATTTGGAAATGAGAAGAGAAGGAGCTAAAGGAGACTCTCTTTAGGAAGAGACTAATTTTATAAAGTAGAAATTGTATCAATTACTACCTAAATGAGTGAGATAGGTATTTTTCTACTTTAGCCGCTGTACGTAGGTAATGTTTCGTCGAGTCCAAGAAACTAACTCTATCAAGATTATTCAAAATCTTCGAAAGATTAAAACACTAACCACACACACCAACCAAACCAACCAAACACCAACCAAGCAGCGTTGCCAACTCAACAACAGTAAATGTCGCTGTCACGCTGGTGAAAAGTCGCTAGATATCGCTAAATGAGTAAAATTGAAAAAGTCGCTAGAACTCGCTAGATTTTTTATCAATTAATTACTTTCTTGGGTTAAAAACTGGATTTTTTCACGCCATCAACTATTTTTTGCACTGGCAAGGACTGCTGAGTGCATTTTAAGTTCACTTTTTTCTTGTGTTTTTTGGTTTCAGCGTGTTTTTTTATGTCACTTATTTTGGCATAGAACTCGGTTTGACAGTAACGACACATACCTTTAATATCATTCCCTTGTACAGGAGCCAGCCATCCTCTACATTCAGGAGAATCTTCCCATTCCTTTTTATACTTTTGGCTATAAACTTTCTTCTTTACCGGTAATTCCATTATCGGTAACTCACTAAACACTAATAAAACGCATAAGGTTATTTGTTTGAGACAAATGTTCGATTACGTTATTATTTCACTAGCAAAGCAACAGACCATAATTATCAGATTTCTTATACGGAGTGAATGACGGACGAATAATAACAAAACCAAACATGAGAAAGGGATTCCCCTACTAGCACGATGATTGACGGTAGGTACTATACCTACCTATGCCTTTTAGTCATTCTTGAGTTGGCAACAAATTAAGCTAAATAAACAAAAACGGATCTTATTTCAATGGAATAGAGTACATATTAGTATGTACCTACAGAAGAAAACGATGGATATTCGTTTATTAAGTCAGTAATTGGCTAAACTTTCCTTTAAGCCACTGCTAGTTGGAAGTTCATATTTTTTTTGTAGATAGTACTCCTAAATAGAAAGCTTTTTGCAAATTTTCAACTTGCGGAAACTCACGGTTTACGAGATATAATTTTCTAAAATTTCAAAAATATCACGCCATTTGCCTAATTTTAGGTTGGATATTGTCATAATAGACGTCAAAGTTGACATTTGACGTTTTGTTGACGGTAATTAGGTGAATTTTATTCACCTTTACCGTTTCTTTTTTTTTTAAAGTAAAAAAAGACGTGTGACAGAACCGACACAGAGCACCCCGACTCCACGTAGTCTTGAGGTCCCTACCCCTAGAGTGTATATAAAAATCGTGAAGCCAGACGCTCGCGAGGAGGTCCTGAGTTGAGCTAGCCCGCGATGCCGAGTGGAGCGAAGGGGGGAGGTGGCGAGCGAAGCGAGCCGGCGACCTCCTAAGCGGAGCGAAGGTTAAGCGGGTGAAGCGACGCTCAGGGCTCCTCGCGAGTGTTCTGGCTGAGCCATTGCAGATTCAAACTCGGGGCACCCCGACTTAAGTCACAAAAGTAACAGTAGGTTGTTAGGTTTTTTTTTTTTTTTTTATACCAACATAATTTCAAGAATGGTGCATGTCAGTGCAGAGAGGACCCCTCCCGGTCCCTCCTCCTCCCTAACAATACTAAAGCCAACCCAAATTTTAACTTTACTACGCCTTTTAAGCGACTGTAAAGTGTTTTGAGGTTAGGTTACATTAATCGGTTTTTCTCATTTTCTTGTAATGCCGGGGGTACCAGAGGGCAGGGGGACCCCCCCCCTCCCCACCCCTCCCAATTTCACCTCCTATACTCTGCTAAATGTTTACCTATAGAGCTATTTCATCATCATCAACCTAAAAGTTTAACTGTGGATATCTCCATAACCATAGGGTTCCGCAGGGTGGGGATGGTACCGGGGGGTAGCCCCTCCCCCCCCCCCCCTTCCCTCCCCCCCCTTTCACCCCTTAATTCGTAGTAGCTTAAAGGAAAGTTTAACCCAGTAATTATTTGATAAATACCACTATAAAAAAGTCGCTAAGAAAGTCGTTAAATTATTTTTGTCGCTAAAAGCCATCAAAATGTCGCTTTTCATGCGAAAATGTCGCTGAATCTAGTGACAAAGTCGCTAAGTTGGCAACGCTGCAACCAAGCCAAGCCAAGAAGAAGAGGAGTCAATCAATCAACGTTTGACATTGACAACTAATATTTTCTAAATTGACATTACTTTTTCTTCATAGTGAATGACATCTGTCCTTGTCGAATCAATTTTGCCAGTGTCGAGTAGTCTAGTGAGAATGATAATATATTACATAGTTATTATACTTTTCCGTCAAGTCGAGTCAGTCAAAGTCAAGTCGGCCCTACCCTAATTGTCTTTGGAAAAAAGATGGCCGTTTTTTCCAAATCCATCTGAAACATTTTCGATCAAATCAGAATATCACTTAGTACACTTTAATTCCAATTGATATCACTTTGAGCTAAGACCTCAAGTAATGTTGGTTAAAATACCACCGAAATTACACAACAGAACTCAAAAAAACACCAGAAAAACAATTAAAATAAAAAAGCTATGTGCCCTCCCGAAATGACAGAAAACGAATCCTAAATTGACATTAACTTTGTTAGAGCGACACTTCTTTTGACATTAGTGAGATTGTTCACCGAACTGACTGACATAACAGATGAGCAAAGGATCCTCTTTCCTCAATTAAAATTAAAATTCTTTATTTCATTTTCATTATAATCATGTTGTACAGAAAAGTTCAAAACATGTCTATGGTGCTGTGTATTTTATTCCAGTATTTCAGCCATCATCGATTGAAACATTTTTAAAACAAAACTCTGCTATGACCTTACCTCGTAGATCCTACGTCTCGTAGGCATTTACAATATTGTATGGGGGAAACGCTATCACCGACCAAACTAGCTGTGTGATTTTTAACATGTATGAAGTGCGGGATATGATAATAACAATTACTGAGGATAACAGATAACCTTATAACAGTTACTGATCTCCTTGAATTTTCAATAAAAATATAAATCTGAAAAAATATTTGACGCTAGCAAGATTTACTGTCGAAATGACGGTCAGGAGGACAGATAACAGACGGAAGGACCATTCCTCCAAGGAAGGACCAAATGAGCGAAGAAGAAGAGGTAGTATTTGTCTGAGAGTTACAGCTTCACCAGCGCGGGGCAAAAAAAAAATCGTTTGTTTTGAAATTTTGAAAAAAAAAATCACAACCTCACAAGAAATAAATTAGCCGCCCGCCAGCTATCGCAAATTTTATAAACTTCGTAGTTTAGGAATAATATCACAGTATATTGGCTGTTGTGCTGTTTGTAGAAGGTTTGTGGTTTTATTTGCATTAGGTACCTAAACTGCACTAGGCAATACTTGTAATACCTACTTGTTCATGGTCTGGTATTTGCTTCAAACTCCTAGTTTCTATCAACAATTTATGGAATCCTAGTATCTGGTAAGTAGGTGACTGACATTGAACTGTTATCTATTATAGAACATGGATCATCAACAAGAATCAAGTCCCTTCACAAGCAGCACATCATTCTGTGCTCGCTGTGGCTCCATACTACCACTGTTGCAAGATTTCGGCTCGGTGAAATGCTATTCCTGCAAATCGTTTTTCGATGCTGAAAGTAAGTAACTCTCCAAGAACCTAGACTTGAAGTTGTAGTTCTGGTACACAGTCACTTCAACATCATCATCATCAATGTCAACCTGTATCAATCCACTACTGGACTGGACGATGGTCTCCCCTAGACGTGCCACTGAGCCTGGTCTTCGACTCTTCTCCTCCAGTGCTTGCCAGCTACATTCATTCCGAGATTGTTGGAGGACACTATGCTTCTAATTCTAATTGATGGGGGAATAAGATCTGCACTGACGTCCCGCGATGGGGTGTATTGTGCATTATCCCCCTGCCAAACCTCACCCCAGCCAGCCCAACTCCTTAAGACACTATGCTTACCTACCTTAAAATTCACTTTGTCATAAATCGATGAAGTTTACTAAGCAACATGATTTTATACTTATGGTGCATTGGGTATAGATGAACCTCCTTCATTTTCCGAAAGCTTCTTCTGGCTTGTCAGTATCTTCATTATTCAGAGGTCTATACCATGTACATTCCTTGATTGCCCTTTTCATCTTTGATTGGCTTCTTAGCCATAATCAGATGTTTTCTGGGTTTATGCGGTAAGGCCTCTGCCTCGAATTTAGCGGGCAGCGGGGCGGCTGGCGGCGGCGGCCCGGCAGCGGGGCGGGGCAGGGGGGTCCATTTGTTTAAACGCGTAAGAATCCTGCCGGACTGCTCAGGTTCTCTGGTCCAGATTGAGTATTTGCCATCTCTTTAGACGTACTTCAAAATAGCTATAAATTGTGCACAAATTGAACTGCAAACATAGATACTGCGTCCCATTTCCAGCCTCTAACTCGAGTTTTTCTCCAGATTTCAGTAGCTTCAAGTTTGAATACACCATACACTTCAACTCAGTCTCCGTATCAAATGCCAAAGATATATTAAACACAGATAATCCGGAAGGTCCTGTCGTAGAAAGAAAATGCCCTAAATGTGGAAACGATAGAATGTCCTACGCAACGCTTCAGTTACGATCAGCTGATGAGGGACAGACGGTGTTCTACACATGTACTAATTGCAAGTGAGTTATATTTTTACCTCTAATGGTGGGTAGGCAGAAGCGTAACATGAAATCTATAACGAATTTAAAGAATTTCCTCTCCTGTGGAGCTGCGGTGCCCTACACATTGCTGCAATGTAACATAAAACGGGTTTTTTTTAGCCTAAGTCATAGCCCTACCTGATGTGAAGTGGAAACCATGGCATATAACAAAGCAATGCCTAGTAGATCGCATACGTCACAAACTGCGATGCACTGCCCTGCGTCCATCAACTTGAGGCATAGGACCTACAGATATTCTGGCCTCTCAGCTCAGTTGGTAGTAGCTCTGCCTTCTGCGCCGTAGGTCGTGGGTTCGATCCCCGCCGAGAACAAATATTTGAGAGGCGAACACAGATGTTTGTTCTCTGTATGGATGTTATATTATATTCTAAGGCATGTACCTATCTGGTTCCCATAGTACAAGCTCTGCTTAGTTTGGGGCCAGATAGTGGTGAGTGGATTGTCTAGATTTTTTTTTTATTTTCTCCTAAAGATGTTCAGCCTCACATGCCAGTAATTGCAAATAATAATACAATCTGTTAAATGTTTATATTAAACATCCTTCCTTCAAACTCATGTAACTCATAATAATAATAATTATGGTGTTTACTATTTTCAGATACAAAGAAACTGAAAACTCATGAAGAACTTGCTATCACCTGGATATAAATAAGGTTAACATTTTTAAGTAAATATAATATTTTTATCTACTGATTTATTTTTCATATTATTTAATGAGGCTTAACTGCACTTCACAATAGGTAATAGAATGAAAACATATCCTACTAATATTATAAAAGCGAAAGTTTGGAAGTATGGATGGATGGATGTCTGTTACTCTTTCACGTAAAAACTACTGAATGGATTTTAATTTAACTTTACAATAATATAGCTTATACATCAGAATAACACATAGGCTACAATTTATAAAGATATTGTTAAAGATAACAAATGTAAGTAACGGGAACGGGGCGAGCGAAGCCGCGGGCGACCGCTAGTACATGCAAACAAGAGAGAGAGAGAGAGAGAGAGAGACAAGAGCTGAAAAACGGTCCCTCACTCACTGTGAAGTTAGTTGGCTAGCAACAGTGGCGTAGCGTGCCTTGTCGGGGCCCCGTATAAAAATTTTTTTGGAGGCCCTTATATGGAGGTAAAGATTTTTCACAACAGAAAAAAAATATTGTGAGAAGTAATATTTATTTATCACATAATTTACCCATTTTACAAATAAAAATCGAATTTTAAATATTCACTCTCCTTGCCTTTTTATCGGCAAACTGATTTATTAAATCATTTATGGCTGATGATGATTTTAGTTTTTCTAAAGTTTCTGCCTCTATGGACAATAGTGAGATGTCTGACAGCCGTTCTTGTCCCATCGAAGTTCTTAAGTAATTTTTTATTTGTTTTAATTTAGAAAGTTTTTATTCTTTTTCCTTACACACTTTGGGGGCCCCCGTGGCCCGGGGGCCCCGTATAATTGATACGGCAAATACGGCGGTAACTACGCCCCTGGCTAGCAACTAACGCTGGTCTTCCGTCAGGGCCGCGCAGTAATGCCACGGATAATCTAAACCAGATTATACATAACTATTTATATCAAACAGAAAAATGGGTATCGCAACGTAAAAGAAACTCTTCAGTGCAATGGGTCACACTATACTTCAAACGGGACCGCCGAAGCATCGCTTTATTCTCAAGCGGGTGAAACTAGCATCTGGCACGCGCTACCGGTGATGAATCCTATTTTTTACGCGTGTGGAAAGTGTTACCAACTTTGCTCAAGAACAGGAAATGTAAAAAACGCTGCTCTATTATAAAATTATACGATTCAAGACGTAAAAAAATTTCAACTTATTCAATTCTAAAATTGATTTATTCAGTTGTATTGCAAAAATCACTTTTTAACGTCTTAAAGCTAGGTTAATAGGTGCCAGTTCCACGCGACTAAGTCTAGACGCCTAGAAGAACAGGCAATAAACTACGGCTTGGATCCTAACGTTTTTTTTGTAGGAGCTTTTTACAAAGCAAAATAAAAAATAGCAGTGAAGGTTGGTGCCACTCCAGCTTACGTTTATGTATGTTACGCTTATGTGTGCTAAGAGGTTCCAATTTCGACGGAAGTGCTTAGTGCCTTAAGGGGGTACGATTTCCATACAAACTTAATTTACACAACTATGGGCGAATAAAGTATTAATGTACACTGAAATAGCTGTAATAGGCTTTTACAGTGGTCCTTATTACCGGCCAGTTATATAAAGTTGGAGTGTCAGCCGCTGGTCGTGGCAGTCGGGGCTTCAGAAAAAAAACTAACAGACTTTTACGACTATTTTGAGACATATGTTTCAAGCTCATTCACGTATTCAATGCCGAGTACCCGTTAGAAAGAATGACGAAAAAAATACTTTTTTGGTTTTTTATTAATATTTCTGTTATCCTACAGTTTTCTCCAAGTTTATATAACTGGCCGGCAATAAAGACCACTGTAAAATTCTATTACAGCTATTTCAGTGTACATTTATACTTTGTTTGCCCATAGTTGTGTAAATTCAGTTTGTATCGGAATCGAACAACCTTAATAAATCCATTTATATTAACTCTATTTTATCAGGCCACAAATAACTAATAATAACTGGCACATGAAGCCTAACATCTGTCTCCCTCAAGTTGATGGACGCAGGGCAGTGAATCCTAAGGCATACTCCTGACCTGACGTGCTCTGTTTAACTGGCTAGGTAATGCTTTGTTATAAGCAATGTTTACTACTTAAAATCAATTGTATTAAAAAATTCTAGGCCTATTTCCGGCAATGGGTGAAGTTAGGCAGTAAAACATGATGTTGATGAGTTAAGTATTTTTTCACTTAATACGGGAAAAACGACAATGTCGTCTTTTTTGCCGATTATGTCATACTCGCCAACAAAGTATACGTTGGCAATACTTATTGGTAGCAAAGAGCGTGAGTGAGAAGCATTTTTTTTATAACAACGAGATGAGGCGGTAATTAATTTGATCAGCTCATACGTTTGCCTATGTTAGGTACTTTTAGTGAAGTCATTTGTCGATGATTTTCATAGTCGATGTTTTTTTGGCTTGCATCTTCACGTTTTAGTCTTCCAACCTCACAACATTTTTATGCGGTTCTCTAATTTTCACAATAGTTCTAAGTCAGAAATTAGGTAAGTAACATAAAGACATAATAAAAAAAAAGGAAGTAAATGTAAAAAGAAACACGTTGTGTAGTGTGGTGAACTCATTCAAAGTCGAAATGGGTTTAATATGAAAAGAAAATACAATGGAACGTCTTATAATTAACTTAATCTAGGCGCTAATTCTTCGTGACCAAATCCAAAACGCAAAAATGTTACGGGTTGTTTCCTGAATGAAATGGGCTTTGCGCGTAATACATAGTTTTTGTAAATTTTAATAAATCTTCCTTCTGTCTTAGATATAAAACCATCAAAGTTCTATTCCAGTCGAAATCCTACCATTTAGGTTCATACCGATTTTACACTGACAGTCTGGTTTGATAGATTTACAGTTTCACATTCACAGTCTGATGTAACTAAGCTTTGCCTTCCCATAGTGACCCCCGCTGGCCAACAGGAACGTTCACCCACACGTTACGCCTACGAAAAGTAAACTTTGCAAATGGATAAATGATATTTAGCTCGTGAATTTATAGCTTTACTAGTACTTATAGCATTAATGAAACTAGGCTCAGTCCAAAGTTTTTAGAAATCAGAAATACTTATTCCATAACTGATTTACAGAAAAGATCTTATTATCTATAGCTAGGTAGATACAGTTTTCATTATCTACAGACGATAGATTTTCCTGGATCGATTTGTTTTTTTTCACTAGTTGATCAGCAAATCAATCCCCATCAGGTGGAAGGTAGTTTGGGGATATTATAACTAATCAAGTTAGAAAGATATAAGTGTAAGATTGGCATAGATAAAGTATTTGATTCCGAAATAGGTACCGTATAATCTTTAGTAGGGTAAGCCTTTGGCAACTGCTTAGCATATTTCGATGTACACTTCTCACCTCTATCATCAAAACATCTAGTACTCGATCAAGCCCTATTGAAGGTGTCTGTGGTCGCACTATCGATATCGATACTGCCGTTCGATTGGCGGTTACCACTAACCTGTCAGATTAACTGAGTTCCCGTGTGGCTTATTATAATGGCATACGATGCTTAAGGCTCCCTTCTTTCAGAGCTCCTTATGCCATAAAATCAATATGAATCAGTCAAAAATTAACGTAAAATTCTGAAAAAAATATATGTTTTAGTTGAGGATCTTACAGAGTACAATTCGCTTACAGTTACACAATCAGATGAATTTCGTTCGATAGAAAAAAATACCAAAGTTGCCTATTTTTAAAAAACAAATTCAATACTGTGCCTAAAATAAAAAAAATATTGACTTTATTTTTACACCAATCTTTAGATAAATCACTTTTCTAGTACAAATCGCTGAGTTGGATGTTGTAATGTTATTTTCCTATTTATAATGAATTATTTACCTACAAACACACGAGCAGCGCGACCTCTTAGAGAGTATTATATTCCTTGAGCGCGACGCCGTGGGCTAAGTCAGTCGCGCGGTAGCGCTTACCGACGACGGACCTGTGCCAGTGCTCTTCCCGCCCGACGCGCGACTTGTGACGTGCAGTGATTTTACGAAAATAAACTAAAATTGATCTCGCTAAGTCGTCACCATGGCTAACAAACGCAACAGGACGAATGCATTACAAAGAAATGTTAAGTAAGTACATTACTTGCACGTACGTGTTTATTTATTATGTAGGAACCTCTAATGTTCTATTTAAATATTACCTACTTTACTCCTTACGTTACTTACCTACTTTGTTCCATAAATAGCTGAGAATATACTTAGTATGTAGGTACCAACTCCTTGCCACAGTATAGTTAAAGCAGTATAAGTACGGAAAGAAATATGAAATATTAACTATTAGCTGTGCCCGCGACTTCGTCCGCGTGGTATAGTGTCTATGGGTAGCATTTTTAATTTGCAGCAGAAGAAAACAGTAATTAAATAATAACGTCATATTCGCGTGCACGTGACACAGTGGTCTGCCCTCTTACTAAACATAGACATATGGCGTCGTACTACGCCACACTTTCATCCCCCCCGCATTCCTCTCCGAACTCCCCCCACACTCCCCTCCACAATCCCCCTGTACTCCCCCTTTGCACTCCCCACTAAACTCCTCCCGCACTCCTCTCCACACTCCCCTCCACACGCCCCCCCGCACCTCCCCTCCACACTCCTCCCTGTACTCCCCTCCACACCCCCCCGCATCACCCCTCGCACCTCCCCTCCACACTCCCCCCTGTACTCCCTCCACACTCCCCCCGCATCCCTCGCACCTCCCCTCCACACTCCCCCCTGTACTCCCCTCCACACTCCCCTCGCACCTCTCCTCAACACCACCCCACATTCCCCCCGCACTCCCCCCAGACTCCCCTCCACAATCCCCCTGTACTCCCCCTTTGCACTCCCCACTAAACTCCTCCCGCACTCCTCTCCACACTCCCCTCCACACGCCCCCCCGCACCTCCCCTCCACACTCCCCCCTGTACTCCCCTCCACACCCCCCCCGCATCACCCCTCGCACCTCCCCTCCACACTCCTCCCTGTACTCCCTCCACACTCCCCCCCATCCCTCGCACCTCCCCTCCACACTCCCCCCTGTACTCCCCTCCACACTCCCCTCGCACCTCCCCTCCACACTCCCCCTGTACTGTATGTCACTGTTATGACAGTATAACCCTTAATTTGGCAAGATTACTTTTTTTCGATTTCAGTAAAAAAAACTCAATATACCTATTTAATAACACTTATAGAAGCCTGAAAAAATATATAAATGCTGTAACTTTGCGAAAATCCTATGTATCCTACAATGCACATAGCCAAATACTAGTAGAAGTATGGTCTTTTGACACTGTATCCGTACGGACACATTGCCAAATTAGGTAATTGAAAATAATAGTAAAACAATTGGTAAAATATGGGTTTAGTCTTTAAATCTTCATTTTTTAATATGGTATTCATAAAAACAGTTCCTGTTTTTCATTAAGCACAAACGAATCTTACATTTGACGCAAGAAATATTGGCCTGCCCAGTTTTGCACAAACAACATCAACCTTTTTCTTCAAAAATTGGCAGGTAGCCTATGCCGTAGTACCTTATTAAATTATATTGATGAGACCATCAGTAGGCCTAGGCATAACTGGTCTATGTATTTTATGCCTTAACCTGGCACATCATTTCTGTGCACTACTTCTTTAGGACTTGAAAGTGGGACATGGAGATTTTTGCCCAGATTCTAGATATCAGTATAAATAATGCTTGGATACTTAGATACTGAAGGTATTGTGTGCAAAAAGGCTTGAAGAAAACATAGGCTCTGAAAAAATTCCTATGCCAAATTTGTTTGTCAGTGACTTCTAAAGAATTAGTGCACAGAAATGATGTACCAGAAAATACATAGACCAGTTGTACCTCGGTCTGTTGATAGTCTTATCAATATAATTTTATAAGGTATGACGGAATAGCCCACCTAACAATTTTTGAAGAAAAAAGTTGATGTTGTTTGTGCAAAACTGGGTAGGCTGGTATTTCTTGCGTGACATGTAAGCTTCAATGAAATGTGCCTGAAGAAAAACAGGAGCTGTTTTTATGATTTCAATATTAAAAAAAAAACAAAGCCATAACCAAGTCAATAAATAAAATTAGGTATCATACCTAATTTTATTAAAATTAGGTATTATAAATTTTATAAAATTAGGTATCATACCTAGTTAGGCATCCTAAATTATACGTGGTTCGACTCGCACTTGGCCAAGTTATTGAGTATCGATACCATGAAACATTTTGTTAAGCATTTGGCATTGTATCTCTCTGGATACGGCTGAGTTATGCAGTATTTCAATGGGCTTTTGGCAACGTATCTTTGTGGATACAACTAGGTTAGAAAACTTATTACGGGTTCGTAATTGCATTCATAAGTAAAATTTTTATCCATATCGATAGTAAGTTTCAATAACATTGGAATTCAACAAAAATCCAGCACAAAAAGGAATAAAATATAGGCAAAATAAATAAAACTGACGGATCTGATGCTCCCGTGGTGCGACATCTCAGCTGTTTGACGTCGAAAGGGATGGGAAACAATCGAAAATGCAGTCGATTTATTTTGTTATAGTGATATGAATAACACACCTCAAGGATAGAATCGATCGATTTTGAATAAATTTGATTTATAGAGCCATATGATTTTTTAAAAATATTGTATCTGAGAGAACACATTACCAAATTAAGGGATAACAAACCAGGAGTACCAGGACAAACCAGGAGTAGATAATTTTTTTTTTACATTTTACTGCGATGATACCAGTTTGGAAAAATATTTTCTACTAATAATTCTTCATCATTTTATAATTTTGTTAGTTTATGGAAATAAAATATAATTTATAGCTTAAAACCATTGCTATTTTCCATAATAAGAATTTTAAAAATTTTTACTAAATATCAAAAATCACTTATTGTTGCAGAAAATCTAGTCAAGATGACCCTTTTCTCGTAGAGTCTGAAAATCAAGAATACGAGTTTCAACCAGCTTCAGGGAGACGCATCATTGACATCAACTACTTTTTTAGTCAATTACAGGAAAAAGCACGTCACAACAACAAATTATAATGAATTTTAATTCAAAATAAGCATTCTGTACATCATATTAAATCAACCTGTAAGTATAATAAATATAAATGAGAATAAATATTGTACATAACAATTATGTTTGTTTTCATTTGTTGTTTGTATTTTTAGGTTAGGTACTCTCCTATAATCATCATATCATTATCACCTCACTAATTCAAATAGTTTAGACTTTTAGAGTATATATTAACAGTTAATGGTATCAATTCTGTTGTTTACAATCTGTCTAGCTAAACTAGCCTAAAATTTTCTAATTTAGTTAGGAAAATCTTATAAGCTATTCTGTTATCGCATTTTACTAAATTTAAAAGGTGTTTAAGACACCTCTAAACTTGTTCTAAATTAAGTTCACAGATAACATAAACATTTGTCATTTCATGCATCTTGGCACTACTCGACGCTAGATGGCGCTCTATTTACACTATTTTTACGGGTTTTTGTATCTGTGGGCAAACAGCTAAACTTCAAATCATCGACATGTAAATAAATAAATTCAACAACTCAACTTTTCTCAAAAAGAAAAATTACAAAATGCAGCCTACTGACCGCCCCCGATCCCGAAAAAGAACAAATACTAGTCAAAAAGATTGGTTGGTGGAACGGCTTTTGTCTAATAAGTTGATGGCACGAGGTACGTACCATTTATGTTTTATTGGTTCTGAAATAGATACCTAGCTACACACTTCAGTGATTTGATTTTTGTATGTCCGGTTTTCAGGTAACCAAGCTGATAGAGCAATAAATGAATTTTAGGGGATGCTGGCGGGGGAGCTTAATGCTCTTGGCTGTAGCCGGACTGCTGAAGAGTGGCAGCATGTAAGTTATTTCATCTACCTACTAATATTATAAAGAGGAAAGATTTGATTGTTTGTTTTCCGATAGTAAATCTAGCAAGTGATATCCAACAAAACCCATAAACGAACTGTGGGGTTACCGCGGTAACCAAAAGTGCCCCTAGCGAATTCTTTGAAAAGCTTGGTTTCTCCATACAAAATTGTGGCATACGATAGGCGTGAGGCGTCAGGCACCTGCACACCGAAACTAGCGGTAACCCCACTGTCCATTGCTCGAAGAGTTTAGGTGTGCGTTTTCAACGCACACCTAAACTCTTCGAGCAAGCTTTAAAGTGTAGACGCAGGGTCGAGCATGTTTGTAGATAGCCATAGCTTGGATTAAGTATGCTCATAGAGCATGTAACAGTGTGTGTACTTGCTT
This sequence comes from Thera britannica, assembly GCA_939531255.2. Classification (NCBI taxonomy): domain Eukaryota; kingdom Metazoa; phylum Arthropoda; class Insecta; order Lepidoptera; family Geometridae; genus Thera; species Thera britannica. Next base: position 10,333,357 of record OW618049.2, read on the forward strand.
ATAGGCTATATTCTATTAAAAAAATATGAATCCTTGGGGTAAAAAAATATTGTGAGTTTGTGGCGTTGTAGTGTTTATCTCTGGATGTTCTGAACCGATTTTGAAAATTCTTTTACCAGTAGAAAGCCACGTTTAAACCAAGCCATTAATTTTAAACCAACTTTTTATGCAGTTTTTGTCCTTTTGTTGTCCTTCTAATTGAAACTAATATTTCTTTCCACAGATTTGGAGTATATGGGTGGCAAAAGTGAAGGGTAAGGCCAGGAAGGTCGGTACCGGCTTCAATGGTACTGTAAGAAGCCCGGCAGGGGCAGACCTCGCGGAGGAAGATAAGAAAATCCTCCAGTGGCTACTTGATATAAAATACGGTCCTGTTTTATCTGATTCCACACCGCTGTCTGTCATACTCTATGTATAACGCATGTTGTTTGGTTATATTAGTTACTATGATTTAATATTAGATGTATGACCTATTTGTTTCCACCAGCCTAATGCTCCTGTATTGATTAAAAAAATATGAAAGTGAGAGTTTATTATTCTTTGTCGTATTATACGTGCTTCATGGAGGAAATCTATGTCGTGCTCCTCTTCCTCGACTCCATCATCTTGTTCAAGCACTATGTCTTCATACCTATCTGCAATCATAGAATACATCTTATTAGAGAAGGAATAGTAGGTAGGTAAAGCATAGTTCTATTTATATTTGATTCACCTGTTAATTCTTCCATAAACATAATTATATAGAGTGCAGCACGAGATAATCATTTTGGCTGCCTTTTCTGGTTAATAATGCAGACAACGATGGCGATGCAGACATTTCTTCTTCAGCCGGCCGATTGTCCACTATGTTTCTTGCTCATACGTGGCAGGCGTTATAGTTACTTAGGTACAAACTATGGCGGGGCTTCTATATTTGCAGCCACTACAACCAGCTTCCATGATTTTTTGAGTTTGATTGCGTTTCGTCCACAAATTCACAACAACCATACAACAAAACTTTAGTCAGCACCTAGTAACGTGTCGCCTAAATTTAGATTGACGTTTCTAAAATTAAGCGCAAATTACCTAAAATATTGTACAACCGAATAGCAAAATGACGGATTTACGTGTTTTTTGACTAAATTGAGTAACTATCCTAATTTTAGAGCTGTCACTCTAAATTTAAGTTTACGATGCTGCCAACAGAATAGGAATAACAATTTTACGAAATTTTAGCTCGAAATTAGCTAAATTTTAGGATTTCTAAACAACAGAATTGATACCATTACCTATTTAAATCTAATAAACTTTCATTTCAATATACTAAAAGAATATAGTCAATAATATTAAACTTACTTTGCCTACTGCATTATGTTATACTGTGGCGTTCTCGCCCGCCGTCAAAGGGTCACCGGAGTTCATATCAAGTCGGCTCCCGCGTAACGCGGATGCAAGTCGACTGGGTGAGTTAAATACCTAAATCTTCGACATAAGGGGCCCTTAAGCACAAAGTTGTGGTAGTGCCTAAATGAGTAGTTCGGCTGCAACTAGAAAAACATTATAGAACGAAATAATTTTGATATAGGTACTATTGTAAACTTTTATGTAATTTTTGTTTATTTGTAATGCTACTACGAGATGGAAGCCCCGTTATGTGCATTCATAACTCACCTGAGTTTAAAAGGTTACCTGTGCCTATAACTACAGACCAAGTCTACCGAGGACGAGCCCTTTGTGAAGAAGTTTTTTAGTTTTCCAACTAACGTTAGGGATGCTGTTTTATCGGTTACCATTGGGTGAAATACTATCGATATCGATGATATCCTGTCCTATCATTGACAGATTTTTAGGTAAGTTTGTGTTTGAACGCTTTATTTGATCATCGAGACGATTACAGTTAGTATATCCAACTCTACATGTCAAGCTAAGGTGTATAAAGCCTTGTTGGTGGCATCTTGCGGTCGCGCTTTATCGATATCGATACCGCTTTTCACCTGCTGGTATGACTACCCGCGGGGGCCGGGCGGGCAGGCGCGTCCAGACGTAGCGGCGCTCCAGTATGCCGCGAACCATCATCCGAGCAAGACGTCGCGCCCCGCGCTCTCTCCACCATTCTATCGACACGTGCGTGGCTCAACCCTAATCGTTGTTCTATATTTGAATGTGTTCTGTGATACTGCACTTGTGATAAGGAATTCAACGAAACTTTTACCGGTAAGCTTGTTTATGGAATACTAACTAAACTCTCTGGTATTTGGGTTATGTTTTGGTTTCAGTGATAATTTCTGTAATGCATTACCGATCGCTACCATAACGTGTTCCGATTGCTTGGAAATTGTGGAAAGTGTTATGTATGTCACAGGTATTCATAAGGTCGTGTAGCGTTTGAATTTATAAAAATACCGTTTTGTGTTGGAATGATTTAATATAAACAACCCGTTTTGTATTACCGTTGAGCTTACGGTTTTTAGTCTATAAAATAAGATAGGGAATTTGTGAAATAGCTGGGCTTTTTATGTAAATCATAAGTTATATTGCATAAATTGCTTCAGATGCTCATAATAACCATTATAGATGTTTGCGTACGTTCTCCATACAAAAGACATAAACGCGCTACTCTAGCTTCTAAAGTAGGTATGACTAAAGTTGACTGAGTTATGTATTTTGTATGAGTTACAAAGCTATAAACTAGAAAACTAATGTTATCTTCAACACTTTCCTCCACAAGGCAGAAAAGTAGGTACAAAAGATTTAGACGCGCTCTTGTGACTAATATTTTCTCCTGTTAGCTATGGTTACCGTCGGGGACTAAACGTTCTCAAATGGTGACCCCAAACCGGAAAACCAATTCTTCTTTTTTCCCGATGACCCAGAAGAGTTAGGTACCTACCTACACAGGTAGTGTTTTTGTCTAAAGCCTTGCGCACTTTACCGATCTGCGATGGCGATCAGTGAAACGCTGTTAAATATGACTGCGGTATTTGACTTCGTTTCACTGATGTCCGCAGGCCTTAAAAATTTGTCCGATACTTTTCAAATTATACCTCGCTCAAAGTACTTTTTCTTTAGTAAGGTACCTTGTTAGGTGACGGGTCGCAAGACAATCGTCTTTTTGTGCTACATTATTACATTCGAAATCAAATAATACTCGGATGACTGGTAAATGTTATTTGACAAAAGCTTGAGCAAATCATTCTAACAAGATTCTGATTAGGATTTATTGATTGATTCGCGAAGTCTTCATATTATAGAATGACTAACGATTCTGCAAGCTTAAAAAATGTCTATTGTTCCTTTAACCTTTGCAAAGTACTTTCTCGGTGATAGAAATGAACCTCTATTTTCTAGAAATAACTGTTAATTTTGTTGGTTCTCAATTAACTGGATAAAATACATTGACTGACTTAAAAGCCCCAGGCAATGAAGAAGTTATAATCTTGATCTCTTGCTACTCATTTTGCTTCAGGATGTAGTGAGGGGCACGTCCAATATTCCTTTCCTAATCCTAATACTTAATACATTTCATTTTGGCACATTTTATTATAACACTCAAGGAATAGGTACGTCAGGCCTGAGAGCATTTGAATCTTCAGAAATAATAATGCTCTGCTCTACAATAGAAAAAGTCTAAATTGTTATTTATAAAAAAAAATATAGGTAGAGTCTGTTCAGAAAGAGAACCGTCGTGGGATTGGAGGGCGCTGCTGTGCTTAATCACCCTTTTTGTTAAGTGTGCAATACAATAGCGCGTCTGTTGCGTTTTGATCCTATCACAACTAGTGTACTATTCCTTTATTTAATTTTTATAATGCAAAATGCTGACAGAAAGAAAGGGATGAGCTGCCATATAAAAATCGAAACGTTAGTTCTCAATTTGGCCACGACGGTTCTCTTTCTGAACAGACTCTAATGTCAATTTTTATAAACAAAACTATGTAAGGTAAAATTTTTCGTACGCAAAATCTGGTGCCAGAACTTTATGACACTCGAAGACGACTTACTTTTTCTTTTTCTTTTTAACGTATAAACAGACGATACTTGCTAATAAAAATCTACTTTGAAAACAATGACAAATCACAATATTCCCATAAATTATATTTATCACCTTTGCTTAATTACACCAGTCATGTGAAATTATAACAAAATGTAGAAAGTTTGAAGTTGTTCACAATAGAGCACATCTCTGGAATAACACTAGCGAGCTTCAAACTGGAATCGCTTCATGGCATGTTCAAGACAATTTTTTACACAATTTCTATGCAGTGAACTATTGATTGTGGTATGTCTTTTGAAAGGTAATTTTGTTAGCTGTCAAGTGCTATCGATATTTAAAATAATTAAATTTTCTGCCCAAATTTAGGGAATTATTACAAAAGGTCAAAATTGTGGACGTCTAAATGAATAGGCTGTATTATGAAAAACTTGGCAAGAGACATTTTAGGTCCCATGGCTGGCCTTTTTGTGGTCAAGTTCGCTTCTTTGAGCCTTCGTCTGACTGTCCACTTGCTCACAGCCCTCCACGGGAACCAGGTAGCTGATATAATATTAAAACATTAGGGGCCTTATTAATAATCCTGGCGTAGCGTTGAACTAGTTAATCCGTGTTTTGTCTCTTGCATTGACATGCAATTGTCAACTCGAGGAAATGTGACAAAACACGGATAACCTAGTCCAACGCTACGCCAGGATTATTAATAAGGCTCTATATGATTTTTTTTGTAAAACAGGACTGAGAGCAAACGTCTGCGTTTACCGTACATATATATTTGTTGTCGGTGAGGATCGAACCAATGACCCACGGCGCAGAAGGCAGAGCCAACCAACTGAGCTGAATGGCCAGTCCTATAGTCTGCAAATCGAAGTTGCCATTTCTTTACTAAGTCTAGAAAAAAATGGGCATTGGTTATCTGACATTTTAAATCTATTTCTGTCGCTCTCTCACAATTTCAGTCATAAGTAAGTAAAAACAGCGCAAACCAAAAACTAGGTTGATCATGAAAAAGCATAACTGATTTAATTTGTATCTACAGTTGGTTATGTTGGTTTCACGGTTGTGGGTATGTAAGAGAACTCTTCTATTTTAAGTGGGGTAATAGCATAGAACACCTAATAATAGTGTGGTGAATGGCTGCAACTGCGGGGGGACTATTGACACATTTACAAACATCATAATCCCTAAGATTTAATAATGTCCCAAAAGTAAAGAGCCGAGCGGGATTTAACTTTTGGGACATTATAAAATGGTATCTAATCACTCTCAAACGGTGAAGGAAGACATCGTGAGGAAACCCGCGGCTTAGCTCTGCAGGTATTGACCATGTCTTTCCTGTGGATTAGGCAGACTAAGCTGTCAGGATGGTATAGATGCTGGGCAAGCACACTCCATCTAAAATCCTGTCCCAGGCACTACAGCGACTTGTAAGCAGGAGCACGAGTAACACCCGTTGACTCTAAATAAATCATCTAAATCATCTTGTTAGCATATACTTTAGCAGTAGGTAGAGCTCTTTGTGAAGGGCTCCTTCCGGAAAGCAGCTTTGCTTAGTTTCTATTTGACGCAGGGCAGTGCACCGCAGGGCACGTTACTGACGTGCGTGTCTTACGAGGCAATGCTTATAAGCGATAGTTGCTACTTATCATCAGGGGGCCCATATGTTTGTTCCATTAGCTTATTGTATTAAAAAATACAATATTTCCGTATGCCTTGACATCCATCAAATTATGATTCAATGTTAATTGGAAACTGTGTATCCTAATATTTCTGAAACCAAAAAGTGTTAAGCCATCTCAAAACGATTTATCTTCTAAGAACTTATAAATCCCTAAATAACCCTTTAGTTTTATCAAGTTTAAGCATCGTATTGCCTCATGGTGGAGTGGGCGTGTCCTATAGCCATTTACAGGTGTGGTAGTTGGGAGATTCGTTTGTAATGATATGTCTTGGTTGCTGTTATACCTACCGTTCCTATGAAGGAGATAATTTATCTCAAAAATTAAAATACTTAGTGATTATTATGATTTATTATCTATTGAAATAATAATGCCTGTGGCTCGTTTTGTTTAAAACAGATCGGTATAGGTGTGTTGGTCAAGATATTAAACCCGCCCTGAATTCATTCACTAATGTCATGGGTATAATACTTTCGCAAATCAAGTCAATAAAAGACACAATTATTCATTTATAAGTATAGGTACATAAAAAAGTAATTCTATGGAAGAAACGGTTATTTATCGCGATTATGCGATTATTATTATTTCCCGACGTTTCGACAGTGTTACAACAACCGTGGTCGCGGGCAGACTGGAGTTCATTGGAGTTACCATCGAGAAGCGTTGGCAGTCGCAGTTGCAACTACCCTGACTTGGTCTTCAGAATTAGAAATGTCCGCGTTCATACGATGGCGTTAATTTAAAAAGTGCTGTTAGTTGCACTATTTGTAACTTAAGAATGGCTGAACTGAATTGGTGGGGAAGTTGAACCAGGAGACGGACATAGGATACTTTCTGTCCCGAAAAAGTAACAGGAACGGGGTGAACGTAGCCGCGCTAGTTGTGTTTAAAACCTATGAAAATCATCCAAGTGTCACCATTTAAATAGAATTTACCTTTAACTTTGCGTTAACCTTTATAACGCCGACAGCCAAAGATTTGATTCGATTTTGGTTTTATAATGGTGTCGTGTGTAACGTGATCTCTCCCAATGCAATGACTTATTTCGTGCTCTTAGCGCATGAAGTCGGTCGGTGGTCAATAATCTCAAAATCTACAATTGAATTCCAAAATTGCGAAATTCCGATTGATAAAAGATAACCCAGTAAACATGATCGTAACCGAACCATTCATAATCAACCAACACTTTTTGTTTCTAAGTGAAATCGTCAAAATACTTGTAAGAAACGGTTTTTTTTAATCACGAAATCTGGAAACGAAAGTGGTACGAAATGTATGTACAGTTGGTTTTATGTTGTTGGCGTCAAATCAATTTTGCACTGTTCCAGCAGCTTTGTTTTTTTTTTGAAAAGTTTGGAGTAATATTTACCACATTAACAAAATCGGTAGTAATACTTCAAGAACGGAGGAAACAAATGACAAATCTCTCATACCTAGTAAAGATTTCTTTTACCGCTTTTACCACCAATATGACTAATGAAATAATGAAAGTAATGTGTGATGCTTTACAACTGTACACTTACTGCTGTGGCGCAACGAACCAAAGTGGGTCTTCGCCGCTGACACCAAAGTCCGCCAGGCTTCTCGTCCAGACAGGCTAGATAGCCCTAAATTAACCAGAGCTTGTACTATAGGAACCAAATAGCTGATATAATGCTTACTTACATATACCTACCTAATACCCAGACAGAGAAGAAACATCTTTGTTCGCGACACAAATATTTGTTCTCAGTGGGGATCGAACCCACGACCGACAGAAAGCAGAGCTACTACCTGTGTAGGTTGTGTAAGCCTGTGAAGTTCTCGCAGATCTTTCATGACAGTTGGATGATATAAAGTGTTGCATCTCTCCAATCTCCAACTTTTATCGATACAAAATCTGGGTCTTAGTTGAAATGTCAAACCTCACTATCATCTTATGTATAGAACAGTTTGTTTTGTGAAGAGATCTCTTTACAAAAGTAGTTCAAACAAAACGTATTCGCAAGCGTACCACTGTTTTAATTGTACCATCGACCACCGTTAACACACATAATCTTAATCCGTACTATCGCTGGCGGTAAAAATGGCGGCGACTAGCGGAATTCCATAAAATCATTATTAATTTATTAATGTTATACGGAGCGCTTGGCGCGCTCTCTCTGCTAAATAGAACTAACGCTTCGCTGCTCATATACGTGTCCTCCTACGAGAGAATTACTTCGGATTCATACTGTTGGGGTTGGAGAGCTTGTCTTATTTACCTATCATCATCATCAGCCTGAAGAAGTCCACTGCTGGACACAGGCCTCCTCTATACATTTCCAGGAAGAACGATTCCGAGCCCGTTCCATCCACCGACTTCCCGTGATCTTAACAATGTCGTCAGTCCATCCATTCACTGGTGTCTATATTATTTATTTTTATCATTCTAACCTATGCCCATTTCATAACCAACTTAGAACTTTATGATAACGGCTTACATCCAACTGCTTAACGGGTTCTTAATCAGTGTTTCGACGTATTTTATGGAGGAATTTCAACTCGAAAAACTAGCTAATTATGAAGAAACCGATGTATTTAGACGTTCGTATTTTATTCGTGCGTCTAACGGTCTGGTAACTCTAGCTATTTCAAATGATACTGCTTGAGACGGGCTATAATTTTTCTCGTCTCATTTCTGTGATTCCAATTACGTATCTAACTTATATTTTTACACTGTTTAAAGTGTTAAAAGTGATAGCACTGGTTGCTTAGTGGTAGCCTTCCGATCCTAATAAGGTCGCGGGTTTCGAATTAAGTCCTGTACCTATGGATTTTTCTGTTTTGTACACAATGCTAGTGCTCTCAAATGTAGAAGTAAAACATCGTAAGGAAACCCATGGCTTTACACGTAAAAAAAAATTCGGCAAATTTATCATGCGCACTTGAAGTGCGGGCAGGTTTTTCCGCAAGTAGGCCACTGGTGGGCCCTTTTTGCGTGACCCTTGACACATGTTTGCTCGAACTTTTTTAGGTTCTACAACACGCAGGTTTCCTCACGATGTTTTCCTTCACCGTTTTGAGAGTACTGGCATAGTGCACATACATTTTTGACAGAAAAGCTCATTGGTACACGACTGGATTTGAAGGCACGACCTTCGGATCGGAAGGTGAGGCCTCTACCACTAGACCACCAGTGCTCTCGGCTTTACACGTATTGACCATGTCTTTCCTGTGGATTAGGCCGACTAAGCTGTCAGGATGGTATAAGTGGTGGGCAAGCTTATTCCATCTAAAATCCTGTCCCAGGCACTATAGAGTCCAGGAAAGAGAGCTTGTATAGTCACCAGTGGCCCCTGACGCTATATAAATCATCAATAGATGCAAAGAAAGAAAAGAAAGAAAACTTGTTTATTTGACCCACAAACACGTTTGACAAATTAGTAAGTTTATGTAACAATAAGAAGAAATAAAAAAACAACTCAAAACTAAAAAGAAAACATAGAAGTAAACATAAATTTGCTTGGACAGGTAGTTAGGTAGCTACACTAATATCTATCCAAGCTGTGCTGTGTGGGGCAAAGGGGTCCCGTCTCAGCTTAATGCTGCATAAAACCCAAGTGGGTAATGTGCGGCGCTGGTTTTCAGACGGGGCCAGGGTTCGACACCAAAGGCCAAAGCCCAAAGGGGCAAAGGCCTATTTACTTTTTTTTTAAAGTGAAAAACGAAAAATGTGACTTATATACTATAAAAGAGGTAGAGGTGGAACCAATGAAACTAAAAAGAAACTGCTCTGTCCAGTTAATTGATTTTTTTCTGACCATTGCGAAATGAAAGCTGGCGAAAAATTGAAAATTCATTGAATTATTTAAATTTATTACTTTCATGAATAATCATGAAAAACGTGGTTTATTAGCTTGTTGATAGAATTGCTGCAACAGCTCTTGTTGCGTGTTATAGTCGCATTAACTTTGGTGTTTTATTTATAACTTGAAAATCAACAAATAAAAAAATAATAAATCAGCGAACAACTTGTCATCTTGTCATAATAAAATGAATATACACGGGTTATTGAATTTCTAATCTCTCGAGGGATCTCTAGAGACGATTGATTAAACACGATAAAATCAGCACAATTTTATGTTTTTAGTACCTCTAGTTTTATTGATTGGGACTCTATATGTACCTACCTGCTAGAGATATTTCATTCATTTTCTCTTCGTTGTTTGTAAATTAGTTTATATTATAAAATCTTAAACTCGCGTCAGCGCGTCAGGACACGTGACCTGATCGAAAAAGCGTAAGACGGATGGAGAGTAGACAGCTATCCCCTCTCTACGGCGCGGCGAAAATGTATGCCTGGGCCGCCTACTGTTTCGTTTAGGCAGCGTAGGGCGCTTGCGCGAATGTTCGTGTATGTTACAGCGTGCCAAATAACAAACAAGCCCCCCCTAACCATTCCAAAATATCAAACATGCTCAACGTTAATAATCAAGTTTTCACTTCTGCCGGCACTCCCGGAGTGCAACCCGTATTTTTTTTTTTATTATGAAATAGGATTATGACTCGCGAGGGACCGGAAAGAATAGCGCAATAAAGAGGAAGCCTATACTCAGCAGTGGGTGCAAACGGGCTGATGATGATGATGATGATCATGAAATAGGAGGAGGTTCTCTATGTTATCAACTTTAAATCGGTGCCAAATAATTAAAGGATGTGAATGCGAGAATTTGGTTCTTTAGCAGCGATTTTTAAGTACTGAAGGTTTATTTAGTACCTACTTTTGAATTCGGTAATTTTTTGCATTTTTTTTTGCTATTTTTGATAAATCTTATCTAAAATAAACTTAAGACGAAATAGAGCGCGTGCCAGCCATCCTACCCACAGAAAAAAAGCGAGCGTTTTCTCTTTTCTGTGATCCTACCGAATTAAAACGCTCCAGTCGGCCACGGTACGTCTTCTTAAAACTAAATCGCGGCGCAGAACAAGTAAAATAAATGACCACTAATACACACTATAATCTATTATGAGGTCAAAAGATTGGTACCGATATCATTACTCATCCAATATACACCGAGGTGTATCTTAATTAAAATAATAATGATGCCATTTATTACTGTGAGCGGCAATTCATTTCTTCATTTACAAAACGCCTTGGGTTACGGATGGGTAAAATTTTACAGACATAACGCACTTATTTTTATGAATATTGTATTTTTGATAAAAGCAATCTTGATTGTTTATTTGTGAGAACTGGTTTTCATCATCATCCTGGAAGAAGAAAAGTGCCGATAGACACATTCTTAGCAATATTATGATTTCTATAAAAATAACTCAAAGCAAAATTGCTCATTAGCCTACTTGGCTAGATTGTAATGTTATTAGGGTACCGCATTAAAGTGGTATACTAATTTAATGAAAAAAAAAACCCGTAAGTTCCACCAGGAGGAGCGATTTTGAGTCTTTTCTATTCACTGTCGTCGGTTTGGCTTTTTTGGTAATAAAAAATATGATTTTGTACTTGAATAAGGTCTGAAACAGTTAATACACATCTCATGTGAACATCTGAGTTATTTATTTATGCCTCATATTTTTGATCTCAAAGTTTTAAAATTTTTGGTAGTGATTGTACCCCATGATGACGTAGGCGTTAAGATAGATGAAGGCAATTGATAAAGTCCTCGTAAACCACACAAAGAAGCCCTGTCAACAGTAACCAATGAAGGCATTAGGGATATTAATGATCAATTGTGCGAGATAGTGGCCTTAATTGAAATGATAGGACCAAGAAAGGCGGAAATTAATGGAAAGATATTTCGAATAACTTCGTTATTTAGTATATTCTTTTACTATCTCAGTTTAGGTATTTTTCTATTGATAAAACAGGAACAGTTAAGATAGTTATAGGTGAAGTTACTGATTGTAAAAGTAGATAAGAAGAAAATCAGGAAGTAAATCGTGATTTTAAATAGGTACGCTACGATGTAAGAAACCAACTAGTAAGCTATCAAACAACGGTTGAATAAAAGTGATAATAACACAGTAACCAGTGTATATCAAAGTGATGCGAAGATAATACGGAGATCGTGAGATATCTTTATTGATATAAGCCGTAATGGTGTTTTATTATTGTAATTTTGTACGCGAAGAAAACGGTTCGTGATACTTCTTAAATTAATTGACGAACTTACAAAGTATCTTCTAATGGTTTCGTAAAATCAAAAAGTACTCCTTTATTTAATAATAACACACACACCAGACTACAGTATGGGGTTGACCAGATAGACCGACAACATTATTAAGATCGCAGGAAGTCGGTGAATGGATAGGTCTCAGACTCGTTCTTTCTGGAAATGTGTAGGGGAGGCCTATGTCTAGCAGTGGACTTCTTCAGGATTATGATGAAGACAATTATTTCTAACCGACGACGACCAAAAAAGACGCAGGTTATTTGTTTTCTTAGACGATGAATGATGCCACAATGGTTTTAGCTCTCTTCTCGATCTATATCAAGAGGTTTGTCGGTTGAAATTAATGATAATTTCGCCGATGAAATGTGACAAAGGGTTTAGATACAATCGGTATTATGGACTGAAGATGGTTTTAATTGTCAATTAGTAGCCCTACGTATAAACGCAATTTAAATTTAATCATTGCTTAAAGTTATCCCTGTCACTGTTTGTCACTGTTTGTATTACCCAGTGGTAAATGGCAATAGTTTAACCATTGTTTATCTTTTGACATATTTTTATAAGTAAGGCCAAGTATTTTAACAAAAATAAGGGTATAGTGAATGCTTTGAGTGCTAGTTCTGCTTTAGTGTATCAGTTTTATACTGGTTTATGTGTGCTTATGTAGTAAAACGTAGTAGATAAATAAATGTCTATGTGATATCTATATAAGTCTTATATTTAGTTAGTAACTAACTATTTTGTACGAAATGGCTCTCGGCACCACTGAAAACCAGCGCCGTATAAGCCTTTTCGCTTTTACGGCAAATGCTGAGTGGAAGCCTTTTTTTCGCCTGTTTTGTGACGTAAAATAAATATTTCTATTTCTATTTCTATATATGTATGTGAACAATAAAGAAGGTTTGTCGAAAGCTAATCAAAGAGTTATTTAACTATATGCAGAAAGCAAACAGAAAATGCATTTTAGACACAAACATAGTCTGAAATAATATCCGCACTATTAGTCCTAACGATTACTTTCTCATGCGTTCATCTATCTAAATAAATACCGCAGCCAAGCTAACGAGCGCCTCGTGAAATCGGTTTATATCCTTTGATAATTACCAATATTCACATAGATATCGCTTCACGCTTCAAACAGGAATGTTTAAAGGGTCGACCACACCGCGGCGAACAGTTGCGAACTGCGATGACAAATTACTGATCGTGTGAGCTATGAGGAGCGATAACGGTGGTAATATTTTTTTTTACTGATTTTATAATGCTTACTACACTCTTCTTACCGTGTCATTGATTCTTTTGAACCAGTGTGGTGAAAGGATTTAAAGTGCGCCTCAAAGAGGCTCCTTTCGTGTACTTGACACATGCACTACACTTAAAGAAAATTACAAAGGTTTTACAATGTCCCAAAAGTTATAACTATATCGTTAAGACTAGTAGTAGTTAACTTTTGAGACATAATAAAACCTTGGTGTAATAATAATCGCGGACGCAGCTGATCTCGGCGGTGCGACCAGTTCGCCATCGCAGTTTGCAACTGTTCGCTACGGTGTGTTTGCGGCTTAACTTGAAGAAAATTGCCAACAGGCACTGAGTCATTCTGTGCTTAGTTTTTGTTTGACATTCGGAATTTCGGGCCAATGTGGGTGTGGTGGTCTATATTTAGGTTTTTTGTTTGATGATGATCTCTTGCAAAATACAGTATGTTAGTTTAAACGAGGGACGTATTGAAACCCACAATAGTGCATGATTATATGATACTAATAAAAATATGAACAAAAAAAAAACACTGATAAATAACAGACAGAACCATAACAAAAATTTCGCAAAAGTCTCGCAACGTGTGTACACCCTTGCGCTAGCGATTTAATATTATCGCAGAACATGTGCGCGGGTCAATGACCTTTAGGTATAATCCATTTTCCCTTCATACTTTAAACCTGGCTTACCTGGGTATGGCTCCCTTCCTCGTCCTTGGGCATGCGTCGGTACGGTGAACTGACCGAATGTTCGCAATCTTTGGTTAACACCTAGCATAAGATTGTACGACGAAATCTGGCGGTTGGGAAACATCTCTCGGTACAAAATAATTGCTCCTCGCACACTATCATTAGATAACACGTAGGCACGAACCATATCCCAATATTCTTCATTAGAATATCGATAAGACGTCATTTTTGGTTATTAAAAGAACACGTTTACAGGACACACTTATCCCGAAGTAAGCGGGGTTGTTTTTGCGATACACGGAAGCGCAGTATTAGCAGCGCACTCGCATAGACTGACTGCGGTCAGCGCGGGAGTGTGTCCTCCTGTCGGTGCAACACAAAGGGAAGGGGCGGGGTTTGCGCACAAGCTTCCTTTTCGGCAGGATCGGCACGTGTTTTGCCGCGTGATTATTTTACTGTTTACAAGTTCACTTCTTGCGCGCTCAGTGTTCATGAATAATGTATTTTAGTGGACAATTACGTCACAAATTAAGGTTATAGGTTTTTTACATATTTGGGACGAGAATCGAATACTGAATACCCTCCTTCAATATGTCCCTCGTTTAACCTAACACACTGTATATGCATGAGCCAAATGCTTACAAGCGACCGCACCCCCTCATAATCGTTCAAGGTTATTAAGTATATATACATTATACAAAGGTGTATGTAAATTATTGAGAGTATAGTATAACCTCAAAAGTTCTGAACCTGATTGTAACCCAATGATGATATTTAACCAAGAGATTCAGAGTTTAAAAGAGAGATTTTTCCTACTACTTATTACCTATACCTATCTAATAAATTTTCTCACAACAATCTCTCAGAACAATAATTTATGAACTACGGGATATTTACTGTGACTAAATTTTGAGATTTTAACTTCCGATATCCCGGCACAGTTGCATCCAAAAAAAAAATTAAATCTCCCCCCAAAAAATAAATAACGGTAAACAACCCGTTGTTTATAATAATAGTGTTTAAAATCATGATAGTTTCAAATGTAATAACTGATGATGATCGCTACAAACAAAAAAAAACTTTCTGTAAAAGACTTCAACGCGCTCTCCACTCTCCATGCTTGCAACTTTTTAGTGCCGTTGCAGACTTAATATTTTATTCTACTGTTATCTACTTCCTTCCTTGCTTGACGTAGGTCTCTCCCAAGACGCGCCACTGAGCCCTTCGGCTCTTCTCCTCAAGTGCTTGCCAGCTACATACATTTCGCAGATCGTCGCCCCACCTTGCCGGAGGGCGTCCTACACTGCGCTTACCTAAACGTGGTCTCCACTCTAGTATTCGTTTGCTCCAACGATTGTCTGTTCTACGGCAAACATGACTGGCCCACTGCCACTTCAGCTTGCTAACCCTTTGAGCTATGTCGACTACCTTGGTTCTCTGTCGGATAACCTCGTACCGGATTTTATCCTTCAGAGAGACTCCGAGCATAATCCTCTCCATAGCTCGCCGAACGACTTTCAGTTTGTGGACCGATCTTACGAGATCTACTTAAATGTATACCTTAGATATTTTTCTAGAGAAAAATCCGGTATAAACCATCAGAAACCGTGACCAACAGCTATTTGAATGGCATCCCAGAATGAATGTACAGACCCAGAATGGTTGTATAGGGCACCTTTGTTATTGTGTATCAATATACCATTGGCCGTTTAACCATGTTTAACTGAGCGTTAACTTTTAAACGACTGTTTAAAATTTTTTTTTTATATGCTTCACATGTTTTATTTAACCGTTAAGAGACAGCAGGGCTATTTAAAAACATTCGGAAACAATTCCGATCGCAAACGTCAGAATTTGTCCTCCAGCAGACCTATTTCTAAACATTCGGAAAGTTCAACTTGTCTTTTTCTGTTTTCATCCAAAATAAAACAAGGCCAAAAGAGACCAATTCTAACCTCTCCGATTTGACACGTTTCCGAATGTTTTAAAATTGACTTGGTGCTTTTGTTTTGTTTGCTTATAAAAAAAGTTGAAACTAGCGAAAAGACTCAAATTGAGCTAAAAATCTATTGATGCACGACTGCGCCTATACCGGTATGAACCGTCAAACCATAGACTACCATTTTCAATGTTTACGAAAAATAAAAATTTCGGCAATTTTTTTATCATCCGCACTTGATGTGCGGGCTGGTTTTTCCGCAAGTAGGCCGCTGGCGGGCCCTTTTTGCGTGACCCTTGACACGTGTTGCTCGAACTTTTTTAGGCTCTACAACATGCCGGCGCCGGTTTCCTCACGATATTTTTCCTTCACCGTTTTAATAAGAGTACTGGCATAGTGCACATACATTTTTCGACAGAAAAACTCATTGGTACACGACTGGATTTGAACCCACGATCTTCGGATCGGAAGGCAGGGCCGCTACCACTAGGCCACCAGTGCTCTTTGGCCACCAATGTTTACGAAATAATAGAATTAAACGCCGGTTTATATATATTGGTGAACTTCAAGCTAAGATGGCCGATAAGCTATTCGACAGATAGACGCCTCAGATAGCTTTGTATAGGCAAAGCGTTAAAGGTTTGCCATAAATGGGTAAATCGTTATTTGCCGGTAAGTTCGCGTTATTTTGATTTGTTTTAGCTTTTGTGACCTTTGTGATTTAGACCTAGAGGAATGCTTGTGATTTTGTTTCGAGGTGGTATTTTCTAACAAACTTGCACGTTTATTGTAAGTATAGTACAGTCAGCATGAGAAGTTAATTATTTATTAAGAATTTGTAAGTGGTCTAATAATGATCGACATTTTAAGATAGGTAATCAAAGTTTTTCATATTTATGCAATTTTTTCAATTTGAGTTTTTATGATCGTTTCATAATTTGATAAAAATCATGGCATCTAATATAGATTTCATAAGAAATAATATTTGATTGATGTCATACTTTTTAAATTTTCGCGACCATAACAAATACTGAAGCTATTACACGGGTGTTTATGGTGTACTTATTGATGTTTGCACGCGACCACGGCCAATGCAACATAGCCAAAACGTCGGAAAAATAAATAAATAAGTCTGGAAATCGTAGCAGTATTTTCAGAACGTTCTAATTTAGATTTTTTTAAGACAAAAGTGAACAAGTGGATTATGGCTAAGTATGCTCCAACGTAGGCTGCAACCTCACTTTCCATCAGGTGTTGTGTTAGCCACGTGCTATACGAAGTAAAAAAAACTATGGTGAGTAAAAATGTAGGAAAGCTAAATTCATAGTTTACCTTAGATGCTAACTGTATTCACAAATGAGTTCAAAACTTTCAATTTGTACAAAACTTCAGTTTTAACTAATAATTTGAAATACTATTACTAGGCTATATTGTCTTCGGTCTTTATTGGGTCATTGATTAGTTTTAATTTATTTTTACTTACCAATAATTACGTTAGCATAGAAGATATGAACGAACTATCATATTTAACTAACCTACATAACTTATGTTATTAGTCTAAGCAAAATGTTACTTTGAATTACACCTACTAATATAGTATATACTTACCTACTAACAAACTACCTACCAACCTTAGCTTTTATCTACCTAGTATCTATAAGCTCATTATAAGTGGACTGAGAAGTCTGTATGAGTTATAAATAAAGTTCTATAAACCGATTTGCGTAATTTAATTACTACTGAACTACCTATAAACTAAAATGTACGAACATAATTTCACTTCAAACATGCATCGCTTCATTTGTAAGAAATGTCTGTAGTTTCTCGTTTTGTTTGAAGTCCTTATTATCTTTAAAATATGGGTTGAAATTCGCGTTGATTGTTGAATTAAAAGCATTGCTTACACATGCCGTATGAATATATTTCACGGTACGGCATCGCGGACTGGGGCAATGTTTAACCGTTTATTACTGTACGCTTACTGACCATATCAAGTAATTGGCGAGTTTCTTTGCTTATTTGACAGGTCACGATAAAAGTATTATTCAACAAGGTATACAAGTTAACTTCGTAGAGGTGAAGTATGAAATCAGGAAATAGCTTTAGATGAGAAATAAAATTATAGGTAAATGAATAAATATTAATCAATCTAAATAATAATAATAAGCAAGTATGTGTAAGTACGCACAGATCACTACCAACTAGAATCTACCTCCCGTTGTGGTAGTCCCCCTGGACCTCCTTGGACTCACCTACTCGCTGTGAGTAAGTTAGAGAGAGAGAAAGAGAGAGTAAGCTGAAGGGGTTCAAGTCTGGGGAAAAATATATGGGTTGAAATCTTTGTCTATCCTTTTCTAACATACAGGGAATTTTCTAAAAATTCTAGATTTTGTCAAAATGTTTTACAATTCTCTAGAACGATCTTATATTTAAAATTGTGTCATTTCTATGCTTCACGACAGAAATAAGCATAGTGGTAATACTTTACCAGACGAAGAATTGACAAAAAGCTCTACTACTGTTATTGAGTATTTCCCAACTCAAAAATAAATATGTAATAGGTATACATAATAAGTGAAGCTTAAAAAACTTAAACCGGCTTCATGTTCAAACTTCTGAACAGATTTGATAAAATTTCTATGGAACCAAAAAAATAAATCGGTTCGTAAATGAAGAAGTTATGCGATAATAAACATAAAAAAAATACAACCGAATTGAACACCTCCTTTTCTATTTGAAGTCGGTTAAAAAAGTCGTAGCTACTTGATATAGCTCGTGAAACTTCGCACAGACGCTACGTAGCGTCACATGTGTCCCGTTACCCGTCCATCAGTTACGTGTTTCTATTAGTTCTCATCTCTAGGCAATAATACGCGTATTTCCAGTTTAAGTAAAACTTAGTGAAATTTAAAGTAAGTAAACAGAACTATGCATCTATTGTAGATGATTTATATAACGTCAGGGTGGTTCTGGTTACTCATGCCCCTACTTACGGGACGCTATAGTGCAGCAATGCTCATACATACCTATTTCTGTGTACCAATTCGAAGGAAGGATAGCGGTGCGATTTCATTAATCAACAGGCAACTATTCATTTTACTGTTATCGCTACCGCTTGTTTTTACGAATTATCCCTGTACCCGAAGTCGGAGTTTTGCTACCACATTTCGGCACCAAATGTTTTTTTCGTTTCGCCTATTTGTCTCTCTCTATTGTATGGAGAAAATATGAGACGGCAAAAATGCGTTACGAAGTTAGAGTTGTTGTCTCATGTTTTCTCCATACAATAGACCGAGACAAATAGGCGAAACGAAAACAACATTTGATAACGAAATGTTGTAAATGCAATGGGACTTCGGGTACTGCTGGGCTACCACGAGCTTCATATGGCTATGGCTATCAAATTGTGTATAAATAGGCTGACCCACACATTCATTTTCTTCTTGGGTTTGAATGTGTTGATACTGTTGACACAATTTTGAAAGCCATAACCATAACCATATTATTATGAAGCTCATGTGGTAGGCCAGCTGTTCTACGTTTCCTGGAGAGATTGCATCGTGACTATCTCTCTTTTTATGGACATTTGATTTAGCTATTTACCTAAGACATGATTCATAGCAAGTATAAACCGTATAACCACCGCTTTCCCATGGTCAAGCACATTAATTATCCTCTAAATTTGACATCCCGCAGAGTTGAAAGCGTTTTACAAATTAATTTATAGATTTAAGAGGTACATGTTAACTTGGTAATATCTTGTTCGAGATTAAGCCATTGCGATAACCAATTTGGATTAGGTGTGTCATCATTATCATCAGCCTGTATAGTCTGCCTGCTGGACATAGGTCGCCCGTAAACATTTCCAGAAAGAACGATCTTGGGTCATCCAAGTCATGAACACTATTTTATTAACCGACTTGATATGAAAAAGGACGAGGTTCTCAATTCGGTTGGTTTTTTAAATGATTGTTATCATGTAACTTCATCATTTATTATGAGCCGATTTGAAAAACATTTCTATTTCTTTTCTATTGGTCCAGATTTGCTTACTTATACTTTTTACAGATGAATCCCAAAAAAAAACATCCAAATCGGTTCAGCAGTTTGGCTATAAAGTCGGTTTTTCAAGATTCTCAAAATTAGCTCAACAACACATACAATTAAAAGTTGGTTTACACTTTATATTTTTTTAAGGAATGTAATCTTTATTCTACTGGTTTTAAATCACATTTTCAATTATTGTTCCAGATTGCATCGAGTGCAGTGCTTAGTAGCATGTTAAGAGACAACGCCTCAGTTATAGGGGGGAGGTGACAATTGTGTAACACTTAATGCTACTTAGTTCTGTGCATAATGATTGTTTGGCGGAAAAACACTAGTCGTCGGAAAACGGAGGACTGGTAAGAAAATTTCTTTCATCTCATACTATAAATAGTTAAGAAATAAATAATTAGCCACAACTTTGTAACAAAAGCCTCTGTGGCGATGATAGGTAGTCATCTGTTGCTTTTGCTCACTAAATAGAATAGAATAGAACAGAATTATAATTAATTTGCAAAACAAGCACTTACACTAATTTATAATAACCTAAAAAAGAAATCCTAATGCTACATTTGTGTGAAGCTTGTGCGTCGCAAAACGGTCTCTGACTCAGCATAATGTTGGCTTACAACCAACGCTGGTCTTCCGTCAGAGCCGGTCGGTGATGCCACGGACAATCGTTCCCCAAAATATAAAACAAGATAAAACATTAATAAAGTCATCTTTAAGATTTATTGTATCCCTAGCCTATATAATTTCTCGCCGTTCGAAGGGAAGCGCTGGAGGTCGGGATACAGAATTTCTCGTCCGACCCCCAACACACCCTACCTACTTTTACGTTTATGTACGAGTTAATAATTTCCCTAGAATAGAATAGAAAGATGTTGTTTTTGTAGCTCATTTGTACTAAATCTCTGTTTTGTGAAATAATTTATTTGATTTTGAGCTAAAGATATTCCCCCTAGAAACTACGTACGGAATCCTAAAAAAAGGGTCTTATTTTTTTTTATCGACAGCGTTTGTACATAATTCCTCTAGTGTGGCATGCTACGGTATCCACATTCCATCAGCGAACCATACGTTGTTCACCTACTTATGCATGAAAAATGTCACATATCAATCTTGACCCGTGCTAAGTCGCGGCTGTTTTGATCTAAAATGCATCACAACTTCTAATCTATTTTAGTGGTCTTTCTAAATAAACTAACTGGTATCACTTATTTATAACCTGATGGTTTTTAAAATAGTTCTGCCTGAGTTATACAAAGTTTTCCTGAGCTAAAACAAAATAAACAGGCATCGAAAAAAGGGCATTAGCTCATAAGTTATGTATATACGCTTGTCACACTAATCTTGACCCACTTACTGGTATCACTGTTTTTAATAACCTAATGTTTTTAAAATGATTCGGTCTGAGCTTTAAAAAGTTCCTGTGTGTTTAAAAAAACACTAACAAAACAGGCGTTGAAAGACAGTAAATAAGTTACGTTTGTCACATATTAGTCTTGACCCACTAAACTGTTATCATTGTTTTCAATAACCTAATGGTTTTCTAAATACAAAGTTCCTCTGAGTTAAAAAAAAGACTAAATAAACAGGTATCGAAAAAAGGACAGTAGCTCATAAGTTACGTTTTTGCTACTATGTTGCCAACGGTAAGGAAGTGTTAAAGAGGGCAAAGGTCAAATATGTATGCTAAGTGTGAGAAACGACGCGTAAAACTTGTAGTTGGAAAGTTGCTGGTTATACTTTAAGGAGGCCCTATGCCTATTATCAATAGCAACGTGAACATTTCTAGGCATTTTCTGTTAAGGAATAACTTGCTTAACACTACATTTGGTATTGGCTGTGTGATTTGTAGACTAAACAAGCTTTACGGCTTTTTCATAAATCGATCTTGAAGTTTTGGAGAAGGATTGTTGGGAAGTCGCCAAAAATCGTGATAGTTTAAAGATTTTGGGGGAAACTACTCGTATAATTTTATGTCAATACATAATTGTATAAAATTAGTAAAAATGTAAGTCATAAAAACCTACACATAATCTACCTTTAATTTGCTGTAAAACAATACCTAAATACTCCAAGACCACGGGATTGAAGGGACTCTTCAAACACAGGTTAAATTAACTGAAGAGATCCCATTCCGAATATTTATGCTAATTATAACAATTAAGTTTTTGGTTTATTTGTAAAAAATAAAGTACCTATGTTTTTTTAGTAAATGTATGACGTTCTTACAAAAATTCAACTAAAATAAAAGAATAATAAAATTGGTAATTACTAAAGTATAGTATACAGATTTCTTGATTTTGGTTACCTTGTGGTAAGGCACATTCTCAAGATCCTTTGATAATGAAGAGGACCGCACATACATTTGAAACAATAAATTTCGAATGAACCTCTACATTGCAATTATATTCATAGGCAATCACAATATGGGCTTACCTTTATTACGCTATGAAGTTTGCAGTAATATTACCATTTTACTCGAAAGTTGTGATAAAACTCATTCTCAGAATATGCTATCTGGAGAAATTCAGAGATTATTGTATTTTACCACATGTTTTATTGGTATCATTATTTATCATGGGATTAAAATTACTTGACCGGACAAAATAATAGCTGTACTCGTTTCTCTATGACTGGCCTCTCAGCTCATTTGGTAGAAACTCTGCCTTTTACGCCGTAGTAGGTTTGATCCCCATCGAGAACAAATATTTGTGTGGTGAACATAGACGTTTGTTCTCTGTCTGGGTGTTATATTGTATTCTAAGTATATATTTACAAAAAACAAGTATTTAAGTATTATAATGAGCTGTCTGGTTCCCATAGTACAAGCTCTGCTTAATTTGGGGCTAGATGGTGTTGTGTGGATTGTCCGCGATATTTATTTATGGTCTATCTTCTATGTCCGAATGCGTTCGTAAATATTAAATTTGTCGGACTTTATGACTTCATTACCCAAAACGTGTTTTTAAAACGTGGTTCTTTTTAATTAAGTTTTATATAACCTCTACTTTTTGTTTAAAATAACGGGTAATCGAAGTCTACACAGTTGATGTCGTGGCCAGATACTAGTTTGATATGTAATAAAATGGATATTATTATGTAATACATAATTATTAAAAATAAATGAGACTTGAGACTTTTTAGTCTTAGAGTGATAAACGCAGTGCAATGCCACACATGGTGCGTCCTCAGTGGACATACTGAGGTAATGCAATTGTTATAGGAAGAGGTAACCGCTCAACATCTTGTGTCCCAAAGAGTAGTACCATCAGTTTTTTTGATCCGAATTGCTAGTACTCACTAAATAATAAGCTCATTACACGATAGAGTTCGAAATCATGCGTTGAGTGCACGAAAAATACGTCTTTGACCCGTAAATCCTTTTACCATATTGGTTCTCTCAAACCAGTGATACTATAAGAAAAGAAGCACATTACCAACTCTAGTGGCAGATTTTTAATCTATAAATGATTAAACTTCAACATTTTTTTAAGGCTAAGCTCGCCTTTGTACACTTCTTAATTCTTGGAAATGTATTTTTCTATGTGCACAATAAAGAATAAAGAACTTCAATTTACTTCGAAGCCAAAAGCGAGTAACTTAAGTTGTGCTTCGGTAATCGTGAATTTGATTGATGAAAACAACCCACATACCAGCCGCCCCGTCGAAGTTTATAATTCAAGGAAGAAAAAAACAGGACAAGAATTTACGGTGTAGGTATAAGTGTTATGGGTTCCGTCATGTGGAAATAAATTGCATCAACTTTTGAAATTACCTCAGCAACTCAGGTGTTCATAATAAATGTACCTATGCTCACTTTTTATCAATCATAAAAACCTGAACACTAAAAATGAAATCACACTTTTATTTGACTTTATTCTATATTCAAAGTTTTTCTGATGGAACCAGCAGATGGGCCATTTGGTAATAACAAATCATTGCCTTCATTTATTTACTGTCTTTCAACTCAGATTTATAAGATTACCACATTTTCCCGCTATCGGAATTATTTATAACATTACAAAATATCTTGTTTTCAAAATGGATACCGTATAAAACACGTGTTCACATCCAAAATTCCGTGCCGGAATTTGGATAAATTATTTATCAGGCTGTTTTGAGGGCAGAGAGCCTGCCTTATTGACTGGCTCCTTTGAGCGACCGCGACCAGTTAGGGACCAACAATGTAACGAACAAACTCGTAAACACTGAAGGGTCAGAATGGAAAGCTATTAATAAAACTGTTGGAAGAGTTCGCGTGTGAACTTGCACTGAAATAAACAACTACTGTTCGTTAGGTGCTCTATGCATACCGAATTGGGTAACTAGAATTACTGATACTTGTTGTTGAAGTGGCAAAATGTCAGTGTGTAATATTTTTTATATATTTTTTTTATAATTAATAGACTATCCTTTGGCCACGGTCTCACCTGATGTGAGCGACAATGTAGCCGACGATGTAGCAGGACAGTTTAGAAGACACTTGTTCACTCTAGCCTTAAAGAGGCCCAGATTGTATTGGTCAGGAAAAACAGACGACGGCAAATATAAAAAAAGATGGCTGAAAATATACAAAGGAAGTAGAGAAAAATAAATGTTAAGGGTAAAAAAAAACAGTAAATAATAAATCTTGCTCATGGCTAGACGTGTCCGTCTAAGTGTATATGTGTCCCATGCACACATAGAATGACAAAACACACGACAAAAAACATGCACGACTTCATTGAGGATTCCACGACTGGATTCGATAAAATTGTAATTTCTCATGCATTTTCAATAGCGTATTGGTATTAGGGGAAATCGTAGCGTCGATGTAGCGGAGTAATCGAGCGCGGATGGCGCGTGCGTTTCATTGGTATGGTATGCGTTTAGGGCTGTCAACTACTATTACTAAACATTTTTTTTATCTGATACTGATTAAATCATTTCCAATGAATACCAGTGTTCAAAAAATGTACAAAATACCCGCAAAGCAGTTGAGATATATGTAGACCGTTCATATGAGGTCTGTTTGTCGCTTTGCTTAGTCATTAAACTTCCTCGTACGCATATATTTTCCATACATTTAATTCCATGCTTTTTTCTGCTTCGACACGTTGTTGTCTGACTGAATGACGGTCCACTAGCTATAACAGGCAATCAGTAATCTTTCTAATTCCGACACCTGTGTTAGGTATAGGAACTTACTTGCCTATCACTAACAGATACAAAACAGTCATGATTATAGTTACGAATCAATTTTAAAACTCACTTCAATCTTTAAATTAACTTACCGCGCGGTTGTTTTTTTTTTTATTATTGATCGCTAAGCATTTGGCTGCTGTCACATCTAATGGAAAGTGAGGATGCAGCCTAAGAAAGAGCATGCTTAGCTGTGTTCAACTGTTTCATACATTCATACATTATCACTGTTAAGGAACTTATGATTGAAGTTCTTAACAATAGCAAGTAACTATTTTATGATATTGACAACCCTAAGTTCTGCAACTCATTGATCATCGACACGCTGTAGTTTAATAGCACACTTTCGTCTGCACAATAAAATTTTATAGATCAAAACTCTCACATCTCGACACATTAAAAGAAAACGGTACGAAATATCTAATACATTGTAAAATATATAAATATGAATTATGTTTGTTAGTGTGCAGTAAAATGTAGAGGTAGACATCTCTACAAATAAAAAAGTAAAAAAATTATGTATTGGCAGAGCTTCCTTCTTGATTTGCTCAGTCACTTAACCCTTTGTTTGGCGATGCAACTATTTTACAACAATTACTTTGTAAAAATATACAGCCTAAGGGTTTTTTTATTTTTTTTATTTATCGATTGAGTCATTAGGTATCGTTCAGGTACAACACTAAAAAAATATTTGACTCTATTATTTTGCGGTTTTAAATCACTATTTACGTCAGTCAGCTGAGATGTCGCGCGCAACCTAAGCAACCGAGCCGTAAGTTTTTTGAATTTATTGATTTTTTCTAGTCATGGTCCTGGTTTTTTGCTTGAATACTACTAACATTGAAACAAACTAACGTTATTTACCATAATCCTACTGATAGATACGTTTTTTAGGTTATAACAAGCTTTCTAACCTAGTTGTTGTATAAAAGCAACCTTGCCAAAGGCCCGTCATTTTAGTACATTCTGTATTTGTTGTAAAAAAGTAACGTTGCCAATTGCCTAGGGTTTATTTAAATTGTTTTTATGCGATAGATTTGCGCAATTTCGTATGTTTTTTTTGCTGGGTTTTGTTTTTGGTTGCATGCGGTGCTTAAGATTGTTCACAGGTGCTTCAACGCGCTAGATTCAACTGCATTCTAGCTCTCATTCCGGTAGCTAATGCGGGATCCGACGACAGTGATGACTCTGAGCAAGAAGAAGGTCGTCACGCCACATTAGCTACTTGGAGAAAGATGAAGACAATTATACCAGCTCGCCAACACCTTCGATTCCCTCATCATCAGATTGGATGAACCTGCTGGATGATAGTCACCTGCCCAGCAGTGGAGAAAGAGGTCGTTGCCGTTTGTGTCAGACAGGATATTCGCTTATGGTATGCACAAAGTGCAACGTGTGGCTGTGTATTACCAAAAACTGAAACTGCTTTTATGATTTTCATGTAAAAAAATAAATATTAAATAAACTTTTTTATAATAAATAAACTTTTTATTTTTTTACCCTTATTTGGCAATGTTGTAAAAAAGTCTCATAGGTTTTTCGCAAAAGGACTAAACCTAGATTTTTTTTTTAGTTTTTGTAGCTTACCTAGGGCCCTATATGAAAGGTTTATAAAGTATTTTCCAAAAAAACACAGAGTTGTATGTCTTGCCAAACAAAGGGTTAAGCACACTATAGATACCAAAAAGCAAACATTTACACTCCATCGACAAACCTTGTCTTGACCGTTATATAAGTAAACTAGCGACCCGCCCCGGCTTTGGGCGGGTGCAATGCTGATACTAAATATACTTACTACAGAATGTCTTTTATACAACGTTCAAAGCTTTTTTGTCATTAGGCATTATAAAAATGTTTTCTCTAGAGGTGTTTCTCTGCTATATTAGGCTATATAACACTCTCTCTCTGATTAACCTTTCAGCTCTGTTGGTAGTAGCTCTGCCCTCTGCGCAGGAGGGCGTGGGTTCAATCCCCACCGTGAACAAAAATTTATGTGGTGAACGTAAATGTTTGTTCCCTGTCTGGGTTTTATATTGTGTTCTATGTATATAAAAAAATGTATACAAGTATATATCAAAAAAGTTGTAAAGTTGTATACAAGTGTATATCAGCTACGTTGTTCCCATAGCTTTGCATAGTTTGTGGCTAGATAGTATTGTGTCGGATAGTCCGAATTTATTTATTTGATTTTGTGTACTTCTATGCAACCGTTAAGATGCAAATCTTTTGATAATAAAATAATGATGCTGCTACATTTTATAAATATAACACAGTATTGGGTATATCAAATAACATGCAGTGCTGACATTTGATATAACCAATACTTACTGTAACGGAATACGGTTATTATTTTGTCACGGAAACACTTAGGCCATATGTACAAGTACAGACAGATATAGCTGACCAACTCATTATGATCAACTCCACACGTAAGAAAAATTTAATTTAATTAATATATTTTTTTCGAGTGAATAAACATAACAACATCCTTTCCGAAATTGCAACATGATCCATAAACAAAACTTTGGCGGTTATTTTCAATTCAAATTAAAGTTTACCTTCATGTCAGTCGTCAGTATTAATGTGATAATCTTGAGATCAATATTTAATAACTAACGTTTTTTTTTATCGTCTACTCTGCCTTTTTTTTGTTTACAACATAACATCTCTTCTTGAGTTCAATATTAAATAACAAACATTTTTTATTTGTCTACTTCGCGGTTTTTTTTTAGTTTACACCATAACATCTCTTCAGGTTCATTTTATTATACCTTTATTCAATATTTGTAACTAGTTAGATGTAACATTTTTTTTACTCGTGGACTTCAGTTCAACCGTGATCATGGTGCATGCAACTGTGCCGAAATATCGGAAGTCAAAACTCAAAATTTAATCATGGTAAATATCCCGTTGTTTTATAAAAATAGCTGTAAGTTTTCTTAAAATTGCAAAAATATATATATATTTTTTTAAATATTAGATAGCTAAGCATTTGGTTGCCATCACACCTGATGGAAAGTGAGGATGCAGCCTAAGATGGAGCATGCTTAGCCATAATCCACCTGTTCACTCTTGTCTTGAAAATTCCCAAATTATAGCGTTCCGGAAATACTGACAAAATAAACATGAGTTGCTCAGCTATTTTTGCTGACTTTACTATACAAAGTATTCGAATGGCAGCCTATTACACCGTAGCCGTAACGTAATGACGTAAGTGTCTGCTTACAAATGTCAGTCAAGTTTCTCGGACCTGGAAATAGATGGGCACTAATTTAGCGCTTCCTAGACGTTCCATATAATGGTTAGAAATATATGAAAGAGTAATTCGACGTGTGTATGTTTACTGATACTTTGGATGTGTAGGTATTATTGAGTTATATAATTAAAAAGGCACATACCATTATTATGTTGCGTGAATTTTTAGACCCACTGTACTTATTCCTCTTTTTGCATAATTATATTTTATTATAAATACGAAAAATTTTGAATGAATGAATGCTGAATGTTGAGATACCTATAACATGAGTATTTACTTAATTTCGCTACCGATTTTTTTTTCTTCTATTTTAAAATCTGTAAACAACACTTTGTCAAACAGATCATACATCACTATGAATTATTCTAAACATAGCGTTTTGTGCAAACAGCGAGACCGCACGACTTTCATGGCTGAGTGCTGCAGAGAAATGTACGACAAATGAAGATGTTAATGCATTACTTTGCAGCATAGTAAATTAATATTTTGACCTACATAGTGTCTTTAGACGGGATTGTAGATAAGTATACTGTTTACAGAAATGAGGATATCCGTAGAAGAACAAAGCTCGTAGAATTAGTAAGTTGAAGTGGCAATGGGCAGCGAAGCTCAAAGAACCGACAACCGTTGGGGAATAAAGGTTCTCGAATAGCGACCACGAACCGGAAGACGAAACGTAGGGCGCCCACCCACCAGATGGACCGACGACATTGTTAAGTTCGCGGGAAGTCGATGGATGGAAAGGGCTCAGAATCGTTCTTCCTGGAAATGTGTAGGGGAGGCCTATGTCCAGCAGTGGACGTTTTCAAGCTGATAATGATGATACTGTTTACTGTGTTTTGTCTGCGAGAAATGCCTATTTGGACTTACAGCATGTTTTCGACTCTGTTTTAATTTCATTTTTCGCTTTTCATATTGCACTCGCTTGTATTTTGTATGGAGACTTGATCCTGCATAGTCGGTTCCTCATTGTTGAGGATCGTGACTCCTTCCCATTATGTGGACAACGTTTCTCCGTTTGGAATGGTCGGTGGGCTTAATGGAGTGACCAGCGCTTAGGGATTCGGCGTCTAGGTCTTTTACTTTTTAGTTTTCATGTTATCAAAAGTGGAAAGGCGATAAGTGCCCCTGTTGAGCGCGCTGACAGTTTGTGAGATAAAATAAATAAACTTTATTATTTATTATTAATTCTTCTGTCTCCACAAAAATCACGGGCTGTGTAAAATACAGAAAACGAAAAGTCGCACCGTAAACATGTTGTAAAAATCCTAAAATAGGCACAGTTTAAAAATAAAAACGATTACTTACTTCAATCGAAACTATAAAAAGTAATAACTTAGCAAATAGAAACTTCTAAACAAACTAAAACAACAAAAGTGAGAATCGTAAATTTTCCCAGAGTTAATTGTAGCATGCCTTTATTGGTCTAATCTGTTGGCAATAAATATATTTAATTGACATCCACGTGTTCATGCCAGGAAATAATTGGTTTCTTCTATTTTGATTGGCTGGAAATGATCTAGCAGTCTATCTCATTTAATGCAATAATGAAAACCGAAACACTGTATTAAAAAAAAAAAAAAGAAACTGAAAGGAAGGAAGCATATCGTAAGAGTCCCACAAATACTTTGGCTATTGAAATTGATCTAAAATATGATATGAATATAATTATATTTTTAAATTATCATCTGGTTTTTCCTTTAAATAATTAATCTGATGAGGGCGCCACTGGCATACAAGTTGCTGATGGAACAAGCATATGGTTCACCTGATGTTAAGTGGTAACCATCGCCTATAACATTGCCTCGTAAGTCACGCTCGTCAGAAACGTGCCCTACAATGCACTGCCCTGCGGCAAACAGATGTTCAGCTTCACGTGCCAGTTATTTCACCGGCACCCAAACCGACACAGCAATGTAGCTTCACGGCTGAAATAGGCATGGTAGTACTTCCCCGGACGCTCTCTTCACAAAAAACTCTACCAGTACTACTTTACATATCGCTGCCCAGCAGCGGCATTTGTCCAAGTCGTATCAAACGATAAGCTTGTTGAACTATCAACTTGCATAGTCATCAATGACTCGCGTCGGCGCTAGAAAGCAAGTTGTCGCTTGAAACCGGTTCACTGCGGTATTCAAATATTTTCACTTATGCAAATGGTATTTCGTATTTTCCTCTAGCTCCTGAGTGTCCGGCTGGCTTGGCTGGTGATGTATGACTCTGCATTCCGATGTGACAAGAGTGCTCTAGGTTGTAGTCATTGACGTGAGTCGTTGTAGGCGTGCCGCGTGGCAGTATTTCGGAAGAGTCGATGCATAGGTTGATTACGTATTCAAATACTTTTTGGATGGGATACATAATAAAACGATGCATTTTGCATAATGCGATGTGATAACGGTGTTAACATTCCAACTTTTATTATATTTACAACAGAATATACATTATTTACAAAAACTATTACTAAACAACATGAAATACCTAATTAAAAAGAAAAAATAAAAATTACATTATATAAGAAACTAGAAAATTTTATAATGAACTCTGTTTTCCACTTGTAGGTATTACAGGTAGAAAACAGAGTTCAGATCACCGACCGCAGGCAATGTGCCCAAAAGGCTGGCAACGTTACCTTTTATTTGAGTACTTGAAGATACCAGGTCATTCCTTCTTTCCACATGTTTGTATCTATACTTACTGCTGGGCAAAAGCCTCCCTAAAGACTTCCAGTTCCCTTTATTCTGAGTCTCCTCCCACCATCCCCTTTCAAAGGCGTCCTGATCGTCCCGCCAACACTTTCTAAGCCGACCACGAGGCCGCCGTCTGTCAGGAATCCATGTTATCTTTCACACAGTTCATCCATGTTTTCTTTGGTCTACTCACATATCAATCTACATCCATACTCATCACCCTCCTAGTCACATAAATTTCATCCCTCATGACATGCCCGTTCCACGCCAGCCTGTTGCTCCTTAATTTTGTCTGTCACTGGCGCTACTTTCAAACTTCCCCTGATATATTCCGTATCTTATCCATTCTCATCACTCCACACACCCATCTCAACATTCGCATCTCTGACACATGCGCCTTTTTTCAGCCGTCCCTTTTGTTGCCCAACACTCAGATCCATACATTACGACAGGATATTCTGATTTTGTTATTTTAAAAACGGTAGAAAACAAGCCGTAGTTTGCTGCGTTTTCTTCAAGGCTTGATGGTCGCGCATCTAGACTCACCTAGCTTTAAGACGTTTCAAAGTGATAACAGAAAAAATACATTTTGAATATGATTTTAAAGATCAAATCGGTCTGTATCCTAAAGAGACTAGCTCGAATGGCGCCACATCGTGATCTATCCAAGACTTTCAATATAAACATGATATTGCTTGGGCCTGCGGTTTTGCACTGATTGATATCCTTAAGCTTAAAGGCTTAGCCACACACAAACGTGACTTGCTGGTATTGTGGCTACGATAAGGCATATAAGCAGAAATAACCTATTAAATATGAAGAAAGAAAGAAGAAAGAAAGAAAATATATCTATTTAACATAACATACACAGAACGGAACACTGACAAACATAATACTAAAACATACATAATAATGAGTAGGCACAAAAAAAAAAAAAAAAAAAAATACAATCCAACACAAATAATACAGTAGGTAGGTTAGTTAAATACCCTCTCCAGTCTCCACTACCTGCGCAGAAATAACGTTTTAGATATCGTTGGAGTGATTGCTTATCTATTGTTGCAATGAAAACCTACTCGAATCCGTCAGTTTTGACATTATTTTGAATATCGATTTCATTTAAAAATGAATTGAAACTTATCTTTGACAAGGAACAATTGCAACAGGACTGAATGTTACCGTAATAAACATGAGATAGCGAATAGTAACTTTGCTTTGTAAAACTAGTATGGCGACAGATAGTGTAGTTGAAAAATGATGGCAACAAGATAATTATGTGATCGCTGTTCCTTGTTAGAATCATTTATAGTATCGAACGTTTGATTGCTATTGAATTGCTCAGTTGATCTCTACGTGTTAAGTTGTAAATCCATAGTATTCGTCTTTTTGTGTGTCCCCATCACTTGGGGACAAAATCATACGAAATTGTATTTATATTAATTTTCTTTATTTTTCAGGTCCACAATGGCATCAGATGTGACGTCACATCTACGGAGAACCATATTAATTTGGCTAATACTAGCACTAACAAATGTAAGTGCAAAATACTGTACCATTCCTTTTTTTTCAACTGCGATATAAAAAACATTAGCTCTAAAGTGACGCTACAGTTTTTTCTACATTCTACCACTCTTTGCGATTTCTTTGCGAGAGGAACTGTCTTTGTTTTATAGCGTTTACCTACAAATAAGTAACAAATATATTTTAATTGTATTCACATATTTTTTGCGTTGTTCATTTTGCGGATTTGCTTATGTTTGCTTAGTCCGTGACTGTGTCAAATTTTTAAACACACAGTCTGAGTATAATAATAATAAATCAATACAATGATGCCGTTTTCTAAATAAGTCTAGACTATGTCTAGCAATCAACGCAATAGTGCTAAAAGAGTTTTTTAGGATACTGTAACTTTCATTTTCACTTCGCACCGTGGGAAATACACTTTACGTGCATCGCAAATTTGTTGAAAAGCGAGATTGGTTTATATTTTATTTCGTGGTTTTTTCTGTGGCTTTCGTGGGCATTTGTGTAATTGCTGTTTTATTGTCAGCTGTGTTACATTGAGTCGGATTCTTCTTTTAGTTGATTGACGCCTATTATTTTTTTCTTTACTTTTCTGTTTTGATGATTTTAAGCCTTTTCTATCCATCAACTTTCTGCGATCTTTCTTTTCTGTGTCCAATAGGTTTGTTTTTGTTTGGACTTGTACTGTCAGTTACGAAAACCAATAATAAACTTCACTCATAAATTAAAAAGTAAATCAGCCAATCGAAGCTCCGTCTCCAACAAAAAGCTCGGCCTAGCTGCGTTGAGTAAGCAGAAACGAAACATGCACCGTCCTTGCGAGGTCGCACATCTCAACCAGCTATAAAGACCCCTACCTATCTTATATTGATGAGACAAGTGAGGTCTCTCATATGGCCGCTCAAACATCTATGTCCGCTCGAGACCAGCTTGAACAGGTCTTTGGTTTAGTTGTTCTGGTTTGTGGTAAGGGGTTTGGTGGGCTGGTCGGTTGTGTCCGCTCCATTTGATCGGTGTGCAGCGCTTACGCGTCCGGTGGCACACATAGTAGACATATCGCACACAACTAGACCACGTTTGCAAAAACATACGGATGAAGTGTACGGTTCGCAGAATAGTGTGGGTTCTGTGTTGGTGTTCGATATAGCTGCTCAATAGTAAATGTTTTAAAAATACTCAGAAACCCTAGTTTATGGCTTCCCATGATGATAACTGCTATAATGTTTTTTGAGCATAAGCTAAATATTGCTACTTATTAATGAAACTGAATAAAATAAAAGTAATTAAGAAAACATGGTTACTTAAATATTTTATTTTCATATAATAATGTACAGAGGGGATTGGAAGACCCCAATTAAAATATGAAAGGGTAGTTAGAAGAAGAAAATAATGATTATATACAGAAATAGATAGAATGTGACAAAATATTGCAGTAGACTGTGTTTCTGACGGTACGTAGCGGGCTAGTGTCTTTAATTACTTTGCAATAACTTTCAATGGTGTTTCAATTGTTTATCGGAATTCAGAAACATTACCTAAGTGTAAAAATATACACAGTGGGAATCAGATTTTCAAAACTCATGAATTTATTTTTGTCAAAATACTGCTTACCTAAAATATTTTTTTAACTTATGTCCTAATCGTAACTTTACTAATACCTATTCTAAATCTTCTTTCTTTAGTAAAAGTTAAAATGTCAGCTGGCCTCTCAGCGCCGTAAACAAGTAAGTACCTAGCAGCCTAGCATCTATAGCATGGTGACCAGGTACACCCAACTACTCGCTCACACGCAAAGATATTTATGTTTTCCATCAATCTATCAACCGACGAGATAAATCTGTATAATTTACAAGGTAATTTGTAACATTTTGCCATCTCAATAAGGCTGAATATCTATAAAGACATTTCATTTAAAGTTTGTTGAAAATATCGCTTTGTTAAATATAGTATAATAGTTATAGGTATATTTTGAATACGAGACCTAATAAGATTAGGATTAGTTATCTACGTATAGAGTAAGATTATGACAAAATCTGTGTAAATACTAACTTTTTTATTGATTATACATTTTTTAAATTAATGCGATCTTTATCCAAAATTATATGGAAGAAACGGGTATTTAATAATAAAGGTAATTGTGATAAATACCCGTTTCTTCAGTGGCTCCATACACAAAAAATATTTGTGAAATGCTTACTTGCTCTTTGTTTTAAACTGTGTACATTGGTATAACTAACGACTAAGCTCTCAAGGTGCTGGGCAAGCCTATTTTATCTAAAATCCTGTCCCAGGCACTATAACGTCTCGCAAATAGGGCTTGATTAATCACCAGTTGCCCCTGACACTATATAAATAATCTACAATAGATAAAGGCTTGTATTACATGGGTATACTACTGAAAGTATACTTTGATCCTTTTATCTATGTAGGTTTGAATAAATATAACGAATGTCTAGGTTCCTATTATAAAAGGATAAATTATTTCTTCGAGTTAACACGCAAATTTATGAAGCCGTTTGAAAGTACATTTTTTATTTAAGAAATTAAAAGGATCTTTGTGTTTCGTTGTAAATCATGTATCTACTAAAAAGGTCACTAATGAGTTGGAGGCATATTTATGACCATCGGCGTCGTGACGAAACTTATCTTTTAGTTTTGCGGAAATTAAAATGTTAGTTTCTCCAAGTATTTATTGGCAAAAATTCGTGTTCTCGTGTCCCGATATTGACACTCAATCGTTAATTTGTATTAATTCCATAAAAACCCCGCAATTCATATATGTAAAATCTATTCGTGTAAAAAGTTTCAATTAATTACGCTAGCTTTCTCAAAATCCATTTTTATAAAGGAGTAATCCACAATTTCATCGTGAAATCTCCGAAACTATACCTACAAGGCCTAAGGGTCTGAAAAGGAGGTTGTACAAAGCACAAGCACTCTTCAGGCTCCTACCACAGGCGCTCACTTGAAATCCATTATTGAAAAATCGCACTCTCATAGAAATATCTTCTCGAAAAATTTGCACGTGATTGCACTAGTTATGTTATTGAACCCTATTGCAGAAATCAAGCCATCTACCGTTAGTTAAAACCGAAGCCAAATCCATTAAAGTATACTATATTTGGGATTAACTCGTACTTAGATAAGCAGCCAAACGGAACGGGTTGTTTTTGTTAGACGGATTTCACGCTAAAATAAGTTAAACTAGATAAAAAAAGAACCTGTTAGGTGAGGTAGATCCTAATAAATGCGAAAGTTTAGATGAATGAAAGTGTGCGTCGTCAAAAAGAAAAAATCAGCCAAGTGCGAGTCGGACTCGCCCATGAAGGGTTCCGTAGCACGACGAACTACAAGAACCTTTATATTATGTTACTTGATGTAACATAATAAGGTTCTTGTACATAATAAGGTTGTTGGTGTTGTTCGTCTAAAGGTAAATTGCGGTTTACGGTTTATGACGTATAAAAAAAAAACTACTGACTAGATCTCGTTCATACCAAAAATCGTTGGAAGTTTACATAGTAATGTACAACATATATTTTTTTTAGTATTATCAGTCTCTTACTTTAGAAGTTAGAGGGGGGGGGACCAACTTTTTTCCACTTTGGAAGTGTCTCTCGCGCAAACTATTCAGTTTAGAAAAAAACGATATTAGAAACCTCAACATCATTTTTGAAGACCTATTCATAGATACCCCACACGTATGGGTTCGATGAAAAAAAAATTTTTGAGTTTCAGTTTCAAGTATGGGGACCCCCGAAATTTATAGTTTTTTTTTATTTTTATGTTAAAATCTTAATGCGGTTCACAAAATACATCTACTCGCCAAGTTTCATCAGTCTAGCTCTTACGGTTTCGGAGAAAAATGGCTGTGACATACGGACGGACAGACAGACAGACAGACAGACAGACAGACAGACATGACGAATCTATAAGGGTTCCGTTTTTGCCATTTGGCTACGGAACCCTAAAAACAAGCAACACGACGAATGAATGAAATGCAAAATACATAAGGCATAATCACAGATAAGCAAAAACGCTTTTGCTTACGTCCGTGGGCATAATATAAGTTTGAAATGGTCATCACACAACATAGTGGTTTCCTGTGGATCAGGCTAACTTTTACTAGGCTGAGAGGAGGTGCTGGGTCAGCCTTCTCCATGTAAAATCCTGTCCCACGCATTAATTACTATTGCATTACAGCAATCCCGTAAATAGGTACAAGAGTTGAAAGTTGGCCCTGTCACTAACTTAGATATGAATCAGCTTCAATAGATGCAAAAGCCTTTACTTTTGTTGGCTATGATAGAGTTTACCAGTAATCAAACCCCTGAGGACGTATGCAATGTAATTTCATTCAATCATATCAAATGACCGAAGAATTGCAAAATATAACATGAACTATGGAATAGAAAATACATCCACCGCGCTATTTGCATAGGGCTGATACAATATTTCTTTAGACAAGAAGTTTTAGACATGCAAAACTAACACTTCTGAATGCTTTTTGTTAAATTCTTGTGTTTATTTTGTCGTAAAAAATGTTGTTCGCATGTCTACTAATAGATTGTGCCCCATTGCTGCGCAAAGGCCTCTCCCCATTTTCAACAGCCACTACGATCTTGTGTCTGAATCGGCAGTTCTTATCATAGGTGTCCAGCTTTTTTTACTCAAATTTAGAATGTGATTGAATGTATCCCTTCAACCATCGATATTTGATAGGCAAAGAGTCAAAGCAATGAGTGGTGATAGGGCACAACAAAATACATATTAGGTAAGACTGGCCAACCCTATGTCCGACGTCACGTCTCCCCATCAGCGTCAGAACACGTCCTGGCAGACTAACATGCAATGGATTGTGAAAGGCGTGCGAACCAGCCAACACATGACACATGACCCATTGTGAGCTCCACAGCTTAGACAGCATTCAGTACGGTGTCACGTTCCATCATCAGCTCAATTATCCGTATAATTACTCGGTGGCCGCGTTTAGACCGTTTCCTTTACCTCATTATGGCAGGCTTGCGCTAAGCGGCAGATATTTGCGTGACTTCCTGGTCTTACCTTCGGTAATTGTGGGACTTTGATTTGTGGAACAAGCTGATGTCAGACAAACCAGTACAGCTTTGATCTTGTTTAGTTGATCTTGGAAAAATGGTGCCTTGAACTGTAGTAGACTTTCTTTAATATCATGATGATACTCTTATTTTCTATATTACATTAATGACTGTCATAACGAAAAATGTAACCAATCTATAAAACTAGAGATAAAAAAGACGACAGAAACTTTTTGAATATAAATGAGAGGCTTAGTAAGTGACTTTACGGAACTTGATTAGTGTAAACAGAAACGCATACTTGGCATTAGAGTCAGCATACATCTTGACAACAATACCAATGCTAACATTTCAATGCAGGGTCACTAGTTTATAGGTCTGAGATGCAGGACCTAGTAAATGTGGTGCATTATCCCATGCATAATTCAATAGAGAGGCACGATAACAAACAGAGACTTACGTGATCCGAATGTTGGGTACGGTGGTGGAACGGTAACGGGCACGAATTTGCCTATCCACGGATGCTGATGAATATGCAGATCTGATGATGACGATGATGTCTCGGAATTCTAACGGTCGGCTTACATTGACCACACTCTTCTCAAATAAGTTTGGTTGATTCGATTTCTTGCCTTTTCGCTCGATACTACTACATATTTTATTCCTTATGCATTCTTTTTGAGCAGGAGCTTAATTTCAGCGTTGATAATGATATCTATACCAGTTATGCAATCAATCATTTTCAAATCCGAAGAAAATTACGTATCACCACCGGAACTTGTATAAAAAATATTATTTCCAACTCCATGATCTAAAATTAATTACTATTTAAATCTAGGCGCCATTTAATGCAACTAATCGTAAACAAATGGGTAGCTAATAAAGCGGAATGAATATGTCGTACCACCAATACTCGTGCTCGATGCTACTCAACAGACTGTATGTATACCTTTCATCTTGACGAAATAGGTAGCACTTAAAACAAGAAGTGACTTTCATGTTGTTTTACTGGTTTTGTTTTTTTTTGCGTTTTGAGATCGTTCACCTCATCAATTATGCAAAAGATATAAAACTGGATACACGAAATCTTTTATTATATTTGAACGTCAATAAGTTTTGAAATGCCCCAGTTCCAGTCTATAGCGAAGAAATGGTATTATTAGTAGAGCCGGGCGGCCTATGTTCTTTAGTCATTTTAATCACGGTATAAAGTTTATTTGCACTCTATATAATTTTCTGCATTTATGATTCACACATTAACATAATCTGCGGTCTCTTTAATTGTAATTCTAGTTTATGCTTTCCTCTTTAGTACGAGTTAGATGTTATCTGGGCAAGCTTGCAAATCTGTTGTAAGTACTGGTGAGGTTTGACTACAATCCATTCACAGCTATCGTCTGTTTTATCTGAATGGAATGGTGTCTTAACCATGCTAATAAAGTTGATTGTCAATTAAAATATATCATTGGTTCTTGTTCTTATTTCTTCAGAATCATCAGGTTCTTCAAACAAATGTGTTACGGCATAGGACATTATTGCGATCATGGCGCACTTGGACTAACAATCTTGACTTCAGCTGGATCGTCCTTCGTCATTCAGTTATTTTATTTACATATCTCCTTAAAATTGCACTTCTGGCCTTTCAAATGCTGTCGGTCTATCAGCTTAACGGCTCTTTTATGCTTTTTCTTCTGTTTCGTGGTTGCTATTCCTGAACTTGTACTTTCCAGAAGTTGTTTCTACATGAACTACATGACCTACGCTTCAGAACATTTCAACCCATTCATAGAAAACCCGGATATATCAAGCACTTTTCATATTTAAATTCGCAATCTTTGATTTATCATTTACAGCTGATTCTCCACACTCAATCTCTCGATCGTGCAACATTGTCAGCAAATTATGACCAGCGAATGGACCTAAATAACCTTCAGGCGCTTGTAACTACGAATGCTAGCACCAGTTTGAAGAACTAAGCCAAGCTTTTGGGTGACTATCGAGTTCTTCTATCGGTGGCTTTCGGCTTCTTTGTCATTGAATAGCTTTTTTAACTTGATATAGAACACGCTAGGAGTATTAGGTGTTTCTTTTTCATACACTTCTCATCCATAACTGGTTCTTCATTAGTTGACCTCACATATTTTGAAAAGACATATTTTGAAGACGAAGTTATTGATCAGACCAATAAAAGGGTTGTTTATATAGAATTGATGCCTAGATTCACCTAGTTACACGTTTCTGAGTGATCTTTTCCATTCTGCTCATAAAAATCAGCTTGAACTCATGCTAGAACCTAGGTGCTTTTATCGAGTTTTATTGGATCAAGTAACAGCTGTTGTCGGCTCGATGCAATCAAAACCAATTTATTGGTGGCACTGCACCATTATCTTTGCATCTCGTGTTAGTGATCTCGTTGAACTATTTATATAAACTACAAGCTTTTACGATTTGGTTATGGCTAAAGTTTTTATTATAATTTTTTTTTATTATATTTTATATAAACTTTATAGCTTTAGCCCTGAGAAACCTAATTTTTTCTTGTTTTTACTACTGTAAACAAGGCAAAGTATGCCTTATTTCTTTTTCATCTATTTCAATTATTGTGATTTGTTTTCACTGTTTATATTTTTTCTATTAAGCCTGCATTCAACTTATAGGATTTAAATTCCAGTATTAAATAACAACTCTCGGGTGGTTCAAGTTTGTGAGGTGGCATTACTATACAAACAAATAGTGATTTTGTAAGAGAGGTCACGCTTTCCTAAGATACTATCAGCATCAACCGACTACTGAATGACGTGTGAAGTGGACGACAATTTACGCGATGGAAAGTTAAGATACAGATGGGCTGACTCATGCTCGTTGGATCTTGATTCTATATGGATATCTATACATTTAATGGTTTGAAATCTCAAGACATTTTGTTAGCAGTTTTTGATTCTGCAGCTACGTATGAGTATTTAATTGTGAACTTTCATATTGGGAATTAACTTAACCTACCGTCTATAATATAGGGTCTTCTTTTATATCAACACTAATCGGTTAAAGTGGCGGAATGCGTGTTATCAACGAAGATGTTCATAATGTAGGCACACGCATTTCTTTAAGCTTTTACTGAGTAAGGGCCACAAACCAAGTTGAAGGTTTTGTAACATAATAATGTTCAGCTATTGAAAAAATGCTCTCCATTAGGCATGAGGAACCAATAGAAACGAACCGTGACAAAAAGCATCACACAAGTTACTCAACAACGAAAAACGGATAAAAGAGGGCGATTTAAAAAATGAAAATTAAGTGACAATCACGTAGCTAAGTTTT
The DNA here is from genome assembly GCA_939531255.2 of Thera britannica. NCBI lineage: Eukaryota > Metazoa > Arthropoda > Insecta > Lepidoptera > Geometridae > Thera > Thera britannica. The sequence goes on from OW618049.2 coordinate 10,374,122, forward strand.
AAAGCGAAGCTCTTAAACCCTTCTTGAAATGTAGCAAACCAATAGCCCACATTAAATCGTCGAAAACCACTTCAGCCTAGTTAAAGTCATTATGTTAAAATGTTTCTATGACACGCAAGTACTTAAATACCAAATGAATGAATACATAATTAAAATAAACTCTTACAAGCAAAAAAACATTCATAAATAACTATGTGGGTGTCGGACAAAAAAAATGTTTCAAATCATTTCTTTGTAAATGAAAAGCCGCTAAAACCGCACCTGGGGGCCTCAATTTGTACGTGATTATGAAACCAATATAGCGATAAGAAGTCCATAACATATAATTTATTTCTCGTAACTAGTGAAGGGATTTGCAAGTGTATATTTGTATCTATAGCACTGTATATTTTGCTATTTTTGTCATGTAATCGGAATTTTACAAAACTCTTCATGCTTGTTTTTTTGCATCCATATCTATTCTCTCTATCTGTGCACTTATTTGCATATTACATTTTTTGCCTTTGACTGTACTCAACAATATAAGTGGCAAATGATGATTAAAAAAAGCAGCCAAGTGCGAGTCGGACTCGCCCATGAAGGGTTCCGTAGCATCAAGTAACATAATATAAAGGTTCTTGTAGTTCGTCAAAGGGTAAATTGCGGTTTACGATTTATGACGTAATAAAAAAAAACTACTGACTAGATCTCGTTCAAACCAAATATCGTTGAAAGTTTGCATAGTAATTACAACATATATTTTTTCTAGTTTTATCATTCTCTTATTTTAGAAGTTAGAGGGGGGGGACCAACTTTTTTCATATTCATATTCATTTATTCATTGTTTCATGTGTATTATAGGTCTTAGGGGGTAATAACGTCCAGAACATGAGCCCCGCTGGGGCATTACAATGGCCTTACGGCAAATTAAATTAAAATAGGTAAATCTAAGTAAGTAAGTAACAAACTTCTTATTTATAGAATCTAATTTAACAATAAATCTTAATATATCTATGGACAATTCAGTAATACAAATGTCAAAAATAGTAACAATCTTCACCTATTGTACCTACCTAATACGAGTGGCTGCCTACCTACTTACAATTTTAAATAAATGTCAAAAACAATTACAATATTTTTTTCCACTTTGGAAGTGTCTATCGCGCAAACTATTAAGTTTAGAAAAAAACAATATTAGAAACCTCAACATCATTTTTGAAGACCTATTCATAGATACCCCACACGTATGGGTTCAATGGAAAGTTTTTTTTTGAGTTTCAGTTTCAAGTATGGGGACCCCCAAAATGTATAGATTTTTTTCTATTTTTGTGTAAAAATCTTAATGCGGTTCACAGAAAACATCTACTCGCCAAGTTTCATCAGTCTAGCTCTTACGGTTTCGGAGAAAAAAGGCTGTGACATACAGACAGACAGACAGACAGACATGACGAATCTATAAGGGTTCCGTTTTTGCCATTTGGCTACGGAACCCTAAAAATCAAATGAATAATACAACACGTTGTGTGGTCAGCAAAACAGGTTTTAACTCCTTTTCTTCTTTCATCTCAACTCATGTGTCTAACTTCAATGGTCATTCTTTTCTTCTTTTATTTGGGCTGCGTATTCGACATTCTTGCTTGTCTCTATAACTAAACATCTTGTTTAATAAACTCTTTCTTTATCTCAACATCGTCACACGTATCTTCATTGCTTGTGCTTGCCGTTCTATCGTGTGTTTCTTTGGTGGCCCAACACTCAGTTGTATTCAAAACGACAGGTTTTACGATAGAATGATAAAAAGAAATAGACTGATAATCATCAAATTACACTTTTGCGGTATGCGTTTAGGTCGAACATAAAAAAATGTCGGTCAAGTTTGGAGTGTCGTCGGTACAATGATATTTTTGTTCATAGTTCCAACAATTGCTTGCGGTATATTTTTATGTTTTATGGAAGTGCTCACATTTATATTGAATAAAAACAGTGCGGTTTTATTAAATTAAGTTTATTTTACACCGTAATAAAAAAACTACCTCCGTCATAAACAAGTAATTTATATGAGCGCAAAATACAGAGTAGTTCATAGATAGTATGTAATGTATAGCTGATGTTTAAAAAATGCTTATTTAAAAAGGAACTTATCTTAAATAATCAGCGAGGCATAAGTAATAACTGTTAAGTAACCGTCCATCAATTTGGTGGTGAAAATAGTATATGTGCTAAAGTCTAAAAAGTTGTACTCAATAATATCGTATGGATCTTTCTCTCTTCTTAAAAACGAGGTGATTCAAAGCTACACACGAGAATAGAAAACTTTGTTGGTTTCCTTAACGTTTTGTACGATCTATGGTACGTGTTTTACTATAGAGCGTAACCAGTAACTTATGGCCTGCGCACACCTAGGTGGCTGGCGATGGCGATCAGTGTAACGCTGTCAAATATCGCTGTCACATTTGACAGCGTTACACTGATCGCCATTGCCAGCGACATATGTGTGCGCAGGCCTTATCTTTAAAATCTCTGTCGGCTCGTCATCTCGCCTGTCAGTACGTCTACTACAACAAATGGGCTTTCACACAGAGGAAGGCTAATTATGTCAGTTTGGACACGCAATTTTTTGTCGTTTAACAGTAAAATAATGATCTGTGTAGTATTCAATTAACACTGAGAAATGACATGCCTATCGCAGGCCGTTGGCGGTTCTACCACGTTCTTCTATCATTAACATGGATGTAGATTGTAGAGTAACTGGATGTGGCACGAACAGGAAGATATAATAAGCATTTGAAATGTCCTGATTTTAATAGCGTGTCTGATATAATGAGCAGTGTTGAAGTGTTCTCATTTTATATTAGCTTATGTCTGGGCTGAGCTCTTATCCGCAAGGCTGGACATTTTGAGTTGAGCCTTGCGTAGGTACGTGTAAGCGTTCTGTGGTGGCGACCAGTGAAACGCTGTCACTGTCACTGTCGCTGTCATATTTGACAGCGTTGCACTGATTGCCACCACGGAACACCTAGATGTGGCCTTTACCTTGTTTGTTACTGCGCAGTCGATACGACAGTCAAAGAAACTAGGGTTATTTTAATTAACCTTTTGTGCCAACAGTTGGGTAAAAGTCTCCTCTAATTCTTCCACTTCGTAAAATAAAAGAAACAAAAAACTTCGTTTATGATTTCATTTTTAGGAAGACGAACTGCTTATTTTAACTTAATTGCTAATTAATTTTGGTATCAGAGAATCCAATTAGCGGTCGTCTAATTACAGAGTGGATAAAGAAAACAAAGCAGAGTAGACTGCAAGTTTTAACATGCATTAAAGTTACGGTTTTTAGTCATGATTTATCTACCGTTTAGAGATCCATAACACATTTTTCAAATCGCGGGAAGACGGTGCCAGAAGAAGACACTCAGAATCGTTCTTCCTGGAAACGTATAAGGTATATCCAGCAACCTACGCTGCATAATATGTAGGTATGCCGACAACCGTTGGGGAATAAAAGTTCTCGAATGGCAACCACGAACCGGAAGACGAAACTTGATGGACCGACGACATTGTTAAAATCGCGGCAAGTCGGTGGATGGAATGGGCTCAGAATCGTTCTTCCAGGATACGTATAGAGGAGGCCTATGTCCAGCAGTGGACTTCTTCGGGCTGATAATGATGATGATGATGAGATTATTTTTTTGCCGCTTCCATAAGCTGTACATTTTTACCAAACACCACCTGTCGTAGACCCACAGAAGAGTTAGCAGTTGTCAAAGTGGCATTGACCGTAGTAGTTTGTTAAATTAGAACATAATGTAATGCCAAAAAACTCGATATACCTACGCTTATTATTGTTATTTCTCTCTCCCTCTAGCGTAGACGCGCGCCGTTGTAATTGGTCGGAAAGTAAATTGGGCCTTTTGACGGTACTGTAGGCGTGTACTGAGAGTGGAGGATAGCAGTTTAGAAATTAACGACTCGTTTTGTAAAGGATCAGAAATAAATTGATATTCTTTTGTGTCTGGAGTTTGAAAATAGAGTTTATCGATTTTTAAGTATCATTTTAAAATCATTTTAACATTCATTCGTCATCATTAAAGAAAATTCAAAAATTTGAAGGATTTTGAAAGAAAGGTTGCAGGAAAACAGAGAAGAGAAAGGCCAATAATAAGTTACGTATATCAGATATAAAAAGTCACTATAATGAATGTCGTATAACGAAGTCAAAAAGACCGCATTCGAAAGACTTAATTGAAGAAAACTTCATCAAAACCCTGACAAGAGCTAAGCTCTTACATTTAAAAAGAGATAAACGATCATCCTCCAACTTTAGGAATATGTAAATGTAAAAAAAAATTCTTAGCTCATGACTTTTTTTTAAGAAATAGGTACTAAGCTGGTTAAATAAATAAAATCTTATATAATAAATATCCAGGTTGTTCTTTAGGCCCACTATAATTTTATTATTGAAAAAAAAAGGAATGCAAATTAGACTGATATAAAAAATATGTACCTACAATTTATTTAGCATTCAAATGTGTGGGATTGTTTTCTAAATTGGAAAATTATGTAGATGAAAAAAGTAATGTCTTAGTTTCGCTGCCAAGTAAAATATTTTTCTGGTTGTGTCAATATGAACTGACTAGCGGCCGACCGCTGCTTCGCTCGCCCCGTTCCCGTTTTTTCTCGGGATAAAATGTAACCTATGTTCATATCTCTTGGCTCTAAGCTATCTTCCCACCAGTTTTCAATCAAATCGGTTCAGCCATTCTTGAGTTATAAATAGTGTAACTGGCACGACTTTCTTTTATAAATATATATATATATATAGTTATAGAAGATAGATAAAAAAAATCAATCCACTGGAACCCTACATTTTATCGAGGTAAAAAGTAACCTATGTACTATTCCAGACTATAATCTATTTCTGTGCCATATTTCATCGAGATCCGTTCGAACATTCTGGCGTTCTTCTTATCGAGTCACTGGGTTTTTCGAACCAAGTGTGGTGAAAGGATTTTAAGTGCGCCTCAAAGAGGCACTTGACACATATTTTCGAACTTTTTAGGTTCTACGACATGCCGGTTTCCTCGCGATGTTTTCTTTCACCGTTTGAGAGCACTGGCATTGTGTACATAAATTTTTGGCAGAAAAACTCATTGGTACACGAATGGATTGAACCCACAACCTTATGAACGGAAGACCGCTACCACTAGCCCACTAGCGTTCATTCTGGCGTGATTGAGCCAAACATCCATCCATACAAACTTTCACCTTTATAATATTAGTGGGATAGTGGGATGGGATGGTAGTCTTTTATGACCAACGCGACTGATTATGATCGAGCTTCATCCGGAAGAAACCCGCATATTTCGCATACCACCGGCAGTTTTCAATATGACTCATTCACATGAATGGCTTTCTTTTCGCACACACATAACATACGCACCGAAAATAAAATTCGTTTCACTTTTTTTTATTTTTAGATGACTGTCATGCTAAGTTCGTTTCACTAATAGTGACCAAACTCTTTTGAGTCCACCATGATTTTTACGACTGCTACATTTTTTTTTTTTTTTACAACTTGCTGGTGGAACAAGCATATGGCACACCAGATGTTAAGTGGTAACCATCGCCTATTACAAAGCATTGCCTCGTAGGTCACGCACGTCAGCAACGTGCCCTACGATGCACTTCCCTTCGTCGACCATCCTGCGTAGTTCTTATTTCTTATCAGCACAAAGTTACCTACTTGTGAAACTCACGGGCACGTTCCTGACGTGCGTGACCTACGAAGCAATGCTTTGTTATAGGCGATGGTTACCACTTAACATAAGGTGGACCATTAATTATGCTGGTTCCATCAGCTAGGTGTATAAAAAAAATCTTAAAACCTAACTGCAAATACATTTTGTATACTTTAGTTTCACGGCCTTCCCTATGTAAAATGACGTCATAGATGCCAATGACATTGCTATGTATGAGTAATGTATGAATGAAATGGAGAAAGCGGGCGTGTCTGTTTAGCAGGTTTTACGAAACACACTAATTTATGGTACCTACTATAAACGTGTCGATAGATATATCTGTGAATGACTATAAAAAATGACAATCATAAAACTAAGAACAAAAATATGTAACTATTGGAAAAAATTAAAAAATTAAGAGCCACGGTCGCGTTAGTGCCGAACTGTCCTAAGAGTTATTCGTCGGGTGTGATTAGGATCCGATGGCGCAGCGGTCAGGGAAGCCCCGTACCAAGGGGAAGGTCGTGGGTTCAAATCCCGCTCGGCGCTTAACTTTTGGGCCACTATAAAAATCTTTGCATTAATATCGTTGCTATATTGTGCCATTATATTGTACGCTGGTACAATATGTATATTTTACAATATAATACAAATTGTATATACAATATGTACTTGTTTTACAGTTTTATGCTTGCGTTTGACCCAATCTCACTTGTTGTTAAGTGATGTTGTGGTCGAAGGAATAGCACGCTTACCTAGAAAATCTTGTCTTGAAAACGTCAAAGTTGTAGAAGTTCGGAAAGAAAGACGCGCCGGCATGGAATTCCACTCCTTGTCTGTCTGCAACATAAAAGTTGAAGCAAAGCGCTTGGTGTGGACAGTTGGAACATCAACCATGTTTGGAAAAGCATGTAAAAAAAAGGCTATAATCGCCCAAAAAAATAAAACAAACCCTTATCATTATAATTAAGTAAATATCTTGATAGAAGATTTACCGTTCAAAATTTACCTCAATAGTTTACTTAAGTCTTGATAACATTTATACCCGTGCATATATCAATGTTCAAAATTAATTACGAGCCATCAGTAATTTGAAAGCTATACGAAGGAAATAATGTAGAAGTTTCCCTTAATTTGTCTAACAAAATAACCTTTCAACTCAAACTTGCTCAGAAATGCAAGTAAACATGAAAAACAACTTACATTTTATAGGCTATAAACTATCTGTCAGTGTTTATCCTACACTGCGGTCATGTAACGAAGAAAGTATCTTCAATCTATTGCAATAAAGTTGATATTACAATGAATGTGATCAAACAATGAGGTAAAGCTGTATAAATCAAATAGGTGTTTGAATGAAATATCTTTGTATGTTGGGAATCAGTGGAAAATTGAGTTATTGATCTTTGTTTTATCTTCATGTCACTGGTTTGTTCTTGGTTGTGTTAGTTGAGTTCATTTTAATGAAGCTGTTTCTGCATTTTTTTAAATCTTCTCCAAGTTTCTCGTTCGCGTTTACTTACACAAAGTGACAAGACCATAAAATAAATATTTACACAGAATTAATTATGAAACATTTGTTTACATTTTGGAAAGTGTATTTTTTCTCTTCATTATCTGAGTGCAACAGACGTTTATTATCCGCTAGATAAAAAAGTTAAATTGAATTTAGAACATCGTGTGCACTAAGTTTGGAATTCAACTTAAAATGGACTGAATAAAACTTAACTTTAAATGGAAAAAAAATGAAAACATCATCAAACCTATTTACATGCTACCTCCATGGTGCCGAAAACTCAGACTCTGAACCTTCTTGGTGTATTACTTTTATTTTAATTTGCTTTAGGCGCGCCATTTTCTTTTTTGCATTTAGTTATTTCCTCGCTGAGGTGGGATGAAAAGTTACGTGTTGCACTCGAGTGCAAAGATTTTGTATCTATTGTAGATGATATAAATAGCGTCATGAGCAACTAGTGTTTACTTACGCCTTTACTGACTATAAAGTGCCTGGAACAGGAATTTAGATGGAATAGAATGAAACCTATACCATCCTGACATCTTAGTCGGCCTAATTCACGGGGAAACGGTCAATACGTGCGGAACTGACTAAGTTGAAGTAATTGCAGCTAAATACTCGTCTATTGATAAAGCTTTTTAAAGAATAGGATATAACTTTAAGCTTCAATGTTTATTGGCTGTAATATAACAGCTTTCACATCAGTTTATTCGTTTCGATCTTGCCTTTCTGGTCTCTGCAGTGAATGAGACGTTGTAAATCATCTAGCACTGAGATTTGAACCCACGCACGTTAGAATCTGATGACAGGAAAGCTCCTACTGGGCTGTCGACTAGCTATGCTTGTGTTAAATAAATGTTCGAAATAAAACGCTTGCGACCTATCTTGGAAAAGTCGGTATAAATCTAAAGATCACGATATATTTATTAATTGACTTCAAATAAAAAAGAGGTTCTCAATTCGTTTGTACTTTTTATGTTTGTTATCGCATAGCTTCGTCGTTTATGAGGCGATTTGGTTTTTTTTTAATCTGGACTAATTTTACTTCCAGATTGGTCCCATAGAAATTTCGTCATCGATTCTGCAGTTTGGCCATGAAGTCGGCCTCTCAAGTTTTTTAAACTTCACTTGTTATTTTATTTGTATATAATTTAAGCTGCCGGTAGAATATTGAATATTTTTTTATAAAAATGAGCTAAAATGCATACGAACGGTCAGCTTTAAAAAAAAAATAGTAATTCACCTATACCCAGCAGTGGGTACATACTGGCTGAATAGATGCACTTTGAATATTTTTAAGAGTTGATCGTTTCTATGCCGTTTTTCCTCGCTGTAGGTATGCGCGTTGAACAAATGCAGATGACCACTATCCATAATGCCATGAAAATTAGATCACCACGTGAAACTGTTAGAAACGAGTGCTTCTATTTCCACGTGCAATAACTGTCTATATAGAAACAGCTGTGTAGGTGATTACTGTATATTTTCTATACGAGTCCATCATTATAGTAATAGCGTGAGGCACGCGTCTGCAACGCTGTGTACTTACCAGTAGCGCAACTGGCATGGGGTGTCCTTGAGACACCGTACAATTTTACATCCGCGCAGTATAGTAATTCATGGACCACCAGCAAAACAGTTAACACTCAACTGTCACATGCAGGTTGGCAGGAATGATGGGGCATGTGCATAGGTAAACAGTTGGTGAGTGATGTACCGCACTTGTGTTGTCGCATTTTGTGACGTATTGCTTACAGTATCGGTCCGTATAACCGTAAAGTTGGTAGGACCATGGGAGTTTGGGGAGCTGTCACATGCAGGTTCCCGACCTTGTTCCCAAGCCAATGTCTCATGGGCTTGTCCTTGGGCTTAAGGCTAGCTATGAATAATGCCGTTCTTAGTAAGGAATATAGAAAAAAAAAACATTAAAATGTAAGCAAACAGCAAAAACCAATAAACCAAAAAATATGAGCTCTTTTTGTAGTTAGAATACTATCAAGCTTTCCTGTCAACTATTCAAAATTTATGCCGATTTATTTGTTACTATGAATGTTGGTGTCTCACAGACACCGAAGTAAGACTCCGTAGCTCCAAACATAAATCCCAAAAACATGATACACGTTTTCGAAACAATATTCTTACATGATGCTACTGTAAATAACGTGGATAATTTTATAATTGATGATTATGGCAGGATGGAGGATGGAAAAATTACATACCGGTTGGTTGATATTGAAGGGTGAAATGTTGAACAGATAATGATCCAGCCTGTTCCAGATAATCCAGATAAACACCATTCCTAGGAATATGGAGATTGATTGACGTACGATTAACAAACTTGTGTTTTTATATGACGTCAGAATACTTGTACTAAGATTTAGGTTCCATATGGAAAGGCCTATTCAAGGCAAATGGTCCAAAAATCATACGCTAAACTGTATTATTAGATACCAGTGGCTGCCTGCGGTTTCGCTGGCCCCGTTCCCTTTAAGCCCCGTTCCTGTTACTTTTTCGGGATAAAAAGTATCCTATGTGCTATTCCAGACTATAATCTGTCTTTGTGCCGAACTTCATCCAGATTCGTTTTTTTTTTTATACAACAAAGTAAGTAAACAAGCATACGGTCCACCTGATGGAAAGCGGTTATAATTAGCGGTTATTCGTTCCGCCGTTCTTGCGTTTTTGAGTAACAAACCTCCATCCAATTATACAAACTTTTGCATTTATATTAGTGGGATTTTTGATTCCAGAAAGGGGTAATTCACATAATAATCTTTCAGTCAATCATTTCAAATTTCAACAGAGAAAGAACACTATTTGTGTCAAATGTATGAGATTGAACGGATTGAACTGGGTTTGGTTTATTGAGTGAATAACCCAACACAAACAAGCTGGTATCGTTCTCTTACCAGTATAGTAAACCTCAGTCTTAATTCCAAAGCAACGGCAGCACTCTCACTAGAGAACTGTACTTAGTGCGTCACGCTTGACATAATTTCAGTGTTAGTAGAGAAAAGCTCGTTAATTCAATTTGTTTTTCCCCGTGTCTAATGTCCTGTTAGAGAAACTGCGCACGCGATTCTTTAACGAGCAAATTAGGGTTGACGACAGTAATAAAACACATCGTTATTGCAAGGTTTTAATTTTGACGTGACAACGTCTTATAATTCGATAAAGCCGGCTGCACGCATGAAAAAACATGACTCATGCGGCGTTACCTCGCTCTAAGGCGTTCGTTAGGCTTGAAGAGCAAGCGAGAGCGCGGAACGAGCGACAAAGAGGCACAATCGGCCTCCGCGTTCGGCAGCGTTCGACATCTGTCTCTCTCCTACTTGAGTGAGCGATGCATCCGCGTGGACAGCTGCATGACGTTGTCACGTTCAACTATCGTCAGTAAAACGACTTTACAGACAACCGATTTTTTTTATCGAATTTATTTTATCCCAATGCTTGGCAAAAGTCCCGAAAACTTCTACTTATTTCCCTCTCGAGCCCACGCACCAATAAATGGGGAGAACCCACCATCTCTTCTCAAAGGTGTCGGTATTGTCTCTCCAACGTTTTCTCGAATAGGGGAGGTCTCTAGCAGAGGACTTCTTCAGGCTGATAATGATGATGACTGTAGTCGGTTTATTTTTTATTTGATAGTGTTTACTACACTTAACCCTTAATTAGGCGCATGAGGAAAATCACACAATTAGTCGCATGGGGTCACATCTGACCCCAAAGTTATGAATATAAATGGAGTGGAAGAAAGTTATAAAATGAAATATGTAATATTAAAAATCATTAAATGGTTTATTGAAATCATAATAAAAAAATAAAAACATGACTTTCACTTAAAATAAATAAAAACATAGAACAACTTCTAATACCTCTTAAAATCATCATTTTTTGACATAGCTGAGATAAAAAATTAATAAAAAATTAACATGATTCATCAGCAGAATCATTTACTCCGCATTCAATGCAGTAAGCCCTGAAGTGTTTTTGGCAAACAAATTTATTACACTTATGGCATTTAGAAACTACTTTCTTGCCATCTTTTGTAGGGCACGACAAATAACGACCATGCTTGGCATTCTTCGATTGATGCACAACTTCAGGAACATCTTCGGACTCTTTGATCTTGCTTTTTGACTCATGAACACTATGTTCAGATATATCATCTGCAATTTTCATCTTCAGAGGTAGAACCCGCGACATGTTACATCATCAGACAAATCTCCCAGCCATTGCCGTATCTGTCTTTCTTGATTCCTATTGACTACTAAAATAGAAAAAAGAAGACAAAAATATCTAAATTTTGTTATTCATAGGAATATTACATTATAATAAGTAAAAACAAATAAATATGTATGCGTAAAAACACAAAAATAATTACTTACCCTTTGCCAAAAATGTAACGTAATTGGTCGCATGGGGTCAGCATCCAAGAGTGCAGCGACGTGTGCATACGAGTTGGTCGTCTGTTCACAACATAGTTGCGTACCGTGCGGGGAGGTAGGAAGCTAGAAAGAGCGCTGTCGCGTTCAAAGCACTCAAACATTATTTTTTTTTGATTAGAAATTGACTTGACCCCATGCGCCTAATTAAGGGTTAAGAAAATCACAAAGGTTTTTATAATCTCCCAAAAGTTAAGAGCCGAGCGGGATAAACACCTATTGTAGTTTTTTTTTTCTTTTGAGGTTAAATAATCTTAGAATGAAGAAATGGGTATCCAATAATAGGGGAAAAAAAGCATAGAAAGCATCCCATAAGCAGGTTGTTAAAATTCAAATTCTAAAAATAGAAGAAACAAAAAACTAAACATTAAAAACGTATCGTCTAATCCTAAGGATACGTAGATTGTGCCTTGAGGCACTATTAAACCTTCAAAGCATTATAATGAGGTATCAAACTCATGATATATAACGATAGCTTAGATGAACAAGATCCTCTTTATCGTTATTCCCCTTGTAGAAGAAATTATAGTAGTCTATTATTTTTTTTAACAAAAAAAAAAAAAGTGGTTGCATATAAATATCTATATTGAAGAAAGCCTAAAAAAAGAATTTTCGATACTTCTGTACGGCATACCACAAGCTCTGTCGGGCTCTTTCTCTGGCTCTGGTTTTGAGTCTGTGTGAGTGTTGACGAAAGAAATCCTACGTCGGATCGTCACACACACAGCATAATACACTGGTGAGCACTCACCCAGACTCAAAACTAGAGCCAGAGACAGAGCCAGTCAAAGCTTGTGGTAGGCCTCGGTCTCGTTCGGGTTTATGGACTTCTTCGGCCTGCATTGATGAAAATAGATCTCATTACAAGAATCAAAGATAAATG